>JAVQMG010000079.1:0-2400000 GCA_032878915.1 Castanopsis chinensis
TTTAATCCCCAGAGTCTCCATTTTGGCTTTTTTATTTTTTATTTATTTATTTTTTTTTGAGAAGATCATTTCAAGTGATTATGCATTGTTCAGTGGGTCCTGTACACTGTTCATGGGACCCATAAACACTTTATTCAGGGAAAAAAACTTTAAAACTGAGTCTCACAGTACTATTCATACATTTAAGAATTATTTTGCTACAGTATTTTTAGTTTTTAGCAAAATAAGCGGTATCCAAACAGACCTTTAGTATCCATTTGAAATAATTTATTTAGTTGAAACTGAATAGTACAATGGGACCTATGAGCTGAATAGTATAATGTAGAAAAAATAAGCTGAATAGTACTGTACATATGGGACCTATGAATAATATTAAAAAGTGCAGTGAGATACCATTGTAATAGTAAAAGAAATAAGCTGAAAGTTACAATAGATAAGCTGAAAAATTCAGCTAATCCCAAACGCACACTTAGATATTATATAGATTTAAGTTCATTGTTTATTTCTTTCTAAAAAAAACATCTTTGTTTATTTGACACTACCGATAACCTTGTAGCTTAACTAATACTTTCTGGTGTTTCTAAAGAAGGAATCCAAGATTCAGATGAATCAAATCCTCCCTCCCCAACTATTGAATTATTAAAATAAAAAATAAAATGGCTAAAATAAAACCATATCATACAAGTAGATGCCCAATGTGGGATACAATTAATACCCACATAACATACACTCAATTAATTCAATATCAATTTTTGCATTACATAATCTATTAATTATATGATATCTTTCTTTGGCCAAAAATATTATTGCATCCCTAAAGTTTGTACAAAGTTAGACACATATGATAGAAAATTAACAAAAATAAACAAAATTAACGGAAAGTATAATGTTTTCAATAATTTAGGAATTAGTAAATAAAGCTTTTAATAGTTTAAAGAAAAACAAAAAGTGAACTTGATGCAAACTTTGATAACGAGACAAATGCTCTTAGGTTCAGATTTTTTTTCTTTTCTGATGGGACGAAATTATGTTATGGGTATTTTTTTTTTTTGTTTGACTTTGATTTTCCAAAAAAAAAAAAAAGTTTGTGACAAATCCCAGTTGGGATAATGAATTTACCTGTCATTGTGTATCACTGTCATCCTTATATACAAAGGTTTCAAGAAAACCTTTTTTTTGAGAAGCTTCAAGAAAACCTAGTTTATAATAATACATGTCGTTTTCATAATGTAACACTTCACTCTTGGCTCTTGCCCTATTTTTGCATTTCTTTTCGGTTCACACATCTGTGCTTGTTTCGTGTTTGACCAAGAAATGTGCTATTCTGCTGATTTTGCTTATGTTAAGATTGGATGTACGTATTAGCTGACTTGCTGAACTACTCATATGTCCCTTGATCTCAAAAGGGACAATTACGCTATCATTTGGTCATCCAAAATTTTGTAATTCATCCATATCGATTAAGGTATCTGATAGTCAAAATTTTTGCTGACTAGCTAAATATTTAAAAAGTAAGTTGTGCATTCGTCTTCAATTTAACATCTTTATATTAAAGAGACAAAGAACATTGTTAAACAGAAATAATTAACTTATCAATAATAATTAATCTTATTTACTTTATATTTTTTATATTCTAGTTTTTTTTTTTTTAAACTAAGCAACCATAATTAATCTTAGCAGCAATAAATATGTTACAATATATTATGAAAGAATCATTTTGTTTCTTTTAGTTTTGTTAATACTAGGTGGGTATTATTTTGCATTTTCATGAATTTATTTTGTTCATACTTCAGCCCCTTTAAATGAGATCCTGGCTACATTACTTTTTACTCAGGAATCTATCGCTTAAAGCACTTCAATCAATGCCAAATAAGTTTTTTTTTTTTTTTTTTGTTAGTCTATACACTTAGATTAGAATAGAGTAAAATTTCTATTTTATATTAAAAAAATGTCAAATAAGTGATGACAAAGCCAAAAGTGTTTTCTAGATTTTTTGGCATGCTATTTAGTAGATGTTTTGAATTCTTTTGGGTAAACAACATGTTTGGCTCCTATTCTATATACCATATTTCAATTTGATCTCTAACATTTCAATTGTGTCAATTTGGTTCCTAACTTTTCAGTACAGTGTCAATTTATTTCCTACCGTTATCTTTTGTATGAAAATTGATAACATGTCTAATGGCCAAAATAAAAAATTAGCTTCTATTAATGTGAGAATAAATTAAAATTTTATTTTGCCGTTTGTCATGTCACAAATTTTCACCCAAGATATAATAGCAGGAACTAAATTAACATGAAACTAAAAAGTTAAGGACCAAATTGATACAATTGAAAGGTTAAAGATTAAATTAAAATATGGTGTAAAAAATAAGAACCAAATATGTACTTTAGCCCCCTCCCCCTTTTTTTTAGCCCTTTTGTTTTTGGCGCTCTACTGCTCCATAGTCCACACTATTATTAAATTATTCAAAGGAAAAAGGAAAGTGGAAAAGTGGACACATAAGTTAGACTCTTCGTAGAGACCCTTCTTTAGTCTAATGGCCCATTTGTCAATGTTATTCTAGTTGTTAGGTTCTAAGGATTTAGGATCTAAATGTATTAGAATTTCAATGTGTAATGTTGGCAAGCCATGATCAAAACTTAGAGTCTAGTTTTAGACTTGCTCAAAGTATGTTTATGTGTAAAGTTGGAATCGAGTGCACTGCAGAATTTACTGTGTAAATTTGCAAGGCTCGATCAATCGAAAATTAGACTCGATCTATCGAAGCTCGTGCAGATTGTTTTTCTGCAGAATTTTCCAACTCAGCCCAAGACAAATAATACAAATCTGACTGGTATACCCGTCCAGTTGGACAACAGTTCGTGAGGTTCGAAGTGCAAAATTGTTTTTCCGGTTTTTGAAACTGTGTTTGTCAATTGTCATCACTTATAACATGCTGGCTCACAAGATATGCATACAAAGCTCTTCCCTGGACTCTGGTGACCGGTAATCAAATGTTTATTATTATTATTATTATTATTATTATTATTATTATTATTATTATTATTATTATTATTATTATTATTATTATTATATGTTAGCCCAAGCCATCAGGATGCACCAATACTCCATTTTATTAAACCGGATACTTTTAAAAATAAGTACCCATTCTTGTTTTTCTTTTTCCTTTTGAAAAAAAGAATTCAAAAAGAAAAGTGTAGTCAAACTTGGAAGAATTTATATTTATATTTTTTATATCTTGGTTTTAATTTTGAGTGCTTGTCTAGTTATATTTTATTTAATCTTTTGAATGCTTGTCTAGAAATTATTATCCACTATTTGCTCTTAAATTGATATATGCTTAACAATATATGAAATATAAAAACTTAATGGTATTTGGTATATAAAAAATATAAATGAAATAGTTAATAAGCTCCCTGATGTATGGTACCCTAAGCTTTTTAATAAATACTATTTCATCCTCATACCGTATAACCAAGCCATGATACAGAAAGTAAAGCTCTCATAAATCTCTTTTAGCATTATTACCTGAAATTCTTTGCAATTTTTCCATTAATAGGTTAGTTAGCTAGTTTCCAGTACGGCTTCCACCAGTTCCGCAGGCCAAGCTTCTTCACCATCATCATTCACCTCGGTTCAAATGTTTTTTTTTTTTTAAGTTTTAACAGCAATGACACCCATAATAATTTTATAGATCATCTATATTCTGAGTTGAAAGGCAATTTCATTAAGTCCTATAAGGTTGAAGACGGAATTGAGCGAGGAACATTCATCGCCCCAGAGCTCATGAAAGCAATAAAAGAATCCAAGTTTGCAATTGTCGTTCTTTCAAAAAACTATGCTTACTCAGGATGGTGCTTAAATGAACTTGCCCAGATTGTTGCATGCATGGAAGAGACAGGTCTAAAAGTTATACCCATCTTTTATCATGTGGAGCCCTCTAATTTAAGGCAGCAAAATGGAACTTTTGCTTTAGCCTTAGCTAAACATGAAGAGAACTCCAGAGTTAAGAGTGAAAAGATACAAACGTGGAACGATGCTTTGAAATGCGTGAGCCATATATATTGTTGGGTTTATTGTAGAAGATAGCACGTAAGTCTGCATTTTCTGCTTTGAATAGATGTGTGTTTGGTTTTTTACTTTTTGTCTCAGTTTATTTTTTATTTTATTTTTCTTTTGTAAATATAAAATTGAATTTTATCTTTTATTTTTTGAAATAACTTAGTTTTCAGGGTTTTGTCACACATTGAAAATGAAAGAAGTTATCAAAAATTATATCTTTTGATAAATTTTAAGCAAATAAGGTACGTACCTTAGACAATTACTTTCTTCAAATTATCCCTAATTATCACACTACAGTAATACTTGGCTGACTTACAAGTAACCGGTAAGTCATCCTCCTCTAATTTTCAATTTTTAGTTTATACAAAAGAACTATTAATCTTTACTGCACAGATAAATCAGATGGAAAATATTTTTTTGTCATGATATAGGACTTTGATAGGGTGATGAGTTCCTTGGACTAACAATTATAGTGTAATTTATTTATTTCTTATTGTTTATGTGATTATAATGGCTTAACTTGGACTTACCTGCACACTATTTTTTTTAATAAATCGTATTTTAAACAATATGGAATAGCAGTAATATTAAACTGACCATACTTTTTAAAAAAATGTCATTGAATCTGGAATAACATTATTTTAGCACAATTGATGCCGATACTCTTAGATCTTATAAAAATGTTATATTATTGGTCATTTTTAGGAGAAAATGCCTCATCTATGCTTCTTCATAAAGGTTTTGGTAATTTAAACTCTCAATTAAAGAACTTATTTATAAATTTGAAATTAAACTAGATTGTTATAATTTATTTAGAGAAAGACTAAACCAAATCTCTAATTATCAAATAAAGATAAATTTAATTCATGTCACATGCATAAAGGAATTTAGTAAATTAATGAAATATGCAATTAGTTGAGCCAATATATTTCGAACATATAATCACTAGCAAACTAGTGATGGCAAATCAGTTCAAATAGCATTTGAAAATATTGGGTTAAAAGAATAAAGCAAAAAGCAACTTAGACCAAGGTAATTCTTATATAGTCTCAGACTAGTGCTTTGGGCTCTTACCGCACTACGAAAAATTGGGCCTATATTGGCTTTTTTTTAGTGGTGTTTGTCAAAAATGCCACTATAGGTACCCTATAGGCACTATAGGCATATCAATAGTGGTGTTCAGGGAGTCCTACAATGGTGTTTTAAAACAATGGGTTTATAGCAGTGTTTCCAAGGGCCAATAGCAGTGTTTTTAAAATGCCACTATAGGTCCTAGTCTTACAAGGGCCTATAGTGGCGTTTGTCCAGGTCTAATAGGGGCCTATAGAGGAGGAAAAAGACCTATAGTGGCGTTTGTCAAACACCACTATAGTCCCTCATATATATATATATATATATATATAAAAGAAATTCTGTTGAGTTTTTTTTTTTTTTTTCCTTTTTTAAGGAGCTATAGTGGCGTTCATAAAATGGCACTATAGGTCTTTTATTTTAACTTTTTTAAATGAGCTATAGTGGCGTTTGTTAAACACTGCTATAGGTCCCTCATATATATATATATATATATATATATATATATATATGGGAACTTCTTAAAATTCGGTTGAGTTTTTTTTTTTTTTTTAAAATAATAAAGGAGCTATAGCGGTGTCTTATAAACACCACTATAGGTCCTTTTTCAACTTTTTAAAATGAGCTATAGTGGCATTTGTACAAACACCACTATAGGTTAAGAAACTAATTCCTAAAACATACGGTTAGACCATTATACATCCTTGGTGTGATGGTCACTCTACAAGTATAAGTACTTGTAAGCTTTACTCCACAAGTATAATAGTGGCATATTCCTAGAATATTCAGTGGCATATTCTGGAATATTTCGTAAAAAAAAAAAAAAAAAAAAAAAAAAAACCAATCCAAATGGATTTAGCGTTCAGCAAAACAATGGCATATTTCAGAATATTGGAATAATATATATATATATATATATATATATTTAAATGTATATATTATTATATATTTATATTTAAATGAGAAATGTTACATCCACAACATTTTCACAACAAATCATAAATTGTTAATTGTTATTGGTTCAAATTTGAACTTAACACTAACTTTTTTTTTTTCTCAACAATAACAACTAGTAACAACCTGCCACTTAAGATTTGTTGTAAAAAAAAAAAAAAAATTAAAACCTTAAAAAATTTCTGAACTAAACAAAAAAAAAAAAATTAAAATAATGGACCTATAGTAGCATTTGCAAACGCCACTATAGGTCAAAAAAATAATAATAAACCCTTCCTACACTTTCCCACCTACCCCCCTATCTTCATTCAAAATTCAAAACCCACCTAACCCCACCTACCCCCCTCACCTTATCAATCCCTTGTCTCCATGTCTAGCTTCTTCAGACTTCTTTTTTCTTTTCTTTTCTTTTCTTTTGGTCTTTCTTTTTCTCCCTTATCTCCACTCCTCCATCTTTTTTCTTTTCTCTTTATTTTTTTTCCTTCTTTCACTACACACCTGGATTTATTCTTTTCTCTTCCTCTCCATTTTGATTTTATTTCCCCTATTTTAATTGTGGTGGTGTTAATGTTAGTGGGTTTTGGATTTGAAGGTGGTGCTGCAACTAGTTAATTTTGTTCAAATTTGTAAATTGTGCTACTATTATGGGATTTACGTTAAAGAAAGAGTGCTATTGTGTTTGATGCCACTGGTTGTATAGTTGCAAGTAAGTATTTTTTTTTTTTTAAAAATTATGATTGTTTTGGTCTATTCCTTTTTTGATAATAGTTTTGGTCTATTCCTTGTTTCCTGTCAACTTTGCTTTGTGGGTCTCTGAGATTTTTGATTAATTTTTGTGAATTCTTCGGCTTTTTATTATTGATAGGTTTAGAGATCTCAAGTATGATAATATCTTTGTTAATAGAACCAAGAAAGTAGTGAAAAATTAAAAATCTATTTGATGATTTCTTTTTGCAGGTTGGTTTATGGCGGCTAAATGTGTTGGGGTGGAGTTGGTATTTTATTTTATTTTTTAATTTTTGGATGTGAGCATGTTGTGTTTGATTTTGAATTTTTTTAGGTAGGTTTGTGTTTCATTTTGAATTTGTTGGGCTAGCTATAGAGTTTGTTATTTGTTTTATTTATGTTTTTTTGTTTTGTTTTATATCTTTTAATTTAATTAAAATTTTAATTTTAACTTAATTACGATTCAATTAAAAAAAAATCTTTTGAATCAAATTTTTTTTTGTGTTGGTGGTTTTTGGCTATAGTGGCGTTCTAAAATGTTGCTATAGCCTTTTTTAAAACACCACTATAAGTCTATAGTGACAGTACAATAGTGGTGTTTGTAAACGCCATTATAGCAAATGCTATAGCCCAAATGGGCCTATAGTGGCGTTCTTAGTACCTATAGTGAAACGCCACTATAGGCCCAATTTTTTGTAGTGTACAAAGGGATGGAGCCCATGGTGGGTCCCACATGTGGGGCTCACCCCCTTTATGAGAGCTCGAAGCATTGCTCCGGAACTATATAAGTTTTTTTCCCTCAAACCAAGGGGTTGTAGTGTGAATGACACCACCTAGTCTAATCTCTCCGTATCACATCAAACATTTAAATAAAAAAGCATATCTTGCGATTGCTTGAACCTAAAAACTTTCAAAGTCAATGTGAGTTTTGCATTAATTTGGGTAGGAGTAGTTTATATTAGGACATATGTGGTTCATCTTGTTTTGAACATATGTCATTATTTTATGTAATTGGCTTATCCTTTGACAAAACGCACTTTACTTGTAATTGGGTAGATATAGAATGTGTTTAACGCGTTAAGAAACTGTGTTTCAAGATCAAGTGTTGAAGTCATCAAGTCTGTCCAAGAAACAAGCTAAAAAGTGTAAGTTACTAAAACTCGACACCTAGTCTCGACACATGCATCTATCAAGCTTTAAGAAGCTGTTTCTACCCCGAGACTTGACAGCTTCTCAACAGATCCTCGACACCTCTATCTATCGAGATTTATGGAAAACAGATTTTAAGTTCTGTTTTGATTTCAATCCGTGAATGTGTCTTTGGGACTTCTTTTCTCCTAACCCTAGACATATAAAATGATTGTTTTAAGGGCCGTCAAAGGAGGCACAAGTACACAAGTTGCACAAGCATTGAAAAATCCTTGTTCAAGCTATTTGTGATCCAAAAAAAAGTTCATGCCCTAGTTCATCTCTTGTGAAGAAGTTGCTGTGTAATGTGCACCGTAGGGTTTTGTAACAAAGCATCTTTTTGATCTTCATCGTGTGGATGAATTGAAGAACTTTGCAGCCAACAACTCTCTCTCTAGTTGGTAAATTGAAGCCCCATACTGGGATTCGCGCAATTGGTTAGTCACGTACTGGGAGCTGTGCATCAAAAAGAGAAATTGTCACTACAGAACAAGTCCAATTGGGTATTGGGGTAAGGGTTCAACTGCAGGTTGGTAAGGTACTGGGATTCCTTTACTTGTAACTGCTTGTTGTGATAATAGTAGAGTTTCGGAAGTGGCGACCTTAAATCATCCGGTGGGGTTTTTGCCGTCAAGTTTTTCCCATTCGTAAACAAATTACCGTATTATTTATTTTCAACTGTATACTTTAGATTATTGGTGATTTGTTTGTGCTGCCACGCAATTTGCATGTTAACTTGATTAATTAAAAATTTGGCTAATTAATCAATTTAATTCATCACAAGGGATCTATGCGTTTGTGGCCTATCAGTTTGTGCTTTTTTTCCCCCCTGCTAAATAAGCACTTTATTAAAAGAAAGATAAGGGATTATAAAGGGGAGAGGGTCTGTCACCATCTTTGTCTAATGCCTGAGCCACCAAGCTAGAAGACCAAAGACTGGAATTGACTTTGTCCAATTGAACAAAACTGCCTATTGAGATAAAAGATGGGCAGGAGAATTACCCTACCTATGCACAAAATAAAAAGAACAAGATTCAAAGGTGTTAATAAGCTCCTTTGTATTTGCAAGAACCGTTGAAATGAGCTTACCCTGTTTTATCTAGAAACTAGTTAAGCCATGAATTAATCACATTATGAGAATCACATCTGCCATTAACTACAACAAATTTTTTTTTTTAAAGGAAAGTAGTCCTCCACAATTAACCACCCAAAATAACTTTATGAAGGAATGATGTGAGAATAGAGAACATGGTAGTGAGGTACGATATATTGAAATTGGCTATAAGTATATTTATCTTTCTTGTTCTTGTTAAAATATTTCCTCATTTACTTAATCATCTAAGAATTGGTGGCAATTAGTAAAAAAAATACAGCACATAGTTGATTTTAATTAGCCAAATTACCAACGTGTTTAATAAGATCAATTATGCAGTGTATTTTGTTAGTTTTTATATCCTTGTTAAAACACCTATTAACCAGTTTTAAGCCCAATTTGTTAATAAGATTTGTAAGGACACAAAGTCGGCCTTAGGCCCAAATGCGTAGCTGGGCCGGCCCAAGTGGCCTTTACAATAGAATTTGTAGAGAATGGGCTTAAAGCCTTGACTGCTTGGGGCTTCAGGAGGTCATAGGGTGGGGACCAAGTCCACCTTTTGCAGGTAGCGGGCTGATGGGTGGACTATTTCTCTCGTCGGACGTGAGCCGAGGAGCTTCTGACCCTCTGTTCTTTGGGAAGGGAGAAGAGAGAGAGAGAGCCTTCCTTTTTCCTGGGAGAAAATCCGGATCCCCTTCTATTGGTTCCTCCTTCTCTATTTATACTCCCCATCCCTAGTTCCCATCTGTCATTTCCCTGAAAACGCTCCCCAATGCCCCTAAGGCTGTTCACCGCCCCCTCAGAAGTCATTTCTTCATTAATGCGGCCAGGCGGATAGGTGAAAGACCTTTAATGCGGTGGCAGCAGCTTTATGCAATGCACGTCTCTCTTGTCTCCCACCTCGGCATCCCGCTAGGGTTTAGGATGACTGGCTGAGCTCTAAGAGCCCTCCCCCGGGCGTTTTGCTACCCTGCTCTGTTCCTGAGGCTACGTCCGAGGAGACCTTCTCCTCGAACCCTCTCCGACAGGCTGGTGGTCTGGTCGGCTGGCCTTTGGACCCCAGTGTCAGGAGGCCCTGCTCGCGACTCGCTGCCCTTCTAGCGGAATCCACGTCCTCGGACCAGGCCCTGGGCCCACATGGCATTCCGACGTCTTTACCCCTCACAAGATTAATTATGTATAGCCTTTAATTAATGAAACAATTACCAATATTATTTAACAAATAAACACAGTAGAGAAGAACATTACGAAGCAATATGGTAGCCTAAGAAAATCAAATGAAATATAAATTCCAAAGTGATTTAACCTGGCAATCCAAGGGCACAGCCGTCGCATCTAGAAGTCTAGGGCATGAAACACAAGGATTGGGTCATCTTGGTTTGAAAATAGAGCTTGATCAGTTGGCTGGAATCGCAATTCAATAGAGCTTGATTGATCGAGTTTCAATGTCCAATACCATATTGGCATTCCTTTCTCTTTTTGCATCTGTTTCTTATCCATGCTAATCAACAAATGCAGCCAACTTATTCTTCAAATTCCATTAATGATATGCAAAATCCAAACAAAAAGGATTAGAAGTAAAAATAAAGTTAATGACAAAAATCATATAAATATTATTAAAAATTGCTTTAGCATTAGCATTAAACAATTCTAAAGATCTTTCCTTTGATCTTTTTTAAAAAAATTATACAATTCACTATTGTCACGTCATTTCTTCAAATAATTTCTTTTTTTCCTTTCCCCTTTTACATGGCAGTTGCCAAGGCCATGACTAGACTAATGAGTTTTATTCCTTTTATTTCGTGTCATGTGGATGGTGGCATGACTAGACCATGGTATATACATAGAACACAGTTGATTTTAATTAGCCAATTACCAACTTGTTTAATAAGATCAATTACGCAATGTATTTTTTTCTCTTTTCCCTTTTGCAAGGAAGTTGCCATGACTAGACTGATGAGTTTCATTCCTTTTATTTCGTGTCGCGTGGGTGGTGGCATGACTAGACCAGGGTATATACATAGAGTACAGTTGACTTTAATTAGCCAATTACCGACTTGTTTAATAAGATGAATTACGCAATGTATTTTTTTCTTTTTCCCTCTTTTGCAAGGAAGTTGCCATGACTAGACTGATGAGTTTCATTCCTTTTATTACGTGTCGTGTGGGTGGTGGCATGACTAGACCATGGAATATACATAGAACACAGTTGATTTTAATTAGCCAATTACCAAGTCGTTTAATAAGATGAATTACGCAATGTATTTTTTTTCTCTTTCCCCTTTTGCAAGGAAGTTGCCATGACTAGACTGATGAGTTTCATTCCTTTTATTTCATGTTGTGTGTGGGTGGTGAAATGACTACACCGTGGTATATACATAGAACACTGTTGATTTTAATTAGCCCATTACCAACTTGTTTAATAAGATCAATTACGCATTGTTTTTATTTTCTCTTTCCCCTTTTGCATGGAAGTTGCCATGACTAGATTGATGAGTTTCATTCCTTTTATTTTATGTTGTGTGGGAGGTGGCATGACTAGACCGTGGTATATACATAGGACACAGTTGATTTTAATTAGCCAACTACCAACTAGTTTAATAAGATGAATTATGCAATGTTTCCTCCCCCCCCCCCCCCCTCTTTCCCTCTTTTGCAAGGAAGTTGCCATGACTAGACTGATGAGTTTCATTCCTTTTATTTCATGTTGTGTGGGTGGTGGCATGACTAGACCATGGTATATACATAGAACATAGTTGTTTTTAATTAGCCAATTACCAACTTGTTTAATAAGATCAATTACGCAATGTATTTTTTCTCTTTCCCCTTTTGCAAGGAAGTTGCCATGACTAGATCCACTATGAAAGAATTGAAGTTTACACAATAGAGACTTAGACCATTAACATCCTATTTCTACCTCGAGTAGGAAACTTACTACCACGACCATGTGACAGCTCCGAGTCCATGAACTACTTCTTTCTTGGATTCACAACAAGTACAAGCACTCCCACTTGTGTATCTTTAAGCTCTTAATGCAGCAACTGAATGATCATCAAGCTCTTGACATAATCTTGATTCTTAATAACCCTAAGTATATGTGAAGGCAAGCACCTCTAAATCTCACAAGAGATTCACATACACAGCATAAATAACAATTGCAACAACCATAAAAACATGGCCAGGTTTTCCTTTTATACCTAGGGCAAAACATAAAACTCCTACACATCAAATGGGTTTGGACTGAGTTGGAAAATTCTGCACAAAAATAATCTGCACGAGTTTCGATTGATCGAGTCTAATTTTCAATCGATCGAGCTAGGCAAATTTAAAAAGTAAATCTTACAGTGCACTCGATTCCAACTTTACACATAAACATACTTTAATTAAGTCTACAAACAAGACTAAACGTTTTGATCATAGTTTGTCAATATTACAAAATGAAGTTGAACATAAAGTCTTAGAACCCAACAAACTTCCCCTTTGGCAATCTGTGACAAAACACAAACTAAACAAAGTGCTCAAAGTTACAAAAACAGCCCATTACAATTCGTGTATTTTTTTCTCTTTCCCCTTTCGCAAGGAAGTTGCCTTGAGTAGATTGATGAGTTTCATATTTCGTGTCGTATGGGTGGTGGCATGACAGAACTGTGGTATATACATAGAACAAAGTTGATTTTAATTAGCCAATTATCAACCTGTTTAATAAGATGAATTACGCAATGTATTTTTTCTCTTTCCCTCTTTGCAAGGAAGTTGTCGTGACTAGACTAGTGAGTCTCATTCCTTTTATTTCGTGTCATGTGGGTGGTGGCATGACTGAACTGTGGTATATACATAGAACAAATTTGATTTTAATTAGCCAATTACCAACTCGTTTAATAAGATGAATTATGCAATGTATTTTTTTCTCTTTCCCTCTTTTGCAAGGAAGTTGCCATGACTAGACTGGTGAGTTTCAGTCCTTTTATTTCGTGTCATATGGGTGATGGCAGGACTAGACTGTGGTATATACATAGAACATAGTTGATTTTAATTAGCCAATTTCCAACTCATTTAATAAGATGAATTACGCAATGTAATTTTTTCTCTTTCCTTCTTTTGCAAGGAAGTTGCCATGACTAGATTGGTGAGTTTCAGTCTTTTTATTTCGTGTCGTGTGGGTGATGGCATGACTAGACCGTGGTATATACATAGAACACAGTTGATTTTAATTAGCCAATTATCATCTTGTGTTAATAAGATGAATTACGCAATGCATTTTTTTCTCTTTCCCTCTTTTGCAAGGAAGTTGCCATGACTAGACTGATGGGTCATCTTGGTTTGAAAATTGAGCTTGATCAGTTGGCTAGAATTGAGATTTAATGAAGCTCGATTGATCGAGTTGCAATGTCCAATACCATATTGGCATTCCCTTCTCTTTTTGCATCTGTTTCTTATCCACGTTAATCAAAAAATGAAACCAACTTATTCTTCAAATTCCATTAATGATATGCAAAATCCTAACAAAAAGGATTAGAAGTAAAAAATAAAGTTAGTGACAAAAATCATATAAATATTATTAAAAATTGCTTTAGCATTAGCCTAAAACAATTCTAAAGATCTTTCCTCTGATCCATTTAAAATAATTATACAATTCACCATTGTCACGTCATTTCTTCAAATAATTGTCTTTTTTTTTTTCCTTTCCCCTTTTACGTGGAAGTTGCCAATGCCATGACTAGACTGATGAGTTTCATTCCTTTTATTTCGTGCCGTGTGGATGATGGCATGACTAGACCATGGTATATGCATAAAACACAGTTGATTTTAATTAGCCAATTACCAACTTGTTTAGTAAGATCTGTACGGTTTTTAGACCCCTTAAACACAACCAGATTAACCTAGTTATTTAGCCAAATGATTAACTTAGGTAAATTATGTAGATCTAGGTTAACACAGATAAATCATATCATTAAAACAGTGCGAAAAATAAATAACACAATGATATGATAACCTAGGAAGACCAAATCAATAAAAAACTTAGGGAGAATTTAACCTAGCTATCCTCAAAGTAAAACAGATCCACTATGAAAGAATTGAAGTTTACACAATAGTGACTTAGACTATTAATATTCTATTTCTACCTCGAGTAGGAAACTTACGACCACGACCACGTGACAGCTTTGAATTCACGAACTACTTCTTTCTTGGATTCACAAGTACAAGCACTCCCGCTTGTGTATCTTTCAGCTCTTAATGTAGTAACTGAATGATCATCAAGCTCTTGACATAATTTTGATTCTTGATAACCCTAAGTATATGTGAAGGCAAACACTTCTAGATCTCACAAAAGATTCACATACACAGCATAAACAACAATTGCAACAACCATAAAAACGTGGCTAGGTTTTCCTTTTATACCTAGGGCAAAACATAAAACTCTACACATCAAACGGGCCTGGGTTGAGTTGGAAAATTCTGCACAAAAAAAATCTGCACAAGTTTCGATCGATCAAGTCTAATTTTCGATCGATCGAGCCTGACAGATTTAAAAAGTAAATCCTGTAGTGCACTCGATTCCAACTTTACACAAAAACATACTTTAAGCAAGTCTAAAAACAAGACTAAATGTTTTGATCATGGTTTGCTAACATTACAAAATGAAGTTCTAATACATTTGAACATAAAGTCTTAGAACCCAACAAACTTCCCCTTTGGCAATTTATGACCAAACACAAACTAAACAAAGTGTTCAAAGTTACAAAAACAGCCCATTACAATTCGTGTATTTTTTTCTCTTTCCCCTTTCGCAAGGAATTTGCCCTGACTAGACTGATGAGTTTCATTCCATTTATTTCTTGTTGTATGGGTGGTGGCATGACTAGACCGTGGTGTATACATAGAACAAAGTTGATTTTAATTAGCCAATTACCAACTCGTTTAATAAGATGAATTATGCAATGTATTTTTTTCTCTTTCCCTTTTTTGCAAGGAAGTTGCCATGACTAGATTGGTGAGTTTCAGTCCTTTTATTTCATGTCGTGTGGGTGACAGCATGAATAGACCATGGTATATACATGGAACAAAGTTGATTTTAATTAGCCATTTACCAACTCGTTTAATAAGATGAATTACGCAATGTATTTTTTTCTCTTTCCCTTTTTTGCAAGGAAGTTGCCTTGACTAGACTAGTGAGTTTTAGTCCTTTTATTTTGTGTTGTGTGTGTGATGGCATGACTAGACCGTGGTATATACATAGAACACAGTTGATTTTAATTAGCCAATTACCAACTCGTTTAATAAGATGAATTACACAATGCATATTTTTCTCTTTCCCTCTTTTGCAAGGAAGTTGCCATGACTTGACTGATGAGTTTCATTCCTTTTATTTCGTGTCGTGTGGGTGGTGGCATGACTAGACTGTGGTATATACATAGAACACAGTTGATTTTAATTAGCCAATTACCAACTTGTTTAATAAGATCAATTACGCAATGTGTTTTTTTCTCTTTCCCCTTTTGCAAAGAAGTTGCCATGACTAAACTGATGAGTTTCATTCCTTTTATTTCGTGTCGTGTGGGTGGTGGCATGACTAGACCATGGTATATACATAGCACTATTGATTTTAATTAGCCAATTACCATCTTGTTTAATAAGATGAACTACGCAATGTATTTTTTTTCTCTTTCCCTCTTTTGCAAGGAAGTTGTCGTGACTAGACTGGTGAGTTTCGTTCCTTTTATTTCGTGTTGTGTGGGTGGTGGCATGACTAGACCGTGGTATATACATAGAACAAATTTGATTTTAATTAGCCAATTACCAACTCGTTTAATAGGATGAATTACGCAATGTATATTTTTCTCTTTCCCTATTTTGCAAGGAAGTTGCCATGACTAGACTAGTGAGTTTCTATCCTTTTATTTCGTGTTGTGTGGGTGATGGCATGACTAGACCATGGTATATACATAGAACACAGTTGATTTTAATTAGCCAAGTACCAACTCATTTAATATGATGAGTTACGCAATGTATTTTTTTTCTCTTTCCCTCTTTTGCATGGAAGTTGCCATGACTAGACTGATGAGTTTCATTCCTTTTATTTCGTGTCATGTGGGTGGTGCAAACTGCAAAATGACCACATTGATTTGTACATGTGGGCCTTTGTGTGGAAAAAATAGGCACATTATGGCTTGAAGTTTTGGTAAATGACTCCAACGTTGTATTTAGCATTTTAACTAGTATTTATTTTTTTATAATTTTTTTTTCATTCATTTTTTTATTTGGCTTTTGTTTCTTTGGGCCGTTTGACTACAGTAGGATTTTCAAGGCACTAGCTTCGGGGTCAAATTCGAGGTATGATTTTAGAGGGGAAAAAAAAAAAAAAACAAATTTGAGCTCTACCATTGTACCAAAAAGCTCAAGGTATCATTCTATTATTTTGAAAAGTAAGGGAAACATGAAATGGGTTAGATCTTGTTCTAGCTTCACAAAACCTTTTAATTAATAGAGGAACCTTGACTTCACAATAAATAATTCTAGAATTCACCAAAAAGAAGAACAAACCTCTCTAAATATGTTAATGATATTCTAAACTCTTAATTTCTGTTTTGCATATTAAATGTCTATTTAAAGGCAAGGTTTTCAGACCTAGACCGTTCATTGAACTGTAAAAGGGAGAGGTTCAAGATTTTTGAGGTCGATCCGAGGTCGAACCGAGGTTGAACTGTGATGTCATAATTAATTTAATAATTAATTAAAACCTAAATATAGATATTGAATTTATAAAACTAGCAAAATTGACTAATATATCTATATATGTGAGGGAAATTTAATGATTTTCAAGCATATATTTAATAATTAAATAAGAAAGTTAATAAAATAAAATAATAACCATGAAAACATTAAAATTTATGATTATTTTTTGAAGTAAAGTTGAATATCTTTGAAGGATTTTAATTATAATTTTTTTTGTATTCCTTTTAAGAGATGAATAACTTAATTAAGTAGAATAAAATTATGTTAAGTTGTTTTTATAAAAAAAATAAAAATAAAAAATTGCTAAGGGGTTGGACCGCACGGTTCTTGACCGGTTCTTGCAGTCCAACTCCGGTTTTAGGGGTTCATGGAATTGCCACGTATGCCCGGTTCTTTATGCTTAAAAAACCGATATTTTATCCGGTTCTTGGTTTTCACGGTCAGACCTCCCGATCTTGTCCGGGTCTGAAAACCTTGTTTAAAGGTTCCAAAAAAGACTTAATTTTCAAGTAAAAATATTCCTTTACATATCCTAATTGATACAGTACCATATTAAGACTCTAATTTAACTAACAAACCCTTGAAGTCACATAGAATCAAGGAAATAAAATCCTATTTCCTAAAAAAACAAAAATTACCTAAAAAAACAAAAATTAACAGATGATATATAGTAAACCCTTTATCTTGTCCTATATTATACCCTTCTACATCTACTTGAATGAAATTTGAACTTAAGTTTTTTGTGGTTTTGAAACTTGCATCCTTAAGGTCTCATTGGCCTCCAATTGATTTTCAAAATCAATCAACAAAGGATTGAAGGCAAAATCAAAATTTGTTACTACCAAAAGTGAATAGGCTTAAATGTGTTGTCAATGAGATCTAAAGATTTGAGAGTTATGAGCTCACCTTCATATCTAACATCAATTTTGTTAGAATTATGGTTAAGTGATTATATTCGCCATTTCCTAACAGCTTAAACTTTTGGGACAATCAGTAACTACCTCCCATTTAAAAATGTTGAATTCCCACTTGTTAGGCCCCAACTTATTAGGGGGAAGTTTAAGCTCATAAGTGAGGGGGAGTGTTAGAATTATGGTTAAGTAATTAAATTCACTATTTCTTATAGCTTAAAATTTTGGGACAATCAATAATTTAACAAATTTAATCCTTCATAGTATTCAACTTATAAGTTTTGTCATTCTCCCCAATCAACTCCATATTTTCCTTTTGAGCCTCTTCAAGAACTTCTATAATATCACCTTCAATAGCATGGTTTTCAGATCCGGACTGTTCAAAGAACCTAAGAAGGGAGAGGTTCAAGGTTTTTAAAGTCGGACCAAGGTCCAATTGAGGTCGAACCGTAATGACGCCAAAATTAATTTAATATTAATTAAAATACAAATAAATGTATTAAATGTGAAAAATATGAAAATTTACCCTTAAAAAAATATATTAAGCAATTAAAACAACTTTCAAATGTATTTTCATTATTTTTATAAAGTGAATAGAAAATAATAAATATAAACAAGCTTTAAAAAATTGTATTTATTAATCTTTCAAATAAAAAATGCATTTAAACTAATATAAAATTATTTTTAACATAAATTTACAATTTTCTTATTCATATTTATTGATGGGAAAGAATAATTATTGAACAAAAAATTAGAAATACTATTAAGTAAATAGTGATAAAATTAAATCCAAAACTATTAATCTTGTAAAATTAAAATAAATAAATCATAAGTTTCCAGAAGCACACAAGGAAGCCTATTAGTTCAGTGGTTAGCGTGTTGGACAAAGCTCCAAAACTCCTAGGTTGCTGGTTCTATTCCTGGAGCATACATTTTTCCCAATTAATTTCAGCACCCTCTTTCACTTGCTAAAAAATCCAGTCCGGATTTCACAACCTTGTTCAATAGACAATCTTTCTTCAAATTGTTTAATTTTTGTCAAAACTTGATCTTGTTTGACTTCTTTTATTGAAATTTCTTTTCATCAATAATATCTAAAATTATATCTTCAATGAACTGATATTGAGATTCTCACTATAATCCTCAACAAATAATGTTTTTTTTTTCTCCATGAACTTAAGTTGTGTAAAATAATATGTCATCATAATCACGGGAAAAGGAAAAAATTAACCATCAATACATTCATTCTTGGTGATGAGGAAATTTTACGTAAGGCTTACCTCTTTGCATTATGAAATATTATATATCAATCCACCAATTTGCTGCATCGTTCTCAATCTTGCTTGCTTGATACAACTTGTATCAACTATTGCTTGATACAAGTTGTGCCTTGATATCTTCGGAGATCTTTACATAAGCAAAATAATCTTTAGGATCTAAGATATCTAAGAAGTCTTATTAGCTATGATCACAGTCTTTGACACATATATCTAAAACCAAGATGATGAGCATGTTGCAAATCTCATGGAATCCACTAATCATGAGCATAAATCGCCACAGTGAGAAATTTCACTTCATGATCATCCTCAATAAGGTGGTTGCTTTGGTTATTGTGGTTTGTCATATCATGAATCATGATATTACAAGATCTGATACCAATTGAAATAAAAAGAAAACGTGAAATGAGTTCGATCTCGTTATATTCCCATATATATCCTAATTGATATAGTATTGTATTAGGACTCTAATTTAACTAACAAGTCCTTAAAATACCTAGAATTACAGAAATAAAATCCTATATTCTATAATTAGGATAATAACATAAACATTAAAAAAGTAACACACGAATTAAACCTCATATCTTATCCTACATTGTATTTTAATAACGGTCTAGTTAGAGCATTTTTTTTTTTAAATATATTTCTTGAAAAAATACTTACGGCATTCATTAACTTTTTCACGTTTAATAATTAGGTTTTCTAAAAATAACAGGTCTAATTAAAAAAAAAAAAAAATGGCAGCTCAGATTTGATCCTTCTAAACTTTGTTTTGGGGAGGGTGGGGAGCTTTCTTTAGAATTTATGAGCCCGTTTAGTACATGTATTTACAAAATAATTTTTAGTTTTTTTGAAAATACGCGTGGGTGTAAAAATGTGTCAAAAAATATGTAATGTTATTTAAAAATTGAAAACATGTATTTAAACACATGTACCATGCCCTATGATTTCAAAAGATTTTGGAAATAAAAAGTCGTGCCAAAAAATATGCCAAATTTTTGTTTGCTATCAACTTTTCTTCAAAGTTGACTCGCTGGGACTAGTAACAGAATTGTTCCATCACAATTATGATTTATGATTGGACACTTAAACCTCTGAAATTGGTCATTAATAAAGGTGATGGCCGTTATTTAAATTTTTTTAAAATTATGTTTGGTTAAAAAATGTATGAAAATATGTGTTGTGTTATTTAAATAACAGCTTTCGTTCTTTAAACACTGTTATTGAATAAGACCTGAACCTTCCAATTTTTGTTTGCTCATATATATTAAATTTTCTTTTGGATAAAGATGATAGCTTTAAGCCTACGGCAATCCTGTTCTTAATGTGTTCCAAGCAAATATTGTTGGAGACCCATGCTTGCATGTTCTAGAGAAATTTTCTACGTTCATTCGGTTTCTTTTTTCTTTCGTGCTGATCCTTTCCTCGTTTTTTTTTTTTTTTTTAATATTTTTTTATGTGCCTATCCTCTCTTTTCTCAACAGTTTGTTATTTTTTGTTCATTTTATTTTTTTATAATAAGGCATATTTGGTTGTGTTGTTTAAACAACAGTTTCAGTTGTTTAAATAACACATGTATTTTCACAATATTTTTTTACCTACACGTATTTTCACAATATTTAATAATGTTACTAGAATAATATTACCAAACGGGCCCTTGATTGTTTGGCATCGTTGTTTAAACAACAATAACACTTTTTACACGTATTTTTATAACACTCAAACATGTATTTCCAAAATACTGAAACTAAACAACAATACTTAAACACTATTACCAAACAGGTTCTTGAACTTCTTGTCTTTTTTTTTTTTCTTTTCTTTTTATTTTTTATTTTTTATTTTTATAATGAATGAAGTGCCATTCATATACAGTTTTTTAATTATAAAAATGTGCTACTTTTTTTTTTTTCATTGATATAATTATAAATTTATACCAATTTCAAATTTTAATTTCTTATTTTTCTTCTCAATCAAACAAATGAGTTTTTTTTTTTTTTCTTTTTTTCTTTTAATCTCTCCATTGTTCCATTCTCCCAACTAAACACATTTGAGATAAAAATAAATATTTTTTATTATTTTACTTTTCCACTCCTTCAACCAAACGAATCCTAAATTTGAAGAGTTATAATTTTTTTTTTTAGATTTTAAACATTCCAAAATCATAATTTATGAAGGTTTCCATTTCTTGAATTAGTACATTCCTTGAGGTGGATGGAGATGTGAAAAGAAGAAAAACATAAGTTCTATTTAATCTTAGAAAAAGTTAACGAATATCTTAAGAGCATAAGCATGGGGTGTATAAACCCTTCAAATTGTTATTTTAGAACCACACACATCCAAAACCAACTTAATTCCAATGTGTATTGCTAAACAATTTTAATACTTTGCTACAGTAAGTTGTAAAACTTTTATGTGGTGTTTGGTACGAAAGAATCCACATTACTCTCGGCATCCAGATTTTTAAAAATCACATTCTTAGGAATGTAGTTATTCCTAGGAATGTAGTTATTCCTATGTTTGGTTTCATTGAAAATCTCTTAAGATTCCTAGGAATGTAAGATGATAATGTTTGGTTTATTCCTAGGAATCTTAAATGAATTATTTATTTTTTCTGTTCTATTTTTAGATTTGAATGTGAACTACCAAGTACTTAAAAAAAAAAAAATCTTCCTCTAAATAAATAAGGAAAAACCAAATATAAACTATTAATTATGACAAATTCATTAAAATTATAGTCTAACATTTCAAAATGACATGTACAATACAAAAATAATTATTTAAATTCTCAAATACTTTTATTCTTAATAATAATTTTTAAAAGAGTTTAATCCACAATAATTTGTTTTATATTTTATCTTAATTACTTAAATGATAAGGAAAAAAGGGTTAAAATTGTCAATTTATAAAAAAAATACAATTTCTTTTAAGCTTGAGAATCTGGATTCTCACTTGTTTTAAAGGGAATCCACATTCCTACTGAGAGGGGTTTAAGAGAGGAATCTAGATTCTCTTGGCATCTGATTCCCTAGTGTAATTTGCAACCAAATATGAGAATCTTTAAACATTCATAAAAATCCTAAAACATTACCCTGTACCAAACTTACTATTGTTAGGTGTTAAACTTAAAATTATTATTTTATTCACTTTCTCTCTCTCTCTCACTCTCTCTTCTCTCTTCTTTCTTCCTCTCTCTCTCTGGCTCTTTCTTCCTCTCTCTCTCTGGCTCTTTCCTCTCTCTCTCTCTCTCTCTCTCTCTCTCTCTCTCTCTCTCATGATTTTGGGTGACAATGGATTGGCATTTTTGGGTCGATGGGTTGGGATTTCAGTGGTAATTGTTGAGCTTCAGCGATGATGCCTTGATCTGGGTTTCCTTGGTGATGGCTGAGTTTTGGTGTTTGTTGGTTATTGATTTTTGGTTTTCAATTTCAGTGGTGGTTGGTTAGTTCAGTTTTTGGTGTTTTAGTGGTGGTGGCAAATGGTGATGGCTAAGTTTTGGTGGTTGGGTTGGGTTTTGGTGGTAGTTGGTTATAGGCGATGGTGGGTTTGTTAGATTTGGTGATGGTAGTTGGCTGTGGGGGTTTGCTGGAGAGAGAGAGAGAGAGAGAGAGAGAGAGAGAGAGAGAGAGAGAGAGAGAAATATGTTGTTTATATTATTTGATTGGGTAGTTTATATTATTTTAATGAATTGTATGTTCAAATAAAAAATGAGATGTTAGGTGAGTTGTGAAATAGTATGGTAAAATAAATAAAGTAACTTTTTAGAATATAAAATGATATATTTTTTTTAGGAACTTTGATACTAATGCTCTAAGGAATGGTTTATGAAACATTTTTAGAGACATTTTATAGGAAAAGAAAAAAACAACTTACTCTTTTTACAATTTTTTATATTTCCCATGAAAGTGGTATTAAATTTTTTTTAAAATAGTTTATTAACAAAATACCCTAAAGACATCCATTAACAGGACTCTATAATCTTTTTTTTTATTTTTTTTTTTTATACAAAATAGAATTTTACTCTAGCTTAATTTAAGTGTATATGTATGTGAAGCTCCCAATTTGGTTAGATTTTTATATGAGTACATATTAAAATTGAATGGGTATGGCTGTCTTTATTCTTTAATATGTGATTAGATGATGTAGGATGTTTGGATTGGAGGGTGATAGAGGAAAAGGGAGGAGAGTAAAGTAGAGTAGAGTAAATTTAACCCAAAATTAGCTTATTTTCAATCAATTCTACTCTACTCTCCTTTGCTCCCCTTCCTTCCCGCCTCAATCCAAACAGGCCCTTATAGAAGGAAAGATAAGATTGATTAAAAATGAAACTTCAGTCTTCAGCTATCAAAATAATAAAATGTCTGAACTTTCAACCTATATTTATGCATCTGGTGGGTGGATTATTGCCATAAAATATAATGCCATTAGTCGGTCATGTTCCCATGAAAGCACCTATAATCTATAAATATAATACCGCGTACCTGAAACCTAGATACAGAAAGTAGAAGTTCTCATTCAGCTTTGCTCAATTTCCATTCTCATTCTCTTTTCTTCTCCACACACACACACAAATCCCATTCTGTTTTTTTCTTCAACCAAAAATATTTTTCCATTCTCGTTTAGTACTCTCTTTTCCATAAACAAGCAACAGGCTGAGAGTTTCCCATGGCTTCCATGAGCACTCAAAATGTCTGTGCATCCTCATCATCTTCATCTTCTACACCTCTATGGAAATACGATGTTTTTCTTAGTTTTTATGGTGAGGACACCCGTAAAAATTTTGCGGACCACCTATATGCTACTTTGAAACAAAAAGGCATCAACTTTTACAGAGATAATGAAAATCTCGAGGGAGGAAAACCCATTGCTTCTGGGCTTATGAAAGCAATAGAAGAATCTCAATATGCAATTATTATTCTCTCAAAAAACTATGCTTTTTCAAAGTGGGGTTTGAACGAACTTGTCAAAATTCTTAAATGCATGAAAGAGAAGGGGCAGAAAGTTCGGCCTGTTTTCTACCATGTAAATCCCTCTGATGTTGGGAATCAGAGGGAGACTTTTGAGAAAGCATTTCTCAAGTATGAAGAAGATCGCAAGGTTAGCATAGAGCAGATGCAAGAGTGGAGAACTGCACTGAAAGAAGTGAGCAGGATCCGCGGGAGGCATATATTGGATAGGTAAGATTCTGCCTTTTCTTCTGGTCATATCATCAATGATTTGGATAACTTTTGATATGGTTTTGACGTTTTGTTCTAATTATCTAAAAAATAATATGAAAAAACAAATTGTTGAACTTAAAGCAAAACCCAACAAAATCAATTTGATAACCAAAAAAAAAAAAAATATTTCCTTCTCAGCCTGTGGTCCTCCAAACACACTGACCCAGTTTTCCACTTAACAATTTCCAAATCACCAATTGAAAAAAAAAAAAAAAAAAAAAACATATTGCCTACTGTGAGTCTGTGACTTCCATTGACTGGTATAGAGGTACGTTTGCGTCTCTCTCTTGCTCTCTAGTGTTTGTACTGGTATAATTTTTTTGTTTGATAGAACTCTGTTCTGTGGCTGAGAATTGAGATATTTCCATGGCTCACTTTTACGCCTGATGGTTGCTTAATTTTGCTGAAGTTTAAAAGGTTCTTAGAATTTTTTTTTAAAGAAACCTATAAGTTTATATTTGTGACAAATTAAATCCTATAGATTTAATTGTTTCAATTTAACCTCCACATTTTCATTGATCTGACAATCAAAACCCTTATTCCCACCACTTTCTGGTAATTATTTTATTTATTTATTTATTTTTAAAACAAGGCTGATGTTTTAAGTACTCTAATGTGTTTTTCCCTTTTTGATAAAGCTCTCTCTCTCTCTCTCTCTCTCTCTCTCTCTCTCTCTCTCTCTCTCTCTCTCTCTCCATGGGAATGAAAATGTAGAAGTGTTTATTTAATTTAATTTTTTTTTTTAACAGAGATAGTTACAATATGCTGTTAATTAACAACTAGAACCCTTTTCCCCCTCGACCTTTGTGCATGAGAAAGTATCAATTTAGCTACAAGGTCATTGACTTAAGTATGAAAGAACAAGCTATTTTTTTTTTATTATTTTTTCTACCTTTCTACATCTTTAGGTTGTTTTGACCAGTAATAGCATTCGCATCAGTTCGTATAAAAATCACTGTCTATTTAAGCATAAGAGCCTACTTTTTATATTTTTCATATTCAATTTTCAAAAAACCACAAATTATATTATCTATTTTGCACTATATTTTATTAAACTATCAATTTTTCTTGATTTTTTTAATTGTTTCTCTTTTTTTACATACAACAATTACCATTTACTCTCTTTTTTCCTCCTTAGGATACGTAAAAAAATAATAAAAAGCTAAATACAAAATGAACATTGCCATTATAGATATACACGATCACTATAATAAACTTATAAATTTATACAATTATACACTCACTGAGTCATTTTTAAATACGTAAATATTACACATTTTTCTAATACTCTAAAACATGGCTCGTATTTTCTACTGAAGCAAAATATCTTGCATTTAATGCTGTTTTGTCTCTTTGTGGCTAGCACTCTTGTCTCATCAAAATTATTTGTTATTTTTATTTTTTAATACAGTCACGAATCAGAAGATATTCAAGAAATCACAAAAAACATATTTGATGAATTGAATCGTGAAATCCTAAATGATCATGAGCACCTTGTTGGTATAAACTCACGTGTGAAGGAAATGATGAACTTATTTAGTACAATGTCAAATGCTGTGCACTTCATAGGGATTTGGGGGATGCCTGGAATTGGTAAAACCACTCTAGCACATGCCATTTATGGCAAAATTTGTCATCAATTTGAAGCTAGTTGCTTTATTCGTGATGTTAGAGAAACAGTTGAAAAAGAAAAAGTTGGTCTAGTTAATTTACAAAAACAACTTCTTTTTAAGATCTTGAAGGTAAAAGAAGAAAACATATGGGACTATCATGAGGGGATCAAAGTCATAAAGACCAGACTATCCAATAAGAAGGTTCTTATTGTTATTGATGATGTTGACAAAGTTGAACAACTACAGGCATTAGCAGGGTGTTGTGATTGGTTTGGCCTAGGGAGTAGGATCATCATCACAAGTAAAGATAGGCACTTGCTAATAAGGCATCATCGGGATACTATTGTACATAGGGCTAATGGATTAGATAATGATGAAGCCCTAGAGCTCTTCAGTTGGACTGTGTTTAACCAAACCTATCCTAAAAAAGATTTTGAGGATTTGTCCAATGGTTTTGTGAAGTATGCTAAAGGGCTTCCTATAGCTCTTAAAGTTATGAGTTCCTCCTTGATTGATAGACCAAGAGAGGTATGGGAAGATTACCTACATCAATTAGAAGAAATCCCTGAAGGAGAAATTCTAGATAAACTTGAAATAAGTTATAGGGGATTGAATGAAATAGAGCAAAATCTATTTTTGGATATTGCGTGTTTCTTCAAAGGGGAGGATAAAAATCGAGTGGCACATATAGAAGGTTTTGGTTGCGAGAAGAATATAGAAACTCTCAAGGACAAATCTCTCATTGCCATTTTGGGGGGGAAATTATGGATGCATGATTTAATACAAGAGATGGGTTGGAGAATTGTTCGTCGTGAATCACCTCAAGAGCCTGGAAGACGCAGTAGGTTGTGGTTTTGTAAGGATGTGTTTCATGTGCTAAAGGAAAATACAGTAAGTGGATTAGTATATAGACATAAACTTAGAGAAGTGTGTATTTCTGTAATTTTAGCAATTTTTTTTGCTATATCTTTCCCAACGCTAAATTCATTGTTCTTGATTACCAGGGAACAGAATTTGTAGAAGGCATAGTTCTTGATTGCCAGGGAACAAAAGTTGTAGAAGGCATGGTGCTAAACTCGCCTCCATGTAAAGAAAACTTGAATGACAAAGCCTTCTCATATATGAAAAGTCTAAGGTTGCTTAAAATTTCTAATGTGCACCTTCCTACCGGCCTCAATTTTCTTTCTAATAAGTTAAGAATGATGGAGTGGCATGATTATCCCTTGAAATTCATGCCGATCAATTTTAAACCGGACAATCTTGTTGAACTCATCATGCCTCGCAGCCACATTGAGCAATTGCCAGAGGGACTTACTGTAAGTTTTCCATTAATGCAAGCGAGTGTTGCTTTTTTATTTATTTTTAAAATGCGGATTAAGTTCTTGACTACTAAATTTCCCATGTCTATTTATTATTGCAGAACTTGGCCAAATTAAGACTCCTGGATCTTAGCGACTCTAAAGTCTTAGTCAAGACTCCTAACTTCATCGGATGCCCAAATCTGGAGAGGTTGATTTTTCAAGGATGTACAAGTTTGCATGAGCTTCACCCATCTGTCGAAGCTCTCAATAAGCTTACTTTGTTAAATTTGAAAGATTGCAGAAGTCTTACTGGCCTCCCTTGCGAAATAAACTTGAAATCTCTTAAAATTTTTATTCTATCTGGTTGTTCAAGTCTCAAGAAGTTTTCAGAGATTGGAACTAATATGACAAGCTTGTCAGAATTGTATTTAGATGGGATTGCTGTGGAAGAATTGCCATCATCACTCGAGCGTTTGACTGGCATGACGGTCTTGAGTCTTCAAGGTTGCAAAAACCTTTCAAGTTTTCCAAGTGTCAATTTGCCGTCTTTGAAAACTCTCAATCTATCGGGATTTAAGGTTCAACCACCTAAATCTTGGCTTTCACACAGATTCTCCCTCGTCCGTGCTGCACGTGCTTTTTTCCAAGGTCGCTTCCCTATCCGAAAGGCCAACAACCTGTTGTTGCCTAGGTTAAGATTTATTGTATCTCTAAATCTAGCTGACCGCAATTTATGGGACGGAGGACTCCCCGATGATCTTAGTGGCTTATCCTCGTTGCAGGAACTGGATTTGAGCGAAAACAACTTTGAACACCTGCCTGATAGTATTTCTCAGCTTTTTAAGCTTAAATCTCTTACAGTGAATGATTGTAGCAGGCTTCAATCATTGCCAGACCTTCCGTTAAACATAAGATATGTAGGGGCAAGAAGATGTCCTTTATTGGAAAAGTATTCAAATCAGGATGTTGCATGGACTTCGGGTGAGACAGGGTTCACTATGGTTGTTTTTGACAACAAGGATGATGACCAAATTGCACTCATCAGCCTTCCGATTTTACCATTCGATGACTTCGATCCATCCTTTGAAAGATATGTGGAGGTATCTCTCTCACTCACAACAAAATGTCACAAACACCCGCGTTGAACATCTTTTTTATGCTTATGCATTTTAATATTTTACAGGCTGGAATTTAGCAAAATAAGTACTACTGTGTATTTTCACATTCAACTGAAACTCCAGAGTGGTTTAGCCATCAGAGCCCTGGGTCATCTATAACAATTCCGCTACCTTCTGATCTGCGTGAAGATAGTAGTTGGATAGGGATTGCTTTGTTTACTAGTGTTGTAATCCTTGAAAGTTTGAACAATGTTTCTTCTGCTCAGGATGATGAAGTTTCTATTGACTTTATTTGTAGATCAGACATAATTGAAGTTCCACATATAAATTGTACCTTAAACGTCACCCGATGTCTACCTGTACCCCTTTTCCATGCTAGTTCATTTGGATTGAAGGTACTTATTCTAGCTGGGAAACTTAAAGACCATTTAGAGGATTGCAGTTGCATTAGGGCTGTTATTAGGAGCAAGTGCACTTATTTCAAGATCAAAATGTGTGGTGCGCGTGTACTGTACAAGCAAGATCTGGTAAAGTTTATACAAGCTAGTGGCAAGATGAAGCAAATATCCAAATGCAACCTTGATGAGGAGGAATCTTCTAGATTTTATCAGGTCTCCCCTATTCTTCATTTAACATCATATTTCTGTATCTCTTTTTATCTCTCCCTCACAATACAAACATGTGCGTTGAACATCATCGTAATTATGTATTTTAATATTTTACAGGAAGTAGTTCATCAAAATAAAAGCTTTTACGAGTTTTCAAATTCAACTGAAATTCCAGAGGGGTTCAGCCATCAGAACCTTGGGTCATCTATAAGAATGCCACTACCTTTGGATCTGCATGATGATAGTAGTTGGATAGGGATTGCTCTGTTTGCTGTTGTTGTAGTCAAGAAAAATTTGAACAGTCAAGATTATAAAGTTTTTATCAAACTTAATTGTAGATCAGACATAGTTGAAGGTCTTGTAGATAGACATCCCTTGTTCCTTGACATCTCTGAATTCCTACCTAAATACTTACGCTATGCTGGTTCATTTAGTTTTAAGTTACTTGCTCAAGCTGGGCAACTTAGAGACTATCTAAAGGAATGCAGTTGCATTAGCGCTTTTTTTATGAGTAACAGCCCTTATGTCAGAATCAAGATGTGTGGTGCCAGTGTAGTTTACAAGCAAGATCTGGAAAAGTTTGCACAAGCTAGAGGCAAGATCAATCAAACATCCCAATTCCAGATGGATAAGGTGGAATCTAGTCTGTCCAATGACCAGCATAAAGGAAAGCTAATGTCATTGCTTTTAAGAGTGCATCAGGTCTCCCCTATTCTTCACTGAACGCTATATTTCTATATATATTTTTGTCTCACTCATTTGAAATATTTTTTAATTCATTTTATTTTACAGGGAGACTTGGCTCGAAACCATAAATATGATTGTCTTTCCTCATATGTCAGTTCCAGACTGGTTCATTAATCGAAGTTTTTGTTCCGACATAAGAATTAAACTACCCACCAATTTGCAGCGTGATGGGAGATGGATGGGAATCGTTGTGTGTGCTTATATACTGTTCAAGAGCGACCGGCAATATCTGGTGACAGTAAGGATTTAACAAGTTTTCTCAACTTCTATAATACTTTAGTTAGTCATCGAGTTTGCCTCACTCGTCACGAGGTCTTTCAGGAATCTAAAGACATTTTTGTTGAGTCGTCCCATCAAATTTTGGTATTTTATATACCCCACATGTTGCTTCGGCTGGAAAAGTGTTGACATATAGGGGCTTCATTTGAACACAATAAACCAGATGTGCGGGTTAAAGAGTGTGGACTCCGCCTTGTATACGAGCAAGATGTTGAAAAGTTTGTGCAAACATTAGCCCAGTGCATGTTATAAAGTCCAGATGCCTTTCATGAGTGTTTTTATCAAAATTTGTTACATCAAGTTGAGGAAAGAGTGGCAAGCAAAGATTTTGGTTTCTCTTCCTCACTGCAAAGGTATTTTAACCCGAATGAGACATTTATCAAATTTTTATGTCAGTATGTTGAATTTCTAAAATATGTTCTTTGATACCTGCAGGATGCCTCAACCCATACCCATCCTTCAACCAAGTATTGAAAATATAGCAAAGGGTTGTACCTCTTCGGAAACAAGTCCGAGCTCTTTTGTTGGTTTTCTTGCAACAGCTAGGAAAGAGCAATATGCAAGTATTATGTCAAGTGAATCTTTGATCAAAGCACATTTAGAGGTTCTCTCTCTTCTCTCTCTCTCAAGAAAGTTAACCTTAGTATCATAGCATACATACAGAGGATAAACAAGGCACAATTTAGTCTTTTTTGCTCACAGCTAAAATTATTATAGTTACTAATAGTAATACATAATAAGCTTAGAATTCATAGATACATTTAAAACATCGATATGGATAATCTAGTCAAGGTTAATTGTCATTTTTTACATTGCCTCCTTCAAATTAAGTTTTTAATGAAAATACCATATGCAGATGCCATCATTTAGTAGTTATCATCATAATTGAAAGGTTCATAAGAGTAGAACTACATAGTATTAGTATCCCTTTTAAAATGTGCTTGAGACCTACTTTATAAGCTTCACTCACTTAGCTAAAAAGAAAAGTTTATGTAGAATCAACTTTCTTAGTGTCTTCACCTTCACGTACTTGGATGATCAATGCACCATTTGAGTCCGTCTTTGTAAAGGGAACCTTCCTAAGCTATTCAGACTTTTTTTTTTTTTTTTTGAGAAATCAAAGCCATTCAGAATTATAATCTTAGTTTTGAACATCATCCTTGAGTATCAATAAACTTTCTATTCGTGAGAAATCATGAACTTCACAGCACGTCCTATAAAAACAATGTGAATTTTTAATTTAGCAATATTACTAGACATATGAACTAATACAAACTCTAACCAACAAATTATATCGTATTTGGAAACCAAAATTTGCAAATATTATTGGAAAGCAAAAGTATATTGAAACCTCAAGGAATCAAGAATTTCCATCTTGTCAAGGTAAAATCAAGTAAAAGAGTATCTGCTCTATGTATGAACAGAATCTTTTATAAAATAAAAAATAAAATTAAAAAAAAAAATCCTCAGTCACTTCTACTTTCTTTAACTACATTAGTCTAGAAATTTCATTTACTGCAAAAACAATTGACCAACTTGTATTTTTCATTAGAAACAACTTTCAGCATTTCAACTTCTGTATTTCGATTGTACTAGAATCTGACAAGCAACGTTTATCAACCTTAATTCTTAACAACTTAAATATTCCTTCAATAAAATTGAATCGATTATTTTTTTTTTTATGTGCTTTCAGTTACAGCATTAATTGTCACCCCCACATGCAGTATATTTCTAGGGCCAATTTTTTCTGTCAACATATTTATTGGATATATATAGTACAATTTGTATTATTCTCTCTCTGAAACTCTGTTCTTTCAGAATATCTTTTTAGCTAAAGGGGAATTTTAGACTAACAATTAAGTACTATTATAAATAATAAAGACTGGACAACTTGTTTACTCATTGAATCAAATCGGTCACAAATATTCTTTTCAATATTTTTCACAATTATTGATGTGCTAAGTTGTGATTGAAATAACATCCCTTTCACGTAGGTATGACATCGCTAGTCATAACATACCATCTAGTGAAAAGGATTTTAAGAATTTTTGTGTTTTTAGGCTTTTTGTTAAATTACCAATATAGTAGCAGATTTTAGTTTGCTCAAACTGCTCAACTAGCTAGTAATATTTCTTGTTGTTAAATAAGGGAAATGAGTTTGAATTTAGCCTACACCAAAAGAGAACTCATTGATGTATGGTCAAAGAATAATAACTATTTACAGATTTCAAATACTATTGTACCTAAAAAAACAAAATTTTGATCACGCCTGATATACATTTCCACCATGTTTTCCAGAAAAACTTCGATGAGGGTGAAATTTTCAGTTGTTGTTTTGCTAAGCGTGAAATCCCAATGTGGTTTTGTTGCGAGGATAATCAGTCAACGGAAATCCCGCTATCTCCAGAATTTGTTAATAATCCTAATTGGATGGGATTTGCACTATGTGGTCTTTTCTTATTTAATAGGAATCCAACCGCTGTTCGTCAGAGTTTGGGTTCAAAAACAATTGACAGGTTCCATTTCAGTTGTTTTTTGGCGACCAGCTCTTGTTATTCGCTATTAGTATGCAGTGGAATATTGAATATCAACAACGAGTTAGTTACATTACATCAACGTGCATTCATTTGGGTAATGTTCATCCCACGTACAACGCATGCACATTTTTGGAGTCAAAGTACTGAGGCCAAATTCTGGCTTGAAAGCGCAGTTCCAGATTTGTTTACAGAGAGTTTTGGGATCAATCTCGTATACCGACATAACATGGAAGAGTTAAGCCAAATACTGGTGCAATTCTCTGCCCCATTTGATAGCTTCCTTGACTCCTGCGATCCCCGGGAATTCTGCGATACATGGGATAATGAGCCTGAGGTATTCATTGAACAAAGAACTCTTATGGGGAACTACACCCCAAAAGGTTATTCATTTCTCAAGAGGAGACTAGTGCAACTGCTCAATATTCTTATGAGGATTCATACCCTCACAATTGTTTCCGGGTAAGAATTCTTAACTATTTGTGCAAATTTAATTAATTCTATGAAATATATATAGTTATCTCTGTTGGAAGTTGGTGGGCCTTCACTGGCTTCACAGACTTTCACTTCCAAACACTAACGTCAAGGATCCTAGATTTTAAATTTCTAATAAGCAGAATATAACTAGGTATTAATTTATCAAATTTGAAGCTCTTTATTAAAAAAAAAAAAAAAAAAAAAATCATGCATGGCCTCCCTCCAAAATTGGAAATGAACTCTTAAACCAAAAAACACACAAATTAAAGTGATCACCTAAGAGGTTAGTAACATCCTAAAACAAAACAACAACAAAATCCATCTTTACTAACCCAAAAAAAATGTCACATATATATATATATATATAAAACTCCACTAAGAAAAAAGTAAATAACTTCACTACAAGGAAAAAAAAAAAAGCTATTTTGCGACAAAGCTATTGCAACAAAAAGACATTATAGTGGCAATAGACATACATATGTGGGTATATTAATTTTTGTTGCAATAGCAATTTAAAAATACTAATATATTGCAAAAAAAAATTATTTGTTGCAATAAGTTGCAATAAATTTGTTGCCTTAGAATAATTCTCTCCCGTGTTTTATTTTTCAAAATTTTTCAATTACCCATTGTTACATTCCCCTTTTCCTTCTATCTCACAAAATCAAAAGATTTAAAACTTGAGTTCGTACACTATGGGTTTTTAATGGTGGATTGGATTTTGAGGGTTAAAGCTAGGTTCTGTTGCTTCTTAGTCCAGGTATTATCTCAATACACCTCTACTTCTTTCTCTCTCTTTTCCAATTAAAAACCCTAATCCCAAACAACAGTGGCCTCCATGGCCAACAGCTCTAAGCTCTGTCACCATGGCCGAACCTAAGCTCTCTTCCTTCTCTCTCTATCTCGCATTATCTCTCGATCTTTCTTCGTCTTAGACCCAAAACTCCATGGCTATGGACCACTACTCTTCGGTAGTGATCTCTCGTTTCCCTTCTCTTGGCCCTTAATCCCCCCTTTCTATCTTGCTTTTTCTCTCTAATCATGGTGGTGAGGTTTTGGGTATGGTTATTTGTAGATTCAAGGTTTGGTTATAGACTTATAGTTGTTGATTCTGCATGGAACTGTATAGTCCCACACTAACAAGATGTGTATATGGAAGTGATTTGGTGCATATCAATATTACCTAAGATTAACTACTCATATGAATTTTTACATTTTTGTTTTGTATTGATTGTGATGTGAGCTCTCTGAACTGCTTGTATGGGATGTATATAATCACCTTTTGATTTTTGAAAAAATCCTATTTCATTTCTTTCTAATGATGTTTTTGAAAATTAACGTCATTGATTAATTCAAGGCATTTGTTTCGTACATGTTTTTGAAAAAAAAAAAAATCCTATTTTGCCTATATATTTCTTATAACACTTTGATTGTTTCTTTTTAGGATCCAAAAGTAAATTGTTGTAGTGGTCTTTTCTTTCACCATTAGTAGGATGACCTTACAATTGAGTATCATTACTAACTAAATATTTCCTATATCAATGCAGAAAATTCTCAATTACTATAATTGAATCATGAATTTAGTGAGCATGTAGTTATTGTTATCTCATTTTGGATCCTCCAGAGGCATATAAATATTTTTTAGATTATTAGTAAGACTTCAAAAATCATGAAAAAAATACTCTTATAAAAGAGAATTCACTGTTATATATGAGCATCATGTAGTCTGACATTTAAATTTCAAAAAATGATTAATTTTTTAAAATCATGTTAATGACTAATATGGACTATGAAATCAATAGCCTAATAATTTGCTTATAAGGTCGGTATACTAACACTATCTCTTTCAGGTTCTATTGCAATTTTGGAGTTGTAGACGCCCCATATAGGAGCATGTACATTTTCAATAATGAATAATGTCTTTTGCAACAAAATGGAATATAAATTTCTAATAATTTCTTTGATTTTTTATATTAAAAGAGAAATTGCTACAAAATTTAGTAAAAACTAATATCGTACATGCTTTTTGGGATATAAAAACATTGAGTTCCATTTTAATGGATCATATATCACTACAAAAAAATCGTCCTGTCCCAGCGTTTTTTTCCCGGCGCTTTCAAAAACCGCCGTAATAGATAAGCTTGTACCAGCGCTTTTTCAAAGCGCTGGTATAGGAAACCCTATTACAGCAACTCAAAACTGGCGCTTTACAAATCGCTGCAATAGGAGGCCTATACCAGCGCTTTTGAAAACCGCCGCTATAGGCCTCCTATTGTGCTGGAATAGGGTTACTGATTTCCCTTATGAGAAAGACCTATCCTGGCGCTTCTAAAAGCGCTGGAATAGGTGGACCCTATACCAGTGCTTCCAAAAGCGCTAGGACAAGTCTCTCCCTATAAGGGAATGGAATGACCCTATACCAGCACTTTTCGAAGCGCTAGAATAGAGTCACCCTATTCCAATGCTTCTAAAAGCACCGAGACAGGGTCATTCCATTTCATAATGGAAAGGGGTCTGTCCCAGTGCTTTTTGAAGCGCTGGAATAGGGTCACCTTATTCCAGCGCTTCAAAAAGCGCTGGGATAGGGTCCTTCCATAAGGAAATGGAGAGAAGCCTATCCCAACACTTTTTGAAGCGCTGGAATAGGGTGACCCTATTCCAGCGCTTTAAAAAGCGCTGGGATAAGGTCCCTCCCTAAGGGGAATGGAGAGAGGCCTATCCCAGCACTTTTTGAAGCGCTGGAATAGGGTGACCCTATTCCAGCGCTTCAAAAAGCGTTGCGATAGGGTCAAAAAGTGCTGGAATAGGTCCTTCGTACCACTAAAAAAATTTCAGACTTCCCTCTTATTTTTTTTAGCTTGGCACCACTTTGGCCTCTCATTTTTGGTCTCCCACTTCTTTTCTTCAGACATTTTCCTCTCACCCACCCTTTTCTTCCTCATTTTCATGTTGGTCTCTCTCTCTCTCTCTCTCTCTCTCTTGTTTTTCTTGTGCTGCAGCCTCTCCCTTCCTCTCACCCAAATCATACTCCCTCTTCATCTCTCATGAACAGCCACTGTTAGATCATCCCTCTAGCCACTATATACTCCTTCATTTGTGCCTTTTCCCAACAAGATTTTAAGGTAAAAATCAAAGCTTTTTGCTCAATTTTTTTTTATGAAATCCTTTAGGTTTTGCTATTCAATGATTATTATAGTAAATACTTGATGGGTTTTGGTGAATAATGCTAGATTAGAGGGTTAAGATGATTTGGATAGCAATGGCTTTGTTAAAATCCGAAAATTTCATATCATTTGAAGAGTTTTTGCTTTGATAAAAGGTTTTGGTTGATTAGTTTCCTAATGGGTATTTAAGGGTTGGTTTGCTAGATCAACTATATGGGTCTGTTGTTGCATATGTTGATATGAGTTGATTTTTGGAAGTTTTTTCTTTGCATTTTAAATGACTTTGGCAAATGTGGGTGTGAGTGAAGTGATAATTTTTTATGGGGTTTCCATCTTTATTGATGGTTTCACGGTTCCTTATAGTCAGGTTCAATCGCTTTTTATAATAATTTTCTATTGAACTGTGCTTGGTTGTTGAGAAAATTAAACAAGAATAGTAAAAAAGAGATATGAAAGTTGGACACTTAGACCTTATATTAAATTTGTTCTAGTTCTTGGTCTGAACTCTGAACCTTTTGAATTATTTAAGAAACAGGACAATGACTTTAAAAATTCTTCTTGGGTTCGATTAGGGATTAGTTTGTCTATATTTTTTGGGGATTGGATAAGAATTTCATATGGTTGAATCAAGAGACATGGATGTGAATGTGGAATAAGAATGTGTATATTTATGCTCAAACTATATACCTTTTTTTCTTGTTTAAGTCTAAGCTTTCGTAAAATTTATAGCCGTATTACACCTCCAACTAAAATGGAGGCCTTCCTTAAAGTATTATATGAGAATTCAAAGCCATAGTGGTTGTATTTTTATTTTTATTTTTCTACCAGGTGGGTTTATGAGAATTATGTGATTATGTGTAGTTGTAAGTTGTAATTGATTAGATGTGCTCAGTTGTAAATTTTATAATGCACATTGTGATATAGATGGTTGCTAATTTCCAATTATTTGGTTTACAACTTCAGTACTAAAGAAACTTTGTCGTGAAAATGGTTTGGATAGGTGGCCATATAGGAAGGTAGACTTTTAAGGTCCCCTAATTTGTGCTCATGTTTCGAATTACTTGGCTATTCTAAAAATAGCTCTTTCATTCATTTTCTCTGTGTTTTATCATTTTTACATATTTGTGTCTCCTTTTTGCAAGTGGTGAGATTCGTTTGTGAATCACATAGCAGTAGTGTAGGTTGTGTATATTTTATCTCATCAGTGATTGCTATTTGTACTTTTGTGTGTGTGTGTGTGTGCGCGCGCGTGTATGTGAGGTGAATTACTAATGCATTAGTTTCACAAGCTCTACAATTTACCAATTCTGATATTGTATGTCCCTAAATTATTACCCCAAGACCAACTGGTTGGCATGTCCATAATTTCTGAGTTTAGAGGTGAATGTTGGTTTGCTTAAAATAAAATAATTCTGTAGATGGTTAATGAGATGAAGAAACATGTGGAAACATTGATTGACACTTCTTTTGTTTTTATACTTAAATTTTGATCAAACATTTCGTGTCAAGTGAATGATTTATTTATGTTGATTTGCTTACAGATTGTCTACAAGAAAACAGCTTCCATCTTGTGTTTGACCAGTGTCAAGAATGAGGATAAGCTGGAGTTCAGCAAAATCTTGGAGGCAATCAAGGTAGATTAAAGTTGCAAATTTCCTATTTTAAATAATCTAGTTCATTGATTTTGTAGCATTTTGCAATATCTTTTCATTTCTAGTTATAGAATCACTTTATTTAATATTGATTTTGGGAATTGTAAATGTCATGTCTTTGTTGGATTCCTTGAAAATTGACCTACCTATTGTGCTTATACTTTTCTTCTGCATTTTACGTGCAGTTGTGAAGGATCTTAAGTACCTTGACGCTCATGAGTGGATTAATGTGGAGGGGAATTCTAATACTGTTGGCATAACCAACCATGCTCAGGCTTATTTAGGTGATGTTGTCTGTTGAAATCCTAAATTGGGGCTCCTTTTTCAATCAAGCAAGCGCCTTTAACCATGAGATATGCATTGATCTTTCCACTCAATTTGGTTGATAATTTTATTTTGCTTTGCCATTTTGTTTTTTATTAAAATAAAAACAACTCAATTCTAATTGTTGGTATTGTTATTGCCAGATTAAACATTTAGTGACTGCTGCAATAGTATTGAAGGGTCTTGGAGTTCTTCTTTTCATCTTTGGCATCTCCCTTGGAGCAAAGCAAGGTAGCAACTAGTAAGTTAACCTCTCATTCTCTGACTACGTATGATTAAATTATTAAATAGCTCATGTCTACTTGTGGAACAAACACAAACTAGCAAAAATATTGGAGCTTATCTTTTGGTTTGTATATCTTTGCACACCTCTCCCTATTTTAGTTTGTAACTTGTTCTCTCGGTGTGCTTAGTTTAGTAGTGTCTTCTCCTTTACATGATTTTGGACATGAAGTCACCTAATTTACATCTTTTAAGTTATCTTAATAGTCTATAATTTAGACTTAGATTTTGCAGGGTTAGCAGTTTGCTTTAGGTTTGACTTCCTATTTCTGTGAGCAAACCAGTGAATTGCTAAAGGGTGAGTAAAGTTTGCTTCATAATACCCTACTAGTCTATAATTATATGTTTAAAATTCTGTTGTGGTGGATTGTTGGTTTGGAGCAAGCGGATGGCTTGCATGGTGATATAAGGTGGTCTACTTTTCATTATTGGGAGTGTTGATTGTCTTGTGAATGTTGTGATATTATTGTTCAACTATGTGTGAATTTATTTTATCAACTATTAGTAAATTCAAATATTCTGCTGTGGTGGGTTGTTGATTTGGAGCAAGCGGGTGGCTTACAAAGAGATATAAGGCGGCGTATTTTATATTAGGAGTGTTGATTGTGTTGTTCCTATTGTGCTATAATTATTGGTGATGAACTTGGTCATTCTCACTGGAATTTCTTTAATAATTCCATCTTTTATGTGATCATATAAGTTTACTTTTTATCTATTGCTGGTTGAGTAATACTCATGCATTGGTGTATTCAGTGATTAGCCCTAGGCAGACCAAGTATAGATCAAACTTGACTTAAACTTATATTTTTTAGTTTCGTGAACACTAAGTTCCTAGGTGATTGGAGTGGTCTAGCATTTTTTAAGCTTTTTCAGCATCAACTATAGAGTCAAATTTAAGGCATTCTTGATTATTACCCATGATTAAGTTCAGATTCATGATCGATAAGTATATGTATGGTTTGATTCTGTTTATTCATCAAAATTCTCGTTCTTTGTTTGTAAATCCGATTTCACTAAGAGACCGTAATGGTTAGTAATTGAGGGTTAAATCTTAACTAGTATGAATCATTACACTAAGATTGTTACTTATATATATATATATATAAGCAAGGGAACTAGTGATCATAGATTAGATTAAACCTAAAAGCTAGGCTTTAATTGATATGCACAATATATGTATAAGTAAGTGAATGGCTAATTGTATTATGATTATATACTAAGTACAAAGCAATATATGTGGCTATTAGGTGATTAAGTTATTAGATACGTAATTGTTGGTGTTTTAATTGAGTATGTAAGGTGTTATTTACCATTGGTGTATTAAGTGTGGATTTAAATCTAAGCCAATCAAGGAGATCAAGGATTGATGTGGTTTAATAAAAGGAAATTGTGAATGTGTAAGTCTATATATATATATATATATATATAGTGTTTTAAGAAGCTTTGAAACTGTGTTGGTGACTTTTTACGTTTAGGGGGTATATTTTGATTATTCTTTTTGCCCCGCTATTTTTTTATTATATAAAAATAACGTTTTCTGTGGTTGTAATTTGATTAAAAACATAAAATTTATTAAACATATAAAATAGTTCTTCTATTTGAATTCAAAATGAAATTTGTTATTTGACATATATGACCTTATTTCTAAATCAAGTTACCTTTCATTAATGAAGTTACCTTTCATTAATGAAGATGTTTTTGAACCACATAAAAGTTACCTTTCATGACTCAACATTGTTCTTTTGGTTTTGTTTTTCACCCTTTCTTTTTAATGGAATTTAACTGTGAAGAGTTTTTTATTTTATTTTCATTATTATCCATTGTAAAAAAAAAAAGTTGGCTTCCTTAAGCATATGTCATTTAAAACTTGACACAGCTTGGGGTTCTAGTAATTAAGGTGCTTTGGGTGTGATTGATGGGGTAATTTTGTATCTAGGAGTCAAATTTATTAAGGATGCACTGTGGACTCAGTTTTTAGTAGATTGATCATAGGCCCTGCGAAAAGTGTCTTTTTTCATAGTCAGCTACATGTATGCTATATAACCATTAATTTTTGGCCCACTATAATCCTATTATGAACTCATGGGTTGCTTGCATTTTCTTTTTCAAAGTGGGGGTTTGTGTCTGAATTAGATATAGTGCTAAAAAAGAAAATTTAGGAGTTAGGAATGTTCATGAATATGTGGAGCCTTAGAGTTGAATTCACCACAAACCCGTAAAAAAATTTCCTTCCGTCCTCGTGTTATGAAAGGTCAAAATTATATTTACCATTCAAAAATTGGATAGCTGAACCTATTACATGTTTACAAATATTTCAGTTAGGTGGTCCTTTACTATGAGTGTGAACTCAAAAATCAAGTGCCATGTTTACTTTTAAAAAGTCAATATTTTGTGGAGATAATAAGAATGCTTTAACACTTACTGTTCAGGTTTGATTTTTCCATTGCTACCCATCCAATTTAGCATTTAAACATAGAAAATAGTTTCTAAAGTCTTCAAAACATGATTGCAAGAGATTTAGGAGTTCTTATCCATGCATCATTTTTTCATAAATTGACAAACATTATGGGAATACTACAATGGAAGGTGCCCAATCTCTATGGGATAAGGGTGTAAACTGTAAAATGCTTGGTTGTCTAGCTCCATTGCAAGGTGTTTTATTTGCCTCGTTTGGATATCAGTATTAACTTATAGGCTTGCAATATGCATGAGTGCCTTTTTTATGTTATTTTTTATTGTATTAATTGTCCTACTTATTGGGTGTGAGAAGTTTAGTTTATATTAGAACAGTAATTGTAAATTTTATTTATTTAAAAAGCTTTTAGCAGTATTGGTTGTTAATTTATTTCAGTTTCTAGTACAAAATATTTTGTTTGTTTGTTTTCTACCTTTAGCATGACCAATAACTCAATTGACACATCTTCGGGGAGCTTGTGAGTTAAAGGCCCATTGAGGTGTAACTTACCTATAAAGAAATATAGCTTTAACATGAAATTCTTATTCCAAGATATTTGGTGAAATTTCACTACAAATTGCCAATTAATGCAACTTTATTTATTTATTTTAAAAACAAATTGAACTGACTTACATTCAATCTGAAGTTAATCACTTTTTTCTTTTAAACATATATATGTGTATCAATGGGATTTGAACTCTAAATCTCTAATCCCATGTAATAGGGCCAAATGCTATTATATCACATTACCATTAACTCGTCTACATTGTTTTAATGGGAGAGATAGGAGTAATATATTTTTATTGTATGCTTTACATGCAAATATTCAAAACTATCCTTCTCAAGTGAGTGCACTGCTTCTTCTTTTCTCTCTTATGCTAAATCATTATCCTTTTGTGTTGCAAATTTGACCTAACAGTAACCAATGTATATGTTGTGAATATTGTAAAGTGGGTATGCCATCATTCTGCTTTGTCCTAATTTAATCTAGTAGCGGTTTTCTTTAATAAATTATGCGACCATAAGATTATCTTAGTTAGCCATTTCACATTAAAATATAGATATAATGCTAGTCTAGTTGTAAACTTAGCCCCCAAACAAAAAGGCCTCCATATTTCTTACTGCCTTTGCCTAATCAACTTAATCCGTTCTACTCTTTTTCAATGGGAAAATTAACTTTTAACACATAGTTTTTTAGTACTTTATTTCCTAATTGCACATGCAAATGGTAGTCACAAGTAGGCTTAAAATAAATAGAAGAGGGGAAAATTTGCAAACCAAATCTTGGAAGATACTGTCAAATGATTTTAATGTCATTATTTTACAAAGACACATTTACTATTTGCAAGTGATTATAAGATGGGATACAAATGAATCTCCCATAGTTGATAGTTGATAGTTGATAGTTCCATTCTCAAATGTACTTAAAGAAAGGCATCAACTACTTATCTAACCTGAGTTGTTCACATCTCTCTTTCCTTTTTCTTATTTGTCAGTTGATTTTCTTGTTATTTTCTCTTTTGGGCTGTACCGAATTCTGATTGAAAGTAGGATTTTTCTGCATAAAGATCCCTATAGATTCTCTTGGTAAGATTTATAAGGGAAGCCAGTAAAAAAAAAAAAGAAAAAAAAAAAGGGATCTTATTCATTGCCCTTTCCTTCTTTCGAAAAGTTAGGCTTACCAGGGGACCATAATAAGTAAAATACTTATACATGAAGGCCCATCAACTTGGGAGATCTCTAAAAGACAAAAAGTCAACCTGTCTTATTCTCTGCCTCTTAACGCTTTGTATACTACTTGTGTGTTCCTGTGGATATTCTAGTTCTCCATAAAATCTAATATTATTGAGACCATTTCAAACATATTGAGGTAAGTCACTAAGAATTTGCAAATAGAATAAACAACCAAGAAAAAGAAAAATAGAGAGAACTAGGAATAATAAATACACCCACTTAAAACTGTTGTCCTTAAACGTACTTTCCTTTCCCATGTTGCAGGTATCCTTGCAGAATCTGTGCTACTATCAAAAGATTGATGACATATTTTTGATCCTCCTCACCATGCCACTGCTGACGAAGCCCAGGCCTCCTAATAGTAAGTTTTTAAAATTTTTTGTTTTGATTTTTGGTTTAGGGTTTCGATTTTGGGTTTAATTGGATTTTTTTTTTAGGGTTTTGCTTCATGGGGGTTTTTATATTTTGTTGTTTTCTTTCAAGAACAAAAGGGCCTCTCTCTCAATCTCACTCGGACCTCTCTTCATTACCATTTGATTCTGTTTTAGGTATCGATTCTTGACTTTTAGTTGCTTTTAGCTCAAGTTGTAACTTTTAGTTGCTTTTACCCTTTTTTTAAGGGTGATGTGTAATGGCAGTTAGAGGATTGAACCACATGTATCCAAGGTACTAGTTTTCATACCATAGATAAGTAATGTGTAATTATTTCTAAAATGTTTATTAGTTATGATCATCCCCAAGTATGATTCATCACTTTTGAACCTTTGATATATAATAAACTACACCTACCATTGTTGATGTTTAATCACCAAAGATTTCATTTTGATGTAATGGTCACCTATCATAGTAGTGAGTAATGGTCAGTTCGTTTTTGCAGGAGTGGCAGCTTGTTTGAAGTTTACCTTTTTCTTTCCGTGGTCAAACACTGGGATTGCTAAAGGGTGAGTAAGATCTGCTTCTTAATTCCCTTAAATTGTAAAATAATGTGTCTACATTACTTCCATGGTAGGTTGTTGTTTTGGAGCAAGCGGGTGACTTGCATGGAGAGAAAAGGTGGAGTATTTTCTATTAGGAGTGTTGCTTGTTTTGTGACTTACATTTTTAAAACTCAATGTGCAATGGTGAAATCGTAGTGTAGGTGCGCCTCATAACATTCTAGACATTTGGGATGTATTATTTTATGTATAACATTCTAGACATTTGGGATATATTATTTTATGTATAACATTCTAGACATTTGGGATGTAATTATTGATATGGTGTAATTAAATATATTTAGTTTCTTGGTTTAATGTGGTATTGTATTTTCTATTGGAAAATATGAATTGTGGCTCATTACAGTTGCTATAAAATAGGTATTGAAAAATATGTATTTTAGGTACATTACAGGTGCTAAAAATCCTTTTTTTTTTTTTTTTTTTTTTAAAAAGGACCTATACCAGCGCTTTTGAAAGCACTAGCATAGGTCCTTTTAAATTTTGCTCATTCAAGACCTATCCCAGCGCTTTCAAAAGCGCTGGGATAGGTCTTTTAAATTATATTCATTCATGACCTATACCAGCGCTTTTGAAAGCGCTGGCATAGGTAGTACCTATTCCACCGCTCTCAAAAGCGCTGGTATAGGTCTTGAATGCATATAATTTAAAAGGCCTATACCAGCGTTTTCAAAAGCACTTGGATAGGGCGTATGCCTTTCCCGGCGCTTTTGAAAAACGCTAGTATAGGTCCAGCGACCCTATACCAACTATTACTGCGCGGCGGTTTGAAGCACCAAGAAAAAAAATGCTTGGATAGGAATTTTGACCCTATCCTAGCGCTTTTGAAAATGCTGGGATAGCCCCATTTTTTTGTAGTGTATGATTGAGTTGAAATATTAAAAAACACTTATTTTGTATCATTTATTTTGTTAATGCTTAACAAATGATAGTTTTATTTTTCATTTATTAATTTAGCTTGGAATTTGAGTGTATTTATTATTCTTAAATGGTCAAAAAAAAAAAAAATATTCATGTTTTGCCCACACATATAAAATCTCGGTTTCATCTTTGATTCACATAACACTAAGGGTCTGTTTCGATACCGCTTATTGTTGAAAACTAAAAATTTATTGCTGAAAACACTGTAGTAAAATAATTTTTTAAATTATAAATAGTGGTTGTGGGACCCAGTTTGAATGTTACATTTGCTTTATAAAAAAACTTGCAAGTCTCGTGAACAGTACACGGGACTCAGGTTTGAACGCAAATGCCAAACGCGTTTACTCTCCAAACATACACTAAATGGAAGAAACTCACATTCACAAGAAGAGGAAGAAAAATTTTTACTTTTTTTTTTTTCTCCTATTTCACTCTTGGTTCATAATGAAATAATGCATGGGATATATATCTATATATATATAGTTATATACTACACCATGCAACCTTTTTCTCAATTACATTTATGATATAAACTCCCCATATTAATTTATAAGTATTAGGATCTCTTCATTTTACAATCAATTTCTTGTTATAATTAAATATTACAAATATAGAGGTATATCCAATACTACATCTAGGATTTTATATGACACAACATTTTGAACACTAGTATTCAAGAAATAAAATTTTAACTTGAAAATGAAGTCTTTGTTCCCATTTATAAACTCTCCACGTAACCTCAACAAACTTCTCACATGAATTCACTATAATATTGTCAAATATTAAAAAGCTTAATTATGCAATTTTAACTTCTAATAGTCTTCTCTCTCTCCCTCTAATTGGACATTGTATTTCTGGTTTGTATCTCTTTTGTAGTACTTTCATCCGTCCACTTTATATAATTCTTGTTTCCCAACAAGAAGAACTCCAAGGTGGTTTAATCATCATTGTCGTCTTGGGCACCTGGTGACAATTGAGATACCCCCAAATTTGTACAAAGACAACAATTGGTTGGGGCTTGCTCTATATGCTTCTATTTTAATCCCCAGGGATCGGGAGAATGCAGTTTCAAAATTCATCTCACTTTCTATGTTGTCAATTCCAAACGAGTAAAGCTAGTCTAGACAATCAAATCCTTGTTTGCCGCACCACTGGTGAAGAAAAAATCTGGTTACATCAATTCTTTGGACTCATTTGGATATCCTACATACCTGGTGAGGCCTTGAAGGATATGCTGCAACAATGTGGCCACATTAAGGCTTCATTTGTTAGTGATTGGCCAAGCGTGATGGTGCAAAAATGTGGGCTTCGTCTTTTGTATCAGCATGATCTGTCACAGTTTGAGCAACAACTAAAACATTGCAATGCTTACATTTCTGCACTTCGGGATTGCATATGTCAATTTAGCCGTAGTGGCATGATACCAGAGGAAGGATCGGTGCATATTCCTCACATTCCTGACGAAGTTGTATCTCCACTCAATAGATATGACCAGCTGGTAAGAAATTACGAGTACTTTCTTTGTTTCAAATACATCATTAACTTCCCCCTCTGTGTCCTATAATTTTATTTATTTTGCAGGGTAGGCACTCTGATTCATTTTGTTTCCCCCCAGTGGAAATTTTACATCGTTTCAACTATCATAGTAATGAGCCATCTGTGAAAGCATCAAACTGCAATTATTGAAGATCCTTCATCGATTTCTCACCATCTTATTTGTGTTTTGGAATCGGACCTAGCTGGTCTAGAGCTAGGAATCTATGCCCACCGCACCAGTAAAAGAGATTTTACGTGGCTAGATATTGAGGGTGGATTTCTTTGGTTGTGCTATATTCCATATTGTCCGTTTTTAGATAAGTTCAATCAATGCAGTTGCATCAAGGCTTCAATTATAAGCGATTGGCCACGTATCATTGTGCAAAAATGTGGGCTTGGTTTCTACCATAAGGGTGATGATTGGTTTCAGCAAATAATAGATCATTGCATTATGGAAAAGGCAACATAGGCTTCAATATTTCAACGATCAATTAACAGCTCGTTATAAAGTGAAAATTAGTAGAGCTAAGAATCAGCTCTTCCAAAGCCACCTGTCGATAATTAATAAATTATGACTTAGCTTTACCTCTAACATAATATATCCTCTCCCTCTCTCACTTATTAAACACAATATTTCTGTTTTACAGGGCTTCGATGTGACTATAATTCTTGTTGCCCTCCAATTGAAATTTCGCGTTGGTTCAACATTCAAATTGATCAGTCCCACGTGACATTCATGCTAAATCGAGAATCGTATAATACAAGTACTTGCAAACTTATTCGTATAATACTATGTGCAGTTTTTTTCGTTACAGAAGATGTGGCTAGTCTCAATAACGACATTATGGATTCAATATCTTCTAGCAAACTTATTTGTCACTTGCAAGCAAGTAGTGGCTTGAGTGTGAAACCTCGCCATATCCATTGGCCAACTAAAGAAAATCTGATCATGATGTCACTGCTAGGTGGATTCACTTGGCTGACCTACATATGACGTGGGTCGTTTCCTGATTGGCTATATGATTGTGCCCCCATCAACTTTTCATTTAAGACAAATTGCCATTACTTGAAGGTGCAGAAATGTGGCCTCCGTCTATTGTACCAGGATTCGGTGGAAGAGTTCAAGAACTGCATGAAGTCCGAGTATGAATTTTTGGGCATCCTTGATCAAAAGAAGACTGAGAATATAAATAGAAAAATTTGGTCTGGGATTCAGAATGAAATCCGCAAAACTGACACACTGGTAATTAATAACCATGTTGTTTTTCTGTCTCAAACAAGATATTCCATCTCCCTCTCTTTAATTTCTCTCTCACCCATAAAACACAATATTTCTGTTTCACAGGGCTTTGATCGATGCATTTTCTATAATCCCCGTTTGCCTTCAAGTGAATTTTTGGAGTGGTTCAATCATCAGAGCAATGAGCCCTGGTTGACAATCCCTCTACCTCCAAATTTGTACAATGATAGTACTTGGATGGGTTTGGTTCTATGTGCTTATTTTGCTATAGATGAGAATCCAACTGCCCACTTTGACATTCTGGATTCAGATTCTACTTATGCCCTTATTTATCATTTGCAAACCAATGTTGGTAGTGTGAGACCTCTTGTCCCTTATCGCCTGACTAAAGAAAATCTAGTGATGTTACAGCAAGGTGGATGCATTTTGCTATCCTATGAAGGGCGTGGGTCGTTTCAAAATTGTCTGAATCAAGTGAGCTGCATTAAGGCTTCATTTAGAGCTAGGTGCCCAGGTTTGAAGGTGGAGAAATGTGGCCTTCGTCTCTTGTACCATTCTGATTTGGAAGAGTTTGAGCAACCAATAAGCCATAGCATGAACTCCTCGTTTGATGATTGGGAAATCTTCCGTCAATTGCCCACTGATGATGGAAATAGGGATAAGCAAAAGCATGATGGTGAAGGAACATCTAGTAGAACCTCCAGCTCTAGGAAGGAGTCTAATTTTGGAAGTCCGAGGGGACCCATTGATCCTAAAGTCAAGGGCAAGCGAGTTCTGGAAGAATAATCTCTCTTATTGGGCTTTTCCTTATGAACTTATTGGTTAGTCATCCTCCATCTAATTTTCAATTTTAACCTTATACCAAAGCACTGATAATCTTTACTATGCAGAAAAATAAAATGAAAAAAAATTCTTTGAGACAATGGGAAATTGTTTCTCAAAAGAGAAAGTACATGGACAAAAAAAAAAAAAAAATTGATAAAACATTTTCACATCAGCTAATGTGGCAAATTGTTAGTGATAGGTTAAAAAAATAATGTCAATGGTGGGTAAGGATAAAAACCAGTAAAAGCTTAGTAACTCATTCTGAAACCATGAATTGCTTGGACTATGCAACAGCTGAGTTTTTTTTTTTTTTTTTATGTGATTATGTGAAGATATAAATTTACCATGTTTTAAGTGGGGTGTAGGGAGTTGGAGTATTTTAAGTGATGCGTGATGAGTGATGAAAATTGAGTAATGAGTGATGAGTGACCATATTTTTTAACCAAACAAGCCCTAAATTGTTTTAAAAAAAAATTAAAAAGAAGGGAAAAAAAAAAAACCCAAAAAGAGAGAGCCAAGAGTACAGGACCTGTAAAACAATACCAAAAGCACCCGACTTCAAGGAGAAAGTATATAGTGTTTCAGGAATTCCACATCAGCATTTAGTTGGTGTTTCTAAGCCCAATAAAAAAATGACATCTGTCTAAAAGAAACAGATCAGCATACTACATCTTATACACCTGAAAAGACAACAATACCCTTGAAAAATTTCAAGCCCCCGCCTCTTAACACCTTTTCCCCTTCTTCAGCAAAATAAAAAATCTCTCTCTGGTCTCCATTTTTGCTCTCTCACCGCACCATCATATTCTCTCTCTCAACTCCAAAGCTCCACAGCCACTGCCTAGCATTGCTGCTGAAAATTTTTTCAAAGACTCGCCTCTCTTGCTTTTCCCCTTTTCGCAAAATCAAAAATTTTTCATCTCTTTCTCTATCCGTTTCTCTCGGCACCACTAGAGCACACCAGCACCTCCATGACTCCATCTTCTCTCTCTCAACTCCAAACCTTAACAACCGCTGCCTAGCATCGTCGCTGGAGACCGATCTTTGTCACTCTCTTTCTCTTGTATAATTTTCCCTTACATGTCAAATTTAACATTTTTCTTTTGTGGGTAACTTTATATTTGGCCAAAATGTCTTTTTTCGCATAGTCCATAATTTTACATAGTCCATAATTTTACTAAAATTTTTGTGAATTTTAGGAATAATTCTTGCATAACATTATGCTACTTATAATGGGTTTGTGACATATTTCTACAAATTTGAGGTATTATAGTAGAATGATATGTGTTAAGGTCACCATGTTTGTTCGGGTACATTGTAGCTAATGATTTGGATATCAAGAAACGCTTGTATTCCATAGTCAGTTCTACCATTTTTGTTCGCAAATTCCTGAATTAGAGAAGAAATGAACTTTAGGTGATGCATGTCTTTTGAGTTTAAGTCCAGTTAAAGAGCATGTGTAGACATAAAATGTGGCCCAACTTGTGATGCGTTTAGCTTTTATTTGGATATCTATCTTGCTTTTGTTAAGATTATTGATGAGAATTAGCTGTAACCTGTTCTACATTGTCCAAAAGTTTTTTTAAAACTCTGGTGATCTATGTTTATTGCTTCCTCTATTGTATGATAGGATTAGTGCTAATCTGATGGAATTGTTGAATACAATGGTGAGTACCTTTTTCCCCCAATCAGGTTCAACTTCACTGATCATGTCCCTTCACTTGTCTTAATCAGCGTTGATAAATTTTCTTCATCATCCACAGTCCACATGAATGAGTTATGTCTTGAAGTTGTAACTTATTTGGTGAGGCTGTTTTGAAATTATAGGGAAAAGTGATTCCAAAAGGTGGGTGAAAGAAAGCAGTATCTTTTATTGGAGAATGGGGTAGCTATATATGGTTTGCTTATATAAATATATATAGCGTCACAATGTTTCATAGATCATCCAAAAGCCTAAATGCATAATTTTCCTTGATTGAGTCTCTTTCACAAACTAATAACACCTCATATGCATGACCAACTTCTATATAACACCTTATATGCATGACAAACTAATAACACCTCATAAGTGCTGATGTGCAGTCTTTGGATGTTTTTACACAATATAACCTTGTGGGTAGCTAAAGCTTCACACATATGCATGACCAACTTCTATATCTATTTGAAAGGAAGATCCAATGTGAGGCAGTAAGCACAAAGAGTGACCTGACCATACTTCAATTTATTTTTTTACTTTTAATTCCTTACTAGATTTGCTAGATAATTATACTTTCTTATATATTAGTTTGCTATTTTTATGGTTCTTAGCACATTGCCTGCTTTGTCTTTTTGTTTGTACTCTTTCATCATAATAGCAGAGGAGTTTTGTTTGCCTATCACAAAAGAAAAAAAAAAATCTAGTATTGTTGTTGGCTATACTAATTATTAAATTCTCGTTTCTTGTTGGATTATTGTAGGGGGTTGTCAACTATGTAAGATTTTTCATTAAAGCGATGAAGATGTCAAATATGAAGCAATGGGATAAATTGAAGCTCTGAAGTATCAATCAATGATGGATAATTACAAAATAGTTGTGAAGCAGTTGAAGTAGGCATCAATAGGGTCTTGGCTATTTTTTTTAGTTTGTTTTGGTGTGTTTATGTATGCTGGCAAAACAAAAGCAGCCTATATGTTGTTACCTTGTGTAACGTTTTGAATATTGATGCCAATAATAGTGATGTATCATAAACTTTATCTTTATGTTAGCTTTTGGATCAATGAAAATTTATCTTTATGTTAGCTTTTGATTCAATGAAAATTTGCCTTTACAGCACCATTGACTAAGGAAGTTGCATTTTATATAATCTAAATTGTAGGTATTACAGCCAACAACAACACACTATATATAATCTAAATTCCAGAATTGCATCCAGAAAAAAAAAAAATCTTGCTCAAGCTTTGATAGAATAAGTATTTCATACTATTGATAGAATAGGTATTCTCATAAGAGTTTCCATGCTTTTGATGTGGCAACATGGTCATGTTGCAGGTATATGCTCTAAAGCTGCAGAATTATATTAAGGACTAAAAAAAAAACAAATTCTAGAATTATTTGCAGGTACATACACTATATCATCTAAAGCTCCAAAATTATCACCACCAAATGTATGTGGATTACATAAAACAGCAGCAACTCGAGCACATGTAGCAGTAGACCCTGCTTCTCCATCCCTTGTAGTAGCAGTTGTGTCAACAACCTTCACACACAAAATGAACCTACCATGCTTCTAAAAGTCTTCTTGTAAACACAACCAACCCTGGGAAAAAAAATAAATAAAAACAAATTCCCTTCTCCCCTCCCCCCCCCCCCCCTGTACGAAATCTAAAAAAAAATTATAGTATGCTTCCTATGTTTAGGAATCCCATATAAATACATCATCTAATCAACATTCTTTAGGTATAACAACATATTGCCATTCACTATATTATCAAAATAACCAAAAAAAAAAAAAAAGTCTAGCACCAAAATATTGTCATTCACTATATCATTCCCTTAACTGGAATAATATAACACCTGCAACAATCTAGCATTGCAATTCCACCACCATGCACATATAGAAACTAATATATAAGAATAAAAAGTACTCTTGCATTAAAAACTTTTATCATTTGCATATAATTAGTCTTTAACTAGAAGTTACTCAAACATATACAAAATCTATCATGTTTGAGTAATTTCGTTCATTACAAAAGCTTTACAAAATGACAGCTATAATTAGTGTTTGGCTGTGCAGTCACTTGTTCAAATTTTCAGCTATGTTATCTACAAAATTTTCAAGTCAAATATACTATCTAAGAGGTTCCTCCACTATGTAATAATGACCAAAATGCTGTCCAAAGATGTTGTCCATGAGCTGTGTAGTATATTATCCAAAATACCATCCAAAAGAGTTTTTCTTCATACTTCAGAAATTTTTAGTAGGGCCCTAAAAAAAAAGAACAATATTAGGGTAAAAAAAATAAACAAAAGCACATATTAAAGCTTCTCACCCTCTAACATAAAAAGTTTAAGGTTATAGGATGTACTTGATTCAAGTGTGACATTGAGGTACTTTCTTGAAACATTCTTGTAGAGTTGCACATGGGATAAGCAACAAACATTTCTGGGGGAAAGAATGATGTTTGAACATCTTCTATATAAAATAAAAATAAAAACAATAACAAATGATTAAGCTCAACAAGCAAAAATAAGAAAAATAAAAATTGAAATATTAGTTTTGTACTTACCATATACCATAGAAATAGCTTATGAAGCTTGTGAAGCGGTTGTATCTTTCACTTTTCTTATAGAGCTAACCATAGGATTAGCAATAGACATCTCCGGGGGAAGAAATGATGATTGAACATTTTCTTAAAAAAAAAGAGAGAAAGTAAGAACATACAATTAAACTCAACAAGCAAAAAATAAGAAAAAGAAAGCTTGAGTACTAGTTTTGTACTTACCATGTACCATAGAAATAGCTTTTGGAGCTTTTGAAGTGATTGCATCTTTCACTTTCTTTTTTCTTTGCTTTTTTTCCAACTGACTTTTTATTCTAAAATTTGTTATCCCTTTCTTTCTCACATGTGGCTGATCAAGGATTGGTCTCTTACCATCTGAGCAAGGTTGCACATCATCATCATGTATGAGATCTTGAGGACATTTTTTACAAACATCTTCTATCTTATTTGTATTTGTTGAACTCTTTTCAAGCTTGCATAATAGCTTACTTAGACTATCCATTGCCATTTTGGTCCCATGATCAGTCAATGCAGCCCTATCACAACATTTATACCACAAAAGACTTAAGTTGCTCATACGCAATACATGAGTTGATTTCTCATTTAATTTAAGTGAATCAACAGAGCAACACAACCTTTTCTTGGAATCTTTTGTCCATCTACTTGATATATATTTGTCGGGTATATTATTCACATTATTCACAAGAAAAACCCTTAAAGCATGGCAACATAACAACCCCAAAGTCTCAAATAATTTGCAATCACAACAAATAATTAATTCAGCTCGGTTAAAAGAAACAATATGAATCTTTCTACTCTCCCTGCTACTTAGTGAATATGTAAAGTTATCCTTACTATGATTAGTTTCAACACAATTCAATCCCATACCTGAATCAAACTCTTCTTCAAACATTCCAAACAAAGCAAGAGTATAAACTTTAGCAGCATGACTTAAAATGCCCCCATGCTTATGAACTTTCCCAGGTGCACCATTCTTACAACGAAAATCTTCATTTATTTCATCTTATGGCATTTGTGCTGCCTTTTCGTCATAAAATTTAATAACTTCAATAAGAGACATAGATGTTTTCATAATTTGATGAAAAACACTATTTGTACTCTCACTTCTTTGGGTAGACTTCATCTTTGCAGAAAAGAAATCGAGATTGAAAGTTGGGCACCACTTTTCTCGAATTTTGTATAACCTATTCAGCCATGTATTGTCCTTTAAATTATGCATCTCAATCATTTTGCTCCAAGTTGACTCAAACTCCATTTCATTTGAACACCCACCATATAAGCAATGATTAAATCTTTGATTGAAATCTGGAACACCATAGATTCCAACAAGATTTTTTTGAGCATTTTTACTAATATGCCATAAACAAAGTCGATGACGAGACTCACTGAAAACTATATTAATAGCATTTGCCATTGCTTGGTCTTAATCTGTAAAAATAGATTTTGGTTGTTGTCCTCCCATTACAGTCAAAAAAGTCTCAAACAACCAAATAAATGACTGAGTTGTCTCATTTGATAAAAAAGCACAACCAAACAAAACATTGTTCCAATGATGATTGATTCCCACAAATGGTGCACAAATTAAGTTATACTATTGGTTCGATAAGTGGTGTCAAATATAACAACATCCCCAAAAGAGTCATAATCTAATTTTGATCTACCATCTCTCCAAAAGAAATTTGCAATTCTATTATCTTGATCTACTTGCACCGAATAAAAAAACATTGGATCTTCACTTTGTTTTTCTTTGAAATGATTAATAATACTTTGCCCATCACTAGCTTCTATAATTTCTTTTCTTTTTGTTTGCACAAAATTATGACAATCTCGCCTAGAGAACCCAACATTATTGGCACCACCAAGTTCTTTTGACAAAAATGCGTAAGACTTTGTTGCTTTAATACCTGAACTAACCATTGTGCTAATTATATTCCTATGAGCAGGTAGCACTTTCCTTCTTGATCTCAAGTTACATCTTTCTTCTGGAGTTGCAAATTCATGATTGTGTGTGTCATTAAAGTGTGAAACACTCCAAATATCATTTTTTACATCAAACCGGATCCTAGCACGACAACCCATTGTTACATCTAAATTATGATACTTTTTAACATTAGAAGGGTCTTCAAACTCTTTAAAACCTTGTTTTGAATAAACAAATTCTCGTTGCCTAATAACACCATTATACTCTCGTTTAACCGCTTTTCGAATGCTAAATCCCCTTTTTAAAGCATACTGATTATAAAGGTTATATGCTTCTGCTTCAGACCTCACTTGCATTCCAATTTTAATTTCATCACATTCACCCAAAGTTACATTTTCAAAACTTTCCCTTTTATCATTGCCCCCAACAGCAACAAAAGCATTTTTTGAAAAATCCATGACTAGTCGAACCTAATCATGGAAAAAAAGATATATTTAATGAACATCATGAAAAGATGACTATAAACACATTGAAATTCAGCCATAAACACATTGAGGACTAGCCACCCGCTAGTCCTCAGCCATAAACACATTGAAATTCAAGTGGGCTTTATACCAATTATCAAAATATCATAATTTTCCATAATAAATCAACCAAAGACTTAAACTAAGAAAATGACAAAAAGATAGATTAAATACCTCATTGGAGACTCTTGGGACGAAAAAATTTATTAAAATCAATTCCTTCAACAAAAACAACAGAACAAAAGCATTGCATCCATCCCTACACCATGAAAAAAAAAAACTATTACAAGAAATGAAAAAAATTGTGAAAATTCCAAGTGAGCCAACACATATTGCAAACTTAAATGCATCTAAAAGAAATCATCTTTAACATGAATAGTTGAAAAAAGAAAGAAAAAAATCTAACAAATAAATAATACCTGAAAATCAAGCACAACCATCATATACATTAAATCAACTAATAAACAAAGAAAGAAGCTTTATTTCTCTACTTATAAAACTACATCATACTAACCACCTTTAATTTAATCCAAAAGAACAATTTTTTGAAAAGAAAAATAAAACATTTTATTAAATTATCAGTGCATCCATCCTCATTGAGCATTTTAGTAAACAGAACAAGTTCCCTTTTTATACGTCAATTTTTTTTTGAAAAAAAGGAAAAAACAAGACACATATGTAAACAGAAAATTCAGAAAATAAAATGAAAAAGAGTGAGGGGAAACCTTCTTGCAAAGTCAGGGGAAACCTTCTTGCAAAGTCAAAGTTGAAAGGGGCAAGAAAACTTTCGGCGTCATGATTGGAAACAACGGAGAGACAATTTCAGGCGTTTTCCGATGAAACCGATGATGATCGGCGATGCTAGGTAGCGGCTGTCAAGGTTTGGAGTTGATAGAGGGAAGATGGAGGTGTTGGTGACTGGTGTGCTACGGTGGTGCGAGAGAAACAAAGAGAGAGGGTGTTTTTCGACGAGACAAAGGTCGGTCTCGTCGGAACTGATGATGACTGGCGATACTAGGTAGCGACTGTCAAGATTTGGAGTTGAGAGAGGGAAGATGGAGGTGCAAGCGAGTGGTGACTGATATGGTACAGTGCGGCGAGAGAAACAGAGAGAGAGTGAGAGAGAAAGATGAAATTTTATATTTTGGAGAAGGGGAAAAGGAAGAGTGGCGGGATGGGGGGAAAACAGAGGGTATTTGTGTCTTTTTTGTTTAATATAACCTGAATTGGTGAGGTGTATAAGGTGTAGACAGATGTCACTTTTTTATTGGGCTTAGAAACACCAACTAAGTGCTGATGTGGAATTCCTGAAACACTATATACTTTCTCGACTTCAAGGCCCACTTTCTGCAGGAATGGGTTGCTTCATAGGCTTCTTGTAAAGAAAAAAATTCTATGGAAACTAACAGAACTTCAAAGAAGCTTAGAGAGAGTAAAGAAGACTCTGATCGAAAACTGTATATTGATTATGATGAATGAGTTTACATAAATAACTATTCTTCCTTTATATACAAAAACAGAGAAAGCGAAGAAGCGAGAAATTAGGAATTCCCTAACTAATTTCCTAACTAATTACACTGTGTAACTGCTTAAGGCTTCAACCAATAGATGAGTGACAACTGGCTCTTTGAGTAACTGAATCTGCCTTGCTTCTTCTCACGTGTGAGCTATGTGGGCTGTGTGTCTTCATTAACCTAAACGTTGTCGTTTCCTTCACTGCCTTATTTCTAACTGCGAGGCTACTTGGTGTCGTTTTCTTCTCATCTTGTTCAGCCTCTTTGTCGTTTAACCTCTGAATACCTTGCTGCTGTGTTACTTTAACACTTCTCTAGAAGCCCAACTAAAACGGCAGTGAGAGAATCTCTTGTTATATCTGTAGCAACTATAACAACTGGTCTCCGAGCATAGCTTCATTGAAGGAAGGACTAATGGGAAAATCAATTTCTTTCTTTCTTTCTTTTTCAATGGGAAAAGATGGTAATAAAAAGAGGCATAACTGAATGGTTCAAAAAATGTTTTACTCAATATAGTTAATACTTAATACAGTTATTACCAATAATATGCTATAATAAACCACCTTAGAAAGGTGCAATTCATTACTTTCTATGATCAGAAACAAAAACAAAAGTACAACGAAAATATTTTGAATGCAAGTTGTCTTCTGGACAAAACTTTGCTTCCAAGCAACATTTAGAGTGATGGTTGCATTCTAGAAAATGCCATGAAAAATATATTTTTTACTAATTTTTCACATTTTCTCATCTCTCAAGAACATATATAATAAAAATAAGAAATTTTTAGATAAAAAAAAAAAAAAAAAAATCGTGGTTGGGTGGGGGTAGTGGTTGGGTGGCAGACATGTAAGGTGTGGTGTGGGGGGTGGAGGTTCGGTTGATAAGTTTTGAGTGAGACAAAAAATATTTTACGGAAAATTAAACATCAAATCAATTTTTGTTATAAGTGCTTTTATTTTATAGTCAATTGGAAGAAAATTTCATGTTGATCAACATTTTTTTGTCGCCCCCAAGCACTTGTAAATGTAGAAAATATTTTCTAAAAATCAATTTCCATAAAACCAAACACAGCCTTACACTTAAATCTATAATCTATTGGTATTTTGCACTTAATGCTACTTTTGAGATAGGCTTATTTGATCTATAATCTATTGGTAATTTTTGGTATTTTGCTATCTTGAAATTGAATAATTGAGCTAGTGGTCTATTTACATGTTTATATGTTGTGTTCTTCCTTTTCGATTGTTAGTGTTTTTGGTCATTGGGAGCTTTCATTTGCTTACAAATTGGGGTGGCCTGTTTGTGTACAGTGTAGTGTCACCAGCTGTGAATTTCTCTATACATTCATTCAGATCGATTTGAATTTCTATTATAAATTTTTTTGATTTTATGTTCAATTCAAATTTCATATTATGAATTAGGAGCCCATGTCAACTTTCCTTGTTTTGGCTAGAGATATAGTTGATTCCAACTACATTAAAATTTGTAAAAGTTTGCATAATTATTCTTCTAAAATGTTGTTTTAACAAACTGTAATAGATTCAATGAACTTGGTATTCATGCTCTGCAATTTTTATAATCATGATTGTAATAGGTTCCCCTTCCCTAGGGGCATAGCCAGGAATAATACTTGGAGAGACTGGGTTGTAGTAGAGATATACTAAATATAATAAAATTTTAATTAATAAAGTTTTACCTCAAACATAATATTTTCTCTTCCTATCTTTAATTTCTCAGAGACTTATTAAACACAACATGTTTGTTTTATAGGACTTTGATCCATCCCGAGATTATGATTCTTGTTTCCCACAAAAGGAAATTCCACATTGGTTCAACATTCAGAATGGTGAGACCCACGTGAGATTCTGTCTGACTCGAAAATTGTATAATAACTCTACTTGGCTGGGAATTGCTCTATGTGCTCTTTTTTCAGTTGCAAAAGATGATGCTAATGTCAATGACATCATGGATTTAAAAACTTCTTTCAAACTTATTTGTCACTTGAAAGCAAGTAATGGACCTATCCACCAAGTCCTCCTCTTCATCCACATCTTCTACAATCCCCTCCATAGGATTTACAATGGCGGTGAAGGCATTTAGGATTCTGTCATTCTCATTTTCGAAATCATCCTCAGGCATAGTATCACTCAAAGTAGCAGCAAGTGTCTTGCTCTTCCCAATGGACTTGAAATAAGTAGGGCACTCTTGTTTCATGTGACCGAAACCTTAACACCTGAAACACTTAGGTCCTGAGGGAACAATGTATTGACCATCATCCCTAGCATTCTTCTTCCCTTTGCCATAGTTCTTAGATTGAGAAGAACTAGATTGCTTACGGTTCTTGTCAAAGCCCTACGCATTTGCATTTTTCATGAACTTCTTGAATGGCCTTGTGATGTAGGACTTCATTTTACAATCTTCATCATCTGAAGACTCATCCGTGTCACTACTCTTGGCCTTTAGTGCCATGCTCTTACCCTTGATTTTCCAATTCTTGTCAAACCCAACTCGTAGGTCTGCAGATTGCCAACCAGCTCTGTCAAAGAAATTTTGTTGATGTCTTTTAATTCTTTAATAGCGGTGATCTTGGCATGAAATTTCTCAAGTAGAGATCTGAGTCACTTTCCCACAATCTTGGGTTCGGGAATGATTTCGCCAAGATTAAAGGCTGAGTTCACTATGTCCTTGAGCTTGACATAAAACTCATCAAATGACTCACCTTTCTCCATCTTGATTTCTTCAAAGCTTGTAGCGAGTCTCTTCAAAGCTTATAGCGAGTTTCTTCAAAACTTGTAGCGAGCCTCTGAAGTTTTGAATCCTTGACAGCCTTAGTTCCTTCATAGGTTGTCTGGAGGATGGTCCATACTTCCTTCGTAGTTTCAGTGGAGGATATCTTCTTGAACTCCTCATTTGTGATTGAACTGAATAAAGCATTCAATGCCCTGCTGTTGAAGTTTGACGTCTTGATCTTAGCATCCTCGCAATTGGCCAGCGCTTCCTTCAACTTGGTCCAGCTTATCTCCACAGCTTGCCACACTTTCTCATCTAAAGACTGCAAGAAATCTCTCATGCGTACTTTCTAGTATGTATAGTTAGTACCATCAAATAAAGGAGGTATAATGAGTGTCTATCATCTATCCATGGCAAACAGGGGTCAATGGATCACACAGTAAAGATTAAAACCTAATCAGAGTATGCCTACTTTGATATCACTTGATAGGCCAAGAATGTATAGGCCAAGAATGTATTAACCCTTTGTGATGAATTAACCAAATGATTAACCAAGTTGATTAATCAATTAGATTAACATACAATATGCATGGCCGCACAAACAAATCACTAACTAAAATAAAATGTAGTGGAAAATAAAGTTGACACGGTGATTTGTTTATGAATGGGGAAAACCTCGAAAGTAAAAACCTCACCGGTGATCTTAAGGTCACCACTCTTGAGAATTCACTATTATTACAACAAGCGGTTACAAGTAAAAGAATCTTAGTACCTTTTACCAACCTACAGTTGAACCCTTACCTCAATACCAAATTGGACTTGTTCTGTAGTAACAATCTCTCATTTTAATGCACGGCTCCCAGTACGTGACTAACCAATAGATTCACGGATCCTAGAACGCAACTTAATCACCAACTTAAGAAAGATGTTGGCTGAAAAGTTTTTCAATTCATCACACGATGAAGATCACGAAGCTGCTTGGTCACAAAACCCAACGGTGTACAAACGCAGTAGCTTCTTCAAAAGAAAGAAGAACTAGGGCGAATTAGGTTTCAAATCACAATGTGCATAAACAACACTTTGCTTCACACTTGTGCAACTGTGCTACCTATGACGACCCTTAAAATAATCCTTATATATGTTTAGGGTTGTGAGAAAAGAAAACCCAAACATCTATTCACGGATTGGATGGAAATCAGAACTGAAAATCTGTTTTTCATAAATCTCGATAGATACCCCATCTATTGAGCAGTTGTGGAGCATCGGGCTAGAACAGCTTTTTAAACCTTGCTAGATACTAGCTGTCTAGCTAGTTGTCGAGATTTAAAATCTAACATTTCTTCACTTGATTCTTGGACAGACTTGCATGGTTTTAACACTTAAATTTGAAACCTTGTTCCTTGAAGCATTAAACACATCCTAGATATATCTAATTACAAGAAAAATGAGTTTTGTCAAAGGATTAGCTAATACATGATGACATATGTTCCTAACATGAATCACATATGTCCTAACATATTGCAATTAAAGTGACAACACTTTTATTTGTGTTCCTCACTGATCTCACTTTTATTATGAAAAATACAACACATAAAAAAATGTTAAAATGAAATACTCACTGTCTAAGTTTTACTAGAATTCATTTCAGTATTTTAACTTTGATTTTATTCATTTCAATCCTCTAATTTTCAAGTTTATTTAATTAAAGTCTCTTCATCAAATTTCGTTCAATGTTGTAGTTAATTGTACAAATTTTAGTTTTTTCTTCAAATTAAAAAAAAAACCAATTATAATTTAAAAATATTTTCCAAATTTTTTTAATAAAAATCTACCAGAAAGTGAGAGAGAGGCCTTAATTGAATACTTCAAACTTAAAAGACCGAATGAATTCTATTGGTACCTCCTTATGCACAAAGTGCTTGGGGTCTAGGAGGGAAATGGTGAATTTTGCATTTAAACCTTAAAAAAAATAAATACAAATTAACCCTAATTCAAGATGGTTTCTACAATTAATCTATTTGTTATTTTTTATAGAATTAATCCAATGTGTTATGTGACAGACTCTCAAAGTCTATTACTAGTCCACGTTGAATTATTGCTTTCAAGATATATAAATATATATATATATATATATATATATATATATATATATATATATATTAGAGATTCCAAGATAAGTTGATTGGCTTTGACAAATTCTTTTGCCAGCCAAGTCAACGAACCTGTCATTCTTTGGAAAATATTTTTTTTTTTTTTGACTGAACTTCTTTGGAAAACTTAGTTCTGAAGATTAGGAAAAATATACATAAAAACAAATTAATAGTGGGTGAATACAGCTAGTCATGCCAGGGACACAATGGCCCCCACACGCAGAAAATTAAATGAAACTTTAATGTCGACAAATTGGGTTCAAATTCTGCTTTCATTAAAAATCTATTGATGTATGATAATTATAAATATGTTTAACATAAAACAGGCATGACAAGTTCAAATCCTATCTTATGTAAAAAAAAAAATTACTAATCATGCATCTTTATTGCAATAGGGATGCACAAAAACATTTTTTGAATTTTTTGATGTTGTAACCGTTTTTATAATATGATTTTTGTCAACAATATGATTTATAATTTTAATTCTTTTGGCTAAATGGTTTGTTGGGATTTTTTGCATATGATAAATGCAATGAATCAATATGATTATATATATTATATACTACTGAGTTTTTTTTATTTTTATTTTTATTTATTTTTTTTATGAGATATACTACTGAGTTATCACTTGAACTCTAAATCAATTTGAAATTATTGTAATAGAAAAGAAGAATATTTGTATTATAAAGTATTGGGTGATTGACTTATTTTTCTAAAAAAAGAAACAAGTGATTGACTTATTTGGAAAGTAAATTAATAAGATGGCTTAGAGCACTAGCTTTAAATGTGCCAAATGATATAGTTTTAACATTTAGCACATCGAACATCAAAAACACCCCTACTTTAGATCTCCCAAATGCCAAAAAAAAAAAAAATAGCATATGGCATAGTACACTTCTCTTAAGTAGGAGTGTACAGTACCATGTGTAATAATTATTTTACTCTTTCTTTTCATTTTCTCTCTCCTCTCACATGTCACGTCATTTCTTCAAATAATTGTCTCCCTCCCCCCCCCCCCCTCCCCTCTCCCATTTACATGGAAGTTGCAAATGGCATGACTAGACTGATGAGTTTCATTCCTTTTATTTCGTGTTGAGTGGATGGTGGCATGACTAGACCCCATATCTTGTCCTATATTGGACCCTTCTACTTGAATAAAAGTCGACCTTAAGTTTTTGTGGTTTTGAAACTTGCATCCTTGAGATCTCATTTGCCTCCAATTGATTTTCAACATCAACCAATAAAGGACTAAATGATAAAATCAAAGTTTGTTACTACCAAAAGTATTCAACTTATAATTTTTGTCATTCTCTCCAATCAAATCTATATATTTTTTTTTGAGCCTCTTCAAGAACTTCTATAATGTCACTTTCAACAGAAAATCTTTCTTCAAATTTTTTGGCTTCCAACTCTTCAATTGTTGTCAAAACTTGATCCTTTTTGACTTTTTTAATTGAAAGTTCTTTTCGTTAATAATATCTAAAATTAAATCTTCAATGACATTATATTGAGATTCTTACTACAATCCTCATCAAATAATTTTTTTTTTTCTATGACCATAAGTTGTGTAAATTAATATGTCATCAACTCATCATAATCAAGGGAAAAGGAAAAAATTAACCATCAAATATTTTTTTTTTCTCTATGACTATAATTTAGGCCAAAATGGGGTTTTACCCATTTTTCACAAACTTTCTAGCAAAATATCTCATGTCTGAAATTATTTAGGGATATGCCCCTATTTTGAAAATCGATTTTTAGAAAATCAAGGAACTCGAGTTCCACAATTTTTTTTTTTTAGTTTCAGTTCGCTATAACTCGATTTTTCGAAAATCGAGTTTTAAAACAGGGATATTTCCCTAAATAGTCTCAGACAGTAAGTATTTTACTAGAAAGTTTTGGCAAAAAGAGTAAATGCCCATTTTGGCCGTCTAATTTAACTAACAAACCCTTAAAACACTTAGAATTAAGGAAATAAAATCCTATATTCTATAATTAGGATAATAACATATAAAAAATATTAAAAAAAAATTAACACAGCACGAATTAAACCCTATATCTTATCCTACATAGTATTTTAATAAAGGACCTGTTAGAGCATTTTTACTAAATATATTTCCTATAAAAAAATATTTAGGGCTTCATTAACTTTTTCATTTGTAATAATTAAGGGTCCGTTTGGTAATGTTGTTCTAGTAACGTTATTTGTAGTGAAAAAGTGTGTGAAAGTACGTGTATTGTTGTTTAAAAATTAAAAATTGTGAGATAATTGTGAAAATACGAAGCCAAAAATTAAAAAATTTTGAAAGACAAAGTGTGTGGGATAATCATTTGTTCATTTTTCTATACAAAATTTCATAAAATGGTTTACTAATGTATGCTCTTAGGGTATATGTTAGTAAAACTCTATAAACAATTTAGTGTATACAATTTTCCATTAGAATTGCTAAAAAAAATAAGAAAAAGAAAAAAAGGGGATTGGTACATTCCCCAATTGGATGGAGATGTGAAAGTAAGAAAATCATAGGTTATATGTAATCTTGGCGAAAACACAATTTTGATCCCTACATTTTGGGGTCACAATCAATTTAGTCCCTATAGTTTAAGACCAGTCAATTTGGTTCATGTTATTTTCAACTTACAATCAATTTAGTCCCTACTGTTAAATCACTAACGAAAAATGCCTACGTGGCAAATCATTAACACAATTGACTGGTCTTTTATTAAAAAATTAAATGAAATACTGACGTGTCTTAATTTCAAAAGCCAACTCAATGCTTAGTTGGCAAATAAAAGCCACATCAACGCTTAATTTTTTTTTCTTTTATTGTACGAATTCCTTTCCTTAGAAATTAATATGCCACATCCCATCTAAGCTTATCTTGTTTTTCCTTCATACATTTTTCTTTTATCTTGATTTTCCTTCATCTCATCTGTAAGCCTATCTCTCTCTCATTAATCTTTTGTTCTGTCTGATCCATAGCTGAAGAAGCCAAATCCCATATTCATACAAAACCCGAAATCCAGATCCACTAGGCCCAGCTTCTCCAAACCCAGATTCAACATAGATCGACCACGACTTCTCCTACGTCTCTGATCAGTGCTTTCGATATGGGTTTTGAGCTCCACGCCATACAAAGGTGATTGGTTGATGAACCATTTTGTGGTCGGGTTCGAAAAGCTAAAGGGATTGGGTATGTTTTTTGAGCTCAGAGTCTGCGTTGCTATCTTCTTCTTCGATGACCCCTCCATTTCCATGGCTATGTGGGTTTGCTTTTCAAAGCTTTCTCATTGTGTCTATGTCTTTGGGTCTCCATTACACTACAATGGCTTGACTCTGGGTTTGTTTGTGTAGAGTGATCAAAGTTGTAAAATGGGTATTTTTAACATGCACTTGCAAGCTGGCATAGTCATAGTGGCATTTGAGATCTGTTGTGGATTTGTGGTGCTGGACGATTTGGTTGTAGTAAATCTGGGTCTATGATTTTTGGACTAGATTAGCGTTTGGTTACCAAGAAATTGCAAGAAGGGAATTAAAAGGAAATTCTGTTTGGTTAGCAATTGCAAAAGGAAAAATAAAATTGAGAAAATATAAATAAAATTCTGATAGGTTAAAAAAATTGTAAGAATATTAAAGGCCGAAATAAAGAAAGGAAAGAAATTCGTACAATAAAAGAAAAGTATTTTTAAACATTGACTTGGCTTTTGTTTGCCAACTAAGCGCTGAGTTGGCTGTTGAAATTAAGACACGTCAATATTTCATTTAATTTTTTAATATTAGACTTGGCAATTGTGTTAACGGTTTGTCATGTAAGCATTTTTCGTTAGTGATTTAATAGCAGGAATCAAATTGATTGTAAGTTGAAAATAACAGGAACTAAATTGACTGTACTTAAAATGTAGGGATCAAATTGATTGTAACTCCAAAATGTAAGGACCAAAATAGTGTTTTTGCCTTTAATCTTTAGAAAAGTTTATAGATGCCCTAAGGGAATGATTTATAAAATATTTTTAGAATTTTTTTATAGATAAAATTTTGTAACAAAGTTGATTATAGTTTAAGATTACAACACCACTCAATATATTTTTATTGGATATGAATTTTGGAAAATCCACCGTTGAATTACATTTTCTTATTATATCCTCTATATTTGAAAAAATTTCTAGAAAAGACCAATAGTTATGTCATCAATTAAATGTTTAAATTTTAAACTTTTTTAGTATAAAATTGTTGGAAAATTTAGACCCCGGTTGAAAGAATTTAACAAGTTTTAAACCCAAGTTTTTAATTAGATTTATTATGCATAAAACTTGTTAAAATAAACAAACATCAATATCATGTCAAAACTAAGTGCAGCGGAAAAATAAATAAGACAAGATATAATGATCCACGAAAACCAATGAAACCAACCAGTTTCACAGTAAAAAACCTGGGGGGAAACCTTCCCGAAAAGCAATTCACTATAGTAAAGAGAAGTTTCAGATCTAGTACAAAACCTTTGTCCCTATAATCTACAATCCCCGTAGATGAACTCACAGCACAGACCTTCTACCGCTTCAGAACCTCTGAACTCTTCAATATATGAACGCCACCCTTTGATGCACGGATCCCAGTACGTGACTTACTCACCAACTTGAGGAAGAAGAATGTTGGCTGCAAAGTTTTTCACTTCATCAACAACGAAGATCAAGAAGCACTTGATTACAAAACCCTAAGGCGCAAAGACGCAGTAGCTTCTTTCTGAGAGAATAAGGTTTCGATCACCTTTTTCATATGTTCTCCTTGTATTCTCTTATGTGACGGCCTTTAAAATAAGCCTTATATATGCCTAGGGTTGTGCAAAAAGAAACCCTACACAAATACAAAAGCCTGGCCCAAAAATCAAATTTAAAAATTCTGATTTCTGTAACCGTGATAGATACCTTGATCGATCGAGAGGCTGTCGAACTTCATTAAACCTCGATAGATAGAGGTATCGAGCAGCTGTTGAGCAGCTGTCTGCAGGTGTCCACAGGTGTCCACAGGTGTCCAGCTTTAATGAACACTTTTTCTTCATAAAATATTAGAGAACAATCTCCCCCTTTGACAATCCTTGACAAAACCATAACAAACAAATGAACATATTAGAGAAGTCATAAATCACTCAACTCATATTCACTTATTGAATACAATAAAATCTACCCTAACACAAACTCTTGAAAAACTTTGCAAGAAGAGAGTTCATGGTATGGAAGACTTTGACAACCTGTATTTCTGAAACACTTTAAACAAAACTCATTAAGGCATTTTTGTGTGAAGCAGAAATAATAGATTGCATACAAATAAAGAAACATGTGTATAAAGATAGAAAAGAAACAACACATGTAGAGATAGGTGAAGAAAACATACATCATCACATATATATCAAAGATAAGTACAATGTATGTAAACATGATCACAAGACCTAGGTACAAGAAGAAGAAGCTAAAAGAAGCTAAAAGAAGCTCCTACAACAACAAAGAGATAAATGCTTCCCCTAACAAGATGAAACACAACTCCCCCTTACAAGGGCATGTATTTCTCCCCCTAACTTGTAGAATCTTAAAGAAAGAAACCACAAATTCTCCAATTTCTCTCCCTTTTTGTCACGATTGACAGAGGGTACAGGAAGCTATAAAGCGTTATCTAAGAAACATAAAGATGATCAAGAATGATCAAGGGGGCACAAAGAATCCATAAAAATGCATGAATGTAATGAAGCAAGATACTATGGATGACAAGATAAGAGAAACATGCAAAACAAAGAAAGATAAAATGCATGCAAGGATATCTCGATCGATCTAGAGGTGTCGAGAAGGTATCGAGAGAACCTCGATGGATCGAGAAGGTGTCGAGGATTTATCGAGCAGACAGAAACTTCCTCAATCGATTCACCTAGCTATCGAGAGGTGTCAAGATTGCGATAAGATGCAATTGAAGATCTCGGCAAATAAGCCAGGTATCGAGAGGTGTAGAGATGGCTTAAAAACAGTTTTTTCAAGAAGAGAAAAACACAGATGTGAATGCAATCAAGCATGCAATTCAACCAAAGATCCAAACAACATATTAACCTCTCAAAAACATCTCTCAACAAGAAAAATGCCATGCATTTTGATCCAAAACACACACACACACACACACACACACACACACACACACACATTAAACAAGTCTAACTAATTTTTATTTTAAAAACAAGTTAAGACAGTTTAGTGAGCATACATCAACACATGTAAATCTTGTGATGGCCAAATCACATTGTACCTGCACATGTATCAAAAATAGCAAAGAATATTGCGTGTTGTGTGTGAAAAATATCGCAAGATTGCATAAGTGTCTCAAAGTTATGACGATTTGAGATTTGAGATAATCACTTTAACTCACATACAATCATAACTATTTGATGGGGACTATTACCTTCGAGGTACATCCTATAACTCCCACATCTCCTAGAAAACACGCTTGCAATCATATTTTGAAGCATTTTTAATATTTTTACTTTTATTTCTTTGCATATTTTTTTTTATTAAGCATATCATGCATGGGCATACAAGAGAGAGAAAAAAAATCCCAATTATGTTAAGTTTTTGACATTGCACTTTTGCTATGCCGAAGTATACAGATTTCATATCATGATTGGCGAGTAACAGTGGTAAGATGGTTATTTATGCCTTTCTCTTAGGATTTTCTAGTCCTTCCCGTCAAAAAGAGTGATACGAGTGTTAAGTACAAGAGATCACTTAATCTTACTCATCACAAGTAAAGAGTTACAAAGCTCACTTGCTTAGTTGTACATAAAAATGCTCATCTAAGTTACAAGTGATACAAAGTTTAGAAAAATCTGTTTCAATGGCTATTTTAAGGTTTACAAGAACCAATGTACACAAACACATACTGTTTTTGTATTTTTTTCAATTTTTCAATTTTTTATTATTTTGAAAATAAAACAAAATAAAAACTAAACAACCAAACAAAAACAGACAAACAACATGAATGCATGAAAGAAAGATGCATATGCATGAAAACATGATAGAAGGATGCAGATGCATGATAGCATGATTTCAAAAGCAGAAAAGAAATCAAGCACAAAGAGTCCTACTTAAGATAGAAAGAATTAAAGCAGAGGACAAGCAAAAAAAGACAATTAAGTCTTAGGCTCCTTTCTCACCCATACAGCACGAGTTTTTGGCCGTAAAGATGAAAAGACACGTGTCCTAGTATGTCTACTAAAGGACATAGAAGAATTAAAATTTTCCTGAAATTGAGTTAAAAAGCTCAAAGTTTTTAATAACTCTTCAAACAAAGGTGTAGGTCCTTGAGAGGAAACCTGTGACCATTTGGACAATTGCTTATGAGGATACAACTTAAAGCAATTAGGATGAATGTGTCCAGAAACACCACAATGGTGACAAACATGAAGTCTAATAAAGGATTTAGAATTAGCCAAAATAGTTTTGGATTTCATACCTTTATTACCTTTCTCAAATTGAGGCACAATGATAGTCCTTGATCTAGAAGCTGTGGAAGAGGAGGGCCTGAAGGAGACAGCATATCATAAGCCAATCTTATCAGAATTAGGCTTTTGAGCACTCTCCACAATCACCTTATCAGTTGAGGCAGCAAATGCCATAACATGACGACATTCATTCACGTACTCATCAGAAGAGTCATTCTCAGTGTCACTCAAAGTAACAACTAACCCTTTGTCTTCTGAATTCTTGGCTTTTTCCCTCATAAAGTAGTTTGGGCACTCTATCCTCATATGACCAAAACCTTTGCACTCATGGCATTGGATGATGGGCTTCTCATTCTTACCATTCCTAGAGGATTTAGATTTCCTAGGAGATTTGCCCTTATCCTTTTTCCTAAATTGAAGAAGCTTGATAATCTCATCAGTTATGAAGGTTAGATCCTCATCCTCATCCTCATCCTCATCATCATCTTCATCTTCATCTTCATCTTCAGAGTCCTCAATCTCTTCCGCTATACCCTTAAGAGCCAAATTTTTACTCTTTCCACCTTTTTCCATTGAGCCTAATCCCATCTCATAGGTTTGAAGGCTCCCTACAAGTTCAGTCAAAGGAATTTGATCAATGTCCTTTACTTCTTCAATAGCAATAATTTTGGCATGGAATCTTTCAGGCAAGGACCTAAGGATTTTCCTAACAATTTTGGATTTTGCTATATACTCTCCAAGGTTGAAGACATAATTCACAACATCCTTGAGTTTAGCATAGAACTCATCAAAGGTCTCATCCTCTTCCATCTTTATTTGTTTAAAGCTACTAGTGAGTTTTTGAAGCTTCACAGTTTTCACTGCCTTGGTATCTTTATAGGTGGTCTCAATAATGGTCCATACTTCATTGGCAACTTTCGTGGATGATATCTTCTTGAATTCCTCATTGGTCATCCCACAAAACAAAGCATTCAAGGCTCTACTGTTGAAATTTGCCGCTGTGATTGTTGCATCATCCCAATTCACTGGCGCTTTCTTTGGCTTAATCCAGCCAACTTTAATAGCTTGCCAAACCTGTTCACCTAGAGCCTGCAAAAATACTTTCATACGAACTTTCCAGTACACATAATTAGTGCTATCAAATAAAGGAGGAATCAAAAGAGATTGTCCACGATCCATAACAACGGGGGTCAAGGATCACACTTAGGAAATTAATCCAATCAGAGTGTACCTGCTCTGATACCACTTGTTGAAAAATTTAGATTCCGGTTGAAAGAATTTAACAGTTTTAAAGCCAAGTTTTTAATTAGATTTATTATGCATAAAACTTGTTAAAATAAACAAACATCAATATCATGTCAAAACTAAGTGCAGCGAAAAAATAAATAAGATAAGGTATGATGACCCAAAAAAACCAAAAAAACCAACCAGTTTTGCAGTAAAAAACCTGGGGAGAAACCTTCTTGAAAATCAATTCACTATAGTAAAGAGAAGTTTCAGATCTAGTACAAAACCTTTGTCCCTAGACTCTACAATCCCCGTAGATGAACTCACAGCAGAAACCTTTTACCGCTTCAGAACCTCTGAACTCTTCAATATATGAACGCCACCCTTTGATGCACAGATCTCAGTACATGACTCACTCACCAACTTGAGGAAGAAGAATGTTGGCTGCAAAGTTCTTTACTTCATTAACAACGAAGATCAAGAAGCACTTGGTTACAAAACCCTAAGACGCAAAGACGCAGTAGCTTCTTTCTGAGAGAATAAGGCTTCGGTTACCTTTTTCATATGTTCTCCTTGTATTCTCTTATGTGACGGCCTTTAAAATAAGCCTTATATATGCCTAGGATTGTGAGAAAAGAAACCCTACACAAATACGAAAGCCTGGCCTAAAAATCAGATCTGAATATTCTGATTTCCGTAACCTCGATAGATATCTCGATTGATTGAGAAGCTGTTGAGTTTCATTAAACCTCGATAGATAGAGGTATCGAGCAGCTGTTGAGCAGTTGTCTGCAGCTGTCCAGCTTTAATGAATACTTTTTCTTCACTTGTTTCTTGGTCCAATCTTCATGGTTTTAATACTAGACTTGAACAACATATTCTTTGAAGTATTAAACACATCTTAGATCTACCCAAATACAAGTAAAGTGCATTTTGTCAAAGAATCAGCCAACTACATAAAATATGTCCTTAACAAAAATTATGCATAAAAAATAAATTTATAGATAGAATAATCAATAAAATCTAATTAAAATGATATTTTACATTTTTGTTAAGAAAATAAAGAACATGCAATCCACCCATTAAATTTTTAAAATATGTAGTCATGTTAACTTTTCAAGTGTAGCTACAATTAAGTTTGTAGCTAAATTTTGTCAATTTTTTTATTAGGAAAGGAAAAAAGTAACTTTTTTTTTTTTAACGATTTTCTATATTTCTTATAGAAGTGGTATTAAAACGTTTCTAAAATGGTCTGTTATCAAATACTTTAAAGGCACCCTGTTAATCATGTTTTTTAATCTTTACTACTGCTCTTTAAACCAAATCAGCACTCTTAATGGGGAAAAAAACAAACAATGACAACAACAACATAAAGTGTGCCGTTTTGGTGGCGAGCAAATTTCATTAATGATAATAATAGATGGAAGGGTCACATAAACAATTATGGCAAACTTAAAAGGCGAAATTGATAAAAAAAAAATTGAAAGTCTAGGTATTAAAATAATAACCGTGTAAAACGAACTTTTAATCTTTTTTCAACGTGTTTGGTAGGTGCATTTTTGGGTCATGCTCCCACTTTAATACCACGAATGATATTGCAAGGGCAATTTCACATTGGAGCTAGACCACCTTGATATTGAAAAAAAAAATTATTATTATATATAAAATTTAAAATATTTATAATTTTTTAGGCCCAATATAATTAAACGTTGGACAAAATTTGGCAACAAATTTGGATGTAGACTTTTCCTAAAAAAAAAACTTGGTTATAGATTAAGACAACAAATCTATTTTATATTTTTTTTATTAGATGTGAATTTTGACAAATCTACTATTGAATTACTTTTTTTCTTATGTCCTCCATACTTGCAAAACTTCAAGAAGATTAAAGATTAATAGTTATGTCATCAATCAAATGTTCAAATTTCGAGTTTTTGTAATATAAAATTATACATAAAAAATAAGTGTATGAATCAAATAGTAAATAGCATCTGATTAGTACCAAATTTGGCATGTATTTTAAGAATATAAAAAACATGAAATTCAACGGTTAGATTTTCAAAATATTTAGTCCTGTTAATTTTTTCAGTGAGAGTTGTAGTCTTAGGCTACAACTAAGTTTGTAGTCAAATTTTATCCTTGAATTTTGGTCCTCTTAAGTGTTAACAAAAAGAGAAATCCAAGCTAAATTTTATTTAACTAAAATTTTGAAAAAGATGTAGCTTATAACATTGATAATGAGATTATCATACAACGATTTCAAAATAAAAAAGTCGTAGAAGGAAGTTGTAAGACTTTATGTATTTGCATTTTTTTTAATATATGAAGTTATCTTCTTATTTTCTCAAAAAAAAAAAAAGTTATATTCTTATTAAATTTTGTATAATTTAAGTTTTTTAATGATCACCATGAAAAAATTACCTGAAACCTTAATACAGAAAGTAGAAGTCCTCATAAAGCTTTGTTCAATTTCCATTTTCTTTTTTTCCTTAAAAAAAATTCCTTTCTCTATATAATTAGGATAATAACATAAAAATTAAAAAAAAAAAATTAACAACCGATATGAATTAAACCCCATATCTTTTCTTATATCGTATTTTAATAATTTAAGTTTTCTAAGAATGGCAGCTCTGATTTAATCCTTCTAAACTCATTATTTTTTCTATTCGGAATGATTTCGCGAAAAAGGAGAGGGGGGGGGGGGTTGGTTAGCTTTCTCTAGAATATATGATTTCAAAAGGAAATGGTGTTTTGGAAATAAAAGGTCATGCCGAAATATTCGCTATATTTCTTTAGAGAACAAAGTTTTTCTCCAAACTAATTTGGAGAGAAATCTTACAAACTCATCATATATTTTTATATTGAGTGTGAATTTTAAAAATTTAACCGTTAAATTGCATGTTCTTATTACATTTTTTATGTTTACAAAATTTCAAGAAAATTAAAGACCAATTGCTATGTCATCAAATAAATGTTACAATTTCAAGTTTTTGTAATTTAAAGTTGTCTATAAAAAAAAGTTAATTGATCAAATAGTAAATAATATCCGATTTGAACAAAATTTGATATTCATGTGAAGAACAAAATTTGATATTCATGTGAAGAACATAAGGAATATAAAATTCAACGGTTAGATTTTTAAAATTCATACCCAAAAAAGAAATATATGAGAAGTTTGGAGAAAAACTTTGTTCTTCTTCAGAGCTATAACTTGGACTATTAAGTATTAATAGAATTGTTTCAATGCAATTATGATTTGACACTTGAAATCTCTGAGAAAGGTCATGAATCATCAAACTTTTTTTTTTTCTTTTTTTCAGAAAAGAATCATCAAACTTCTGTTTATTCATAAATATTTATTTTCAATTTTGTTTTGGTTAAAAATGACAGCTTCAAGCCTAGTTATGGCAATCCTAACCTTTTCCAAGCAAATATTGTAGAAGACTTGCACGCTTGCATTTTCTAAAGAAACTTACTTCTAAGGCTGCTCAGTTGTTAAGGAATTTTTTTTGGAGAAAATGCACTTTTGGTCCCTACATTTTGGGCCTATTCTCGATTTGGTCCCTAAATTGATTTAGCTCCTAGGTCAGTCCCTGATTTTTAAAAATCGTTTTTAAAATAGTCCCTACCGTCAACCCAATTACAGAAAATGCTGACGTGTCAAATGGAATGCACTGTTTGCTGACGTGGCTAATAAAATAATAATAAAAATATATATTTAACATTTTTTAAATGCCATTTCAGAATTTAAATTAATAAAATAAAAGCCAGCTAACAAAATTAAAAAAAAAGTAAATTAAATTTTTTAAAAAAACCTAAAATCTAATTTAAACTAAAATAATTTCTTAACAAATAAAAATTCATAATCTAACTAATTTCGCTCAGCCTTCTTCTCCGTTTTGTTCTCTCATATCTTCCTCTCTCCCCACTCTCTGTTTTGTTCTTTCCTTTCTCTGTCTCGGTCCATCTCTCTCAAATCGGCATGGTCGAGGTCGAGGTTGAGGCGTAGGTCACGGTGCTTGCTGGGCTATGGAGTTGATGAATCGGTGGTTGGGTTATGGAAATCGGTGACTGGGTTGTGGGAATCGATGGCTGGGTTGTGGGAATCGATGGCTGGGTTGTGGAGTCGGTGACTGGGTTATGGAATCGTGAGTGGGTTGTGTGGGTTTGGGTTTTGGTGGGTCATTCGGTGGTGGAGTCTGGTTTGTTTGGTGGTAGAATCCGGTCTGTTAAGGTTTGTGGGCATGGATTTGGCAATGGTGGTGGTGGTGTTGTTGTTGGATTTTAGGTGGTCACGGTGGCTGTTGTGCTGTGGGTGAGTTTTGAGGTTTGAGGTTTCTGGGTTGGACATTTTTAAGATTTTGGGTTTGAGATTTTGGGTTTTGGTGGGTCATTCGGTGGTGAAGTTTGTGCTGTTCTCTGAGATTCTGGGTTTGAGGTTTGTGCTGTTCTCTGGGTTTGAGGTTTGAGATTTTGGGTTTTGGTGGGTCATTCGGTGGTGAAGTTCTGGGTTTGAGGTTTCTGGGTTTGACATTTTTCTGGGTTGGAGGTTTGATGATTTTTCTAGGTTGGTTTTCTCATATGGGTTTGAGTTTGATGATTTTTTCATGTTTTGGAGGTTTCGGTGGAGGATAGGGATTTTGTATGAAATGTTGCATTCTTGTGGGTTTGATTGTGCTCTTATTTTGGGTTTGATTGTTCTTGGACTTAGGAAGAACACAAAGAACAAGTTGTTCTGTTCTTACCTAAAATATAATGAAAGCAATAATAATAATAAAATTAGATTTAAAAGTTTGCTTCTTTAATTTAGTTTGAATTAAATTGAAATTGAAAAATATAAATTATTATTTTTAATTAAACTGACGTGGCTTTTTTTAATTCAAAAAAAGCTGACATGGCATTTAAAAAATGTTAAATATATATTTTTATTATTATTTTATTAGCCACGTCAGCAAACGGTGCATTCCGTTTGACACGTCAGCATTTTCTGTAACTGGGTTGACGGTAGGGACTATTTTAAAAACGATTTTTAAAAATCAGGGACTGACTTAGGAGCTAAATCAATTTAGGGACCAAATCGAGAATAGGCCCAAAATATAGGGACCAAAAGTGCATTTTCACCATTTTTTTTTTTTGATACAGAATGAAAATTCTATTCTAACATAATTTAAATGTATGTGTATGAAATTAAATCTTAGAGACTAGAATTTCGACTCTTGCCCCTCCTACCTCACAAGAATTTTATACTTGTAGAGTAATTATCTCGTCAAGAGTGTCATTATTAATTTTAATGTTACTCCCATGCTTGATTTAAAATTTCACCATCACACTAATGGTGCCATTATAAATTTTTAGATTTTAAACATTCAAAAATAAGAATTCCTGTAGGTTGCCATCGTTATCTGGATTAATAGATATACATAAACCTTTTTAAAACTTGAATTAATATATCATATTTAAACAATACTAATTAAAAATATAAATTTAATTTGTTTTAAAAAATCTTATACAAACTCATTTAGGAGGCAAATACTAAATAATTAATAATTTGACTATTATGGATTATTTTAGCATGACAAAAATACACTTACAAAAAAAAAGGGGGGGATTGGTCCATTCCCAGAGAGGTGGATGGTGTGTGAAACAGTGAAAGTAAGAAAATCATAGGATCCATTCCCACAAAGGTGGATGGAAATGTGAAAGTAATGACGAATTTGTTTCAGCTTTTTGAAACTGAATTTTTTTAAAAAGTGGGATTGTAAAAAGTGCAGCATGAAATTGAGTTTTTTAAAAAAGTTGAGTATCTGATAAAAACTGTTAAAAATTATTTTTTGAAAAAATTGAGTGTTTGACTAATACTTATAAAAGTGGTAGTTTGAGTTATAAATTACCATAAAAAACAATTTATACCTTAAAGAGTTTATTTCATACTTAAACCAACTACTTAATAATACTTACTTAAAAAAATTAATTAATAATAATAATAATAATAACAACAATAATTTATTGTTAACTAAAATTTGTTGCACAAATATTTTAAAGACAGCATCTCTCTAATATAATATTTTTTCATAAGCGTACTTGAAAAAAAAAAAAAAAAAAATCTGTTCAAGCCCGTGCCCCACACCACACGAATAACAAACACAAAAGCTTTTATTTTATTTTATTTTTCCCCGTTTTTTCTCAGCCACATCTTCTTCACCTTTTCTCTTCTTTATTTCTCCCTTTTCTCCATTTTCCTCCACACAGCACACGCTTCTTCACATTTTTTTCTTCTTTCAATTTTCAGAACCTCTCTCTCTCTCTCTCTCTCTAACTCTGTTTCACATCCTCTAAACTATTACTTCATCAAAAGGGGAGAGAGTGAGAACTGAGAAAGATCAAAATGAAAGATAGAGAGATCTCGGCAAACCCAAAGAAAATGAAGAACAACAAAGACAAAGAGGTGGTCGCCGGTCATTGACTGAAGATTGGATCAGAGCAGAGCAAATGAAAGGGAGATACTGCATAAACAATCCAATCTCTTTTAGTACTCCCTTTTCCATAAACAAGCTATAGGTAGTAGTTCTCATAAATCTTTGATCAAGAAATCGAGTCTTTGAGACTCGATTTATAAGTCCAAAATCGAGTCTCTTACACTCGAGATGCTAGTATGATATATAGTTTGCAAACTGGAACTACTAACTATATAGTTAGATTTTTAAGGTTAAATTGCTATTTTCTCCTCCATTCTCTTTTAATACTCCCTTTTCCATAAACAAGCTATAGGTTGTGAGTTTCCAATGACTTCCATGAGCACTCAAAAAGCCTGTGCATCCTTGTCTTCCTCATCTTCTGCATCTCAATGGAAACACGAAGTTTTTCTTAGTTTCTATGAGGAGGACACCCGTAACAATTTTACGGATCATCTATATTCTGCTTTGATACAAAAAGGCATTATTGTTTATAGAGATAATGTAAATCTCAAGGAAGGAAAGCCCATTGCTTCAGAACTTATGAAAGCAATAGAAGAATCCAAGTATGCAATTATTATTCTCTCAAAAAATTATGCCTTTTCAAAGTGGTGCTTGAATGAACTTGTCAAAATTCTTGAATGCAAGAAAGAGAAGGGCCTGAAATTTCTGCCCATTTTCTACCATGTAATGCCCTCTGATGTTGGGAATCAGAGGGAGAATTTTGGGAAAGCATTTCTCAAGCATGAAGAAGATCGCCAGGTTAGCAAAGAACAGATACAAAAGTGGAGAACTGCACTGAAAGAAGTGAGCAAGATCCGCGGGAGGCATTTAACGGATAGGTAAGATTCTACCTTTTCTTCTGGTCATATAATCAATGGTTTGGATAACTTTTGCAATGGTTTTGTTCTAATTATTTGAAAAGTAATATGAAAAACCAAATTGTTGCACTAGTCCAATAAAACTATAGAAGTAAAGTAAAAGTGTAAAACCCATCAAAATCAATTTGGTACCAAAAAAAAAAGAAGCCTAAAAAAATTCCAAATCACCAATTAAAAAAAAAAAAAAATTGCCCGCTTTGAGTCTGTGACTTCCATACAGCTGGAATGATATCTCTCCTGCTATCTAGTTTGTGTGCTGGTATAATTTTTTTGTTTGTATTGTTTTATGTAACTCTGTGTTCTGTGGCTTTAAACCTGTGGCTGAGATATTTCCGTGGCTTACTTTTAACTTTAAGTTGCTTCTTTAACTAAACATTATATTATAATATATAATAAATAATAGTGTGAATGAGTTTAATGTCATATCTTCTCAAAAAAAGAAAACAAAGAGAGTTTAATTTCATATAATAATATGTAACTGGCTATTAACCCTTGCTTCGCACAATTTTTATTTATTTTTAAGTTTATAAGGTTGTAAATATTAGAAGTAAAAATATATTATGAAAAATGATTTTTATTAGTATTATATAGAGAAAATTTTTATTATTTTGTGTGGTCTCTTTAATTCCTAACTAAATAAAGATTCTTTTGTCTATTATTTTTAAATATAAGTTATAAACGTCATAGTGTATCTTGCATCTTTCATGAAATTATTTAAGTTGGATGTTATTATGGTGCCTTGTGTGCAAATTAATTAAGTTGGATATTAGTCAAAATCTAGTTCTATCATCATCCTCATCAAATTAGCTGCTTAGGTTTGTGACCGAGATTTTCACCAAACAAGACAGATATTAGCTGTACATTTAGCTACTTAGGTTTGCTGTGGCTTTCACTGTAGAGGTTAGCATTTAAATTGTTAATTTGGAGTGTGGCAAGCATTAGAGGAGGCTGTAGGCCATATCTGGTTGGGGTGAAAAATGGTGGGGCCTAGCTGTTTCTCTCTAGGCCCACCAATACTCAATCTTTTTAGGTGTAAATGCACTTTTAGTCCTTATATTTTGGTTTTTTTTTTTTCATTTCAGTCTTTACATTTTTATTTTACCACTTTTAGTCCCTAAACCAATTAGCGCGTGACATTTAAGTCCTTGCCATCATCCAACTAATTGAAAAAGCTGACGTGACAAACATAGCCAATAAAATAATATTTAAAAATGTCACGTCAGTAAAAAATAATAATTAAAAAAGACACATCAGCCTCCACTAATCTTTTGATTTTTTTTGAAATTAATTTATCAATTTAAACAAAATGAAAAATGAAAAAAAAAAAAAATTAGAACCCCAAATTAGGTGTAAACGACTAAAAGCATCTATTTTTTTTTTTTTAAATTAATCAATCAAATTCAACAACTTAAAAAAGAAAACAACAGAATTAAAATTCAATACATAAATTTAGATCTAGGCTTATCTTCAACAAGAACACAATGAACACAAACCCAGATTTAAATATAAGAATCACACACCCAAATCTGAACGAAACCTCATGAACCAGCCTCACCACCGTCCTCGTCTTGAAATCCGGCACCGCGAAAACCTTACAAGTCTCAGTAATGCAAACGACGCCATTTCCCCAAAACACGCACTCAACCACATTCTCGTCGAAGTAATCCTGCCCTAGAATCGAGAGTTTAGGCTTGATTAGCTCCACGTGAACGTTGTAGCGATAAACGGTGCCGACTTGAACGATACAGACCAAAGTATGATCGTCACTTCACGACAAACCGATCAAGCGATCGCCGAGGTTCTTCCAAACGACGTCGAAGAGAGAAACGCCGGCGGAGTTGAAGAGGCGGAGCTTTAGAAGCGCGGACTCGAAGTAGAGCTAAACAATCTTGGAATCGTCGCGGATGAGAGCGACCGAACTGCCAAATGGGGTGCAAGCGACTTTGTTGCAGCTGAGATCGATGTGCCTTCACTGCATCGGGTGGTAGAGTTCCGGTTTTCGGTAGTAAAGGTCGCCGAGAAGTTGCCACTCGGCGGCCACTGACATGTTGGCCGTCAGAAATGAGAGGAATTCAGGTTGGGCGTTTGATTGGAGAGGTATGGTTCATGAGACTTTCCTTTTGCATTGTGCCGTACCTGGGTTTGTGGGGTTAGTGTATTCTAGATTCTAATTTTGTTTGTTTTTTTTTTTTTTTTTTCATTTTGTTTAAATTGATAAATTAATTTAAAAAAAAAATCAAAAGATTAGTGGATGCTGGCATGTCTTTTTTAATTATTATTTTATACTGATGTGGCATTTTTAAATATTATTTTATTGGCCATGTCAGCCCAACAATAAACTCTGTTTGCCGTGTTAACTTTTTCAGTTAGTTGGGTGACGGTAAGGACTTAAATGTCACACGTTAATTGGTTTAGAGACTAAAAGTGGTAAAATGAAAATGTAAGGACCAAAATGGAAAAAGTCAAAATGTAGGGACTAAAAGCACATTTACGCCATCTTCTTAAATTGGAGAGAAAATAGGAGCTTATTTACTATTTTATCCTCTATCGTAATGTTATCTCTCTCTCTCTCTCTCTCTCTCTCTCTCTCTCTCTCTCTCTCTCTCTCTCTCTCTCTCTTATTTTTTTTACTTTACTCCTTTTTGTTGTTTTCTTTTCTTTCCTACTATGTTTTATTGTTCTTTATTTTTTTTTAAGAGAGTTATTTATAATGTCCGCTCCCAATGATAGTTCTTTATTATCAGACCAAGACATCTATCGGTTTTCTGTTAATCAGTTTTCTTGTTATTTATTTATTTATTAACGTTGTTTCTCCCCCCCCCCCCTCCCGTCCAGACGCCAATCTATACTCTTTTTTCTCATTGTTTTATATAAAATAAATATAATATCAAAGAAAAAGAAAAATAAAAATTACAATGTGTAATGCGTTAATTTTTACAAGATGTAATTTAAATAATTTTAATTGACAATAAATTTATAACGTGTTAATTTCTTGTTTAGAGAAATAAGGACATAAGAGTAATTTTATATAAATTACATTTTTCATTCTCTCACTTTTCTCCTAAACCAAACAAAAAAGTTTTATATGTTTCACTTTTCTACCCATCCAACCAAACACCATGAGAAAAAACTAAGATATTTTCTATTCTCCCATTTTTCCACTCTTTTCCCATTTTCTATTCTTTTACTTTTCCATTCTCTCAACTTCAGCTACAGGGTGTTGGTCCTCGGAGTGTTTGTTGATTATCCAAAGAAAAATAGCGCCATGAAAGTACTAACCTATTTTGCCATAAACCATGATGCTTTGTATATATTGATGTAATGGAGCCCATCTTTTTTAAGATCTTTCTAGGACCATGGTAGGAGATGATGATATGGCTGAGAGATAGTGTTGTTTGTTGTTAGAACACTAATTTTTTAAATTGACTTCGGCCATGCGCTTTTTTTGTCCTTAGAAATTCTCGGCCTTAATAATTATTCTCTAAAACAATTGTGATTTGTGAATTTGGCCATGTATGCTGTCAAAAAATCAATGGTGGAGACCTAAAAATATATAGTGCAAGAAGAAAGATGTAAGAGAGAATGAAAGGAAGCAAATGATGACGTGGGGGAGAGTGCGAGAGTTGATGTTGTTGTTGTTGTTGTTTTTTTTTTTTTTTTTTTTTTCCTTCAATAAAAAGAGTTAATGCCTAAATTACTAATTTCTAGGTAACAGTAATGACATAACCATGAGTGTTTTTTCACTCTAAGATCAAATAATAATTAATGGTTAAAAAAAGGTGTAACTTTTGTGAAGTTAAATTAGATGTAAGTGTGTATCTTGAACACATATCTATTAAAAAAAAAAAAGTATATTATTGCGTAGTAAATGGGTTGAGGTATATATAGAATATCTTCCATATTATATATGTGTGTGTGTGTGTGTGTGTGTAAGATAATTGTAGTTGTTTTCTTAGATAAAGAAAATCAATTGTTTAATTGTTTATTTTTATTATTACATCTAAACAGTAGTTTACACTTGGTTATTCACAATTTTCTTTCATATTAATTTTTTATATATCTAATTTATAAAAAAAAAATCTTAACTATTGCTAAATCTTAAGTTCCAAGTTCCAAGTTCCAACTATGTTGAACCCCTAAAAAGGCTTAAAAATGTGAAAGAGAAGTGGTTAGAAAATTTAGTTCATACAATTAAAAATTATTTAAATACAATGAAAGAACATAAGATACAAATTAATGGAGTTAAATGTTAATTTGTTCAAGTGGCAGAGCCAAAGAATTTGTCTTGGGGGCCACGCTAAATATAAAATATATATAACTTATTATCTACAATTGAAGATATATATGTTCATAGAATAAAATTAATCTATTATAATCTTTACAATGAATTTGTTTTTTTTTTTTTAATCTCTATAGTGAAATTCTTAAAATATTTTATTTGTGATATAAATTACTAAATTACCTATTAAATTGAATAAAAAATTTTCAATGAGACCTATAAAATATTCTAAAATGCAAATGACCTAAAACTTTATCTGATACAAGAAGAAACTATATAAAATAAAATCAAGTTAAAAAGGTCCGTTTTCTTTAAAATCACTAGGCCATTTAGCCATATTATTATTATTATTATTATTATTATAAAACTATTGAGTGAGCCTACTCTAATTAGGGGGAGGAAAAACTGCTATTTTAGTGGGGGAAGCCTTTAAAAAGTTCTAAAGGCATATAGAGTGTCATATAGTTTGAACCGTATACAATTATTATAAGGAAACGTGATTCAAAATTTTTTTGGGGGATTGGCACTCCATCCCAAATTTGAAGGGAAAATACACTCCTCTCTCTTGAGATTTGAAGAAATTAACATTCTTCTCTTTTATTTATATTAGTAATGAAATATTCTAAATTTTTATATGAATATTTTTAGAAAAGTTTAACTATGTTTTGTAAAAAAATAACTAATAAATTTAGAATAAAAATGAAAAATTTAACAAGCCTCAAAACACTTGCAACGACAAATCTCTCTACAACTCATTAAAAAAAGAAAAAATAATAATAAGCAAAATTCACGCTTAATATTTTAAAATACACTTTTATTAAAAAATTTAAAAAATAAATTTTAATTATGAAATAAGATAATTTTGAAAACCTACATTGAACAAAGAACAGGTCAGTACACAACATTTTTAGTAGTAATTTAACAAAATTTGGTTAATTGGATGTCAAGGGAGAGGGTGAGGGGGGGAAAGTGACTGGTAAAACATGGCTCATATTTCTCTACTCAAGCAGAACATCCTTGTTTATTTTTTATTTTTTATAAGAAACAAAGCAAAACATCTTACGTTTAATGATGTTTTGTTTCTTTGTGTCTAGCACATTGTCTCATATTTTTTTTTAATTACAGTCACGAATCAGAAGATATTCAGAAAATCACAAAAAGCATATTTGATAAATTGAATTGTGAATCATTAGATGATTTTGAGGATCTTGTTGGAATGGACTCACGTGTGAAGGAAATGATGAACTTATTTAGCACAATGTTAGAGGATGTGCACTTCATAGGGATTTGTGGGATGTCTGGGATTGGTAAAACCACTCTAGCATATGTCATTTATAACAGAATTTGTCATCAATTTGAAGCTAGAAGCTTTATTTATGACGTTAGAGAAATAGCTGAAAAAGATAAGCAGGGTCTAGTTAATTTACAAAAACAGCTTCTTTCTGAGACATTGATGGGAAAAGTAAACATTTGGAACCATCTTGAGGGGATCGAAGTCATAAAGAAGAGACTACGCTATAAGAAGGTTCTTATTGTTCTTGATGATGTTAACAAAGTTGAACAACTAAAGGCATTAGCAGGGAACCCTGGTTGGTTTGGTCCAGGAAGTAGGATCATTATCACAAGTAAAGATAAGCACTTGCTAAAAAGGCATCACTTGGATACTACTATACATGAGGTTAATGGATTAGATAATGATGAGGCCTTGGAGCTCTTTAGTTGGACTGTGTTTAAGCAACCCTATCCTAAAAATGAGTTTGAGACTTTGTCCAATGGTTTTGTGATGTATTCTAAAGGGCTTCCTATAGCTCTTAAAGTTCTAGGTTCCTCCTTGATTGATAGACCAAGGAAGTTATGGGAAGATTACCTACATCAATTAAAAGAAATCCCTGAAGGAGAAATTCTTGATAAACTTGAAATAAGTTATAGGGGATTGGACAACACAGAGCGAAATCTATTTTTGGATATTGCATGTTTCTTCAAAGGGGAGGACGAAGATCGAGTGGAACATATAGAAGGTTCTGGTAGCTACAAGGATATGGAAACTCTCAAGGACAAATTTCTCATTACCATTTTAAGGGGAAAACTACGGATGCATGATTTAATACAATAGATGGGTTGGAGAATTGTTAGTCGTGAATCACCTAAGGAGCCTAAAAAACGTAGTAGGTTATGGCTTTATGAGGATGTATTTGATGTACTAGAAGATGACACTGTAAGTGGTTTAGTATACATAAACTTAGAGAAGTGTATATTTTTTAATATAATAATTCTAGCAATTTTTTGCCACACCATTCCCAACCCTAATCTAATTGTTCTTGATTACAGGGAACGGATTATGTAGAAGGCATGGTGCTGAATTCGCCTCCACATAAAGAAAACTTGAATGCCGAAGCCTTATCAAATATGAAAAATCTAAGGTTGCTTAAAATGTGCACCTTCCTACTGGCCTCAATTTTCTTTCTAATAAGTTAAGAATGATGGAATGGCGTGATTATCCTTTGAAATCCCTGCCAAAGCGCTTTCAACCGGACAATCTTGTTGAACTCATCATGCCTCGCAGTCACATTGAGCAATTACCAGTGGGATTTAGTGTAAGTATTCCCTTAATGCATGCTAGTTTTGCTTTTTTTTTTTAAAAAAAAATGCAGATTAAGTTCTTGACTACTTAATTTTCCATATCTATTTATTATCGCAGGAATTGGCCAAGTTAAGACTCCTGGATCTTAGTGACTCTAAAGTCTTAGTCAAGACGCCTAACTTCATCGGTTGCCCAAATCTGGAGAGGTTGATTTTTCAAGGATGTACAAGTTTGAATGAGCTTCACCCATCTGTCGCAGCTCTCAATAAGCTTACTTTGTTAAATCTGAAAGATTGTAGAAGTCTTACTAGCCTCCCTTACGAAATAAATTTGAAATCTCTTAAAAATTTTATTCTATCTGGCTGTTCAAGTCTCAAGAAGTTTTCAGAGATTGGAACTAATATGACAGGCTTGTCAGAGCTGTATTTAGATGGGATTGCTGTGGAAGAGTTGCCATCATCACTCGAGCATTTGACTGGCATGACGGTCTTGAGTCTTCAAGGTTGCAAAAACCTTTCAAGTTTTCCAAGTGTCAATTTGCCATCTCTGAAAACTCTCAATCTATCGGGATTTAAGGTTCAACCGCCTAAATCCTGGCTTTCACACGGATTCTCCCTCGCCCGTGCTGCACATGCTTTTTTCCAAGGTTGCTTCCCTATCCGAGAGGCCATCAACCTGTTGTTGCCTAGGTTAAGATTTATTGTATCTCTAAATCTAGCTGACCGCAATTTATGGGACGAAGCACTCCCTGATGATCTTAGTGGCTTATCCTCATTGCAGGATTTGGATTTGAGCAAAAACATTTTTACACGCCTGCCTGATAGTTTTTCTCAGCTTTCTAAGCTTAAACATCTTAATTTGAATGGTTGTAGCAAGCTTCAATCATTGCCAAATCTTCCATTAAGTGTAGGACGTGTAACAGCACGAAGATGTACTTCACTGGAAAATTATTCAAATCAAAACTTTGTGTGGACTTCGGGTGGAACAGGATTCACTATTGTTATTTGTGACGACAAGGATGATGACAAAATGGCATTTTACCCCTCTCCAAGAGTACCTTTCGATGACTCCGACCCACTCTGGGAAAGATTTATAGAGGTCACTCACTCACTCTCTCTCTCTCTCTCTCACACACACACACACACACACACACAGACAACACAAACACATCTTTATACTTATCCAATTTAATATTTACAGGAGGATGGAAGTCATAAAGATATGAGTTTTATGGAGTTTACATCTTCAACTGAAATTTCAGAATGGTTCAGCCCTCAGAACCCTGGGTCATCAGTAACAATCCCACTACCTTCTGATCTGCGTTATAATAGTAGTTGGTCAGGGATGGCTCTGTTTATTGTTGTTGAAATCCATGAAAATTCTTACAATGTTTCTTCTAGTCAGGATTATGAAGTTAATATCGACTTTATTTATAGAAAAAACATAGTTGAAGGTCCTATCCATCAGATACAGTTGAACGCATTTAACATCTCTGAAGTACCAAAATTCTTATTAGATGATAGATCATTTGGATTTAAAATACGTTTTCCAGATGGGGAACGTGAAGACCATTTAGAGGGATGCAATTCCATTGAAGCTTCCTTTAGCAGCCACTGCCCTTATATTGAGATAAAAAAATGTGGTGCGCGTATATTGTACAAGAAAGAGCTGATAGAGTTTCCACAAACTTCAATAATTGGTGAGCAAGGACTGTTAAAGCAAGATCAGCAAAAGGTGGAACTGGAATCTAGTAAGTCTGATGACCAAAGTGACTCGAAAGTTCAGCTGAAAGAAAAGCTCAAGTCATTGCTTCTAAGAGTGTATCAGGTCTTCCCTTATTCTTCACTGAACACTGTATTTCTGTTTCTCTTGTTGTCTCACTCATTGAACACTATATTTTAAATGCATTTTACAGGGAGATTTGGCGCGAAACCATAAATATGATTATGTGTTTCCTCATATTACAGTTCCAAACTGGTTCAACAATCAAAGTATTTGTTCTGAAATGAGAATTAAACTGCCTAGAAATTTGCAGTCTGATGACAGATGGATGGGAATCGCTGTGTGTGTTTATTATACTGTCCACAACCACAACCAACCAGCTATTTCCAGTGACAATCAGGATTTAACAAGTTTTCTCGACTTTTATACTCCTTTAGATGGTCATCGAGTTCACCTCACACGTCACAGAGTCTTTCAGGACTCTGAAGACATTTTTGTTGAGTCATCACATCGAATTTTGGTATTTTATATACCCCACTTGTTTTTTTGTTTGGAAGGGTGCTGTCACGTTGGGGCTTCATTTGAACGCAATAACCCAGGTGTGATGGTTAAAGAATGTGGAATCCGACTCGTATTCGAGCAAGATGTTGAAGAGTTTATGGAAACTTTAGTCCAGTGCATGTTAGGAAGTCCGGATGCCTATCATGATTTTTTTTATCAAAATCTGTCGCATCAAGTTGAGGAAAGAGTGGCAGGCTTTGACAACGGAAAAGATTTTGGTTGCTCTTCCTCACTGCAAAGGTATTGTACCTGAATTAATCGATTTTTTTTTGTGTGAGTGTGTTTTTTTTAACCTGCAAACATTTATAAAAGAACAATTATAAGTTTAGATTAAACTGTTCATGTAAAGTGTATGTAACAGTGTATAATATTGTACACATTTGTTTAGTTTACAATGAAAATTGTACATGAAAAGTAAATGTCGTTTTATAAAACTCCAAAGTTGAATTAAAGATACGTTGTTTCATAGTTGCAGGATGCGTCAACGCATGCCCAAGCTTCTACCAAGTATTGAAAATATGGCAGAGGGGTGTTCCTTTACAGAAACAAGTCCCTCATATACCGGTTTTCTCGTACCAACTAGGAAAAGGCAACTTGGAAGTATTATGTCCAGTGAATCTTTGATCAAAGCATGTTTTCAGTCTCTTTATCTCTCTCAAGATAGCCTATGTATCATAGTATATATTCATAAGATAAACAAGACACAATTTACTCTTTCTTGCTCACCACTAAAATTATTATTGTTGCTCAATAATGATATACTCAAAAACTAAGAATTTGTCATTCACTTATCTAACAAGAAAAGTTTATGTAGAATTATATTTTAATTATGTTATTAGTGTCTTGTCCTGATGGTAAAGAATAAATCATTTACAGTTTTCAAATACTATTGTATCTCAAAAAATAGAAAAAAAAAAAAAAAATGAAGACTTTCGCCTGATTGACAATTCTGCCATGTTTTCCAGAAAAACTTCAATGAGGGTGAAATTTTTTATTGCTGTTTTGCCGAGCGTGAGATCCCACAGTGGTTTCCCTGTCAAGATGAAAGCTCAGCGGAAATCGAGCTATCGTCAGATATTTGTAATGATCCTGATTGGATGGGATTTGCTTTATGTGGTCTTTTCTCTTTTACTACACATCCAGCTCTTGTTCGTACGAATCTAGCTTCAGGACGTTCTGAAGTCTACCAATTTCGTTGTAAAATGCAGACCGACTCTTGTCCTGTGCGTTTAGTCTGCTACGGAATATTGGCTACAAGCAACGAATTAATTTCGTTAAATCAACGTGCATTCATTTGGGTATTGTTCATACCGCGTACAACGCATGCACATTTATGGACTCAAACCGATTGGGTTAAGTTTTGGCTTGAATGCGCTATTCCTGATTTGTCTTATAAAAATTTTGGGATCAATCTTGTATTCAGGAAAAACATGGACGAGTTAACGAGTGTAATGGTACAATGCTCTGCCCCATTTGATAGCTTCCTTGACTCTTGCTCTCCGCAGTGTTTCTATTACATATGGAACGGTCATCCTGAGGCGTTCGTTGGAACTAAGAGCTCTTTTGAGGACCTACACCCTCAGAGGTTATTCATTTCACAGGGGGAGACTAGTGGAATTGCCAAAAATTCTTATGACAAGGACTCATACCCTCACATAGACATGGCAATACGGGTCAAAATTTTCTGACCCGACCCGACCCGACCCGAAAAATACCTGACCCGAACCCGATTTTTTTGACCCGAGGTAAAAAACAAGTTGACCCGTGACCCGACCCGATTTTTTTCGGGTCAACCCGACCCGACCCGAATAACCCGTGACCCGACCCGTTAAAAAAATTCGCTAAAAAAATATTTACACTTAAATTATAAATTAATAAAACATTAAATTAATTGTCAATTGTCATGTCATGACAATTGACAACACAAGTCATAAGTACAACTTGCACACAGTACAGCACACACACTTACACTTACACCATTATTTAATTTATTTAGGTGAGTTTCATGATAATATGGCATCCATCCGTCCAGCATTAGTACATTACAAAGACAAGCTTTATTTATTTTTTATTTTTTTTTGAGAAACACAAAAGTAAGTGCACAACTTTGACTCATTAACTCATGACAATGACAATTCTTAGGGTAATTGGTTGTATCACAACCGTTCAAAGCCAAAAGTAATTGGTTATATATATTTCTCATGGTGTCAATCTGCCCTGCTTGCTGAATGCTGAGTTGCTTTCTAGCTGTAGTCCACTAGTCCGTAAGCCCATTTGGATTTTCCAAAGCACCAAAGCCAAACAACTGAACAAGCACACTAAAAGTCTAAAACTAAATCACAACCGTTCACGTCTTTTACCTGAGAATGTGGAAGTTACGTTATGTACTAAAAGTTGGCTATATGGATTTGAAGGTAATTTAAATTTTTTTTTTATAATCATAATTATATAATTTTAATTCTTTATTGATTTGCTTTCATGGTACATTAACTTGTATTAAAATATTGTATTGTAGATGAAGATGCTGATGAAATTGACCAACTTGAGTTACAATTTGCAAGTATGAATATTTGCAGTGTTGAATCTGCTACCAACATTAAGTAGATAGAGATTGAGGTGTAATTTTTATAAAATATTTACTTATTCTTTATTAGTTTATTTTTTTAAGTAATCTAACTTTACTATTATTTTAAATGCAACAGGAATATGTGCACTTAAGAAGACCGATGACTTGTTACTTTGCTGGCTTACTTGTTTTGTTTGTTTTAAGATTTATCTCTTTTTGAAGATGTAAAATTGTAATTATATGTATTTTGACAATAAACTATTAAGTATTAACATTGTAGACTTTTTTCATCATGAATTTATGATTATAAATAATTTTTGGTATGCTCAAAGCTGTCAGAATTAGAAGGATATTAACAAGTGGCATTAAGTGCAATTCATTTGCTTAATTGATTTTATTCATTCTCTTAAAACAAATTGTTATTGATTTGTTTTTGTAATTGGGAAAAAAAAAAAAAAAACTTGTTTTAAAAATATGGGTCAACCCGACCCGACCCGACCCGACCCGACCCGCAACCCGATTGACCCGTTTAAAAATGACCCGTTTTGACCCGTGACCCGTTTGACCCGTAAACCCGATTGACCCGACCCGAACCCGACCCGACCCGCCCGTTTTGCCATGTCTACCCTCACAATCATTTTCGGGTAAGAATTTATTACATTATCAATTGTCCAAAAAGTAAGTTATTAGGATTTAGTAAATTTAGTGAAAGAGACAGAGATCAAACTTAGGGTCTGTTTGAATAGAACTTATTTTGCTGAAATTAAAAACTGAAAACACTGTAGTAAAATAATTTTTACACGTGTGAATAGTATCGTAGGACCCATTTTTAATGAAAAAGTTACTGAAAAGTGAAGTTTGTGGATCCTATGAACAGAACACGATGCACTGTTCACAGTTGAATTAGTCAAAAGTTACGGCTACTGTTCATGAACAATAGCCATAACAGTATTATTTGCTCCTAAAATGCGTGGCCAAAAAAAAAAAAAAAAAGAGGAGTAAAATGTGATGTACAAAACCCAGACGCAAAATAAGTTGAATCCAAACACCACCTTAATTTTTTGCTCTAGTACTATATTAAATTTATTGGGATAGGTAAATTTAATGATTTAACTGCATAATTCTCACAAAATTCTTAACTTTTTTTCAAATAATTAGAAATACAGACTTCTCTATTTCATTTGACACTATATTTCTATTTTGCAGTACTTTCATCCATCAACTGCATATAATTCATGTTTCCCAACAAGACAAACTCCAAAGTGGTTCAATCATCAGAGTCGTGGGCACTTGGTCACAATTGACATACCCCCAAATTTGTACTATGACAGTAACTGGCTGGGACTCACTCTATGCGCTTCATTTTTAATCCCCAGGGATCAAAATGAAGGAATTATAGCAAAATCTTATCACTTCCTATCCTGTCAGTTCCAAACGAGTGAAGCTGGTCTGGACGATCAAATCCTTGGTTACCGCACCACTGATGAAGAAAATAAGTGGTTATTACGTGGTCTGAATGGACACATTTGGATATCCTACATACCTGGCGAGTCATTTAAGCATGTGTTCCATCAGGGCAGCCACATTGAGGCTTCATTTTTAAGTAATTGGCCAGGTGTGTCAGTGCAAAAATGTGGGTTTCGTCTTTTGTACAAGCATGATCGGGTACAGTTTGAGCAAGAACTAAAACATTGCAACACCTTCATTTCTGCACATCAGGATTTTACATGTCAACTTAGCCAGCGAGCCACGGAGTCAGAATTCAAGGCAGAATTTATGCAAGTGCTTAAAAAAGTTAAGACTCTACTCAATGAAAATGACATGCTGGTAAGAAATTATGAGTAATTGCTTTGTTTCAAATCTACTATCAATTCTCCCTCTATACGTCTCATAATTTTTATTTATTATACAGGGCTTTGACAGGCACTCCAAATATTCGTATTGCTTCCCCCCAGTAGATATTTTACCTTTGTTTAATCATGACACTAATGAGCCCTCGGTGACAATTGATACACTCAAGGAGTACAATGACAATGAATGGCATGGATATGTACTATGCGCTTATTTTTCAATAGACGAGCATCAAACTGCAATGCTTGAAAATTTCGATTCAACAATATCTCACTACCTAGTTTGTCATTTGGAAACTGATAAAGCTGGTCCAGAGATAGTACTCAATGTCCATTGCACCACTAAAGAAGAATTCATGTGGCTAGATACTGAAGATGGATTTCTTTGGTTGTCCTATATTCCACGTGAGTCGTTCCCAGATCAGTTTAATCAATTCACTTGGATTAAGGCTTCAATTATAAGTGATTGGCCAGGTGTGATGGTGCAGAAATGTGGGCTTAGTTTCTACCACGAGAATGATATTTGGTTTCCGCAAATAAGAAAATACTGCAACGAGGAATATAAGTCTCGAGATCTCCCCAATCAAGTAATGGCTAGTTATATAGAGAAAACCAGTAGAGCAAAGAGTCTTCTCTGCAAAAATGACCCACAACCTAAAGATCAACACTGCCAAAGCAACCTGCTGGTATGTAATTAATATACTATAAGTATTTGTTTTACCTCAAACATAATATTTTCTCTACCTATCTTTAATTTCTCACTCGGACTTATTAAACACAATATTTTTGTTTTACAGGACTTTGATCCATCCCGAGATTATAATTCTTGTTTCCCACAAAAGGAAATTCCACATTGGTTCAATATTCAGAGTGGTGAGACCCACGTGAGATTTTGTCTGACTCGAAAATTGTCTAATGACACTACTTGGATGGGAGTTGCTCTATGTGCTCTTTTTTCAGTTGCAAAGGATGTAGCTAATGTCAATGACATTATGGATTCAAAAACTTATTTCAAACTTATTTGTCAATTGAAAGCAAGTAATGGGCCTAATGATATGAGTGTGAAACCTCGCCATATCTATTGGCCAACTAAAGAAGATCTCATGATGTCACTGCAAGGTGGATCCATTTGGCTATCGTATATACCGCGTGGATCGTTTCCTGATTGGCTATATGATTGTACCTGCATTAAGGTTTCATTCAAGACAAATTTCCATGGCTTGAAGGTGCAGAAGTGTGGCCTTCATCTCTTGTACCAACATTCCGAGGAAAATTTCAAGGAAATAATCAGGGACTGCATGAAGTCCACGTCTGATTCTTCGAGTTTCCTTAATCAAATGAAGATTAAGAATAGAAATAGAAAAATGAGGTCTTGGATTGAGAGTCAACTTGGCGAAATTTACCCCCATCATAGGGATCAACGCTGCCAAAGCAACCTACTGGTAATTAATAACTATGATTATTTGCTGTCTTAAACATAATTTTCCATCTCCCTCTCTTTAATTTCTCTCAGCTCATTAAACACAATATTTCTGTTTCACAGGGGTTTGATCGATGCCTTTTCTATGATCCCCATTTTCCTCCAAGTGACATTTTGGAGTGGTTCAGTGATTGGAATGATAAGCACTGGGTGACAATCCCTCTACCTCCAAATTTGTACAATGATAGTACTTGGATGGGACTGGCTCTATGTGCTTCTTTTTTTGTCGACGTGAATCAGACTGCTCACATTGACATCATGAATTCTGAATACAATTGCCTGATGTTTCAGCTTGTAACAAATATTGGTACTGCAAGCTCTTTCAATGGCTATCAACTGACTAAAGAAAATCTCAAAATGTTAAAGCAAGGCACCAGATTTATTTGGCTATCCTATATACCACGTGGGTTGCTTCGAAATTGTCCAAATCAATGCAGCTACATTAAGGCTTCAATTACAGCCCGGTGCCCAGGCTTGAAGGTGGAGCAAAGTGGCCTTCGTCTCGTGTACAATCATGACGAGGACGAGTTTAAGCAAACAATAGGTGACAGCATGAAATCCTTGTCTGATGATTCGGATGTCATACCTCAATTGACAACAGATAATGGAAATAGCGATAAGCAAAAGCTTGATGAAGAAGGAACATCTAGTAAAACCTCCAGCTCCAGGGAGGAGTCTAATTTTGAAAGTCTGAGGGGATCCATTGATCCTAAAGACAAGGGCAAGGGAGTTCTAGAAGAATAGCCACTCTAATTACCTTCTGAACTTACAGGTAACTGGTAAGTCATGCCCTATTAATTTTCAATTTTTAGTTTATACAAAAGAACGAGTAATCTTTACTGCACAGATAAATCAGATGGAAAACATTTTTTTGTCATGATATAGGACTTTTTTTTTTATGAGACATGATACAGGACTTTGATTGGGTGATGAGTTCCTTGGACTGCCAATTATAGTGTAATTCATTTATTTCTTATTGTTTATGTGATTATATTGGCTTAACTTGGACTTAACACTATGTTTTTAACAAATCGCATTCATTTCACTCTTTGTACATGTGTAAGCTCCCTTAATTTTATTATTATTATTATTGCATAGCTGAATGCGTAAGCTATGCACCTCATCTCTCATCTTTATTAGTGTTTTTTTTTTCTCCTTTCTCTACCTTAGTAGCTTTGTATGGCTGAGGATAGGGATACCATATTCATGGAGGACCTCAACAATGAAGTTGACTCATGGAAGACATGGTGGAGCTTTCTTCTAGCTCTTGTAGGCAACAATGACGACATTGACCTCCTCAATTCCTCGATAATATGACGTCTCATCATGGTCTTCAAATCGCCTCAGTGAGGACAAGACAAGGCAATGAGCTTCTAGTCCTAGGTTTCTCGATTATGTAATTTTTTTTTTTTTTTTCAGTAGATGTGTAAAATTGGTTGTAGATTTGTGGTTTTCAATTGATATAAATTTGTGTAAATTTTTGCTTTTTTAATGAGATTTATAAATTTAGATGTCTTTTTTGGTTAAGAGTAAATTTTGTAGAGAAGTTGAGGAAAGCCTACTAGCTAGATACATTGATGTTAAAAAGACATGTGAATATTATAAAAATCATCAATTTCATCTTTATGTTGTCAAGCCTAAAGACCTAGTCCAGCCCATCCCGGGATTGGTAAATTATGCCAAACGTTTTTTTTTTTTTTTTTTTTAATTCCTTATGTTGAATTTGAATTTTTATTATATAATTTTTGGGTTTTATGTTCAATCCAAGTTCTTATTATGATTTAAAAATTTCGAAGGGGAAAAATTCATATATATATATATATATATATATATATATGCCAGTCTTGGCTAGAGATTTTATAAATACTGTTGATAACATGTGCATCAAAAAAGTTGTAAAAGGTTGCATGAATAATTATTCTTCTAAAACAATGTTTTAACATCCTGTCGTAGATTCAAGGACCAAAGAATGTAGATTTTCGATTCCTTTTTCTTAGTTTGGGTTGGAATACCAAGTTATCACTAGGAGACTGCTTAGCCTAGCCCAATTGAAAAAAAAAAAGGTAAGGTAATGGGTTGGCCGGCACATACTGGGAATAATTTTTTGGGCCAAAAGTTTCCTATCATGATTGACATAACATTGATTCTTGACTTTCCTCTTTCGATTTACTGGAGGATAATAGTAGATGGGCTACTACTGGTTCGAGGGAAGTATTTTCATTATAATTAAGATCAAAATCACAAATTTTAATTGTTTAAATTGAAAAATACATCACATAAAAAAAATGCTGAAATGCAAAATTCACCATATAAGTTTCACTAGATTTCATTTCAGTCTTTTAATTTTGTTTTCATTCATTTCAGTCCACTAAATTTCAAGTTTATTCAATTAAGATATTTTCATCACATTTTGTTAAAGGTTGCAGTTAATTGTGCAAATTTTTAATTATTTTTCACTAAATTAAAAAAAAAAACTAATTAATGATTAAAAGATATATTCCATAATTTTTTTAAAAAAAATTTAACAGTTGCGAAAGAAGCCTTAATTGAATACACTTTAAACTTAGAGAACTAAAATAAATTCTGTTGGCACTTCCTCATGTGCTTGGGGGTCCAGCCGTCTAGGAAGAAAATGGTGAACTTTTCATTTTAGCCTAAAAAAAATTGAAAAATACAAATAACCCTAATTCATGATGGTTTCTACAATTAATCTATTTGTTATTTTTTATAGGATTAATCCAATTTGTTATGTGACAGACTCACAAGGTCTATTACTGGTCCACGTTGAATTATTTCTTTCAAGATATATATATTAGAGATTTCAAGATAAGTTGATATGGCTTTTGCAAAAGCATTTGATACTCTATGTTTCTTTTGCCAGCCAAGGCCGGTCCCGCTTAACATGTGAGAGCTGTGAAGATTTGAATGCCTGTAACTTTCGACAAATGCCTACAGTGAATCAGTGATGTTATGGATGGACACTTGAGGACAGCTGGTCATAAAATCAAATTAATAGTTGGTGAATACAACTAGTCATGTCAGGGACACAATGGCCCCCACACGCAGAAAATTAAACTAAACTTTAATGTTGGCAAATTAGGTTCAAATTCTGCTTTCATTAAAAATCTATTGGTGAATGATAATTATAAATAAGTTTAACATAAAACAGACATGACAAGTTCAAATCCTATCTTATGTTAAAAAAAACAACTAATCATGGCATCTTCACTGCAATAGGGAAAAACATTATCCCAAAGAAATGTATGATAATAGTAAATACCATGAATTGGTAGTTTACTTGGCACATACAAAGACTTCTTTCTTTTTCTTTTTTTTTTTTCTTTGCATTTTTTATAATGTGCATGTTGCACACCATGATATTTATTTTAGAGGGATGCACAAAAATATTTATTGATTTTTTTTAATGTTGTAACCATTTTTATAATATGATTTTTGTCAATAATATAATTTATAATTTTAACTCTTTTGGCTAAATGGTTAGGATTTTTTGCATATGATAATTGCAATGAATCAATTTGATTATATATATTATATATTATTGAGTTATCACTTGAACTCTAAATCAATTTGAAATTATAGTAATAGAAAAGAAGAATATTTGTATTATAAAGTATTGAGTGATTGACTTATTTTTCTAAAAAAGAAAAAAGAAAAGAGTGATTGACTTATTTGGAAAGTAAATTTATAAGATGGCTTAGAGCACTAGTAATAATAGTATTCTCATTAAAGGTTTCAAGTGTTAAATATGCTATTTTTTAACATCTGATTCTAAAAAAGCACACTACATTAAGAGTGCTATACTTAAAAATTTTAACATCTTAGCTATTGTAGAATGTTATCTTTGACATCCTACTGTAGATGACATTTTACTGTAGCTAAAATCTTAAAAAAAAAAAATTATTATTGACAGGCCACAAACGCGTTGACCCCTTGTGATAATTTAGATTAATTAATTAGCCTAGTTTTTAATTAATCAAATTAACATGCAATACAACGTGGCAGCACAAACAAATCACCGAAACTAAGTTATACAGCGGAAAATAAATAACACGGTGATTTGTTCACGAATGGGGAAAACCCTAAGGCAAAAACCCCACCGGGTGATTTAAGGTCACCACTCCCGAAACTCCACTATTATCACAACAAGCAGTTACAAGTAAGGAATCCCAGTACCTCACCAACCTACAGTTGAACTCTTACCCCAATACCCAATTGGACTTGTTCTGTAGTGACAATTTCTCCTTTTCAATGCACGGCTCCCAGTACGTGACTAACCAATGTGATGCGCGGATCCCAGTACGCGGCTTACTCCTTTTGCACGAATCCAAGTACGTGACTCACTCACCAACTTGAGGAAGAAAGAATGTTGGCTGCAAAGTTCTTCAAATCATCAGAGATGAACTAGGGCACGAACTTTGTCTCACAAATCACAATTTGCATGAATAGAGAAGAAGCAACTTGTGTCTTGTGATTTCTGCTTGTTGCTATTTGTGACGGCCCTTAAAATAATCCTTTTATATGTCTAGGGTTAGGAGAAAAGAAGTCCCAAAGACACACACACGGATTGGACTTGAAACAGACTTGGAATTCTGTTTTCTTTAATTCTCGACAGATAGAGGTGTCGAGAGGTGTCGAGACAGCTGTCGAGGCTCGGGCAAAACAGCTTCTTTAAATCTCGATAGATGTATCTGTCGAGGTAGGTGTCGAGATTTAAAAACCAGCACTTCCTTGCTTGTATTTTGGACAGACTTTGACGGCTTCAACACTTAATCTTGAACCACTGTTTCTTGAAGTGTTTAACCCATCCTAGTTCTACCCAATTACAAGTAAAGTGCGTTTTGTCTAAGGATAAGCCAATTACATAAAATAGCGATATATGTTCACAAGCTTAAACAACTACATATGTCCTAACAATTATCACTTCAATTAAAATAAGAATTTCTCTCTTATACTCTTTCTCTTTCCTTCTCTCTTTCTCTTTTCTTCTAATGTTGACACATAAGTTTTAGAAAGTCCATTTTTCTATGCATCATTATTTTAATATATATTTATAATTAAGCTAAATTTCAAATTACAGTCTTTAAGTTTTGGGTGACTCCTAAAGTATAAAAATTTAGATAGTTGCATTATATTTTGATAACAAGGACCTTTAAATTATTTTAAATGCACGTTTTTCTTCCAATTATACTCTAACTTTATGTCAATTATATTTAGGGTAAATTGTAAATTACACCTCTAAAGTTTTGAAGTGTTTGGATTTTACACCCTGAAATTTTAGAATTTAAATTTCACCTCCTGAAGTTTTGAGGTGTTTGGATTTCACATCCTGATGTTTTATAATTTAGATTTTACTTTTAAAGTTCGGGGGTATTTAGATTTTATGCATTATATATTACCTTTAAATATTGATCCATTGCCATAATCATATGCAAAATCCTAACAAATTATTTAATTAATTAAAAAATTAAAAGTAAAAAATCATAATATCGAAAGAAAAAATCATTTTATAAAAATTGTTGTGGCGTCAAAAGATTCTATAAATCTTTTTATTTTTTGGTCAATCTAAAAAATTCTTTTGGATACATACGTTTTTTTTTTTTTTTTAAATTGATTAATAATTATCATGTTGTACAACAAAAAATAAAAACTTTGTATGTGACTACGGGCCAAGTAAACCACCAACCATTTTTTTTTTTTCTTTTTCCTTTTGCTTTGAAGTTGCTATGAATACACTGAGAATTTCATTCCTTTTAGAGCGTTTCGTGTTGAGCGGGTAGTGCGAAACGCGGACATTGTTTTATGAGTGTGGGCCGTTATTGTGGAAAAAACAATCTAATTTCGAAAGGAAATGACATCCTGGTATTGTCCCATGTAAGATTTGGTATGTTCAAAGCTATAATTCATTTGGACAAGTAAAACAATTTGTGCCATGACAAATATGATGGACCCCCTGAAACTTTGAGAAAGGTCTTCGAATTTTTTTTTTTGATTTGTAGGGACACAAATCAAGCCTAGACCCAAATGCGTGATGGGCCGGCCCAAATGGCCTATACAATAGAATTTGTAGAGAGTGGGCTTGAAGCCTAGACTTCTTGGGACAGTGGAAAGTAATGGCGTTTGGGCTAGGTCCACAGTGGCGTGCAACGAGCTGGAGGAATGACTTTGGCTTTCCTCGGACATCGGCCGAGGAGTCTCTGTCCTTGTTTCCTTTGTGCTATGTTGGAGAAAAATCTTCTTCTTTTCCCAAGCCCGCCCCTATACAATGGCCTCTCATTCTCTTTTTATACTCCCTCTTCTTTTGCTCCTATTCACGGAGCTATAAATGCAGATCTCTTTCCCATCCATTCTCTTCTTGGAAACTGTCCATTGTGTCCATAAGGCTGATCACTGTCCTCTCAAGGGTCACTTTCTCATTAATGCGGCCAGGCGGGTAGGTGGGAAGCCTTTAATGCGAAGGTAGCAGCTTTGTGCAGAGCACGTCTTACTAGTTCTCCTCCTCGGCGTCCCGTTGAAGTGTAACAGGGCTTGTTAAGCTTCAAGAGTCCTTCCCTAGGCGTCATGTTGCACCCTTTGGTCCTCTTTTCTATTGTTCGAGGAGACCTTCTCCTCAGATTCTCCCCAATTGGCCAGTGTCCTGATCGGTGGGCTCCTGGGCCCTTAATTTAGGCGACCTTATCCCCGCTTTGCACCCCTTTAATAAAGTCTACGTCCTCAGATAAGGCCCAAGGCCCACATTGGTGTTTTGACATTTCTACCCCCACAATAGCCCCTGAAAAATTCATTCAACTCTGATCCGAGGAGGGAAATGAGTTTTTGACTTGCGGATATTATCTTTATGTGACCCTTCAAAATTTGCACGTGCGAAGTCCCCCCGCGCTTTCTAGATGGGCTCCTGACACTTCATGATACACAGCGCTTGCATTAATTGCACTGAGTAACTCCCTGTCGCCCACGTTCACCGGTGAGATGTGGATCTAACGGCTCAGGTTTATTCCCAAAAATTTGAGCGGGATGTTTCTAATGCTTTGGTAACCGCGACATCCGCCATTTCTCCCAAAGAACAAACATATTCTGGAGTTATTCAATCTCATTCTCTTTCAAGAAGCTCTCAAAAGTTTGCACACCTTTCTCCTATAAGTTTCTCCTTTCCTTGAACCTTTTTCTCCTCGGTTGTCAACCTTTCTTCCCTCTCTTCGCAAAACTTTACCTTGATTTTTGACCCAATGGGTAGGTTTAAGTGTCTAGTAGATACGACTTCTGGCATGGAAGGATTCCGGGCCAAATACCACATTCCTCCAGATGTAGGTCTGGAGTACTGCCCCCTAAAGGCCATGGCAGATTCTAGGAAAGAAGGGTAGGTTGTCATCCCTATAATCGCCTTCCTAGAGGGTGGGATGACACTCCCCTTGAGGGACGTGACCAGCGAGTACCTTTATAACCATAGGTTGTGTCCTGATCAGTGTACACCCAATATGTTTAGGATATTAGGTTGTGTCAAAGCTCTAAATGAGCAGATGGATCTGCGCCTCACATGGCGCGATGTCGTTTACTTGTACGAGTGCCACCGACTAAGAGATGCTGGCTATTACCTCAAGTCGAGGTCTAGTGCCATTAGGCTCATTTCTTGTCTGCCCAAGTCCAATAAAGGCATGAAGGATGATTATCTCATTGCCACCGGGAGGTGGTATGACGGTCCCCATTGCCCAGTGAGAGAGGGACAGCCAGGTGTGACTCTTTAGGATTTAGGAGTTTTTGGTTTTTGAAGTTTTGCCCCTTTATGCTCCCCTAGGTAGATTCATTGCCATTTGATGCTTTCTTTACTTGATTTGTTGTTAGTATCTAACCATGTTTGGCTCCTCTGCTGTCTCTCTTGCAGACAAACGGCACACGTCTCCTGGCTTGGGTGAAGTCAGCGTCTCGGACCTTAACAGGGTTCTGCGATCCGAGGTCTTTGTGAATGGAGACCTGCAGGTGAGGGCCACCCACCTCATATTGGCGTACAAACCCATATCGAAGGTTTTCCAAAAGGGTGACGACTCTATCCTCGCCGGTGACCGGAGACGCTCGAGGATAAATGTTTTCGAACCTAAATTCCTTGCCCCTCGCGCTATACCTGACGCACCATCCACCATCCTCTACGGTCAGACCATTGAGGCCATCCCTTTGGCAGTGAAGCGGGAAGACCGATTCGTCCGAGGAGAATCCGTGATTTCCCCCTCTTCCCTCGACGAAGAGATTGATCGGTTTCATCTAGAGGAGGCTGAGAGGCCTTTGAAGGATACAATAGTTGAGATCTCGGACGAGGAGGGCACCTCGGACAGAGGCTCCAGTGTAAAAGGCCTTGTGATTGCCCGACCAGAAGACAACTCAGAGGACGACGACGACATGGCAAGTTTAAAAACACTCTTTGCAAGGAAAAGGGGTGCTCAAGTCTCCAAAGTGGACGCCTCTGGGTCCTAGCCAAAGTTGCCTCCGCCTCCCCCTCCATTTGACCCACTCCCTCATATCCCTATCGTTCTAAAGAAGAGGAGGAAAGAAAATGAGGAGGCGGACAGGGAGAGGGAGAAAAAGCAAAAGCATCAAAAATAGCAACAGCAACAGCAACAGTAGCAGCAAGTTGCCAAGGGCGAGGGGCGAGCCTCGTCCGTCGAAAACGGGGAGATCCGCGGGCAAGCAGAGGTCCGCCGAGGGGAGTCTAGCTGGTCCGCCGCTCTGGAGGTGGACGGGGCTCTGATACCTCTTCAGGCGAGCATTAGGGACTTTCAGAGGGGTCACGCCCCTCATCTGGCCAATGCTCTGGAGCAGCTCCTCCTCTTGCTAAGGGACATGGAGGACTTGGGGAAGATGGGTCGAACGCGCCACTTTCTTTCCCTCAAGAGGAACCTGGGCCTGGTATGCGCTATCCTTCTAGTTTGTTGTTGTTATTTTAGCTTTCGTGTGTGTCACTTTCACGTTTACTGTGTATTCGTCGGAATTTCTCTCCGCAGGCCATCTAAGAGGTTTTCGCTACCGAGGAACTGGTGGGGCACTACTAGAACTAGGTAGGGGCCAAGTAGTCGGCCAAGGCGGAGGTTGAGAAAGCTTGGGTCGTGCCGAGGCTGAGAAGGCTGATATGGCCGCCAAGCTGACCCTAGAGCAGACTGAGAGAATGAGCCTAGATGCTGGCTTAAAGATGGTGGAGATCTCAGATTTAAAAAGAGAGATGGCGCAGGCCAAAGAAGCGGCTCACACCATAAGGGAGACCATGGAGGCCGCCACCAACGCTGCCTACAATGAAGGGGTCGAGACGACGGAGAACTGCCTGACCGAGGAGCTCGCAGAGTTGTGTAGGGAATACTGCCAGCAAGTTTGGGCGGAAGCCCTAAACGCGGCGGGAGTTCCTGCCAACTCCGAGTGGAGGGGAGCCGAGAAGGTCTGGTATCCCGAGGATATCAGGTTTATCGAAGAAGTTTCGGCCATTTTGGTTGCTCTTGAGACTACGGCCCCGATGCTACCTCCTTCCTCCCAAGAGCAAGTTCTCCCTACCAATGAGGCTGCTGCTGCTGGTAAAGTGGCCGAAAAGGGGTCCGACGAGCCAGCCGGCCAGGTTGTACTTCCTCCCAAAGCTAAAGATAAGGGGAAGCAGGCCCAGGTTCTGCCCCGAGGCTGGGGTGAAAAGAGCTGAAGTGGAAGGCCAGGCCAAGGAGTTCTCGGTGAAGCTAGGAAAGGACCCTCCACTGAAGATAAAGGGATAGGCCACCTTGGGCTCATTCCTTGCGTAGTTTTCTCCCTTAGGGAGTTTGTCATTAATTATTTACCTTGTAATTTTTATTTCCAGCTATGATGTAAACTGTTTTAATGAATTTCGGTGTTTTGCTTCTGATAATGTAACTTTCTTGATGGATTATGTTTATTGCCGTATAATTTGCCTTATTGCATGTGGACCCCGAGTAACTCAACATCCCTTCCAACGTGTTTGGGTTAATAAACAAATGGCTACGTGCATAGGAACATGTCTAATAATTAACATAAGCGCGGTTCAACCATGAGAGCATTTTAACCACGCGCAATGCGCTTAGAATTTACCAAGGCCGAAGGTCTAGAGAGATAATGGCAACACTTAGCTAAATTGTATGTTAACGCTGAGTAAAAATGAATAGTATGTTAACACTAACACTTAATTAAAAAGATCTGTGTGTTAAATTTTTCCAAGGCAGAAGGTCCGAGGACCTGGCATAGCCCAGGTTAACATTAATACATAATTAAAAAGATACGTATGTTAAATTTTCCCAAGGCAGAAGGTCCGAGGACTTGGCATAGCCTAGGTTGACATTAACACATAATTAAAAAGATACGTATGTTAAATTTTTCCAAGGCAGAAGGTCCGAGAACTTGGCATAGTCTAGGTTGACATTAACACATAATTAAAAAGATATGTATGTTAAATTTTCCCAAGGCAGAAGGTCCGAGGACCTGGCATAATCTAAGTTGACATTAACACATAATTAAAAAGATATGTATGTTAAATTTTCCTAAGGCAGAAGGTCTGAGGACCTGGCATAGCCTAGGTTGACATTAACACATAATTAGAAAGATATGTATGTTAAATTTTCCCAAGGCAGAAGGTCCAAGGACCCGGCATAGCCTAGGTTGACATTAACACATAATTAAAAAGATATGTATGTTAAATTTTTCCAAGACAGAAGGTCCGAGGACCTGGCATAGTCCAGGTTGATATTAACACTTTATTTGGCGATAGAGATTGGCATATTAACAATTAGCATGACACAATGATATCCAAATGCATGACGTGCACGCCTTTCATTAATAGTAGTACCTTCGAAGGTTATTTACATTCCAGGGCCTTATTACAGGTTTGTCTTCTAAGTCGGCGAGGTAATACAACCCTATGCTGGCCATAGAGGTTATGCGGTAGGGCCCCTCTCAGTTTGGCCCTAATTTTCCCCATGTTGGGTCTTTAGCAGACCCAACGACTTTTCTTAAGACTAAGTCTCCATGAGCAAGGGGCCTGAATTTTACGTGAGAATCGTAGTCTTGCTTAAGCCTTTGCTGGTAGCAAGCTAGCCGGACCATGGCATTCTCTCACCTCTCCTTTATCAAGTCCAATCCCTTCTGCAACAAGGCGTTATTGTTGCCTGGGGTGAAGGAATGAGTCCTCATTGTTGGGAACCCTACTTCCAAGGGGATTACGGCTTCAGCACCATAAGCCATCGAATAGGGCGTCTCCCCCATGGACTTTTATGGAGTAGTTCGGTAAGTCCATAGTACGTGTGTTACTTTTTTTACCCATCTGCCTTTAGCATCGTCCAACCTCTTCTTGAGCCTATTAACTATCGTTTTGTTCACTGCCTCGGCTTGGCCATTCCCTTGCGGGTAGGCTGGGGTGGAGTACCTGTTTGTAATGCCGAAATCTCCACAGTATTTTCTAAAGGCCCTATTGTCAAACTGCAGGTCGTTGTCTGAGATAAGGGTGTATGGGATCCCAAACCTCATAATGATATTTTTCCAGACGAACTTCTTTGCATTCACGTCTCTGATGTTCAAGAGGGGCTCTGCCTCAACCCACTTGGTGAAGTAGTCCGTCCCGACGAGCAACCATCTCTTGTTTCCCGTTGCCCTTGAAAATGGACCCACGATATCCAAGCCCCACTAAGCGAACGACCAAGGGCTGACTAAAGGGTTAAGGACATCCCTCGGTTGGTGGATGTTGGGAGCGAACATCTGACATTGATCACACTTTTTTGCGTAATCCTGCACCTCTCTCTGCATGTTTGGCCACCAGTATCCCTGGGTAAGGGCTCTATAGGCTAGCGATCTTCCTCCAGTGTGGTTACCACATATTCCCTCGTGTAGTTCTTCCAAGAGTTGCTCCGTTGCTTCCGGGTGTATGCACAGTAGGTAGGGTCCTGAGAAAGAGCGTTTGTAGAGTTTCTCTTCCTCAGATAGCCAGAACCAAGGAGCCTTTCTACAAATTTTTTTGGCTTCGGACCTTTCTTCCGGCAGGGTGTCATATTTAAGGAAGGACACTATTGGGTCCATCCAACTGGGTCCCATTCTAACCTGGTGGATTCAGAGGGCATCACCACTTGGCCCAGCGGGCTTAAATAGGTCTTCGATTAGGATAACCTAAGGCAGGCCTTGTGCCGCGGAGGTGGCGAGTGTGGCCAATGAGTCAGCGTGGGTATTCCCATTCCTGGAGATATGCGACAATGCAAAAGACTAGAATTTGGACTGTAAGTGTTTGGCGCGGGCTAAATACTTCCGTATTCTCGGTTCCCTGGCTTCCAATTTACCTTCCACCTGCCCAACCACTAGCTGCGAGTCTGAGAACGCCTGCACCGTTTTTCCCCCCATTTTTTGAACCATGTCCATTCCCACTAACAAAGCTTCGTACTCGGCCTCATTATTGGGAGCCGAGAACGCTAACCTCAAGGACTTTTCCACGACGATTCCCTCTGGGGATATCAAAACTATCCCTACGCTTGAACCTTTCTGGTTGGAGGCTCCGTCCACAAAAACCTTCCACATCAGAGGTTTCTCGTACGAGACTACGCAAACTGGTCTTCCATCCATGCCTCATCCCTCCAGGTTTTCCTCTAGGGAAGGCTCAGCAAACTCCGCCACCAGGTCGGCCAGGACTTGCCCCTTCACAGAGGTGCGAGGCATGTACTTGATGTCAAAGGCTCCCAAGACAGTTTGCCATTTAGCGATTCTGCTGGAGTAGTCAGCACTCTGCAGCATGGACTTAAGTGGGAGCTGGGTCAGTACGACAATGGTGTGGGATTGAAAGTAGTACAGGAGTCGGCGCGTCGCGTGCACCACGACTAGAATTGCCTTCTCTAATGGTAGATACCGAACCTCGGCCTCCTGCAGAGACTTGCTCACATAATAGACTAGTCTCTGTATACCGTCGTCATCCCGTATCAGAACCAGGCTGACGGCGTGGGCAGCCACAACTATGTATGCAAACAATACTTCATCTAAATCGAGGCGAGACATAATGGGTGGCCGAGAGAGATATTCCTTTAGCTACTAGAAGGCCAGGGAACATTCCTCAGTCCATTCGAATCCCTTCCACTTTTTCAACAGCTAGAAGAAGGGTTGGCACCTATCCACGGACCGGGAAATGAACCTGTTGAGGGCAACCGTTATCTCTACTTGCCTTTGGACCTCCTTCGGGTTCTGAGGAGGTTGCAAATTGCAGATTACAGTGATCTGGGCATGGTTGGCCTCAATACCTCTATAAGTGAGCATATAACCCAAAAATTTGCCAGACCCTATACCAAAGGAGCATTTGGAGGCATTCAAACGTAACTTGTGCTCCCTTAAAGTCTGGAAGGTGCTATTCAGGTCGGCCACATGCCTCGATATTGCCCTGTTCTTTACAACCATGTCATCTACATACACTTCAACAATTTTTCCTAATTATGCCTCGAACATCCTGGTCATCATCCTCTAATAGGTAGCCTCTGCATTCTTCAAGCCGAAGGATATCACCTTGTAATGGTAGTTGCCGGTAGGGGTAACAAAATCTGTCTTCTCTTGGTCTTCTGAAGCCAAAGGTATCTGGTGATACTCCTGAAATGCGTCTAGAAAACTCATCCGAGGGTGGCCGATCTTTGCGTCCACCAACTGATCTATGCGAGGCATTGGGAAAAAGTCCTTGGGACAAGCTTTGTTCAGATCCGTGAAGTCCACTCATACCCTCCATTTTCCACTTTTCTTCTTTACCACGACCGTGTGCGCCAACCATTCGGGATAAAACACTTCCTTGATAGCCCTAACTCTCTTAAGTTTGATGACTTCCTCTTTAACGGCGTTAAAATGCTCCTTGGAAGAGCGCCGAGGGGGTTGCCTCTTGGGCACAGCGGCCGGGCTGACGTTCAAATGGTGGCATATGAAATTCGGGTTAATTCCAAGCACCTCATACGCATCCCATGCAAACACGTCAAGGTTTGCCCTCAAGAACGCGACTAGCTCCTCTTTTTCCTCGGCCGGCAGTTGAGCCCCTACCTAGAAGAACCTCTCTAGGTCATTATCCACGAGAACCTTATCCAACCCCTCACATGCAGGCTCCTTTGCCACTGTCTCCGTAGTTGTGGTAGAGGAGGCTAATTGCAATGGGGTCGGAGCAGCCGAGGCCAAGGATTCAGGTTTCGGTCTGCGCAGGACTACGGCTGTTAGGCACCGTCTCGTCGCGGACTGACTCCCAACAATCTCTTCAACCTGGCCGCTGAACGGGAAATTCACCTTGGCTTGGAGAGTAGAGGAGATAGCCCTTAGGGCATGCAGCTAGGGTCTCCCCACAATGGCCGTGTAAGGAGAGTAGGCGTCGACCACGATGAAATCCACTTCAACTACCGCTAGTCCTGACTACACAGGCAACCTAATCTGCCCCTTCGGGACGACTACCTTTCCCTCGAAGCTTATTAGTGGTGAGTCATAGGCCGAAAGATCCTCTTCCCTCAGGTTTAACCCCTTGAACAGATCGGGGTACATAATGTCTGCACCACTTCCTTGGTCCACCATTACCCTCTTCACGTCGTAACCTCCGATTCTTAACATTATGACTAAGGCGTCGTCGTATGGTTGGATGGTTCCCACCTTGTCCTCGTTCGAGAATCCCAGTATTGGAGGTCCGTTACCCTTAAATTTCTTTGGCTCGGAGCTAGGGTCCTCGGCAAAGGCTCGCCCCATGGACATCACCCTAGAAGGGTAGGAACCAGTCCTCCCAAGGGCCGTGAGAATGACATTGATGGTCCCTAAAGGGGGCCTCGAGGTGTGGTGGCCCTGACTTGTTGGTCCAGGATGTTCTTCCTGTCCGGCAAGCCAATACAAGAATTGTTTCAACTTCCCTTCCTTCGTCAATTGTTCCAGGTAATTTCGTAAGTTCCTGCAGTTCTTTATCGCGTGGCAATTTTCTTGGTGATACTGGCAATGGAGATTTTGGTAACGCCTTGTGGGATCACCTATCATTTTGTTGGGCCACCTGAAGTAGGTTTCATGATGGATTTTCTCAAACACCCGTTGTATTGGTTCGCAGAACATGGTGCTGACCACCTGCGTAGGTGTCGAACCAGGCTGCCCACCGAACTTTCTCCTCAACCTACTGTTGTCGTACCGGTCCGACCTGAAATCTCTCCTCTCTTGAGGGATAACCTTCGCCTTATCCTTTCCTTGCAACAAATCCTCCTCAACCCGCTTGTACTCGCCAATGTGATCCATGAGCCGACGCACGCTCTTGACAGGCCTTTCTGTCAATGACTTCCTCAGATCGTGCTCATTTGGAAGGCCGACCTTAAAGGTGCTTATGGCAACTTCGTCGAAGTCCCCATCGATCTCGTTGAACATCTCCCAATACCTGTCGGTATACATCTTGAGGGTCTCCTCTTCCCTCATGGCCATGGACAACAGTGAATCCAAATGCCGAGGTACCCTACTGCACGTGATGAAACGCGAGCCAAATGCCCGGGTGAGCTCCATGAAGGAATCAATAGAGCCTGCCTTTAGGCCATTGAACCATCTCATCGTGACTGGTCCCAGGCTAGAGGGGAAAACTTTGCACATCAGGGTCTCGTTTTTAGAGTGCACAGCCATTCTCTGGTTGAAATGGCTCACGTGTTCCACTGGGTTCGTTCGTCCATTGTAAATGGTAAAGGTTGGATGGGTGAACCGCCTCGAGAGTTTTCCCTTCTCAATCCTTCGAGTGAAGGGCGACTTGGAAATTTGGTGGAGCGCCTTGATCAAAGCATTACTGGCCAAACCCCTGGAGGAGGTCCTCTCACCCTTAGTGCCGCGACAGTACTCGTCCTCGTGAGAAGAGGACCCGTAAGGGGGGTCCCTGACCTAGAATTGTCGATGCTACTGTGAGTATTTGCTGAGGACTGTTCTGAAGAAAAGGGCGTGCATCGTCGTTTCTCCTATTGCAGCTTCATTTTCAGATGGTCAATCTCCCTTTGTAGGGTTTTGACACTTTTTTCGCGGAAGGTTTTGCTTCCGTCCCTTGCGTGATTCCTCTCGCACGTATGTTCTGTGTGCACGCTGGCCTCGCGAGCTCTCTCCCACTCAAGCTGTGAAAAGTGATCCTCGTGCTGGGATCCCATGGACTCTGCGCAACGTAAACCCGAGTCTTCCATGATGCTTCACATCCCCTTTCTCAAGGCTTCCCACAGACGGCGCCAATTGTAGGGACACAAATCAAGCCTAGACCCAAATGCGTGATGGGCCGGCCCAAATGGCCTATACAATAGAGTTTGTAGAGAGTGGGCTTGAAGTCTAGACTTCTTAGGACGGTGGAAAGCAATGGCGTTTGGGCTAGGTCAACAGTGGCGTGCAATGAGCTGGACGAATGACTTTGGCTTTCCTCGAACGTCAGCCGAGAAGTCTCTGTCCTTGTTTTCCTTGTGCTATGTTGGAGAAAAATCTTCTTCTTTTCCCAAGCCTGCCCCTATGCAATGGCCTCTCATTCTCTTTTTATACTCCCCCTTCTCTTACTCCTATTCACGGAGCTATAAATGCAGATCCCTTTTCCATCCATTCTCTTTTTGGAAACTATCCATCGTGTCCATAAGGCCGATCACTGGCCTTTTAGGAGTCACTTCCCCATTAATACGGCCAGACGGGTAGGTGGAAAACCTTTAATGCGGTGGTAGCAGCTTTTTGCAGAGCACATCTGACTAGTTCTCCTCCTCGGCATCCCGTTGAAGTGTAACAGGGCTTGTTAAGCTTCAAGAGTCCTTCCCTAGGCGTCATGTTGCACCCTTTGGTCCTTGTTTCTGTTGTCCAAGGAGACCTTCTCCTCAGACTTTCCCCAATTGGACAGTGCCCTGATCGGTGGGCTTCTAGGCCCTTAATTTAGGTGACCTTATCCCCGCTTTGTAGCCCTTTAATGGAGTCTACGTCTTCGGACAAGGCCCAAGGCCCACGTTGGTGTTTTGACATTTCTACCCCCACAGGATTCATACATGGATTTGGATAATATTCATGAGGTTGTGCCAGTGTATGTTGAATTCACACCAAGTGTTTATTAGAATGTTTTTGGTTTCTCAAAAAAAGAAGAAAAAAAAAAAAAAACTCTAACTTACTCCTTTCAAAGTATAATAAATGCATAGTTATTAAACCCGGGCTAAAAACCGGTGACTTGTCACTTAGACCGGTTTTATTGTCTAAATAGACTATATGTGCACAAGATCCAGTCAAGTCCAGTTAAATAAATCTGACGGGTTTGTGGCAACCTGTGTAACCAAGATGAGTTTTTATCACTTGGTTGGGTTTGTGAAATTTGTAAAATTACATATATAAGTTCACTTTATTGACTTCTTTACTATTTTATGAATATAATATGGTAATATAATGAGGAGAGAACCTAATTTTTATTATTATTATCAAACAAATGCACTTCTTTGTTTGTATGCCTACCTCCAATACTTTTATCTCACCAAAAGACTACTCTATTATTATGAAACCTTAATTTTGAATTACAATGATCAGTTTAATTTAGCTATTTGTCTATTTTTGAATTTAAATATTTATATTCAAACTTTTTTGTATAATAGTATATGTATGTGTGTGTATATATACATACATATATTCTTTTCAATTGTTGACCGGTATATTTCACTTTCTATGTGAATGAAGAGCAAATCAAGATGTGTATTACCATTATATGTAATATTTTATTACTGATTGATTGCCGTAATCATGTGCACAATTGAAAATCCTAAAAAATTTATTTGATAACCAAAAGATTAAAAGTAAAAATCATCTTACCGACAAAAATCATTTTATAAAAGTTGTTATAGCGTCAAAAAATTCTATAAATCTTTTTGGGAGTCAGTCTAAAAAATTTCTTTTGGATACATACGTTTTTTTTTTTGTTTTTTTTTTTTTTAAATTGATTGATAATTATCACGTTGTGCAACAAAAAATAAAAAATAAAAACTTTGTATGTGACTAGGGGCCAAGTAAACCACCAACCATTTTTTTCTCTTTTCCCTTTTGCTTTGAAGATGCTATGAATTCACTGAGAATTTCATTCCTTTTAGAGCGTTTTGTGTTGAGCGGGTAGTGGAAAACGCGTACATTGTTTTATGAGTGTGGGCCGGTATTGTGGAAAAAACAATCTGACTTCGACAGGAAATGACATCTTGGAATTGTCCCATGTGAGATTTGGTATGTTCAAAGCTATGATTCATTTGGACAAGTAAAACAATTTGTGCCATGACAAATATGATGGACCCCCTGAAACTTTAACAAAGGTCTTCGAATTTTTTTTTGGATTCGTACGTGGATTTAGATAATATTCATGAGGTTGTGCCAGTGTATGTTGAATTCACACTAGATGTTTATTAGAATGTTTTTGGTGTCTCAAAAGAAGAAGAAGCAGAAAAACTCTAACTTACTCCTTTCAAAGTATAATAAATGTATAGTTATTAATCCTGGACCGAAAATCAGTGACTTGTCACTTAGACTGGTTTTATTGTTTAAATAGACTATCTGTGCACAAGATCCACTCAAGTCCAGTTAAATAAATTTGACGGGTTTGTGGCAACCTATGTAACCTAGATGAGTTTTTATCACTTGGTTGGGTTTGTGAAATTTGTAAAATTACATATGTAAGTTCACTTTATTGACTTCTTTACTATTTTATGAATATAATATGGTAATATAATGAGGAGAGAACCTAATTTTTATTATTATTATCAAACAAATGCACTTCTTTGTTTGTATGCCTACCTCCAAGACTTTTATCTCATGAAAAGACTACTCTATTATTATGAAACCTTAATTTTGAATTACAATGATCAGTTTAATTTAGCTATTTGTCAATTTTTTTAATTTAAATATTTATATTAAGATTTCTCAAACTTTTTTGTATAAGAGTATATATATGTGTGTGTATATATACATACATATATTCTTTTCCATTGTTGATTGGTATATTTCACTTTCTATGTGAATGAAGAGCAAATCAAGATATTTATTACCTTTATATGTAATATTTTATTACTGATTGATTGCCTTAATCATGTGCAAAATTGAAAATCCTAAAAAATTTATTTGATAACCAAAAGATTAAAAGTAAAAATCATCTTACCAACAAAAATCATTTTATAAAAGTTGTTGTCAAAAATTTCTATAAATATTTTTGGGGGTCAGTCTAAAAAATTTCTTTTGGATACATACTTTTTTTTTAATAAAAAAATTGATTAATAATTATCATGTTGTGCAACAAAAAATAAAAAAATAAAAACTTTGTACGTGACTAGGGGCCAAGTAAACCACCAACCATTTGTTTTTCTTTTCCCTTTTGCTTTGAAGATGCTATGAATACACTGAGAATTTCATTCCTTTTAGAGTGTTTTGTGTTGAGTGGGTAGTGCAAAACGTGAACATTGTTTTATGAGTGTGGGCCGTTATTGTGGAAAAAATAATCTGATTTCGAAAGGAAATGACATCTTGGAATTGTCCAATGTAAGATTCTGTATGTTCAAAGCTATAATTCATTTGGACAAGTAAAACAATTTGTGCTATGACAAATATGATGGACTCCCTGAAACTTTGACCAAGGTCTTCGAATTTTTTTTTGGATTCGTACGTGGATTCAGATAATATTCATGAGATTGTGCCAGTGTATGTTGAATTCACACCGGGTGTTTATTAGAATGTTTTTGGTTTCTCAAAAAAAGAAGAAAAAAAAAAAAAACTCTAACTTACTCCTTTCAAAGTATAATAAATGCATAGTTATTAAACCCAGGCCGAAAACCGGTGACTTGTCACTTAGACCGGTTTTATTGTTTAAATAGACTATATGTGCACAAGATCTAGTCAAGTCCAGTTAAATAAATCTGACGGATTTGTGGCAACCTGTGTAACCTAGATGAGTTTTTATCACTTGGTTGGGTTTGTGAAATTTGTAAAATTACATATATAAGTTCACTTTATTGATTTCTTTACTATTTTATGAATGTAATATGGTAATATAATGAGGAGAGAACCTAATTTTTATTATTATTATCAAACAAATTCACTTCTTTATTTGTATGCCTACCTCCAAGACTTTTATCTCATCAAAAGACTACTCTATTATTATGAAACCTTAATTTTGAGTTACAATGATTAGTTTAATTTAGCTATTTGTCTATTTTTTAATTTAAATATTTATATTATGATTTCTCAAACTTTTTTGTATAATAGTATATGTATGTGTGTGTGTATATACATACATATATTCTTTTCAATTGTTGATCAGTATATTTCACTTTCTATGTGAATGAAGAGCAAATCAAGATATTTATTACCTTTATATGTAATATTTTATTACTGATTGATTGCCTTAATCATGTGCAAAATTGAAAATCTTAAAAAATTTATTTGATAACCAAAAGATTAAAAGTAAAAATCATCTTACCGATAAAAATCATTTTATAAAAGTTGTTATAGCGTCAAAAAATTCTATAAATCTTTTTGGGGATCAGTCTAAAAAATTTCTTTTGGGTACATACATTTTTTTTTAATTGATTAATAATTATCATGTTGTGCAACAAAAAATAAAAAATAAAAACTTTGTATGTGACTAGGGGCCAAGTAAACCACCAACCATTTTTTTCTCTTTTCCCTTTTGCTTTGAAGATGCTATGAATTCACTGAGAATTTCATTCCTTTTATAGCGTTTTGTGTTGAGCAGGTAGTGGAAAACGCGTACATTGTTTTATGAGTGTGGGCCGTTATTGTGGAAAAAACAATCTGATTTCGAAAGGAAATGACATCTTGGAATTGTCCCATGTGAGATTCGGTATGTTCAAAGCTATAATTCATTTGGACAAGTAAAACAATTTGTGCCATGACAAATATGATGGACCCCTGAAACTTTGAGAAAGGTCTTCGAATTTTTTTTGGATTCGTACGTGGATTTAGATAATATTCATGAGGTTGTGCCAGTGTATGTTGAATTCACACTAGATGTTTATTAGAATGTTTTTGGTGTCTCAAAAAAAGAAGAAGAAGAAAAACTCTAACTTACTCCTTTCAAAGTATAATAAATGTATAGTTATTAATCCTGGACCGAAAATCAGTGACTTGTCACTTAGACCCGTTTTATTGTTTAAATATACTATCTATGCACAAGATCCACTCAAGTCCAGTTAAATAAATTTGACGGGTTTGTGGCAACCTGTGTAACCTAGATGAGTTTTTATCACTTGGTTGGGTTTGTGAAATTTGTAAAATTACATATATAAGTTCACTTTATTGGCTTCTTTACTATTTTATGAATATAATATGGTAATATAATGAGGAGAGAACAAGCAAGTTAATACTGTACCGGAGGCTGTATCGGTTTGGCCACTGTTACGATATATTTCGATTACCGGTCAATACTGGTGTACCATTTCGGGTTTACCGTTATTTTATATATTTAATATATACACACACACCAAATCCAAATTAAGTAAAAGAATTGGAGAGATCAAAAGTTATGTGAAATAATGAAATTATCTACAAAATACTTTCATTATTGATTATTTTAGAGACAAACACTACCACAATTACAAAAAAAAAAAAAAATATTTTGTGTTTCAGTCCAGTATGACCGGTATGCGACTGGTATAGCCGGAATTCGCCGGTACAGTCGGTACGCAGTCGGTATGGCCGGTGTTTTTTTAGTACAAAATGAGAGTGTACCGGTATCGATGCACTGGCCGATATGATATGTACCGGCTGGTATGGCCGGTACCGGTACGGTATCGACCACCCTTGGAGAGAACCTAGTTTTTATTATTATTATCAAACAAATGCACTACTTTGTTTGTGTGCCTACCTCCAAGACTTTTATCTCATCAAAAGACTACTCTATTATTATGAAACCTTAATTTTGAATTACAATGATTAGTTTAATTTAGCTATTTGTCAATTTTTTTAATTTAAATATTTATATTATGATTTCTCAAACTTTTTTGTATAAGAGTATATGTATGTGTGTGTATATATACATACATATATTCTTTTCAATTGTTGATCGGCATATTTCACTTTCTATGTGAATGAAGAGCAGATCAAGATATTTATTACCTTTATATGTAATATTTTATTACTGATTGATTGCCTTAATCATGTGCAAAATTGAAAACCTTAAAAAATTTATTTGATAACCAAAAGATTAAAAGTAAAAATCATCTTACCAACAAAAATCATTTTATAAAAGTTGTTATAGCGTCAAAAATTTCTATAAATCTTTTTGGGGATCAGTCTAAAAAATTTCTTTTGGATACATACGTTTTTTTTTTAAATTGATTAATAATTATCATGTTGTGCAACAAAAAATAAAAACTTTGTATGTGACTAGGGGCCAAGTAAACCACCAATCATTTTTTTTTCTTTTCCCTTTTGCTTTGAAGATGCTATGAATACACTGAGAATTTCATTCCTTTTAGAGCGTTTCGAGTTGAGCACATAGTGCGAAACGCGGACATTGTTTTATGAGTGTGGGTCGTTATTGTGGAAAAAACAACCTGATTTCGAAAGGAAATGACATCTTGGAATTGTCCCATGTAAGATTTGGTATGTTCAAAGCTATAATTCATTTGGACAAGTAAAACAATTTGTGCCATGACAAATATGATGGACCCCTTGAAACTTTGACAAAGGTCTTCGAATTTTTTATTTGGATTCGTACGTGGATTCAGATAATATTCAAGAGGTTGTGCCAGTGTATGTTAAATTCACACCAGGTGTTTATTAGAATGTTTTTGGTTTCTCAAAAAGAGAAGAAGAAGAAAAACTCTAACTTACTCCTTTCAAAGTATAATAAATGTATAGTTATTAATCTTGGACCGAAAATCAGTGACTTGTCACTTTAGACCGGTTTTATTGTTTAAATAGACTATATGTGCACAAGATCCACTCAAGTCCAGTTAAATAAATCTGACGGGTTTGTGGCATCCTGTGTAACCTAGATGAGTTTTTCTCACTTGGCTGGGTTTGTGAAATTTGAAAAATTACATATATAAGTTCACTTTATTGACTTCTTTTCTATTTTATGAATATAATATGGTAATATAATGAGGAGAGAACCTAATTTTTATTATTATTATCAAACAAATGCCCTTCTTTGTTTGTATGCCTACCTCCAAGACTTTTATCTCATCAAAAGACTACTCTATTATTATGAAACCTTAATTTTGAATTACAATGATCAGTTTAATTTTGCTATTTGTCTATTTTTTAATTTAAATATTTATATTATGATTTCTCAAACTTTTTTGTATAATAGTATATGTATGTGTGTGTATATATACATACATATATTCTTTTCAATTGTTGATCGGTATATTTCACTTTCTATGTGAATGAAGAGCAAATCAAGATATTTATTACCTTTATATGTAATATTTTATTACTGATTGATTGCCTTAATAATGTGCAAAATTGAAAATCCTAAAAAATTTATTTGATAACTAAAAGATTAAAAGTAGAAATCATCTTACCGACAAAAATCATTTTGTAAAAGTTGTTATAGCGTCAAAAATTTTTATAAACATTGTTATAGCGTCAAAAAATTCTATAAATCTTTTCAGGGGTCAGTCTAAATAATTTCTCTTGGATATATGCCATTTTTTTTATTAATAATTGTCATGTCATTCATGTTTGCTTGTTGCAACTGTTTGTTTGTTTAGATCCCTTAAAATTAGATTAGTTTAACCTAATTAATTAACCAAGTAGTTACTTAGGTTTATTTTTCGGTTTTAGGTTAAACACATATAGTCATATCACTATGTGTCGAAAAAAGAAGAAGACAACAATATGATTACCTAGAAAAACCAAAGAAACCAACCGTTTCAAAGTAAAAAACATAGGGAGAATTTAATCCTAACTTATGCTTAAGGCAACAAATTCACTTTGATAGAATGGAAGTTTACAATAAATTTTTCCCTAAATCTAAAGCTACTTCTCGTAGAACTTACTCACACGATCATGTGCAGCTTCGAATCAACGAACTCTTCTATCTTTAATCTACAACACAAATACCCACATTTGTGACTTTGAGATCCCACTCAAAGGTTTAGCAACACAAACTCTTCAGTTTGTGACTCCAAGACCACCCTTAAGGTTTAAATCATAAGCATTGTATGATCTTGTTGCGGCAACTTTAGATCTATCAGTTCTATTGATATGAGAATGATTTTCAGTAGTAACTTTGAAAGGAGAAGGCACACCACACAACACCTTTTAGATCTAACAAGAACACCTTCATAGTCATCACAAAAACGTGTCTTAGGGTTTCCTTTATATACTAGGAGAATAAGATCTGAAGCCCTTATCTTAATGGACTTAATAGGTTGTTGGGCCAAAACTCAAATTCTATAGAAATCGACTTTCGATCAGTTGTGCCTGTCTCTTCAATCGGTCAAACTTGACATGTTTTGAATTTCCTAAACCTATAACTTCATTATTCTTGTATTTTGAATTGTAGTACCTTGAGCATTGTCTAATCAAACGTATAAATTCATTCTTATATTTTGAATTGCGGTACTTTAAGCATTGTCTAATCAAAGCTATAAACTTAGGAATCTATATATAGACGAGTTTATACTCACAGTTTGCCAATTATTCTAAACTTTTAGAATCTACCATAACCTTAAAAAAAAAAAACAGACTTTGTATGTGCCAAATGCCAATAAAGTAAAACCCACTAATTCATCAATGCCTTACCTTTTGGCGTGTCAAGCAGGTAGTGTGAAACGCGGAAATTGCTTTGTGCTTGTGGGCCGTTGTTGTGGAAAAAGCTTGACTTGTAGTATTATTTTCATTACCATACTTTTTCATTCTTTATGTTCAAGTTTCTAGAGGATGACAGCTTTGTTGACTTGTTGGTATGAGAAACGCAATTTGCAAGTAAATTACAACGAAAAAAAAAGAAAAAGAAAAGCAATCCGGTTTCAAAAGGAAATGGCCTCTTGCAAAGAAAATGTTACTATTCACGTCAAATGCGTGAAAATTGCTATATTGTCATTTTAGCACTAAAACCACCACAACCAAAAAAAAAAAAAAAAAATCATCTTTATCAAAGTTGCCAAACTTAAAAGTTTTTAGCAATATGCTATAGCAAAGTTACTGTAGCTCCAAAGTTATAAAAAAAATTTATTTTAATGTGTTGATGGTTGAGGTTTTTGTTTATTGTATTGGATATATTATTTTATTGTGTTGTTTATATTATTTTAATGTATTAAATGCTAAAATAAAACCTTTGATGTTAGACATATTATAAAGTGAGGTGTTAAAATAAATAAAATAGTGTTTTAGCAACCTTGCTGTGAATGCTGAGAATTTGTGCCATAAAAAATAGAATTTGTGTTTTGAATGCCCTATACGGTATCTTCAAAGCTATAATACATTATGACTAGCGACAGAAATGTGCCATAAAAAAATATTATGGACACTTGAATTTATGTTATTACTTAAGATTGTGGGATCATATAGATATAATAATTAATAAGAGATTTATACTTTAGTTTTGGTTTTATGCTTTCTCAAAAAAAAGTTTTGGTTTCATGTAATCTTTGCACTATCCCTTTTTTAATCAAATAAAAAGCGCTGGCAGTCCAATCTCATTCAGATGGAGATAGAGGGAGGTAGAAAGTGAATTGAGGATAGACATGGCAAAACAGGTGGGTCGAGTCAGGTCAATCGGGTCGCAGGTCAGGTTGGCTCGTATTTTTCAAATAAGTTTTTTTTTTTTTTAAATAATGCAATCTGTCAATTGTTTATGAGTTCCTTAACTGTGATTAAATTCTCACTAGTGATACTGTTACCACTTACCAATTACCACTAAACACTTGATACTCAAATTTGGTGTAACTCTTGTTCCAACTTTCTAGAAGCTAATCTTGGTATAATCTTTGATCTGTTTAAAGTAAGAAGAGAAAATGAAGGTGGCAAGTAAAGAATGACAAACTATAATGGAGTACATAGCATACTACGTAAAAAAGAATAAGTAAATATTTTATAAGAATTACACTTCAATCTCAATTCACTCAACGTTGATAGACATGAAAAAACGGACAGGTCGAGTTGGGTTATGGTTGGGTCAATGGGGTCGCGTGTCAAAACGGGTCATTTTTAAACGGGTCAATTAAGTTGCGGGTCAATCGGGTTGCTAATTAATCGGGTCGGGTCAAAAAATTCTGACCCATTTTGCCATGTCTAATTGAGGATAAGGGTGAGGAAAAAGGAAGAGAGAGAAAGTAGGTGGGGGTGATAAAAAAAGAAGGGCAAATTCCACTAAACACCCCCTAAGGTTTGAACTAATACCAACTAGGTCCAAAACTTTTCAAAAATTACCAACTTGATCCTTAAAAGACAAATTTATCCTTGACTAACCAAACCCTTCTCATCTCAGACCCAAACACTTCTCCTCTCTCTCTCTCTCTCTCTCTCTCTCTCAGACCTCTAGCTCTCTCACCCATACCCACGGAGGCTGAAGACTTTCTCTTTCATGGCCGAAACCCATTTTTTCCACTACCATCTTCCACTCTCTTCTCAAATCAGTGCCATGGAGACATTTGGCTAGGGATTTTCGAGCTTCACATCACCACCACTACTATTGTTCCATGCCAAAAGTTCTGATCTAGTGCCAAACGTGTTTAGGTATTCGTTTCTACGTTTGGATCTCTATTTTTGGGTTTGGGTCTCTATTTCTGGGTTTGGGTCTTTATTTGTGCTTGGGTTTGTGTGTCAAATGTCAAGGGAACGTTTGACAAAAACCCACGAGCTCTGCCACCAATGGTGGCCATCGATCTCCCTCTTTCTCTGTTCTAATTTTTTTTCTTCTTTCTCTTTTGGTTTGATTCTTTATTGGTTTGGGTCTTGGTCAATTTGCGGATTGGGTTTTCTTATGTGATATAAGGATTTGGCAATTTTTTATTTGGGTTTGAAAGGGGGTTTGGGTATGGTAATTTATAGTTTTGTGGGTATTTTTTATTTAGGGTTTGTCTCAAAATGGCTCTAACATGATGATTTTGTTAATGTGTGCATTGAATCTGTGTATGATTGGTAATCTGTGATATTCTTTCCCTTGGTGCACAAATCTCCAATTTGTGATTAACCCTTTACACGAATCCCAGTATGTGACTAACTTCAGCAACTTGAATAAATGGTGTTGGCTGCAAAGTTCTTCACTTCATTAACAATAAAGATCTAAAAGCACTTGGTTACAAAACCCTATGACGTATAAACGCAATAACTTCTCACAGAGAAAATAAATCTTTTGGTCTTTGTATCCGTATATGATGGCTCTTAAAATGAGCCTTATATATGTCTAGGGTTGTGGGAAAAGAAACTCTAAACAAATACAAAAGCGTGGGTCGAATTTCAGATCTGGAAATTATGAAATCGTAACTCTCGATATATCGAGCTGTTGTCTAGCTATCTATCGAGTTTCACATTAAGACTTGATAGCAGTCATCTGTCGAGCTATCTATCGAGACTTAATGAACAGTTTTTCTTCACTTGTTTCTTGAATCAACTTTCATGTCTTTAATATTTAACTTGAACAATATGTTTCTTGAAGTACTAAACCCATTTTAAATCTACCCAATTATAAGTAAAATGCATTTTATTAAAAAATTAGCCAAGTACAAATCATATGACACTCATCACCTTTGCATTAAATGCATTGTACCAACTTAGCCTGCTGCATTTAATGGTAGATTGACACCTAAACATTGATTTTACAGCTTGCAACTTATACTGCCACCACCAGCAAGACACTGATGGGACAAGTATCTAAGTGATGATCCATAGCAGTCCAAGTGGAGGGTTGGGATGAAACCCCAGCTACTATAAAAAAGAAGGAAGCTCCACCAAAATAAGGGATCGAAAAAAAGGAGAGAAAAAGAGAGAAAAATTAATCATTATAAAGCCGAGAAGCAAATGCTAATAGACTTGTCATTCCTTGGCTAGATCGAGGGAGAAACTTAAGAAATAAACCCAACTTTTGTTTTTCTATTTTAACATTTAAACAGTGATTCCATTCTTCTCAATTTTCTTTCTTTAAATTAGCAAACCGAGGCTAGTAAAGGCATTGAAGATTTACCTTAGCCATCCACCTTTTAAAATTAATTGTATTGGGTCCTCGTACAGGCCATAACCATTAAAAGTGGGCTGGGTTACTGAATCTGCCTCCTACATATAAGAAAGAGAGTGAGAGAGTATGGGTGGAAGAAAATGAGAAAGAGAGTGAGGGTATGTGTGTGTGGAGACCAAAAAGTTTATCGACTCAAACTTTATCACACATTTTGTTACAACATATGCATGTGTCAACTGTCTACGGGTGGTTAGATGTTTTTTTAATAGGTATTAGTGATAATTTCATGTGTAAATGATGTAATTCAAACACATAATAACAAATGTGCAAATTAAGATGAAGTGTGTCCCTATTAGAATTGGTGTGGAGACCGAAGAGATGAGAGTGGAGAGTGGGGAATATTAAGATAATAAAATAAAAAGCTACAATAACCATGTATATTTACACAGTTATTGTATCAATAATGCATATGTACAGTATTATAGCTGAACTGAGGTGAGAGTACTCTTATAGGCGTTAGTCTCAAACCTACCCCTATAACCCAATCTTGGCTCAACCAATTGTATATGTGCATTAATTTGCTAAATGCATATGACACGAATTGAGTTTATCTTTATTTGTTGAGATTTTTAATTTTTATTTTTGATAATTCAATATTTACAATGGGAAAAAGTGATCTAAACCTAAGAAGTTTTCGTTATAACAAGGCTGTTGGCAGAAAGATATTTATTTGAAAACTATAGGATTGGTTAGTCTGATTCTAAATCAATTATAAAAGGCTAGTTTAGTTATATACTAATTTGGTTTATATGCAATTAAAAAGAAAACTTACAGTTATTTCCCATAAAAAAAAAAAAAAAAAAAAACTTATTGTAATTGCATCTTAGCCTTTAGGCCCTTTACATGTGTTAGAGACAATATATTATTGTTATAAGGTAAAAGACTAGTTTGGTTTTTAAATTTTACTAAAAATTTATTTTTTTGTCATTAAACTTTAGATTTTTTTTTTAATCTTTAAACTTTGTAAAAAGTTTTTATTTTAATAATTTAGAGATAAAAGTAGGAATGATTATTATTATTATTATTTTTTTATAAATGAATTAGGTACGGAAAACAAAATTTTGGTAAAGTTAAAAAAAAAAAAAAAACATTTTCAATAAACAAACTTTTTAGAGTAATAATTTTTTTTTTTTGGGTAAAATATAAATACCAAAATAGTGTTTTATTATATAATCTAAAGAACATGCTCCTGTCAAGACATGGGACAGAGGCCCTTCCCGGGTGAGTGGCGACAGGTAATCAAATGCTTATTTAAGTTAGCCTAGACATGATACAGAGAGTAAAGCTCTTATGAAGCTCTTTTAACTATTTTTCCTGCAATTCAGCTCACTTCGTAATTTTTCCATAAACAAGTTAGTTAGCGAGTTTCCAATGATATGGCTTCAACTAGTTCTGCAAGAACCTCTTCATCATCTTCCTTTACAACTCTATTTAAACATGATGTTTTTTTAAGTTTTTATGGCAAAGACACCCGTAATAGTTTTACAGACCATCTATATGCTGCTTTGAAAGAAAAAGGTATTGATGCCTTTCGGGATGATGAAAAACTTGAGCGAGGAACATTCATCAATCCAGCGTTAATGAAAGCAATAGAGGAATCCAAGTTTGCAATTGTTGTTCTCTCAGAAAACTATGCTAGATCAAGATGGTGCCTGGATGAACTTGTCAAGATTGTTGCATGCATGGAAGAGACAGGGCTGACAGTTTTACCCATCTTCTATCATGTAAATCCCTCTGATGTAAGGCACCAGACGGGAACTTATGCAGTAGCCTTTGCTGAAGATGAAAAGAACTCCAAGGTTAACACAGAGAAGATACAAACATGGAAAGAAGCTCTGAAACGCGTGGGCAATATCGCTGGATGGGATGTCAAAGATAGGTAACATCTGTTTTTTCTTCTTTCTCTAAATTATCTATCATCATCGATCAACATGATTTTAAAAAAGAATTTTACATTACAAGTCAAATTGAACCAGAGGAGCTTATCAAAAAAGTCAAATTCAACCAGAGGAAACTTTTATTTTGCCCATTTATATGATGAATACTTCTCATTACGTTATAAGAGCGCGCAATTATTTAGCATTTGGTCTAGGAAACTTTCAGTAGCTTAATTCATTACCAAATTTATATAAACACATTATTAAAAGTGAGAGACGGACCAAAGTTTTAAATATCAGAAATATTGGTGATTTTTGAATAATTCAGAGAGGTCGATATCTAGGTTAGATTACTTTTGTACTAATTAATATTTTTAATACTTTACTAAGACCTTTTTGGTATTATTTTCCAAAATTTTTCCAAGATCTCGGTTGATAAATCTCGACCAATATATCCAATATTCTTACCATTTTCTCAAAATTTTCATATATTCTTGTGCAATCAGTTATGTTAAATCGAGATTTTATATGTTTTCGCTAAATTTTTGGTTTTTTTTTTTTTCAATTTTTTTTAATTTTTTATTTCCGTTGTTTCTAATCAATATTTCAAGATGCACCATAATTGTCTCACTTAAAAAATTCACTCCTTTCACACACCACGTGTAAGTGTCCGTATTTTACGCATGGTGTCAAAGGAGAATGGGCTCTGTGGAATGTCAATGTGTAATAATTGTCCTCTCAAGATATTGTTCTAATTTTTTTTTTTAATAATAATTGTGGTAAAATAGGATATGACACATCAAACATCATAATTCAAAAAAAAAAAAAAAAAAAAACATTATAATGGAAAAAGGCATAAACTTGAATGTCAAGTGTGTAGCATAACCCGCCAAAATCGGACTGATTCAATCTAGCTTGTCAAGTTAGGTCGGTTTTTAGTAGTTGGTGAGTTGGTTTGTCAAATTTGTTTTTACTGTGGGTCGGGTTTAGGTCGAGTCATAAGATTCATAAATCCATCTACAATTTTGTTATTTACTTTTTTACCGTCCTTCTTAAATAAACCTAAACCAAGTTCTCCATATATGCTTTGTATTGATTTGGTGTTATGCTTACAATTATTTGGTTATAAATCTGCTCTTATTTGTGGTAGTGGTGGTGGTGTTCTAATTCTCAATTTAATATTAATAATAGTAATTAAAAAATATATATCGAATCGATTAACATGGGTTGGGTTGGACCCTATAATGAGTTGGGTTGGGTTAGATTTTTTTTTAACCCATCATGATGGGTTAGGTTGAAAAAATTCATCAACCCAACCCATGCACACCCCTCATGTTTCACAAAATTATGTGTTAATTTAGAAACAATTTATTTAGTTTTTTAATTTGCTGAAAATTTTTAACTTTTCTTTATAACTTTTTAAAACTTCACTTTTTTTTTTTTCAAAGTACAAGTATATTTTAGCACATATATTATTGTTCTCAACTATAAAGAAATTAAATAATGTGCATAAACTCTCCGGTTGTCATTTTAACTTTACTTTTATTCATGGCTCTAATCTTTAATTTTAAATATACGGGACCTTCCCCCACTTTCATTTGCTGACAGATATCGTCATTTTGTATTTTTTTTTATAAATAACTATTCATAGTTTCTTTGGTTCTCTCTATCTCTCTCTCTCTCTCTCTCTCTCTCTCTCAAATCTAATGTTTTTAATACTTCTCTTCAATTTCAAACATGATTGAATGTCAATTTTCCACCAATATTATCGCAATTCAATCATATTACGGGTGGTGAATACTACAAAGTCTCAATTCTTCCAAAAATATATATTCTTTACTAATTGTCATGTCCACGTACACATGAATATAATGGCAAAATTGAACGTGGTAATTGTCACATCTTTGAAAATTGGTTTGGCATTGTTAGCGCACGCATCTCTTCCTCAAAAGTTTCGGAATTTAGCATTTGAAATTGCAATCATTTTAATTAAACGTATGTTGTCCATTGTCTCTAATGGCATATCGCTTTATGAAAAACTTTATAATCCAGACACAATTATCATTTTCTTAAAGTTTTAACTTTTAAGATGTTTAAGCCATCCATTTTTACATCCTTACAGTTGTCACAAAATGGAATTTTGCTTCACTTGTGATTTTTAGTGGTATATTTGGAATCATCATGGGTATTGTACGGGGAAAGGCCCTGGATCCATTAGGCCTTGAACCCCAACCTCGTGATAACGTATGAGAAAGGACCTTAGGCCCATTGGGTCATGGGCCCTCATCTTGAATTACAACACTTGACTCAATCTCCATTGCATCGACGACCTTGGTCTGAACATACCTTGGCGCCCGGTGAACCGCTTCCTAAGGATGCTATTTCTCAGGGATACAAGATCCCAGCGGTTCAATATTGCCTTGGGGAGTATCGCTGCCGAACAACCTTTCGGAAGCAGGAACCAGTTCCAATGCCATTGCCACAGTCCCCAACGGAACCTCCACTAAAACCACTGTGAAGCAATGAAATTGGACCCCCATCCCCATTAATATTCAAGCATAATCATGACTCTCCACTCATCTCTAGCTATAAATAGGAGGAAAGAAGGAGGAATAGGGTTGGCAATTCTAGAGAAAGAGAGAGTGGAAACTAGTAAAAAGAATCGATCAAATCAAGAAAGGAGAGTGACATTGTGAGAGAACGGTTTGGGTCACAGAGCATAGGACCACCGATATTAGGAAACCTAAAAACTCACAATACAAATAGATTGTGAGCCCATTAATCATTGAATTTTGGTACACACAATTGGCGCTGTCTGTGGGGATCTCCTATGAAGCTGTGGTTCTACTGAGACTAGAATGAGAAAATGTACGGAGGTCAGTCAAAGAGTTACACTAAAAGTGGCTCTGGGAGGTCTTCTCGGGGATCTACTTTGCGAGGAAGAAAGCAAAAGAAACGTGAAGAGGGAGCATGAGCGGGAAGAAGAGTAGTCTGGCCTTAGAGATGGGTCGTATCAAACTCACCGGAAAATGTCTGGCGCTTTGGAGTGTTGACGTGTCGATGAGAGAGGCGAGGAACTTGATCGATTACGTAGGTTGGTGAGAGGTTTGGAGTTGGAAGCGAGAGGGAGGAATTAAAGAAGAGGTCGTGAGGAACATGAAGTAGGGTCGGCCAGCGTGGGAGATCGATTTGAAATCAGGTCTCGTCAGTCTGGTTCCCATCGTCACCGAGATCACTCACGTTCACGGGAATATGCAAATATGGATTCAACTTCTCCCGAAGAATGACGACCTTGAAATGCCGCTATGGACGCTATGAGCCAGGCATTGCGCCAAGCTGCTCGATCACCATTCTCGGGAGACATTAAGCAAGCCCCTATGCCGAGCAGATTTACGCAGCTGCCATTTAACTCTTACGATGGGAAGATAGACCCAGTAGAGCACGTAAGCCATTATATATAGTGATGTCTTTGCACGCCCATAATGATGTGTTAATGTGTAAGGTGTTTCCTTCTAGTCTCGGGCCTACTGCATTGAGGTAGTTCAATGGGTTAAGGAAGGGCTTGATTCACAGTTTCGTCGAGCTGATCCAGGAGTTTGGTGTCCGGTTCATGACCTATAGCTGGGTACCTCAGCCAGTAGACGTGCTACTATCAATGAAAATGTGGGCTAGGGGAACCCTTTGCAGCTACACTAGCCGATACTGGGAGCTTTACAATGAAATTGGTAGGGGCAACGAGAAAATCACGACAAGCACCTTCTAGCTAGGATTGCTAGAGGATTCCGAGCTCCGAGAATCATTAACAAGGAGGCCTCCAGAGGATATGAGACAACTGATGAGGTGCATTGAAGAATATGAGCGGTTAGAAGATGACCGACTCCAAAACAAAGGTAAGGCCCCAGTTGTAAGCAATCCTCGGCAAGGCGGTTTTTAACCCAAGCCCCAGAAGGATTTGAGGATTCAAGAACTAGGGGCACAGGTAGGGGAAGTGAATGTAGCGTTTAAGAAGCCGGTGCACAGGATCATGATCGAATCAAGAATGAGCCATACTTCCGATGGCCAAACAAGATGGGGGGTGACCTGTCGAAACGAAATCAAAACTTGTACTGTACTTACCACAAAGATAGGGGGCACACGACTGAGCAATGCAGGATGTTAAAAGATCATTTGGGGCAATTAGTGAAGGTAGGATATTTGAAAGAGTTTGTGGTCGACACTAGGAATCAGGAGGCTGGGCCGGATGCTCGGCCACGGGGGACTCCTCTTCCCCTTCCATTGGGGGTGATAGAAGTCATTCATGTAGCCCCTAGGGGCACGTTGCTGCCCAGAACGAGGAGTGTGTTGGCTGTGGCGATGTGGGGAGTTGCATGAATGAGCGACCCCCCGAAAAGAGGCTAAGATACGCTTGGAAGACTTAGCCTTCGACGATGATGATCTAGAGGGCACGATTCAACCACATGATGATGCTTTGGTGGTTACGACTTGGATAAATGGTTTCATAGTAAAAAGAGTAATGATAGATCAGGGGAGTAGAGCTGATGTGATGTATCCCGACTTGTTCAAGGGGCTTGGACTAACGAAGGAAGATCTCTCGAAGTATGATACGCCCCTAGTGGGGTTTGACGGCCAGATGGTGATTCTAGAATGGCAGATTTTCCTTCTTGTAAATATGAAAGGTAAGGAGGTGATGGTAATATTTATAGTGGTCGCATCATTTTCTCCATACACAACGATCCTCGGCATGCCATGGATTCATGCAATGGGGGTGGTATCGTCCACCTTGCATGTGAAGGTCAAATTTCGCATCGAGCAGGGTATTGCTATAGTGTGGAGTAATCAGCAAGTAGCTAGGCAGTGCTTGGTAGCCACAGTTAGCTAGGAAATCAAGCAAAACGGATTAACCGAGGAGGCTCCCTTATAGCAATCATAGGAACCCCAAGCAGAAGTGGAGGCTAGTGGCGCTGAGGATTTAGTAAAAGTGAAGATACTACCGTATAAAAATAGGAGTTTTTTTATAGGAGCAAGTACGAAGGACGAGGTGAGGACAAATATGCTTTTGTTTCTTGTGTAGAATATAGATGTATTCGCTTGGAGCCCATACGAAGTACCCAAGGTAGACCCCGAGTTTATAGTTCACAAGCTCAACATGGATCCACTGTACCCTCCAAAGAAGCAGAGGCCAAGGAGATCGGTGAAGGAGCACGTCAAAGCTATCAGACAAGAAGTCACAAGATTAAAGGAAGCGGAGGCTATAAAGGAGACATTCTTTTCAAAATGGCTTGCAAATACCGTGATGGTGAAGAAGAAGAATGGCAAGTGAAGGGTTTGTGTTGACTTTACTGATCTAAATCGAGCATGCCTAAAGGATCTGTTCCCCATGCCGAAGATTGATCAACTGGTAGATGCCACTTATGGACACCCGAGGATGAGCTTTTTGGACGCTTTTCAGGGCTATCACCAGATCGCCCTAGCCACCGAGGATCAAGAGCGGACAACATTCATCTCCCTTGATGCCAACTACCATTATACGATAATGCCAATTACTATTATACGATGATGCCATTTGGACTAAAGAATACGAGAGCCACATACCAACGAATGATGATAAGGATGTTTAGAGATAAGATTGGGTGTACTGTTGAGGTATACATTGATGACATGATGGTAAAAAGCAAATAGGAGATGCAGCATATTGACGATCTCAAAAAGGTGAACCAAGATGGAGTTCAGTTGCATTGTGACAGTCAGAGTGTCATTTACTTGGCAAAGTGTCAAGTTTATCTTGCTGTGAGGTTCCATAAGATAAAAGTATGGATTGTTATAGAAGAATTTTTTCTTAAGAAGGATCATACTTTAGAGAATGCAGTTGATGTGTTGGCAAAGTTGGTTCCAATAGACAAGTTCAAGCATTGCTTGGACTTGGTTGGTGTTTGTAGCTTGTGATAGCCTTAAGGAGCTATGATGGTGGCAACAAAGGTGTTAGTTTGTGAGACTTGACCAAACTCAAGCCATGGTGGAGATTTGTTATGATATGGCTTGACTTTGGATAATTGGCAAAATTGGTGGCTTTAGTTTACTCTAATGGAATTAGAAACCAAGTCCTACTTGGTTTTGGAGTTATACATCATGGCACAAACGAACCAAGTCCTAGTTGGTTTAGGACTTGCAGTAAGTGACCTAGCATATTATATATATACTGTTATATGGCTTGGTTTATCAATTGTATTGAGAGAAAGGGTTAGCGAATAGGAGAAATAGTACAAGATTAGTGCAAATACAATAAGGTGCTCTATTATTTGTGTGAGAGAGCCAATGGTGTATTTGGGACTTGGGTCTTGTAAGAGCACTTGTGTGCTACTATCGTAATCCCTTTATTTTATAATGGAACTTTCTCTGTCACCACCTATGAATGTAGGCATAGTGCCAAACCATGTAAATTCTCTATGTTTATTTTTCATTTCTCTTCTTTTATCTTGCATAAGTGAGTTTATTTTCACAACAATTAACTCCATTAAAGGGTGGCAGCCTAGTACCAACAGGTTGACTAAGACTTGGCCCAATTTGGCCTCCGTCTTTGTAGGATATTGGACTTGGCCCACTAGGCCTCCACCCAAAAAAATCCCACCCCCAACACTTGCACATGTGCAAAAGGGGAGTTAAACCTATGACTTGGCTTTGATACTGTATTAGCTTATTCCATGACAAAAAGGTGTTATAATTTCATTAATTTATTTTCTTGTATTTTTGTGGGATTTATTTGTATTGGGTTTAAAATTAAGTGGTGGAGATTTGATCAAGACAACTAAAAGTTACATAAGAATCACATGCCAGAAGCTGAAGAGTCAAGTGCCAGCTGTGGAAGTTGAAGAGTCATGTGCTAGCTTTGCCAGTTGTATCTCGCGACCCAGGTGACCTGTGAATTTTCCCTGTGAGCAAAAATGTGACTTTTCATATTCCCTCTCCACTCATACTAATATACCCTCATTACCCACAAAAATGTAAGGAGTCTATTGAGAGAAAAACCCTAAGAAAGGTTTCTACAACACCCCCACCTTATTAGAAAGAGAGCTACTCATTTTTAGAGAGAAATCTTTGTAGTATCTTATCCTTCCCTCTCCCATTGTTATACCCATTGAAAGGAGATTTGTACCCAAACACTATCCACACCCATTCAAAGTGTTGAGAGTGTTTTTGGAGCTTAGAAAGTATTGGAAGATGCTAAGGATGGTGGATGCAATATGAAGCTTATTACGGGATCCATAAAGCTAGAGAAGACACGGTTCAATGTAACCTTGTTGGAGTAAGAAGCTTGGAGGGCTTAGGTGCATTGGATAGATTAGGCTTGGAGGGTTTATTGCTATTCATGTATCCCAAATGATTTTCTAGTGGATCATTTTACCGCTTAGAGGGCGACAGAGAGGTTTTCGCTGAGTTGTTCGGTTTCCTCTTTGAAAACACGTGCCGGTTTTATCTTTGTGTTTGCTTCTCTCTTCCCTACTCTATTCCTTTTAATTGTTGCTATGTTTGTGATCAATTATGGTTTATAGTGTTTTTCCAATTTGGGTATTGCTTATAATTCATATTCCACACATATATTGTTTGAATATAAGCTTGTATTGGAAAATTTGAAATTGAGGGTCTAAATATTCACAAGTATTTTACACACTAAGTGAGTTTTCAGCTACCAATTATTAGTCCATTAGGCCTCCACCCAAAAATCCCACTCCCAACACCTGCACATGCATAACATGGCTTTGATACTAATTGTTATGACAAAGTGCTTACCCACTGCACCAAAAGTTATAGTTGATGGTAAAAGCGCGACTTTATTCCTTTAAAGGGTGGCAGCCCAGCACTAATGGATTTATAAAGACTTGGCCCAACCTGGCTTCCACCTTTACACGATATTAGACTTGGCCCACTAGGCCTCTACCCAACACATTGAACAACTTGACCAGTTTTGTGAAGGACGTCTCCTAAGCAAGCAATCGAGGAAGATCTTTCTAAAAGAAACTACTTTAAGAGCAACCAAACTATTGAAAAATGTTCATACTGACGTGTGTGGATTGATCAAACCATCATCACTTGGTAAAAAAAATAATTATTCCTTCTCTTTATTGAAGATTTTAGCAGAAAAAATGTAGATCAATTTTCTAAAACAAAAATTTGAAGTGTTAGTGCTTTAAAGAAATTTAAGGCATTTATAGAAAAAAAAAAACAGAGTGGCCATGAAATTAAGGCTTGGGGATTAGATAGAGGAGGCAAATTCTCATCAAATTTATTTATAGAATTTTGTGAAACAAATGGGATTTGTCACTCCTTAATAGCTCCTAGGTCACTACAATAGAATGGTGTAGCAAAAAGGAAGAATTGCTCGATTCTTTACATGCCCAGAAGTATGTAGAATAGCAAGATAATGCCTAAAGAACTTTAGGATGAAGCTATTGATTGTGAAATCTATATGTCCAATCGTTGCCCACAAGAACTGTACAAGGAAAAAATTTGAAGTGTTGGTGATTTAAAGAAATTTAAGGCATTTATAGAAAAAACAAAGTGGCCATGAAATTAAGGCTTGGAGATTTGATAGAGGAGGAAAATTCTCATCAAATGTATTTATAGAATTTTGTGAAACAAATGAGATTTGTCACTCCTTAACAGCTTCTGGGTCACTAGAACAGAATGGTGTGGCAAAATGGAAGAATTGCTCGATTCTTTACATGTCCAGAAGTATGTAGAAAAGCAAGATAATGCCTAAAGAACTTTAGGATGAAGCTATTGATTGTGAAATCTATCTGTCCAATCATTGTCCCACAAGAACTGTACAAGGAAAAACCCCACAACAAACTTGGAGTAGGAAGAAGCCTACAATTTTCCACTTATGTGTTTTTGGGAGCATTGCATATGCACATGAACCGGATCAAGAGAGGTCTAAGCTAGATGATAAGAGAGAGAATTATGTGTTCATTATCTATAATCCAACCTCTAAGGGCTACAAGCTCTATAATTCAAGCCCCAGAAGAGTTATTGTCAATTGAAATGTGGAATTTAATGAAGAAGTCACATGGAATTGGAGCACCCAAGAAGAAAAGTAGTATGATTTCTTTCCTTCACTTCAAGAGGAAGAGCAAGTGAATGAAGTTCAAGAAGTGCTTACCACTCCAGCTCCATCACGATCACCATTATCTCCCATTCATGAAATCCATCCTTGTTATCATCACTGGAAGGAAGTCCTAGTGAAAGACCAAGAAGAATAGGAAGTCTCCAGGATCTCTATGATTCAATAGACAATATAGATGATCTACTTTATCTATTTGCTAATTGTGAACCTATAGGATTTAAAAAATGATACATGGGAGCTAGCAACTCTTCCACATGAAAAGAAGGCAATTGGTGTAAAATGGGTGTAAGTTGAAGAAGAATTCAAAAGGACAGATGGAGTGATAGAAAGTGAGATTAGAGGTGAAAGGCTATAGCCAACAACAAGGTATTGATTATGATGATGTGGTTGCCCCAGTTGCTTGTTTGGAAACTATATGATTGCTAATCTCTTTAGGAGTTTAGAATCAAATGAGAAATTTTCAAATGGATATAAAATCTTCCTTTTTGAATGGTTATCTTGAGGAAGAAATTTATGTGGAGCAGCCTACAGGCTATGTTGTCAAAGGGCAAGAAGACAAAGTTTTGAGGTTGAAGAAAGCTCTATATGGCTTGAAATAGGTACCAAAAGCTTGGGATAATATAACTGATACATTCTTTTTGAACAAAGGATTCTTCATATGCCCACATAAACACATACTTTATTGTAAGGTGCAAAAAAATGGAGGTATTTTGATTGTGTGTTTGTATGTAAATGATTTGATTTTTATTGGCAACAATCCAAGAATGTCTGAGGAAGCAACGATTGGTGAGTTCGAAATGATAGATATTGGGCCTATGTACTACCATCTTGGCATTGTGGTGAAGCACATGGATGATGGGATAATCATTTCCCAAGAAGGATATGATGCTAAGGAGATCCTCATGAAATTTGTGATGTCAGATTGCAAGCCAATAATTACCCCTGTTGAATGTGGAGTCAAATTTCCAAAGCATGGCGATGGAGAGTAGATAAATCCAACATGCTTCAGGAGTTTGGTGGGAAGCCTGAGTTACCTAACATGCGCAAGACAAGACATTCTCTTTGGAGTTGGACTTGTTAGTCACTACTTGAAAGCACAAATCATGGCTCATTTGAAGACATCCAATAGAATCCTTTGCTATGTAAAAGGTACCCTGGATTTTGGATTGTTATATTCACCTTCTAAAGAGTTTAAATGTATTGGCTATAGTGATAATGATTGGATTAGAGACATGACTGACAAAAAAAGTAGTATTGATTTTGTATTCTACATGGGTGATATTGCATTTTAACGCAGAACGGAAAACGTAGTAGGCTAGATCTCGTTCTAGCTTAATGAACCCTTGATGAATCAAGAGAAAATAAGTCTAGAATCCATCGAAAATTTGAGAAAACCTCATAGAAGTATTTTATTTCCATTTGCGTAAAACTAAACTTACAAAAATACATAATTATATGAGTCTGGGTTTTAATTAGGCTTCCCTAAAAATTCAAATCACAAAAATACCCTTAAATGTCCTACGACATCACAAAAGTCCAAACTACCCCTAAACAAAATAGCTAAAATAAAATAACTAAACATTGGTCTGAAAATAAGCAATAACAAATAAAAATAATTAATCAATTACGTTCCCCTCTGCCTTGATTTATAAATATCCTGTTTCTCAAGAAAATCTAGGGATACTTATTCTGCATCAGTCCCCTCCACTGGTGAAGAACTCGCTCTCGAGTTAATCCCCGAATACAATGGCTCGCCAGGTGGATAGTACTCATACAAATCAGCCTCATTAAAAGTCTTTGAAATTGCCATATCACCAGGAAGATCAACCACATACGCATTGTCATTGATTTTCTTGAGAATTCTGTAAGGGCCGTATTTATTTGGCTTCAACTTGTTGTAGGTGCCAATTGGAAACCTCTCCTTGCATAGAAAAACCATGACCATGTCCCCCTCTTGAAACACCTTGTGCCTTCGATGTTTATCAGTTGCTGCCTTATACCATGCGTTGGTTTCCTCAAGCTTTTTCTTCACCTCTACCTGAACTGATTGAACCTATTCTGCCATGTTATTCGCTACAACACTCAAACCTGAAAATTTAGGCAACTTGATTAAGTCCAGTGCATGCTTTGGAACCTTCTTGTAAACAACTGAAAATGGTGATCGCACAGTAGAACTATGGACATCACTGTTGTAGGCAAACTCAGCTTGTGCAAGTGCATTATCCCATTGCTTTGGCTTATCCTGGCAAATGCTACGAATTAAATACCCCAGAGTTCTGTTCACAACCTCTGTCTGCCCATCTGTCTGAGAATATTCTGTGCTGCTATAGTTTAAGCTTGTGTCAAATCTCCTCCACAAAGGAAGCCAGAAGTGAGAAAGAAATTTTGAATCACGGCAGAAGTAATGGAATTTGGAAATCCATGCAACCTAACAATCTCCTGAAAAGAATAGTTTTTCTATATGCACAGCATCTGAAGTCTTACAACAAGGAATAAAATGCGCCATCTTCGAAAACCTATCAACAACAACAAACACAAGATCTACACCCCTTTGAGTCTTTGAAGTCCTAACACAAAGTCCATTGTTAGGTCCTCCCAAATATTCTCAGGAGTGACTAAAGGCATATATAAACTGGTATTTTGGGATTGCCCTTTAGCAACTTGACAGACAGGACATTTATGAACAAGATTCCCCACATCCCTCTTCAATTGAGGTCAATAATACCTCTCCTCCGCACTAGCAATTGTCTTGTCACGCCCCAAATGGCCTGGAAGACCACTTCCATGCAAATCCTGAATAATCTTTTCACGCGGGAACATCTGTGGAATACACAACCGGTTTCCTTTAAATAAGTAGCCCTCCAAAATATGAAAGTCACCAACAGACTGTTGCTGTAGAAGCTTTTCCCAAGTCTCACCAAAATCTTCATCAGCTTCATATAACACTTAAACAGTCAAAGCTGACCACTTCAAGTAACCAACAATGTGGCCCTATGGCTTAGAGCATCAGCAACTCTATTAGAAGCTCCAGATTTATGTTTAATAACATAGTCAAATTGTTCTAGGTAAGAAGCCCACCTTGCCTGCATTTTATTCAGGTGCTTTTGATTCTTGAAATATTTCAATGACTCATGGTTAGAAAAAATTACAAACTCCTTTAGGATTAAGTAATGCTCCCAATGCTACAAGGCTTGAATAACTGCATACAACTCTTGTTCATAAGTTGACCACTCTGTCTAGCTTCATTTAATTTTTCACTGTGAAAAGCAACCAGGCGACCCTCTTGAGAAAGAACGGCACCTATCCCACCCCACTAGCATCACACTCCAACTCAAAAACCTTATCAAAATTAGGGAGTGCCAAAATTGGAGCTGTAGTTAATTTTTCTTTAATTATAGAGAAACTTTTCTTAGCCTCTCCACCCCATATAAATTCCCCCTTCTTCAAACAATCAGTAATAGGGCAACTATGCTACTAAAATTTCGAATAAATAGATGATAAAATGTAGCAAGGCCATGAAAACTACGTACCTCAGAAACTGTCTTGGGAGTTGGTCATTCCCTAATAGCACGCACCTTCTCATCATCCACATGAATACCTTCAGCACTAACTACGAACCCCAAGAAAATTAACCGACTTGTCAGGAAGCTGCATTTCTTCAGATTAATGTACAACTTATTTTCCAACAACACAGTCAACACTTCTCGTAGGTGCTGCACGTGCTCTTGATTGCTATGGCTAAAAATTAAGATATCATCAAAGTAGACAACAACAAATTTTCCAATAAAAGGCTTGAGTACCTGATTCATCAGTCTCACGTGATGGGTACATTTAATAGCCCAAAAGGCATCACTAGCCATTCATACAAACCTTCCTTTGTCTTGAAATCAGTTTTCCACTCATCTCCAAGTCTAATAGGAATCTGATGATAGTCGCTATGCAAATCAATTTTTGAGAACACCTTAGGGCCCTCCAATTTATCCAGCATGTCTTCCAATCTTGGGATGGGAAACTGTACCTTACTGTTATTTTATTGATAGCATGGCTGTCTACGCACTTCCACCAACTTCCATCTTTCTTTGGTACTAACAATGCTGGCACTGCACATGGGCTCTTGCTCTCTTGAATATGCCCCTTATGAATCAACTATTCAACCTTCTCCTTGAGTATCTCACTTTCTTTTGGGTTCATTTGGTAGTGTGGTAAGTTTGGTAAACTCGCACCAAGTACAAAATCTATGTGGTGCTGAATGTCTCGCATGGGCTGTAAACCTTTTGGTAAATCTTTAGGGATAAACTCTTTAAATTCTTCAAGTAAAGGTTGTATCGCTGTAGGAACCTCTACCATTGGTGACTCCTCACCTTTCACAATTAGTACATAACTCTCACTAGCCTCTTTTACATCTGCAATAAACTCAACATAGGAGCTAGTAATAGAAAGGAATGACTTCCCCTTCACTTTTGCAATTTTGGGTTGGTCTCCTTTAAATTCATTAGAAAGTATAGCAATTTTCTTTTCTTTCCACTAGAAAATATAAACATTCTTCCTACCCTTATGAGTTGCATCAACATCATGTTGCCAAGGTCTCCCCAATAAAATATGACATGCATCCATATCAACTACATCGCAAACTACATCATCTTTATAAGACTTTACAATAGAAATAGGAACACTACAAATTTCAGTTACCTTTATAGAAGGACCTTGCTTTATCCAGCCAATTTCATAGGGAGATGGATATGGCTCAGTAGGCAATTGTAGGTGCTTGACAAGTGCTTTTGAATTAGTAATCTCACAGCTACCACTATCTATGATCAAGTTGCAAACCTTTTGCTGGACTAAACACAATGAATGAAAAATTCTATGTTGCTGAGACGGCTCCTTTTGTTTTGGAGTATACAGTAATCTCTGCACCACATAGGAAACATGTTCAGCCTCTTCTTTTACAATTTCAGCATCAAGTAAATTATTGTTGCCTTGATCCTCTTCTACGTCCCCAACACAATTATCCTCACGATCTGCAAGATGTACAGGCTTGCGCGCTAGACACACACTTGAATTATGGCCAGACTCACCACACCTGTAGCACTTGTTGGAAGTAGGTCTATTGTAGGGGTTCTTAGCAACATCCCTATTATGCACCCCACTAGTCTGTCTTGGAACAACACTATTGCTACCTTCAGTTCCTTGCCTCCCTACAACTAATGAATGAACTGGAACTCCCATAGGTTGTTTCTCCTTTTCAAAATTATTACAGGGCAATTCATAAGTAACTCGCCTGGAAATTTTAGTTCGATGTGCCATTAATCTTTTTGCTTTTAACTCTAAATTATAAGCCTCATCTACGCCCAAATAGGCTGGGTTTCCAAATAGGCTGTAAACCCATTTTCTCCTGAATTGGGCATTTTAGGCCATTAATATATTGCGCTGTTTGCTACACATCTGTCTCTGATAAATCACAACATGCTGCTAGGCGAAGAAATTCCGCTGTGTATTCAGCAACAGATCAAACACCTTGCATACAATTCTAATATTGCTAAAATAAGCATTGTTCATAGTCAGGAGGTAAAAATCTACCCTTTAATAATTTCTTCATCTTCCCCCATGTCTGCACTACCCCTTTTCCTTGTCATCGACTATTATTTTGTATTAGATCCCACCAAGTAGAAGCTCCACCTTTCAATCGATATGCAACCATTCTGACCTGTTTCTCTTCTAGTACATCCATCATCTCAAAGAATTTTTCAACTTCATAGATCCAATCAAGAAAGGACTCAATAATTGGAAGGACTCAATATCAAGATTCCCATAGAAACTAGGAATATTGACTTTTAGACGATAATCCTTAGCCTCCCTATTACGTTGGGCCTCCCTGTGATACCCTCCATATCCTCTATCTTCATCTTCAGAATTTTCCTCATAGGCTGGTGGCCTACGATGATTGGCTGGAACCCTGAGCATTCGGCCCAATACCATCATCTCTGTTGCCTTCATGATTCCTATCAACATTAAACCCTATAGCCGCTAGAATATCACGAATCTCTTGGAGCCTGTGGTTTGTACTTTGTTGATAAGCCTAGAGTTCATCCCTAAGGGCTTGTACCCCTTGTTCTCCTTTAGCACGGTTGTTTCGCTCGCCCTGGTTGTTCTCCACATCAAGATACTAAGAAGCTCTGATACCACCTAACACAGAACAGAAAATGTAGTAGGCTAGATCTCGTTCTAGCTTAACGAACCCTTAGGCTCGGCTTGGAAGTTCATAAGGGAAGGGAATGGAATGGAATGGAATGGAATGATCATAAGGGAATAGAAAAGAATGGAATGGAATGAAATTGAATAAATTTAAGTAAGGGAAGTGAATGAAAAAGAATGGAATGGAATTAAATTGAATAAATTTAAGTAACCTTGATTGGATATTTTAAAATAAAAGAATGGAAATGAATGAAAATGAAAGGAATGTAAGTAATCTTGTTTGGGAGTAACATGGAGGGAATGGAATGGAATTATTTTATTGCAATATTACTATTAGACCCCTGTTTTAAAATAAATGGTTGAATAAATAGGGGTATTTTGGGAGTTTTAATAAAAAATTCATTAAATCTAATTCCATTCCCTCTCATTCCTCCCAATTTCGGAGGGAATGAAAATTTGAGGTTTTAAGGGAGTAGAGAGGAATGAGTATTCCCTCCTATCCATTCCATTCCCTCCCACTTAAACTCCCAAACGAGAGAATGGACTTTCTATTCCCTCCATTAAAACTCCCAAACAAGGGAAAGGAAGAATATTCTAAAATTATTCTTTTCATTCCTTTTCATTCCATTCCATTCCATTCCCTCCTCCCAAACGAGGCCTTAACGAATCAAGAGAAAATAAGTCTGGAATCCACCAAAAATTTGAGAAGACCTCAAAGAAGTATTTTGTTTCCATTTGCCTAAAACTGAACTTCCAAATCACAAAAATAGCCTTAAATTTCCTACGACATCACAAAAGTCCAAACTACCCCCAAATAAAATAGCTAAAATAAAATAACTAAACTTTGGTCTGAAAATAAGCAATAACAAATAAAAATAATTAATCAATCACGTGCCCTCTACCTTGATTTATGAATATCCTGTTTCTCAAGAAAATCTAGGGATACTTGTTCTACATCACATTTACATGAAGGTCTAAGAAGCAACCAATTGTGATGATTTCCGCTTGTGAGGCTTAGTACATTGCTAATACCGCTAGTGTTTGTCATGCAATTTGGCTTAGAAGTTTGTTGAAGGAGTTACAGATATTTTAAGAAGAAGCTATAGAGATATTTGTTGACTATAAGTCAGCACAAGCTCTTGCAAGAATCCAGTCTTTCATGATCGACACCTTCTACAAGTTGCAAGCTTTGGAGTGACCAAAAATTAAGTTTAAGAGGGGTGTTGGAAGATAAACTTAATTTGTATTATGAAAATTTAGTTTATTTACGAGATGAGTTAAACATGAAATAATGAGGGAATTCTATGTAATGAATGTATGTTAAGAGTTTTTTGGAGTTACGTTATAAAAACATGGAAAGCAATGGTTGCATGTGGAGTATATATATCTCATGCATCCGTCAATTCCAAAGCAAGAGTTAAAGAAGAGAAATACAAGCTTTAAAGAGTTCTCTTACTCTTCCCTCTACGCTCTCTTTCCCTTTGCTTAATTTGTGGGTGTTTGTGAGTGCAAGTGAGAAAAGGTCCACCAATTTTTTTCTAACATAAGTATTAGATACCTGTACTTCTTGAAAAATAGAGTATCTGTGCATCCAAACTCTTCCCTCTCATTCTCTCTTTCTTTGTGTCTTTTGTGAGTGTGAGTCACTTTCTTTGAGTGGTGTGTGAGAGTTTGGAAGAGGGTGAGGAACGACCCATCAATTTCCAAAAATGTTATTCTACTTGCCTGCTAACTAAATATACCAAAAAATTAATAAAACCAACTTAATTCAAGTTATTTTTTCAAAAAATTTTTTATTTTTTTTTGGAAAAATAGGATTTTTGTGTACCTATAAGGACAAGGAAAGACAAGAAGTTATGTTCTATTTCTGAAGTGAAACTAAACATTCTACATTTATTCAGCAGTTTTTTTCTCTTTACGGCTAGCTAGCATTGTGTCCTTAAGATTGTGGTCCTATCTTCTTTACAGATCACCTGAATCAAAAGTTATCCAAGAAACTATTGGGAGAATACGAAGCCAGCTAAATCGTAAAATTGTTACTGTTCACAAGGACCTTGTTGCAATGAACTCTTGCAAAAAGGAAATGATCAAATGTTTTGATTTAGGGTTAGCTAATGTTCGCTTTATAGGGATTTGGGGGATGGGGGGAGTGGGTAAGACCACTCTAGTAAAAGTCATGTATAACATAGTTTATAGTCAATTTGAAGCTAGCAGTTTTATTGGTCATGTTAGTGAAAAAGCTAGAAATTGTGGTTTAGTTTCTCTACAAAAAGAACTTCTTTATGAGATCCTCATGGAAAAAAAACTAAAAATATGTGATGTTGATGAAGGAACTGATTGGTTACGGAAGAGATTACGAAAAATAAAAGTTCTTATTGTTCTTGATGATGTGGATGAAAATAAACAGTTAGAAGCATTAGCAGGGAGTCATGATTGGTTTGGTCTTGGGAGTAGAATCATTATAACGAGTAGAGATAAACACTTGTTAAAAAGAAAAGTGGATTATATATATGAGGTAAAGAAATTGGAACATGATGATGCTCTACAGCTCTTTAGTTAAAGAGCCTTCAATAAGCCCTATCCTAAAAAAGATTATGTGGATCTTTCCAATAAGTTTGTGATGTATGCTAAAGGTCTTCCTTTAGCTCTTGAAGTTTTGGGTTCCTCCTTGTTTGATAGAACAAGAAAGGCATGGGAAGATACTCTGGATGATCTGAAAGAGAATCCTAATAATGAAATTATGACTATACTTGAAGTAAGTTATAAAAAATTGAAGCCTACAGCTCAAAACCTATTTTTGGACATTGCGTGCTTCTTCAAAGGAGAGGATAAAGATCGAGTTGCAGATTTATTAAAAGGTTCATGTTATAACATGGATGTAGCAATTTTAGAGGACAGATCTCTCATTACCATTTTAGGGAAAAAATTGTGGATGCATGATTTGCTACAAGAGATGGGTAGAGATATTGTTCATCGCCAAGCACCTCTGGAGCCTGGAAGACGCAGTAGGTTGTGGCATTATAAGGATACATTTTCTGTACTAAGGAATAATACTGTAAGTGAATTAGTATAGACATAAGTTTAGAGAATTATATATTGTATATTTCTCGTAATTGTTTGCTATCTCTTGCCCTGCACTAATCTCATTGTTCTTGGTTACTAGGGAACAAAATCTGTTGAAGGCATGGTGTTAAACTCTTATCCACCTACAGAAGAGTTAAATGTCCACACCACCTTCTCGGGGTTGGAAAGACTAAGGTTGATTAGAATTATCACTAATGTTCACTTGCCTCGAGGTCTCAATTATCTTTCCAATGAGCTACGACTGATGGAATGGCATAAATATCCTTTGAAATATATGCCAAGGAATTTTGAACCAAAAAATCTTGTTGAACTCATTATGCCTCACAGCTGCATTAAGCAACTACCAGAGGGATTTGGCGTAAGTTTTCTATTGATGCGAGCTTTTTCTTTTTCTTTTTCTTTTTTAAAGAAAAAAAAATGAGGTTCTTAACTAATTAGGTTTCCTTATTTAGTTATTTCCTTATTACAGAATTTGGAGAATCTAAAGCTAATGGATCTTAGCGACTCTCAATACATAATCAAGACTCCTAACTTCAAAGGATTTCCAAATATTGAGAGGCTAATTTTTCAAGGTTGTACAAGATTGTATGTGGTTCACTCATCAATTGGAGCCCTCAAGCATCTTACTCTATTAAATCTGAAAGATTGCAAATCTCTTAATAGATTTCCACATGAAATCAACTTGGAATCCCTTAGTTTCTTAATTCTATCTGGTTGTTCAAGATTCAAGAAGTTTCCAGAGGTTGGAAGTAATATGACACGTTTGTCAAATCTTTATTTGAATGGGACAGCCATAGAAGAACTACCATTATCAATTAAGCATCTAACTGGCCTCACTTTGTTGAATCTTCGAGAATGCAAAAATCTCTCAAAATGTCCAAGCATTGTTTGTAGTTTGACATCTCTTACAGCTCTCAATCTATCAGGATGCAAGGGTCAAGCACCTAAATTCATGCATTTGTTTGGACTCTGCTTCTGTGCTGAATTTGCTTCATGGGGATATGGTTTCTTTATAGACCATCATCTTGGAGAGGAGCCCATCAATATGTTGGTGCCTAAGTCATTCTCCGGGTTAAGCTCTTTATTATCTCTTGATCTGAGTGACTGCAATCTATCAGACACAGCATTCCCTAAAGATCTTAGTTGCTTATCCTCCCTGCAGTATCTGGATCTGAGCAAGAACAATTTTACATGCCTGCCTCATAGCTTTTCTCAAATTTCTCAGCTTAAATTTTTATACTTAGATAATTGTACCAGGCTTCAATCATTTCCAAATCTTCCTTTAAGTACAGAAATTGTAATGGCACGAGAATGTACTTCACTGAAAAAATTCTCAAATCAAGTTGTTATATGGACTTCAGGTGAAGCAACATTCACTTTTATTAATTGCCTCAGCTGGGATGAGGATGAAAAATGCAGAACTTCCGACTTTTCTTTGGTGGGTAAACACTTCCAGGAAGCTGAGGACGAAGAATTCCGAAATCATGAGATATCTTTGGTGGATACACGCTTCCAGCGATTGTGGCAAATATACATGACGGTCTCTCTCTCTCTCGCACACAAACACATGCACTGAACATCTTCACAGTTCTGACTTTTTTCTCTCTAATATTTTGCAGGAGCGAATCTATCAAAGCAATGTATTTTACCTCATTTCACCTCAGACTGAAATTCCAGAGTGGTTCAATTATCAAAGCCCCAAGTCATCTGTGAAAATCCTCTTGACTTCTGATACATGTGATGACAGTACTTTGAAAGGAATTGCCATATATGCTATTTTTGTAGTTGATAAAAGTTTGATGGACGCTTCTCCTTGTCAGGATTCAGAATATTTTCATGAGTTTATTTGTCACTTCGACATGGATGGAGGCCCTGTAGATTGTCCCATAGTCTTGAACATCCCTAAAGACAAATACTCTGTTGGTTCATTTGGAGTTGAGATGCATATATCGCACCCGAGGTTTAGAGACTATTTAGAGAAATGCAGTTATATTAGCTCTTCGATTACAACTAACAGCCCAAGTATCAAGATTAGAAAGTGTGGTGGGCGTATACTGTCAGAGAAAGATGTGGTAGAGTTTTTACAAAATTCCAATGCTCAGAGCCCTGCGCTGAGAAGAGCGCCATCAAGATTGAATAAGGTATCTCGCAATTCATAGCTAAACACCATATTTTTGTCATTTTTACTATATATATCGCATATATATATATATATATATATATATATTTTTTACTTGTTTACCAAAAAAAAAACTGTATTTTCACAACGAATAATAAAGAATGAATGCAAAACTAATATTTAAATAACATAGGATTTAAAACAAAGAGTTAGCTAAAACAGGAGGAAATATAGTCTTATCCTAAAATAGAGAGAAATTTTAACCTAATACCACTGTTTTTTTTTTAGTAACCTGCTACCACTGCTCTTACTAAATATCCTTTTTTTTCTTTTTTGATGGGGTGCTATTTTTTTTTTTTTTTTTTTTTTTTTTCTTCAGTACTTTCATCAGTCAGCTCCCAATAATTTGTGTTTCCCCACAAGAACAACTCTAAAGTGGTTTAATCCCTATAATTTTTGTTTCCCTACAAGAAGAACTCTGAAGTCGTGGGTACTCAAATCTCGATTGACATAACCTCAAATTTTTACAATGACAGTAATTGGATGGGGTTAGCAGTATATGCTTCTTTTTCTATTGAGAGGGATCGCACCATTTTTAAAAATATGGTTTCAATATATTCACCTCTCTTCCTATAGTGTCAATTCGAGTTAAGTAAAGCTAGCCCAATCAAATCCATGCTTGCCGCATCAATTATGAAGAAAACCAATGGTTATACAATCAATATGGATTTAGTTGGATACCCTACATACCAGTTGAGGCATTTAAGGATGTGTTGAATCAGTGCGACCATTTCAAGGCTTCATTTGTGAGGTGATTGGCCAGGTGTGATAGTGGAAAAATGTGGGCTTCGTCTTTTGTACCAGCATGGTCAGTTGCAATTTGAGGAAGAACTACAACAATACAACGCCTTGATTTCTGGATATCAGGATTCATTAGGCAGCTTCAGGAAGAAGGAACTGGGCATTATGGTTTTGGCACGATTTCAGAAATAAGTGAGCCTAATGGACAGATTACTCGAACTATTGCTGAAGTTAACAAAATTAAGCAGCTAGTAAGAAATTTTTAGTATTTTCTTGGAACACAATGATTTTCATGGTCCTTTCTACAACTATTGAGTGTCATATATGTTGTGATTGATGTTAATAAAAGTAAAGTCAGTAATAGATCCATATGAAAGTAATTTTACTCCAATCACAATATGTTACATCAACAATTGAAGAGATGATTGTGAACATTATTGTGTCCCTTAATGACGACACACAAAATCATCAATGAGCCGATTGTCCAAATGCATTGTGACTAGAGGGTACCTGAAAAATGAAAGGTAAAAAACTTATAGAGAGCATCGGTGGGATACCGGCCAAAAACTTTCTGAAGGTTAAGTAAGTGATTGAATGATCTCCAATAACTCTAAAAGTGAGAGAGCTAGGAAATTCTACGTACCTTGGAGAAAAGGGAGCTTACTGCTTATATAGTGATATAAAGCTGACCAAGTTCCCGCGAATGTAGGCTCTTTCCTTATAAGCAGAGTATGGAGTTAATGCTTTGAGATCCTCAGGCTTAGCTTCCCATGTTTGAAGGATACGAATATGTTGAAGGATTTTTGGGCATGGCATGCAAATTCTTTCCATATGGAAATACTTAAGTGGACGATATGCTAACGGTGTGGAGCTAAGTATGGAGGACCGTTGGTCAGGGTGGGTTAGTTAGCCATATGAAGTACCAAACGAGTAAGCATCTGACCACTATTATTGGTATCACCAGACATGTGTGAGGCCTGACACTTCCTTGGGTGCTTGATGATGCTCTTAGGCCTGACACTCCCTTAGTCCCTAACGACTCTAAGGTGTTAGACAAATTTTAAGATGGTGAAAATCTTCCCTATCATCTACCTCTTATTACATGATCATTTGGGGTGTTGGACAAGCTACAAAATATGATGGATCATGCCCCGTTTATTTAGGGTTTGGTTGCCTTGTGATTTGTGCCTTTTCAGTGTCATAATAGTGTGAGAATTTAAAGAAACATGTGTCACTCTATGATTGCCCCAATTCAATTAGCGGTGTCTTTTCATTGCCCCGCGTTCCTCACCTATAAATAGTTGAATTCCTTTTCAAACCTTCGTACTCACTTATTTTGCATTCGAACCACCTTTTTTTCTTCAAAGCTTGATTCATCCATTTGGAAACCTTCACCTAATAGTGAGCCATTTGCGCCTTTCAACATCATTTGTTTAACCTGGTGAGCTTTTTCACTCTTGTCTTTTCTTTATGCTTTATTCTTGTAAAGTTGTTAGATGAGTGTGCCCTAGTGTCGAGTAAGAATAGGCTCTTAGTTTTTGTTTGTCATTGTAGATGTGAGGATGTCAAGTGAATCCAAGTCAATGAATAGTTTCGAGGCGCCTATCCGCGAGGTGTCGGAAGACGACCAAGTTTGGATCAAGGATGCTAAGAAGGAGACCAACGTTGAAATCCAAGCCCACACTGAGACCATCAAGGCACTGAGGGCTTTGAAGGAAAAGAAGAAGGAGCTGGCTGACAAGTTGATTGCCGAGGAGAAAGTGCGGAAGAGTGCCGAATCTGGCATAGAGAGTGCTTAGAGGTAGGCCGATGATCAACGCAAACAACTCTATCTCAAAGAGATAGATCTCATCATTCAGTAGAAAATGGTTTTGGACCTTAAGGCTAAGCTGGAGAAAGCCAAAACCGCCGCTCAAGCAACCAAGGAAGCTGCGGAGGCAGCAATACAAGCATCCTACAACCGAGGAATAGAAGAAACTGAGATCCGACTAGTTGAGAAGCTAGCCAAGGTGTGTAGGGATTACTGCAAGGAAACTTAAGAGAAAGCCCTTGACCTTGCAGGAGTCTCTACCTCTTTGGAGCTTAAGCAACCAAGGAAAGTGTATTACTATCCTGATATTTGTAAGATCTCGGTTGCCCCCACCACTGTCCCAGAATCTTCAATATAGCCCTTGGCTGCGCAGGGCCTTCCTTCGCTCCCTGAAACCTCTAAAGGATCCTCCCAAACCAATGATGAAGGTTAGAAAGGTGAAGTGGGCGAAGATAAAAGCAAAGGCAAAGAAGTTAAAGCCCCCTCAGAAGCCAAAGATGTTGTTAAGGCTAAGGATGATACCCAAGCCAAAGACGCTGCCAAAGCCAAGGAAGCCGCCAAAATGAAAGAGCAAGAGCCCAAACCTAAAGAAGTCGAGCCCATGGTGAAGAAAGATGACTCTGCCCCTACATCCAAGGTCTAGATTCTTAGGGTTTTTATTTTTATTACTATTATATTTTTTATCAGTTCTCTCTGCTTTTGTAACTATATAATTAAATTTTTGTAAGCAAATTGTCTCTTATGAAGAATTAAATCAATGAAAATTTTAAGTTACTTATTCATGACAGTTATGTTTACATCATTTCCTCGTGTAATTCCTGTTTTTTCTCAATACTTAACTAGAGGGATAATAAGACATTCTCCACTTTGTTGTCTGCATAAGGGATAAAACCCTCCCATCTATCTAACAGAATAAAAAATTACCAAGTCAACAATATTGTCTAAATCACAAACATGTACATGTCAGATTTACAAATGCTTTAAGTGATGCTCATGAACTTCCAATTATCTAGATCACTATAATGGGAGCAATCAAAGGGACAAACCATGATCAATATGAATTTCAACATTTAGAGAAATAACTTGAAGTGTTACTTTACCTAAAATAGGTGATTCGAGGAGTCAAATATGACTAAGGGTTTGTTTAACACTTAGAAGAATATTGGATGATATCAATTTTTCCAAAGCATGTGGTCCGAGGATTCTGGCATAGCCAAGGTTCTGCTTGATTCTTAGAAAAAAAATGGAAGATATCAATTTTCCCAAGGTATGTAGTCCGAGAAGCTAGGCATAGCCAAGATTCTGTTTGATATTTAGGGAAATAATGGAAGATATCAATTTTCCCAAGGTATGTGGTCCGAGGAGCCAAGCATAGCCAAGATTCTGTTTGATTCTTAGAGAAATAATGGAAGATATTAATTTTTCCAAAGTATGTGGTCCAAGGAGCTAAGCATAGCCAAGGTTCTGTTTGATTCTTAGAGAAATAATAAATGAAACACATAAAGTAATAGACTATATAAAACTAGAAAATATTTCATTAATAATTATATCTTTGCAGGTTATTTACCTTCCAGGGATGTGGTACAACCTTTTCATCCAGATCTTCAAGATAATAAGCCCCTATTCCAGCTACTGAGGTAATGCGATATGGCACTTTCTAGCTTGGCCCTAATTTTCCCCAAGTTGGATTTTTTGCTGTACCTAAAACCTTCCTTAACAACAAATCTCTTGGTGCCAGTGGTCTTAACTTCACGTTCGAATCATAACCCTGCTTAAGTTTGTGCTGATAATATGCTAACTGAACCATAGCATTTTTCCTCCGTTCCTCAACCAAATCTAGACTCTTCTCTAACAATCCATTATTGTTACTAAAAAAAAAGAGCTCGACCTCAGCGTTGGGAAACCCATCTCTAGAGGAATTACTGCTTTAGCCCCATAAATCATTGAAAAAGAAGTCTCTCCTGTGGACCTACGGGGTGTAGTTCTATAGGTCCAACGGATATGTGGTAGCTCTTCCACCCATATTCCCTTAACATCATCCAACATCTTCTTAAGCCCATTAACAATTACCTTATTAACAGCCTTGGCCTGTCCATTCCCTTGCGGATAAGCCGGAGTGGAATATCTATTTGTAATACTCAGATCACAGCAATATCTTCTAAAAGCCTTACTATCACATTGGACACCATTATCCGAGATAAGGGTATGAGGAATTCCAGACCATGTGACAATATTTTTCCAAACAAATCTTCTTGCGTCCAAATCCCTAATATTTGATAGTGGCTCGGCTTCTACCCATTTAGTAAAGTAATCAGTATCGACTAGCAGAAATTTCTTATTCCCTGCTGCCTTAGGGAAGGGTCCTACAATATCCAAGTCCCATTGAGCGAAAGGCCAAGGACTAGATAGAGGATTAAGAACTCCTCCTGGTTGATGAATGTTGGGAGCAAACCTCTGACACTGGTCACACCTTTTTACATACTCCAATGCTTCATTCTACATATTAGGTCACCAATATCCTTGAGTAAGGGCTCCATGAGACAAGATCTTCCCCCTGTATGACTTTCACAAATCCCCTAATGCAATTCTTCTAGAAGCAACTCCGTTGCTTCAGGGTACATACACAGCAGATATGGTCCATAAAAAGAGCGCTTGTATAATTTTTGATCCTAGAACAGCCAAAACCGAGGAGCCTTCCTATGTATTTTGTCAGCCTCAGATTTTTCTTCAGGTAAGATATTCTTTTTAAGATACAGCACAACGGGGTCCATCCAACTAGGTCCCACTTTGATTTGATGAACACAAACTACGTCTACATTTATCTTAGTAGGTGCATATAAATTTTTCACTAAAATAACCCCAGGTAAACTCTGTGCCGAGGATGTTGCCAAGGTGGCTAGAGAGTCGGTATGAGTGTTCCTGTTTCTGGAAATTTGCACTAAAGTAAAAGATTCTAAATTTGATTGCAAACATCTAACCTAACTTAAATATTCCTGCATTCTCTAGTCTTTGTCTTCTAGCTCCCCTTCCACTTGACCTACAACCAATCTTAAGTCCAAGAACATTTCCACGTTCTTCCCTCCCATTTTCTGAACCATAGTCATCCCTATTAGCAGAGTTTCATACTCAGCTTCATTATTCATGACCAAAAACCCATTCTCAAGGATTTTTCAATGACAATCTTATCTGGGGATATTATAACCAGCCCCATTCCAAATCTTCTTTGATTTGCTACACCATCCATGTACACCTTCCATGATAAAGGTTACTTTAGGGAGATCATGCCAACTGATTTTTCATCCATGTCTGATCTCTTCATATGTTCTTCTAATGAGGGCTCGGCGAACTCGGCCACCAAATCAGCAAGGACCTGACCTTTCACAGAGGTACATTGCATATATTTTATATCAAAAGCCCCAAAAATTGTTCCTCACTTGGCAATCCTTCTCGTATAATCAGCATTCCAAAGTAGAGACTTGAGTGGGAGTTGGGTTAGGACTACAACCGTGTGAGACTAAAAGTAATGGGGAAGCTTTTACGTGGCATGCACCACTGCCAAAATGGCTTTATCCAGTGGTAAGTAAAGGATCTCAACTTCATGCAACAACTTTCTTACATAATAGACCGGCCTCTAAACACTGTTGTCAACCCTTATTAGTACCAAGCTGACAACATGGGTAACTACAACGATATAAGAAGACAATATCTCATCTACCTCAGGCCTAGACATAATAGGTGGCCGAGAAAGATATTCTTTGAGCTATTGAAAAGCCAAAGCACACTCCTTAGTCCATTCAAATCCTTTCCATTTATTCAGCAACTGGAAGAAAGGCCTACATCTGTCCGCAGGCCGAGAAATAAACCGATTTAAAGCAGCCATCATTCCTATCAATCTCTAAACTTCCTTGGGATTATGAGGTGGCTGCAAACTATTAATTGCCTTAACTTGATCAAGATTAACTTCGATTCCACGATGTGTAACCATAAAGCCCGAAAATTTACTAGATCCCACACCAAAAGAGCATTTGGAAGCATTTAGGTGCAACTTATACTTCCTTAGTGTCTTGAAGACATTTTCAAGATTCCCAACATGCTCAGACATCATCTTACTCTTTACCAGATATCATCCACATAAACTTCAATTCTTTTCCTCAACTGTGATTCGAACATCCTAGTCATCATCCTTTGGTAAGTAGCCCTTGTATTCTTCAAACCGAAAGACATTACCTTATAATAATAGTTTCTACTAGGAGTGACGAAGGCTGTTTTCTCTTGATCATCCAAAGCCAAAGGTATTTAGTGATAACCTTGAAAAGCATATAGAAAACTCATCCGAGGATGCCCAGTCGTGACATCCACCAATTGATCAATGCGAGGCATGGGGAAAGGATCTTTGGGGCACACTTTATTCAAATCAGTAAAGTCTATGCATACCCGCCATTTGTCATTCTTCTTCTTAATCATCACTGTATTCGCCAACCAATCAGGATAAAACACCTCTTTGGTAGCTCCTGCTTGCTTGAGCTTAATTACTTCCTCTTTGACAACTTCAGAATTTTCTTTAGGTGATTGCCGAGGTTGTTGCTTTCTCAGTACAATAGCAGGGTTAACATTCAAATGATAACAAATGAAGCTCGGATCGACCCTCGGGACCTCATAAGCATTCCAAGCGAAAATATCTAGGTTTCCCTTAAGGAATTTCACCAATTCCTCTTTCTCTCAAGGAGACAACTGTGCGCCTACTTGAAAATACTTTTCCTTATCATCACCTATAGACACTCGCTTTAAAGCTTCATATTTAGCTTCAATTGATAAACTCCCTGATAACGCTGGCCCCTTTAATTGCTACAAATTATGATCATCTAATGCTGAGGACCCACCTCCAAACTAATGTCTAATTGCAGCCACCATGCACTACCTCGCATTGGACTGGCTTTCGATCAGCTCTTCAACTCAGTCCCTGGATGGATATTTCACCTTCAAATGCAAAGTGGAAGGGACAGCCCCCATGGCATGAAGCCAAGGTCTCTCCACAATGGCCGTGTATGGAGAATAGGCATCCACCACTATGAAGTTGACCTCTACAACTTTTGACCCTGTTTGCACCGACAACTTGATTTGCCCCATTAGTATAACCATCTTCCCATCGAAACCTACTAGAGGTGAATCGTAACCAGTCAAATCTTCTAGTTTTAACCCTAAGCCTTTATACAAATCAGGATACATAATTTCTACTTCACTACCTTGAGCATGACCACTAGAGCATCATCATATGGTTATATAGTTCCAATTCTGAGAAACTCAAATCCAATTGTAGTGCAACCTTAGCCCTTTTCGGCTCATGATTATAATTCTCGGGTAATGGCCGAGCCACAGTCATTACTCGAGAAAGACACGAACCCACCCTCCTAAGAGTCATAAAAATGACATTAATAGTACCCAATGGGGGCCTTGAAGAGGTGTTCCCTTGTGTACTTGAGCCTGTATGACCGACTTGCCCATTATGCCTATATAGGAATTGTTGCAACCTTCCATCTTTAACCAATTGCTCCAAATAATACCACTTTCTGCAATTCTCGGTGGTATGTCCTCGCTCCTGGTGATACTAATAATGAAGATTCTGGTTACGCCTTGTGGGGTTCCCACTCATCTTGTTAGGCCATTTGAAGTAGGACTCATTCTTAATCTTCTCCAGAATCTGATGAACTGGCTCTCGAAACACCGTGTTGACGGCCTGTGGCACAATACCAACTCTAGTCTGCCTGATGAAATCTTGTCGAGGACGATTATTGTTATATTTGTCCGACCTGAAGTCCCTCTTATCCTAAGAGATCGCCTTCGCCTTTTCTTTACCTAACTGCTGATCCTCCTCAACTCACTTATACTTGTCAATACGGTCCATGAGCTGGCGCACACTTCTAACTAGTTTCCCAGTTAAGGACTTCCTTAAATCATGCTCGACTGGTAAGCCAACCTTGAAAGTTCTAATAACCATATCATCAAAATCTCCATCAATCTCATTGAACATCCTGCAATATCTATCAGTATATGTCTTTAAGGTTTTACCCTCTCGCATAGCCATAGATAACAAAGAATCCAAAGGCCGAGGGGCTCTACTACATGTAATGAAGTGAGATCCAAACGCCCAGGTGAGTTCCTTAAAAGAATCAATAGATCCTGATGCCAGGCCATCAAACCACCTCATCGCAACAAGCCCCAAACTGGATGGGAAAACCTTGCACATCAACGCCTCATTCTTGGAGTGCATAGCCATCCTCTGGTTGAAATGGCTTACGTGTTCCACTGGGTCAATTTGACCATTATACATGGTAAATGTTGGCTGAGTGAAATGCCGAGGAAGTTTTTCCCTTTCAATCTTAGGAGTGAAGGGTGACTTAGAAATTTGATTCAGTGCCTTACTCATAGCATCAGTTCCTAAGCCTTTGCTAGACAAATTCCTATTCCTGCGGTTATGGGGGCCACTCTCTTCATATGAATAAGACTTACTAGGGGGAGTTCTCGACCTTAGCCTATAGCTGCTCTCGTCATTCTCATTCTCACCAAAAGAAGAGTCAAAGATGGACTGAATCCGCCTCCGTCGTTCGTGACGTAACTTTCTCTTCAAACGGTCAATCTCCAACTACATGGCCTTAGCATTCTCCCCATGGGAGACTCTGCTTCCACCTCGTGATTGACTCCTGTTAATGTGGGTGGTATGCACACTTCCCTCCTGATCTCCACCTTGTTCAAGATTGTGAAAATCATCTTGACGTTGGGATCCCCTAGACTTTATCTAGTGTGGACCTGAATTTGTCATAACCAGACTTCAAGCTCACTAAAAACACAAGATTTCCCACAGACGGCGCTAATTGTAAGGTCGCAATTCGTGCCTAGGCCCAACAAGAAAGAGGGTATAGGCCCAAAAAGCCCAATACAATAAATTTTTAGAGTGTGGGTCAAAAACCTTGTTCCTAATAAGCTTAAACGGTAACAACAATAGCCCACGATTACAGAACAACAAGGATGAACAAGTTTATAAGATGAAACGTATCCTCGGACTCAAGTCGAGGACCAAGTGATTATATTTCTCTTCACTTAAAGATTAATTATAAATATCCAGTCTACAATATTTTTCTTCCTCTTTCTTTCAATCCCCCTACTACTCCTCTTGATACTTGTCCCATCAACCTCTTATTGAAATCCTTAAGTAATAGCTGTAAAGCTGAAAATTACTATTCAGATATCACTTCCTCATAAATGCGGCCAAAGACTTAGGTAAAGAGTATTCAGTACTGTGGTAGCAGCTTTCTCTAAGATATTTCCTAACCGCCCTTGCTTTCTATGCCCTTACATAACATATCTTCATCCCCATCCCCAAGACCTTCCAAAATATCATTCTAGTCAACATGACATACTACCTGATTCCCACTACACTTAGCCGAGGAGGTATTCCTCCTCGAATTCTTTACATTCACTTCGTCTGCCATATTTGCTTTGTGAGTTTAATATCATTGTTACCATTAACCCGTTCTCGGACAAGTAAGCGTCCTTGGACCAAGCCCATGGCCCAAAAACATCTCTTGGGCCTTTTATCACCACAATAGTCTACTAAAAATGCTATTTAAAAATTTAAACAGTTCTATTTTTCATATCACTAACATGTTTTACAGTTACCATATGTGATAACTTAAGTTTTAGTATTCTTAAGTTGTTTCAACAAAATGAAAAGAAAAAGAAAAAGAAAAAGAAGAAAAAAAAAAGTTGTCACAAAACATGAGTTCATGTAAGGCTACCAAACTTGATAGTTTGCAAATGATGGAACCATTTGCAACAATATTTGCATAGTTCTAGGTAAAGCAATCAAGCAAACTTCAGGTCTTTAGAAAACACATATCTACCAGTGGTTAAATATTCATTTTGGGTAGTTTTAACTTTTCATATAATTTTACCTTTGCATATTCATCTATTTTAATTTCGATTTAAAAAATATTTAATTTAGATATTTATAAGTAAACAATGAAATAATTATTCATAAATAATCAAAAAATAAATAAGTATCATCTATAAATTTTTTTCTTGTGTGGTCTATTATAATTTAGATGATTATAACTTAATAATAAAGTCTATAAACAAGGTAATTAAAACAATCATATTTCTACAATTCAAAAAGTTATCATTTCTTTAAAAAAAAAAAAGGGGCTTTTACATTTCCTTGGAATTTTTTTTTTAATTTTTTTTTTTAACTTTGACATACCACTAACTTAACCGCTTCATATATTAAAAAAAACTTTAATGCTTATTATTACTTTCGTTAAGATATTATAGATGTCTTAATTAATTGAGACCAAACTAGAGAAATGTCTTTCATATTTCCTTGAAAATTCATAAAGGAAAAAAAAAAAAAAAACCTTTGATATACCATTAACGTAACTACATCTATAACTATTTAAGTCATTCATGATATCTATTTCTTATTGATAACCATAAAAACTACAACTAACAAGGGAACATACAAAGTAATCAGGTTTAAATGATGGAAGAAAAAAATGAAATGAAATCAAACATCAATAGTAACCATTATTTGAAAAGTAAAAAAGTGGCCAAGAGAAGTAAGAAATAAAATAGAAATAACTATACAGAGGACATTGAAAACTTTATAGTGCAATAAAATCAACCAGTGCATTCACTTAATTAAATCAATAATAAACAATTAAATATAACAATACAAAATTTAAACTTAAAATTAATCAAACTCTAACTAGAGAAATTATATTTCCCATCATAATTGAAAATGAGATGTTCTTCGGCAATTTAGAAATTATATTAGGAATAAAGTTGAAAAATTTTATAATCGCATTTTTATTTTTGACATTTCATTTAACCTCACACACACACACACACACACACACACCATGACTTAAAAAAATCTAACGAACAATTTTACCTCTTATTTAATGTCTATGTTATTCAAATTATCATCTAATAAATATATGATAATGGTGAGAAACAATATAAACAAAATTATAAAAAATATGTTAAACTATTTTTTTTTTTTAATTCTTTACAAAGTCTAGGGACTAAAATATTAATTTATCTTAAATTATCACGCGTAATGTGTAGGTCTGTGACTAGTCTATATCTATATATTACTAAAAGTTAAAGCGTGACATTTATTGCTGCTGAGATCTTGTTGCGCCACCACATCGCCACGTCATTCGCCATATAATTATTATTTATTATTTATTCCTATTTTTTTACAAAAATATAGTTATTAAACCTGGACTGAAAACCGATGACTTGTCACTTAGACCGGTTTTATTGTTTAAATAGACTACTTGTGCACAAGATCCAGTCATATATTCTCTAACTTTTCGGATCTCGCAATACTGTCTGATTGCATCTGCCAAGCCTTACCGGCTTCTTTTGGCAAATCTCTAAAACTTCCCAAGCTCCAAAACATTCTCTACACTCTAAAAATGTGTGGGTTGTGTTTGAGTACAAATCTCCTCTCAAGGTATGACAATGGGAGAAGGAAGGAGAAGGAAGGAGAAGATGCTACAATGATTTCTCACTGAAGATGAGTAGCTCTCTTTCTAAAAGTGGGTGTGTTGTGTTGTAGAAAACCTATTTAGAGTTTTTCTCTCTGAATAGTCTCTCTTACTTTTGTGGGTAATGGGGGTATATATAGTATGAGTAAAAGGTACGAAAGTCACACTTAAAATCCTTTAGGTAGAGTGTTTCACGGGTACCTCGCGAGATGGCCTGTCTCGTGAAGCACTCGCGAAATGCAGCCTGACACTTGACTCTTCAGCTTTCAGCATGTGCTTCTCACATGACTTTTTCGCGGGTCGCTTTTCTCTCAAGTTTCTTGCGAGTTAGTCGCGAAATTGCACTGATGTTTATTGCATGCTTGATTCTTCACCAACTTAATATTAAGTGTTGGTTTGGATAGTGCTGAACGCATTCGCATATAGCGCTTTCCACTTTCTTTTTCTTTTCTTTTTTTTCGTTTCTGGTGCAGGGGACAGCGCGTACTGTGCATGTATTATTTACGTACTTTTCAGCAACTTTTTATTAAAAATGAGTCCCACAATACTATTCACACATTTAAAAATTATTTTATTACAGTATTTTCAGTTTTCAGCTGTATCCAAACGGACCCTAAACCCAACACAATAAAATTCCACAAAATACAAGGAAATAAATTAATGCAATTACAACATTTTTTTGTCATGGAATAAAGCCAACATAAACAATCAACCAGTTACGGGAAGGACGGACCAAAATTGGATCAGATCCTATGTTATTGATCTTGGATGATGTTTGGTCTGGATCAGAATTCCGTCTTAAGAAGTTAAAGTTTGATATCCCAAATTACAATATTCTGGTGACCTCAAGAACTGCATTTCCAGGATTTAGCTTTACATATTACTTAAATCCGTTAAATGATGACTATGCAACGATGCTGCTTCATCACCCAGCATCTCTGCAACATAAGAGTTCTCACATTCCAGTTGAAGCCATCAACAGGGTGCTTTGTCAATCTTTCATAAATATTCGGATGAAAAGTGCTTAATTTTATTTATACTTTTCACCATTGGTTAAGGTATGTATAGGCATATGAATGAAGAAATACTATCTAGTTTTGGTCTTTGATGAGTACATGATACCGAATGTACCCTATTCCCAACCCAAAAAAGAAAAAAGAAAAAAAAAATGTATTTGCCAAAATCATGCTTTCATACTTCTACATACATGTGAGCTTGCTTGATTTGTTTTGAACCAATTGTTCCCAAAACTTGAGTGAAAAAGGAGAAAAATAGGAAGGTCCTAGTAGCCTTGTTTCATATTTCCATACAATTCATGTGGTTTGAGTTACTATAACATTGGCCAATATTACCCCTGTAGCCTCCAAACTATGACTGATTTTATTTGGTTCCTTAAATTGCAGATAGTTCCAAACACTCTTCTGGGGGCAGTGTTTGGAGAGGTATTTAATGTGTTGCATGACACAGTTAAGAGAATTGGAATCAATGCCCTTAAGTTCAAGCCAATTCTTAAAAAACTCAAATTCAATCTAGATCGTATAGATCCAGTGGTTAAAGAGATAACACGATTAAACGAAATACTTGATCACCGAGAAGAGGAAACACAGAGCTTGATCGAAGATATGAAGAAGGCCACGAAGCTCATTGGCATGTTGGACAACCAAGAGTTGGACTACCCTTCACAAGCCTCTTTCGAGGAGCTTGCAGAGTTGAATGAGTCCATTGCGACATTCTTTCAGCTTCATATCCCAGCTCAGAACAGAAGGGATATATTGCAGATTTTGGAGAAGCAGAAGTTTCTTTGTAAGCAAATGGAGTCGCTAGCGATTAAAAGTGGGTGTGTGGTTCCTCCACCCCCGAATTTTACTGTTGGGATGGATCGGCCTTTGATGGTGTTGAAGACGCAGCTGCTGAATGAGAAGAGGCAACAGATTCTACTGACCGCCCCTGGAGGATGCGGAAAGACCACATTGGTGCAACTGCTTGGTCACGACCAGGAAATTAAAGGTATTTGATTTCTCTCTTCTTTTTTGTGTATGTAATATTTTAATGCATAATTGGCATATGTTTGCATATTCTTAAAAGTTATTAATTGTTAGGTAATACCTAAAACAAAATACGTATAGAAGTTTGTTAAAATACTATATAAACAAGAATGCTACACATTGTTAAAATACTATGAAGCAAGGGTGCATTTCGAGATTCGGGTGCAGGTGCGGGACTTGGCAATTTTTGAAAAAGGTGGGTGGGGTGCGGCGGAACTCCGCAATTAAAAAAATTATTAAAAATATTTTTATTTATTTTTTCTATATATTTGAACTATTAAAATATTTTTAAAAAACATACTACTATGCCTTGATTCACAAAACAAAGAAAGAAGGAGACAAGAAACACAAAACAAAATACAAAATCAAAAAGAAAACACAAAAGAAGCAACAAATATTCAAAATAAAATTAAGGAATGATAGATTTAGGGTGTTTGGGCCTCATTCAAAGCAGATTTCGACTGTTCCGGCATGATTTAAGGCCGATTTCGGCCGTTTCGGTCACCGGCCGATACGGCACGATTCTGGCCGAAACTGCCCGATTCGACGCGAATCGGCCCGAATCGAAGCCGCGTCAGCGTGAATCAAGCTGAGTTTGCGCAAATCTATGGAAAAAAAAAAAAAAGAAAGATCAGATGCGGCACCGACATGCAGGCAACCGCATCGGACTCGGGTGCGGCACCCTTCCAGCCGCGTCCGTGCTTTCTAGTATGTTTTTATACATCAAGAACAGGACTACGAAACTTATTAACTGAAAAAATATCCTAACTAACTGATTCTATTAGCCATTATATTGTATTAAGCAAAATAACTGACTCCACTAGTGAAATCTGAGACTCAATTCGTCTTGGTCTGCTGGTGGTTTAATGAGCATATGGCACACTCATGCATTACGACTAGCAGTAAAATACTCAATAATGTTTAAGGTACCATCGTTTATACCACAACTAGCAAACTCAAGCCTTCTTCGAATCAACTAATTTATTAGTTGAATTTTTAACAAAGTTTATTGTTGAATCTGACATTGAACTATTGCTTGAATTTTATAAGCATTAGTTGTGGATCCAGTGCGTTGCACTTGATAATATTTTTAGGATGGTCTCATTATTTTTTTATTTTTAATTGGTACTAATTTAATAAATTGTAATTTAATTCATAATCATATTTTCCTTTATTATAGTAAGTAATATATATATATATATATATACACACACACACATATAATTTCTGTTGTATCAAAATCAAAGCAATACATTTTTCCTCAAGAATTCGAAGATAATTTAGTGAAGTACTAATTTTTTAATAAATTTATTTTTAATATTTTGTATATCATTAAAAAGTATATATAATTTGGAGATTATTCTTTTAGTTTAAACAAACTTTTTCAAACCCAATGTTTTCTACCATACAATCAAAAACACCAAGAAACGTATCTAAAAAAATTAATAAAACTCAACAAAACTACAATTCAAAATTAAAAAACAAAGAATAAAAGAAAGGGAAAAATGATTGTAACTCTTTTCCCTTTAAAAAAAAACCAAGGGTACAATTCCAAAGGGGAAAAAAGTAGAGAATTTTTAAAAAATAAGAAGTATTGTGTTAATTTTGTCATAATCTAATGTTACATCTAATCTAATAACATGTGAAAAATGAATAGATAAATAAATAATTTGAAGCACAAAATTGAATTTGTTTTCTTAAAAATCTCAAAGAATACACTAATAAGATAAGATAAATGAAGAACATTATAAAATGTTCGTAAATGCTTAAAGCAATTGCTCAAGCATCTAAGAACATCATATAAAAAAGACATAACAATCCATTACTAATTTTTTAAACAAAATAGTTACAAACAGAGAAAATAAACTACACAAAGATCATTGTTTTCAACTACACTAACTGTTCTTAATTAGCTTGTCCAAAATATTTTGTTGTTTTTCAAATAAATTAAAACCTGAAAACAACACAAAATTTGACATATTATAATATGATTTTCCTCAAATAAGATCAACGATAAACACCATTCATTAAAAGTATTTAGTGTTGTAAAGAAAATGATAAAAAAAAAATACTTGTATCAAGGAGCACATATGAATTAGTTAATAATATTCATCAATCTAAGGTAAAGATGCAAGAAAATAAAAAATTTCAACAATTTTTTTTTTAAAAGTTGAGAGAGGAATATATATTGACAACATTTTTGTTTTGATTTTCCATTTATTTATTATTTAGTTGTAACATCAAAATTAAAGTAATGCACCACCGCATACCCTTGGTGCGATAGTCACTCCACAAGTATAAGTGCTTGTAGAGTGTGAAGGATAAAAGCCGGAATTCAAGTCTCCAGAAGGGAGCGTCACATACATATACACTTAGATTAGGCTAGAGTAAAATTCTATCTTATATCAAAATATATATATATATATATATATTGTAAAAAAAATTAGAGGTAAAAATACATATGAAAAAGACTAATGGTGTGGTCAATGATATAGCGGATGAGGCGACTTAATAGAAATGTAGCAACAATAAATATCACATTTCAGCTTTTATATATGAAGATTTGAATTTCTACAAGTGAAATTAAACTACGATTCATAAAAATTAAAAAAAAATAAAGGTGAAATTAAACTACAGTTTGAAACAAATTAATGTCTCACTAGGTGAGATATGATACGCCTTTGCTAATTATGATCATTATTTTGTGTTAAGTGTTAACCCTCTTGACAGTCATGAAGCACTGTTCTTGGAACATTTCATCCTCTGCATTTATTGCCTTAGAAGCGTAGTAACAAAGAAAATGTGACATACACACACCTCTTAATCTTTGCTGCGATTGATATCGTGTGTAATAATTCACTTCATCTGCCCGCCATTATTATCCATATTTTCAGTTTACAATGTTATAAGAAATGAAATGCGCCTCAATGGCAACTTTCTAACTGAATTGTTTTTGGTTAGGAAAATTTAAGGACAATATTTTTTTTGTCCCCGTTTCTAAAAATTTCAACCTGAAGGACATCGCGCAAAGACTATATCAAAACATAAGTGATCAGGTGCCCGATTTCCAAAGTGATGAAGATGCAATCAACCAGCTACGGGAAGGACTGACCAAAATTGGATCAAATCCTATATTATTGATCTTGGATGATGTTTGGTCTGGATCAGAATTCCGTCTTAAGAAGTTTATGTTTAACATTCCAAATTACAATATTCTGGTGACCTCAAGAAATGCACTTCCAGGATTTAGCTATGCATATTACTTAAAGCCGTTAAGTGATGACTATGCAACGATGCTGCTTCATCACTCAGCATCTCTGCAACATGAGAGTTCTAACATTCCAGTTGAAGCCATCAACAAGGTGCTTTGTCAATCTTTCATAAATATTCTGATGAAAAGTGCTTAATTTTATTTATACTTTTCACCATTGGTTAAGGTATGTATATGCATATGAATGAAGAAATATACTTTCTAGTTTTGGTCTTTGATGAGTACATGATACCGTATGTACCCTATTCCCAACCAAAAATAAAAAATAAAACATATGTATTTGCCAAAATCATGCTTTCATACTTATACATACATTTTATCTTGCTTGTTTTGTTTTGAACCAATTGTTCCCAAAACTTGAGTGCAAGAGGAGAAAAATAAGAAGGTCCTACTGGCCTTGTTTCAAATTTCCAAACAATTCATGTGGTTTGAGTTACTATAGCATTGGCCAATATTACCCGTGTAGCCTCCAAACTATGACTGATTTTATTTGGTTCCTTAAATTGCAGATAGTGAGAGGCTGTGGCGGGTTCCCACTGGCACTCGAAGTGATTGGTGGATTACTCAATATGAACCCTGTTGAGGCCTGGTGCAGTATAGCTGAGAATTGGTCTGATAGTCATTATATTTTCAATTCTAATTCTGATTTGCTTGATTGTCTTCGAAAAAGCCTAGAATTTTCAGATCATGAGGTTATCTTCAAAGAATGTTTCATGGATCTAGGTTCATTTCCTGAAGACCAAAGGATCCCTGTTGCTGCCCTTATTGATATGTGGGCAGAATTACATAAACTAGATGAAGTTGGCAACAATGCCATTCACAATTTACATAAAATCGCCACCCGGAATCTGGCTAATCTTGTGAGGAAAAGGTATACTGACTCTTTAATTCTATGGTCTGATATTCTTGTAGCCTCTTTCTTCATGTAACCATTGCTAGTTGCTAGATATAATTAATAATAACTCTGTACACAGCCTTAGGCACAAATTATTGTAATGTCCTGTAAGTTATAGCTTAATTAACTTCTTATGGCAATGACATTTTATCATAGATTATTTGAGATATACTTTTTACATTTGAAGAAAGAAATTATTAATTTTTTTTTAACCATTTGAAGAAATAATTTGAACCTTTTCCAACTTGTAATTTTTGCCCATTCATCAGGAAAGATGCAGGTGAGATCAACAAATATTATAATGAAGACTATGTCACACAACATGATCTTCTTAGAGAGCTAGCTGTATTTGAAAGCTGCCAGGGGACAGAAAGACAAAGGCAAAGATTGATTATGGACATAAGTGGAAAAACTCTACCAAGTTGGTGCACAGAACCGGATCAGCAACCCATCAATGCCCGCTTGTTATCAATCTCAACTGGTTTGTTCATGTTTCCCTCTATCACACATGCATAAACACGCACGCACACAATACATGTTGAGTGCCCTCTCACATAGTATATAATACTTTTTGCAGGTGAATCATTCTCATCACCTTGGTGCAACATTCAAGCACCCAAAGTTGAGGTTCTAGTTCTGAACTTCCAAACAAAGAATTACAGTTACAGCTTACCTGAGTTTGTGGATACAATGAATAATCTCAAGGTTTTGATCATCACTAATTATGGTTTCCTTTCTACTGAATTAAGAAATTTTCAACTACTCAATCCTCTACCCGATTTAAAGACAATCAGATTGGAGAAGGTTTCAATCCCTTCCCTTTTCAAGGCCCCTGTATTGTTCAAGAGTTTGAAGAAAATATCCTTGTTCATGTGTAATATTGGTCAGGCTTTTGGGAATTGTGCTATCCAAGTTTCAGATGCATTGCCAAATCTAATGGAGATAAACATTGACTATTGTAATGATCTTGTGGAATTGCCTGCAGTGCTTTGTGATGTTATCCTCTTGAAAACACTCGTTATCACCTATTGTCATAAACTGTCTACACTTCCCAATGAGATTGGAAAGCTAGTGAATTTAGAAGTGCTCATGCTTAGGTCCTGTACTGATTTATCTGAGTTGCCAGAATCTATCACAGGCCTTAAAAAGTCTGAATCTATCACAGGCCTTAAAAACTTAAGACTTCTCGATATATCTGATTGCATAAGCATTAGACACTTGCCAAAAGAGATTGGTGAGTTATGTAATTTAAAAGAGCTCCACATGAAAGGGTGCATGAGATTGCGTAAAGAGTTGCCATCATCAACTACAAAACTTGAGCAATTGAAGCTTGTGATATGTGATGAAGAGGGGGCCAAGTTTTGGAAGCCTATCAAGGAAGTTCTTACCAATCTAAAGGTCAAGGTGGCTGAAAAAGATATCAACTTGGCTTGGCTTCTCAAATAATGATTTCTGAGAATTGTTTCTTTTTGGAAAATTCTGTAGGCTTTGTCAACTTATTATCATTATCTTCTACTCTTTGTTGCTTTTTTCTTACATTTCGGTCAGATTGAACACATGAAAAAATATGTATTAGTAGAAAATATAATTGTTTTGAATCCTAGAATTATGTAGATTTTTGTGCTTCCTTAATTTTATGATTTTATTTTTTGGGAAGAAAATATTGGTTTCATATCTATAGTTTGTTTGAAATCAGACAAACATGATAAAAAAATCAACAGAAAGTAAAATTGTTTTTAATAATTTAAGGACCATACAAAAACTAATAGTATATAAGAACAAAACTTCAAATTCCATGCAGACTTTAATAATGAGACAAACTTTGTTACTTTATGCTGGTCTTTGTTTTAAATTTTTTATTCTTTGACCACCCATTGGTTTTTTCTTGGTGAAGAAGAAGCTCTTTTCTATACTACTTCCTGTCTAGTCTGAATTTCGACAGCCATTCGTCTAAATTCATATCATACAAAAACAGATGATCCATCGACATCACCAGAGTCCACTGTAGTCTGTATATACATAATTATGAGGGTTTTTTTTTTTTTGTCGATCTCATAAGTTATAATGAGTTGCCTTTCTTGACACAAATGAAAGAGAGTGTTTATGGACTTACTCAATAAAAATAAAAATAATAATAAAAAGATCAGTTGCCTTTAACGAGTAAAAATAAAATGCTTGGTTCTCAATTTGTCGATTGGTTCAACACTTACAAATGGGTCAACTAGTTAAGAAAAAGAAAATATATTTATGTACCATAAGATGACACTCTCAAGCATGTGAAATCAAATATAGATTTGGGTATTCCATAGAAATTTTCAAATTGAAAAGGCAAGTGTGGTCTCCTAAAACCACAATTACTCGATCCAATACAGGGAATCCGATGAAAAAAAAAATGCCAAAACTAAAATAATAATAAATAAATAAACAAGTGAGAATTATATTGAGTAAGCCTAACATTGCCAAACTGCTCAAAACACAGAGACATAGAGCACAAGCTTGACTCAAAAAAATAGTGGACTGCCAATAAAATAGATAAAATATACTAAAGTATTAAGCTTAAAGGTAGTAAGTTAAAAAATAATGATTCCAACCCATCCACTAACAATCACTAATTATAAATTTATAAGTTATCATTATGATATTAATTAATTGTGTCTATGTGTATTAGTCATTCAGCAATGTCTTGGAAATATTCTCTCTTTATTCAATGGGTATTTTATAGATTTAGGGATTTTTTTTTATAAAAATATTTAATAGATCTAAGATTCATCGATCAGATTTGATAAATAATGATTTTTAAAGTGATGTTTTGGTTGATTGAGCTACTTTTTGTAGTTGTATTGGTTAGATGTTTTGTTGTTATTTGAACTAATTATGTTGTTTTTATCGTTATCATTGTCGTTTTCTTATTATTGAAAGGGGGAAAAATTACATTACAGGGGCAAAAATTAAATTTCTTTGGCCAAATTCTAAAAATATCATAAAACATATATACTCTAAATTTTAAAAATAAGAATCTAGAGGGACCATGATCCCCTTGGGTGGCTCTGTCCCTACCTTCCATATATATATATATATATATATATATATATATATAGATATATATCCTCAAAATAGTTGGCAAATTCCAATTTTCTTTCAAAAAAGATGTGGTTCATATTAAGAAAAATATTTATAAATTTTTTGGCTATAAATATTAATTTACCTCATTAAGAAGCCATTAAAAAAAAAACTCTTTTTTGTCTCAAAAATTGCTTTTTTCTTAAGTAGAACAATTGATGACATGATAAATTTAACAATATTTTCATAATTTTTAAGGTCATAAATTATGAGTAATATATTATAAAAATATTTTTTTTAATTAAAAAATAAAAGTAGTGGTGATCTCATATAAAAATAATATACTAAAATCTAAACACAATCTATATTCTCAGAAAAATTATTTTAAAAAATTATGAAATGGGGGTAATGGTCCACATTGGTGGCCAAATTTTCTTCGAGGGTTCAATCTTCAATTTATAGTGTAGACCCATCCACATCCTCCACAGCGACGTATTCCCAAACGTCACCACAGACATAAGGCACTGTGAAAAAAGTTACGAATACCATTTCAAGGCCAACATCTTGTCCAATTAGAACCATCCTGCTAGCTTCTTGGAGACTTGTTTTTTTGGACACAAATCGTTAACGCTTTTTTCATTTCTATAAATACCCATTTGTGTAACAAGCATTTCATCCCCACTGTTGTCTGAAATCAGGAACAGTAGTAAAGTACTCGCATTCAACAGGAAAGAATAGAATAGAATCATTATAAATGGCTGCTGAAGCTCCCACCATTCCTCTTCTGACTCCTTACAAACTGGGCAAGTTGTTCAACCTTTCCCATAGGTATACCAATACACCTTGCAACATTCTTTCTTTTTGTCTTTGTTGTTTAGTATGATCTGAATTGTTAATATGTGTGATGGGTTTTGATTTTTTTTGCCTATTTTTATTTTATGAAATTATGTTTTGGGATTTTTTTTGTTTGACTTTGATTTTGCCTAAAAAAAGGTGTTTGAGAGTCTGTGACATATCCCAGTTGGGATAATGAATTGTTTTGCTTACAAAGGTTTCAACTTTCAAGAAATCGTAGTTGATTGTTTATATATGTCGTTTTCATTATATAACACTCTTACCCTTTTGAGCATTTTCTTGTCAGTTCACATCTCAATATTTATCTGCTAAAAGTGTTGAGACTTTGCGAATTTTGCTAATGTTAAGATTGATGAATTTTGTTGGAACTGCATTAGCTGTCTTGCTGAGCTACTCTTATCATGAGTTGTTAGTGATTATTTTTTTACTTGATCTCAAAAGGACAATCAAGCTGTCATTTGGTTTATCTGAATTTTGTAAATAATCTCTATTGTGTAAATTGGTTTTAGATTTGCAGATTAAGGTATCTGATCACCTTGGATGTCAGGATTCTTTGTGTTTTCTGAACCTCTAAGTAATGTATTTGTAGCTTCATCATGAGAGATTGAGAGTGCTTAATTTTATTTACAGTTGCTTTGATTATATAAGATATCAATTTATAGTTATAGAACCATTTCTCAACAATTTTGGTCTGACTCTTTTGGGGCTGAGGAGGGGGGATGAAATCCGTCTATTTATCAGTGTTATGTTGATCCTATGACCATATTCTGTATGATGAAAAGCAATCCAGTTTGGCACCCTCATCTATATCCTGCTACAGCACCAAAGTCATTCTTCAAATGCTGTATGTTATCATTTGATGATCTTGAACCTACATGTGATTAACAGAACTAATTCACCCTATTCTGTGCATAAAAATTCATCAAATTAATTGTTCCAAGTTTTTACTTTTTCATCATTCATCCGTAATATCCCCCCTCCATTTACATGCTTTATTTTGTTTCTTACTTGTCTTTTCTGTTATTTTCTTAAAATAAAACGTGGCCATGCATGTATTGCACAAGCCACTAGCCCCTCACCAGCAAATTTACAGTACACATGGGATTGTACTCAAGGGTGTTTAAACTCGACAACTGGGAAGTCCAAACTTCCTTTTGGATCTGCCAAAATATGATTTTATACCTTAGAAAAGCAGTGACTGTGATTCTGTTGAAATAAGAAATATCTGAGGTCAACTGGTGCATTCAGTTTGGTCTGCTTGTACAGTGGTTGGACCTGGAGTGGAAGCGAATTGACCAATTTAACTTGTTGTACGCTAAGCCTAGGCTAGGTTTGTATACTATAAGAGTTTTTTTTTTTTTTTTTTTTTTTTTTTTTTTTTGAGAAACAAACACTCATACACGCACACAAGGGAGAGGGAAAGGGGTTCTAACACAAAGAGTTGAAATGTCATAAGCAGTCACTTTTGAAGTCCATACTACACAAATATATACTTGCCTTCTTTCCAAAATGCTCTCATTAGAATTGTTGAGTTTTATGTTTGAAAACAGTCCTAATTTAAGTGCCACTCTTTTCTTTTTTTTCAAAAAAAAAAAAAAACTTAGTTCTCTTTGCTGCAGCTTTGTAGGTCTTGGAAAAAGGCAAGCTTATGATATAAACATAGGTTGAAAAGAGAGGTACGCGAATTAAAAACAACGCAGGCCCTGAACTTGAAACCAAGTATTTTCAAATTTCAAGTGCATGGCAAATTAGCCATGAATGATATAGAAACTGTCATAGTTGAAGGACCTATAGGATCTTTGAGGTTCTCCTACCCCACTTCAGCACTGCATTTTGCAAAATCTATGTTTAATAATTGACAATATGGTTGTACTTTAACAATGAACAAACACCAAAGGAATAAAAAGGAAACACATTCTCTGTCTTTGTCTTTGTCACGCTTTCTCATTTAGGTATTTATTTGTTTACTCACAAGGAAAAGCATAATATTATATGCAGAGCTTTTCTGATTTTGTGTTCTTCTTCAGCTTCTAAGACCTTATTTAAAGGTTTATACTTTAGCAATCCACAGGTGAAGTTGTGAGGCTGTCCTTATCTCTGCCATAATCATTCAAAAATGAATTGTTTGATTTGGTTTCATTTGTGACTTGCCTTTTTTAATTTTATTTTTTAGTATCTATTATAACATATAGAATGGGGCTTAATCATATTATTCTTCCCGACTTTGCTACAGGAATTATATATTTGATTCTTGTAGGGTACTACTTTCTTCAATTAGAAAGATTTCTTACTTGATTTACTCAATTTATCATTTAATTTGTATTTTCAGAGTTGTTTTGGCACCATTGACCAGACAGAGATCTTATGGCAATGTTCCTCAGCCACATGCTATCTTATATTATTCTCAAAGAACCTCCAAAGGTGGTCTACTGATAGCTGAAGCCACTGGAGTTTCTGACACTGCTCAAGGGTAATTAATTTCTTATCATGTTTCCCACTGAAATACAATCTCCATTTTGAGGGTTCCCTTTCTTGCCTTGAAAATTTTTATGAATTCTTAGGTTTCTTTGCTATTGTAAAGGTATCCAGACACACCTGGTATATGGACAAAAGAGCAAGTTGAAGCCTGGAAACCCATTGTAGATGCTGTTCATGCCAAAGGTGGAGTTTTCTTTTGTCAAATTTGGCATGTGGGGAGGGTTTCAAATCAAGGTTTGTCTTTGACTGAGACCACCTTTATATCTTCTCTTCTGATATTGCTTGTTGACAATTGAACTTTTTTAATGGATAGAGAGAGTTGAATGTTTTGTAATATGCTAAATTACAAAAACTTTATGGTAAATGATTCATGAATTGAGTAGATTTGTGTCTTCTATACCACATTGTGCTACTTAACTATTGATTTTTGTTGATCCCAAAGGAAGTATTGCATGTGAACCTATTTGGTAGAGAATCAAATTGGATGGAAGTTTTCATTGACTGCTGAAGTAACCATGCATTGGTGTTGTAGAATGCTATTCCTGCATAATGAGTGTCACATTTGAAAAAGAAACATACTTTCCTAAGAAGATCATTAATTGGCTTGACTCTCATTTTGGAGAAAGTAAAATTAGCAAAAGTGATGATCGTTATTGGTTTGAGGGAGTATGGGAAATTTATGCAACAATATAATTATTTTGAAAAATTATTGATTTATCAATGTAGTGGTGTCATTTTTCTACTACAAATGGATTTTTTATTTCAAGGGGCCTTTTATGATGATCATTGCCTCAATGGAAGGGGCATCTTCTATTATAAGTCTGATATGTTAATGTCATTATTTTTTTAGCATCTAGTATATATGAAGAAGGTGACACCCACTGCTTTAACAAAATCGAATCACTGTGGTTGGTTGGACAAAAAGCTAATGATGTTGCCATTTCAGTAGAAAAAGGCCAGAATGGGTGGTTGCATGCCACTTTTTCAAAAGCATGGTTCTTTTAGTTGGTTGGTCTTTCAAAATATTTGTAGTTTTGTTTTAGATATGCTGACACCACTTGCTCTAAATCAGTTGTCAAAATCATTATTGAGTCCTATATCTATTGGTAATCACAGACATTCAACCACCACTGTTTGGCATGTTAGACCGCCCTAAGATCATGAGCTTTCCTTTTTAAAAAAAAAAGAAGGAATAAGATCTTGAAATTTCCTTTTTTGGAGTGGAATATTTATACAATAATGTGAAACACATAATGGAGCTTTTATGCCTTCATGATTGAAGTATTAATTTTGTCTCTCTTTTTTTTTTTTTTTTTTTTTTTTTTTTTTTTTTGTGGTTTTAAAAGCAATGAAGGTCTTGTCAATAACTTCTTTAGATAATTTTTTTTAAATAAAAATTAAATCTTTGTGAAGAAACATCTTTTCCTAAGTAATTTAATGGATCATAAGTCTCATTTTTCTAATTCTTTAAGTTGTGATGGATGATTTCTTTTCAAACTCATGTGATTTATTTGAATATTTATTTTTCTTTCATATTGTTGTCTACAGGTTTTCAACCAAATGGTCAAGCTCCAATTTCTTCCACTGACAAGCCTTTGACCCCTCAAATTCGAGCTAATGGAATTGACGTTGCAGAATTCACTCCTCCAAGGCGGCTAAGGATAGAGGAAATTCCTCAAATTGTCAATGATTTTAGACTTGCTGCAAGGAATGCTATTGAAGCTGGTAAGTTCTTTTCATGTATTTATATAAGATAAAAGATATTTGATTGGTCAAATGTACAAGGGAGTGAAGGAATGTACTTTGTACTTGATGAAAGAAAACTGAAAGAACAATGGGGCTCATGGTTACCTTTGTTATTACGTAGTCCCTTCATTAAAATGTCATTATTTGTCTTATACACAGGCTTTGATGGAGTAGAGATCCATGGGGCTCATGGTTACCTAATTGACCAGTTTATGAAGGATCAAGTGAATGATAGAACGGATCAATATGGTGGATCCCTTGAAAATCGTTGCCGGTTTGCTCTAGAAATAGTTGAAGCTGTTTCTAATGAGATAGGAGCAGACAGGGTTGGAATAAGGCTATCTCCTTTTGCAGACTATATGGAATCTGGAGACTCAGATCCAAAAGCTTTGGGCCTTTACATGGCAGAATCCTTAAACAAATATGGTATTCTTTACTGCCACATGGTTGAGCCAAGAATGAAGACAGCTGGAGAAAAATGTGATTGTCCCCATAGTCTAGTGCCAATGAGAAAGGCTTTTAAGGGTAACTTTTTTGTTGCTGGGGGTTATGACAAGGAAGATGGGAACAAAGCTATTGCTGAAAACCGTGCAGATCTTGTTGTTTATGGTCGTCTATTTTTAGCCAATCCAGATTTGCCTAAGAGATTTAAGCTCAATGCTCCTCTCAACAAGTACAACAGAGAGACATTCTACATCTCTGACCCTGTCCTTGGATACACTAATTATCCTTTCCTTGAAGACATTGTTTAGGTTTTCAAGGAGAAGAGTGAAAATAAATTGTCCAAAATCATTGCCCTATGTAATTTCTTTCTTGTTTTTAGTACCCTCATTTTACTGAACAAGTGCAACAAAAAGATTTGATAGATCTAAATAGTTTTGAAGTGGTTATTCTCTTCCAGTGTTAATATTGTTGGCACTGATTTGCTTTTGAGCCAAACTAATCATGATTTTGAAGCATAATTTGGCTATTACAAGCAATGATTCTTTACTTAAATTGACAACTATGCGTATAGGATTTTGCCTTCAGCTTTAGCTACAGTCTCCTTAACTTTTGGCAAACATAAGGTCTGCATTGAAGCATTATAAGTGGCTACTCAATTAATTGTGATATTACCCATATTTAGGGCACGCAGGCTTATTTTCTCACTTCTATTCATAATAAAGTGACTAAATTTCAAGCTAGCTGTCAACCTAATCTTTCTAAGCTTGAGACCAATTGTGTACAAAATATGGGACATTAAGCACAAACACAAGTAGAGTTTACAAATGGAATTATACACATACACATGATTTGCAAACAACATGTCATCAGTTTCTTGGCAACCAAGAGGAGTCTAAGAAAAGTTATTTATGATTGACAATTGGCATCACATGGTTAGCTCCAATGTTTATAGTTGAAAAGCAAAGAGCCAAAGGCCTTGTAGTTGAATTGACACATTCTCATGCATATAGTGCTTAGGGGATTGGGAAAAAATGTTTCGAGCTGCAGAATTAGTAACATATTGTAATTATCTCTAAAAGAAATAAATAAATAAAAAAAAGCTAAGAAAGTTAGGAGGATTATCTTTGGATTGAAGAGAACATATACATAACACATATCAAGGGTATGTGTGTTGAATCTATTGCTGACATGATAACGTGGTTTAAGTAGAACTATAATGGGTTCTACTTACTCTATTTACTTATTCTTTACTAAATGAAAAGGTGAATATACTGTAAAAAGATCAATCAAAGCTAACACCAGAGCTAGCAACATCTCCAAGAACCAATATATCAAAATCATTGACAGACCATTCTGCAGTCATCCTTGTGCTGCTAACACATATCTCTGTACCAACATTAATTGAAGACCATACATGCCTTGCTGGTTCAGTTCCTGGATCCTGGTCAATAGCAATTTGTTTTCCATTAATGCCCTATAACTATATTGTCCATCTTGAAGCAGAGGGACAAACTCAATGTTGATACCCATTTTCGCGACACAATTTTTCTACAAGCCCGACTTCATTAGGGGCTCAATTCATGTATTATATTATATTTTATTCTTTTAAGTATGGCCCAAGCCCATGCAACTTATTGGGGGAAATTGAGGAAGTGTGGTTTGGAGGGTAAGGGTCGGTTCCTTTCGGACCTTTTGCATGAGCCCAAGTCATGCGTGCTACCAAGTGGGCAAGGGACACTGGTAGCACCTCAGGCTCATGGAGGAGGTCTTGTACCCAGAATTTCCATCCCAAATGAGCTTTTATGCTCTGGGTGACTGTGGCCCAAAATTTCTACCCAAACCCTTTTTTTCCTTTAAACATAGTTGGCTCGTATTGGCCAACTCCATCAGCTAGCCCTCACCTAGGTGAGCCTCCCAATGGTCTGAAATTTCTGACCAAAGACAATCAATTAAAGAAAACCCACTTTATTTCCAAAATCATGCTAAAAGCATACAAAACTCTTCCCTAAACAAAAGCAACCTAAGCCAAAACACTAAAATAGTATCATGGGGGATAAAAGCCTCTTCCACTACTCAAAAACCAGTCACTTAAAGCACCCCAAGTTCAATATAAAAGGCTCCAATCAGATTCAAAAAGGGGCAGCCACGTTCTAGCCATTGAGCTGAAACTTCAGAGAAAAACTCATTCATTCAGTCAACAATCTCACAAATCTGAACCTTAGGGATGGAAATATGGGTATAGGGAAACCTTCCCTCTCTTCCTCACGACCTTTCTCATTTTCCTCTTCTCGGTGATTGTGGGTCGAAGTTTCAGACCTGTTGTACCACGTTTTCCCCATTGAGCTGAAACTTAAGAGCAAAAATCCACTGAGCTAGGAAACATTCTCACAAATCCGAACCTTAGGGATGGAAATATGGGTATAGGGGAACCTTCCCTCTCTTCCTCACAACCTCTCTCATTTTCCTCTTCTCGGTGACTGTGGGTCGAAGTTTTAGACCTTTTATATTTTTATACTTTTTCTACACTTTTGTTATAAGCATTTTGATTTTCTCTTGTAAAAGCACCATTAGCCTTTGTTTTCTATACATTGTGAATTTTGGGCTTGATTCTCCATAAATAAACACTTCTAAAGAACCCAAGGGGAGATTTGGGCTGTTTTCGCATTTTCGGCCTTTGTCGCAAAACGTCTCCGACACTCAACAACACTAATCAAGTTAAAGTAGACTAAACTAAGTTCTCCAATGTGAATTAAGGAAGCAATTGCTCTGAATTGTAATGGATTCAGGTAATTTACGATGCTTGGAGCAAACATATGATATTTTTCATTTGTATCCAATTTGAATATTGAAAGCTGCATAGAGTTATTGTTAGAATTTTTGGACAAAGTTGTAGCATCTCAAGGATGAGTATGGGAGAAAGGACAGACATACGGATGGCAAGTTTGCACAGTAGTGCAGAAATTAAGAAAAATTCTTCAAGTTTGCATAGTATTGAAAATTCTTCAAGTCTCATGAGGCCTTTGGGGAGTCTCACCTCAAAGATAACATATAGAAACTTACCGTTAGCAATAAGGACTTTTAATTAGTTGAATTTTCTATGCATAGAAGTAGATAATAAAATTTTGAACTCTCCTAGATGCATAGCACAGAAACATCCATTTACTATGAACATGAACTTAGCATTTAGCCAAATTTTATGTGCCCACATTCGCATATCTTTCCTTTTTGTGTGTGTGTGTGTGTGTGATTTCAACCAGGATTCCATAAAAATAAAAAATAAAAAATTGATAATGGCTAAGTTACTAAGTATGGATTTGAGTTTGTCCATAGAAATTTTCAAATTGAAAAGGCAAGTTTGGTCTTCTAAAGCCACAATTACTCTATCCAATATGGGAAATTGGATGGAAAAAGTGCCAAACTACAATAATAATAACTAAACAAGTGAGGAATTATATTTAGTAAGCCTAACAATGCCAAAACGCTCAAAACACAGAGACATAGATCACAAACTTGACTCACAAAAATAGTGGACTGCCCAATAAAATAGATAAAATAAACTAAAGTATTAAGGTAGTAACTTAAAAATAATATTCCAACCCATCCACCGACAATCAATAATTATGAATTTATAAGTTATCATTATGATATTTATTAATTATGTCTATGTGTATTAATCATTTGACAATGTCTAGGAAATATTCTCTCTTTATTCGATTGGTATTTGTATAAATTTAGGGATTTTTTATAAAAAAATAATTAATAGATCTAAAATTTATTGATCAAATTTGATAAATAATGGTTTTTAAAGTGATGTTCTGATTGATTGGGATAATTTTTGTTGTTGTAGGGAGTAGGGACTGGATGTTTTGTTCTTATTTGAACTAATTAAGTTGTTCTTGTGGTTACCACCGTCATTTGAAATATTTTTGTTATTATTTAAATGGGAATAAAATTAAATTACAAGGGCTAAAATAATTTTCTTTCGCCTAGATTCTAGAAATCTCATACAACATATATACTCTAAATTTTAAAAATAAAAATCTAGAGTGGCCATAGCCCCCTTGGTGGCGCTGTTCCTCCCTTCCAAATATACATTTTTTTTTTCCTCAAAAAAGTCTGCAAATTCCAATTTTCTTTCAAAATAAAAAATATGTAGTTCATATTAAGAAAACTATTTATAATTCTTTCAACTGTACATACTAATTTACTGCCCTAAGAAGCTATAAAAAAAATTGTGAACTATTTTATGTCTCAAAGATTGCTCTTTTTTAAGTAAAACAATTGATGACATGACATATTTAACAATATTTTCATAATAAAATTGTGAGTAATATATGGTAAAAATGATTTTTTCTTTAAATAAAAAACAAAATTAGTGGTGATATGATGTAAAAAAAAATACTAAAATCTAAAACACAATCTGTATTCTCAAAATTTTTTTTTAAAAAAAATTATGAAATTTATTGAGGACGTAAAGTGGTGCTATTCATAGAGGCAGAATGCATGGTTAATCGGGCCATTGTCCACATTGGTGGCCAAACTTTTTTTGAGGGTTCAATGTATAGTATTTCCAAACGTCAGCACAGACATCATTATGAATACCATTTTAAAGCAAACGTCATTATCCAATTGGAACCATCCTGCTAGCTTATTGGAGACTTTTTTTTTTGGACACAAATCTATAATACCCATTTGTGTAACAAGCATTTCATTCCCACTTTTGTCTGAAATCAGGAACAGAAGCAAGGTGTTTAGCAAAAAAAAAAAGGAACAGAAGCAAGGTACTAGCATTCAACAGGAAAGAATAGAATAGAATCATTGAAAATGGCTGCTGAAGCTCCCACCATTCCTCTTCTTACTCCTTACAAATTGGGCAAGTTCAACCTTTCCCATAGGTATACCAATACACCTTGCAAAATTCTTTCTTTTTTGTTTTTGTTGTTTAAGTATGATCTGAATTGTTAATGTGTGAAGGGTTTTGATTTTTTTTTTTTTTTTTTTGTCTTTTTTTGATGAAATCATGTTATATGTTTTTTTTTGTTTGACTTTGGTTTTGCCTTAAGAAAAAAAGTTTTTGTGATTGAACTGTTTTGTTTACGAAGTTTTCAACTTTCAAGAAATCATAGTTTATTATTTAGAGCGCTAAGCATTAGCATTTTCTACAAAATATCTTATTTTATTATCTTAAAAGTTATTTTATCTATTAGAGTATCTTCATTCGAAAATTGTATTATGTCCTATTTTACCATTTTAAAAATTATCAATTATACCATATTATTTTATAACACAACCTACATTCTAACTTTTATTTTTCTATTCTACTCATTAAAAGAGTATACATTACTCACTAAAATAATGTAATATATCTCAATACAACTTTCTCTCTCTTTCTTCTCCTCCATCTCTCTTTCACTTTATCAATTAAAACATATTATAATTTTTACTAAAGTGCTATAGTGCCATCCTACATTTAGGAGGGTACTGTAGCACAATTGCAAAAAAAAAAAAAAAAATTGCAATTGTAAGATTTTACAAGTCCGGCTACTGGGCTTTTTTTGTGCCTTTATGCTAGATTTTCCTTACATATACCATTTACAATTGTCAATAGGAATGCTCTTATACCATGCTATTTTACAACACACCTAATATCTTAATTTTTATATTCCTATACAACACATTAAGATAATATATTACATAATAAAATATATAACCCGAAATAATAAAAAACAGTATTTTAATTTTGTGGTGAGTCAGGGAGAGAGAGATAGAGGAGATGTTTTTGAGGTGAATGAATAAAAAATATTATTTTAATTTTGCAAGTGAGCTAAAATACAATCCTAAATTTAGGATGATACTGTTACACAATTGCAAATATTTTTACAATTGCAAGACCGTGTAATGGGCTATTATTGTGCTTTGATGCTAAAATATAGCATATTATAGCATATGCAAGATCGGGTACTGATGCTCCAAAACTTTGGCATTTGGCACACTAAACATCAAAAAAACCTTTCACATTAGATGTTCTAAGTGCTAAAAAATTAAGCATTGATGTACTGTACAATTTCATATTTGGAATTGTAGGGCATAAAATCTTATACTTGCTAAACATATTTTGATATTTTTTTTATTCCAATTGCTCTCTTCCATGTCACATCCCGAGTCCTCTCTCCCTTTCTTTCTCTCTACCTCTCTCTTTGTCACATGGGGCCACAATAAAATATATATTTTTTGTTAATTTTTTAATATATATAAGGTTCGTTTTAAATTATTTTAATGTGACGTAATTTTAAAATAAAAGATGCGATGTAAAGTGTATTGTAAAATGGTATGTTAAACTGGAAAAAATAACTTTTTGATGTGTCAAATGCTAAAATTTTGAGAAAAGCTGATGCTAGTACTAACACTCTTGCCCTTTTGCTTATATAAAAAAAAAAAAAACACTCTTGCCCTTTTGAGCTCAAAAGGGCAATAGATCTAGCATTTGGTTTATCTGGATTTTGTGAATCATCTCTATTGTGTAAATTGGTTTTTGATTTGCAGATTAAGGTATCTGATCACCTTGGCTGTCAGGATTCTTTGTGTTTTCAGAACCTCTAAGTAATGTATTTGTAGCTTCATCATGAGCGGCTGACATTTATTTACAGTTTCTTTGATTATATAAGATATCAATCTATAGTTACGAAATCATTTCTCAACAATTTTGGTCTTACTTTTTTTGGGCTGGGGAGGGGGGATGAGACCCTTCAGTTTATCAGTGTTATGTTGATACCTATGACTACACATTCTGTAGGATGAAAAGCAATCCAGTTTGGCTCCCTCTTCTATATCCTACCATAGTACCCAAGTCATTCTTCAAATGCTGTATGTTATCATTTGATGATCTTGAACCTACATGTGATTAACAGAACTAATTCACCTTACTCTGTGCGTAAAAATTCATCAAATTAATTCTTCCAAGCTTTTACATGCTTCATTATGTTTCTTACTTATCTTTTTTGGTATTTTCTTTAAGTAAAACGTGGCCATGCATGTTTCTTAAAGTAAATTAGCTATGAATGATACAGAAATTGTCATAGTTGAAGGACCTGCAGTATCTTTGAGGTTCTCCTACCCCACTCTAGTACTGCATTTTTGTGAAATCTGTCTTTAATACTAGACAATATGGTTTTACTTTAACGATGAACAAACTCTAAAGGAAAAAAAGATATTGTAGATCAAGTCAAACATTCTCTGTCTCTGTCTCTGTCACTCTTTCTCATTTAGGTATTTATTTGTTTACTCACAAGAAAAAGCATTATATTATACGCAGAGTTTTTCTAATTTTGTGTTTTTCTTCAGCTTCTCAAACCTTATTTAAAGGTTTATATTTTATCAATCCACAAATGAAGTTGTGAAGCTGTCCTTATCTCTTTCATAATCATTCCAAAATGAACTGTTTGATTTTTTTTTTTTTTTTAAATCAATGAATTGTTTGATTTGGTTTCATTTGTTACTTGCCTTTTTTTTAGTATATATTATAACATAGAGAAAGGGGCTTAATCATATTATTCTTCCCGACTTTGCTACAAGCAACATATATTTGATTCTTATAGGGTACTACTTTCTTCAATTAGAAAGATTTCTTTCTTGATTTATGCAAGTTATCATTTAATTTGTATTTTCAGAGTTGTTTTGGCACCATTGACGAGACAAAGATCTTATGGCAATGTTTCTCAGCCACATGCTATCTTATATTATTCTTAGAGAACCACCAAAGGTGGTCTACTGATAGCTGAAGCCACTGGAGTTTCTGACACTGCTCAAGGGTAATCAATTTCTTACCATGTTTCCCATTGAAATACAATCTCCATTTTGAGGGTTCCCTTTATTGCCTTAAATTTTTTTATGACTTCTTAGGTTTCTTTGCTATTGTAAAGGTATCTAGACACACCAGGTATATGGACAAAAGAGCAAGTTGAAGCCTGGAAACCCATCGTAGATGCTGTTCATGCCAAAGGAGGAGTTTTCTTTTGTCAAATTTGGCATGTGGGGAGGGTTTCAAATGAAGGTTTGTCTTTGACTAAGACCACCTTTATATCTTCTCTTCTAATATTGCTTGTAGGCAATTGAACTTTCGTAATGATTCATGAATTGTAAATGAGTAGATTTAAGTTTTTTATACCATACTATGTTTACTTAACTGTTGATTTCTCTTGATCTTGGAAAAAGTACTGCATGTGAACCTATTTGATAAAGATCAAATTGGATGGAAGTTTTGATTGATTACTGAAATAACCATGTGTTGGTGCTGTAGAATGCTATTCCCTGCAATGCATAATGAGTGTCACATTTGAAAAATGAACTTACTTTTTGAGGAAGAGCATTAATTGGCTTGACTCTTATTTTAAAGAGTAAAAATAGCAAAAGTGATGATCATTGTTGGATTGAGGTAGTAAGGGAAATTTATGCAACAATATAATTATTTTGAAAAATTATTGATATATCAATATAGTGGTGTTATTTTTTGCATTATCTCTACTATAAATGTTTTCTTTTTTTTTTTTTATTACAAGGGGGCTTTCATGATGATCATTGCCTTAGTGGAAGAGCGGAAGGGGCATCTTCTATTATAAATCTAATATGTTAATGTCATTTTTTTAGCATCTAATATCTACGAATAAGGTGAAACCCACTGCTTTAAAAAAAATTGAATCACAGTAGTTTCTTTGACAAAAAGCTGATAATGTTGTCACTTTGGCTAAAGGCTAGAGTGGGTGGTTGCATGCCACTTTGTCAAAAGCATGGTTCTTTCAGTTGGTTGGTCTTTCAAAATCTTTGTAGTTTTGTTTTAGATATGCAGACACCACTTGCTCTAAATCAATTGTCAAAATCATTATTGAGTCCTATATCTATGGTAGTCACAGACAACCAACCACCACTTTTTGGCATGTTAGACAGCCTTAAGATCATGAGCTTTCCTTTTTTGACAAGGAATAAGATCTTGAAATTTCCTTTTTTGGAGTGGATTATTTATGGAACCCCATCCTTCTACTGTACAATCATGTGGAACACATAATGGAGCTATTATGCCTTCTTGATCCAAAAGAAGCATTAATTTTGCCTCTTATTTATTTTTTTGTGATTTGCAAATCAATAAAGGTCTTGTCAATTACTTCTTTAGATAAATGTATTTTTTTTCTTAAGAAAAAAAAAATTGTGAAGAAAAGAAAGATCATTTTCTAAGTAATTTCACAGATCATAACTCTCATTTTTTTTAATTCTTGAAGTGGTGATGGATGATTTCTTATCAAACTCATTTGAATTATTTGGATATTTATTTTTCTTTATATTGTTGTCTATAGGTTTTCAGCCAAATGGTCAAGCCCCAATTTCTTCCTCTGACAGGCCTTTGACCCCTCAAATTCGATCTAATGGAATTGACGTTGTAGACTTCACTCCTCCAAGGCGGCTACGGATAGAGGAAATTCCTCAAATTGTCAATGATTTTAGACTTGCTGCAAGGAATGCTATTGAAGCTGGTAAGTTCTTCTCATGTGTTTATATAAGATAAAAGATATTTGATTGGTCAAATGTACAAGGGAGTGAAGGAATGTGCTTTGTACTTGATGAAAGAAAACTGAAAGAACAACAGGGCTCATGGTTACTTTTGTTATTACATAGTCCTTCCATTAAAATGCCATTATTTGTCTTATACACAGGCTTTGATGGAGTAGAGATCCATGGGGCTCATGGTTACCTAATTGACCAGTTTATGAAGGATCAAGTGAATGATCAAATGGATCAATATGGGGGATCCCTCGAAAATCGTTGCCGGTTTGCTCTAGAAATAGTTGAAGCTGTTTCTAATGAGATAGAAGCAGACAGGGTTGGAATAAGGCTATCTTCTTTTGCAAACTACATGCAATCCGGAGACTCAAATCCAGAAGCTTTGGGGCTTTACATGGCTGAATCCTTAAACAAATATGAGATCCTTTATTGCCACATGGTTGAGCCAAGAATGAAGACAATTGTAGAAAAGAGTGAATGTCCCTATAGTCTTGTGCCAATGAGAAAGGCTTTTAAGGGTAGCTTTTTTGTTGCTGGGGGTTATGACAAGGAAGATGGGAACAAAGCTATTGCTGAAAACCGTGCAGATCTTGTTGTTTTTGGTCGTCTGTTTTTAGCTAATCCAGATTTGCCTAGGAGATTTAAGCTCAATGCCCCTCTCAACAAGTACAACAGAGACACATTCTACATCTCTGACCCTGTCCTTGGATACACTGATTATCCATTCCTTGAAGACATCGCTTATGCTTTCAAGGAGAAGAGTGAAAATAATTTGTCCAAAAACATTGCCCTATGTAATTCCTTTCTTGTTTTTTGTGTTGTCATTGTACTATACAAGTGCAACAAAAAGATTTGATAGATCTAAATAATTTCAAAACAAAGTTTAGCTACAAAACTAGTTGTAGTCTAAGGCTACAAACTACTCTAATAAATTGACATGTGTAAAAAATGGCATGTGCATTGCACATGATTTCTTAAGTAAACTTAACCCAACTAACACTAGTTAACTACACCACCTATTAAAAAAATAAAAACTAAAAACCTAAAATCCCAAAACGTATAATCTTTCTTGCTTTCTCTCATCGAAGAAACACATCTCCCATCGGTCCCAAACCCTCCTGTCTCCATCGCCTACCGGCCAACCCAAACCCTCTATCTCCACCACCGGAAAACCTCAATAGAGAGTACCTATAATATCATTGGTCATCATCTCTACCCTTGTATGGCCCAAATTTATTGTTTCACTCTTGTACACAGGCAGCTAGCTAGCAACAATTTGTTCATGTTGCAATGTGATGTCAAGGATGAAGTAGATTTATTTGCAAAAGAAAAGAAAAAGATGATGATCAAGCAGAATTTGAGATTCATTTAATGATGAGGAAAATTACAACTCCAATCATAGAAGGGCTTTGGTCAAAACAAGAGCACCACAATTTATGAAATATGTAAAAAGCTTCATCTGCAATAGTTGATGATGATGGCAATGGGACCAACAAAAAGTAACCTTACAAATAAAGAAAAGCTTATTCCTGTCAAATATCAGAAACCTTATACAAGTTCCTGAAGAAGTTAAAGCCACAAGAAACAATTCCACATATTCTCATTGTCTTCTCACTACGAGCCTGAAGTTTTTCATTTATCAAAAATTCAATGACACCTATTTTGTTGAATCCACCAAATCGGCTCTCCTTTGAATCAAATGTAGCACAAACATTGTCTCTGCTTGAAAGATGTACACCAAAACAACTAAATATAGCATCACAAAAACAACGCTAAAACCACAGTACAAGAAGGCAAAACCACAAATGGCAACACTGGGAGGATTTGAGGTGGGCCAGCGATGGGTGGGCAGGCGGTGGAGACAGAGGAGGATTTGAGGTGGTGAGCTGACGGTAGAGACAATACAGGATTTGAGTTGGTGGTCGGTGGCGGAGACAGTACTTGATTTGAGGTTGGCCGGCGGTGGAGATAGAGGGTTTGGGTTGGCCGGTCGAAGGTAGAGACAAGAGGGTTTGGGACTGGTGGGAGCTAGGTTTATTTGTTGAGAGAGAGCGAGAGAGATTATACGTTTTGGTCTTTTAGGTTTTTAGTTTTTAGTTTTTATTTGTTTAATAGTTGGTGTAGTTAATTAAAGTTAGTTGGGTTAAGTTTACTTAAGAAATCATGTGCAATGTACATGCCATTTTTAACACATGTCAGTTTATTAGAGCAATTTGTAGCCTTAGGCTACAATTGGTTTTGTAGCTAAACTTTGTCCATAATTTTATTTTTTTCATTTCACCATTGGTTAAGGTATATCTATGCATATGAAATTTCTTGCAAACTAATAGTTTATAAGAACAAAAATTAAAATTTCTTGCAAACATTAATAATGAGACAAATGCTATTACATTGTGCTAGTATTTGTTTTAAACTAGTCGTAGACTCATGCAATGCGTGAAAATGGATAATTACTTTGTAATTTTGATATAAGTATAATTTGTACTCCTAAATTTGTTGTAAATAATTTGCTCTACCAAAAAATTAAGTGAAATGTTATGTTGACAATAATTTCATAACAAATCATATGTAATAGGTTGTTATTGGTTGGCAAAAAAATAATTTTAATGATAGGTTTAAATTAGAACTGATAACAACTTATCAACTATGACTTGTTGTAAAAACTTTGTAGACGTAGCACTTCTCAAAAATTAAACGATTTTATAAAATTATTTTTCATCCCAATATCTCTGAAAATACAAATATATCATTCTATTATTTTTGGGTGCATTTGATTGACATTTATCCATTTTTTAAGTGGTTCATATTCCTCTAAATTATGTTACAGTGCATTATGTGTTCCTAATTTGGTTTTTAGTTTTAGATTTTAGATAATGCTATTTTTTTCAACAGCTTGATTTTCTTTTTAGAATTTTCTCCTCTTGAATATCTAGAATACAACTAAACTTTTTAACTAAGTATTAGCTCAAACAAAAATTAAATAAAAACAATAAGAAAGAGAGAGAGGACTTGTGATAGAAAACTCAATTCAATTCAATTGGTCTTCTTCATATTTTATCCAAATTCCATTTCTTCACATAGCCAAGCATACATCTTCAAGGAATTTCTCACATCCAATTGGTCTTCTTTGTCCAAACTTGGATAATCTTTTAACCTAGTGTATTTTTGGTTGTCTATTGCTACCTTATAGAGTTTTATACATGTCCTTTGATTTAATTTTCTTTCCATTGACATCAAATTCTACAATTCTAGTAAAGGTCTTACAGCAAACACATCCCATAATAATATATAAATTTGTTACAATACAAAAAAAAAAAAAAAAAAAAAAGTGGAAAAAACACTCATCCATGATTGACAACCACATAAACTATAGTAGTAAGACCCCATGCGATTTGTTGGAGCATTTTAATATTATATAATAAAATTGATTTATATTACAACATAAATGTAAAGATGTGGAAGTTAATATGGAAGATGAAGAATTAGTGAAAATGTTTAATCCCACATTAAAAAAAAATGAAATTATATTATTCCTTTTAATTATGGTGATTAATGGGCTAATATATATTGATCAGATATTGGACTAAGTACGTGTGCAAGGGAGAGGTGAAGGGAAAAGGTATCAAAAATGGAAATGAGTTGGCCTCTTGTTGCGTTGTTGTATCCGGCCTGGTGGAGACAAGTTAATGTTCAGAAGTATTATTCAATTCTCTTTGTGTTATTTCTATTATTATTATTTTTTTTTTTGTTGGTTTATGGAAACCAATGTTATTGGCACATGAGATCTCTGATGGCACATCACTAACAAAATTAATTAGAAAAACCTGAAGAATATGGGGAATTCTAATAGAGTGGCAATTTTTTGTATTTATATATATATATATATATTTACAAAAAATTAGTAGTATATATATTTTTTTTTTGGAATTCTAATAGAGTGGCAATTGAACAGCTTTTATAACGGTTTGATTGGGGAGAAGGAGACTCATAGAGTTGAAAAAAGTTTGAATTATTATCAAATTGGGTTTGATCGAATAATAAATGGAAAGTTGAAAAGTTAGGAAATGTTAATTAAGAGATGGAGTTTTTAAATTTTTTTGATGTGATTGGAAAAATTTTAATTTGCAAAAGGAAGGAAAAGAAAAAGAAAATAAGAAAATTACTAAGACCGATGACGTGATTATTAATGTGGCTCAATAAGAGCGTAACAACTAAAATACTACATCTTAACTTTTAAATATATATAGATTTTTTATTCTTTGACCAACCATTGGTTTTTTCTCGGTCAAGAGCAAGAAGCTCTTTTCTACCGTATTTCCTAACTAATCTGAATTTGGACAGCCATTCGTCTAAATTCATATCATAAGAAAACAGGTGATCTATCCACATCATTGGAGTCCATTGTATATACATGACAATGAGTTTTTTTTTTTTTTTTTTTTTTTTCTTCTGTCATTCTCATAAGTCAAAATACTTAACTTAATGAGTTGCCATTCTTGAGCAAAATTAAAAAGGTCGGCTAGGGACCCACTGTCACATATATTCAGCTTTAGCGCCCCTATAAATGGGTCAATCGCTAGAGAAAATACATCATGTTTCAAATATATGAGTCCTCTCCCTCACATGAAGGTTGGTTTCACACTTATATGTGGGTCAACTACTAAAGAAAATACATCATGTTTTAGATACTCCCCCTCACATAAGAGTGGACACTCATGTGAGTAGGAGGACTAATGTATCCAAAACATGATATACCTCCTCTAACCACTAATAGTTGATGACAAATTAAAAAATATTTATGTACCACAAGATGATACTCTCAAGCATGTGAAATCCACCCTCAAAAAAAAAAAAAAAAAAGCATGTGAAATCAATCAAATATGGATTTGAGTTTGTCCATTGAAATTTTCAAATTGAAAAAGCAATTGTGGTCTTCTAAAACCACAATTACTGTATCCAATATGGGGAATCGGATGGAAAAAAAATGCCAAAACTAAAATAATACTAAATAAATAAACAAGTAAGGAATTATATTTAGTAAGCCTGACAATCCCAAAGTGCTCAAAACACAAAGACATAGATCACAAACTAGACGCACAAAAACAGTGGACCACCCAATAAATTAAAATAGATAAGACAAAATAGATTAAATAAGCTTGAGTATTAAGTTAGTAAGTTAAAAAATAATGATTCCAACCCATCCATTAACAATCACTAGTGGGATCTAGGTAGCTTAACTAGTAAAATTTCTAATAATTATATAAGAGATTTGGAGTTCAATTCTCGCCTACATACAAAACTGATTAGTGTCTTGGTCTGATGATAAAAAACTATCATCAGGAGCGGACGCCATAAGTTGAAACTCTAAAAAAATTCACTAATTATAAATTTATAAGTTATCAATATGATATTAATTAATTGTGTCTATGTGTATTAGTCATTTGACAATGTCTAGGAAATATTCTCTCTTTATTCGATTGGTATTGTATAAATTTAGAGATTTTTTTTTTTATAAAAAAATAATTAATAGATCTAGGATTTATTGATTAGATTTGATAAACAATGATTTTTAGAGTGATGTTTTGGTTGATTGGGCTAATTTTTGTTGTTGTATGGACTAGATGTTTTGTTGTTATTTGAACTAATTATGTTGTTCTTATAGTCACCACTGTCGTTTAGAATATTTTTCTTATTATTCAAAGGTGAAAAAAGTTATATTATGGGGCCTAAACTTTAATTTTTTGTAAGCCATTTCTTGAACATGCAATGGTTTACAAAAAATTTGTCAACAATTTCAGTATTACAAGTTCAAAATTCAGATATTAAAACTTCTAAAAGACCAAAAAATGTTAAAGAATCAGATGATTCACTGTTTAGAAATTATTGAAACAAAACGAAATATATATAATTAAACAATAGAGAAATATAAGAGAAAGATGGGTGTTGATACCCATTTTTTGACAAAAGGGGCCTAATGGCAAAAGAAGCCCAACAATATGAAAAGGGTGGAGAAAGAAAATGGTAAAATAGAGACCATTGGGCTAGAATGGCAAGAATAATGGTCCACAAGCCCACAAGATAATAAGTGGCCTCAAAGAAAGCAAAACGGGTCGAGGAAGCCCCAAAAGATGAAGTAATAAGCCCATGGGAATTATAAGAAATAGAAATAAAGCAAAAACGGTCCAAAGGAGCCTCAAAATAAGGAAGTAGCAAATGCGATTGGTCCAAAGGCTAATAAACCCAAAGGCAAAGGAAGTGGTAATTGGGCCAGGGAAGCCCAAAAGATTTAGTAAAAACTCATGGGAGTGAAAGAGGTAGGAAAGAACGAAATAAGCCAAAGATGCCCAAAGAATGGAATGGGCTAATGATGCCTAAAGAATGAAATGGGCCAAGAATGCCTAAAGAATGAAATGGGCGAAGGAAGCCCGAGGTGTTGAATGGACTAGCTCAGCAGGAATATTAGGTAGCAAAAACTAAAAGGAATATGAGAAATTGGCATGGCAAGCACTACAAACCGCAAGCCCAAAAGTAATAATAAGGCAAAAATGAATGAATGATATCACAACACGAACAATGTAGTGGCATAGCAGGAGCAATAGCCAGCCCACAGACAAAAGATAAAAAATGGAACATAGGCCGAACTAACAAAGAGAAAGCCCATACCCAAGCAATGTCTAGCCCAAAGAAGAAATGAGATGCAGAGAATGAAGACCCAAAAACTCCTTCACACCGCAAGAGTTAAACAAACACCATAGCGTGTAGCAAAATCAAACAAACCTAGAGGCAATGTGTGAGGGGCAGAAAAGCAATGGACACATATGGAAGTGGAGCACGTACAAGGCCCAAGCACCACCTACCTGTACCCAATTAATACAGGGAATGTAGGCCATAGGTTAGAGGTAAGAGAGGGTATGGTCTAGCAGTAGGGAGAAGGGGAAGTCTATTTTGGGGTTCCTGCTTAGGTTCTTTTGGGAGAAATGTCTTGCTGGGACATTTCACCCAAAAAAAGTAAACATGAGTTAGGGCCACTAGATTCATGCTATAGAGTTTGGTAAGGGAGAGAATTAACCCTTATCTAGAGGGGAATGCCAAAGAAGGATAAAAAAAACAAAAGAAAACCACTTTTTTCTGGGAATAGGGCATGGCACGGCTAACATAGTGCAGTGGTAGTGGTTGGGCAACTGACAGGCCAATGGGCAGGCCTGGAAGGACACCACAATGAGTCAAAAGCAGTTGAATGGGTAAAAAAGGTAAATCTTGTCATGACAAGCAGTATAAAAAGGGTCATAGACATGCATATTAAACAAGAAGAACAACAGAGGAAGAGGGATAAAGAACACAGAAAACCAAGAGTGAGGAAGAAAAACTTGAGTGATAGGAGTAAAGACATGCATCAATAGGTTACCCACTTCTCTCCCTCTCAATAGCCCACTCTCTAACAAGTCAACAATTTAAGTTTAAGTTATCTGGGTCCGTTTCCCAAGTGAGTAACTTCTACAGTAGGATCTCTCTTTGCGGTTTTCCACATTGGGGATTGGTTCCCTTTTGGACTTGAATTTGCCAAAGGATCAAGTCCATTCCTTAGTAGATTATTCATCTTTTCCTTTGCCATGGTTGATTAATGATTAACATAACATCTTGCTATTAATCTATTCCTACTATAATCGTGTATTAATACTTCTTCCTTTTGTGGAACTGTTCCCGTATCATTGTTGATAGCAAAGAAAAATATCTTAATTAAAGCGTTTTAGCTGTTCTGCTGTATTGTATTTTTTCTCTTATAACATTTGTTACAGTTATTCCTACCATAAGCACGTGAGCATACTCAAGATTCCTGTTAGAACACGTCAATACAAGAAGGGCCCAACTTGTGCACAAACTGGACTAAGGTGTGTCTCAGTTAGGCCAATCCCGACTCTCCTACTCCAACATTATAGGGTCGTGGCATAGCAGGAGTGATCCAACCCAAGACCCAAAAAAGGCCCATCAGAATAGGTTACATTCAAAAGAATAATTTATGGTTATAACTATTGAAAGGAATCAAAAGATTCAGAGCCCACAAATTAGAGATAAAATATGTGTGTGTGTGTGACTACAAAAATTTAGATGTTAAAACTTTCAAAATGCCAAAAAAGATATATAATTAAAGAACAAGTTATTGAAACAATTCAAAAAAAATATATGACTATTTAAAAGAGAAATATAAGAAAAAGAAAAAGTATACAAACTCATAAAGCAATAAGTTTATATTTTAGCAGGTCTAAACTTTAAACAAACTTTATTAGCATGTGGCCCACGCTAAAAAATATCGAGCAAGAGCCTACATTGAAATAATGAAAGCCATACCTCCTCTTAATATATTGCATATAAGCTTTTTGTCTAAGAAATTATCATACTTTCATATCATGAGGTGAAGTAAAGACATAGAATTTTGTTTTCTCATTGGGAGATAGAATTTAGTAATGTATCCACCAAAACCACATGATAGGGAATCAATAGTGATTAGAAGGCCATAGACTTTCATGTCATAGCGCTCTTTTTTTGTTCTTTTTTCAATTTCTTTTTTACCTAGCAAAACTGAGAAAAATTGAGTCGCCTAAAAAATGATATGCTCATTCTGCCTATGTAGAATGACCCCAATTAATTAATACCTAATGTGTCTTTTATCCTTTAAATATATAGCTTGTTCAATTTTTTTTTTTTTTTTTGAAGGAAAAAATATAAAGGGGCCTAAAACATTTTTTCATTTGGGTGATTTCCACTATTGGAATGACTGAGATCACAAGAAATTGGCTAATATCCTACTAGTCTAGACAGAGATCTCTATCAATGACTTCAACTTAAATTATTGCCACATGTACTGAATTGATGACATAGAGATGTAAACTTGTAAAGACTACAAAGTTAACTAATTTGTTGGACAAATTATCTTTTTCATAAAAATAACAAAAATAAATAAATAAATAAACTAATTTGTTGGACAAATCTTGCTTGTCTATAATTCTAAATCTTCCACGTAAAAGGATTGCCAATTCCATAAATATTAAATGAGTTGAGGTAACATAATTCCACCAAAATAAAATGTGATACTTAATTTTCAAATTAAATTAAGTTGTAGGTACGTAAAGAGTTAATATTTATATTTTAAATTTGTTGTTACTGTTGGAAAAGCCTCACTCACCACATTGTCATTATTTGAAATCCAGTGCTTATTATATTGAAATTTATCTGCTTTCACCGTTGGTAGGCTGATGATTTATCATGAAGGTTGCCATCATTGTTTGCCAAGTTTATATTATGTAATATTGGCGCAAATAATTTGTAGCTTCCTAGTTTGAGTTTAAGTTGGACTTGCTAAAGAGATATTAGCTTCATTACTTGTTAAGTTTGGACTAAATAAAAATAATTTGATTTAAAAAAAATGATAATGATGTGACAAGCTCTGGAGAGGTCAACAAAAAGTCAAGACTTGGGTTATATATATATATATATATATATATCCATATAGAGTTAGGTTCAAGTTACACCTAGTATAACTCTAAGTAATGTTATACCACCTAATAACTTGTTATTGAATTAATATTTTGAAAATCCAACTGTTAAATTACATGTTCTTTACATGTTCTATATGTTTTTAACATACATGCCAATTTTCATATCAATCGGATGTTATTTACCATTTAATCTATATACTCATCTTTTATGCATTATTTTAAATTACAAAAATTTTAATTTTAACAATTGATTGATGACATGACTATTAATCTTTGATCACCTCAAAATTTCGCAACCATGAAAAATATACGAAAATAATGTAATATAATGGTAAATTTGTCCATATTCACATCCAATTAAAAAATATTGATTGATATAATATTACTTAGACTTACATTAGATGTAACTAGAACCCAATTCATATATATATATATATATATAAATTTTTTATTCTTTGACCATCCATTGGTTTTTTTTTTTGGTCAAGAACAAGAAGCTCTTTTATTTAGTATTTCCTATTTAATTTGAATTTCTACAACTATTTGTCTAAATTCATATCATAAGAAACAGGTGACCCATCCACATCATTAGAGTCCATTGTATATTAGTATAGTCGATATTGTACCAGTACATATACCGGTATCGAAATACCAACATTTCATATCGGTTTAAATACCGGCCGTACCGATCATGTATCAACTGTACCGGCTAATTTCGGGCAATACTGGCCAGTACAGAAAAAAGCTTTTTTTTTTTTTTTTAGTTTTGTAATTTTTGATTTTTTGTAAAGGCAGAATGGTAACTTAATTGCATTAACTTATTAGTATTATTTGTTTTCTTAATATGCAATGAACAATTAAACTTTCTATTTTTTATATTGTATTTTTTTTTCTTTTAATTGATGCTAAAGTCTAAAATCATGAATAATTTGTTCTGAATTGAGGTAATGTTTTATGGTAAACTTTTATATTTATTATAATACACACATACGCGCACGCACACACACACACACACACACATACATGCATATATATATATATATATATATGTATATATAAATAACGGTAAACCTGAAACGGTACACCGGTATTGACCGGTACCGAAATATATTTTCCTACTGGTTAAACCGGTACAGCCCTCGGTAGGAGATTGACTACCTTGCTGTGTATACATAATAGTGAGATTTTTTTTTTTTTTTTTTTTTTTTGTGAATGATGGGTTTTTTTTTTTGGTCGTTCTCATAAGTCATAATACTTAATGAGTTTCAACTCTTGACCAAAATTAAAAAAAAGTCGGCTAGGGACATACTGTCACGTATATTTAGCTTCAGCTCCACCTGACCCACCATGACACAAATGAAAGAGAGTGCTTATGGACTTATTTGATAAAAATAAAAATCAGTTGCCTCAAACAAGGGTAAAAATAAAATGTTTGGTCATCAATTTGCTAATTGGTTTCGGGTCAATCGCGGGAGAAAATACATCATGTTTCGGATACATGAGTACTCCTCCTCACATGAAGGTTGGTTTCACACTTATGTACAGGTCAACTACAGGAGAAAGTACATTATGTTTCAAATTCTCCCCATCACATGAGAGTGGACCCTCATATAAGTGGAAGGACTCATGTATCCAAAAAGTGATATACCTCCTCTAGCCGCCAGTAGTTGATGAAAAATATTTAAAAAAAAAAAAAATAATGTGCCACAAGATGACACTCTCAAGCTTGTGAAATCAATCAAATATGGATTTCAGTTTGTGCATAGAAAATTTCAAATTGAAAAGGCATGTGTGGTCTTCTAAAACCACTATTGCTCTATCCAATATGGAGAATAGGATGGGAAAAAAATGCTAAAACTAACAAATAACGTTTCCAATAGATAGTGGACCGCCCAATAAATTAAAATAGATAAGACAAAATAGATCAAATAAACTTAAGTATTAAGGTAGTAAGTTAAAATATAATGATTCCAACCTATCCTCTAACAATCACTAATTATAAATTTATAAGTTATCATTATGATATTAATTAATTGTATCTATGTATTAGTCATTTAACAATGTCTAGGAAATATTCTCTCTTTATTTGATTGGTATTGTATAAATTTAGGGATTTTTTTTTTATAAAAAATAATTAATAGATCTGAGATTTATTGATCATGTTTGATAATTAATGATTTTTAAAGTGATGTTTTGGTTGATTGGGCTAGATGTTTTGTTGTTATTTGAACTAATTATGTTGTTCTTATAGTCATTACCATCGTTTAGAATATTTTTCTTATTATTCAAAGGTGAAAAAAGTTATATTATGAGGGCTAAAAATAATTTTCTTTTGCCAAAATTCTAAAAATCTCATAAAACATATATACTCGTAATTTTAAAAATAAAAATCTAGAGGGCCATGGCCCCTTGGCTGGCTCTGTCCCTACCTTCCAAAAATAAAAAATAAAAAATTTTCTCAAAAAAGTTGGCAAATTCCAATTTTCTTTCAAATTAAAAAAACATGTTGTTCATATTAAAAAAAATATTTATAAATTTTTTTTGCTGCACATACTAATTTACTGCCTTAAGAAGATATAAAAAAAAATTGTGAATTGTTTTATGTCTCAAAGATTGCTCTTTTTTAAGTAGAACAACTGATGACATGACAAATTTAACAATATTTTCATAATTTTTGAGGTCATAGTTATGAATAATATATAATAATTTTTTTCTTTAAATCAAAATTAAAATTAATAGTGATCTCATCTTTACTATTAATAACATAATTTTTTATTTGAGTTTCATCATTTTACGTACTAAAATATCCTTACACATATTTTTAAATTCTCTAAATTACCCCTATTTTTTTGTTAAATAATTTTAAATTTAAAAATACAAACAAGTTAAAAGAATAATTTACTACTTATAAAAAGGTTTATATATTTTAGGCGTTCAAGCCTTATTTTTTTTACTGTAAGAGTAATTTACTATATGAGAATTAATAAAAGTAAAAAAAAAAAAAAACTTTTATCAATTCTTATATGACAAAAGATTCTAAAAAATTAGGATATTATCTCTATCTCACTTTTTTTTAGAAGAATCTCTATCTCACTTTTTTTTTTTTTTTTTTTTTGTTGAGAAACATATACATACACATATATAGGGAAAATAGAACGAGATAAAAGAATACACTTACACCAAAATCAAAACTGCATGCGACACTAATTACCGCATTTACTTTTAAACATTATTTTACTAAAAAAAAAAAAAAAAAACGAGCATAGCATAAAACTAATATACTAAAATCTAAACACAATCCATATTCTCAAAAATTTTATTTTAAAAAGATTATGAAATTAATTGTGGACGTGTCATTCATAATACAGAACACATGGTTAGTAACAAGAGTATTCTTATCAAGCCTCTCAAATACTTAAAAATCCTATTTTTGAGATAAAAAGACTTCATTAAACTGGCTAAATCTTAAATTTTTAAGATTCAAGCTATAGGGCAATTTCATATTTGAGACCACACTGTAGTTACACGTGTAAAACAAAAATTATTTTTTATTCCCTCAGGCTCTCTCTCTCTCTTCTATCTCTTTCCTCTTTCCACTTCCTTCTTCTCTCCTCTCTCTGTGCTTCGCCGATGTGGTTCGCCGATGAGTGTGCTCTGCCGGTGATTGAGCTTCGCCGATGGTCGTGGCTCGTGGGTCGTGGTCTGATGTGCTCCGGCGATTTTGTGGGTCGGAGTTCGTGGGTCTGGGTTTGTGGGTCTGGGTTCGTGGGTCTGGGTTCGTTGGTCTGCGTTCGTAGATCATCGACGTGACCGGGGTTGAGATCGGGGCGGTGGGTTTTGGCTGGGGTTGAGATCGAGGTGGGTTTTGGTTGGGGTTGAGAACGATGTGGGCGGGTGGTGACTGAGGTGGGTTGCTGTGGCTGAGGCGTGGGTCTTGGGTTTGATGGGTTTTGCTTGCCGTCGCCGCCGTGGGTCTTGGGTTTGTGGGTTTTGTTCGCCGCTCTATCCTCCGCCTCCCTCTCTTCCTCTCACGGTGAGCTTCTCTCTCTCAAGTTTAGTTTAGTTTAGTTGTTGTTGCCTTTTTTTTTGTTTTTGCTATGGGGTTGATTTTTGGATGGATGCTGATTGTGGTGGTAGTGGGTTGGCCGGTCTGGGTTTGCTGTTGAATGTTGATGGTTTATGGTGGTGGTGGCTGACTGTGGCTAGCCGTTGTGAAGAAAGTGGTGGAAAGAGAGAGAAAGTGGTAAAATAAAAATAATATTATTTAAATGAAGTTGTAAATAAAAATTGAATGTTTGATGTTTGGTGGATTGTAGAATGGTATGTTAAAATTGATACAGTACGATTTTGAATATTTAGCATTCTTGATAAGTGTAGAGTCTGTAGACCCCATTACCATCCACAGCCACGTCTTTCCAAACGTCACCACAGACATCAGGCACTGTGAAAAAAGTTATGAATACCTTTTTAAAGCAAACTTCGTTGTCCAGTAACAGTTGGAATTGGAACCATCCTGCTAGATTATTGGAGACATTTTTTACACAAATCTTTAATGCTTTTTCATTTCTATAAATGCCCATGTGTAACAAGCATTTCATTCCCACTTTTGTCTGAAATCAGGAACAGAAGCAAAGTACTAGCATTCAACAGGAAAGAATAGAATAGAATCATTATAAATGGCTGCTGAAGCTCCCACCATTCCTCTTCTTACTCCTTACAAACTGGGCAAGTTCAACCTTTCCCATAGGTATACCAACACACCTTGCAAATTACTTTCTTTTTTGTTTTTGTTGTTTAGTATGATCTGAATTGTTAATATGTGTGATAGCTTTTGATTTTTTTTTTTTTTTTGGGGATGAAATCACATGTTGTTGGTTGGCTTTTTTTGTTTGACTTTGATTTTTGTTTTAAAAAAAAAAAAGGGTGTTTGTGACATATCCCAAATAGTGAATTGTTTTATTTACAAAGGTTTCAACTTTCAAGAAATCGTAGTTTATGATAATATATTTCGGTTACATAACACTCTTGCCCTTTTGAGCATTTTCTTGTCAGTTCACATCTGTGTTTGTTTTGTGTTTAACCAAGGGAAATGACATTTTTTTTCAAGAATCCTCAATGTTAATCTGCTAAAAGTGTGAGACTTCTGCTAAGTTTTTATAATGTTAAGATTGATGAATTTTGTTGGAACTGCATTAGCTGTCTTGCTGAGCTCTACTCATTTCATGAGTTGTCAGTGATGATTTTTTCCTTTGATCTCAGAAGGACATTAACTCTGTCATTTGGTTTATCTGGATTTTGTAAATCATCTCTATTGTGTAAATTGGCTTTAGATTTGCAGATTAAGGTATCTGATGACCTTGGCTGTCAGGATTCTTTCTGTTTTCAGAACCTCTAAGTAATGTACTTGTAGCTTCATCGTGAGATTGAGAGTGATTACATCTATTTACAGTTGCCTTGATTATATAAGATATCAATCTATAGTTATAACATCATTTCTCAACAATTTTGGTCTGACATTTTTGGGGCTGGAAAGGAGGGATGAGATCCTTCTATTTATCAGTGTTACGTTGATAAGTATGCCCACAAATCCTGTATGGTGAATAGTAATCCAATTTGGTTCCCTCCTCTATATCCTACAACAGTTCCCAAGTCATTCTTGAAATTTTCTATGTTATCATTTGATAATCTTCGACCTACATGTAATTAACAAAACTAATCACCTTATTCTGTTCATAAAAATTCATCAAATTATTTGGTCCAAGTTTTTACTATTTCATCATTCATCTGTAATATCTCCTTCTCCATTTTCATGCCTCATTTTGTTCGTTACTTAACTTATTTTACACTAAGCCTAGGCTAGGTTTGGATTCAATAAGGGTTGAAATGTCATGAAGCAGCCCCTTTTGAAGTTTATACTACACAAAGATATACTTACGCTCTCATTAGAGTTGTTAAGTTTTATGTTTGAAAACAGTCGTAAACTTAGTGCTCTTTGCCGCAGCTTTGTAGGTATTGGAAAAGGGTAGGCTTTTGATATAGACATAGGTTGAAAAGGAACATACACAAATTAAGAACAACTTAGGTCCTGAACTTGTAACTAAGTATGTTCAAATTTCAAGTGCATAGCAAATTACCTATGAATGATGGATAATTTGTCATAGTTGAAGGACCTATAGAATTTTTGAGGTTTTCCTCCCCCACTCAAGTACTGCATTTTGTGAAATTTATCTTTAATACATGACAATATGGTTGTACACTTTAACGATGAACAAACTCTAAAAAAAAAAATTGTAGACCAAATCAAACATTCTCTGTCTCTACCTCTGCCACTCCTTCTCATTTAGGTATTTATTTTTTTACTCACAAGGAAAAGCATTATATTATATGTAGAGTTTTGCTGATTTTGTGTTTTTCTTCAGCTTTTTAAACCTTATTTAATGGTTTGTATTTTAGCAATCCACAGGTGAAGTTGTGAAGCTGTCCTTATCTCTGCCATAATCATTCAAAAATGAATTGTTTGATTTGGTTTCAGTTGTTACTTGCCTTTTTTTATTTATTAGTATCTAATATAACATATAGAAAAGGGGCTTAATCATATTATTCTTCCAGCCTTTGCTACGGGCAATATATATTTGATTCTTATAGGGTACTACTTTCTTCAGTTAGAAAGATTTCTTACTTGATTTACTCAATTTATCATTTAATTTGTATTTTCAGGATTGTTTTGGCACCATTGACCAGACAGAGATCTTATGGCAATGATCCTCAGCCACATGCTATCTTATATTATTCTCAGAGAACCTCCAAAGGTGGTCTACTTATAACTGAAGCCACTGGAGTTTCTGACACTGCTCAAGGGTAATCAATTTCTTACCATGTTTCACACTGATCGACAATCTCCATTTTGAGGGTTCCCTTTCTTGCCTTGAAAATTTTTATGACTTCTTAGGTTTATTTGCTATTGTAAAGGTATCCAGACACACCTGGTATATGGACAAAAGAGCAAGTTGAAGCCTGGAAACCCATCGTAGATGCTGTTCATGCCAAAGGTGGAGTTTTCTTTTGTCAAATTTGGCATGTGGGGAGGGTTTCAAATCAAGGTTTGTCTTTGACTGAGACCACCTTTATATCTTCTCTTCTATTATTGCTTGTTGACAATTGAACTTTGGTAATGGGTGGAGAGAGTTGAATGTTTTGTAATATGCTAAATTACAAAGACTTTATGGTAAATGATTGCTGTTGATCCTAAAGGAAGTATTGCATGGGAACCTATTTGGTAAAGATCAAATTAGATGGAAGTTTTGATTGAATGCTGAAATAACCATGCGTTGGTGCTGTAGAATGCTATTCCCTGCAAAATGAGTGTCACATTTGAAAAGAAGCATAGTTTTTGAGGAAGGGCATTAATTGGCTTAGCTATCATTTTAGAGAGTAAAATAAGCAAAAGTAATGATCATTGTTGGATTGATGGAGTAAAAGGAAAATTTATGCAACAATATAATTATTTTGAAAAACTATTGATCTATCATTGTAGTGGTGTTATTTTTTGCGTTATCTTCTCTACTATAAATGGATTTTTTATTTCAGGGGGCCTTTAATGATGATCATTGCCTCAGTGGAAGGGGCATCTTCCATTATAAGTCTGATATGTTAATGTTATTTTGTTTTTAGGATACGAATAAGGTGACGCCCACTGCTTTAAAAAAATCGAATCACTGTAGGTGGTTGGACAAAAAGCTAATGATGTCATTTCAGCTAAAAAGGCATTTTTGTTCACCATTGAATAGAATGTTATGTAGTCATTTCAGTAGAAAAGGTCAGAGTGGATGGTTGCATATCACTTTTCACAAGCATGGTTCTTTTAGTTGGTTGGTCTTTCAAAATCTTTGTACTTCTATTTTAGATATGCAGGCACCACTTGCTCTAAATCAATTGTTAAAATCATTATTGAGTCCTATATCTATGGTAGTCACAGACAGCCAACCACCACTTTTTGGCATGTTAGACAGCCCTAAGATCATGAGCTTTCCTTTTTTGACATGGAATATGATCTTGAAATTTCCTTTTTTGGAGGGGAATATTTATGGAACCCCATCCTTGTACTGTACAATCATGTGAAATACATAATGGAGCTATTATGCCTTCTTGATCCAAAAGAAGTATTAATTTTCATCTGATTTTTTTTTTTTTGGTGATTTTTCATATCAATAAAGGTCTTGTCAATTACTTCTCTCAATAAATGTTTTTTTTAAAGAAAAAAAAAAATCTTTGCAAAGAAAAGATCATTTTCTAAGTAATTTAACAGATCATAACTCTCATTTTTTTCTAATTCTTTAAGTGGTGATTGATGATGTCTTATCAAACTCATTTGAATTATTTGGATATTTATTTTTCTTTATATTGATGTCTACAGGTTTTCAGCCAAATGGTCAAGCCCCAATTTCTTCCTCTGACAAGCCTTTGACTCCTCGACTTCGAGCTAATGGAATTGACGTTGCAGACTTCACTCCTCCAAGGCGGCTAAGGATAGAGGAAATTCCTCAAATTATCAATGATTTTAGGCTTGCTGCAAGGAATGCTATTGAAGCTGGTAAGTTCTTTTCATGTGTTTATATAAGATAAAAGATATTTGATTGGTCAAATGTACAAGGGAGTGAGGGAATGTACTTTGTACTTGATGAAAGAAAACTGAAAGAACAACGGGGCTCATGGTTACCTTTGTTATTACATATTCCCTTCATTAAAATGTCATTATTTGTCTTATAAACAGGCTTTGATGGAGTAGAGATCCATGGGGCTCATGGTTACCTAATTGACCAGTTTATGAAGGATCAAGTGAATGATCGAACGGATCAATATGGAGGATCCCTTGAAAATCGTTGCCGGTTTGCTCTGGAAATAGTTGAAGCTGTTTCTAATGAGATAGGAGCAGACAGGGTTGGAATAAGGCTATCTCCTTTTCAAGACTACATGCAATCCGGAGACTCAAATCCAGAAGCTTTGGGCCTTCACATGGCTGAATCCTTAAACAAATATGGGATTCTTTATTGCCACATGGTTGAGCCAAGAATGAAGACAGCTGGAGAAAAGATTGAAAGTCCCCATAGTCTTGTGCCAATGAGAAAGGCTTTTAAAGGTAGCTTTTTAGTTGCTGGGGGTTATGACAGGGAAGAAGGGAACAAAGCATTTGCTGAAAACCGTGCAGATCTTGTTGTTTATGGTCGTCTGTTTTTAGCTAATCCAGATTTGCCTAAGAGATTTAAGCTCAATGCTCCTCTCAACAAGTACAACAGAGACACATTCTACACCTCTGACCCTGTCTTTGGATACACTGATTATCCATTCCTTGAAGACATTGCTTAGGTTTTCAATGACAAGAGTGAAAATAAATTGTCCAAAAACATTGACCTGTGTAATTCTTTTCTTGTTTTTAGTGTTTTAATTGTACTGAGTAAGTACAACAAAAAGATATAATAGATCTAAATAATTTTGAAGTGGTTATTCTCTTCTAGTGATAGTATTGTTGGTGTTGATCAGCTTCTGCGCCAGACTAATCATGATTCTTTGCTTAGCTTGGCAACTATGCGTGTAGGATTTTGGCTTCAGCTTTAGTTACGAAGGACTCCGTCTCCTCTACATTTTGGCATAAGTAAGGACTGCGTCGAACCATTATAAGTGGCTACTCAATTACTTGTGACTAAATTTCAATCTAGCTGTCAACCTTATCTTTCTAAGCTTGTCAACCTTATCTTTCTAAGCTTGAGACCGGTTGTGTATAAAATGTGACATTAAGCACAAACACAAGTGGAGTCTTCAAATGGAGTAATACACATACACATGATTAGCAAATAGCATTTCCTCAGTTTCTTGGCAACCAAGAGGAATCTAGGAAAAGTTAATTTATGATTGACAATTGGCATCATGAGATTAGCTCCAATGTTTATACATAACACCTATCACATGTATGTGTGTGTGTTGAATCTGTTACCAACATGATAACGTGGTTTAAGTAGAACTGTAATGGGTTCTACTTACTCTATTTACTTATTCTTTACTAATTGAAAAGGTGAATATACTGTGCAAAGATCAATCAAAGCTAACACCAGAGTTAGCAACATCTTCAGGTACTAATATATCAAAATCACTGACTGTCCATTCTGCAGTCATCAGTATATCAAAATCACTGACAGACCATTCTGCAATCATCCCTATGCTGATAACATATATTGTCCATCTTGAAGCAGAGGGACAAACTCAACATCACTAATCATGTTAAAGTAGACTAAACTACAAAAGTTCACTAATATGAATTAGGGAAGCAATTGCTCTAAATTCTAATGGGTCTATGTTCTTCAGGATGCTGGGAGCAGGTCTTGATAAATAATAAATTCAAGGCAAACCTATGATATTTTTCAATTGCATCCAATCTTAAGATTGAAAGCTGTATAGAGTTAGGTTTAGAATTTTTGGACAAAGCTGTAGCCCCTCAAGGATGAGTATGGGAGAAAGGATAGACATACAGATGACAAGTTTGCACAGCAGTGCAGAAATTAAGAATAAGTAATAGAAGATCAGACAGGAGATAAAGGAAGAACTGAAAATTCTTAAGTCTCATGAGGCCTCTGGGGAGTCACCTCAAAGATAACATATAGAAACTTACTGTTAGCAGTAAGGACTTATAATTAGTTGAATTTTCTATGCATAGAAGTACATGATAAAAATTTTGAACGCTCCTAGTTGCATAGCACAGAAGCATTCATTTACTATGAACATGAACTTAGCATCTAGCCAAATTTTATGTGTCCACATTCACATATCATTCCTTTTTGTGCGTGTGTGTGTGTGTGTGTGTGTGTGATTTCAATCAGGATTCCATAAAAAAATTTGATAATGGCTGAGTTACAAAATATGGATTTGAGTTTGTCCATAGAAATGTTCAAATTGAAAAGGCAAGTTTGGTCCTCTAAAGCCACAATTACTCTATCCAATATGGGGAATCGGATGGAAAGAATGCCAAACTTTTTTTTTTGAGAAAGGAAAAATGCCAAACTAAAATAACACTAATAATTAAATAAATAAACAAGTGAGGAATTATATTTAGTAAGCCTAACAATGCCAAAGTGCACAAAACACAGAGACAAAGATCACAAACTTGACTCACAAAAATAGTGCCCAATAAAATAGATAAGACAAAATAGATAAAATAAACTAAAATATTAAGGTAGTAAGTTAAAAAATAATGATTCCAACCCATCCACCAACAGTTACTTATTATAAATTTATCAATATATGGCGTCCACTCCTTAGACCAAAATACCAATTAGTTTTTTATGTAGGCAATCCCAGATCTCTTATTTTATCATCAAAGATTTTACCAATTGAGCTAATTATAAATTTATAACTTATCATTTTAATTTTAGCTAATTGTGTCTATGTGTATTACTCAATTGACAATGTCTAGGAAATATTCTCTCTTTATTCAATTGGTGTTTGTATAAATTTAGGAATTTTTTTATAAAAAATAATTAATAGATCTAAGATTTATTGATCAAATTTGATAAATAATGATTTTTAAAGTGATATTCTGGTTGATTGGGCTAATTTTTATTGTTGTATGGGCTAGATGTTTTGTTGTTATTTGAACTCATTATGTTGTTCTTGTGGTCACCAACGCTGTTTGAATTATTTTTGTTATTATTTAAAGGGGTTATTATTTTAAGGGGACTAAAATTATATAATGGGGGCCAAAAATATTTTCCTTTGGCCCAAATTCTAGAAATCTCATGAAACATATATACTCTTAATTTTAAAAATAAAAATCTAGAGGATCCATGGCCCCCTTGGGTGGCTCTGTCCCTCCCTTACGAAAATAAATTTTTTTTTCCTCAAAAAAGTTGACAAATTCCAATTTTCTTTCAAAATAAAAAATATGTAATTCATATTAAGAAAACTATTTATAATTTTTTTTTGGTTGTACATAAAAAAACACCCATATCAGTAGGTGTAAAATTGTACATTTATACATAATTGCTACAGTTCATATATACACAATAACGGTAGCATTTGCATTTATTATTTTATTAGTTTTTTCTCTCGTCTCTAGTGGCAGCGGAGTCAGGATTTCAGTTTAGGGGGGGCAAAATTAAAAGACAAGATTGAAAGTAAAATTAATCTAAATATTATTAATCGATGTTAAAAACAAAACAGATATAGAATTATATACCATTAATGCAATTGTCGTACAAAATCTAATATAATATAAACTCTAATTTATTTTTTCATACATAATTTAATTTGTTCAATTGGAAGATTAGTAAAATACACATTGATATGAGTTTGTTTAGAATTTGAATCTAAATCATTATTATAATTTGGCTTCTCCTTAATCTCAATTGATTATAAGTATATATTTCATATTATTAAAATAAATAAAACAAAAAAAATCATAGCTAATAACAATCAAATTAAGAGATTATTCTAAATATATAGAATTTAAACATGTAATTTGATTCCTTAAAATAAATTGAGAAAATAAATCAATATAAAAGAATTATAAAGTTGTATTTTCATTTATGCAAAATTCACTATTTTTTACTCTATTCTTTAAGTAGTAAGTAGTTAAAATTGGTTCCATAGTAAAAATAAAGTGTTTCATAATTGAAATTATGAAAAAGTTAAAGTAGAAGAGAAAAATATTAGGGAACGCTAAGGTTTTAGTTTGTTATAAAAGAACCTAAATATATTTTTTTGTTATGATTATGTCGTAATCCCTTATTTGAGGAACAAATTGCCCGAAGAAAAGCACTCCAGGGAAAAAAATTTCCCAGTGCTTGAGAACATGTGACAAGGAAAAACAGTATGGGTGTTAAGTAGGACTCACAAAACTTTGTTTTGTTTGGAAAAAGACAAAATAATGTTACAAAGATTTGCACCTAATTTTGCTTTCTTCTCTAGTCTCTAGGCATGGAACGTTTGTGTCAAGGTCACAAAATACTTGATAACGTCATATTTAGATTGCTACTTTAGATTTTTTTAGATTACCCAACAACCTTATCTCCTTTTTTTTTTCAATTTTTCTCTCAGCTTCTTTTTCCTTCTCTCGTCTCCTTCTGCTCCAACCCTTGCCGTCCTCGTCACCGGCCTCACCGTCCTCGTCACCGGCGCTGCTGGCTCGTCGGAACCCACTGAAGTGACGAGGTGATGAACGAGTGCTTCGTCGGAGTGGTTTTAGTTGGGATTTTATTCCTGGGTTTGGTTGCAAAGTTAGTTAAGAGTGATGAGATAAGGTTGTTTTGTGAAAGAAGATAGGAAGGTTGAGTGAAGTGGCTTACGAGAGAGAGAGTGAAGGTTGTTGGGTTTAATGGGTAGAGAAGGTTGGACATGGCCATGTCTTTTTTGAGAGTTTTGAGGATCGATTTTGTGAATTTTGATTGGTGACTGAGGAAGAAGCAAAATTTTGAGAGAGAAAGAAAACCCAGTAAGAAAATTGAGGAATATCTTTTGCAAGATGCGATTTTGCCTTCCAAAATCTATAAAAGCTACTGTATATTAGTGAGTTTTATCAGTTGCAGGGAGAGATGGGTTTCGGACGGGGACTGTGAGAGTGAAAAAAAAAAAAAAAAAAAAAAAAAAAAAAAAAGTAGTAGAAGAATGATTATTTTATTGAATAAATGTATAAAATAGATAAATTGATATAATTGTTTTGTAAAAAATAAGTGTATAAAATAGAAAAAATAATTTTTTTTTTGTGTAAAAATTAAGAAAAGTTTGTATCCACGTAGCTATAAAAAAATTGTAAACTATTTTATGTCTCAAATATTGCTCTTTTTTAAGTAAAATAAATAATGACATAACAAATATAATAATATTTTTATAATAAAATTATGAGTAATAAATAATAAAAATTATTTTTTCTTGAAATAAAAAATAAAATTAGTGGTGATATGATGTAAAAACAATATACTAAAATCTAAAACACAATCTGTCTTCTCAAAATTTTATTTTTAAAAAAATTATGAAATTTACTGTCGACGTAAAGTGGTGCTATTCATAGAAGCAGAACACATGGCTAATAGGGTCAAGGTCGTTACCCAAAAAAAAATTAAAAAAAGGGTCATGGTCCACATTGGTGGCCAAACATTTTTTGAGGGTTCAATGTTGGTATTTCCAATCGTCAGCACAAACATCATTATGAATACCATTTCAGCACAGACGTCATTATGAATACCATTTTAAAGCAAACATCATTGTCCAATTGGAACCATCCTGCTAGCTTATTGTGAGACTTTGTTAAGTTTTGGGACAGAAATCTATAAATACCCATTTGTGTAACAAGCATTTCATTCCCAATTTTGTCTGAAGTCAGGAACAGAAGCAAAAAAGCAAAGTACTCGCATTCAACAGGAAAGAATAGAATAGAATCATTGAAAATGGCTGCTGAAGCTCCCACCATTCCTCTTCTTACTCCTTACAAACTGGGCAAGTTCAACCTTTCCCATAGGTATACCAATACACCTTGCAAAGTCCTTTCTTTTTTGTTTTTGTTTTTGTTGTTTAGTATTATCGGAATTGTTAGAGGATGTTTGATACATACACTTAAAAATTGAAAACATGTGTAGAAATATGTGTGGGTGAAAAAATGTGTAGAAATACGTGTAATATTATTTAAAAACTAAAAACATATGTTTGAGTAGATGTACCAAATGGATGTGTGATGGGTTTTGAATTTTTGTGATTGTGATATATCCCAGTTGGGATGATGAATTGTTTTGTTTACAAAGGTTTCAACTTTCAAGAAATCGTATTTGATTATGGACAAAATTTAGCTATAAAATTAGTTGTAATTACTCAATAAAATAAACATTACTACATATTTTGAAAATATAACCGTTGAATTGTACGTTCTCTACATTTTAAATACACAAGTTAAATTTGTGTCAATTAGATATTATATACTTTATGATCTCTAAGCTTATATTTTATGCATAATTTTAAACTATAAAAACTAGTAATTTAAATAATTTATTGATGACATAGTTATTGATCTTTAATTTTCTAGAAATTTTGTAAACATAAAAGATATAAGAAAAAAATGTAATTCAATAGTGAAATTCTCAAAATTCACTTCTAATAAGAAGATATTGAGTAAAATTGTAGCTTTAGGCTATTACTAATTTTGTAATTAAATGACACATTTAATCAGCAATTTCACTTCTAAATGACACATTTTTTCAAGAATTCTCTATATTAATCTGCTAGAAGTGTAAGACTTTGCTGATTTTTGATACTGTTAAGATTGATGAATTTTGTTGGAACTGCATTAACTGTCATGCTGAGCTTTGCTCATTTCATGAGTTGTTAATGACAATTTTTTCCTTTGATCTCAAAAGGAAAATAAATCTGGCATTTGGTTTATTTGGATTTTGTGAATCATCTCTATTGTGTAAATTGGTTTTAGATTTGCAAATTAAGGTATCTGATCACCTTGGCTGTCAGATTCACCCTATTTTGTGCATAAAAATTCATCAAATTCATTGTTCCAAGTTTTAACATGCTTCATTTTGTTTCTTACTTATCTTTTCTGGTATTTTCTTAAAGTAAAATGTGGTCATGCATGTATTGGACAAGCCACTGGCCCCTCACCAACAAATTTACAGTACTCATGGGATTGTACTCAAGGGTGTTTAAAATAGACAACTGGGAAGTCCAAACTTCCTTTTGGATTTGCCAAAATATGATTTTCTACCTTAGAAAAGCAGTGACTGTGATTTTATTGAAATAAGAAATATCAGAGGTCAACTGCTACATTCTGTTTGCTTTGGTTGTACAGGGATTGGACCAGGAGTGGAAGCGACTTGACCAATTTAACTTATTGTAAACTAAGTCTAGGCTAGATTTGGATACTATAAGAGTTGAAATGTCATAAGCAATCACTTTTGAAGTCCATACTTCACATATATACTTGCCTTCTTTCCAAAATCCTCTCATTAGAATTGTTAATTTTCATGTTTGAAAACAGTCATAAACTAAGTGCCACTCTTTCTTTTTTTTCAAAAAAAAAAAAAAAAACTTAGTGCTCTTTGCCGAAGCTTTGTAGGTCTTGGAAAAAGGTAAGCTTATGATATAAACATAGGTTGAAAAGAGAGTTACACGAATTAAAAACAACGTAGGCCCTGAACTTGAAACAAAGTATTTTCAAATTTCAAGTGCATGGCAAATTAGCTATGAATGATATAGAAATTGTTATAGTTAAAGGACCTATAGGATCTTTGAGGTTCTCCTACCCCACTCCACTACTACATTTTGCGAAATATATCTTTAATACTTGACAATATGGTTGTACTTTAACGATGAACAAACTCTAAAGGAAAAAAATAAATTGTAGATCAAGTCAAGCATTCTCTGTCTCTGACTCTGTCACTCTTTCTCAATTAGGTATTTATTTGTTTACTCACAAGGAGAAGCATTATATTATTTGCAGAGTTTTTTTGATTTTGTGTTTTTCTTCAGCTTCTCAAACCTTATCTCTGCCATAATCATTCAAAACTGTATTGTTTGATTTGGTTTCATTTGTTACTTGCCTTTTTTATTTTATTTTTTAGTATCTATTATAACATGGAGAAAGGGGCCTAATTGTATTATTCTTCCCGATTTTGCTACAAGCAATATATATTTGATTCTTATAAGGTACTACTTTCTTCAGTTAGAAAGATTTCTGACTTGATTTACTCAATATATCATTTAATTTGTATTTTCAGAGTTGTTTTAGCACCATTGACCAGACAGAGATCTTATGGCAATGTTCCACAACCACATGCTATCTTACATTATTCTCAAAGAACCACCAAAGGTGGTCTACTAATAGCTGAAGCCTCTGGAGTTTCTGACACTGCTCAAGGGTAATCAATTTCTTACCATGTTTCCTACTGAAAGACAATCTCCGTTCTGAGTGTTCCCTTTCTTGCCTTGAAAATTTTTATGACTTCTTAGGTTTCTTTGCTATTGTAAAGGTATTCAGACACACCTGGTATATGGACAAAAGAGCAAGTTGAAGCTTGGAAACCAATCGTAGATGCTGTTCATGCCAAAGGAGGAGTTTTCTTTTGTCAAATTGGGCATGTGGGGAGGGTTTCAAATCAAGGTTTGTCTTTGACTAAGGCCACATTTATATCTTCTCTTCTAATATTGCTTGTAGACAATTCAACTTTTATAATGGATGGAGAGAGTTGAAAGTTTTGTAATATGCTAAATTACAAAGACTTTATGGTGAATGATTCATGAATTGTAAATGAGTAGATTTGGGTTTTCTATACCATATTGTGTTTACTTAACTATTGATATCCTGAAGGAAGTATTGCATGTGAACCTATTTGATAAAGATCAAATTGGATGGGAGTTTTGATTGATTGTTGAAATAACCATGCATTGGTGCTGTAGAGTAAAATTAGCAAAAGTGATAATTGTTGGATATAGGGAGTAAGGGAAATTTATGCAACAATATAATTATTTTGAAAAATTATTGATCTATCAATGTAGTGGTGCTATTTTTTGCATAATCTACTCTACTATAAATGAATTTTTTTTATTACAAGGGGGCTTTCATGATGATCATTGCCTCAATGGAAGAGTGGAAGGGGCATCTTCTATTATAACTCTCATATGTTAATGTCATTTTTTTTAGCATCTAATGTATAAGAATAAGGTGAAACCCATTGCTTTAACAAAATCGAATCACAATAATTGCTTTGATAAAAAGCTGATGATGTTGTCACTTTGGCTTAAAAGGCTGTTTTATATCACCATTGAATAGAATGTTATTTAGGACTCGTTTGGATTGAGGGGAGAAAGAGGGGGAGAAAAGGATAGTAGAGTAGAGTTAGCAGAAAATAAGCTAATTTAAGGCCAAATCCACTCTATTCCCCCTCAATCCAAACGAATTAGTAGTCATTTTGGTAGAAAAGGCCAGAGTGTGTGGTTGCTTGCCACTTTTTCAAAAGCATGGTTCTTTCAGTTGGTTGGTCTTTCAAAACCTTTGTAGTTTTTTTTTAGATATGCATACACCACTTGTTCTAAATCATTTTTCAAAGTCATTATTGAGTCCTACATCTATGGTAGTCACAAACATTCAACCACCACTTTTTGTGGCGCGTTAGACCACCCTAAGATCATGAGCTTTCCTTTTTTTTCTTTTTCTTTTTTAAATGGAATAAGATCATGAAATTTCCTTTTTTGCAGTGGAATATTTATACAATCATGTGAAACACATAATGAAGCTATTATGCCTTCTTAATCCAAAAGAAGCAGTAATTTTGTCTCTCATTTATTTTTATTTTTATTTTTCTTGTGTTTTTCAAATCAATAAAGGTCTTGTCAATTACTTCTTTAGATAAATGTTTTTTTTTTTTTGAAGAAAAAAAAAATCTTTGTGAAGAAAAGAAAGATCATTTTCTAAGTAATTTAACAGATCATAACTCTCATTTTTCTAATTCTTTAAGTGATGATTGATGATTTCTTATCAAGCTCATTTGAATTATTTGGATATTTCTTTTTCTTTATATTGTTGTCTACAGGTTTTCAGCCAAATGGTCAAGCCCCACTTTCTGCCTCTAACAGGCCTTTCACCCCTCAAATTGGATCTAAAGGAAATTATGGAATTGACAGTGCAGAATTCACTCCTCCAAGGCAGCTGAGGATAGAGGAAATTCCTCAAATTGTCAATGATTTTAGACTTGCTGCAAGGAATGCTATTGAAGCTGGTAAGTTCTTTTCATGTATTTTTGTAAGATAAATGATATTTGATTGGTCAAATGTACAAGGGAGTGAAGGAGTGTACTTTGTACTTTATGAAAGAAAAATGAAATGGTTACCTTTGTTATTACACAGCTCCTTCATTAAAATGTCATTATTTGTCTTATACACAGGCTTTGATGGAGTAGAGATCCATGGGGCGCATGGTTTCCTAATTGACCAGTTTATGGAGGATCAAGTGAATGATCGAACAGATCAATATGGTGGATCCCTTGAAAATCGCTGCCGGTTTGCTTTGGAAATAGTTGAAGCTGTTTCTAATGAGATAGGAGCAGACAGGGTTGGAATAAGGCTATCTCCTTTTGCAGAATACATGGAATCTGGAGACTCAAATCCAGAAGCTTTGGGCCTTTACATGGTTGAATCCTTAAACAAATATGGTATTCTTTATTGCCACATGGTTGAGCCAAGAATGAAGACAGTCGGAGAAAAGTGTGAAAGTCCCCATAGTCTTGTGCCAATGAGAAAGGCTTTTAAGGGTAATTTTTTTGTTGCTGGGGGTTATGCCAGGGAAGATGGGAACAAAGCTATTGCTGAAAACCATGCAGATCTTGTTGCTTATGGTCGTCATTTTCTAGCCAATCCGGACTTGCCTAAGAGATTTAAGCTTAATGCTCCTCTCAACAAGTACAACAGAGACACATTCTACACCTCTGACCCTGTCCTTGGATACACTGATTATCCATTCCTTGAAGATAGTGCTTAGGTTTTCAAGGAGGACAGTGAAAATAAATTGTCGAAAAACATTGCCTATGTATTTCCTTTCTTGTTTTTAGTGTTTTCATTGTATTGTACAAGTGCAACAAAAAGATTTGATGTATCTAAATAATTTTGAAGTGGTTATTCTCTTCTAGTGATAATATTGTTGGTGCTGATCTGCTTCTGAGCCAAACTAATCATGATTTTGAAGCATAATTTGGCTATTACCAGCAATGATTCTTTACTTAAATTGACAACTATTTGTATAGGATTTTGCCTTCGGCTCTAGCTACAAAGGACTCAATCTCCTTTAGGGCATGTAGGCTTATTTTCTGGCATAAATAAGGATTTTGACAACTATGTAGGATTTTGACAACTATTTTTTGGCATAAATAAGGACTGCATCGAACCATTGTAAGTGGCTACTCAATTACTTGTGATATTATCCATATTTAGGGCATGTAGGCTTATTTTCTCACATCCATTCATAATAAAGTGACTAAATTTCAAACTAGCTGTTGACCTTATCTTTCTAAGCTTGAGACCAGTTATGTATAAAATATGTGACATTAAGCACAAACATAAGTGGAGTTTGCAAATGGAATTATACACATACACATGATTAGCAAATAGCATTTCCTCAGTTTCTTGGCAACCAAGAGGAATCTAGGAAAAGTTAATTTATGATTGACAATTGGCATCATGAGGTTAGTTCCAATGTTTATAGTTGAAAAGCTAAGAAATCAAGAGGATTATCTCTGAATTTAAGAGAACATATAAGTAACACTTCATGTGTATGTGTGTTGAATCTGTTGCCGACATGATAACGTGGTTTAAGTAGAACTGTAATGGATTCTACTTACTCTATTTACTTATTATTTACTAAATGAAAAGGTGAAGATACTGTGCAAAGATCAATCAATGCTAACACCAGAGCTAGCAACATCTTCAGGAACCAGTATATCAAAATCACTGACAGACCATTCTGCAGTCATCCCTGTGCTGCTAACATATATCTCTGTACCAACATTAATTGAAGACCATACACGCCTTGCTGGTTCAGTTCCTGGATCCTGGGCAATAATAATATGTTTCCCATTAGTGCCCTATAACTATATTGTCCATCTTGAAGCAGAGGGACAAACTCAACAGCATTAATCAAGTTAAAGTAGACTGAACAACAAAAGTTCACTAATGTGAATTTGGGACGCAATTGCTCTGAATTCTAATGGGTTTAGGTCCTTCAGGGTGCTGGGAGTAGGTCTAAATAAATGATAAATCCAAAGCAAACCTATGATATTTTTCAATTGTATCCAATCTGAAGATTGAAAGCTGCATAGAGTTAGGGTTAGAATTTTTGGACAAAGCTGTAGCACCTCAAGGATGAGTATGGGATAAAGGACAGATACGGATGACAAGTTTGCACGATAGTGCAGAAATTAAGAATAAGAGAAGATCAGACAGGAGATAGAGGAAGACCTGAAAATTCTTAAGTCTCGCGAGGCCTCTAGGGAGTCTCACCTCAAAGATAACATATAGAAACTTATAGTTAGCAGTAAGGACTTATAATTAGTTGAATTTTCTATGCATAGAAGTAGATGATAAAAATTTTGAATGCACCTAGATGCATAGCACACAAACATCCATTTACTATGATCGCGAACTTAGCAATTAGCCAAATTTTATGTGTCCACATTCGCATATCATTCCTTTGTGTGTGTGTGTGTGATTTCAACCAAGATTCCATAACAAATTTGATAATGGCTAAGTTACTAAAAATATCATAATTACCTGGTAGAAGTATAATCGACTAGAGAGAGCACCCACATCAAGCACCCAAGTCCTTGAGTCTCCAACCCATCCATCTCTTTGCTTTTCAGGATATCCATGCACAGCCCATTCAGGATGTGGCAGAATTTGCACCAGTTCCTGTGCCTGTGGATTGCTATATGGATCACAAATATCATATGGTTCCTCCAGATAATTGGCATTTCCTGGGCTGCAGTAGAGATGATAAGCAGAATACGGAAACCGAGATGTCTCATTTCTGTATATTTTCTCACCAGTACAACTAACATGGTAAGGCGGGCAGGAGACCAGGTTATCAGCACGGCACCAGCTTGTAGTAGCTGGATTTATTATCATTTCGCTGTATCTAGTCACATTTGTCAGAACATCACCATCACATGGATCTCCATTGTTCTTCCAACAGCTTCCTATATCAAGAAGATAAAATTGACTGTTGGGCCCTCCTCCTTGTTTGACATCAACTGTCACCTTCACCTTGAAGTTTGGAGATTCCAGCAACTAAAAATAAAATCCCAAAAGACAAATTCATTAACTATAGAATATAAAGAACTAGTAAAAGTGTCAATTACAGCAGATCATGAAACCTTGATAAAAAAAACAAAGTAGAGAGAGCATCTAGCCAACCCCAATTAGTTGGATTAAGGATTCATTGAGTTTAGGAGAGATCATCTAAATTTTATGAATTATTAATTTACTTGATATACATTGAAATACATAAATTTCAACTCAACTGACATTCTGATTTCTCTCAAGGGTAGTGTGATCAGTAAGAATTCATTTATAGAGACAATGTGTTTAGACAACAAATTTTTCCTACTAGCAAGAAACAAGTGAAGACAAGGAAAAAACCTTTCTTATGATTCCACGGCCACTATAGTGATAACCTCCATTAAATCCTTCAGTTGCATCTGCACGTAGATACAACATAAGCCAAGGATACTTTGAAGATGTTGTTAATCTTTGTGAGAAAACCCAACTTCCTGTTGGATAAAATCTGGTTTTGTATCTCATACAAAACACATAGCGGAAGCAACAAATAAGGATCTATTTCATTCATGATTGACAACATGCACTCTGTAAATTTCAGAATTTAAGAACAAGATAGCGTACCTTGGTGTGGAGAATTTCAAAACAAAGATTAGAAGCACTTGGGAAAACTTTTAATCTTCACTCCAATTCCACTTTACGCCCAAGATGTGTGGTCTCTCAATCAGTTTCCGAGGGGAGAATGAAAGTGTGTCTCACACTCTTTCTTTTTCTTTTCGAAAAATCACGTTAAAAAATTCTGTATGTTTCTCCCTTTATAACTAACTGATTATCTAATTGGGCCGGCCTATTGGGCCTTTCCAATTGGGCTTTAGTGTGTGGCTTGGAATGGGACCAAAAGGGACCAATAAGACACTAGCTCCAATGGGCCTTGGGCTTTTCCGTCAACTCTTGACAAGTCCAAAGTTACCATTAATTATATTTAATACCACTATATAAATATAATTGCACTCTAGGCCTTATTTATAAATTATATCCCAAGACTTTATTTTTACACGCAACCCCTTCATAAAATATTCGTAGTAATACAAAGTCATAAATATAGACTGCCACTTTGTAAATTACTACATCTTATCCTTGAGTACCCGGTTTAATCCTTTAAAATTATTCATCATATATTTATGAAATCCAATTTCATAAATATATACTTTAGTAATTTCTTACCAAAGTGGTTAGGCCTAACTCTCTGAATAACCAAACCCATTAAACTTATCTCAAGGGAATATTTTATATCTCCGTTAAGAGACTATGAATTCCATCTTGAGAATATATGTTCCATCAACACTAAATGTGGTTGCCCAACATACTGAGGTTTTGACCGTCACTTTAGATCTCACTCCTGATATATCAAAGCAACCTACACCTCATGATCAAGTCCATTATTCTCTCAGGATTAAGAGTTCATGCAAATAGAAGTCGTGAGATTTATTATTCATTTGACAGTCGTTAGGAGAATAATAAATCTCACAGTGGTCCAGTTCAATATGTCTTAACTCTTAAAACATATCAACATATCAACTAGAAGTCACCACTTCCATGATCAAGACAAATCATCTTAGTTGATATGTTATAGTTTTCGCAGATGAAATGCCCAATTTCATCACCGACTACGAACTATAAATTCTGAGTTTACAAAGAACTTGTGATTTATATCTTCTGTGACTAAATCACATAAATCACATACTATGCATCTCATGGACTATATGATAATGTCCAAATATTCATGTTACCATTATTTTAGATAAAAATAAACAACTTTATTAAACACAACATTAAGTCATACATAATGTCATACATAGCATCATACAATAGGATTTAAGGGCATATATCCTAACACTTCCTGTGCTCAAATTCTTCTGCCATGTGACTGAGAAGTATGATGTATTTCCTATACCTTTGCTTAAATCGGCATCAAGGTCATATGTTCCATAAAATCCTCCTGTTAAAGACTCTATTTGGTCCCCTGAAGAAACCAATCTTGTATAATTATGGTATACAAGTGGTTGATTCATACAACCCTCACCAAAGCATGGAAAATTTCTCTTTGTTATGATTTTACCGACATTCTTGCCATTCTCAGGACAAAGGGTAGTATTCTTGTCAAAGTTTCCATTCTTGAGCATAATCATCCAGAAGTACCACGGATCTGAGGAATCATGCACCTCACACAGAGAAGCAAGATACTTTTCCTTTTCCACAGCAAACAGGTCAGGGTCCATGTATGGCTTGAATCTCGTCACAGGAAACTTATCACCAGCCCCTAAGCTGTTATCTGATTCATTCACTTTGTGATGAACTTCGCACTTTGTGGTGCGGCCCAAGGAATCTGATTACAGAAGCATAAAACTAACAATGGCCTCAAAGTAAAGAATCAATGTAGTAGATGATTACATTCAATTATATATTATATAATTCACTGTTATCTTAGCTAAATCAAGTATATATGGTTCTTCAAAAGAGTTGGTTGGATAAAAGCGTACATATAGCAAATATGAATGGGGAAAAAACTGATGCCATCTCAGAACAATTATCCTCTTTGGCTATGCAGATGTTTCAGAACAATAGGCCAGTTAATGGCTATGCAGATGTTTCAGAACAATTATTCTTTTAACTGCCTTGAAACAGAATGGTGGAGTAAGGAAAGATAAGGAAGTGGGAAATGATAGGTCTTTTATAAACTTTCAATAAGAATCATGGAAGAGGTCAATGGTTCAAATATCCCCTACCAACTCCCATTGGAGTCACTAATCTAAAAAGGGAAAATACATAAATATATATATATATATATATATATTTTAAGAAATTATGCTTCTCAATATTACTCTATGCAAATGGAAAACAACACCTTGGTCTAATGTTTTTTCAGTAAGTCCCAGAAATACCCTCTTTGGCTTTCCAAAGGAGCAAAAAAAAACAAGCAAAGTACACAGTGGGGAATACCAAATATCAAGAACAAGTCTGTAAATATGAACACGTGTTGTTATATGTAAAATAAATATCTAAAGTCACAATTTCATTTATCATCCAAGCTTAACAAAGTAAGTAAAGTTTGCATTTATTCCATTGTCACCATAGCGAATCAAACCATGGTGACAAATTTTGGTATTGAGTGTCAATTAGCATCAAGATAATTTAGACCCCGGAAACCATACCTGAATTACTGAAAATAATTAACAGAAAAGGTTAAGGATAAAATTGCAATCTGAAAGCTGATAGTTTTGGTTCTATCTTCTATGTATAGGACACATAGATTATATATCTGGATTTGCTTGAGGTAAACTATCAAAACCAATTCAAGAATTTCCATTTTCCAAGAAACATGATTAAGCCATCGAAATCTTCTGATTGTACCACAAAATCCTAAGAGAGAGGAATCAATTTTTGGCACGTTTTTGTAAGCAGCATGATTTCACATAAGAAAGTTTTCCACATTGAATTTAGAAACTAAAACTTATGACTAGGTTCAAATCCTAACCTATCTATCAAAAATAAATAAATAAATAAAACCTATGTCCTAATTAGAGAGAAAGGAATCATTATTAGCACAGTCTTGCAATTAGCATAATTTCACAGAAGACAATTTGACACATTTAATTTGCAAACTAAAACCTATGTCCTAGATTCAAATCCTAACCTTTATCTATAAAAAATAAAAATGAAAACCTATGTCCTAATTTAGAAAAAAAAAATAGAAAGGAAACATTTTTATTACATTCTTGTAATCAGCATAATTTCACATAAGACAATTTGCCACATCTAATTCAGAAACTAGAACCTATGTCCACTGATCAATGATCATACTACTTCATTAGCTACATGGGTTTCCCCACATACACACACACACACATCCATGATCATAAATACATACTCCAACATGAAATTAGCATTAATTGTTAACAACGTAGATAAATTAGCTAACTTTGTAATCAAATATCTATAACTGGAATGAGTAAAGTAGCATGCATATATTTATACCAATGATCAAAGGGCAGCACAAGTCCGCACAATCAACCAGCCTGGGGCTACCCATGTTGGGTGCTTCCATTCCAACCTCATTGCAAAAGTTCCAAGCTTCTAATCCAACTCTCACATCTGGGCTCTCCATACCTGGGTCTCCTATGGCTGAAATGTACTTGTCTGATGAGGCATGAGCTAAATGATAAGCAGCCAAATTCAAAAGAAACAGTGTTTGACAAACATTGTAAGTGGCTACTCAATTTTCTATCCAAATCCTTGTCCACATCCCCCATCTAACACAAAGGTTTTTAAATCAAAATTTTTAATAATTGTTCTTCAATAATCTATAATTTGCTTGCTTTTTAAGGCATAAAACATAATACAAGTATATAATATTCAATAATAAATAGATTTGAGACTTTAATTTAATAGATTTTGACAATTGTGTTTTTAGTTGGTGTCATAGGAAGTCTAAGTCTAGCGTGTAACAAATATAAAACAATATATTTCTAATACAAATAAAAAATATTAACAAATAACATTTGATAATCTATTAAGAGATTTATGAAATATTTTTAGGTAAGGTTGTTCATGGGTTGGGTTTAGAAGGGTACTATTTCACCCATCACCTCAACCCAACTATTTTGGGTTGGAAATGTAAGAATCCATTGTTAGTCATTGAGGATCAAGTATTTGGCCAGCTAATGGCCCATTGATGATCATTTGATTTTGAGATTATGACATGTTGATGATGAAGAGAAGAGACTAACATCAGTGAAGGGAGGGAGGTGATGATCTTTGCTTGTAGATTGAGGCCTCCCCACAACTAGGTTTAGAGTTTTTAATGAAAATTCAGCCACTCACTAACCAAGTTTTGGCTCATGAACTTCAAAATAGCCTTCCAATATGACGATGGGGAGTCTCTCTTTGTGCAACATCAAGAGTCACCATGAATGTTAGAACAGGTTTCGATCAATCAGTATAATAGTTGATTAAATATCTTTCCCTCGTCGATAATGCTTGACAAGGGTCGAGTTTCATGCTGCTAAACCCAATGCTAACCCAAAGCAGTTGACAATATCAACCCTAAAGTCCCAAGTTGTGCTAAGTCCAATGATCAAATTAGTGTCATGGGTTTGATACTCTCCCCCCTATTATTAGGGCTTGCAACTAAAATTCATCTCTCTTTAAACCCAAACTCGAAGTTACAATTTTTTTTAAAGGCGTTGTGACACTATCTTGTAACACATTTGTGTTAACACATGAGTTTTTTATTCATCCAAACAGAAGGAAGGGAGATATGTTTTAGATAATTCTTCAATATTACTAATTTATGTGCTATTTTAAAAGTACATAATAGCATTGCCATCAAGGACTAGAATTGGGTATATCAATTATTTATTCTAAAGGAGATTGTAAAATTAAAGAATCAAATCAAAACAAAAAAGTATTGTCTTCCACTCCCCCTCCCCTTTTCCCATAGCAACTTTTCCCTCGCAATCAATTGGAAACCCCTATCCATGTTCTTTGTGACTACCCTTGGGCCTCACAAATTTGGCAGTCTCCCTCCTTGTTCCTATCATGATCACCATCCCACACTTCTATACTATGGACATCAAACACCTCTATTCAAACCTGGTCAATAACACATATCTTCACAATGCTACATGGCCAACTATATTTGCTTTCACTACCTGTACCATTTGGTTGGCTCGAAATAATCTCATCTTTAAAACTGTTTCCACATCTCTTGCTTCCATTGACCACATTATTATCAGCCATGCAATTGACTTCACCTATATTAGTGGCCAGGCTCTAGTCAAAGCTCATCTGAGAGCTATTAGGCTGATCTCATGGACTCCTCTGACTGATGAATATATTAAAAACAATACATGATAGTAGGTGCTAGAAGAATTTTTCTAAATAATATATCACTTTTTATGAAAAAAGAAAAACACAAAAACAAATAGGTAACCTTTGTGTCATGCATGAGGTGTTATTCCAATAGAATATACTGGTATTCATGTTGATTTTTTTTTTTTTAAATTATACGAGAAAGGTATCTCATTTCAATTGGCTATGAAGGAGAGTTACTAACATTCAAGGTGTTACTTATTGCTCTAAGAATTTAATCTATATCTACTTTATTTGCTTTTAAAATATGGAATAAAAATTTTATGTTTTAGGAATCTGAAGGTGGTGTTATATAATCTAAAATAAGTTATCATTCCTTATTTCATGAAATATGATCATAATTAAAGGACTATAGAAAACTAAATCTTCACCATTTAAAAGGACATTCTTTACATCAAATCAGATAGTTGGGAAATTGATGATATTCCAAACTACATCCATGCCTTTGGGCTAATTGCATGCTGATTCTCAACAATGTATTGGGTGGGTTCCGGTTTGCATTTTGGGATCAAAGAAGGAACTTGATTCAAATTTTACCTACACTAAATACTAATTGATAAAATAATAAATAACAATTATCATGGAATGAATGTACTGGCGGCTCTAGAAATTTTTTCTAGGGGGTCATGAAGAAACTTAAATTAAATAAAGATTTAATTTTAAAAAAAATTGAATATATTGAGTTATTGAAAAAAAAAAAAAACAAATACATGAAATTTTACAATTTCCTTCTACGAATTTTCATATTTTGAAATCGTTCCATGATAGCTTATTATCAGTTTTCATTATCTATTGTCAATGTAAGTATGACCACTTTATTTTGTTAAATTCGTATAATATTTCGTTTTTATGCAATTGTGGTTATATATTTGTCATTTTTTTATAAAAATATTTTAAACTAAATAAAAAAACTCAACTCCACTTGCACTGTATAATTATTAACTCATACAACCACACTCATCCATCCATAAATAATACAATAAGTTGTTCTTTGGTTCTGAGATAAGCTGATATGTGATCAAAGTGTGCAAAAATATTTTTAAAAGTATTAAATTAGTAAAGCAATATTATATATATATATATATATATATATATATATATTTTCCAGTCAAGGGGTTCATTTGAACCCCTGAAATGTATGTGTAGCCGCCCCTGAATGAATGTCGTAAATTCAAATTCTTTAGTAACTAAAAAGAAAAATTATTAGAGCGGGAATCATAGTCAGTTCCTTTGACATTAACACAAATCACAAAAACAAAATGCTCTTTCGTTGGTTGTGGGAAATAATTAGAGCATAAGGCATACAGAGTGATAAGCATAAGAACAAGGAAGCCTTCTTTTTTTATTTTTTTTTTGCATGCCACTCTTCTGTTGGAGTGTGATGCTGATAAGTTAATGTATTACTCCTGCGGCCTAAAGCATGCTAAGAGAATCTCTGCGACTTGATTGGCTAAAATTGTTCTTGCATAGTCTAAGTTTTATATTGCTTAATCGGATGGCTTGAGAATCTGAATTGTTTGAAAAATGAATTGCTTTAAGCTAACTTGATACCGATTATTTTATATACTATGTATAACTACTTCTTTTTTTTTTTTTTTTTTTTGAGAAACACACACACGTATAGGAGAAGGGGGATAAGATAAGAAAATACACTCACACATCAACACCAAAATTGTATGCGGCAGTTAATGTCGCAGAGCAAATGATAAACCCTTTTTCAATATCATACCTTACCGATGTAGTTATATATATAATAATTACCCAAAAGAGAGATAAAAATAATAGTAATTAGAGTATTAAACATCCTTTTTTTTTTTTTTTTTTTGATATAAAGATAGATAAGTAATCTCAAATAGTAATTTAGATCATACCATGCACTGCACCATAATACCGCATGAATTATTCTTACCAGGATCATAGACAGTTGTCTTACACCACACTAATTATGTCCTTTTCAGGGATGACTAATCTAAAGAAAAAACACGTTTATTTGAAGGGTTTTTATATTTTTTCCCAAAAAAAAAAAAATTAAGGTCCTTCATGTTTCCTAGCATCTAACTGAAACGGTTGAATATATGCACTTGAATGGAAAACTCACAAGAACAAAAATCGAGAAATTATAAATTTAATATAATATAATTGAACTTAATTTATTTTTAATAATTTGATAGTTAAGGAATGAATAATTTCCATTTAAAATACCTAGAGATACCAATTAAACTTAAATTCATAAATTAACTTATTAAACTTTTAAATTAAGGAGTATTTATATATATATATATATATTTATATATTATATTAAAATCTTAATCAAAGTCTCCTTGATAGGCAATTTTTACATAATCTCAAAATAGTTTTTTAAGCTCTCATAAAAGGGGGTGGACCCTATATTGGGTCTCACGCGTAAAGCTTACTCCCTTTATGAGAGTTTAGTTCCGAGAGAATGTAAGTTTTTTCCCTCTCCAATAAGTAATTGACACTAAGGGTGTGTTCGTTTGGAGAGAAAATAGGGGGATGAAAAACTAAGGGAGGAAAATAGGCATTTTTCACTGTTGGTTTGGAGAGAAAACTGAGGGAAGATGGAAAACCGGGAGGAAAATTTTCCTCCCGGGCCCACAAAAATTTTCCTCCCAAATTGGGAGGAAAATGGGAGGGGAGAAAACATGAGATAGGGGCATTTACTAAAATGCCCCCATCCCACCTGACGTTGAACCTTCTTCTTTTTTTTTTTTTTTTTTTCAAATGTTACTGAACAAGTAACGTTTTCTTTCTTCTTTCTTCCTTTTTTTTTTTTTTTTTTTTCCAAACGTTACTGAACAAGTAACGTTGAACTTCTTTTCTTTCTTTTTTTCTTCAACGTTCAGTAACGTTGAATTTGTTTTTTTTTTTTTTTTCAATGTTACTATTAACAAGGGTATAATAGTCAATTTATACCCTCCTACTTTTCCACCCTCCCATTTTTCCACCCCTCCAACCGGACACACAAGAAGGAAAACTTAATATTTTCCATCCTCCCACTTTTCTATCCTCCCACAATTTTCCATTCTCCTACTTTTTCACTCCTCCGACCGAACAGACCCTAACCAAAGAAAAAGATGATTTAGACAGATGATCAGATATTGTGGTTTATTTCCATCATCTTTACACGACTCATATATATATATATATATATATATATATATATATATATATATATATAGTCAATCACCCTACTGTGATACCCTTTACCTTTTTCTCTTTTATTCTTTATATATCTTGGAATAATGTTTAAGTGGATCCTTCTTGTCTTTAGACCAGATGTCATCTCTCTCATTAGAAACACGACATATGTCACATATCCATATATCCTGCCATTTAAATTCTGACCACTTCCATGGAGAGCTCAGAAAATGTGATATTAGTTTATATCCTGCCATTTGATAATGGCTAAGTTACAAAATATGGATTTGAGTTTGTCCATAGAAATTTTCAAATTGCAAAGGCAAGTTTGGTCTTCTAAAGCCACTATTACTCTATCCAATATGGGGAATCGGATGGAAAGAATGCCAAACTTTTTTTATTTTTTTGAGAAAGGAAAAAAATGCCAAACTAAAATAATAATAATTAAATAAATAAACAAGTGAGGAATTATATTTAGTAAGCCTAACAATGCCAAAGTGCTCAAAGCATAGAGACATAGATGACACATTTTTTTTTTTCATTTAACACTAGATTACTAAGAATTTCGTTAGTTGCCCAATTTCAAAATAAAGTTGAAAAGTAGTATCTCGAGTTTTTAAAACTCGAGTTTCGGGTAGAAATCGAGTTTTTAATACTCGAGATCCTAAGCTACAAACATTTGACATGGACTTTTTTCCATATGGAGCCACGTTGAAATCGAGTTTTTAATACTCGATTTGTGATCATATTTCAACCACTGAAGCGTCTAGACTCTAGAACACTTTCACTCTCCTTCACACCCAAACACACAAACCCCAAACCCATTGGCAGAGACAAGTGCATCTCATTGGCGGCAAAAAACCCATTGGCAAACCCTCACTTTACTAGAGACAAGCACATCTCATCGGCGATAGAAAACTCTCGTCTCCTCTCATCAACGACCTCTCACTCAGCTCTTTCACTGTCTCACAATGAGGCCAGTAGTAAAACACAGCCCCTCTCCTTTTATATTTACTCATAAACATTTGGCATTTCTCCTATCTTTTATCACTACTCCCATTTATTCATCATCAATCCGTTGGGACTATTGTTTTTCCCTTATTTCCACATAACCCCAAACCAGATACATACAACACTTAGAGTTTTATTTCGGTAGAAATCGAGTCTTGCAAACTCGAGATCAGTGGCATTTCCCAAAGAAAATTGAGTCTTAAAGACTCATTTTTGCTTTGTAGAACTCGAGTTTTTAAGACTCGAGATCTATGTGGCATAATAGTGTTCAACTCAGCAAGTAGGAAGCGAGTCTTTAAGCCTTGAGTTTTATATGGAACTTGAGTTTTTAAAACTCGAGATGTTAGTTTGCAATTATCTTTTAAACACTTGTTAACTTACTATATTCTATCCCCTTACTATGCTAGTACCCAAATATCTCCCATAGATCACAAGCTTGACTCACAAAAATAGTGGACCACCCAATAAAATAGATAAGACAAAATAGATAAAATAAACTGAAGTATTAAGGTAGTAAGTTAAAAGATAAGGATTCCAACCCATCCACCAACAATTAGTAATTATAAATTTATCAACCTATGATGTCCACTCCTAAGACCAAAACAGACTTTACCAATTAAGCTAATTATAAATTTATAAGTTATCATTTTGATATTAATTAATTGTGTCTGTGTATTAGTCAATTGACCATGTCTAGGAAATATTCTCTCTTTATTCGATTGGTATTTGTATAAATTTAGGGATTTTTTATAAAAAATAATTAATAGATCTAAGATTTATTGATCAGATTTGATAAATAATGGTTTTTAAAGTGATGTTTTCGTTGATTGGGCTAATTTTTGTTGTTGTATGGACTAGATGAGTTGTTGTTATTTGAACTAATTATGTTGTCCTTGTGGTTACCACCATCGTTTGAAATATTTTTGTTATTATTTAAAGGGGACTAAAATTATTTTACCGGGGCTAAAAATAATTTTCTTTGGCCCAAATTCTAGAAATCTCATAAAACATACATACTCTTAATTTTAATAATAAAAATCTAGAGGATCCATGGCACCCTTGGGTGGCTCTGTCCCTCCCTTCCAAAAACAATTTTTTTTTTCCTCAAAAAAGTTGGCAAATTCCAATTTTCTTTCAAAATAAAAAATATGTAGTTCATATTAAGAAAACTATTTATAATTTTTTTTTGGATGTACATACTAATTTACTGCCCTAAGAAGCTATAAAAGAAATTGTGAACTAGTTTATGTCTCTAATATTGCCCTTTTTTAAGTAAAACAATTGATAACACGACAAATTTAACAATATTTTCATAATAAAATTAAGAGTAATAAATAATAAAAATTATTTTTCCTTGAAATAAAAAATAAAATTAGTGGTGATATGATGTAAAAATAATATACTAAAATCTAAAACACAATCTGTATTCTCAAAATTTTATTTTATAAAAAATTATGAAATTTATTGCCGCCGTAAAGTCGTGCTATTCATAGAAGCAGAACATTGTTCATAGGGTCATGGTCCACATTGGCGGCCAAACATTTTTTGAGGGTTCAATGTATAGTATTTCCAAACGTCAGCACAGACATCATTATGAATAACGTTTAAGCAAACATCATTGTCCAATTGATTTGGAACCATCCTCCTAGCTTATTGGAGACTTTTTTGACACAAATCTATAGATACCCATTGGTGTAACAAGCATTTCATTCCCACTTTTGTCTGAAATCAGGAACAGAAGCAAACTAGCAAAGTACTAGCATTCAACAGGAAAGAATAGAATAGAATCATTGAAAATGGCTGCTGAAGTTCCTACCACTCCTCTTCTTACTCCTTACAAACTGGGCAAGTTTAACCTCTCCCATAGGTATACCAATACACCTTGCAAAGTTCTTTCTTTTTTGTTTTTGTTTTTGTTTTTGTTGTTTAGTATTATCTGAATTGTTAATATGTGTGATGGGTTTTGATTTTTTGTTATTGTGACATATCCCTGTTGGGATGGTGAATTGTTTTGTTTACAAAGGTTTCAACTTTCAAGAGATCGTAGTTGATTATGAACAAAGTTTAGCTATAATATTGATTATAATTACTCAATAAAATAAACATTACTATATATTTTGAAAATCTAATCGTTGAATTGTATGTTCTTTACATTATTAATAGTTTAATACACATGTCAAATTTTGTGTCAATTAGATGTTATATACTATATGATCTATAAGCTTATATTTTATGCATAATTTTAAACTATAAAAACTAGAAATTTAAATAATTTATTGATGACATAGCTATTGATTTTTAATTTTCTAAAAATTTTGCAAATATAGAGAATACAAGAAGAAGATGTAATTCAATGGTAGAATTCTCAAAATTCACCTCTAATAAAAAGATATTGAGTAAGATTATAATCTTAGGTTATAATCAATTAATAGCTAAACTTAATCCGTTAATTATTTAGAGCACTAGCATTAGAGCATCTATAGCAATTTCTTCAAATTTTTGTACTGTTTAGTGAGTGAATAGTTACTTTTATCTTTTATCTAACCACTTTATAAAATACATTTTCTAACAGATTCTTAATATTTTCTTATCTTATTAAAATGTTATTTCTTCATTATTTCTTTAATATTTTTTTATTCTTTTTTTTTTTTCTTCCTTTATTCACGCTGGCACACCCACCCATCACACGTTACTCCCATAACAAAATAAAATAAAAACATTTAAGGCCACACATTTCATTTGAACAAAACCAGACGGTCCAGACCAACAAAACATTTATCTTCTCATCAAATGGAAAGGGAGAGGAAGAGAGCTGAGAGAAGAAAATGCTTAAGTGAGAGAGAAGTCGTCTTTGTCCTCCATTGCCACCTCCACCTCCACCATTGCTTGTCCTCGTCCCCATTGCCAACGGCATGCGGCCCGGATGCTAAATTCTTTCCTTTATTCAAGATGTTTGATTTTGTTGGTTGACTTGTGTTTTGTCTCCTTTTCTTTGGTCTGTGAGAAGAAACCAAGGGAGGGTGTGGGAAAAACAAATGAAGAAGAAAGAGAAAAAATTAATATAATAGTTAGCTCTGGAATTTTTTAATGTGATGAATTCTTTTCCTAATCTACAGTACCTCATTAGACTTGATGAGTTACTGTTTACAAGCAAAAAACTTTTTGAGATATAAAGACTGTTAGAGCAATGATTTATGGTTTTATTCTCTGTTATAGGAAGAATTTTGGGTTTAGCTACACCGATGCTCTTAGGTGTGTCAAATGCCAAAAATATATTATTTGGCACGTCAAAAAACCTCCCACATTAGATGTTCTAAATGAAAAAAAAAATTAGCATCCATGAACAATACAATTTCCTATTTAGAACTGTAAAGGCATAAAATCTTATATGTGCTAAACATATTTTGGTATTTTTTTTTTTACTTCAATTTCTCTCTCCCATGTCACATCCCAAGTCCTCTCTCCCTTTCTCTCTCTACCTCCTTCTCTTTGTGACATGGGGGCCAAAATAAAATATATTTGTTTTGTTAATTTTTTAATATAGATGAGGTTTGTTTTAAATTATTTCAATGTGATGTAATCTTAAAATAACAGATGTGATGTAGAGTATATTGTAAAATGATATATTAAAATAGATAAAGTAATTTGTTAATGAAATGCTAAAATGTTTAGAAGCCTTTATTCTAGTTAGCACTCTTGCCCTTTTGAGCATTTTCTTGTCAGTTCACATTTGTGCTTGTTTTGTGTTTAACCAAGAAATGACACATTTTTTTCAAGAATTCTCTATATAAATATGCTGAAAGTGTGAGACTTTGATACTGTTAAGATTGGTAAATTTTGATGGAACTACATTAACAGTCATGCTAAGCTCTGCTCATTTCATGAGTTGTTAGTGATGATTTTTTCCTTTGATCTCAAAAGGAAAATAAATCTGTCATTTGGTTTATCTGGATTTTGTGAATCATCTCTATCGTGTAAATTGGTTTTAGATTTGCAGATTAAGGAATTTGATCACCTTGGCTGTCAGGATTCTTTGTGTTTTCAGAACCCCTAAGTAATGTATTTGTAGCTTCATCACGAGCGTGCTGACATTTATTTACAATTGCTTTGATTATATAAGATATCAATCTAGAGTTATGAAATCATTTATCAATAACTTTGGTCTGACTTTTTTCGGGCTGGGGAGGGGAGATGAGACCCTTCAGTTTATCAGTGTTATGTTGATACCTATGACTACACATTCTGTATGATGAAAAGCAATCCAGTTTGGTTCCCTCATCTATATCCTGTCATTCTTCAAATGCTGTATGTTAACATTTGATGATTTTGAACCTACATGTGATTAAAAGAACTAATTCACCCTATTCTGTGCATAAAAATTCATCAAATTATTTGTTTCAAGTTTTTACACGCTTCATTTTGTTTCTTACTTATCTTTTTTGGTGTTTTCTTAAAGTAAAATGTGGTCGTGCATGTATTGCACAAGCCACTGGCCCCTCACCAACAAATTTACAGTACTCATGGGATTGTACTCAAGGTTGTTTAAACTAGGCAACTGTGAAGTCCAAACTTCCTTTTGGGTCTGCCAAAATATGATTTTCTACCTTAGAAACGCAGTGACTGTGATTCTATTGAAATAAGAAATATTAGAGGTCAACTACTGCCTTCAGTTTTCTCTGCTTCTACAGGGGTTGGACCAGGAGTGGAAGCGACTTGACCAATTTAACTTATTGTACACTAAGTCTAGGCTAGGTTTGGATACTATAAGAGTTGAAATGTCATAAGCAGTCACTTTTGAAGTCCATACTACACAAATATATACTTGCCTGCTTTCCAAAATGCTCTCATTAGAATTGATTAGTTTCATGTTTGAAAACAGTCATAAACTAAGTGCCACTCTTTTTTTTTTTTCAAAAAAAAGAAAAAAAAAAAAAAACTTAGTGCTCTTTGCTGCAGCTTTGTAGGTCTTGGAAAAAGGTTAGCTTATAATATAAACATAGGTCGAAAAGAGAGTTATACGAATTAAAAACAACGTAGGCCCTGAACTTGAAACTAAGTATTTTCAAATTTCAAGTGCATGGCAAATTAGCTATGAATGATATAGAAATTGTTATAGTTAAAGGACCTATAGGATCTTTGAGGTTCTCCTACCCCACTCCACTACTACATTTTGCGAAATATATCTTTAATACTTGACAATATGGTTGTACTTTAACGATGAACAAACTCTAAAGGAAAAAAAATAAATTGTAGATCAAATCAAGAATTCTCTGTTTCTGACTTTGTCACTCTTTCTCATTTAGGTATTTATTTGTTTACTCACAAGGAAAAGCATTATATTATTTGCAAAGTTTTTCTGATTTTGTGTTTTTCTTCAGCTTCTCAAACCTTATCTCTGCCATAATCATTCAAAAATGTATGGTGTAAATGCACCTTTAGTCCCTAAATTTTGATGTTTTTTCATTTTAGTCCTTACATTTTATTTTTACCACTTTTAGTCCATAATTTAATTAACGCGTTCTATTTTGGTGATTTCTGTTAGTCAACCGACAAAAATAGCTGAGATGGCTACCAGAAGAATTAAAATATTATAAAAAAAATGCCACATCACCATGACCCGTCAGCATATAAATTTAAAAAATTAATTTATTAATTTAAACTAAATAATAAAAATAAAAACAGAATTAAAACTAAAATTTACATAATTAAAATAAAATTTAAAAACTCATCTCATTTCAACCAACCCAAACAAAAATTTATCATTAGGAGCTCTACCAAAAAACAAAAAACAAAAAAAAAATTCAAAAAAGTGTATTTACTTTTTTCTCTCTAAAATCATGATCTGATTTTAGAGAGAGCTCTTACCAAAAAAAAAAAAAAGAGTTTAGAGAGTGAGAGGGAGAGAATGAGCAGGTGAGCAAAAATGGGAGCACGGATGCATGTATGTGTAGATCGGCAATGGCTCGGCATTGTGGTGGTCTGTGGAGGTGGACGGTGGTGGGTCCGTGGGCTGAGCTAGATTGGCGATGGTTGAGCATTGTGGTGGGTCCGTGGAGGTGGGTGCTCGTGGGTCCATGGGTTGAGCGTGGTTGGGTCTATGTGTAGATTGGCGGGGGCTGAGTATTGTGGTGAGTCCGTGGAGGTGGGTGCTCGTGGGTTTGTGGGCTGAGCGTGGTTGGGTCTATGTGTAAATCGGTGGTGGCTGAGCATTGTGGTGGTCTGTGGAGATGGGTGCTGGTGGTCCGTGGGCTAAGCGTGGTTGGGTCTATGTGTAGATCGGCGGTGGTTGAGCATTGTGGTGGGTCCGTGGAGGTGGGTGCTGGTGGGTCCATGGGCTGAGCGTGGTTGGGTCCTTGTAGATTGGTTTGGAGCAGATCTAGAGGAAGGGAAACGGCGGTGGGAGCAGATCTAGAGAATGGAACTCGATTTCGGCCTCTGTCTCAGCCACAATGGAGCTCGCTGGTCTCGGCCTTCGTCCCGGTCTTGGCCACGATGGAGCTCGCTGATCTCGGCCACCGTCTTGGCGTGGGTTTCTTGACTGATAGGTGGGTTTGGTGACTTTTTCGGTGGCAGTGGTGGTCATGTTCAGGAACTTTTGTGGGTTTTTGAGCTGAAGTTCATGTTATGAAGAGATGTTTTAAATTGGCGGGGTGGTGGTAGGATCTGAGTTTGATTGTGTTGGTTTGGGTTTGATTGTGTAAAATGAAAAACATTTTGAATAACATGAAGAACATTCTTAATTAACGTGAATTTTAATTTTTAATTAGTTTTTATTTTTATTATTTAGTTAAAATTAATAAATTAATTTTTTAAATTTATATGCTGATATATTATGGTGATGTGACATTTTTTATAATATTTTAATTTTTTTAGATAGTCACCTCAGTTATTTTCGTCGGTTAATCAACGAAAATGACCAAAATGGAACGCGTTAATTGAATTAGGGACTAAAAGTGGTAAAAATAAAATGTAGGGACTAAAATGGAAAAACGTCAAAATGTAAGGATTAAAAGTGCATTTGCGCCAAAATGTATTGCTTGATTTGGTTTCATTTGTTACTTGCCTTTTTGTTTTATTTTTTAGTATCTATTATAACATAGAGAAGCGGGCTTAATCGTATTATTCTTCCCGACTTTGCTACAGGCAATATATATTTGATTCTTATAGGGTACTACTTTCTTCGGTTAGAAAGATTTCTTATTTGATTTAATCAATTTATCATTTAATTTGTATTTTCAGAGTTGTTTTAGCACCATTGACCAGATGGAGATCTTATGGAAATGTTCCTCAGCCACATGCTATCTTATATTATTCTCAAAGAACCACCAAATGTGGTCTACTAATAGCCGAAGCCACTGGAGTTTCTGACACTGCTCAAGGGTAATCAATTTCTTACCATGTTTCCCACTGAAAGATAATCTCCATTTTGAATGTTCCCTTTCTTGCCTTGAAAATTTTTATGACTTCTTAGGTTTCTTTGCTATTGTAAAGGTATCCAGACACACCTGGTATATGGACAAGAGACCAAGTTGAAGCTTGGAAACCCATCGTAGATGCTGTTCATGCCAAAGGAGGAGTTTTCTTTTGTCAAATTTGGCATGTGGGGAGGGTTTCAAATCAAGGTTTGTCTTTGACTAAGACCACCTTTATATCTTCTCTTCTAATATTGCTTTTAGACAATTGAACTTTTGTAATGGATGGAGAGAGTTGAATGTTTTGTAATATGCTAAATTACAAAGACTTTATGGTAAATGATTCATGAATTGTAAATGAGTAGATTTGGGTTTTCTATACCATATTGTGTTTACTTAACTATTGATATCCTGAAGGAAGTACTGCATGTGAACCTATTTGAGAAAGATCAAATTGGATGGAAGTTATGATTGATTGTTGAAATAACCATGTGTTGGTGCTGTAGAATGTCATTCCCTGCAATGCATAATGAGTGTCACATTTGAAAAATAAACATAATTTTTGAGGAAGAGCATTAATTGGCTTGACTCTCATTTTAGAGAGTAAAACTAGCAAAAGTGATGGTTGTTGGATATAGGGAGTAAGGGAAATTTATGCAACAATATAATTACTTTGGAAAATTATTGATTTATCAATGTAGTGTTATTTTTTGCATAATCTACTCTACTATAAATGAATTTTTTTGTTACAAGGGGCCTTTCATGATGGTCATTGCCTCAATGGAAGAGTGGAAGGGGCATCTTCTATTATAAGTCTAATATGTTAATGTCATTTTTTTAGCATCTAATTTATAAGAATAAGGTGAAACCCACTGGTTCAACAAAATCGAATCACAGTAGTTGCTTTGATAAAAAGCTGATGATGTTGTCACTTTGGCTTAAAAGGTTGTTTTATATCACTATTGAATACAATGTTATTTAGGACCCGTTTGGATTGAGGGGAGAAAGAGGGGGAGCGGAGGAGAGTAGAGTGGAGTTAGCTAATTTTGGACCAAATCAACTCTATTTCCCCTCTTTCCCCTTCAATCCAAATGGACTAGTAGTCATTATGGTAGAAAAGGCTAGAGTGTCTGGTTGCTTGCCACTTTTTCAAAAGCATGGTTCTTTTAGTTGGTTGGTCTTTCAAAATCTTTTAGTTTTGTTTTAGATATGTAGACACCACTTGCTCTAAATTAGTTGTCAAAATCATTATTGAGTCCAATATCTATGGTAGTCATAAACATTCAATCACCACTTTTTGGCGCATTAGACTGCCCTAAGATCATGAGCTTTCCTTTTTTATTTTTTGTAAATGGAATAAGATCATGAAATTTCCTTTTTTGGAGTGGAATATTTATACAATAATGTGAAACACATAATGAAGCTACTATGCCTTCTTGATCCAAAAGAAGCATTAATTTTTTCTCTTATTTATTTTTATTTTTCTTGTGTTTTTCAAATCAATAAAGGTCTTGTCAATTACTTCTTTAGATAAATGTTTTTTTTTTTTGAAGAAAAATAAATCTTTGCGAAGAAAACTAAATCTTTGCAAAGAAAAGAAAGATCATTTTCTAAGTTATTTAACATATCATATCTCTCATTTTTCTAATTCTTTAAGCTAATTCTTTAAGTGGTGATTGATGATTTCTTATCAAGCTCATTTGAATTATATGGATATGTATTTTTCTTTATATTGTTGTCTACAGGTTTTCAACCAAATGGTCAAGCCCCACTTTCTGCCTCTGACAGGCCTTTGACCCCTCAAATTCGATCTAATGGAATTGACGTTGCGGACTTCACTCCTCCAAGGCGGCTGAGGATAGAGGAAATTCCTCAAATTGTCAATGATTTTAGACTTGCTGCAAGGAATGCTATTGAAGCTGGTAAGTTTTTTTCATTTATTTTTATAAGATAAATGATATTTGATTGGTCAAATGTACAAGGGAGTCAAGGAGTGTACTTTGTACTTTATGAAAGAAAAGTGAAATGGTTACCTTTGTTATTGCACAGCTATTTCATTAAAATGTCATTATTTGTCTTATACACAGGCTTTGATGGAGTAGAGATCCATGGAGCGCATGGTTACCTAATTGACCAGTTTATGAAGGATCAAGTGAATGATCGAACGGATCAATATGGTGGATCCCTCGAAAATCGTTGTCGGTTTGCTCTAGAAATAGTTGAAGCTGTTTCTAATGAGATAGGAGCAGACAGGGTTGGAATAAGGCTATCTCCTTTTGCAGACTACATGGAATCCGGAGACTCAAATCCAAAGGCTTTGGGCCTTTACATGGCTGAATCCTTAAACAAATATGAGATTCTTTATTGCCACGTGATGAGGACAGCTGGAGAAAATAGTGAAAGTCCTCATAGTCTTGTGCCAATGAGAAAGGCTTTTAAAGGTATCTTTTTAGTTGCTGGGGGTTATGATAGGGAAGATGGGAACAAAGCTATTGCTGAAAACCTTGCAGATCTTGTTGCTTATGGTCGTCATTTTCTAGCCAATCCAGATTTGCCTAAGAGATTTAAGCTCAATGCTCCTCTCAACAAGTACAACCGAGACACATTTTACACCTCTGACCCTGTCCTTGGATACACTGATTATCCATTCCTTGAAGACATTGCTTAGGTTTTCAAGGAGGAGAGTGAAAATAAATTGTACAAAAACATTGCCCTATGTAATTTCTTTCTTGTTTTTAGTGTTTTCATTGTATTGTGTGAGTGCAACAAAAAGATTTGATAGATCTAAATAATTTTGAAGTGGTTATTCTCTTCTAGTGATAGTATTATTGGTGCTGATCTACTTCTATGCCAGACTAATCATGATTTTGAAGCATAATTTGGCTATTACAGGCAATTATTCTTTACTTAAATTGACAACTATGCGTGGAAGATTTTGCCTATAGCTTTAGCTACAAAGGACCCAATCTCCTTTACTTTTTGGCATGCATAAGGTCTGCGTTGAACCATTATAAGTGGCTACTCAATTACTTGTGATATTATCCATAGTTACGACATGTAGGCTTATTTTCTCACTTCCATTCATAATAAAGTGACTAAGTTTCAAGCTATCTGTCATCCTTATCTTTCTAAGCTTGAGACCAGTTGTGTACAAAATAATGAAATATTAAGCACAAACACAAGTGGAGTTTACAAATGGAATTAGCAAATAGTATTTCCTAAGTTTCTTGGCAACCAAGAGGAGTCTAAGAAAAGTTATTTATGATTGACAATTGATATCATAAGGTTAGATCCAATGTTTATAGTTGAAAAGTGAAGAAAGTTAGGAGGATAATCTCTGGATTTAAGAGAACATATACGCAACATTTATCATGTGTACGTGTGTTGAATCTATTGCTGGCATAATAACGTGGTTTAAGTAGAACTGTAATGGGTTCTACTTACTCTATTTACTTATTCTTTACTAAATGAAAAGGTGAATATACTATGCAAAGATCAATCAAAGCTAACACCAGAGCTAGCAACATCTTCAGGAACCAGTATATCAAAATCACTAACAGACCATTTTGCAGTCATCCCTATGTTGCTAACATATATTGTCCATCTTGAAGCAGAGGGACAAACTCAACATCACTAATCAAGTTTAAGTAGACTAAACTACAAAAGTTCACTAATGTGAATTAGGGAAGCAATTGCTCTGAATTCTAATGGGTTCAGGTTCTTCAGGATACTAGGAGCAGATCTTGATAAATAATATATTCAAAGCAAACCAATGATATTTTTCAATTGCATACAATCTTAAGATTGAAAGCTGCATAGAGTTAGGTTTAGAATTTTTGGACAAAGCTGTAGCACCTCAAGGATGAGTATGGGAGAAAGGACAGACATACAGATGACAAGTTTGCATAGTAGTGTAGAAATTAAGAATAAGTAATAGAAGATCAGACAGGAGATAGAGGAAGAATTGAAAATTCTTAAGTCTCATGAGGCCTCTGGGGAGTCACCTCAAAGATAACATATAGAAACTTATTTTTAGCAGTAAGGACTTATAATTAGTTGAATTTTCTATGCATAGAAGTACATGATAAAAATTTTGAACGCTCCTAGATGCATAGCACAGAAACATCCATTTACTATGAACATGAACTTAGCATCTAGCCAAATTTTATGTGTCCACAATCGCATATCATTCCTTTTTGTGCGTGTATGTGTGTGATTTCAACCAAGATTCCATAAAAAAATTTGATAATGGCTAAGTTACAAAATTTGGATTTGAGTTTGTCCATAGAAATTTTCAAATTGAAAAGGCAAGTTTGGTCCTCTAAAGCCACAATTACTCTTTCCAATATGGGGAATCGGATGGAAAGAATGCCAAACTTTTTTTTTTTAAATTTTTGAGAAAGGAAAAATTGCCAAACTAAAATAATACTAATAATTAAATAAATAAACAAGTGAGGGATTATATTTAGTAAGCCTAACAATGCCAAAGTGCTCAAAACACAGAGACATAGATCACAAACTTGCCTCACAAAAATAGTACCCAATAAAATAGATAAGACAAAATAGATAAAATAAACTAAAATGTTAAGGTAATAAGTTAAAAAATAATGATTCCAACCCATCCACCAACAGTTACTAATTATAAATTTATCAATATATGGCGTCCACTCTTAAGACCAAAATAACAATCAATTGACAACTCCAGATCTCTTATTCAATCATTAAAAATTTTACCAGTTGAGCTAATTATAAATTTATAACTTATCATTTTGATATTAACTAATTGTGTCTATGTGTATTACTTAATTGACAATGTCTAGGAAATATTCTCTCTTTATTCGATTGGTATTTGTATAAATGTAGGAATTTTTTTTATGAAAAATAATTAATAGATCTAAGATTTATTGATCAGATTTGATAAATAATGATTTTTAAAGTGATATTCTGGTTGACTGGGCTAATTTTCGTTGTTGTATGGGCTAAATGTTTTGTTGTTATTTGAACTAATTATGTTATTCTTGTGGTCACCAACGTCGTTTGAATTATTTTTGTTATTATTTAAAGGGGTTTTTATTTTAAGGGGACTAAAATTATATTATGGGGGCCAACAATAATTTTCTTTGGCCCAAACTCTAGAAATCTCATAAAACATATATACTCTTAATTTTAAAAATAAAAATCTAGAGGATCCATGGCCCCCTTGGGTGGCTCTGTCCCTCCCTTACGAAAAAAAAATATTTTTCCTCAAAAAGGTTGGCAAATTCTAATTTTCTTTCAAAATAAAAAAATATGTAGCTCAGGTTAAGAAAACTATTTATAATTTGTTTGTAAAATTGTACATTTATACATCATTGTTATAGTTCATATATACCCAATTACGGTAGCATTTGTATTTATTATTTTATTAGTTTTTTCTCTCGTCTGTTGTTCTCCTTTTTTTTTTTTTTTCAATTTTTCTCTCAGCTTCTTTTACCTTCTCTCGTCTCCTTCTGACTCCAACCCTTGCCGTCCTCGTCACCGGCCTCACCGACTCCGGCCTCACCGTCCTCGTCACCAGCGCCGCTGGCTCGTCGGAACCCACTGAAGCGACGAGGCGATGAACGAGGTGATGAACGAGTGCTTCGTCGGAGTGGTTTTAGTTGGGATTTTATTTCTGGGTTTGGATGCAAAGTTAGTTAGAGTGATGAGATAAGGTTGTTTTGTGAAAGAAGATAGGAAGGTTGAGTGAAGTGGCTTACGAGAGAGAGAGAGTGTTAAGGTTGTTGGGTTTAATGGGTAGAGAAGGTTGGACATGGTCATGTCTTTTTTGAGAGTTTTGAGGATTGGTTTTGTGAATTTTGATTGGTGACTAAGGAAGAAGCAAAATTTTGGGAGAGAAAGAAAACCCAGTAAGAAAATTGAGGAATATCTTTTGCAAGATGCGATTTTGCCGTCCAAAATCTATAAAAGCTGCTGTATTTTAGTGAGTTTTATCAGTGTGCAGGGAGAGATGGTTTTTTGACAGGGACTATGAGAGCGGCGAAAAAAAAAAAAAAAAAAAAAGAAAAGAAAAAAAAGGGGGTGGGTTAAAGAATAGATATTTTATTAAATAAATGTGTAAAATAAATAAACTGATGACGTGAGTATTTTGTAAAAATAAATGAGTAAAATAAAAAAAAAAGTAAGTTTTTTAATATAAAATAGAAGGAAAGATTGCATCCACTTATGTGGATGCTCTAAGTTATAAAAAATTGTGAACTAATTTATGTCTCAAATATTGCTTTTTTTTAAGTAAATAAATGACAAATTTAACAATATTTTTATAATAAAATTATGAGTAATAAATAATAAAAATTATTTTTTCTTGAAATAAAAAATAAAATTAGTGGTGATATGATGTAAAAAAAATATACTAAAATCTAAAACACAATCTGTGTTCTCAAAATTTTATTTTTAAAAAAATTATGAAATTTACCGCCGTCGTAAGGTATGGTCGTCAATAGGGACATGGTCGTTTACCCAAAAAAAAATATATATATACAGGGTCATGGTCCACATTGGTGGCCAGCCATTTTTTGAGGTATATTCAATGTATGGTATTTCCAAACGTCAGCACAGACATCATTATGAATACCATTTTAAAGCAAACATCATTGTCCAATTGAAACCATCCTGCTAGCTTATTGTGAGACTTTGTTTTTTTTTTTTGGGACACAAATCTATAAATACCCATTTGTGTTACAAGCATTTCATTCCCACTTTTATCTGAAATCAGGAACAGAAGCAAAGTACTAGCATTCAACAAGAAAGAATAGAATAGAATCATTGAAAATGGCTGCTGAAGCTCCCACCATTCCTCTTCTTACTCCTTACAAACTGGGCAAGTTCAACCTTTCCCATAGGTATACCAATACACCTTGCAAAGTTCTTTCTTTTTTGTTTTTGTTTTTGTTGTTAAGTATTATCTGAATTGTTAGAAGGTGTTTGGTATATGTACTCAAAAACTGAAAACATATGTTTGAAAACAAGTGTAGAAATATGAGTAGGTGAAAAAGTGTGTAGAAATACGTGTAATGTTATTTAGAAACTAAAAACATGTGTTTGAGTGAATGTATCAACTAGATGTGTGATGGATTTTGATTTTTTGTGATTGTGACATATCCCAGTTGGGATGATGAATTGCTTTGTTTACAAAGGTTTCAACTTTCAAGAAATTGTAGTTAATTATGGACAAAGTTTAGCTATAAAATTAATGGTAATTACTCAATAAAATAAAATTACTACATATTTTAAAAATCTAATCATTGAATTGTATGTTTTTTACACTTTAAATACGCATGTCAAATTTTGTGTCAATTTGATAATATATATTATATGATTTATAAGCTTATATTTTATGTATAATTTTAAACTATAAAAACTAGCAATTTAAATAATTTATTGATGACATAGCTATTAATATTTAAATTTTTTAGAAATTTTGCAAACATGGAGGATATAAGAAGAAAATGTAATTCAATAGTGGAAATCTCAAAATTCACCTCTAATAAGAAGATATTGAGTAAGATTGTAGCCTTAAACTATAACCAATTTAATAACTAAGTTTAATCCTTTGACTATTTAGAGCACTAGTATTAGGTGTGCAAAATGCCAAATTCCAAAAAACCACCCATGTTCTAAATGCTAAAAAATTTAGCATTGATGAACAATACAAATTCATATTTAGAACTGTAGGGACTTATATGAGCTAAACATATTTTGGTATTTTTTTTTTTTACTTCAATTTCTCTCTCCCATGTCACATCCTGACTCCTCTCTCCCTTTCTCTCTCTACCTCTCTCTCTTTGTCACATGGGGGCCACAAAAACATATATTTGTTTTGTTAATTTTTTAATATAGATGAGGTTTGTTTTAAATTATTTTAATGTAATGTAATCTTAAAATAGAAGATGTAATGTAAAGTAAAGTGTATTGTAAAATGATATGTTAAAATAGATAAAATAACTTTTTGATATGTCAAATGCTAAAATTGGTAGAGAACTTGATGCTAGTTAGCACTCTTGCCCTTTTGAGCATTTTCTTGTCAGTTTACATCTGTGTTTGTTTTGTGTTCAACCAAGAAATGACACATTTATCAAGAATTCTCTATTTTAATCTGCTAAAAGTGTGAGCCTTTGCTAATTTTTGATACTGTTAAGATTGATGAATTCTGTTGGAACTGCATTAACTGTCATGCTGAGCTCTGCTCATTTCATGAGTTGTTACTGATGATTTTTTCCTTTGATCTCAAAAGGAAAACAAATCTGGCATTTGGTTTATCTGGATTTCGTGAATTATCTCTATTGTGTAAATTGGTTTTAGATTTGCAGATTAAGATATCTAATCACCTTGGCTGTCAGGATTCACCCTATTCTGTGTATAAAAATTCATCAAATTCATTGTTCCAAGTTTTAACATGCTTCATTTTGTTTCTTACTCATCTTTTATGGTATTTTCTTAAGTAAAATGTGGTCATGCATGTATTGCACAAGCCACTGGCCCCTCACCAACAAATTTACAGTACTCATGGGATTATACTCAAAGGTGTTTAAACTAGACAACTGGGAAGTCCAAACTTCCTTTTGGATCTGCCAAAATATGATTCTCTACCTTAGATAAGCAGTGACTGTGATTCTATTGAAATAAGAAATATCTGAGGTCAACTGCTGCATTCAGTTTGCTCTGCTTGTACAGGGGTTGGACCAGGAATGGAAGCGACTTGACCAATTTAACTTATTGTACACTAAGTCTAGGCTAGGTTTAGATACTATAAGAGTTGAAATGTCATAAGCAGTCACTTTTGAAGTCCATACTACACAAATATATGCTTGCCTTCTTTCCAAAATGCTCTCATTAGAATTGTTAAGTTTCATGTTTGAAAATAGTCATAAACTAAGTGCCACTCTTTTTTTTTTTTCAAAAAAAAAAAAAAACTTAGTGCTCTTTGCTGCAGCTTTGTAGGTCTTGGAAAAAGGTAAGCTTATGATATAAACATAGGTTGAAAAGAGAGTTACACAAATTAAAAACAACGCAGGCCCTGAACTTGAAACAAAGTATTTTCAAATTTCAAGTGCATGGCAAATTAGCTATGAATGATATAGAAATTGTCATAGTTAAAGGACCTATAGGATATTTGAGGTTCTCCTACCCCACTCCAGTACTGCATTTTGTGAAATATATCTTTAATACTTGACAATATGGTTGTACTTTAACGATGAACAAAGGAAAAAAATAAATTGTAGATCAAGTCAAGCATTCTCTGTCTCTGACTCTGTCACTCTTTCTCATTTAGGTATTTATTTGTTTACTCACAAGGAGAAGCGTTATATTATTTGCAGAGTTTTTCTGATTTTGTGTTTTTCTTAAGCTTCTCAAACCTTATCTCTGCCATAATCATTCAAAACTGTATTGTTTGATTTGGTTTCATTTGTTATTTGCCTTTTTTATTTTATTTTTTAGTATCTATTATAACATAGAGAAAGGGGCCAAATTGTATTATTCTTCCCGACTTTGCTACAGGCAATATATATTTGATTCTTATAGGGTACTACTTTCTTCAGTTAGAAAGATTTCTTACTTGATTTACTCAATTTATCATTTAATTTGTATTTTCAGAGTTGTTTTAGCACCATTGACCAGACAGAGATCTTATGGCAATGTTCCTCAACCACATGCTATCTTATATTATTCTCAGAGAACCACCAAAGGTGGTCTACTAATAGCTGAAGCCACTGGAGTTTCTGACACTGCTCAAGGGTAATCAATTTCTTACCATGTTTCCCACTGAAAGACAATCTCCATTTTGAGTGTTCCCTTTCTTTCCTTGAAAATTTTTATGACTTCTTAGGTTTCTTTGCTATTGTAAAGGTATCCAGACACACCTGGTATATGGACAAAAGAGCAAGTTGAAGCTTGGAAACCCATCGTAGATGCTGTTCATGCCAAAGGAGGAGTTTTCTTTTGTCAAATTTGGCATGTGGGGAGGGTTTCAAATCAAGGTTTGTCTTTGACTAAGACCACATTTATATCTTCTCTTCTAATATTGCTTGTAGACAATTGAACTTTTGTAATGGATGGAGAGAGTTGAATGTTTTGTAATATGCTAAATTACAAAGACTTTATGGTGAATGATTCATGAATTGTAAATGAGTAGATTTGGGTTTTCTATACCATATTGTGTTTACTTAACTATTGATATCCTGAAGGAAGTATTGCATGTGAACCTATTTGATAAAGATCAAATTGGACGGAAGTTTTGATTGATTGTTGAAATAACCATGCGTTGGTGCTGTAGAATGCTATTCCCTGCAATGCATAATGAGTGTCACATTTGAAAATAAACATACTTTTTGAGGAAGAGCATTAATTGGCTTGACTCTCAACTTAGAAAGTAAAATTAGCAAAAGTGATGGTTGTTGGATATAGGGAGTAAGGGAAATTTATGCAACAATATAATTATTTTGAAAAATTATTGATCTATCAATGTAGTGGTGCTATTTTTTGCATAATCTACTCTACTATAAATGATTTTATTTTATTACAAGGGGGCTTTCATGATGATCATTGCCTCAATGGAAGAGTGGAAGGGGCATCTTCTATTATAAATCTAATATGTTAATGTCATTTTTTTTAGCATCTAATGTATAAGAATAAGGTGAAACCCATTGCTTTAACAAAATCGAATCACAGTAGTTGCTTTGATAAAAAGTTGATGATGTTGTCACTTTGGCTCAAAATGCTGTTTTATATCACCATTGAATAGAATGTTATTTAGGACCTGTTTGTATTGAGGGGAGAAAGAGGGAGAGTGAATGAGAGTAGATTTGAGTTAACAGAAAATAAACTAATTTTGGGTCAAATCAACTCTATTCCCCCTCTTTCCCCCTCAATCCAAACGGACTACTAGTCATTTTGGTAGAAAAGGCCAGAGTGTGTGGTTGCTTGCCACTTTTTCAAAAGCATGGTTCTTTCAGTTGGTTGGTCTTTCAAAATCTTTTTAGTTTTGTTTTAGATATGCAGACACCACTTGCTCTAAATCAGTTTTCAAAATCATTATTGAGTCCTATATCTATGGTAGTCACAAACATTCAACCACCACTTTTTGGCGCGTTAGACCACCCTAAGATCATGAGCTTTCCTTTTTTTCTTTTTTTCTTTTTTATAAATGGAATAAGATCATGAAATTTCCTTTTTTGGAGTGGAATATTTATACAATCATGTGAAACACATAATGAAGCTATTATGCCTTCTTAGTCCAAAAGAAGCATTAATTTTGTCTCTTATTTATTTTTATTTTTCTTGTGTTTTTCAAATCAATAAAGGTCTTGTCAATTACTTTGTTAGATAAATGCTTTTTTTTTTTTTTGAAGAAAGAAAAAATCTTTGCGAAGAAAAGAAAGATCATTTTCTAAGTAATTTAAAAGATCATAACTCTCATTTTTCTAATTCTTTAAGTGATGATTGATGATTTCTTATCAAGCTCATTTGAATTATTGGGATATTTATTTTTCTTTATATTGTTGTCTACAGGATTTCAGCCAAATGGTCAAGCCCCACTTTCTGCCTCTAACCGGCCTTTCACCCCTCAAATTGGATCTAAAGGAAATTATGGAATTGACGGTGCAGAATTCACTCCTCCAAGGAAGCTGAGGATAGAGGAAATTCCTCAAATTGTCAATGATTTTAGACTTGCTGCAAGGAACGCTATTGAAGCTGGTAAGTTCTTTTCATGTATTTTTATAAGATAAATGATATTTGATTGGTCAAATGTACAAGGGAGTGAAGGAGTGTACTTTGTACTTTATGAAAGAAAAATGAAATGGTTACCTTTGTTATTACAAAGCACCTTCATTAAAATGTCATTCTTTGTCTAATACACAGGCTTTGATGGAGTAGAGATCCATGGAGCGCATGGTTACCTAATTGACCAGTTTATGAAAGATCAAGTGAATGATCGAACGGATCAATATGGTGGATCCCTTGAAAATCGCTGCCGGTTTGCTCTGGAAATAGTCGAAGCTGTTTCTAATGAAATAGGAGCAGACAGGGTTGGAATAAGGCTATCTCCTTTTGCAGACTACATGGAATCCGGAGACTCAAATCCAGAAGCTTTGGGCCTTTACATGGCTGAATCCTTAAACAAATATGAGATTCTTTATTGCCACATGGTTGAGCCAAGAATGAAGACAGTCGGAGAAAAGTTTGAAAGTTCCCATAGTCTTATGCCAATGAGAAAGGCTTTTAAGGGTAACTTTTTTGTTGCTGGTGGTTATGACAGGAAAGATGGGAACAAAGCTATTGCTGAAAACCATGCAGATCTTGTTGTTTATGGTCGTCATTTCCTAGCCAATCCAGATTTGCCTAAGAGATTTAAGCTCAATGCTCCTCTCAACAAGTACAATAGAGACACGTTCTACACCTCTGACCCTGTCCTTGGATACACTGATTATCCATTCCTTGAAGACATTGCTTAGGTTTTCAAGGAGGAGAGTGAAACTAAATTGTCCAAAAACATTGCCCTATGTAATTCCTTACTTGTTTTTAGTGCTTTCATTGTACTGTTTTTTTTTTTTTTTTGATAGGTGTGTTTTCATTGTACCGTACAAGTGCAACAAAAAGATTTGATATATCTAAATAATTTTGAAGTGGTTATTCTAATATTATTGGTGCTGATCTGCTTATGTGCCAGACTAACCATGATTTTGAAGCATAATTTGGATATTACAAGTAATGATTCTTTACTTAAATTGACAACTACGCATATAGGATTTTGCTTTCAGCTTTAGCCACAAAGGACCCAGTCTCCTTTACTTTTTTGCATACATAAGGTCTGTGTTGAACCATTATAAGTGGCTACTCAATTACTTGTGATATTATCCATATTTAGGGCATGTAGGCTTAGTTGCTCATAATAAAGTGACTAAATTTCAAGCTAGCTGTCAAACTTTATCTGTATAAGCTTGAAACCGGTTGTGTACAAAATAATGAAATATGTTACATTAAGCACAAACACAAGTGGAGTTTACAAATGGAATTATACACATACATATGATTAGCAAGTAACATTTCGATAGTTTCTTGGCAACCAAGAGGAGTCTAATAAAAGTTATTTATGATTGACAATTGGTATCATAAGGTTAGCTCCAATGTTTATAGTTGAAAGCGAAGAAAGTCAGGAGGATTATCTGGATTTAAGAGAACATATACACAACACTTACGATGTGTATGTGTGTTGAATCTATTGCTGACATGATAACGTGGTCTAAGTAGAACTGTAATGGGTTCTACTTACTCTATTTACTTATTTTTTACTAAATGAAAAGGCGAATATACTGTGCAAAGATCAGTCAAAGCTAACACCAGAGCTAGCAACATCTTCAGGAACCAGTATATCAAAATCACTGACAGACCATTCTGCAGTCATCCCTGTGCTGCTAACATATATCTCTGTACCAACATTAATTGAAGACCATACGCGCCTTGCTGGTTCAGTTCCTGGATCCTGGGCAATAATAATATGTTTCCCATTAGTGCCCCATAACTATATTGTCCATCTTGAAGCAGAGGGGCAAACTCAACAGCATTAATCAAGTTAAAGTAGACTAAACTACAAAGTTCACTAATGTGAATTAGGGAAGCAATTGCTCTGAATTCTAATGGGTTCAGGTCCTTCAGGGTGCTGGGAGCAGGTCTAAATAAATGATAAATCCAAAGCAAACCGATCATATTTTTCAATTGTATCCAATCTGAAGATTGAAAGCTCCATAGAGTTAGGGTTAGAATTTTTGGACAAAGCTGTAGCACCTCAAGGATGAGTATGGGATGAAGGACAGATACGGATGACAAGTTTGCACAGTAGTGCAGAAATTAAGAATAAGAGAAGATTAGACAGGAGATAGAGGAAGACCTGAAAATTCTTAAGTCTCGCGAGGCCTCTAGGGAGTCTCACCTCAAAGATAACATATAGAAACTTATAGTTAGCAGTAAGGACTTATAATTAGTTGAATTTTCTATGCATAGAAGTAGATGATAAAAATTTTGAATGCACCTAGATGCATAGCACACAAACATCCCTTTACCATGAACGCGAACTTAGCAATTAGCCAAATTTTATGTGTCCACATTCGCATATCATTCCTTTGTGTGTGTGTGTGTGATTTCAACCAGGATTCCATAACAAATTTGATAATGGCTAAGTTACTAAAAATATCATAATTACCTGGTAGAAGTATAATCGACTAGAGAGAGCACCCACATCAAGCACCCAAGTCCTTGAGTCTCCAACCCATCCATCTCCTTGCTTTTCAGGATATCCATGCACAGCCCATTCAGGATGTGGCAGAATTTGCACCAGTTCCTGTGCCTGTGGATTGCTATATGGATCACAGATATCATATGGTTCCTCCAGATAATTGGCATTTCCTGGGCTGCAGTAGAGATGATAAGCAGAATATGGAAACCGAGATGTCTCATTTCTGTATATTTTCTCACCAGTACGACTAACATGGTAAGGCGGGCAGGAGACCAGGTTATCAGCTCGGCACCAGCTTGTAGTAGCTGGATTTATTATCATTTCGCTGTATCTAGTCACATCTGTCAGAACATCACCATCACATGGGTCTCCATTGTTCTTCCAACAGCTTCCTATATCAAGAAGATAAAATTGACTGTTGGGCCCTCCTCCTTGTTTGACATCAACTGTCACCTTTACCTTGAAGTTTGGAGATTCCAGCAACTAAAAATAAAATCCCAAAAGACAAATTCATTAACTTTAGAATATAAAGAACTAGTAAAAGTGTCAATTACAGCAGATCATGAAACCTTGATAAAAAAACAAAGTAGAGAGAGCATCTAGCCAACCCCAATTAGTTGGATTAAGGATTCATTGAGTTTAAGAGAGATCATCTAAATTTTATGAATTATTAATTTACTTGTTATACATTGAAATACATAAATTTCAACTCAACTGACATTCTGATTTCTCTCAAGGGTAGTGTGATCGGTAAGAATTCATTTATAGAGACAATGTGTTTAGACAACAAATTTTTCCTACTAGCAAGAAACAAGTGAAGACAAGGAATAAACCTTTCTTATGATTCCACGGCCACTGTAGTGATAACCTCCATTAAATCCTTCAGTTGCATCTGCACGTAGATACAACATAAGCCAAGGATACTTTGAAGATGTTGTTAATCTTTGTGAGAAAACCCAACTTCCTGTGCTCAAATTCTTCTGCCATGTGACTGAGAAGTATGATGTATTTCCTACACCTTTGCTTAAATCGGCATCAAGGTCATATGTTCCATAAAATCCTCCTGTTAAAGACTCTATTTGGTCCCCTGAAGAAACCAATCTTGTATAATTATGGTATACAAGTGGTTGATTCATACAACCCTCACCAAAGCATGGAAAATTTCTCTTTGTTATGATTTTACCAACATTCTTGCCATTCTCAGGACAAAGGGTAGTATTCTTGTCAAAGTTTCCATTCTTGAGCATAATCATCCAGAAGTACCACGGATCTGAGGAATCATGCACCTCACACAGAGAAGCAAGATACTTTTCCTTTTCCACAGCAAACAGGTCAGGGTCCGTGTATGGCTTGAATCTCGTCACAGGAAACTTATCACCAGCCCCTAAGCTGTTATCTGATTCATTCACTTTGTGATGAACTTCGCACTTTGTGGTGCGGCCCAAGGAATCTGATTACAGAAGCATAAAACTAACAATGGCCTCAAAGTAAAGAATCAATGTAGTAGATGATTACATTCAATTATATATTATATAATTCACTGTCATCTTAGCTAAATCAAGTATAGGTTCTTCAAAAGAGTTGGTTGGATAAAAGCGTACATATAGCAAAACTGAATGGGGGAAAAACTGATGGTTTAAGGGGATTTTAAAATAAAATAAGCATTACCAAAAGAAAGATGACATGTGTGTCATAAATCAATAGAAGCTAGGCCAGTTAATGGCTATGCAGATGTTTCAGAACAATTATCCTTTTAACTGCCTTGAAACAGAACGGTGGAGTAAGGAAAGATAAGAGAGTGGGAAATGATAGGTCTTTTATAAACTTTCAATAAGAATCATGGAAGAGGTCAATGGTTCAAATATCCCCTACCAACTCCCATTGGAGTCACTTATCTAAAAAGGGAAAATATATATATTATAAGAAGTTATGCATCTCAATATTACTCTATGCAAATGGAAAACAACACCTTGGTCTAATTTTTTTTCAATAAGTCCCAGAAATACCCTCTTTGGCTTTCCAAAGGAGCAAAAAAACCAAGCAAAGTACACAGTGGGGAATACCAAATATCAAGAACAAGTCTGTAAATATGAACACGTGTTGTTATATGTAAAATAAATATCTAAAGTCACAATTTCATTTATCATCCAAGCTTAGATCAAAGTAAGTAAAGTTTGCATTTATTCCATTGTCACCATAGCGAATCAAACCATGGTGACAAGTTTTGGTATTGAGTGTCAATTAGCATCAAGATAATTTAGACCCCGGAAACCATACCTGAATTAATGAAAATAATTAACAGAAAAGGTTAAGGATAAAATTGCAATCTGAAAGCTCATAGTTTTGGTTCTATCTTTTATGTATAGGACACATAGATTATATATCTGGATTTGCTTGAGGGAAACTATCAAAACCAATTCAAGAATTTCCATTTTCCAAGAAACATGATTAAGCCATCAAAATCTTCTGATTGTACCACAAAATCCTAAGAGAGAGGAATCAATTTTTGGCACGTTTTTGTAATCAGCATGATTTCACATAAGAAAGTTTTCCACGTTGAATTTAGAAACTAAAACTTATGTCTAGGTTCAAATCCTAACCTATCTATCAAAAATAAAAAAAATAAAACCTATGTCCTAATTAGAGAGAAAGGAATCATTATTAGCACATTCTTTCAATCAGCATAATTTCACATAAGGCAATTTGCCACATTTAATTTGCAAACTAAAACCTATGTCCTAGATTCAAATCCTAACCTTTATCCGTCAAAAAAAAATAAAGCCTATGTCCTAAATTAGAAAAAAAAAATATAGAAAGGAAACTTTTTTATTACATTCTTGTGATCAGCATAATTTCACATAACACAATTTGCCACATTTCATTCAGAAACTAGAACCTATGTCCACTGATCAAGGATCATACTACTTCATTAGCTACATGGGTTTCCCCACACACACACACTCACACACACACACACACACACACATCCATGATCATAAATACATACTCCAACATGAAATTAGCATTAATTTTTAACAACGTAGATAAATTAGCTAACTTTGTAATCAAACATCTATAACTGGAATGAGTAAAGTAGCATGCATATATTTATACCAGTGATCAAAGGGCAGTCCAAGTCAGCACAATCAGCCAGCCTGGGGCTACCCATGTTGGGTGCTTCCATTCCAACCTCATTGCAAAAATTCCAAGCTTCTAATCCAACTCTCACATCTGGGCTCTCCATACCTGGGTCTCCTATGGCTGATATGTACTTGTCTGATGAGGCATGAGCTAAATGATAAGCAGCCAAATTCAAAAGAAACAGTGTTTGACAAAGAAGTGACCAAGAGGAAACACAACAACAACAACAGCCCATGTTTGTGAAATGAAGAGGATTTGGGTTTGTGTCAGAGTGTCTCTCAGTCACTCAGTTTGAGTTTGAGGTGCTACAGTAGGTCAGTCATGTGGTGCTGCACGCGCCGTGGATGCGCGTGAAGATGTGGGACTTGGGGTTGGGGAGATGGGTTTTGTTTGGTTTTTGTGAAATCCACAGTAAAATTTAGCAGATAAGTAGAGATATACGGATGGAGATTAGAGAGAGACAGTGAGAGAAAGTTTTTGCTTTGAAGCAAAGTTGACGTGGAGAAATGGAAAATACCAAAAGATTTGTGGAGTCAGAAATCCCACGTCTAAAAATAGAATAAAAGCTATGTACACTCTATTAATATACACTATTTTAACTGAAATTATGAGGTGAAGACTATAAATAATTGATTTTTTCATTTTATCTATTATCTAAACCTCTCACATGTGGGGTTGACATGACTTTTTTTTTTTTTTTTAAGATAAGAATAAATTGGGATGGCAATCTATCCTTGTCCCTGAGAAAAATTTTGTATCCAAATCCTTGTCCACATCCCCCATCTAACACAAAGGTTTTTAAATCAAAATTTTTAATAATTGTTCTTCAATAATCTATAATTTGCTTGCTTTTTAAGGCATAAAACATAATACTAGTATATAATATTATATAATAATAAATAGATAAGAGACTTTAATTTAATAGATTTTGACGGTTGTGTTTTTTTTTGGTGTCATACGAAGTCTAAGTCTAGCGTGTAACAAATATAAAACAATATATTTCTACTATAAAAAACAATATATTAACAAATAACATTTGATAATCTATTAAGAGATTTATGAAATATTTTTAGGTAAGGTTGTTCATGGGCTGGGTTTAGAAGGGTACTATTTCACCCATCACCTCAACCCAACTATTTTGGGTTGGAAATGTAAGAATCCATTGTTAATCATTGAGAATCAAGTATTGGCCAGCTAATGGCCCATTGATGATCATTTGATTTTGAGATTATGACTTCTTGATGATGAAGAGAAGAGACTAACATCAATGAAGGAAGGGAGGTGATGATCTTCGCTTGTAGATTAAGGCCTCCCCACAACTAGGTTTAGAGTTTTTAATGAAAATTCAGCCTCCCACTAACTAAGTTTTGGCTCACGAACTTCAAAATAGCCTTTCAATATGATGATGGGGAGTTTCTCTTTGTGCAACATCAAGAGTCACCCATGAATGCTAGAATAGGTTTCAATCAATCAGTATAATAGTTGATTAAATACCTTTCCCTAGTTGATATATGCTTGACAAGGGTCGAATTTCATGCTGTTAAACCCGATGCTAACCCAAAGCAATTGACAATATCAACCCTAAAACCCCAAGTTGTGCTAAGTCCAGTGATCAAATTAGTGTCATGGGTTTGATACTCTCCCCCCTATTATTAGGGCATGCAACTAAAATTCATCTCTCTTTAAATCCAAACTCAAAGTTACAATTTTTTTTTTTTAAATGGTGTTGTGACACTATCTTGTAACACATTTGTGTTAACACATGAGTTTTTTATTCATCCAAATAGAAGGAAGGGAGATATGTTATAGATAATTCTTCAATATTACTAATTTATGTGCTATTTTAAAAGTACATAATAGCATTGCCATCAAGGATTAGAGTTGGGTATATCAATTATTTATTCCAAAGGAGATTGTAAAATTAAAGAATCAAATCAAATCAAAACAAAAAAGTATTGTCTTCCACTCCCCCTCCCCTTTTCCCAAAGCAACCTTTCCCTCCTTGCAATCAATTGGAAACCCCTATCCATGTTCTTTGTGAGTACTCTTGGGCCTCACAAATTTGGCAGTCTCCCTCCTTGTTCCTATCATGATCACCATCCCACACTTCTATACTACGGACATAAAACACCTCTATTCAAACCTGGTCAATAACACATATCTTCACAATACTACATGGCCAACTATATTTGCTTTCACTACCTGTACCATTTGGTTGGCTCGAAATAATCTCATCTTTAAAACTGTTTCCACATCTCTTGCTTCCATTGACCACATTATTATCAGCCATGCAATTGACTTCACCTATATTAGTGGCCAGGCTCTAGTCAAAGCTCATCTGAGAGCTATTAGGCTGATCTCATGGACTCCTCTGACTGATGAATTTTTTAAAAATAATACATGATAGTAGGTGCTAGAGGAATTTTTCTAAATAATATATCACTGTTTATGAAAAAAAAATACAAAAACAAATAGGTGTTATTCATGAGGTGTTATTCCAATCGAATATACTGGTATTCATGTTGATTATTATTTTTTTATAAATTATACGAGAAAGGTATCTCATTCCAATTGGCTATGAAGGAGAGTTACTAACATTCAAGGTGTTACATATCATGGAAACATATACAACTCGGGCTTTTAGAACAAGTATGGATCATCTAAGCTCCCAATATCATTCACCGGTGCATAAAAAGGCTGGCCCATTAACATGCGAATAAGTTTTGCTCGTACGAATAGCCAACATGCATAGCCCAAAAGGACTGCAGTTTGACCCAAAAGATATACTTATTGCTCTAAGAATTTGATCTATATCTACTTTATTTGCTTTTAAAATATGGAATAAAAATTTGATGTTTTAGGAATCTGAAGGTGGTATTATATAATCTAAAATAAGTTATCATTCCTTATTTCATGAATTATGATCATAATTAAAGGACTATAGAAGACTAAATATTCACCATTTAAAAGGGCATTCTTTACATCAAATCAAATAGTTGGGAAATTGATGATATTCCAAACTACATGCATTCCTTTGGGCTAATTGCACGCTGATTCTCAACAATGTATTGGGTGGGTTCCGGTTTGCATTTTGTGGTCAAATAAGGAACTTGATTCAGATTTTACCTATACTAAATACTGATTGGTAAAATAATAAATAACAATTATCATGGAATGAATGTCGTAAATTCAAATTCTATAGTAACTAAAAAAAAAATTACTAGAGCGGGAATCACAGTCACTTCCTTCGACATTAACACAAATCACAAAAACAAAATGCTCTTTCGTTGGTTGTGGGAAATAATTAGAGCATAAGGCATACAGAGTGATAAGCATAAGAACAAGGAAGCCTTCTTTTTTTATTTTTATTTTACATGCCACTCTTCTGTTGGACTGTGATGCTGATAAGTTAATGTATTACTCCTGCGGCCTAAAGCATGCTCAGAGAATCTCTGCGACTTGATTGGCTAAAATTGTTCTTGCAAAGTCTAAGTTTTATATTGTTTAATCGGATGGCTTGAGAATCTGAATTGTTTGAAAAATGAATTGCTTAAAGCTAACTTGATACCAATTATTTTATATGCTATATATAACTACTTTTTTTTTTCTTTTTTTTTTTTTTGAGAAACACACGTATAGGGGAAGGGAGATGGGATAAGAAAATATACTCATACACCAATATCAAAACTGCATGCGGCAGTTAATGTCACGGAGCAAATGATAAATCCTTTCTCAATATCATACTTTACCGATGTAGTTATATATAGTATATATAACTACTTAATTACCCAAAAGAGAGAAATAAAATTAGTAGTAATTAGAGTATTAAACATCTTTTTTTTTTTTTTTTTTTTTTTGTTGAGATAAAGATAGATAAGTAATCTCAAATAGTAATTTAGATCATACCATGCACTGCACCATAATACCGCATGAATTATTCTTACCAGGATCATAGACAGTGACTTGTCTTACACCACACTAATTATGTCCTTTTCATGGATGACTGATCTAAAGGAAAAACACGTTTATTTGGAGGGTTTTTATATTTTTTCCCCCAAAAAAAAAAAATTAAGGTCCTTAATGTTTCCTAGCATCTAACTGAAACGGTTGAATATATACACTTGAATGGAAAGCTCACAAGAACAAAAATTGAGAAATTATAAATTTAATATAATATAATTGAACCTAATTTATTTTTAATAATTTGATAGTTAAGGAATGAATAATTTCCTTTAAAAATACCTAGAGATACCAATTAAACTTAAATTCATAAATTAACTTAAACTTTTAAATTAAGGAGTATTTTTTTATATATTATATTAAAATCTTAATCAAAGTCTCCTTGATAGGCAATTTTTACATTATCTCAAAATAGTTTTTTAAGCTCTCATAAAAGGGGTTGGACCCTATAGTGGGTCTCACGCGTAAAGCTTACACCCTTTATGAGAGTTTAGTTCCAAGAGAATGTAAGTTTTTTCCCCCTCCAATAAATAATTGACACTAACCAAAGAAAAAGATGATTTAGACAGGTGATCAGATATTGTGGTTTATTTCCATCATCTTTACACGACTCATATATATAGTCAATCACCCTACTGTGATACCCTTCTCCTTTTTCTCTTTTATTCTTTATATTTTGGAATAATGTTTAAGTGGATCCTTCTTGTCTTTAGACCAGATGTCATCTCTCTCATTAGAAACACGACATATGTCACATATCCATATATCCTGCCATTTAAATTCTGACCACTTCCATGGAGAGCTCAGAAAATGTGATATTAGGCTGGAAGCCATTGGCCTTTTATATGATGCTTGAATAAAGTAGATAGCTAGATTGACCAGATAAGTATAAAGGAAGAGGTTGAAGGCCTATGAGCTATGAGCTATGAGCATTGAGCAATGGAAAGTCAGTCGCTAAGAGAAAGAGACGTCCAAAGCAACCTGTAAGATGCATGTTGTTCCTGCCTTTATGAATATAAAATGATGGTAATGATATCATAAATTTTATTATATAAATATTATTGAAATGGCATTGATCATATTTATTTATTTTACATAATTTGTAAACTTTTTATTGTAAAATTAGTAATACTCATCTCAGGAGATTCAAGTTTTTGTTATGAGGTTTTTGTTTATGACTTACTGACTTTTTATGTTAAGATGTTAATGCTTGAAATAACCCATTTTGAGGGAAGCAGCCTGAGCTTGGTTCCTTTTTTCTTGGCTATGTATTATATAGTACCAGTCGATTTAATTAGATGGCACTACCTAGATGTTTTCCCAAAAAAAAAAATAAAAACAATTGGTCACTCGTGGCCGGTTTTCTTTTTGGTCCTTAATTTCTTTCTCATTCCCAGGGGAGTACTCAAATAGTGGGCTCATTAGTTTGGAGTATGAGGTAAGTTAGAAGACTTAGACCCAATTTATCACATTGTTGATCCATAGAGTTTTCGAGCATCCATCTCTAGATGCATCTCTTATTAACAAGCCGTCATCCAATGAATGCGATTTCGAAAACTTCCCATCCCACTATTTAATTAGTATTTACCAATCTAATCCAAAAAAATAAATGGTCCGTTTGGATAGAGCATTCTGCTGAAAACTAAAAACACTGTAATAAAATAATTTTTAAACGTGTGAATAGTAATACGAGACCCATTTTTAATAAAAAATTGCTGAAAAAGTACATGCACAGTATGTGCACTGCACACTGTGTCTCCCAGCAGCTGAAACCAAAAAAAAAAAAAAAAAAGGAAACGTGTTTGCAGCTGGACGTGGACATTCAGCTATTCTATCCAAACTGCACCAAAATGTGCCAAACTAAAGGTGACAAAGAAATTGGAAATCAACTGGAAAAGGCCCTGAAAACCAAAAAAGAAAATTACGTCCAGCTGCTTTATCCAAACCACACCAAAATGTGCCAAACTGAAGGTGACAAAGAAATTGGAAATCAACCGGAAAAGGCCCTGAAAACCAAAGAAGAAAATTTAAAGCGTCCGTGATTCTCTCTTGTACCCAGTGGAAAGCATGTAGTACGTTGCATACTCTTATTTTATAGTGGCTAGTTGCATTTGTTTATGCTTAAAGTTTAAACTGGACAGTTTCTTCCACATCTTTCATGGAAGAATAAATTTTGTTGTAACTTGCAAGTGGAATGCATGTTGTATTCCACAGTAGCTAGTTGAATCCATCCGTTTAATTATGCTTAATACAAGTACACAACAGTGTCTTATTCGAAAAAACTGAAAAGTGACCAGTGCCTTGCACTTCAAATTCTACACAAGTATATGTAGGAACACTTGTTAAGGGTGACTCTCTTATACTCTTACATTACATATAGAATTATTATAAACTATAGTAATTTGCACATTATTTCGATTATTATAAATTATAGAGTAAGATTTTATAAAATTCTTAAGGCCAGTACCATAGAGCTTGTAAAGCTTTAAATTTATCCATTTATTTTGAAATGAGTAAATATTAAATTTTACGACGTCATAAACATTAAAAGAAAAACTCTGAAGGATCCCAATTTAACCGGGTAAAGCACAAAGATGGACAAACTATGTTGAAGAACTGTTTTTTATATATAGTTCTATTTTTGTAATAATTAACTAGCAAATCCAACACCCAATTATCTCACAAATTAGGGTTCACCATTAGATAAAGTAAATTCGAAAAATAGATGCATGAAAGCTTAATGCATTAAGCTTTCATGCATCTAAAAGGGAAGTGATCTTGGGATGACTTAAGTATCATATTTTTCTTGAATCTTGATTCATATATATCTAGTAATCGCTAAGGTTGATAGCTTTAAGAAAATTGTTCATGTTAGAAATACTGAATGAATGTATTGTATTAATTCTCAAGTAATAAAATATATATGAGTGCTTTTATATAAAGACAGAGTGTAAAGTACAAGTATGTGTGATATACAAGTAAACAAAGTGGGTCTAAGGCCCACAACCTATTACGCATTAACATCTCCCTTCAAACTTAAAGGTGGGTGTGAGACTAACTTGATGTTATCAACCAAAGCATGAAAGTGTTCTTTATAATGTGACTTGGTGAAAATATCTGCAAGTTGATCTTTAAAGGAGACCGAGAACAGCTTGAGAGCACTATGGATAAGATGATAACGGATAAAATGATAATTGATCTTGAAGTATTTAGTTCGTTCATGGAAGATATCATTGCAAGCAATATGAATGACACTTTGGTTGTCACAATAAAAAGGAATAGCAGAAGATGTAGACACACCTAAATCCTTAAGAATCCATCGAAACTAAAAGAGCTCAGATGTGGTATCAGCGAGGGTACAATATTCTGTTTTAGTACTGGAGCGGGCCACAAGGGTTTGTTTCTTATTTCGCTAAAAAGTCAGAGAAATACCAAGAAGAAAATAATAGTCAGTGGTGGACCTGCGATTAGTGAGATCTCATGTCCAATCAGCATCAGAGAATGTAAGGAGAACAAGAAGAGATTGAGCAGAGTAGAAAAGGCCATGAAAGAGAGTGCCCTTCAAATATCGCAGAATAGTAGCATAGTGAGTCGATTGTAGAGTAGACGGATACTGGCTCACCTAGTGAACAACATAGAAAATATTTAGATGAATGACAGTAAGATAAACTAGGCTGCCAACTAAGCATCTGTAAAGAGAGGAATTAAACAATGGTTTCCCCCTTAAGGGAGTCAAATGCGCATTAAGTTTAATTGAAGTGTCAACAATCTTACTTTTAGTGAGTCTAGCTTGAGACAAAAGTTCAGAAGCATACTTGACTTAAGTAATATAAAGTCCATCTGTAGAATGAGTGATTTTAAGACTCAAGAAGTAGCAGAGATGTCCAAGATCTTTCATCTCAAATTGTTAATTGAGAAAATCATTGAGTTCTTGAATGCTACTAAGGTTATCACTAGTTATGATCATATCATCCATATATAGGAGAAGCAAAATAATGCATTTATCAGTGTGACGAAAAAATAAGGTAGAATTATAATGACTGGAAAAGTAGCCCAAACGAGAAATGGTAGAACTGAACTTGGCAAACCAAGCTCGTGGAGCTTGTTTAAGGTCATTAAGAGCACATCGAAGGTGACAAATCTTGTTCAGTTCAATAGAGAGACCAGAAGGAGTTTGCGTGTGGCGGGTGAGGTGCGTGGCTGAGTTGTAGAATGTTTGGGCAGTGCATGAAGGCGCATGAAGGCGCATAAAGGCTTCGATGACGGCAAGGTTTCCACGAGATAGTAGATCAACGGAGAATGATCTTAGTGGTACCTACAAAAACACAATTAGGGCAAGGTTCATGGTGGCGACAAAATGACAGTGGTCTTTGCAGTGTGATACTCCTAAACGAAAGCGGTTGCAAGTCCGAAACCAGAGACGATCACTGAGAGACGTTGGAGATTTAACAGCAAATAGCTACAGTGGTGGTTGTGATAGCAGAAGTGACTATGAATTTGGAATAACACCAAAGAGAGACAAGGCTACTAAAAAAATGTTAGAGCAATGGCTCTGATACCATATTAATAATACTGAATGAATATATTATATTTTTCAAGTAATAAAATATACATAAGTGTTTTTATATAGGAGTTAGGGTGTGAAATACAAATATGTGTATTATACAAGTAAACAAGGTGGGCCTAAGGCCTATATCCTATTACACGTTAAGAGTTCATGTCCATCATTTCATTGTTTCATATATACGGTACAAATACTCTTTCCAACATTAGTTTAGTGCATGTAAACGTTGATAAACATGTTATAGTTGGATGATTGGATCTCTCTACTTACAAATTGTGAACATTATAAATTCACTATCAAGTTTGACATTAAAAGTTTGATTCAAAGGGAAACAAGAATATGAAACCAGAAATCAAATTCTTTTGCCTTCTATAGGCTTTTCACAAATGTGCACTTTTCATCCATCAACATTCTGATTTTAAGAATCAACTTCGCATTCCTTTACGTTTGCCACGGCCACGTAAGTGCCCTCAGCCCCATGCTTTTGACCAACTAATCAACGTCGCATTCCTTTACGTTTGCCACGGCCACGTAAGTGCCCTCATCCCCATGCCTTTGACCAACTAGTCCACAAGACAAAAAGAAAAGCAAGATTTGCTTATTTATCTTGGTCAAGGTCATTAAAGGTGTGGCTTAATTTTGTGGGTCTGGTGCTACTAAAAATTTCTAATAATTGATTCTTCACATATTAGTAATTGGGTCATCAACAAGGAATCAAGTCCTAATAACCATTAAAAGCATGCTTAACAGGTACTTTTGGCTTGTGGCTAGGGTCACCAAACTCTTACATTCTCCAAACACTACAAGCTACCCTATAACTATAAGAGTAGGCAAGTTTCTGCGATTATCTGTTCCATTGTTCTAATGGAAGCCAGATCATGAGAGAAGGAAGAGGAATATGGTCAAAGGAATCATAGAGAAAAACGAAAATTAAAGTCCATTCTGTTAAATATCGAAGATATACTAAACTGGAAAACATTGGACTAAAGACCAATGTTAGAGATATTAAAAAAATCATAATTTATGAGTGGGGTAATTTCACTTTTATAAGAACTTACCATTGACATAAATTTTTTTTATAATTTTTTTTATAGAACATCAATAATAACATACTACTTTAATAATAGTGAAATTTTGTGTCACCATTCTTAGTAATGTATACTAAAATAGTACTGTATCAAAAAATTGGAATTGACTATGTACTCAAATATGTATGTTCTACTAAGATATGCTGTGTTAGGTTAGTGCTAATTGTTCTCTCAAAAAAAAGAGAAAAAGGTTGGTGCGAATTGGAATTAAAATTATCATATGCTAATGAAGTCCGTGGCATATTGTACATGTGATGTACTGGAAACACTCTCTCTCATAACGAACCTATGTGCATTGATTTATGAGATTAATAAATCTATACCTATGAGTGAATTGACTGTGTGCTTTTATATATATAAAAATAAATTTTCCTTCCTATTCTTTTCCTATTATATATTAACAAAGAAGGATCCTTTTCCTTTTTTCTAATTAACAAGATGGATCCTGAAAGTAATTGGCTATGACTCAGCCTCACCTTGAATTTGATCCATAAAAAATCCCCAAATATTTTCTCTCTTAATTTTTTAGAAAGTGAGATTATTGAATTGACGAAATCTTGTAAATACTAAATCTCTTGTATTTTATTTTCACTAAGAAAATATGCAAACTTCTCTTAACAATAGTAATGTTAAGACTCTTGTAACTCAACTGATATTTTTTAGATTTTTTAATGGAAACATTCACAAGTTCAAATCCCCCTCTCCCAACTATCAAATTATATATATATATATATATATATATAGAAGCATCATAACAATATTAAACATTTAGGCTGTGTTTGGTTGGGTGTAAAATATTTTCCGGTTGTAAAATAATTTCAGGTAAAAATATTTTCCTTTCCGGAAAATATTTTTAAGCATTTAGTGGCATTTTAAAAATATTTTGGAAAATATTTTCAGGTGTTTGGTTGTAATCTTGAAAATATTATAGAAAATACATTTTTTACTTGTTCCTCACATTTTCTCAGCTTCCAAACAAACATTAACATCACGATTAAGAGAAGCACAAAAGAAACAAAACCCAAAAAAAAAAAAAAAATCATATCTGGGAGAGAAGATCGCGCCGCCTCGCGATTGCGGCGCGATCAAGAAGGCGGGGCCGGTGCAGTGGGTGCGATCTCGCCGGCGCCGCCTTCTTTCTACTCTCTACTCTCTCTACTGCCGCGCTCTCTCTCTCTCTCTCTCTCTCTCTCTCTCTCTCTGCGCGTCTGTGAGTCCGGAAATGGTTTGAAGTGAAAATTTTCACTTCAAACTATTTCCGTGGTCAAAGCTTTCTTTTACGATCAAATGAAATGGTTTTCCGAAAAATTGTATTTTCTATACGCAACCAAACACATGGTGAGTTGTAAAATGATTTTCTGTAATAGTTTGAAGTCAAAACAAACACAGCCTTAATGTGTGTGTGTGTATATATATATGTGTGTGTGTGTGTGTGTGTGTGAATGGAAGTCTTGCATGGAGAAAAATTAAATAAATTGGTAAACTCATATAACCTAATTAAGCATAAACTCAGAGGTTTAACGTTTAAATTTAGTGTTGTTCTATATTTTATATCAAGACCTATATTAGAGACTAATCAAGATGACGTCTCCACAACAAAATAAGTTTACACTCTCATATTTACTAGAAAATTTTGTTTTAGATGGTACTAAGTTGCCCCACTAGCACAAACACACAAAGGGACCATGAACTAGTTCATTCTAATTTTGCCTAACACACAAATGCTGTCACATGCTTACCAAGCCCAAACATATGATTATAATGTGCTGACAAGGAAGTTACTTTGCCAAGTAACCGCCCCTTGTTGCCACACAACATATATAGGAAACTACCTTTAGAAAACTGTCTTGATGTCTTGGAGCATTTGCTTTACTGCTTGCCCATCACATGCCTCTGGCAACCCATGCACACTATCTCAAGCCTAGCTTAATTTGTCCATTCACCAATATGTTGAGGGCTTGGCCTGTGCTAATGCCAACTTCAAGTTTGGGCAGCATAGTCCACATAGTACACACAACACAGTAACACACTTAGCACATTACCACCCATATGCAAACTTAATTAGTTCCACTTGTCCATGAAAATCACAGACTAACTTCACATTTTTCCACTCTAAAATACCATGCTACACGCCCAAACCCTTCTTTCACACTCACACAGAGTACCCAGTAAATGCTAATCTGCCCATGACCAAACTCGCACAAGGTTTGCCATAACTCAACCTGGCTGCACTTGCTGCTCACAAATATGCATGACTTGCAGCCAGCCAAGCTATCACCACGACCCAACACCTTAGCAAGCCACTATCATGCTGTTATCAAAGTCACTTGTGTAGTCATGCATGCACCACCATGAGGTAGCATTAGCATAGCCTATATTGATACCTCAAATTAACTATCTTGCACCTTTGTGTCAAGATTCAAAGATCTAATAATAACTTACAAACTAATATGTCATTAATCAAAAGAATTGTAATTAAGATATTTATTTACTGTATGTTGAAGTGGCATTTGTCACATTCTTTAGCACTGTGAGTTTAATTTGTAAAGTTTTTGAAAGTGATTATCCTATGCAGGTTTATAAGGGCCTGTTTGGCACTAATGTTTTAACATATTTCAACATATTTTAAACAACATTACACACATTTCTATACATTTTTTCACCCACATGCATATCCAAAGTACTCAAACAACATAACTTAAACTACTCTCCCAAACACACCTTAAATTACTAGAGTTGCCTTGTCAACTTGCTTTCCTCTAGAAGATTATATATGAAATCCATGGATATATAGCAATATTAATATATGTCTTATCTATCAACATCCACAAGCCAATTTTCAAGAATCATTGACTAGTGCCGAAGTATTTAATTTTCACAATAAATCATGATTCTTCACGCTATAACTTTTTCTATCTCTCTCTTTCCCAAGACAATTTGCTAAGTAGAATCATGCATAAGAGATTGTAAGCATCCTCATTATTGTTGTCCTTGAGATCCAACATATTATGTTCATGCAACTTGTGAGCTATTGCATATTGCTAATTAGATACATTTGCCTGTATTTTTCATCTGCTTATGAACGAAACCACTAATGATAGTCGTGTCTACCACTTCAAGGTCTAGCAGCACTAATAAAAAAAAAAAAAAAAACAAACTCTAGCCTCTTAATTATTCCAAGACCCAACATAACTTTAATCCCCAAGAATTCAATTATATTTTAGCCAAAGATTTATGCAAATCTTTAAAGCTTGATATATATCTCAATGGAAAACAAAATAAAATGAAAGCATCCACGTGGCATCCTCTCCAAGGAGAATATCCACGTGGCAAATGTTTAAGCCTCTCCATGCAACCTATAATCTTAACATGTTAATTAAAGAGAAGATATCTTTTAGGATTTCATATTGAATATTGATATGTGATCGATTTGACAAGATTCTTGCCTTCAAATTTAAGATGAGAGAAGAAGAAGAAGAGAAAACTAATAAAAAGCACTAGAGGTTGAAATGAGATAGTGGTGGCGACTTGTTTATACCGTCCTTACCTTTCGGGGTTTGTTTTATAAAGCTTAGAAAAGCAAACTGCTTTTATAAAGCTCACAAAAGCAAGCTGTTACTAAGCTTCTTCATTATTATTTTTGCTGCAGTAGCTAACTTGAAAAGGTGAAAAAAAAAAAAAAAAAACAAGGTTTGCAACTTTGTCACAGAACAAAACAAATGGCAACGCGTGGAGGCCAAGGAATGAGGAAAAAGTACTGGTACCAAAAAGCTAATTAATCAACCTAGCATGAGCAGCTTATTGGCTCAAGAAGAGAATGTAGATGGGTTGCACATGAAGATGCAAATTGCATGCTGACTAGACTGCAGTTTATTTTTATTTTGTCACTGCTGAACTGCTCCCACAAAACTGTGTATCTTTTTCTTTCCTCTTTTTGTATCGATGGGTGGCATCTAACATTAATCATGTAGACCCACTTAAGTGGTGATAAAGAGGAATATGTTGAAAGGGGTTGTAATCCTCTACATTGTTTCCACATTTCCCTCTTCTCACTAATCACACATGCCAATAAGATCCAGCTAAAGGTTGCTGTCATTCTTCTAATATATGGCCACTTTGGTAGTTCATATGAATTGTTTTTTCAAGGTTTGACTCACCCCATTGCTCATAAAAGTGATAAAATATCAGTTGTGTTAGCCCCCACAATTTTCACAACTTTGTTTTACAAAAGTTGACATGGTTTGTTACGACTTTGAGCAATATTACCTTTATTTGGATCCATTAATGATACTATTTTTATTATGTACTAATTACAATGTGCCAATAATCCTAATAAAATTTGTAAGAAATTTTAGCCCCAAGCATTAATGACATCAATTATAGTTATTCCGTAGATCCTTGGTCTTATACATGGTTTAAGATCTCTAAAAAAATTTAGGCATGACAAAAGAAAATTAATAACTATGCTTATTTGTTAAAAGTAGGTAAAAATATAATTGTATCTTGAGTAGTGAAAAATGAAATTTTAAAAAATGTATATAAACAAATAAACAAATAAGTTTTTTTTTTTTTTTTGAGGATCAAATAAACAAATAAGTGAAAAAGTTTAAAGAAAAAGTTTGTGCTAAATAGTTCTTAATTAATAACATTTTATGGGAAAAGATGTGGCATGATGTGATTAGTTAATAATGCAATTGCATGTGAGAGGGAGAGTACACAACACTCAAGAGTGGGTGATGTGAGTGATGAACAATACTTAGTGATACCTAAAGCAGTGAGTGATGTGAGAGATTAAACAAAAGTTGCTAGCGACCAAATATTATTCTTTTCGGCATGGAAGATGGAACCACGAAGAGAATCCATGGTGGTGTATATATATAATATATATAAAAGGGTTTTTAACTCCATACACTGAGAAGCCATCGTTAGACACGTTTAAGGTTTTCTCATTTCTGAGGAGAGATCAGCAACTACCTCGAAGCTAGTTCACACTAGTGGGAGGTTGTCTGCAGAAAAAAGCAAACAAAAAAGGCCACCAAAGTTGTTGAAAGAAATCAAAAAAATATATATCTATTTCTATGGCTCGTGGAAAGGTTCAGCTGAAGCGGATTGAGAACCCTGTGCACAGGCAGGTTACCTTTTGTAAGCGCCGAGCTGGGCTTCTTAAGAAGGCTAAGGAGCTCTCTGTGCTATGTGATGCTGAAATTGGCCTATTCATTTTCTCTGCTCATGGAAAGCTTTATGAACTAGCTACCAAAGGGTATGTCTCTTGTATCTCTTTCAGATTTTATTTATATTTCGATCACAGCTATTGGTTCATTGTTAAACTTTATTCATTACCATAATAAAATACCAATTTCAAAAAGAAAGAGAGGTGACAATTTTCTTTTTATTATGCAAGAACCATGCAAGGGCTTATTGAGAGGTACATGGAGTCTAATAGAGGGGCTCAACCTGAGCCAGACATTGAAACACAGCCTCTGGTATTTTCTTTGTCTCTCTCAAACACTTTGTTGTTGTTGTTGTTGCTGTTTTTTTTTTTTTTTTTTTTTTTTTTAATTTGAGTTGTATATTCTATGTTTAAACATAAAAACGAATATTATCTCTATTACTAAAAGCTAGCTTGAGAAGCATCAGATACTGCTCCTGATAATTTTCCACAGAATAATAATAGTTTATTCAACCACCATTGTAACAGAGTGTTGCACTTTTTATATCGACCTTGTTGTACGCGAAACTTTATGACTTGCATCCAATGCATGCAGTCTCTATTGGCTAAGATTATTCTGGATTGGTATAACAATGCCTTGTTAAGTTGTTAACTATAACATATAAACAGTGTTTCTATCAATCATACAATAACACTTTCTCCTGTTTGATGTACATGTCAATGTGGAAATATGGAAACATGGGTAAGTTCAATGTATAATTGAGGAACATAATGAGCATATAGAAGTCTCCTTATGCTTTGTAAAATAGAATAAACCATTGTGTTGCATATATAATTATATATCCTTCTATAGCAATTGGCGAGATTCTTTTCTCATTTATCTCATCTTTGTATTGTGCACATGGTAATTAATGCTTTACATATTTATGTAAGATACAAATTATTAGGAGTGCGCATTGTAAAATAAGCTTCAAGGAATTTTCCAAATAGTTTAACTTGTTGAAATTAAACATGGACTTAAAGAGGTATACAGTGTCTTTTTTCTTTGAGCAAAATGTCCAATGGTAACCGTTTGTGAGATTTTCTTAAGAATGAATCCTAGCTATAATAAGAGAGCTGGTTCAAAGAAAAAACATAGGACTAAATTAGTCTAATTCAAACATGATGTACAATAAACTTTGCAATCCAGGTAGGAAGATGCTTTTTTTTTTCACAATTTGTTGAGAGAGTAAGTTGTGATTGCTAGGCAATAAGTCTTAATTAACACCACTGTTTGTGCTTAAGTTCACGGATAGAACTACTCAAGGGCAGAGGGGGCCATGGCCCCCCCAACCTTTGAATAAAAAAATACTAGTATGTATATTAACAAAAGGAATTTTAATTCTGGTTCTTAAATTTATATACTTGGCCCCCCTTCCCCAAAAAATTTACAAATTGACCCAAAAAATCCAACAAATAGATAACAAGAAAAATCTATAAAAAAAATGCACATATCCAGATAATAAGAAAATATTTTGACAAATCATAAATCTGGTTTAAGTAAAAACAATAACAACAATCAATTACAAATCCTAGAAAAAAAAAATCACAAAAACCCAATAGCCTTTACTCAATTTTTTCCTCTCACTTGAGAGCTCTATGCCCTCTCAAATGACTTCACCCTCATAGTCATAGAGACAATTTCTATGCCACATATTGATCGTTTCATCCACACATTAGTTAAACATTAAAAATATTAAGACGTGTCATTTGACTTGCAAAACTCTTAATTATAAAATCCTATTATTAAATTTTCTTTAAAGAAAAATACAAATAATAATTAATAAATTAATGCTAACATGCAACTTTGTCAATCTTTAATATTGATATTATAATTTTTTAAAATCTCTGAACAAAAAACTTCGGCCACCCCCTAAGTTTGAATCCTAATTCTGTCCCTACTTAAGTTAGTTCCTTCCACTATATTTTCTACTAATATGTGAATGTATATCTTTGCTAGGATGCTAAAGAGGAAATTAAGTTGCTGAAACAAGAGGTTGAAATACTACAGAAAGGTCTCAGGTATTAAAAACCTCCATCCTTATTTATAGTTATCTAATGTTAAAATAGTTCATTTTTCCTAGAAAATAAGTGTTTTTTACTTTTTTTTAGTAGATTTTTCTTTGCAAATATTTCTATAAATGTGGCTTCAAGACATATATTTAAAAAAAAAAACATTTTAGATGGGTCTAAAGTCACATTTTAAAAACGCGGCTTCAGCCCATTCTAGAAAAACGCAGTTGGAGCACCAAAAAACACAGCTACAGACCACAACTATGGTTGTGTTCAACGCACCCGGTCATACTTCTGGCGCTGTAGGTGTGTTTCAGGGAAACGCGGCTCAAACAGGGTCTTAGGCCTCCTTTTTGCAAACGCAGTCTAAGACCCACAAGTTTTGTAGTGTGGCCAAGTTTTATCAAACAATAAGAAGATGCAAATCTTCTTTATCATTAATTAGCTTTGCTAGTTCTAGGGAACACAGTTCAAAATCTGTCAAAAATAAAATGGGAAATTGATTAGCAAAAATCTCATTTGGAAAAAGAAGACAACAGTCGGTCAATATAATGCTAATTGGTGATTGATCAACTGTTGTTTACAGTTTGTCTGTGAAGAGAAAGAGAGGGTGAAATGATAGAGAGAAGTACTTACTATTGGAAGAATTTTTTGCAGTGTGGAGTTTATTTTGTGATGGACTATTGAGTATGTAAAATTTTTGGAAAATGCACTTTCTCTATTTGCCTTGCTTTTCATTGATTCCAATATTTAGGTTTTTTTCCTACCAAACATTAGAAAGTAGAAGAAATATTTTAAAAAAAGTTTTCCACCAAAATAAACATAGTGTCATAATGCTCCCCAAAGCCTAATAATACTTGTCTTGTCTCTTAAAGCCAAGGGAAACGAAATATGATTTTAGTTTATGTGCATGTTATTCGTGACCTTTGCTTTTAGCATATTCAAATGTATTTTTGTTTTAAAGGATTTCTTGTAATAAAATCTATGTTGATACCATTCCATTATATGTCATGAGATTAAAAAAAAAAAAGGAATAAGTAACTTCACACCAAACATATACATAATCTATTCATATTAATCATGGTTATCAAACTGTTAAGGAAAGAGAGATAGAATCTTTTCAGCAAAACAGAGAAATCCAAATAATTTAGGCTTGAGATGAATTGAAGTGTCATAATGATTGTGATCATATATGCGAGAATGGATTTTTGAGAGTAATAGTTGATCAACTACCATTTGTCTAAAAAATAAAAGAAGACAAACTAGCATTTATCTAAAAGAAATCATAAATTGAAATGAAATAATAAATTTAATTATTTAACTGTTATTTTAACAATGTTATTTACTCTTTTTTTTTTCTTCTTTTTTTTTTAAGAGTTGGAAATTGTGATTAATGGTTTGGTTGTATATAATGTATAATAACCTATATGTTGATTTTGAAATATATGATGAGACAAAAAATGTTTTATGCATCTCACGGTTTATATGTTTCAATGGAAATGTTTTACGCATTAATAGAACATAAAATATTTTCAGCTTTATGTTGCCGCGATGCTTAATTAGGCATGACAAAGATCAAAAAAGGAATATAATTTGTGTGTGAAAAATAAAAGAAGTCAATTAGTGTTAATTAAGAGTTATTATTATTACTATTTTTTTGGTAAATAAGGATAAACTTATTGAAGAACAAGAGGAGTTAGGAGAACCAACTCATCAGCATCTACAAGAGCTCAAATAGGGATAAATTTGATGACAATGGATCCCAGATCTTACAAAAAAGAGACTCAACAGGCAAAATTATGAGACAGAAGATTATGTAAATTAAACACGAAAGATATTAAACTTTCACAAGATGAAAGGAGTCAAATTATCATATAATATATAGCATGCATGCTTGCAGGTATATGTTTGGAGGTGGAGTTGGGACAATGACCTTGGATGAATTAGATATCCTTGAAAAGCACCTCGAGATTTGGATTTGTAACATAAGGTCAACAAAGGTATCCATATCTTCTACACTAATATTGTTTAAGTACAGCTGTTATGCCAGTTCTTTATATTCTTTCTTAGTTTGAAGTGTTGAACTAATAAGTTCATATATTGCAGATGAACATTATGTATGAAGAAATTCAACTCTTGAGGAATAAGGTTAGTTGGAAAGAAAAATTCTTTCTCTTTTGATAAAATTTAGGTACAGATACTTAAGATTCACGTGAATGGTAGGACCCATTGTTATGCGAAACCAAATTACTTGATTTAATTGCGAAACCTAATATATAGCACTTAAAAAACATATATTTCATTATTTTTGTTTTTAAATATAGCACTTAAAAACATTCATTAATGACTTCTTTCTTAAACAACTAGAAGGTGCACTATTATTTTATGTTTACTGAAGGAACTTAATTTCTCTGGTTATTGAAGGAGGGAATACTGAAAGCTGCGAATAAGTACCTACAAGATAAGGTAATGAAAGATTGATGCCAATTGTATCCCATTATTTTTGTGTAAGAAATTGAATGGAAAAAATATATAAAAAAAAAAAATTCTTCGACCAACTGACATGGAGATTGTTCTTTTTGCAGATAGAAGAGAATACTGGAATGACTGACTTTGCACCAAATACCACTAATTTTGCGTACCCACTAACAATACAGAATGAAATATTTCAGTTATAGGATTGCTCTATATGGTATACTGATCAGTAATCATCGAGCATTCTTGTTGTATGTTTTTAATTTAAGGTGTGTCGTTTATCTACCAACTTCATCAACGCTTGTAATCATAAGTACCTAGATTCCTTGCAGTATTGTACGTATTATGTCAGTGTAGAATCTATATGTTCTCAGTGGACAGAATTATCGACAATGGGTTGCCATTAATTCTAGTACTATAACTTGATGCATGGAACGTAGGATATTGTGGTGTCGTTTGCAATATAGGTTATATAACGTGTTAATTCTCTCTCTCTTAACACAATTTAATAAATCTATACATATGATTGCATGCCATTAACCACCTAGGTTTTATATTGAGTCATTGACTACATACTTTTTTCGAGTTTTTAAGGTAGAGCAAAAGCCCACCAACAACCTTAGGGCTTAATTATATTGAATGAAGTAGAGCAAAACGCCACCAACATTAATGCCAATTTTTGTTTGTGATGCTATACATATATAATGAGTTTCTTATATTTAAAGAAAGTATTAGATTGCCATGAGGTCATATATGTAAAATGTGGATGGTACAATTGTATATATCTCCAAGTCACCTCTCTTAAAATCTCAACTAGATGTGGTCAATATTAGGTGCCTAGGTGCTGTATATAATGAATCAACTTTGTCTTTTTTTTTTTTTTTTTTTTAAATGATTCAATTTTATGTAAGTATATAATTGCTTGAGAAATCTACATATAATTACATTACATTAAGTTACTTTAATATTAAAGAAATTATTTGCTAAATGAAGAATAATTAGGGCTCCAACACAATAATTTAGAATCTAATTAAGCTTTTGTAAACACGTCTAGGGGTCAAATTATCAAAAATTATGATTGATGTGTACCCATTATAGTATTATTGAATCTTGTAGTTCAAATGGTGTGTCTGTGTCTTCTCAACAGGGGAATGTGGGATTGAACCACCAAGAATGTAGTCTCCTTAATCTTTGTCTTTTAACACATATTCCTTAGTGATTCACATTTCATGCTATCCCCAAAGTGCATGTTATCACTCTTAGAATTCCTTAGCATGCACCCTCATGCATACAATATCCCCCACTTTGTGGATGATAGTGCTTCACAAACGTAACATTGTCTTTGGTTGGGACCAGTAATTTCCTTAGTTAATCCCTAAATAAAGAGAAAGCTATGCTTTATGCCATTTGCTTGGGAAGCCATTTACACAAAAAAGAAGAAGAAATTAAAGAAAAATAAGATGGTTTCTGTGACAAATCTCTCAAAAACAGATCAGCCTCATGAAAAGCTAGGGAACTAGCAAAGGAATTAGTTGCTAAAGATTAGTCAAATCTTGCATGAAAATTTTGCTCCTTGATTTCATTACTTCAAAGGCATGCATCTAGTCCTTAATCCCAAGGCATTTTCTCAATTAGCATATAAAAATTTGACCACGCCTCGTAGCATTGACTTGGTTGGCCAAAAAAAGGATAGTAAAATGTGATATACAACCTAGATCAAGAGCCATAACTGCCAATTCTGCAAAGCCCAAATGTAACCCTTTTTTAGTGCCATTGGTCATTAATTACTCCTTAGTGACTCGGCGAATTGGCACCAATTTTGATTTTTTATAATCTCAAGCTCCTTTTTCTTTTTCTTTTTTGATGGAACAAGCTCCTTTTTCTTGGGAAAACTTTAGCGTTCGAACATTTCTCAAGGGCTAAAAAGCTACAAGGGATTGAAATTTGAAAGTGATGCGCATAGAAATAAAACAATAACAATGAATAATGATAAGGATCATAATTTATAAAGGTAAGGAAGAGAGGCACTATGCCATTAGTTATCGTTGGTGGGAAATAAAATTTACTTTCCATGTAGTCAAATCATTATGACTATTTTAGATTTTTGAAAACGTTTTATGTTCTCAAAATGTCCTAAACAAGGGTAAGACTAGCATTTTAGTATTGGATAGACCAAAATTAGAATGAGACTATATATGTAATAATTAAGATTTTGTTGGATTGTATCAAAATTACATAAACCTTTGGAAGACCACTTATTACTTATAAAGGAAAGTATTTGATGTGTGTTGTTGACTTTTTTTCTAATATTGCTATTTCTCACATCACCATTCTCATATATATATATATATATATATATAATTTTTAATTTATTTTTCAAAGTTACAAATAGTATCAAATTGTGTTAATTGAAAATTAAACTAATAAGAACTCTCCAAGAATTCTTTAAAAAAAAAAAAATCATGAAGAAATTTGTACTTGAATTGGCAACTCTTGATATTTCCATGGAAATGTTTATGTTTCAAATCTTCTCTGCCCCAACTCTCAATTTATTTATATAAAACTCATAGTGATCATTTTCTTTTTAATAAAGCAATCCAACATTAAACAAATTCTAATTAAATTGATATTCAATAAAAAAAATCCCAATTAATTTAGGTATTTTTTTTTCTTCTACAAATTCTCTAATTTGAAATTTTCTTGAATAATATTCATTAATTAATTATTAAGTATATGTAGAAGACTACCGATTTTTTTTTTTTTTTTATGGTAAAATCTAAAAAGAAGGTTACTGACTAATAATTAATAGTCTAATAATACAACCTCAAAATAGAATTGCACAAACGGCATGTCGTATTCTCGTTTATAATTAATAAACCGACATATCGTGGACACAAGCTGGGCCAAAATTTGGGTCGCGAGTCACTTCAAGTCACCTGTATATAATCTTCCACCCCTCCACTCCGATAGTCACTCTGCTAAAATCAAAAATTCAAAACCCTAAACTCTCTCTCTCTCTCTCTCTAACTTCGAATTTTCGATCTTCAACGCTCGCAGAGAACAATGTCGTTCCTCGAAATCGAAGCTCGAGAGTAAGTTTTTTTCTACTCTTTTTATTTTCCTTCTTGCTTTCATTAGCAACCAAACAGGTTTTTCAGGAGAAGTTGATTTCGGTCTCTGTTTGGTAGAAACAGAATATTTCGCATTATTCACTAACTCAAGTTCTTGCCCACTGTGTACTCTAGTATTTAAGCTAAGTATGTGTAATTATAGAACCTATTAACCTTATTGCTCAATTTGTGTGTATATATGTATGTATGTAACATTGATTTGATTCACATATAGAGTTAAAGAAGTGAATTTGTGATATGTATTAGTGTATTACAATTTGTATGACCCCATACTTGAGGCGAGACCAATCAATCTGTCTGTATTCTCAAACATACGTAACGGGGATGGAGGGAAACTAGATATGGGTGTGTGAGATGTTATTAGCGTTTTAGCTACACGAGATGTTGATTCGGTGTTGTAATTTTTTTTTTTTTTGGTTGTTTTTCCTTTCAGTGTGATCAAGATTGTGCTCCAATTCTGCAAAGAGAATTCTTTGCACCAAACGTTCCAGACGTTACAGAGTGAGTGCCAGGTTTCTTTGAATACTGTGGACAGTGTGGAGACGTTTATTGCTGATATTAATAGTGGGAGGTGGGATGCGATACTGCCTCAAGTGTCTCAGCTCAAGCTTCCCAGGAATAAATTGGAGGATTTGTATGAGCAGGTAAATATAACGTCACTCACTGATGCGATCTTTATTGTTTCGTTATTATTTGACATTGTGGTTTGTTGATTTTTATGTCATGTTAATGCCTTTTTTTATTAGGTTTTTTGAATTTTACAATGGTGATGTAATTTTACTCCAATAGAATTTTTGATTAGAGAATGACTAATTAGTGTGACCAAGAAAAGGATACCCGAATAATCATTGTTAACATGGTTAGATTATTATTGGGTTTGATTTATCCAAAAATAAAGCAAGTTCTAATAAGAATATGTTGTTTCAATAAGAATATTTTGTTTTGAGATTTTTTTGGTATAGGTAATGGTATTTTATGAAGTAAATAGACTGCTTCATGCACACAATAATGAACACAAAGTAGCCTAAATTATGCACGAAATTCTTGGGCAAAAATGGAAAGACTCAGCCCAACTTCCATCCTCCCCCAAATTCATGCATCATAGCTTTTGATTCTTTGATCATTTGTATTAGTAGATACTTATCCGGTGGGCGAGGATATGACTTGTTAAATACCAAGCTGAAGCCAGAAGTTTGAGGTTGTCTTATTAGGTTCCAAGGGAACTTAGTGGTTTTCTTTACCTTGGCCTTTTCATGTTTACTTGGGGTTGCATCTTTTGGTTGGAGTTGAACTGCGTCCTGTGGAGAATTCTCTGAACATCTGTCAGAGGGGTCATTGGGTTGATCCGTTGATGGGTCATTCATAGCTGGTAGTATTGTATTTATAAAACAGTTGGAGAGGCTGTGGATCATTTTCAATTACATTCCTTGGTTGCTAAAGTTGTGGAATTCTTCTCTACAGGAATATCTTGAGTGACACAAGAATAGTCTTTGTGTTGATAGGTTATCGTCAAAATAGGCTTGGAAGAGGCAGGTGCAGTGTAGATTGTAAGGCAGATCCACCATATGATCTGGTTTATAGGGAGGGAGAGAGGAAAGTAGTATATTAGGGGATGGAACTTGTTTTCATGAACACAAGTTGCTGTTTCTGTGATTTTCGTTTCCATGGATGCCGTTCTCTCAGATTTGGCTCTTCTCTATCCTTGTAGGAGTTTCTGGATGCTCTTAAAATATGATTTTACAAGTTGGGTTGGCTTTGGGTCGAAAGAGTTCCATCTGTGTTTGGACCTGTATGTTAGACTGATCCCAAAATTATCTCTTCCAGGTTAATTTCATGCTCTTGTTGCAGATTAGTATGAAATATATAGACTGTTTGGCTTAACTTTGAGGTAATTTTGGTAGACACATTGTGATTTTACTATTCTTGTGAATTTTGCAGATTGTATTAGAAATGATTGAACTTCGAGAATTGGATACTGCACGTGCTATTTTAAGGCAAACTCAGGCAATGGGTGTCATGAAGCAAGAGCAGCCTGAAAGATATTTGCGACTTGAGCATCTCCTAGTCAGAACTTACTTTGATGCGAATGAGGTTAGTAGTTAGTACTAATGTGGTTGTTTGATGTGCTGTTTATTTGCATCTTTCATGTCATGAAAGTCTTTTATGTTATTGTTATTATGGTTGTGTTGGTTTTTAATATCTTCCTTTGGTGAACACCTTATTGAATTTCATTACTATCTTCTGTAGTAATGTTATTACATTTCCCATAAAATGGGAGAAAAAAGAATTAGATGACTAGGAGTCCATTGGAAAGCAACATCAAGAATGTCACAAATCAATAGAATATCTAGGGAATAGTGAGACTCTTATATTCAAAGAGTGTTACATTTAACAGGAAGTAGATCTGTAGCTGTGAAAGTTATATTTAGCCATGAAAGTTATGTATCTTAATATGGCTACTTAGTAGTATTTGATGTAGTTATTTAGCAGAACCCTTATATGCTGTTCATTAGATGATTTACCTTATAAGCTCAACACTAGTTTAACAAAATTGCTTTGGTACCCAAAAAAAAAAAAAAAAAAAAATTTGTATCCCATATATATATATATATTTTCATCATGATGTCAAATATAATTTCAATTAGTTTTTATTGTTCACCTCACATTATGCGGCTATTTAGGAAATGGAGAAAAAAAGTGACTTTCATATTTATTCCTTATGATTCTATTCACATTCTTTTTCATCATCCCATCAAAGTATGTTGGAGGTGAAATATTGGTGTATCACATTATGTTGCTTAGACCAAGAAATCTGTGCCTTATATGTACTCTTCTCATTTGTTGTCTTGATGGCCTGCATTGGCGTTTATCACGTTCTATGTGGGACTGCCTAGAAAGAGAACGCCAATCTTTGAATTGAGAAAAAGGTTTTCATTGTTATCTTTGATTAGTTATTGACAGGACTTTGGGGTGATTTAAGTTCTATGGATGTGTTTTTGTATTGCACATCTTATAATGTGTATATGGCAGGCTTACCAAGATTCAACAAAAGAAAAACGGCGTTCGCAAATTGCTCAAGGTACTCCTCTATTTCCTTGGTGGTCATTAGATATGATTGTGAAGATTTTCAATCACTTCGAACTTGTGAACAGTACTTTCAGTTTAATTTTCTCTTAATTGAAAACGAACTGATATTTCCTTGATAATAAAAAATATGTGCAACCTTAGTACAGTGGATGTATTTTAATTAATATTACAATTACTGTGGAAGCGAATATTAATTGCATAACATATATAAAATGTTTATTAAGAACAAAAATTTAACATTCAATTTGGTATGAAGTTCAATCAATCTTATGTATGAATGAGAAATATTCTTCTCTTGAACATTATTTTTACAATTAAAATTTTAGTTGTTACAAAGTTTATAATATGACTAGGTTCAATAACGACCCTTACAATCTCCATTACTCTGATTATATAGTGATCATTGATATAAACCAAAATACGCTGGTTTAGGCATTGCATGTTTATGAACTTTAAATCCCTGTTTCTCTGTTTATTTTTTATTTTTGGATATCAATGAATGTTCTTCTCTTTTGTGTTTTCAGCTCTTGCTGCTGAAGTTACTGTGGTCCCACCTTCACGATTAATGGTTCTAATTGGTCAGGCTCTGAAGTGGCAGCAGAACCAAGGTTAAGATTTGCATAAAATGTCATGATATTTACGGTTTTTATTTTTAATTTTTTAATTGGGTAAAACAATTCGAGGAAACTTTGATTAGTTGGGTTCTTGTGAATGTGATATTTGAATCTCTACATCTCTCTCTCTCTCTCTCTCGTTTTGATATAAACTTTATATCTTGTTACTGCTTATAAAAAAAACTTCGTATCTTGTTATCCATTTGTTGGGCACAAGAACTGGATGATTATTTGCACTCTACAATTCAAGTTGCAATAAAATCATTTAATTCTTGCTTCATTTTATGTAATTATGTGTAGTGCAGTGTTTATTTCTTAGATAATTGCATCCAAGGTGGTCAAAGGCGAATGGTGACCTTAAGGCGCCAAGGCCTTGTATCACCCGAGGCATGTGGCAACAAAAAGTTGCTAGCCCTAGCAAAGCGAGGCACCAAATTCTTAATATATTTATTATTCATATAGAACTTAAATCGTATGTACCTAGTATATTAAAATATTATAATGAAGTGTTATTCAATGTGTTGCATGAAGAAATTGTGTCTATCAAATTATTTCAAATAGGATTAACATGGTTTAGGCTTTAATCAGTTATTCTAACAATAGATTTTACAACAGGCTTCTACATAACAATAAGTTTTGCAACAAATTTTTGTAAATTAAGTTAGATATCAATACGTTTTATATCATGCCTTTTTAAATTAATAATCTAATAGTAGGTTTCATAACAAACTTATATAGAAAAATAAAAAATTTCAATTTAAAAAAAAAAATTTGAGTCTCGCCTTGGCGCCTTTTTCATGACTAAGGCAGGCGCCTTAGTGGCGCCTTGCCTTGCCTGGGCACCTAGGCGAGCACCCGGCTCGCCTTTGACTACAATGATTGGATCTGCAATTTGAAATGCTTTATTTTTGCCTACCTATGTCTGGGGATCACAAGTGCATGGTTTTCATTGAAACACGCATGCCCAGAAGCTAGATCTTAGCAAAGCATCTCCATCTCTCTCTTTCAGGATTACTTCCTCCAGGAACACAGTTCGACTTATTTCGAGGAACCGCTGCTATGAAACAAGATGTGGATGACATGTATCCAACTACTCTTGCACACACAATGAAGGTGAGGTGTATACGTCTTTGTTTGACACAATTTTGGGTGCTCTTTTATTTTTTTGATAAGTATTTTACGTGAACTTTTATTGGTTTACAAGTGTTTAAATTGTATGTTAATCCCTTTTTGTTGTTGTTGTTGTTGTTGCTGTTGATGGTGTTTTATTAGGTTTCTAATTTATAATTTGCAATGTTAATTTTTGTTGTATTCTTGCTTTTGGGGAATGACGGCTTCACTGAATGGATCTTACAAATGGATTTATTTGATTGTTTGTTGTATTTTCTGGTTGATACTTTAGAGAGTGCAATCTTTGTTGTTATTGTTTCATAATTTTTGAGTGGACTATATCATAATTTTAGTAGAAAAATGTTTTATTTGGCTTTTCTCCTTTATGATGCTAAGTTCCAAATTTTGTTACTCTGAATTGTCGTAAATGGCTCATTTTGCCTTTTTAACAACAACTTATTTTTATGAGTCTGGTAATCTTCTTTTTTTACTCTGTAGTTATTATTGGTATTGTATTTTATCTTTTAACTCCTCTTTTTCTTTGATAAAAATAGCATTATTGAAACACACAAAGATTGAAAAGACTACATTTGTCATGTGTTAAAGAGGTCGACAGCTGTACCAAATGTGTGTGGCAGTACTAAATTCCTAATTTTGTTTGAGATGGAAGTAAAATCCCAGTCTTCACTTGAACACCCAGAGGATGATAAATTAATGATATGTATCTTCACCATTTAAACAAAGAGTAATGCTACAGATCCTGCAGTTTTTACCACATAAACCTTATAAGTTGATTTGTTAACTTTTAAAGTACAAAACAAAAAAGTAATTAAGAAATTTATTTATTATGTGGCTGATGCAGTCCGAATCAAATTCACTGCATGTTAGTTTGTAAGCCTTTTGTTGCAAAATTGGTAGTAGCTTTAGCTTTTCCCTTAAACAAACTGTGAAAGACCAAGAGGGGGCATATAATAGATATTATGATAAGGTGTGCTTTGCTTTATAAGCATCATCTCATATAGAGCATGTCAGTTAGGGATTTTAGTCTCTTGAGATGTAATGGTTAATTGTGAGCATCTGCTTCCTCACCCCCTTTGCTTTATTTTTGGACAGTTGTTATCTTGGGAGCCAACTTTTTTCTTCTTGTTATTACCATTTGTTTTTCCTTTTTTCTTGGAGAACTTCTAGGGTTGCGGCATTTTCTGCTTATTCAATTATTTTTATAACATATTTGTGGTCTTGTACTGGGCTTTTTACATAATTTATTAGAAAATAGTTTCTCTGTCTATTTTTATTTTCATTTATCTCAAGTCTAGCTAACCCCAAACTTTTGGGACCAATGCTTGGTTTTTATTGTTGTATTTTGTTTCTAGTCTATATAATTTTGAGTTGGTAGTCTTAAACTTATGATCTGATGTGTTTGGTGGTGTGTTTTGCAGTTTGGGACAAAAAATTACCCAGAATCTGCTCGATTCTCGCCAGATGGACAGTTTCTTGTCTCTTGCTCTGTTGATGGCTTTGTTGAGGTCTATATAAATTATGATACTTCTCATTTTGTCAAAATTTTGTGAAATTTGAATGTTCTGACATCTGATCACTTTCAGGTCTGGGATTACATCAGTGGGAAGCTCAAGAAGGATCTTCAGTACCAGGCTGATGTGAGTAGTAGACATATATATAATTTTGCTAAATTCTAGGAAACAGTGCATGATTTTCATTTTTTAGCTGTTAGAAAACCATTCAATGATTTTGTGTTGAAGATAAATGTGGCTGGTAGTTGTTTAATCTGAGCATTTTGGGGTTGGCTATCATAATGTGCTACTTGCTGAAAAGAAAAAAAGAAGCATAAAAAAATGAAGCAAATTTTTCAAGCCTCTTACAGTCAATTTTTATATTTCCCTTTTTAATAACTGTTCATTCTATCTATCATATTACATTGGTCATCAAAACATGATAACTTTGTTTAATTTCCCTTCCAACCATGGGCGTTCCAAATTAAAATTTTAGGGACAAAATTGGAAGTATTAGAATATTGGGATTGAATTGGAACCTGCCCTATATTTTATGGACCACAGATGTAGTTTAGCCATGGTTATTTTTATTTTATTTTTCTCATCTTCATATGGTAGTTATGAATGTTATTTCCTGTGCTTGAATCTAACATATATACATTATATTATGTTTAGGCTGCTTGGCTATTGTTTTTCTTTTTCGTTTCTTTTTCTTTTGATGAATAAAATCATTTATTGAAACAAAACATACTGTTTGTTCTACAAGTCAGGCAGCAACAATATTGTGTGAACAGTAACTGGCAACCCTTTAATTAATTAATTAATATATATATTTTTTAATTTTGTGCTGCATCAAGTATGTAAAATATTAATCCTCTGACAACACTATGCTAACATGTAAAGATGACGGATCATTATGACAGTAAATACTATGTGTTGATATGTAGATTTTGGTAATTTCCTTGTAGTTTCCCTGTCATCGTTTGCTACTGACACCTATAATCTTCTGCAGGAAAGGTTCATGATGCATGAGGATCCAGTGTTTTGTGCTGATTTTAGCAGAGATTCTGAGATGCTTGCAACTGGGTCAAAAGAAGGAAAGATAAAAGTAAGTTTAATTTGTGTTTCCTTAAATTAAGGGTGAATCTTTCTTCTACTTATCTCCTTAAATGTAAGATGCATGATATGTTAATCTTTATCTTAGTGGCTGTGTGTGGTTGATGTACAAATTGATTTCTTTCGAGTGGACATTATTACTTGTGTACTCTGGTTTATGATTTGTTATAGTTCTCTAAATGTTATCCAGCAACACTTTGCAAGTATTTATTAATACTTTCTTAAATGGTGAATTCAAGACGTTGACTTGTGAGCAACATATATATTTTGTATGGACTAACCTGAATATTAAGCGTCCAGTGTCTCCATATATCATATAAAAAATCTATATGGCTAGCAAGTTGTCTTTAAAAACAATTTCTTTTACTTATCCAAAAAAAAAAAAAAAATGTTGCCTTTAAAAACAAAAAGCCTTTTTTTTAATAGCCTTTTACCAAGCTATTCATGATTCAGGCTGTCAATGAAAATTATGAAAGTAATTTGAACTATACTGAACTAGCAAGTTTATCATTTAAAAAGTAAAAAGCTTATAAAGTGAGCTGTTAACCATTCAAATTGTATATATGGTCCAGCCTGGTTTATATATATAAATTTTCCCATGTACTTGTTCAAATTTAGAACTTTAATGAACTTCTTAACTCCATTTAATTTGTTGTTTTTTTTTTTTTGGGTGTAGGTTTGGCGTATAAGGACTGGCCAATGCTTGCGTCGTCTTGAACATGCACATTCTGGATGTGTCACAAGTATTGTCTTCTCTCGAGATGGAAGCCAGTTACTAAGTACATCATTTGACAACACTGCAAGGTTCATGGGTTTTTTTTTTGGCTCATGTTTTCTATTGTGGCACATTTATAGTTTTGCATGTTAACTTGTAGTAAGTGATACTATCTATATGTGTTATCTCTGTTATTTTATGTCTCTTTTCAATTGATTTTCAGTTTTGGCAGTTGCCCCATTGCTGTGTTACTGTGTGGTTATGAACTGTTTATGAAGTGCAATATGGTTTTTGGATGGACTTGAATAGGAGAGAAGCATTCCTAGTAGGGAGTTTGTAGAGGGCTGAGGGAGCTAGTGGCCTGGGAGGTTTTTTTTTGGGCTGCAAGTAGGGTTCCACATACTTGTGTCCTCTCTTAAGACTCAAGTGAGAGTTAATGCAATTATTTAGAGGATTGGTAGGGCCAATGAGCTGGCAGTTTTTTCTCCCATAATGATGGGATGCAGGGTGAGGTCAGGTTCAATATTCACTAAGTGCGTGTATAACTTACCAACGAGAAAAAATAAAATTAAAAAAAGAGGACTTGTAGGAGCTGGGTATATAAATTTACATTTGTCCAATGGGCGACAAATTACTCTTGTATGTCTACTTTCTATATTTGTGGACTGGTTTTAGGACGTTTTCAAATATCATATGGCATAAGCTCATAAGTATTCTCCCTGTAATACTTGGGTGACTCTACTTTTTGATATCAATAAAATTTGATGTCACTTATAAAAAAAAAGTATCTCTCTACACATTTTTCTTCACCTTGTCCATATATCTAATTTCTTTTCATAAGATTTTAGCCAAATTTCCCTCAAATTATTCAGTTATGATTAACAGAATATCTTGGGATCACCAATTTTGACAAATTGGAATGTGGAAGTACCATGAATTGGGATGCATGATCTGGTTTGTAGAATGTAGGGTGTGTAGGAAAATCCAGTGACTTGGGTTTGGTTCTATCTAATCTCACAGAATTAACTAAAACTTATGTCTCATAATGCTTTTTGATATGGTAACTGCTTTGGATGGTATGCCCTTTACTTTTAGGATTTTTTTGAACTAATTTTTTATTGTAACTTGTCAGCGTAACCTTTTGTATTTGTGTACTTAAGTTGTATCTTCTTTTCTTACAATTAATCTTATTCAAACATAAAATTGAAATTGAGTTATTGTTTATATAGAATCCATGGCTTGAAATCTGGGAAGATGTTGAAAGAATTCCGTGGCCATTCATCTTGCGTCAATTATGCTATTTTTACAACTGATGGAAATCGTGTTATCACTGCATCTAGTGATTGCACAGTAAAGGTAAGTTCCTTGGTAATGTATTTATGGCTGAAGAAATCTTTCCCTTGTAAGGTTTTTCTGTTCTTCTGAGTGCATAGTAGATTAAGCTTTATTTTGTGTAGGTCTGGGATATGAAGACTACGGACTGTCTGCAAACATTTAAGCCACCGCCTCCCTTACGGGTACTAAAATATGTCTTTCTCATGGTTTAAAGCAATTTTACCATGTCAATTTGCTTTAAAAGTTCAATCACTTTACTATTCTTGTGCCTAACTGTTGCCTTTTGGTTTTGCTGTTAGGGAGGTGATGCTTCTGTGAATTCTGTTCATCTTTTCCCCAAAAATAATGATCACATTATTGTATGTAATGAGACATCGTCTATATATATTATGACACTTCAAGGGCAGGTACTTATTCTTAATAGAAGCATAGAACGGTTTTCCCCAACGTATTCTAATACTGGAAATTGCACTGATTTTTTTAAAAAATAATACATATTTATTATAATTCTTCTGCATGATTTTGTTGTAGGTTGTAAAGAGCTTCTCATCTGGTAAAAGAGAAGGTGGAGACTTTGTTGCATCCTGTGTCTCACCAAAAGGGGACTGGATTTACTGTGTTGGTGAAGACAGGTATTTGATAACTTTTTAAGCATTAACTATAAAAACTTTTTCCTGCTTTTGTAAGGATTAAGCTTTATGTGCCATGAGTTTTTGCAGAAGTTGAAGTGGAAACATTATGTTAACTTTTCCTGTTCCTGTTTTTGTTTCTTTTGCTAGAGAACTTTTTATGATTTTATTTTCAGCTATGTAATCCATGAATTATATGCAGGAATATGTACTGTTTCAGCTATCAATCTGGTAAACTGGACCATCTGATGAAGGTATGCTTTCAGTATCTCATTTATTTGGGTGCATATATGGGGTGACAAGTTCAAAAGCTTGTATATAGTATGTTACTGTACTGCTGTAGGGTGCACAATACCATAAAGTTTGAGAATCATAACTAGTTATTTACAACAATCAATCCTTAGTCCCAAAATTTTTGGGTTGGCTAAGGAAGCTTAACAGTTAACAGACTAGTTAGGATTGGCCACATGTATTCTTTTCCGACATTCTCTTCTATATGAATTCATACTTTCTGTTATAATCCATAATTGACTAGTGTTCACCAAGTGAATACTTTTCAACTAGCACCTGGAGTCCTTTTACCCCAAATGTGACTTGAATCGCAATCCATTTAGTTTTGAAGCTATGCATGCAGGCTTGGACTCATGTTTTTGTCATTGTATTGTATGGGCTGAAACCATTGGGGTTCTATGTGCATGCATTTATTTGTTTGTTTGTATAAGCGTACATATGAAAGGCCTACCGTATAATATGAATTATTTTTTTGGCACTCTGCAGGTCCATGAAAAGGGTGTAACTTGCGTCACTCATCATCCACACAGGAATCTTGTTGCTACATGCAGTCAAGACTGCACTATGAAATTGTGGAAGCCTTGAATCTCCTATATCGTGGTTGCTCTAGTGTGCTCTATTGTAAATTAACTTTTTTGAGTTTCCTGTGATTTATATATATTATTTATTTGCGATTCATGTGATGCTACTGCCAAAGACCTTCTGTAATTGGCAACGGTAACTATAGCGAGGTTGAAGAGTAGTTTCGCAGATATAATACTTAGAAATAATGACTTATTTTATGTACTCCCCATTTGAGCTTTTACAACTCCGTTGCACCATGTCTCAGCAGCTTTTAATCTTTCGATATATGCCTGAGAAATCGGATCGTTTTCTCAATTCTTTAACGTTGGAAGAGAAATTAAAGAAGATAAAACATTGTGTTTACGAGATATTTAGATGTTATAAGATAACCAGTTCCTTAAGTTTGTGCATTAGAAAGTGGATTTGCCTTGATAAATGCATAGATATTGTTAGAATTGATTGTCAGAAGTTGAAAAATGAGAAATGTTGTAGCTTGGCTTCTTAGTTTTTCTATGGGTTTTTCCTGTTTAGATTTATCATTTTTTTAGTTCAAAAATGCTCCTTGTATCCTTATGTTTAAGTAAAGATAAAACTATAGGACAATTTGGTAAAAATGTAACTTTAACTCTTACTAAAACATTACCTAAAAAATAGGATGACATTTTTGTTAATTTTTAAAATTCTTTATCCATTTATAAATTAAAATTTTAAAATAAAAATTATATATATAAAATAAATAAAAAACACAATTTTTTTTCTATAAAATAGGGATCATTAAAAAAAAGCTTTGTTTGTTAATTTTTAAATTACTTTATTTATTTATAAATTAAAATTCTAAAACAAAATTATATATATAAAATTAAAAAAAACATAGTTTTTGTTTTTTACAAAATAAGACCACTAAAACTTTATTGCACGTTTTGCTTGTGTGACGAGGGTAGTTTATATTACACGCTTGGAGCGATGCAATCCAGACATGATATCCTCCAAAAGAAAGCTTGGAACATGATGTCGGTAAACAAAAACTTTTAAAGAGTAATAATGAAGAAACATGAACTTATCCCTTAAAAAATTGTGTTCTCCACTATAAAAATTTAACTGTTCTGTTCTTTTATATTTCACTTTTCGTGTCAAAGAGGCAAAGCCATGATCAACGCTAAGTAGTAGTAATAGTAATCCTCTTCAGTCTTCACCTACACCTGTCATACATGTTGATACCTATCCCAATTGAATGCCACGTAATTGATCATTTTCTGCAGTAGCCTTCCACGAACACTCAAGCCTGAAGCCACGAATTTTTCCCATTAAATAGAGTCAATAACTTGTTCACTACACAGAGTTCAACTAATTTTATGGGGAACATCAAATTTGGCAGTAGGATTTTCAACTTGCATGAAAGAAATTAATGAGTTATCTCTCATATCTGCCTTTACGGGTAAATAGCATTCTATAGAAACCAATCAGCTTCTTTCTTTCATTTTTACGCCTGACTCTTGTAGATTCAGCTATCCTTCGTTAAGTTTTTTGGCGTGTTGACTTTCTTACACAAACTAATACATACACTCCAAGAGATAGATTTCCAAGGTTTTGGCGGTTGGCGGTTATCAATTTGAAACGTAGTTTTCAAAGGGTCTTAAAAAAATTTTCTCCAATTTCAATGATTTTGGTTGGTTTTTTTCTGACTTGTATTCATCATCTATGGTAGATCTTGGTTCAGTAAATACCATATGTGGCAGCTGTAGGATCTTGAACACGAAGATATGTCCCTTTTGTATTAATCTTAATTTTATTGAATTCAATAACTATCACTGAGTTACTGAGATTTTGCGTAGGCCAATACATTATTTGGTTAGTACTTATTTCAACAAGGGGAACTTAAGATTCAAATCACTCTTCCCATTTGTTGTAAGGTAAAAAAAGAAAAAGAAAAGTAAGCCTTTTGAATAGGGAAATATTGCATATATGATGCATCCAATAAAAGTTGGAAGTCTTTATTAATTCTAGCCGTACTGGCGAAACTACTGTAACTACTATTGCACCAAACTGTACACTGACAATTTTATTGTTTCTGATCGTAATAAAGTAATCAACGCTTCAGTTAGATAATAAATTGAACCTGTATTTATAGAGCAAAAGTTGGACGCATGATAAACAAAGCTCTATTATTACATTAAAGTTGTACATTGAACTCTCGACCAAGTATTTTGAATACAGAGACACATTTACTGTAATATCTTTACTCATGAAATTTACATTGTGATTCTGACCCTACCAAAGCACAGAGAGTAAAAGAGAGGGAAACATACATGACAGTTGAGGCTTTAAGTTGTCCATGTTAGGTGGTGCCAAATGATCAATATGAAACTGATAATAGTATATATGATTAAAATTTAATAATCCTTAATTTTGTAATTTATTAAAATGAATTAATTCTTATAAGCCAATGTAAGTCTGCGCTAAAAAAGCCACTGATCATAGCAATGAGAACATTTCAATTGTTTCCGGCCTTGTTATCCTACTAGTATAATATGTGGCTTCAATCCAATATTCTAATACATTGGATGTGATACAGGATTGTCACATGATCAATTTTAGGTACGTATTGGGTACGTTTCGTATCTTATAGGTTGTAACATTGGAGAAAAGAAAAACCGACCAAGACATTAACAACCGTATTGGCCTTAATAGGAAATTATTTTTGGACACGCATCGTGGATCTAATGCATTGGAATACTAAATGAAAGCAAAACCCTGAACCCACCAAAGGCATTAAGTGCCTTATTGGCCTTAATGAGTTAGATCTTAGCTGGTTTGCCAAAAACTAAAAGAAGCAAAGACGTTAAATATGAAGTCTATGCTATCCAAAGGACTTGAATTGATTAAATTTTTACAACTTGTTACTTTTTTAGACCTATCCCTCCCTCTCTAAAATTTAAATCTCATTGCAAAAGGAAAAATATAAAAGCTTCACGCAAATAAAAAGAGTAAGTTTAAAAGGGAAAGAGGTAAATAATGAAGAGATGCCTGCACGCAAGTTGGTTGCTACTGAGTGTGTAGTAATTACTTCAGTGAAGAGAACGGATGAATGCATTTATTACCTTTTCAACTACCACCTTACCATGTCTATTAAATCTTCCCATTCGGTCATAAACTAATCAACTTTCACAAACTCTATCTCTCTCTCTCTCAAAGAGTTTTAGTTATACACAGATACATAGACAAAAACTATATTCATGGCTAAGTTTAGGTTGTTATTGTGTTCATTGCTTGTGTTTTTCATGGTGCTGAGTTCAGTTTCAGGCCAAGGTAGTGCAAAGGTGCCTGCCATGTTCATATTTGGAGACTCTCTCATTGACAATGGCAATAACAACAATCTTCCATCTTTTGCTAAGGCCAACTATTTCCCTTATGGTATTGATTTTGATGGTGGCCCTACTGGTCGTTTCAACAATGGATATACCATGGTTGATGAAATAGGTTCTCCCTCTCTCTCTCTCTCTCTCTCTCTCTCTCTCTCTCTCTCTCTCTCTCTATGTGTGTGTGTGTGTGTGTGTCCTTCGAATTTTTATTTAAATACTAACTGAAATCTTGTCATGCATTTAGCTGACTTTGAACCTTAGCTCACCTTTGAATGTGTTTCAATACTAAGTAAAATCTTGTCATGAATTTAGATAATGTTGAACTAGAGCTTTCTTCACTTCTTTTGGGTGTCCAAGAGCACTTAACTATTCTGAGTGATTGTCGTCTTCCTGTTCCAGTCCACACACACTGAGTCGTTACTAATTACCCTGAGGAATGTTATGTTGACCCTAAGATACTGGTTAAGAAGCAATGTCATGGAATCTATCAATGTTTGTTATTTCAATTTAATATGGTTTATTGTTCTTAAATTTTTCTTTGGATCTTTCTCTCTCTCTTTAGACCAGTAGAAAAATACAAAATTGTTTTTTTACCTTAGAGCATCCACAGCAGTGGAGCAATATTTTTAGCTATTTGACCCTACAAAAAGTTACTTTATTTATTTTACCTACAATCTTGCTGCAGTAGTGAATCTATTTTAGCTTTTAACGCAATAAAATAATATAAACACCACAATAAAATAATATATCTTTTACAATAAAATAATACAAATTCACAATCAACACAAAAGTAGGTGAGCGGAAACCTTATTTAATTGGAAAGGTCAATAAAATATTATTATTTTTGTATAGATGTGAGCTAAAGTGCATATGTAAAGATAGATGTGTACTGTAGCTCAACGGTAAAAATTTTAGATTTGCCTCCACTGCTACAGTTCTAATTTTTTAGTTTGTGGAGCTAAAAATAGCTTTTTAACTTTTTACCGACACTGCTGCAAGTGCTCTTACAATAAGTAGGAGTGAGGTATTCAAATTTCAAGCCCAAAATTTTCTCATGGGTGAGACCTCTAGTAGACTATTTGAATTTGAACTATAAATCTTTTGGTCAAGACCAATAGATAGTTGATAGCCAAAGAAGATTCCACGAAGAAGAAATTTATGCCAATTAAACAAATTTTATAAAGGAAAGCATTTAGAAGAATTAATGTCACATGGTTCTTTTTATGTCTTAACTTTTAAAGGCTCTCTTAGTTAATGTCTGCTTTGCACCTACCAAACCTGTCCCTTTTATATATGTGATTATTTTCACCTACAAATTATTTACTTAATTTATTTTTTTACTTCTTGCTATTGAGTACAGCTCTACTCTGCGTGTCATGCACTAAAGGGACAATTTTGGCTTTTGGAATAATGTTCCGTAGAGGGGGAAATAAGACATTATGTCCCTCAATAATTTTGAAAAATTATTAAGTACTTTCGGAGTATTATAAATACCTATATAAATGGTAGGTTTTACCATGAATTTAATTAGTGGGTTCCTCCATTTATGTGAGAGGAGAGAGTACACATTTATTGTACTTTGGGAGTACACAATAATGTAATAAACTAATTATATTGATTTGCTCTTCTTTGTGAGTATTATAGTTAACTGTATTTTCTTTAATTGCATATTACTAAATATTTTTCCTTTTCATTTCCTCCTATATTGACCACAAGTGTTGGTGTTTTGTACATGTTTGCAGCTGAGCTTCTTGGCCTTCCTTTGATTCCTGCATTCTCTCAAGCTTCAGGAGCACAATTGCTTCATGGAGTCAACTATGCCTCAGCAGCTGCTGGAATCCTTGATGCCACTGGCGGAAACTTTGTATGCACCATGTTTTTCTATATTCAATGTGGCACTATGTTCTGCCTGCATACTTTAATTAATTTATTTTTGGACATGTTAGTACTGGATTTGATGTGTTTGTCAATTATACTACCATCTTGAACCTCTATCTTATACTTTTCACAATTCTTGAACCATATAACAGTGACAACCTACATGTGATATTGCCATTGCACTAATAAATGCATTAATTTTAGAAGTCATGGCAAACTCACAGTGCCTTATTATGTATATGGTAGCCATTAAATAGAAACAAGCAATATGAAAAATTAAAATGGTCCTTCATTTCCATTGAAAGAAATGGTCTTTGCATTTATCTATTTTAATAGCTAATTTTAGCATTTATTTCATCAGATAAGTCGCATACCGTTTGATCAACAGATCAACAACTTCCAGAACACCCTTGATCAAATAACAGCCAATCTTGGAGCTGATGATGTGGCTCGGACAATCGGACAGTGCATATTTTTTGTTGGGATGGGCAGCAATGACTACCTAAATAATTACCTTATGCCTAATTACGCAACCCGGAATCAGTACAATGGACAGCAATTTGCTGATCTCTTGGTCACACAATATAGCAAGCAACTTACTGTAAGATTTACTTGAATTGTTTGTAATTATTTTCTTATAAAAAAAAACACCCACAAGCTTGTAATTAATAGTTGTAATCCTCCATAATTTACATTTATATATGGATATTTTAAAAGAGTTGGAACTTGAGATCTTTGGAAATATGAGTTAATTAACCAATGTATGTACCATCCATAATTCTTTAACAACACAATTGTGATCTTTTTTAAGCCATTGGAGCTTCAACAAACATTTGTACTTCTATTTGACACATCCTTACCATTTGATACTCAAAATAAAAAGAGAAATAAAATAAAAAATAAGTTGGGTTAGAATAGTGTCATAATTGGTCTAGCTTTACATGGCTTGCCAAACTAGGTCACCCATAAGCTTAGTGATTCCTATTAGTTTTTATAGGTAGATAGTGAGTGAGATATAAGATTAGAACCACAATAAGACACAACAAAAAATGTCATTACAATTAGATTATCACTAGAAATTTGATTCCTATTACTTCTAGTTTAGCTTCTTCTTCTTTTTTCTTTGAAACTTAAATTACTTGTTTGCTTATGCATAAATTTTTAAAGTATTGCTTTTTTTATGTATAATTGTTATTTTTTTATTTCATTTTTTTTCATTTTTAGCAAATGGGCCACTCTAAATCCATTTGGCTGTTGAAGGCTTAAGAGAGTGTTTTGATTTTTTTTTTTATTGACTGAAAGAGTATCGTGATTGATATTGGTATTAATCTAAATCTATTTGTGAATGTGACTTATTACTTACACAGAAAATATACAATCTGGGAGCCCGGAAATTTGTAATAACGGGGCTTGGGTTGATGGGCTGCATTCCAAGCATCTTGGCCCAAAACCCAGCTGGACGTTGCTCAGACGAAGTCAACCAGCTTATTGCACCATTCAATGCAAATGTGAAGACAATGATCAATCAGCTCAGTACCAATCTACCAGGATCCAAATTCACTTACGTTGACGTTGCTAGTATGTTTGAAGATGTCCTCACCAATTCTAGATCTTATGGTATACGTACTTTCTACTACCATTGTTTATATCTTCTATATAAAAATTGTGACTTTATTGGTGTTTATTAGTCTAGAAAATAAAAGGGGTTGTCATCAATATGCTGTGGACTACTTATAAACAAATCCAAACATGAAGGACCTGCATTTGATAACTTGATACTCAAACGATCTTTGATGCATGATTTTATCATATTTTTCCTATCCTATTTTACTATTTTCTCTGTATGTATTTTCAATGGATATATTTGAATAATAAAAATGTAAAAACAAGTCGTTCAAGCCAAATAGGTAATTACCTTAATCCCTCGAGTTATTGCTCTCTCTCATCTTTTATTAATTTATTTATTCTTTTTAACATTTTTGTATTTTAACAACCAATTCATAATTACTTTTGGAAACTTTTTTCTTTCTAGGAGTCACTTAGTGAAAGTGCTATCAACTAATGATATAGAGATATTTTATGTGATGCTGGATTATATGAATCGAATTGGATAAGTTTGTATTGTGGGGATGTACTAAGTCACACATCAGCTATTTTCTAGGTGAAACTTAGCTATTTTCCAAAATCATATTAACTTCTTTGTATTACTTGTATTCTTTAGGATTAACTGTTACAAATCGTGGATGCTGTGGCATTGGGCGAAACAGAGGGCAGATAACATGTCTTCCATACCAAACACCATGTCCAAACCGAGAGCAATATGTGTTCTGGGACGCATTCCACCCAACAGAAAAAGTGAACGTGATTATGGCAAGGAAGGCTTTCAATGGAGACCGAAGCCAGATTTATCCATTGAACATAGAGCAGCTTGCAAGTCTTGATAATGATGCTAATTAGTTTTTAGTTAGCTTGTAGTCATGCAATATAGTATCCTTAATCTATAATGCTTCTATATTCAGTATTTTCCTATGTCTAATTGAGCATTGGAAGTAGTAACTAAAAAGAATCAGAGAACGGTTGTGGGTGTACTGCTACAATAATTACAAGTTTGATTGTTTGGTTTTGATGGTATTTTTGCTGCGTTTACAACTGCTTAATTAGTTTGCCTATTTCCCTCCTAATCAATTGAATCTAAATATCAATAAGGTTTTCAGCTTGACACAAACTTTTATTTTACGGTTCAAATTCTAGTTCTTGTATCTAATAGTGTAAATACTACATTCTTGTGTCATTTAAACTTTAAATAATGTGACACTAGATACATCTTTTGATTTCAATGTTGAATCTAAATCATGAAATAGAAATGATGGATCCTAGCCTGTTTAGGACAAGGATAGCATTCAATTCTCATAAGTTAACATTACATTTCCTAATAAAATGAACTCCATTTCCAAATGTATGTTCTAATAGGAGTCTCTCACTTGTGCCGGTATGTTGAACACATGTTCCAGTGGTATGTGAATTAAAGAAAACTTTAGCATTGTCTAGGTTCTGCATTGATCTCTAACTGTGAAATTTGTAGACAACATGGTCCAAACATCTATAAGATGGGCATTACTTGACTTTATTTCATTAAGTAGAACAGAAAAATCCAGCTGATGATTTAATAAGCAAGTACATTCTTGAATTTACTACAAAATCAAGAATTTGCAGAAAATGACCAGGCATAAAGAACATCAGTACTAGCAATACCAATTCAGGGGAGACACAGAGTGAGTTCCAAATCTATTAGAGCATTACCAATTGTTGTATATTAATTGGATATGCGTACGAATTTGTTTGTGAACTGTATGAATTCTTGGCGAAATAGACGTTTGCCACCTCGGTTGGATGAAAGGCATCCCAGAACAAGTACTTTTGACGATTCTGACATGGTTCTTGGAGAGGAAGACAAGTAATTTGCCCATTGTTCCTGCCCACTCCACAGCATCCCTTGTCTATCACTTCAAATCCTGTACCATTTCCAAAATTTTGAAAGCATAGTTAAATAAGTTAGTGCATGAAAACATCATGGGTTACTATACTGTGTGAAGCACATAATGGACAGTTTAAATACTTCCATTGTAGGTACCGCATGTAGGCAATATATAGCGCACACACTAGAATATATTCATATAGAACCTAGTCTAACCCTATAATGATCCTATTAGGACTAGGTTACTTATCCTGCAAGTTTGAGCTTACAAAAATTGCGAGCTTAGGAGCACATTTAGGCGCAATGGGCCCTGGTACATCTAACAGGGGATATGATCAAAGAATATTAACATAATAGCTATCAAGAAATCATGTTTTAGGAACCAACAACAGACCTGATAAGTCCAAATTTTGACATATATCATTGAATGTACAATTAGTAAATTGATGATTGCTGCTTCATGTTTATGGTTGGATATGTGTGCAAAGTAGATTACCATAATTGGATGCATTCAGATATAAATCGCTTGTGCTCTGATATGAGTCTAGGTACACAAACTTTGCTCCAGGTAACTTGCCTCCGTTGAAAATATCAACGAGTTTCCGGAGCCCTGTGTTGAAAAGAGAGACTGCAGTATTGATTTTTTCATTGCAGCGGCTGCTATTACCATGATATCTTGCAAGTTGATATGGTATGCAACCAATTTGGCCAACTGCAGTTACAATCACCTTCCGTGCTCCCAAACTATACAATTGCTGCACAATAAAGAGCAAATGTTTAAATTCCTCTAAACATGAGAGAGATAGGAAATTCATTTCAAATAATGTAAAAAAAAGTTACATAATTGCCAGTATTAACGTGTTTGCTTTGCTATGGGCTTTTTTATGTGTACTACAAGCTGTAATCTTAAGTTATAATTAACAAATCACAAGAACTTCAATTTGGAACCCAACCATTTGGTGTTTCACTCGCTATCTGCAAATTTGATTTTCCAAAATAGGCTCATTTTATTGGTCAACATTGAACTCCTTTTCTAAGCTTTCTTCTGGGTTGGGAACATAATTTTGCTACCTTCTCATTTTATGCTGGTAATTAGAATTCAAAGGTAACCTTAAATATAAAGGTTGCACGTGTATATTCTACTTGAAAGTAGAGAAGCTCTCTGAACCTTTGGCTTTAAATGTAGATGGTTATTATGAATGTCATAAACATAATAAATAAGTAACAAATATAATAACAACTACACTTTAGACCCAAAATTTTGGGGTCAAATTATAAATACTCAACAGACTAATCAGGATTGGCCATATATTACTTCTTATGATCCTAAAGTATGACAAATTCATGGGGTGATTAGAGTTTGGAGTCACCAACTTACAGTGAGCTGGCGTGAGTAGTCCTGAAGAAGTGCAGCAGCATAAGCTTGTACTGTGAAATCTGAACTACTTGTATAGAAGTCAGGCATAAAATAGTTGTTGAGATAATCATTACTTCCCATTCCAGAATAGAAGATGCACTTGCTTAGATGGCTATTGAGGGAATTGTTGTCTCCTCTGAAGAACCTCCTCATCTCTTGCACTGTACTTGCAAAGCTGGCTAACTGTCGGTCCATCGGCGTGTGATCTCCCTATCAAACACATACATAATCACATAAAAACCATTCACTTTCCATTATAAATGATTGTAAAATGCGCATACACATATATCTTATTCCTAGAGGCATTAGGACCTCCTACAGTAGCTCAGGTTGAGCCAAAATTTCTAGGTGCAATGGTTCTGAAATTGTTAAAGCTAATAGGAAGTTGTGGATTTTATTTAATTATTTAACCATTATTCCGATATTTCTTGTCACATGTGTAGACTTAGACTACTCTTTAATTTTAAAATGTGATGCAAAGTGGAAATATGGTTCTAACCTAGGATCATCTACTCTAGTGACATGTTAAATTATCACTTGTCTAAAAAATTTAAACTAATAGAAATAGGTGAATATAATTGTTTAATTGTTAGAATTCTAAGGTTAACTCGTGTCAACTTGAACCAAAATGTAACACATATATAAGCCACCCTAACCCCCACCACCTTACCACTTACAACAATTATATATAATTGATTCTATATGTACCAGATTAGTTCCTGTTTCGTCTCGGATGCCAGCAGCCCCTGATGCATAATTCACTCCCCTAATCAGTGCAGCGCCCCTAGTCCTTTCATAGGGTGGGATGTAATTTCGAAACCCTAGAAGTTGAGCTGCAAATATTTTTTTTTTTAAAAAAAGAATAAGTTCCATACCTTAGCATAAACCGTATTATAGAAATTTTAGTAGGGAAAATGTTCATGACAAATGACAATGTATCTTCATATCCAATTTTCTTTTAAATTCCATGGCTAGCACCAAGTTACTAGGGAAAATGGACAGGTGAAGCCTTCTCACTCAACATATTGACACATACGCTAGCTACCATTTTTTTTCTTTTCTTTTTCACAATTTTAAGGAAAATGCTAAAATTATTACTAAATTTACTACAAATAGCTTACCATTTAACTAACACTACAATAAATTATTACCATATATGATTGGTACTACATTAGCAATATAATAGTTAATTTTTTTTTTTTTTTTTTTTTTTTTGCGTATAAAAAATGACACATTAGTTTATAAAGCTAATACGGTAAAATTTATAAAACTTATGTAGTAAATTGTATAATATTCCTATTATTGCCTTAACCTCAATGCTCTTACCTAGTGCATCGACGTAAGTTCGACCATTAGTAAACCGGCCAGTGGCTCCCTGTGGAAAGTCAATGCCATAAGGCCTGTAATTGGCTCTAGCAAGCGTAAGAATCCTATTGTTGTTTCCATTATCCACCAATGAGTCACCAAATATGAAGAAACAAGGCACTTGGAGTTGCTGTGGCTGTGAGCAAGCCTTAGCACATAACCACAGAAAGACCAAAACAACTGACAAAAAAGTAAACTCACCGAAACCCTTCATTTTTCAGCGCAACCTTAACCCTGGCTAGAGTTTGATTTACGAGTTGAAAGCACCATGCATGGATACACATCCATATATAGTCCATCTTTGGCGGTGTTTGTTTTGCTATTATGGGATTCATGTGCTTTGGATTATCTCCAAGCTTTGAACAAAAATGAAGTAGTAATGGCCCGTGAGAGTTAAAGTGGGAAACTTTTGGTTATGGTTCATGTGTCAACTTATTGTAAACTGTAGCAGCGGTGAAGAAAGGAAATTTCTCGTGATCTACAAGGCTGGAACCTCCTTTCAATAGCATATTCTGGACACCTTTACAACTGCTATTGCCTGTATATGCATGAAATCACGTAAAAATAATCAGATCAACGTAGAAAAGTAACTTGCAATAATTTGTATTGAAGCAACTCTCCAAGATGATAGGATATATTAATATTTGAGACTACATGTTTTTTCAGCATGCAACCTTCATTTTCTTTGAGTTTTTCTCTGAATCGATTGATTGCTGACCCTTTGCATTTGCAGAATTTATTATATTGTTAGTTGAGTTACCTTTACTGCTCGAGTTGCATGCATTGAATTGTCCTCCAGCATTAGGTGCATGCTAAGGCTGAGAGTGATGCATGATATACTATACAATTATAATTAAATCATCATTTTTTTCAACTTCTCAATTATAATATATTTTGAGAATTTCTCGTGTTAAAGATATTAAGACCAAATCCTAATCAATGTTCAAGCTTTTTATATAACTCTAGTCTGGGTTTATGGTATCTAAATCTATACTTGGATTGCAATGCAAAGTAATCATGCTCCTTTGTATTATAAATATTATAATCTTAAATTGAGTTGCCAATTATGATTTAACCAAATATGAATACATTTCAATGGGTTCATTAAATACATATGTAATGGTAAAAATTAGTCATCAAGGGTTTTTTTTTTAGACCTTTAAGATTAAACCATGTTGATTTTCTTTTCTATATTCTTCCTTATATACCATTACTGATTTGCTTTTGCTAATATAGTATCAAGGTTATGTTTTATATATCTATTCTAATATAGTATTAGAGCCATATTATTCTAAACAATTCCTCTCTAAATTGGACTACTACGGACAAAGAATCAATTAGTAAAGAGGAAATAAATCAATTAGAAACTACTAAGCTTTGGATTAATTGCATGATCTGAGGTATGGAAGTCACTTTGCTTTGGTCAGATTCCCTTTTATTTTATTTTTTTTGTATTCAATAATTGGGGTATCGGAATTTGAACTTTTAATGTTTCCGTTAAAATTACAAGAAAGTATCAATTGAGTTACAAAACTCTTAGGTAGTCAAATGCCAATTAAATATTAAAAACCTGTGGTGTTATTATTATTATTTTTTTGAAGAAAAAAAATGCATGGCGTCTCCATACTTAATTCTAAAAGGACTGAATATTTAAGGTCGTGTCTCAATCTTGATACTCCTTTTATTTGTCCCACACAATTTTCCATCAAAATCCCCCCTTCAAACATTGTGTGAAAGAGGAGCAACAAAAAAACTTTTTTTTTAAAAACCTATAAAGGAAGTTTATGAAAGTTAGCATGTCGTTTGAAGAGGATATTTGGGGAAAACAATAAATGAGCTAGGCGAGGTTGATGATGGAAAATATAGGGAATAAGACAAAATTTGTTTTCCTCCCTTCAAGTAAGGGTGAAGGATGTGATGAATCCAAGATATCTTCATGTAAAAAATTGAACAATATCACCAAGTCACTAGGCTCCATTAAGAGTTTTATAGCTCAAGTAACATTTTTTTGATATCTTTCCAATGAAAATATTCAAAATTCAAATCTCCTTCTTCTTAGATATCCAATTATCAAAAACAGTTAGGCAACGAAAATACTCAATTTTTGTATAAGTACTGGTATTTGATATGTATTCAGTACATGCCTGCCTGTGTGTCTCAGCCTTTGTTTTTTTTTTTTTTTTTTTAAATATGCTGATAAAATTGGGATAAGTCGTGGATTCAGCTCCACCCAAAATAATTTGAAACCAATCGATAATGTTTTGCTCTTTTATTTACTCTTTTGAATCTTGATTTGTATATAGTTTCAATGTAAGAATAAGTTCTAATATAATGTGTCATCATTTTAAGTGATTTAAGAAGATCTTGTTATCAAGATCAGGGCAAGATGACTAAAGACTTGGAGCAGAGGAAGCAAGACTCTACTAATGTGGTTGAGATACAAGAAGCTATATATGATGTTGTGTACTTGTAGTTTTAGCAGTTATGTTTATATTCAGCCTTATACGATTTGTAGTTTTTGTTGTTATTAAGTTTTGTAATAGCGCGTGAGTTGTTAGTTAATACACGTGGGAATATAGCTAGTTAGTAGTTAGTTAGCTTAGTTTCCTTTATGTTAGTTTAATTTGCTCTGTAACTAACTGAGCCCGATTGTATATAAGGGACAAGATAAACTTTATTCAATATACTTTTCAGATTTTTCCCAATTCTATTTTGTGATATGGTATCAGGGCTCTCTAGAAACTTTATTTTCTAGGGTTCATCAAAATTGGGAATTTTCTTTCTTGTCCGCCATTGTTGCTCTCATTCAAGCTTCCTTAATTCTTTACCGTGCATTTTCCTTTTCTTCAAATCTTTCTTTTCTTTTCTTATGGCTAATACCACAACTTCCGCTAATACTTCCACCAATGAATCTTCATCTTCTTCGCAAGAATCATACAATCCAAATGACCCTTTGTTTTTACATCCTGGTGAAAATTCAGGAGCTGTTCTTACTTCTCAACCATTAATTGGGGGAGAAAACTATTCTGCTTGGGCAAGATCAGTAAGAAAATCCTTAATTGCGAAGAATAAACTTGGACTCATTGATGGTTCTTTAACCATTTCATCACCATTGGTGAATTCGCCAACGCTTGTTCAATCTTGGATTCGTGCTGACAATATGGTTGGTACTTGGATCATCAATTCAGTTTCACCAAGACTTCAAGCAAGCATCATTTACAGAGATACTGCACTTGAGATCTGGATTGATCTTCGAGACACATTCAGTCAAGGAAATGGCACTAAAGTCTTCAATCTCCAAAAACAGATTGCTGAGATTCATCAGGGAGAGCAGTCACTCACTGATTATTTCACTCAGCTCAAAGTTTTGTGGGATCAGCTTCAGAATCTTAGCCCATTTCCTCAATGCACTTGTGGGAAGTGCGTGTGCAATATCAATCAAAGGTTGAAGGGTCTTCAAGAAAAGGAATCTACAATGAAATTCCTTATGGGAGTTAATGATGTGTTCTCCCAAGTCAGAACGCAAATCTTGCTCATGGATCCGTTGCCTTCTGTTAATAAGGCACATTCTTTGTTCATTCAAGAGGAGATGCAAAGGTCAGTCTCCAATTCTGTGAGAATTGAATCTACTGCTTTGGCCACCAAGAGTTTAGGCAACAATCCTAAAGGAAGAGACTGACCCATGTGCACTCACTGTGGAAAGTTGGGCCATACTGTGGATAAATGCTACAAGCTCCATGGTTTCCCACCAGGGTACAAATTCAGAACAAGAATGTCATGGCTCATCAAGTCTCCACTGTTGCAGATCAATCCCAAGATTACAGTCCTTTTGTCACTCAAGCACCTGTTTTTACTCATGACCAGTACTAGCAGCTCCTCTCCTTGATTGGTTCTCCTTCAATTGGTGCACACCAGGCCTCAACTGTTCAAGAACCACATATGGTCAATGCTGTGTCTTTGCCATCTAATACAGTTGCAGGTATTAGTTCTTGCTTCTCACATTCTGTCTTTTCTGCCAAGGTTGTGAATAGAAAAGCCTTTGGTGTTGAAACTTGGGTTGTAGACATTGGTGCTACAGATCATATAGTATGCTCTTTACATTTGTTAACTTCTTTTACTGCAATTACACATACTATGGTTGAATTACCTAATGGGGAGGCTGCTCTTGTGACACATGTTGGTACCATCAAACTTTCCCCTCATATTACCTTGACCAATGTTCTCTGTGTGCCATCCTTTTCTTTCAATTTGTTATCTGTTAGTGCATTAACTCACTCTCAACACTTTTGTCTTGTATTTTTTTCCAATTATTGTTTTATACATGACCTTACCTGTTGGAACACGATTGGAATGGGCCAAATGCATGATGGGCTCTATCTGTTACAAGGTTTAAGTCTTTCCACAACTTCCAGATCACTTGATGAATTTCTTCTCAAAAATAAGTTCAGCCTTTTCACCGCTCTTTCTTCTTCTGTTTCACATGCCAACTTGTATTCCTTATGGCATTCTAGATTAGGGCATCCATCTGATATGAAATTGCATTCTTTGAGTAATCTTTTTCCTTTCTTACAAAATTGTTGTACTAAAGATTGCAATGTATGTCCTTTGGCTAAACAAAAAAGGCTACCTTTTCCTTTTGAAAATAAAAGAGCTTTTAATTCATTTGATCTTGTTCACATGGATGTTTGGGGTCCCTTTTCTATTCCTACTACTGCTGGACATAGGTATTTCCTTACCATTGTAGATGATGCATCAAGGGCTACTTGGGTTCTTCTCTTAAAAACCAAGTCAGAAGTCAGGCCTTTAGTTGCTTCATTTTATAACATGGTCCAAACTCAGTTCAATGCCTCTATTAAGTCCATTAGAACTAATAATGCCTTAGAGTTTAATATGGTTGATTTCTATAGTTCCAAGGGCATCATCTATCAACAAAGCTGTGTATATAATCCACAACAAAATTCTGTTGTGGAGAGAAAACACCAGCACATTTTGGCTACTGCTAGAGCCTTACAAATTCAATCCAATCTTCCTCTTGTTTTTTGGGGTGATTGTGTCCTAACTACTATCTATTTGATCAATAGACTTCCTACTCCTTTTCTACATCATAAGTCTCCTTATGAAGTCCTTTTTCATCATGTTCCTTCTTACCCTCACTTGAGAACTTTTGGCTGCCTTTGTTATGCTACTAATGTTACCCCATATAAGCACAAATTTTCTCCTAGAGCTAGAAAATCTGTCTTCCTGGGCTATCCATTCAATGTTAAAGGTTACAAGCTATTTGACCTTAATTCTCATTCCATTTTCATTTCTAAGGATGTAGTGTTTCATGAGAAGGTCTTCCCTTTTGCAGAACAATCTTCTCTTCCTGCTACTGATCTGATTCCTTTACCTCACATTCCTTTAATCCCATCTGTTTTTCTTGATTCTTCACCATCTGCTACTTCTGATTCCATCATACAATTTCATCATGATCTTGATTCAGATGATCATCCTATTCCTAATGTTTTTGATCATGTTGATCATGATACCTCTTCTAATCTAGCTACACTTCCTAGAAGGTCTGCTAGAACTTCTAAACCTCCTTCTTATCTTCAGGCCTACCATTGTAATCAGGTTTCCTCTGCATCCATTTCTAGTTAGTCCCAACTAGGTACTTCCTATCCTCTTTCTTCCTTTCTTTCATGTACCAACTTATCCCCTGCCTACAAATCCTTTTGTTGCTCTATTAGCACTACCACAGAACCCACATGTTTCTCACAAGTAGCTTCTGATCCTAAATAGCAAAATGCCATGGATGCTGAAATTGCTGCATTGGAAGCAAATAACACTTGGAATGTCCCACCTTTACCTCTTACCAAACATCCCATAGGGTGCAAATGGGTCTATAGAATTAAGTACAAGATAGATGGGTCTATTGAAAGGTACAAGGCTAGGTTGGTTGCCAAAGGTTTTACTCAAAATGAGGGGTTAGATTATCTTGAAACATTCAGCCCTGTTGCAAAAATGGTTTCTGTTAAGTGTGTTCTTGCAGTGGCTGCTGTGAAAGGTTGGTTCCTCAGCCAACTTGATGTGAATAATGCCTTTCTTCATGGTGACTTAGATGAAGAAGTGTATATGACCCTTCCACCTGGTTTTTACAGCAAGGGGGAGCATGGAGAGCAGCTTGTATGCAAACTAAATAAGTCACTCTATGGACTTAAACAGGCTTCCAGACAGTGGTTCTCTAAATTTTTAACCACATTGATAGAACTTGGTTTCACTCAATCTAAGGCAGACTATTCTCTCTTTACAAGGTAGCAAGGGACTTCTTTCATTGCTTTATTGGTATATGTAGATGATGTTCTTATTGCAAGTAATGATATAGAGCAGGTAGATCAGTTTAAGGTGCTGCTGAATCAAAAATTCAAGTTGAAGGATCTAGGAGATTTGAGATATTTTCTTAGCTTGGGAGTAGCAAGAACAAACAAAGGGATTTCTTTATGTCAAAGAAAATATGCCCTTGAAATTTTGGAAGATGCAGGACTTCTTGGCTGCAAACCTATCAAAGTTCCCATGGATCCAAACTTGAAGCTAAGCAAGCATGAAGGTACACTGCTTGACAACCCAGGGCAGTATAGAAGACTGGTGGGAAGACTACTTTATCTAAGCATCACAAGGCCTGATATTACTTATACAGTGCACAAGTTAAGCCAATTCATGGCTAATCCGAGAAAACCACATCTTGAAGTAGCTCTTAAGGTTCTTCAATACCTGAAAAATGAACCTGGAAAAGGAATCTTCTTCTCAGCAAATTCAGAGCTTCATGTAAAAGGATTTACTGACTCTGATTGGGCTGCATGTCCAGATACAAGAAGGTCTGTTACTGGATATTGTATATTCATTGGTGATTCACTAGTTTCATGGAAATCAAAGAAACAATCTACTGTTTTTAGGTCCTCAGCTGAAGAAGAATACAGAGCGATGGCCATCTCCACTTGTGAAATTGTTTGGATTTTGTTTTTGTTAAGGGATCTTCAAGTTGATCACAATAGAGAAGCATTGTTATTTTGTGACAATCAAGCAGCCCTTTATATAGGATCCAATCCTGTTTTCCCTGAAAGAACGAAACACATAGAGATAGATTGCCATGTTGTGAGGGATAAGGTGTTGGAGAAAATTATCAAACTTAATCATGTCAAAACCCAGTCTCAATTAGCTGACTTGCTCACTAAAGCATTAAGTCACAAGCAATTTTCTGCCCTTTTGTCCAAGATGGGACTTATCAACATTATCAGCCTCAAGTCCATCTTGAGAGGGAGTATCAAGATCAGGGCAAGATGACTAAAGGCTTGGAGCAGAGGAAGCAAGACTCTACTAATGTGGTTGAGATACAAGAAGCTATATCTGATGCTGTGTACTTGTAGTTTTAGCAGTTATGTTTATATTCAGCCTTATACGACTTGTAGTTTCTGTTGTTATTAAGTTTTGTAATAGCACGTGAGTTGTTAGTTAATACACGTGGGAATATAGTTAGTTAGTAGTTAGTTAGCTTAGTTTCCTTTCTGTTAGTTTAGTTTGCTCTGTAACTAACTGAGCCCGATTGTATATAAGGGACAAGATAAACTTTATTCAATATACTTTTCAGATATTTCCCAATTCTATTTTGTGATACTTGTTTGTAGCTGTTATTACTATTATCATGAAAAGCAACATGCTGTAGGAACGGTATTGCATTAGAGGCGGAAACAGTCCACTGTTTATTTATTTAGTTTTCGATAATTGAAAGAGTCCAGTACTGTTATTGCTATTACAGTGGTTGATTATGTAGTTCATGAATGTGAACTAAACATGATAACATTTATAAGAACCTCTTAAAGTGGAAAATGTCAGAGGACTAATGAACCCCCAAAAGAGGTTGGTTTAATGGTGTTATCTTCTCCGCAAGTGACGACATCGCATTCACATCTGCTTTGGTGAGCAGAAGCTGGTCGGCAAGAGCAGTTCCTGGCTTGTGCACTCGCTGGAAAGCTTGCTCCGCAATTGATTTGGGCACATGTGCCCGGTACAATAATCTGTTTGCGGCAACGAGGCTGATCATCACCTATAAAACTAGATTCAAGAGATAAATATAGACCCATTATTTTTGCAAATAGAGGTAGATATATATATATATATATATATATATATATATATCATTTGAGTAATCAACAGTTCATGAATTTCTGTAAAATTGAGGTGACAAAACAAAGCTTAAATTTGACAAAAATATCAAAATAGCTTTACCTTGAGAAAGGTTAAGTAGACTTGATACAAGAACAAAAGAAGCCACGACAAAGACAGCCAACTTGTTCATGTTCTCCTCTGTGGTGTGTGTGTCTCTCTAATACTCTTATTTGGGTTAGAATGGTAGATATATACTTGTATGAGCATAGCAATATTTATATATAGAACAGTTTAAATGACTTATGGAGTAACAGCATTATCCATTGATAATTAACTATTTATATGGTGGATATGGCAATAATGGTCTGGTTAATTACCTAATTTGGAGTATGGGATAATGGATATGCTGAGGTGTTACATAATAGGAGACAGACCATGATGATAAATAAGAAGAAATTGTCGTTACAACTCAACAAGCTAACTAGAAGAAAATATTAGGGATTTAATAATATAATATCAACATTGAATTTTGATGATGAATTTCTCCACCTCACGTGATAACTCATAACTTTTAAACGTCACATAAATAAGAAATACTACTAAATATATTAAAACTATGAGATAGTATATTTGCACAACAATATCTATATTTCAATTCTTATTACTAGCTCTCCAAAAAAGAAAAAGAAAGCTTTCGATATCATAAATGTTAATTATCCATCATAATTTATACATCACGGGCACACACACACACACAACAATTATATTTCTATTCTTATCACTAGCTTTCAATATTATAAATGTTGATTATCCATCATAATTAATATCTCTTTCTCTAATCGTAAAAGTTGGATTCTAAAATTGGCAATGAAATGATGTGCATGTGTCCCTTTATCAAGGAATACAACAATGATGCAGGCCATTTTTTAAAATGATACAAACTTACAACTTTATATGGCAAACAACAATTTATACATATCATACATGTTTAACATATTTTACGTTTATTACTTATTTATCATTTAATTATAGAGTAATGAGCCTCCTTAATTGCTCCTAAATAAATGAGTTCGTTTAAATGTATACCATCCCATTTTAAAATTACTCTTAAAAGCTTGTCAAAACTCATTTATTCTTTCCCATTGTTATTTGAATTATTATCTACTAGTAAGTTACCCCGTGCGATGCACGGATAATATTGTAATATTTTATGTAAAATGATTTTGATGAATGTTGTATATGTATTATAGCATAATTGTTATAGAACTTTGTTGGTAATGAGTTCATCATAAAAAGCAACAATTATAAATTGCACACACATATTCATTGTAATTATTTAATTGAAGTAATGAGAAGAAAAAAAACTTTGGAAGAATATTATAGAATAAAAGTTGATATAAAATGTATCTTTCTCTTTCTCTTTAATTCTAAAACAAAATAAACATTTCAAACATCCATAGTCAATCACATCTACGTCATTTACAAAGCTCACAAATCTACAACTTCCGACCTTAATATCAAAATCTTAATTGCTATTGTCACTCAATAAAAAATGCAAGCCCCCATTCCTTGGTTGTAGCCAACTCATACGGGTTAGGATTAGATGAAACAACAATGTTAGAGCTAGGTAAGTGTTGTTGAAAAATTGAAGGTAAATGACATCGTTTTTTGTCTGTTTATATTTGACATGGTATGATATGAAGGGCTATGCGTAGGTATATATAAAGGGGTAGAAGTGCAAGAGGTGAAAATGGTACATATATTAAAATGCAAAGAATTTTGTGTGTATGTGTGAGAGATGAAAAGTCTTGAAATATTGAATCAAATTATACAAAAAATATTTATTTTTTAATTAGAAAAGTCTTGAAACAATGAACCAAAATGAAATAAAAATTTAATATTTAATTTGTTCTTATCTCTAATGTGACACTTAAAAATATTTCAATTCTCTTTGCATAAAATACGCCACTTAACAGAACCTCATGCTTTCCCACATGAGGTATATGTTTATATATATATATATATATATATATATATATATTGATTGGTTTAATTAGACAAAAACAAATATGTCTTGAAATATTGAACCAAATGATACAAGAAATATATATTTTTTAATTAAAAAAGTCTTGAAACAATGAACGAAAATGAAATAAAAAGTCAATATTTAATTTGTTCTTATCTCTAACGTGACACTTGAGAATGTTTCAATTCTTTTTGCATAGAATACGCCATTTGGCAGAACCTTATACTTTCCCACATTAGGTCTCTGCTTTTATATATATTGATTGATATTGATTAGAGACAATTAATTTCTCCCCGTAAATATTTTTACAATGCAATTAAAAAAAAAAAAAAAAATCACATACTTTGGTAATCATTTGAGGTCTCATAAACATTTAAACTTTTATATCCTTCAGATAAAATGATAATGAAAAATATAAAATAACAAATCAGTTTATTTTTTGTTATCATTTCAAGTCAACATTCTTTCATTTCAAGCTTTACATGGTCTAAAGTGATTCATTAAGGGCGTCGAACTGAAACAATTTAAAATTTCATGGGTTTAATTCAAACTTTTAAAATTTAGAGTTTAATTGGAACCCACCCCAACTTATATATAAGGATTGCTTCTATTACCAATCCTTAACAAAGGGTAGCCATTGCCAAAGGCTTTGTAACAGAATTGACACGTCTCCATGTACAAAGTACTTAAGAGATATAGGGGGGAAATGGTTCGAGCTGCGGGATTAACAGTATGTTATAATTATTTCTCAAAAAAACAAAGGATAGCCATTTAGTGCAAAGCATGTGTAGTCACTTAGCACAACTAATGCTTCTACTTCTAGAATCCTACCTTTATTACATAGAATATGATATAATATTTTCTGGACATGAATTTATATAATATTAATTGTATTGTGAGTGTTTTGATGATAAGAACTTAATAACTAATTATTAATATTATATAATTTTATAATTCTCATATAATGTACTAGAGCTCTTATAATTTAGTATTGGAGGGTTTTTTTTTTTTTTTTTTTTAGATAAGTTTTAGTCAAGAAAAAAAAAGATTTAGTCTCATTTTATGTGAATTTTCTGTTACTTTTTTCCGTTAATAGTGACACATTGATCGAGGATGCGAATTGAAACAATTTAGAAGTTCATGCATTTCATTAAAACTTAGTTCAGTTTGAAACCGCTCCAAACTATAGGAAAATTATGTTAGTTGCAAAATTCTTTAATGAATGGGTAGCCATTTGGAAGTAAGGAAAGTTTAGTTACGTAGTGTAGAGTGAAGATATAGCCATGTGAAAGCATGATCTTGTGCCCATCTCTTTTTAAATATATACAATAAATTAGACCAAAAGGACCAAATTGGGCTGAAGTGAACCAAGGTGAACCCAAATGAACCAAAGTGAACCGGTCTAAATGAAGTGGACTGAAATAGACCAAAGTAGACTGGATGGACCAAATTAGATGAATTGGACGGAATGGACTGAATAGACCGAAGTAGACCGAACAAGATCAAATAAACTGAATTTGATAAATTGCACCAAAATAGATCGAAGTGGACAAAATGGACCAAATTGAACTGAATTGATTGAAGAAGACCGAATAGAACTAATTGGACTGAATAGACTGAAATAGTATGAATTGGTCTGAATTAGACTGAATTGGACTGAAGTAAGCTGAATTAAATTCAATAGACCGAATGCTGATTTGTAATTATCATAGCCAAGATTGTGTTTTGATATAAATTTAAATTCTTGCTTCCAAAATAACAAGTATTAATTCAAATGTACAAAAATCAAACCAAAGCTAAGGAGAGAGAGAGAGAGAGAGAGAGAGAGAGAGAATGTGAGAGAGAGAATAATAAGAAATTTATAATTAAAAAAAGATGAGAAGAAAAAGAGGAAAAAAAAACTAGTAATAGACACTAAATTATCCAAGTCATCTATACTACTAATAACGAGATTCTCTATTTAGGTTTCATTATTTTGTGTATTAAAATATCCTCACACAAATTCTTAAAGACTCTAAAATGAATATTTTAGTTAAATCATTTTAAATTAAAAAACACAAATTGGTTAAAAGAGTAATTTATTATTCCTAAGTTTTAGGCTTTTTCCTTTCTCTTTTCCACTTTGCCTAAAAATTAGGACATTATCTCTATCTCACTTTTAAACATTACTCCATGTTACTTTACGTATTTCTTAAAAGAAAATATATATATACACAAGATTATTTATATATATTTTTTGCTTTCTCAATATATATATATATATATATATATAAGAATGATTTCTTCTCTTATTCGAATTCCAATGCCTCTACATGAGAGTTGGAAAAAAAATTAAGATGTTCAATTTCAAATAGTTTCTTCCATTCACATAAACCATAAGCTCATGTACAAATAACAAATTAGAAAAGAAAAAAAAATCACATAGAGAGAGATCCTAAGAGTTAGGACATTATCTATGTGATTTTTTTTTTTCTTTTCTAATTAGTTATGATCCTTCTCTATGTGATTTTTTTCTATAGAGTAAAAAGTCACGAAATACTTGCTAAGTTTTCTGTCACCAGAATTGCTACCATCTCATACGTTAGCCACTAGACTAACATAAGTCAAGACTTTAATACCAACTGATGTAGGATGTGGAAGCATTAAGAAGCAAAATACATCTACTTCTAGAATACAAGAAACAAAACACGTTAGCTTCTGAAAATAACATTGAATCCATTAAGGTTCCTTGAATCGACAAGGGTCCTTGAATCCACAATGAGAAAGGTCTAGAATCCACCAGAAAATAGAAAGACAAAACTCTGAATTGTATTAATTGAATAATTGTTCCAAAAAAACATTTGTAGACTTAGGAGCTTATTTAAAGGCTCTGTAAAACTTAACAAACAAGAAAATATATTCTAAAATAATTTCTATTTAATATCTAACCATAACAGGAACCAAATTTAACCTAAAAACTATTAAAAGCACCAAAAAACAATGAAATAATAACCCTATACCTAAAAGAACGAAAATTACAAATTTAATACCAAAATTAATAAATTTCAATAATTAAATAATAAAATTGTGTCCTACGTCACCCTTACTTTCTCCATTCTTGTATGTAAGAAGATCACACTTTGAAGTGGAAGAATGAATAAATGAGTTGGATTGAAGAAGACATGTTTTAGGAGTTTTGTTTGAGTGAAATGCAGTTCTGCTCAAGTAGATGATAGTTGGACTAAAAACAAACTTTCTTTTTGATTTTTTGAAGGTAGTTAGCTTGAGCAGACAAATTAACTATTTCTTTAGAATTTTACTGAAAAACGAGCTAAAAGAGATTATTCTTTGTTAATAATGGCTAGTAACTTTCACATTATAATTTAAGGGCTGTCTCTTTACTATATCCAAAAAAAAAACCTCTCTCTTTACAAGTGACCTTTTATTGGTGATTCACTGATTCAAAAGTCATTATGTAATGGTAATGTTAAGACTTAAGAGCAAGATGCCTCCTATTCGATATATTTTAAACTCTTTTTTTTTAGTTTAGGAATTAGAGAGGTTCCCGATTTTTAAGGTGCAGCATAAAGTTAATGGATTTCCCATCTTATGTTTAATTAGAACTGCCAATGTGACTACAAATCACAAACAGTCTGACTTGAAAGAACAAAGAATGGCAAGAAAAAGCTTTTTGTTGGTGTTTTAAAGGAATAATAAATCATGTGCTGGAAAGTAGGTAACCCTCAAAACTGGAAATCTCTTATAAATTCTCAGTTGATACCAAGAGACTAGTAAAAATCATGTGATATTAATAACTGAGTTATACATTCTCATTAGATACCAATGGACTAATACTGGTATGAATGAATTCAAATTTAAAGAACAAAAGGGTGTTCGAAGAATGATCCCTTTATGCTTGATCTGATTCCTATAGTTAAATAAGCCTAGATGTTAGTTTGAATTGGTAAGCATTGTATATAATTGATGTCACAGCAGCTCCCCCTTCCTATGAATATTCTTTTCTCCTAGCTCTCATTTTCAATCATTTTTCCTAGAAGATGCCTCTAAATTAAGATAAGCATTGCTTGGGCTAATTATTGCCTTAATACTGACATACCTTGCGGGCTAAACAATGCTCATCATAATTTATTTTATTTAAAAATATAAATTTAAGTCCAGGGCTGGCTCAACAACTTTGGGGGCCTTAGGCAAAAATTTTAAGTGGGGTCTTTTTATATTTAAATATTAATCAAATAATATATATATATATATATATTGATTTTTTTATTTATTTAAGTGGGGCCTTTCTATTGTGTTTTTTTTAATACTTGTAACAAATTTATCCATAGATTCTTTTTGAGATTCAACTTGTTTTTCAATTTTTCTCTTTTTTTTTGAAGTTTTTCATATCTGAATAAATATTTTTTACTAGAAATTGATAATGAGAAAATATTTATAGACAAATAAAACACAATTTATAATTAAAAATGATAATTTAACTAAAAATAAAATTTAAAGTATAGAACAATAGAATCTGGTTATTGCAATTTTTCTAAAACCGTAACCATTGTAAAGTCTAAACCTGCACAAATAAAAATTAATTTAATACATGGTTCAATAAATTAGTGTCACTATAATATAAATGAGTTGATATGATATAATTTGAAGTCCGAAGATTACCTCTAGTAGACTGGTATAAATTTTGAATTTGCTGTGAATTGGAGGAAATTAACAAAGAAAAATTTCATTAACTAACTGAGTTTATGGAAAAAGATCAAGAATCAAGATGAGGATGAAGATGAAGAAAAGAGAGGTAAGAATATAGATGGAGAGGCAGAGAGAAGAGAGATTTTTCTTTTGTTTTTGAAACTTATAATCTCTATTTTAGCATATTCATATTTCAAGACAATTACGTTGTATTATTAATAATTTTGTCTGGTATTAATTTTGATTTTAGCATATTTTAGGAATGAGTTAATAAATTTGTCTCCTAAAATTTAATTTTGTTAGCTGAAGTTTGACTATTTTTGTTTTTTCCTTTTTAATTTTTTGCATTTTAGGATAAAAGGGAGCCTTTTTAATGCATTTTATTGATCAATAAAAATTCTTAAATTTTTTTTAATTAAAATATATAGATAAATATTATATATATATATATATATATATAATTTTTTTTTTTACAAGTGAGGGTCTTCTTTTATTTGGGGCCTTAGGTGATTGCATCAATTAAAACCGGCCCTATTAAGTCATTATTATATAACTTGTTTGAATTGAGATGGCCACTTGCACTACACCTACTCTGTTTAAAAAATGAGCAGGTGTGGTGGGCAAACAAAGACCTCGTTTGGTACATGAGTTCAAACACATGTTTTTAATTTTTAAACAATATTACATGTATTTTCATACTTTTTCTTCTACACGTATTTCCAAAAAAACTGAAAATTATTGTTTAAACACGCGTACCTAACGGGCCCAAAGTCTCTTTTGACAAGAAAATTCCTAGAAGGAGAGGATGTGTATGCTCAGCCCTTTAAAGAACAAAAGGGTGGTTGGTAAACATTGTTAATGTATCAAAGCTGCTCTCTTATCTTGTGAAGGTTCTTTTCTCCCAGCTCTTATTTTCAAACATTTTTCCTAGAAGATGCCTTTGAATTGAGATAGGCATTGCTTAGACTAATTATTACCATAATACTTACATAGTTTGTGGGGCCAAGCAATGCTTATCCTTTATTTATTTTATTTACAAATATAAATCTAAGTCATTGTATATATGAATTGTTTGAATTGAGATGACCAGTTGCACATGCACCTACTCTGTTTAAAAATTGAGTCTCATATTAACACGCAATTACATAAGATAAACTATATCCGGCTTTGTTTTTTTCCATTTCTTTTTGTTTTGTTTTGTTTTTTCCTTATGGATTTGATAACTTGGATCCGCCTTTTGATTGGAAGATGCCTAGAAGGAGAGGATGTGTAATGTGTATACTCAGCCCTTTAAAGAACAAAAGGGTGGTTGGTAAACATTGTTAATGTATCAAAGCCACTCTCTTATCCTGTGAAGGTTCTTCTCTCCCATCTCTTTTTTTCAAACATTTTTCCTAGAAGATGCCTTTGAATTGAGATAGGCATTGCTTAGACTAATTATTACCATAATACTTACATAGTTTGTGGGGCCCAGCAATGCTTATCCTTTATTTATTTTATTTACAAATATAAATCTAAGTCATTGTATATATAAATTGTTTGAATTGAGATGACCAGTTGCACATGCACCTACTCTGTTTAAAAATTGAGTCTCATATTAACACGCAATTACATAAGATAAACTATATCCGGCTTTGTTTTTTTCCATTTCGTTTTGTTTTGTTTTGTTTTTTCCTTATGGATTTGATAACTTGGATCCGCCTTTTGATTGGAAGATGCCTAGAAGGAGAGGATGTGTATACTCAACCCTTTAAAGAACAAAAGGGTGGTTGGTAAGCATTGTTAATGTATCAAAGCTGCCCTCTTATCCTGTGAAGGTTCTTCTCTCCCAGCTCTTTTTTTCAAACATTTTTCCTAGAAGATACCTTTGAATTGACATAGGCATTGCTTAGACTAATTATTACCATAATACTTAAATAGTTGGTGGGGCCAAGCAATGCTTATCCTTAATTTATTTTATTTACAAATATAAATCTAAGTCATTGTATATATGAATTGTTTGAATTGAGATGACCAGTTGCACATGCACCTACTCTGTTTAAAAATTGAGTCTCTTCTGGCTTTGTTTTTTTTTCCATTTTGTTTTGTTTTTTCCTTATGGATTTGATAACTTGGATCCGCTTTTTGACTGGCAGATGCCTAGAAGGAGAGGATGTGTATAGTCAGCCCTTTAAAAAACTAATTAATTCATGGGGAAGAGTTTACCATTAGGGCATCATTGTAGTAAAAAAATAATTTTCAGTCGCTGTCTTAACAGGAAAATCCCTTGAAAGAATAGGCCAATTACACACCTACTCCGTTTAAATAAATAAACAAACAAGTGTTGTTGACTGAAATCAGAGGATGTGAATGCCCCACCCACCCTCTTTCCCCCTCTCATCTCTCTTTCACAAATAGAAATAATAGTGGCCATTCATTTATTAATGTTGAATATTAGTTGTGATATACTAGGTTGAATATATTAGAATAGATGCATAAGTAGAAGCATAAAATAGAAAACACAAGGACATAAGGGTTATATGGTTCAACCTGATACTACATTTTTATTATATGAGTGTTAGTACAAATCCAGTGTAATAATGAACTTAAGATGGGTAAATATAACAGACTAAACCCTAAACTAACCATACATTAATTGTAGTTAATAAAATTCTAGTATTGGGCTCAGACTTATGTTATTCGGTTAATATATCTTTAACAATTAAAAATGCAATTATATAATAGGATTTGAATCTCGCAATATTTCTAAGAGTTTTTTAAGCTTTACAATCACTACTGCAATTTTAGTTCCAAAATCTGTAAAGTTTCACTTTTCATAACTATCCATCTCTTTTATTTATCTCCTTTCACTTCCTCCTTGAAATGAAAAATCCACATCAAAACGTTCTCTGCTTCTCTAATTTTTCTTTCAATTTTGCCAGGACGATTCCTGGAAGAATGAAGTGGTAGAAATACTAAATTATCTTCTTTTCCTAGTGGTAAATTATGATTACTTGCTTAAAATGATGCTACTAATATATACTTTTAGTTAAAAATCTTTTTTTTTTCTTTCTTTCTTTTTTATTTAAAATTTAGTTCATTTTTCACGGACCCTTATTCAAGACTGTTTTATTTTTTCCTAGACCCATTTAAATATTTCTTTTTATCAATTTTCTCTTTCTAGTTTATTTACCTTTTAATGAGTAAGCTAATTAATTTCATTCTAAGAATAAGAAAAAGTTGGTTCGCCCTGTTCATCACACTTAGAAAGAACGGTACATCACTCTCAAACATTTTTTTTCTCTTTATAGTATTGATGGAAACTTTTTATTTTTTTAAAATGTAAATAGTAGAAAGATTTTATAAGCTGTATGAAAATGTACCTAATATCAAAATACCATTTTAGTCATTACATTTTGGAGTTATTAATTGTCAATTTAGTCTCTACATTTTAGTAGCAATCAATTTGATCGTTGTTATTTTTAATTTGAAATCAATTTGTAATTAATTTCTTTTAGTGTAATAGTGAGCTGATGTTAAAGATTAAATTCCTGCAAGTTGAAAATAATAGAGACTACTTCTCAAAAAAAATAGAAAATAATAGAGGCCAAAATTGACAATAACAAATATATATATATATATATATAGAGAGAGAGAGAGAGAGAGAGAGAGAGAGAGAGAGAGAGAGAGAGAGAGAGAGATAGGTTCAAGTTACACCTGGTGTAACTTGAAAAGAGTTACACCTTTTTATAGACTTTGATTCTTATAAGATCTAATGGTGAGAAAGACACTAATTTTCACATCATTAATATATTAAAATTTAATTACATAACTGCCCCCGAAATTAATGTACATCTCCTTATTAATAATTTTTTTACAAAAATTATGCACCTTCTCTCTCTAATTCATCTCTCCCATGGCTCCACCTTATTACGTTGGCCACAAAACCAGCATAGGAACAAAACATACTTAACCATCTAAGTTTGTAGAGGTTGTTTTTCTCAAAAACAAAATTTTTTGGAGGTGGTTTTTAATTCTTAAACAAGTTGGGTTTTTCAAAAAGGGTGGGTCTCGGTAAAACTCGACGGTGGCAGGAAAGGCTTGGTCCTTGGTTAAAAATGATGATTTTTGGTCTAAACCCATTATCACTTTGTAATACATATGCAGCTATCAATTAGAATCGAAAAGAACCTTAAAATGTGCGGGGACTTTCGCTGTGTGGCAAAATTGGTGTTCAAAGTTTACAACAAAGAAGTAATTGTTAGAGATAAAACTTGATGATTTCACCATTTCAGGCTTGGTTTGTGTTCATATACATAAAGATATTGGCGGGAGCTTAATAAAGGAGACTCTGTAAATTATTGATCCAGTTTTCTGTGTGTGTACCATCTGCTTCTAAAGGGCAAACAAAATCAATACTTCCTTTTCAATCTTTAATCGTGAAGTCTAAAGAGACAATCAATACTTATAACTAGTATTTGTGAGAGTGGGTCTCCATATGAAACCCAACTGGTTTAATACGTTTAGTTCTTTAACCTATTCATAAAGCCAGCTGGTTTTATGGTGAAGAGGATGGAGCTGTGGTAGAGGTGACGCCAAAAAGAGAAGGGAATTTGAGAAAATAAAGAATAAAATAATATGCATTTATTGTGGAGGCAGCTCAGTTATTAATTTCTAGAATATTAATGATAGTAAAAATGACTCTCTTTCTCACCATTAGATCTTATAAAAATCAATGGCTACAAATAGGTGCAATTCTTTTGAAGTTACACCAGGTGTAACTTGAACCCATCTCATATATATATATATATATATATATATATATATATAAAAGTAATTTTCCAATAAATCTTCTTTTTATAACCCGGTCATCAAGCTCGTTGGCCCACATGCACGGAAGTCCCAAATTCTAAGCCAAGTTCACACTGCAGGTTGCTGTGCTGCGATCTAAACCAAGTGCAAGCCTTCGATATCTATATAAACTTGTTCCTATCAGTCCATATTTCCCATACCAGTGTTGCCTACACCTCTATCTATTCATCTTACTAGAGCTTTACGTTCCTTGCCATAAGGCATCCTTCTTACAGAAAGTAAGATCTCATAAAGCTCTTATAACTCTCTTTCCAGGTTTCCATTTTCTTTGTTCTGCAACTTTCTTTGTAACTTTTCCACAAACAAGCTAATTACTAAGTTTCCAATGGCTTCCACTAGCTCCAAAACACCCTCTTCATCATTATCATCATCTTCTTCTTCAATACTAGTTTCGGACTATGATGTTTTTCTCAGTTTTCGGGGTGAGGACACTCGCCATGGCTTTACAGACCATTTATATGAGGCATTTAGATCGAAAGGCATTGAAGCCTTTAGAGACAGCGAAAAACTCCAACTAGGACAAGAAATTGCTTTTGAGCTCATACAAGCAATAGAAAACTCCTACTATGCAATCGTTGTTTTCTCAGAAAAATATGCCGATTCAAGGTGGTGCTTGGATGAACTTGCTGAAATTGTTGAATGCAAAAGAAATAAGGGACTTAAAGTGGTGCCCGTCTTTTACCACATAAATCCCTCTGATGTACGAAAACAGACTGGGCCATTTGAAAAAGCCTTTGACGAACATCAGAAAAATGACAGAATCAACAGAGAGAAGATTCATAAATGGAAGGATGCTATGAGAGAAATGGGGAATTTATCTGGCAAGCATTTACTTTCACATCAAAGGTACACAAAGTGGTTTTTTTAGTAGTGTTTATTACACTGTTACGGTTACACATTGTTTAAAGCATTTGTACCGACTAGTGTAAAAAGTTATCCCTATTTTAGTATAAAAACTTACTTTTCTATTTTATTTACTCAATTTTTAAAATATCTTACATAAAATTACGTATTTCAAAAAACATTTCATTAAAATATTAATTTTTCTTTTTCTCTTTTTATTTGTTTTTTCTCTTTCTTTCATATTCAAAAACCGACATTCTTTCTTAAAAAAAAAAAAAAAAAAACCAACATTGGCTCTCTTCTTTTATTCTAGAGCTACATAAAGAAAAAAAAAATGCAAAATAAATTCTGTTAATATAAATTACCAGTCCAAGCTTGCCACTCCTTGAAGCCACTGCCCTGCTTACTCCTCTCTGGTCTCTCTCTCTCTTGAGAGATTCCGTGATCCCACCAAACACTTATTTATTTTTGCTGAATCCCACCAAGCACTTATTATAATTGAAAATATTAATTTCTTCATTTTCTTTTTAATTCGCCCTGCCAAGCAGAGGCTAAGGGGACTAGTAGGGGGATCGGAGAATGTTAGCACTGTTGGTCAGTAAGGGATAAAAATAATAAAACCACGGTTGTTCAAAAAGTCGAGAATTAGCATGTTTAGTTCGTAATCAACTATATATTTTCACATGATTTTACATTATTTGATGTAGGTGAATTTTGGACTTGATTAACTAAATTGTATTACTTTATCTATTATACAAGCAACTAAAATTGTAACTTTAAGTGATAGTTTCAACTAAAATCATACTTTTTCAAGTCGTGTGTAAAAGTGAATAACAACTTTTATCATTTTTCTTTTACTTTATCTGCCATTTATGTTTCTTTTACCACCCAAGTTAAAAAAGCCGTCTCCTTTAGAAAACTTTAAACATAAAGAATGAAAAAGATTATAATAAAAGTAAGACTAGGTGAACATAAAGATATAAATATATATATATAAACATAAATATTGAAAAAAAAATATAATAAAAGTAAGACTAGGTGAATACTCTATGTGTTTTCATGGAATTTTAGTATAAGGCCCAAGAAAATTCTTCTCGGCCCTCTAGTATGATCCTGAGCCCAAACATATAACAAAAAATTGTCCAACGAACAACAGAATTAAACCCAAACAACAACAAAAATATAGATCTAACCTATTTTTTAGCCCTTCAAAAACAAGAATTTTTGACAGATCCTACTTCTATTAATTTAAAAAAGAAAATTCCTAAATTCATACTGATACTGGTCAAATAGAGAGAGACTCGCCTTCTTCTCTTCTAATGTATAGCAGTACAGGCCACACTCACACCGTCACACGTCACTAGCCATCCGATCTACTCATTGGTATTTTTCTCAGAGTCTCTCTCTCTCTCTCTCTCTCTCTCTCTCTCTCTCTCTCTCTCTCTCTCTCTCTCTCTCTCTCTCTCTCTCTCTCTCTCTCTCTCTCTCTCTCATTAGTCATTACTTTTCTCTCGCTTTCTATAAATTTTGCAATGCTGTATATGGGCCAAAATGGCCAAATATCACTGTTGGCCAAAATATTTAGTGATCTACCACTGTTTTGAAAACATATAAAAATTTACCACTTTTTTAGAATTCGAGTTTGCCGTGTAACTCGAGTTTCAAGAACTCAAGTTCTTTGAAAAAATAGCATTCGAGTTTGTTGTACTATTTTTTATGAAACTTGAGTTACATGGCAAACTAGAATTTCATAAACTTGCATTTCAAAAAAGTGGTAGATCTCTAATTATTTCGCAAACAATGATAGATCGCCAAATATTTCGGCTAAAGATGGTATTTGGCCATTTTGTACGCTGTATATAGGTTCAAAAGTTTTAGTAAATTTGGTGTTTAATTTGTTTTTAATAAGCATTGGTTGACTGACTTAAGTGCGTAAAGGCTTAGTGGCGGTGGGGTTGCTTTTTTAAAAAGGGAAAAAAAATAAATAAATAAGAGAAGTGCTACGTCCACAACATTTTTACAATATTTTTACAACAAATCATAGGTGGTTAGTTATTACTGGTTTAAATTTGAACCTAACACTAAAATTACTTTTTTGCCCCAACAATAACAACCAATAACAACTTGCCACTTATGATTTGTTGTAAAAATGTTGTGGATATATTATTTTTCATTTCTAAAAAATTAATAGAGATAGAGATCACAGTGGGGCTGACTGTATAAGTTATAAGGTTGAGTGTTTTTTATTTTTGGAAAGACTTTTGTCTCTGAGTTTATATTCTTTTTTCTTTTAGTCACTTCTTTTTTTTTTTTTTTTTTTTTTAAGTTGAGAAGGTTTATATAAAAATTTATGGTACATTGTCAGATTGTCTAGTGGAAGGAATACTTAGCAAGAGGACTACTGAAACGGTCCGTCCTCCTTACCAATGAAACGATGTTACCTATGCAAATATGTGAGTTAGTTTCCTAATCAATATAAGGAATTAATAATAAAAAATTACTAGGTGATGTCCAGTAGCATAAGTGGCGACGCTTTATTAGTAGGAAAAATCAAGGTAGACCATTTCAGTAATCCTTTGGTTGACCTAATAATTTCTCCAAGTCATGACACCTTATTTAATTGCTAATACACCAAAAAAAAAAAAAATTATAATGAGAATTTATAAGTTTATAATTGGTAATTGTCTGTGTATGGATTGGGGTCATTATTTTTCAACTTACTAGCTTAAAATTTAGTTTTTTTTTTTTTTTTTCCTATTTGTCATATCTATTTAATTTCATTGAGCAGTCCACGTTTTATATATATATATATATATATATATATACATATATTGGTCAAGTTTGTAATATGTGTTTATGTGCATTAAATATTAAGGCATTCTTAGGCTCACTTAATACCCTTCCTTACTCCTTCCAAAAAAAAAAAAAAAAAAACCCCTCTCAATTGGAATGTTGGCATTGTCCCTTGTTTGTGGCAGTTTAGAGTGTAAAAGTTTCGATCTCCCAAATACACAGAAGGTGAACAAACTCTCTCTCTCCCTCTCTCTCTCTCTCTCTATTATATCCAGAATTAATAGATTTCCTAATAATTTACATGAAATGTGAGATCAAATGTTGCCAAGAGAGAGAAAATGACTATCTCCGTAAACAAAAGGCCAAAATAAAAAGCACACTCTCTCTTCATCTTGATTCTTGAAGAAACCACACTTTTTTAATTTTTAAAATTTTTAATTTTTCAGTGCTCAACACCTTGCTACTCTCCATTTATTCTTTTTTATATTTTGCTTTCCTTATGGTTGCTCATCGATCTATCCCTATCTTTGTTTTTCCTTCTATTGCCGAACTTCTCTTGTTTTTGTTTCACACTTTCACTTACAAACTTATTACTCATCTTCCCCTATTCTTCAATCAACCACTCACCCTTTTGTTATTGTTGCTAATTAAGCTTCACCTACTATCACCCACTCATCCTTTTGACTTTACTTTCTTAGTCATTACTCATTAGTCAATCAAGTCTTTCAAGTTTTTAAAATTATTTTTTTTGTTTCACGTTTTATTTTTTATTTTTTACTTTCATTTTTAGACTTATCACACAATCCAGTGAGGCAGTGACCCACGTGATGTATAACCTTGCTCTCTCGGAACGGCACAAAGAAATTATTCTAGCAAATAACATTGCAGCAAAAACATACTTACAAACCACCAGTGACACTCCCACTAATTGAAGATTCTATTGTACCACCCTGCGCAACATGATTCCACCGAAACGCAGTAGCCGCTTTAAGATTTTTATTTTTTATTTATTTTATAAATAGAATGATTAAGAAACTTAAGTTAAATAAAATTTAATAAACAGATAACTTAAATATATCGAGTTATTGACCAAAAAACACACATATGCACATATGTGGAAATCCATGCAATTTTACAAGTTTTTATATTTTGAAATTGTTACATGATAGTTCATTATAAATTGTCATTATCTACTGTTAATGTCGATAGGTATGACAATTTTATTTTGTCAAGTTTGTATAATTTCTTATATTTTATACTATTTTTTTTTTTAAAGAATTTCAACATATAATGTCCAATCTTGATGATTGTTCTTTATCATCAGACCAAAAACAACAATTGGTTTTTGATTTTCATACATCTAATAAAGTAGATTTATTACTTCAACATAATGACCATTGCTATTGGGGAAAGAGACTAAATCCCCTCAATATTTATGTGTGAATCAAAATAAATAACTACCCAGCAATAGCAACATATATGGAAATAAAATCTTGGCAAGCGCAAAAGGAGCACAATTACACAAGAACACCTAATCTTACAAGGGAAACCATCTAGTGTAGAGGGAAAAACCATGGAGTAGCTGTGAGAAATTCCACTATGAAAATAGAGATGACAACTCTCAAGTTTATGCCAAACTTAAGTTCACAATAAATTAGAGATACAACAAATAAATCTCAAGGTGTAAAATACAATCTCACAAAACCTAATAGTAAGATTTTCCTCTGAACACTTCAACTCTTTATGGTTATAGCACTCAAAATCCATAAAGAGAACTCCACTAATTTATCTTCCTTGTGTGTAGCTTGAGCAAAGAAAAATATTCCTTATTCTCTTTCACTCTCACCCACTCTCATTATGTTTCGCTCTATATTTTTGAATTGCACCTCTTAAGCTTTCTAGCTTTCTTTGTTTTTTCTCTTTAGTTTTTGGAACTGAACTCACTGAAGCTCTCCTCAAAATGGTAGAATGGCCTTAATGTTTTGGTTCAGCCTTTCTCTTTTTCTTCAGCATTGTTAGAGCACTTGCACCATTAAGTGTAAAATAGAAAAAGTGCACAATTTTACATATTTTTTTTTGTAGAATATTTACCCCATATCAGTCTATTTAATTTACTGTGCATATCCAATTTTGCTACAATGCCAATGTAGCTTTCTAAAGCTTTCTAATCGATTATTTTATTTTCTCGGTGTGGGTGGGGTTGCTGTGGTTGATTTTTTTTTTTTTTTTTTTGCTATCTATGATATGAGAGAGAGAGAGAGAGAGAGAGAGAGAGAGAGAGAGAGAGAGAGAGAGAGAGAGAGAGAGAGAGAGATTAATAAAAAATTGAATAGTGTTGGATATGATGTGAGAAATAAAAACGGGATGTTGGGGAATTATAAAATGAGATGGTAAAATAGAGAAAATAACTTTTTTGGTAGAAAAATAAATTTTTTTTTTTTTAACAATCTCGGTTGCGAATGCTCTTAGAGATATGTTAGAGATATATTGGGCTAATATATCTTTAGCCTAATATGATAGGCCAAATCTATATTTATATATATCTAAAAATTGAAGTGTAACATTTATTACTGTTATGTTTTTTTTAAGCCATATTAGCGGCCATGTCACTATTATTTATTTTTATTTTTAGTTTTTCATTTTTACTTATTGTCTATTGCAAAATTAATTATTTGTGGCCAACGTGATGCACTACACGCCATCATAAACTTTAATTGTCTATTGTCTATATTGAAAGCTCATTTCAACATTGAGTGTCATTCTCTTTTCCCTTCCCTTCTTGCCTTTTTACCTTCTCCACTACTTTCAACTTCGCCGTTACACTTCCCTCATCATTTTCTCTTTCTAATAATTTGGCTCTTCTTCTTCCCATTTTATTTTGTATAAATTTGATATTACTTTGACTCTCTCTCTCTCTCTCTCTCTCTCTCTCTCTCTCTCTCTCTCTCTCTCTCTCTCTCTCTCTCTCTCTCTCTGTGAATTTATGTTCTTTCTTATAAATTTAATTAAGATTGATGATTTGTAAATATATATATATATATATGTGTGTGTGTGTGTGTGTGTTTAGATATTGTGTTTTTTCAATTCCCATCACAAAGTTCTCTCTCTCCATTTTATAACTTTGGTTGAATTTTGGTTTGGATTGATACTTAGTTTTTTTGTTTTTGGAACTAGGAATTTAAATTTATATCAAAACACAATCTACATGACTATGAATTTGAATATGCCTACTATTTGTTTGAATAAAAATTATTATAAAGTATATCTTTTGTTCCTTTGGTTTCATTTTAATTTTGGTTAAGATAATGTTGTAATTTTGTGATGAGCTTTGATTATCATGATAATTTCTTTATTCCTTAAGAGATGAGAATTTTGAATTATTAATTTGAAACTTATAAAGTTTAGTTGTATATTAGACAAATATAACACACTACAATAGAAGTTAGAAGGATATGGTTCATCTTAAAAATAATACTAATATATTGATATATTTGTACAGATAAAAATGACAATACTTGACGTAAGTGTTACTTTTTATATATTACACCTTATTACATGATATTTATATGAGTTTGACTTACCTCCAGTATTTTTTCAATTGGACATCTCCTTTTATTTTAAATATACAATAGTAAGTGGTAATGAATTTTAATCTTCACATATTATTTAGTTAGTGAGTGATGTAACAGTGTCTCATTAAAATAAAAGAAAATTCTAATTAAAAAAATACTGGAGTTAAGTCAAACCCTATTTATATATATTCTCACATATCGTGTGGGTCTACGGCTAGTATATCTCTACCAAGCGTATGCAACACGCCTAAAGTGAGTAAGTCATTGCCCAAGGAATTGGCAAGCTGACTTTTGTGGCTTGTCCAACAACCTCAGTAATGAGGTATTTTATCAAGTGTGAGCTGGACCCAGGGTGCTGTGATGCACCAAACAATTGCTAGCCTAAGCAATGGTAGCTGTTATTACATTGTCCGGGACTATGCTTCCTCTCTCTCACAGAGGGGTGGGTCTAACCCACCATGGGGCCCACCCCTCTCTAAGAGGCAGGGAGCATAGTCCCGGACTATGCAATAATTTTCCGCAATGGGATTGGATGACGACAATAAATTTTTTCATTTCTAACTATTTTGCTCGTTTTCCCTCCCTTTCTTAGGTTGTTTCTTCTTCTTCTTTCCCATCTCTTGTAAATACTCTAATTGCAAGGTCAGGATCTTGGGACATACGGAAACGTTTCATATGAAACTATACCTAAAGATGCAAAACAAAATAACGATTGAAGATGTAAAATCTTGGAATCTTCAAACACAATTGTTATAATGAACTATAACACAACACTCATATGGATGGTTCTTTTGAGTTTGGATTGAAGCATTCAAAACATTTATGTGTCACAATTTCAATTTTGACCAACTGAACTAAATGCCATATATCTACTAAATTTTATTTTGGGTCCCATCATGGTAGGTGAGACTCACTTCTTATTGTTCTCTTCTTTTGGCAGCTCTGAGGCAAAAGTTATCCAAAACATTGTGCAGTGGATATCAAATAAATTGAGTTATAAAATCGAAACTAATAAACTAGTTGGAATAAGGTCCCGAACTAAGTATTTGAAGTTAGATTTAGAGTCGAATGATGTTCGCTTTATAGGAATTTGGGGGATGGGAGGAATGGGTAAAACAACTCTAGCAAAATTTGTTCATAACAAGTTTTCCAATCAATTTGAAGCTAATAGTTTTATTGATGATGTTAGGAGGAAATCTGAAAATGGTTTACATGGGTTACAAAGAACACTTTTGAAAAAGCTTTTGTGCATAGATGTGGATATACAAGATGTTGATGAGGGAGTTTTCATCATAAAGAAAAGGTTACATTGCAAAAAGATTCTTCTTATTCTTGATGATGTAGATGATTTAAAGCAATTGGAGAAGTTAGCCGGGGGGCATAATTGGTTTGGTCCAGGTAGCAGGATTGTTATAACAACAAGAAATAAGAGCTTGCTTGTGACACATAATGTAAATGAAATATATGAGGTTCAAGCATTGAATAATGACGAAGCTCTTCGACTTTTTAGTTTGAAAGCTTTTGGGGAAGGCCATCCTGATGTTGATTATATGGAGCTATCCCAAGATTTTGTACGTTATTCTCATGGCCTTCCTTTAGCCCTTGAGCTTTTGGGTTCCTCTTTGTTAAAAAAAAATAAAATTTTCTGGAAAGGTTTGTTAGACAAGCTAAAAAAATCTCCAGAAAGAGGTATTATCAAAGTACTTAAAATAAGTTATGAGGGACTAGAACCACTTGAAAAAGAAATTTTCCTCAATATTTCATGTTTCTTTTGTGGCAATGATCAAGATAGTGTCTTTAAAATATTAGATTATCTTGAACTTGTCCCTGAATATGGATTAGAGACTCTTAGTGGGAAAGCTCTCATCAAATTGGAAGACAATCACTTATGGATGCATGATTTACTCCAAGAAATGGGTCGGGATATAGTTCGTCAAGAGTGCCCTGACATTCCTTTGAGGCGTAGTAGATTGTGGTTGTTTAAAGACATTGAAGATGCGCTAGAAATAAATAAGGTATGATGTCATTTAAAGAACATGAATAAATACTTTATTATATTTAGTTCTTTGACGACCTCACAATTTGCCACAACATCTACAAAAATTTGATGACATTTGTGACTATGGTTGATAAAACCATCACTTTCACATGGGTCTACCAATTTTTCTCTACCATTCACAGTCACATAGGTTAAGATTGTGGCAATAGTTATTGCATAAAAATTGTGTCCATAGAATTTCTCTATTACATTTTTTAACAAAGTTTAACATAGCGTAGTTTTGGTAATTATACATTTTGCAATTCATTAATACCTTTTGTTCATGATTATTAGGAAACAGAAGAAATTCAAGGCATAGTCCTGAAGTTATTCAACCCAAAAGTGGCACATTGGAATCTTAAATCCATTTCAACGATGCATTGTCTGAAAACCCTCATAATTGACAATGTCGACCTCAAGAATGATCTCAAATATCTTCCTAATAGTTTAAGAGTTCTTGATTGGAGTGGGTACCCTTCAAAATTGTTTCCATCAAGTTTCAGAGCCAAGGTAATTTAGGTATCCTTTTTATTTTAAGCTTCATTAAACTGTAAGATTTCTAGAAGCTAATTTTTTGTTATTTCTTTTGTTTTGTTTTTTGAGTTTTAACAGTCTTTTGAGAGGTTGAAAGCCATCAAATTGAACAAGTCTCCGAAACTTATTAAAACCACTAACTTCACTGATTTCCCCGTTCTTGAGGAATTGGAACTTAAGGATTGTATAAATTTACTTGCCTTGCACCCATCAATTGGAGTTCATAAAAAGCTCACTCTTCTTAATCTAAAAGGTTGTAAAAACCTCAAAAGTCTTCCAAGAACGCTTGAAATGGAGTCTCTTGAGATTCTTATTCTTTCTGAATGCTCAAAAGTAAAAAGTATTCCAGAATTTGGGGAAAATATGAAAAGTGTATCAAAGTTTTACTTAGATGGCACTGCCATTTCAAAATTGCCTACATCAATTGGGAATTTGACGGGTCTTGTTGTATTGAATGTAAACGATTGCAAAAACCTCACAACTCTTCCTAGCACCTTTTTAAATCTCAATTCCCTTGAAAAATTGCATCTTTCCGGATGCTCAAAACTACTAAAGAACTTGGGGGCTACTGAATGTTTAGAGGGGCTTGATGGGACTGGAACTGCAAAAAAACTTAAAAAACTATTTATTAGAGGAGTTAAGCGAAGAAGTACCAATCCCTTGGATTTGTCAATTACTTCTCTATCGAGTTTGTGTTCTTTGAGCAAATTGGAGACACTGGATTTAAGTTATTGCAATCTCAATGCAATTCCCAATGCTATTGGTTGCCTATCCACTTTAGCAATTTTAATTCTAAGAGGAAATAATTTTGGTTCCAACATGCAAGGAAGTCCCGATCCCTTGGAGATGCTATTGACTTCTCTACTGGAGGGTTCTTGTTCTTTGAAAAAATTGGATCTAAGTTACTGCAATCTCAATGCAATCCCCAATACTATTGGTTGCTTATCCACTTTAGAAAAGTTATTTCTAAGCGGAAATAACTTTGGTTCCTTCATGCAAAGAAGTCCCAATCCCTTGGAGGTATTATTGACTTCTCTATCGGAGGGTTCGTGTTCTTTGAACAAATTGGATCTAAGTTATTGCAATCTCAATGGTTTCTCCGATAAAATTGGTTGCCTTCCCAGTCTAGAAGAATTAATTCTAAGTGGAAATAAGTTTGGTTACCTCCCGGAAAGCATCGCTCAACTAAGTAATCTGTTATATTTGTTCCTGGACGATTGCCCGAGTCTCCAATCATTACCAAAGCTTCCAAATCGGACGGAGAATAGTACATCTTTAGATTCATTACCAAGGAGACCATATATGAATCCTTGTTCTACTTGTGTTGGAAATGGTAGTTCGAGGAGCTATTTTGGGAGAGATCCGACACAACAGGGTTTCGCTGACGACTTCATTGCAGATATATACAATTGCAGACTTGAGTTTGCATCCTCACTAGATAGACTTGCTTTTGGAAGTGAAATTTCGGAGTGGTTTAAGCCTCAAAATATAGGAGCTGAAATTAATATTGAAGTACCTTCTCATTTGTGCAATGAGTTGGCGGGAATTGCTGGTTGTGGTGTGATTTGCAGTCATCAACCGGTCGACATTTTTCAACTTCACTGCTATTTTTTATGTAATGGAGAAATTTTTGAATTATCTTTAATAGGTGGTCTAATGCTTCAGGATTTATCAGATCGGCTTTTCCTAGCCTATTTTGCTAATAAAGCAACGAGCAATTGGAAAAAATATGTTGTGAATGGATTCGTTAAGTTTGGCATTAAATATCGAGCCCATGGTTCAGGCATGGAGGTGAAGGAATGCGGAATTCATTTGGTGTACAAGAAAGTGGTTGAAAGTTTCCAAGAACATCACAATCGAATTAAGGCTGAGAGAGAGAAGAAAGCCATTGAATATATGGGCCCGGCTGAGATAACTGAGAGAAGAAAGAAACAGAGGGAAAAAGACATTGATGAAATCAAACGACTTACGGCTGAGAGACAGAAGCAACAGCAGCATCATTCTTTATGAGGGCTCGGATGATTGTGATGGGGCTGGACCTAGTGGAGAGAGAAGCTCTAATGAATACTCTGATTTTGACGGATTAAGTGAGTACCGCAAATGGGTAAATGAGCCAGGCTATTGGGAGGAATCTAGCGAGAGTGACCAGGAAGGCTAATCCACTTTTTTCTCTTCATTGCTTGTAAGTCACTGGCTTCTTATTTCAAGTTCTGTTAATTGCTGCATTCCCTTTTCTCTAAAGTTTACATGTATTAATAGATTGACCACCATGTGTTTGATTAGAGTTGTCAATGGGACTCCTAGCAAATTCACTAATTGCTAGGGTCATTTTGGTGTCTGCATTTACTTTCTCTCGGTGCACATTTATTAATGCAACAGACATCATCTGCTTGAAAGCAAGTAAACATCAAAATTGGAAAGCTTTTGCTGCCAAACGTACTAGTTTATTGTTTGTTTTTTTCAGTTTAACACAAAATTTATACTTCTATTTGAGTTTAATAAGTTTGTAGACTTGTTTTAACACAAAATTATTAGATTATTATTGAGCCTAATAAAATAACATGTCTTTGATTTTTTTTTACTCCTCTCATTCTCCTACAAAATTCAGATTACATACTTGAGACTTCATTTTCATATTTGCAAAGTTCTTTCATATATACTATAAAAAGGGTATTAAATAAAAAATATATAATTACTTTATATTTTTGTTATTGTTGTTATAAGTCTAAGAAGTTAGAATGTTAAGAAGAAATACAAAGAAAAAATTATTAAAATAAAAGAACAATAAGAGAGAGTAAATTTTGATGATGATGAAGAAAATGTCAATGAAGAAATAAATTTGTAAAATGATGAATATGATGATAACATTGACTTAGATGGAGTTAATTAGGCAAAATGATGAATTTGATGAAAATTAATTATTATTTTGGCTCATATGTCATGTATTATATATCACTTTAATCAATTTGAATGTGTACGTTATAAAAATATGTTAACATTTATATAAAATTTATTTATTTAACTTTATTAAATATTATTACATAGTTAATGATTAAATTAGTTATTAGTTGAACATATTCTAAATTCTCAATGAACATACCTTTTTGGGGGTGGGGGTGGGGGTGATATGCCTTTATATATGTATATTTATAATTTTTTAAAAATATTATTAAGTTTTTGTGTATCTTGCGGTACATAATACTATATGATATATGACACAGAATAAAAAAAAAAAAAAATGATTCACGATACTATTCATGTTTTGACAACCATGCTTAGATTTGCAGAGTATGCAAACTCTGAATCTCTCCCCATCCTCCTCATCACTGCCCTTCCTATTCTCATTTTAGAGAAATCCAAAAGCACAACCTCATTTTTTTTGCATGACATGTTTTTCAAAATGAATAAAGTAAAATTCTATGAATTTATGATTGTGACTGAGGACAAAGTTTGGAAAGTTAATAATGTCACTAACTGTAATCAACAAATTAGATGAAGATGCAACAGCCACACACCATGAATTAATAATTTCATGAAAATTTAATAATGTCACTAATGGAAATCTACAGTTATTGTGAATAATAGATAGTATTGAACTCTAAGTACAAAACAGCCTTAGCCATTTGCTTCCATTTTTTTCGCAATGTTAGGAAAACATCTTACACTTCATCATCCCATGTGATGTTTGTGCAGAGGCTTGGGTGAGACCTTAATAATCTTTGAATTTTATTTAAAAGTGACATCTTTTTCCTCTCCATTTTGTTAATTATATTGTCAGTATTTTCTTTGTTTTATTTTCAAACATTCAGGAGTTTAATAAAATATATGTAATGTCAAATTTGAATGGAAAGGGTGGTATCAGCCTATCACTTGCATTGCCTTGTTGAGCTATAATATTAATAGTTTAAACTCATTTTGTACATAACATTGCTCATTAATTATGGAAATTTCATATATACACTTAGATTAGACTAAAGTAAAATTTCTATCTTGTATAAAAATAAAAATTATGAAAGTTTTTACCATTTGAATTTTTGTGCTTTGGGCTCTTGATATTCTTGAAATTTTCAAGACGTATTTCAAATCATAACCAAGGCAAACCATACTAGATCATTTTGCATTTCATTTTTATGGTAATTAGACTCATGAAGGCCAGCAACTGTGTGGAAAAGGTTGAAAATTGGAGAAGGTAGATTGCTTAGATTTTTAAACCCTGCCCTACTTTTTATCATTGTTTTGATGCATTTTGTCTAGAATTTAAGTTTTGTCACATTTTCATTGTTGTTTTTTCATTTTAGTCTGATGTATTACATTTCATAGTGAATTGATAATTCACCTTTATAGAAATACAAGTACATATATATATATATATATATATAAAAGGTTCCTATTTTATTGGATGTCCCCAAGGCAAAGGGATGTCCAATGAAATTGCATAGGTTCTTGTTGTGGCACATGTGCTAGACAAAGATACTTTCAAGTGAAATTTTGAATTAGTTTGAAAAATCCATAGCCAAAATAATTCTGAAAGAATTTTACAAATTCCTATTTGCGTTGCTGACAAGATTATTAAGCCTCATTCTAAATTTGGAGGATATGTGGTTGAAAAAGGATAATGGCTAGTGCATACTAGGAATTGTAGAAACCATGCTGGTAGGTCCTTTATTAATCTTACTGGTACAACTATAAGTGAAGACCCTAAGTTTGGAACCAGTTATGTAGGTTACAATTACCTTTAAAATGATTGTCTGTCTTTGGTTAATTTTATTGAATTTTCTTCTTGTGAGGGTAGAATTGAGAAGGCATCTGAGGACTCAGTCATTTATGTCAACGAATACTAAAATCTTAGACCATTTATTTTTTTTTTTTTTTTTTTTTTTTTTTTTTTTTTTTTTATGTAAAGAAATCTGGTTTGATTTGATCTGTACATTAGAACTAATTTCACTGAACCTTACTTGATTCAGGCATGGATGAAGAGCTGGATGAAGGGAAGGAGTTTTGGGGATCTTAAAGTACTTCTCATTGTCTTTTTTCTATATTTTATGGTCTATTTGTACTTACAGGAACAAGGCAACTGTGAAGAAAGAGCCTTTCTCTGCCACTAATGTGGTCATGTATTGTAAATTTTGATTTCAATGTGCAGGGTAACTAACAGTTCAAAAGCCTTGATAGCAGCAGGATAAGCAAGTCTAAGTGTTCCAACTAGCAACCAACTCTGTTGGAGACAAGCTGCAAGCATATAAAAAGGAAATAGAGGGGATCCAGCTTCTTTTGTAAGATAGAGAAGGTGCATTTCCATGGCTGGTTGTTTCAGTTGAGCTGTTAAAGATACTATATGACAGCAGGTTTATTGGCTTTCTGTGAAAGTTTTTTAAAGCTAAAAGCTTTGTGTTAACAAACAGGTGGCAAAGTTGGCCAATAGAGAGGCTGTGTGGTGAAGGTCATTCAACAGTTTACAAATGTTTGAATTTAACAGGTGGACAAATGTCCTAGCAGAGCCTTGATCCCTAGCAACCCTTTGATCATAAGTTCTTCATGAACATTAGCTTGGATAACTGGAAGCAAAGTCCGAATCTTGTACTCTTTTCTTCTTGTGCTGTTTTGGTTCCTTTGTTTCAATGTACAAAAAAAGAATGGCAAGACACAAAGCATTTTGTTGGTGTTTAAAAAGCAGTAGAAATCATGTGCTGGAAAGCAAGTAAACATCGACACTGGAAGCTTTTACTGCCAAAGGTATATTGATTTATTGTTCTATCCCATGTTGTTATCTTCCATTCAGAATTAGGCTTCTAGGTTTCGCTTCTATAGAAGTCCACAAGAACAAGCTCATTAGTGAAGGCATGACAGATTGACAGGTAGTTCAAAATGAATAAACTAGAATTCTAATTCTTATATATTTCCTTCTTTTCCTTTCCATATAATATGGTTTGCTTTATGTTAAAGTATGCACAGGGGTTTTACTTATTTGGAACTGTTAAAAAGGCTTTTTTATTTTATTTTAACCTGTCCATTACAAGTGATTTCATTCAGCCTTACTTGATTTAAGCTTGGATTTAGAGCTGGCTGAAGGATGTCAGTAACAATTTAAAAAACTTAAATTACTTCTCAGAGTCATTTGTCTTTATTTTATGGCCTATTTGGACTTATAGGAACAAGGCAAGGGAGATCCTTTCCCTGCCACTAATGTGGTCATGCATAGTAAAAGTTTGATTTCTATGTGCAAGGTAACTGTCAAGAACTGAAGGAAAGCCTCAACAGCAGCAAAATAAGCAAAACCCAGACCTTTATAGTCTTTCAACTGGCAACCAATCCTGCTGGAGAAGAGTTGCAAGGGTAGAAGAACGAACTGGAGGGGATTCATTCAGTTTTGTTTGTAAAACTAGAGGCTAGTTGTTTGAGCTGGACTACAGAGGGTGGAATAGAAGTAACAAAGAGGTGGTGGCAGAGCTGATGAAGGACATTCAGGTGTTTTGGAACAGTTGACAGATAATTGGGTTTGGACAGATGGACAGAAATCTTCTGGAAGGGCCTCAAATCTCTAGCAGGTAGCAGCCATTGCTCCTAACTTATTTGTGAACATTAGCTTGGATAGCACATAGTGGATTCCTAATCTTGTACAGTTTTATTCTAGTGCTGTTTATGTTCCTTTGTATCAATGTATCATGGTGCAAATCCATCACCAAAGTCATAAAAAAAATTTTAGAACAAAATAGAAATCCATAGAATTTTAAGATTACATTTATTGTTTAGAGAGAAGTTCCTTATAATATATGTTGATGACGACAAACAATCAAGCAGTCATTTTAGTCTCTCAAAATTATCTTTCATTTTGTTTAAAAAAGTAGAATAATTTTTGGTGGTTGTTTTCTCACTTTTACATCTACTAGAAATTAGTAGAGTAGCACTAGTGTTTATGATTTTGCTTTCTTTACCACTACTCACCTTTGGTATGATAGTTACTCTACAAGTATAAACGCTTGTGAGGTGTGGGGGGCAAAGACCGGAATTTAAGTCTCCAAAACACTTAAAAAGCCCACCAAAACAGTTCTTGTTTTGAATTTAAGGGCTCTTTTTGTTAAATGATACCTCTTTTCTAATTTAATGGCAAGACAAGGTTTTTTTTTTCAGTTAATACTATTATTTTACGAATCAACAACATCATTTTGTCATTAAAGAAGAGCGACACTTTCATGAATTGATAGTGATACTATTCACTTAAATAGCCATTGGTACAGCTCAACATAACCAATGGTAGAGGAGAGGGCACTTGAGAAAGTCCTAAGGAAGCACACTAGCAAACAATCTGAAGCCCTTATTTACATAGCTCATGACAAAAATATATTAGGAAATTCATAATTTTTTTTTTATTTTTTATTTTACACCTCAATAGATCTCCACGGAATTTAAGATTACATTTTCAATCTCAGATATATCATGTAAAAAAGTTCTTGATTGATAACGTCAAAAAACAAATGACTGAATGAGTTAAATCTAAAAATCGCCGATTCAAACTGGTTTAGCCATCAAAGTATGGGGTCTGAAGTTGAAGTGAATATAGAAGAAACTTATTCTCATTTGTGTAAAGGCGCTGGAACAATTTATTTTACTCTTGACTGCTACAAGGACAAGGAAAACATGAACATATTGAGTGCATGTTATGCAAATGGATTCAGTAAGATTGGCGTTAGAAATGCGGGTTGCTTATTGTATACAAGAGAGACACAGAAGATTTCAACCGATTTATGGCTCAGAGAGGCAACAATGGCTTTACTCCTTATAAGGGCTTCGATGTTCTCCAAAATAATTTTGGCATTTCAACAGTGATAGTGGAAAGTTACAAAGCCATGCGAAGCCATTGTAACTCTGATTCTGAGGAGTCAAGTGAGTACGAGGAATGTGGATTGGAATCTAGTGCGAGTGACCTCAAAGGTTGATAAAACTTTTTTTCTCTTGATTACCTATAAGTCACTGTCTTTCTTCTCAATTCAAGCTCTGTTGGATGTTGCAATTTCTCTTTGTACATTTGTTAATGGATTGCCCACCATATATTTGATTAGAGTTGTAAATGGCACTCCTAGCATTGATGACAAAGTTCAAAAGGTTAATAATGTTACTTATGGAAATCAACAAATACTGTTAATATATTCTTTTTCTTCTTTTTTTTGGGGGGGGGGGGGGGGTGTTCCCATGTTCTTCTTATTTTCAGACATTTAGTACCTTAATAGATTATAAAAATATAATGTCAAGTTTGAATGGGAACGGTGCTGTCAGCCTATCACATGCATTGTCTCATTGATCTTTAATATTAATAGTTTAAAACTCATTTTATACATAGCATGCTCTTTAATTATGGAAGTTTTTATCATATGACTTTTTTGCTTTGGGCAGATGATGTTCTTCAAATTTCTAGACCCATTTCAAATCATGACCAAGGCAAACCATTTATGCCCATTTCACATATTCATCTTTATAGTAATTAGATTTAAGCATACAAACAACTTTGTATACAAGGTTGATAGATGGAGAAGGTTGTCTTGTTAGAATTGTAAGCTTTGTTGTACTTGTTATCGTTTTTTTAATGCAACATGTCTAGAATTTAGGTGTTGTCACATTTTCCTCGTTGTTTTGTCATTGCAGCTTGATGTATTGCATTTCAAGGTGAATTGATAATATACCTATTATAAACATCCAAGTATATACATATGGTTCCAACTTTATTGGATGTCCCCAAAGGACATCCAATAAAAATACTTAAGTTCTCTGAAAGTTGAGGCAGATGTGCTAGATAAAGATACTCTTGGGTGGAGTTATGAATTAGTTTGAAAACTCCATAGCCAAAATGGTGCTGAGAGAATTTTACAACTCCTGTTGGTGTTGCTGACATGCTCATAAGGCCTCATCCCAACTCTCGAGCTTAATTGGTAGAAAAAGGATAATGGCTGTTGCATACCAGGAATTGTAGAAATCAAGCTGGCTAGTCTTTTATGATCTTACTGGCCCAACTTTAAATGAAGACCATGAGCATTGAAACCATTTATGTAAGATAAAATTACTATCTAAAATTATTGTTGTTCGGTGGAGGATGTTATTGAATTTTCTTCTTGTGAGGGAAGAATTGAGAAGACATCTGATCTGAGTACTTATGTTCTTTGTGTCAAGGATACTGAAAGCTTAGACCATTTTTTTTTTTCCACATCATATCTGGAGAAATCTTTTTTGGATTGATCTTTCCATTAGAACTGATTTCATATAACCCTACTTGATTCAGGCATGGATGAAGAGCTGGATGAAGGGAATTGGGAGCAATTTAGAGAACTTATGTACTTCTCATTGTCGTTTGTCTCTATTTTATGGTCCTTTTTAACTTACAAGAACAAGGCAACCATGAAGAAAGAGCCTCTCTTTGCCATTAATGTGGTCATGTATTGTAAAAGTTTAATTTCTATGAGCGGGGTAACTAATAGATAATAAAAAAAGAAAAGACCCAGCAGCAGGATACGCAAGTCCAGACCTTTAGAAAGTGTTCAAACTGGCAACCAATCCTGTTGGAGAAGAGCTGCAAGGGTAGGAGAAGGAAATGAAAGGATTCAGTTTTATTTTAAAATAGAGATAGCCAGATAGGTGCATGGTCATGGCTGCTTGTTTCAGCTGGGTTGTTTAGTATTCCATCGAAGATCTTAAACAAACTATGGCTGAGAGAAGCAATAACAGCATCACTTCTTATAAGGGCTTGGATGTTCCCCATCATATTTTTGACAATTCAATGGCAACAGTGGAAGGTTACAAAGCCAAGCAAACCCATGATAACTATGATGAGGTTGGAAGCTCTAATAACGAACCTCACCCAAAAAGTATTGAAAGACTACTAGAAATTATGGCCCACAATAACTCAGACTGTGAGGAGTCAAGTGAGTACAAAGAATGTTGTGACGAGCTAAGTGAAAGTGACCTTGAAGGTTAATCAACTTTTTTCCCTGTAAGTCACTATCTTTCTTCTTAATTCAAGTTCTGTTGGTTGCTACATTATCTTTTTCTTGTGTACATTTATTAATGGATTGCCCGCCATATGTTTGATTAGAGTTTTCAATGAGACTCCTAGCAATTTGAATAGGACAAACAAAGAAATGCAACAAAAAGCTTCTTCTTGTTGTTTACTGTTATATCTCCACGTTAATATCTTCCGTTTAAAATGCTGCCTCTCACTCCCCCACATTCTCATTAAAGAGTAGAAACTCAAAAAAGAAACACACACACTGAATCACTGCCTGGAATCAAAAGGGCAGAGAGGAGAGAGGCAGAGAAATGTGAGAGTTTCCTCTCCTTTACTCAACACTGCCACAACCTCTCGTTTCTACCAATCCAGGGTGTTGTCTCCACAAGCGTTCTGTCAAGCAGGTGGAGGCCACTTTGGACTCTTGTCCCCATTCTTGACTTGGGCTCATACTTTGGGCAGCGGGATCAAAATCTGAATCTCTCCCCACCCTCCTCACTGCCTGCGTTGTCATAATTTAGAAGTCCACAAGCACTACCCCATGTAATTACCCTGTTCATGTGTAATATTTATAGTCTAAAACTCTTTTAATACGTAGTAATAATATTGCTCTTTAATTATGTAAGCTTCTACCATTTGACTTTTGTGCAATTGCCTCTTGATGTTCTTGAAGTTTTCTTACTTCTATATTTTTAACTCTGAATGAACTTATTGACTGAAAATTGTCCTTACCCATATTGAAGCATGTCCAGGGCCAAATTGTTCAGGCTCATTTCACATGATAAAACAAACCTGAAGACTTATCTCCATATGTTAACTTAGTTGGCTACCCTATCAAAGCGATTCAAATAGAATTAGAATTAAAGGATTACAGAAGTTAAACCTGAGCATACAACATACTAAGCCATGAATTACTAACGTATTTCTGGTGCTTATTTGTCGTCAAAGTAGTCAAGCTCAAGCAGGTAAGCAACCATGCAGACAAGGTTGAAAACAAAAGAAGGTTTCCTGCTTTGATTGGTAAGTCCTGCTCTTGTTGTTATCATGGTTTTGATGAGTTACATCCAGAATATATGTTTTGTCATACTTTTCCCTTTGGTTTTGTTGTTTTAGCCTAATGTATTATATTTGTAGTGGAAAGATCCAAAGTGTTATGTCCAAATTTAAGTTGGGTCATATTCCTCCCCTTCTTTTTGTTGCTTCTGAGCCTACATTGTTATAAACATTCAGGGTTGTGTATCAATATTTTTCAATTGGAAAGGACCTAGGTTACGCAATTAGGAATCCTTACAGAAATCGAAACAAGCTACATCTGTTGATTGGTATTTAATGTTATCTTTACAATTGGACTAGAAAACAGGACAGCTAGAGAGCTGTACTCTCTAGAAGTGGCTGCTCAAATTTTGGCTATCCCTGTCTCGAGATGTGGAGTTACTGATAAGCTGATGTGGCCTCATACAACACAAATATGGTGAGTGAAACCAAGTGTCTTATTCAATGAGGAAGAGGAGAACTTGGATCATGTATTCCTGAAGCAGAGTCTTGCTTGGGCTGTATGGTTTTGGTCAGATTAGATGCTTAGAACTGAGTTCATTTGCCCTGGCTCTTTGAAGCAGTGGTTGACTCAGTTGATGGAAGATCTTGATTTTCATAAGAAGGAATATGTGATGTTCTATAGATTGTCTTATCCTAACTCTCTGGACCTTGTGGTATAACCTCAACAAAGTGATGTTTGAGGGTGCGCAAGAGTCTGTTTTTGAAATGCTAATGCTAATGCTCAGTGAAGCTTTGTTTTGTAGGTATACACAAGCCTATGAAAAACAACATGTGGATCAGAGTTAACTGCAGGAGCGTACCAAGGCGAGTGTGTCTAGTTGTGAAGGGATGGCCTGTGTTGCTGACTGTCGAGAGGCACAGGCAGAGAAGTTGCAAATGGGGTTGTTTTGCCTATAAATATTGGGCTGGCAGGATAATTTTTTCTGGCTGTTGTAGTTCTGCCATATGCAAACGAGTGGCAGCGGACTGTATGAGAAGCATTAACTAAGGCTCTGCAGAGTTGTTTTTCCAGACTTGTTTTGGTTAGTGGAAGATTGGAAAAGAAGAAGGTTCCTTGGCAACTTGCTGTGCTGATTGAAGACCTGAAGAACAAGGAAGTTGAATAATGCCAGTGGGTGTACATTTGCTGAGCTTAGGAGTCACCGCAGAAGCTAGAGCCCTGGTTACTCTTGCTTCAAACTATTTTATGAACATTTGTTGGGCTTGAAACTCTATTACTAGAGAGTTAATTTTAGCACTCTGAATAATAGAGCCAATTTGTTTCAATAGTGGGACTCTAGAGTTAGTTCCAGCAATAATTGGTCATGTTTGGTTGATATTCACCACATGTTAATATAGAGACAAGATTGCCAAGGAGCAGTACTCACAAGGCTTGATCTGCTCATGAGATTCTGAGAGTTGACTTGAAACGTCTGTCAATATGGCTAGGCAAGTTTGGATAACGTATACAGGAGAAAAAGGTTAGGTGTAGTCGCAACATGAGATATCTTTAGCGAAGTTGAAAATTATGAGACTATAAATGGATCTTGGTAGGTCAGAAACATTGCTTTGCATAATAAGAAGATAAAAACTATCGTCATCATACAGTGTGTTATACAAAAGGGCAAAGATTAACTGCAACATCACTCACAAAGATCCAGAATCGACAAACAACACAGTTATACACATACTCTGCAGAGAATTAAACATAATATCTTATATAACATTTTTATCTCATAAAAATCTAAAAAGTCTTGTTCTAAAGATTGAAAAATCAACAAACAATTCAATGAGAAGTATTGGAACTAATGGAGATACTTCATGAGAAGGCATGGAACAGATTAAGTTGCCATTACCTGCCTGGGTTTTTTGTGCACCCTGACATTAATTTGCATGTTCAGTTTTTCAAAGAATAATCACATTATTTGCAGAGTGATTCCATTATTCACTTTAAAAAGGCATAATTCATTATTTTGAAAGGGTAAACATTCTTCAGTTGATGTCAAAGCGGCTCTGATATCAATGATCTTGTTGTTGATTACAAACTTTGCTTGCTCCTAGCCCTTACATTTTTTTTCCTCATTATATTTTGATCTCTTCATTTTCAGTTTCTTAATTTCTAAGCCACCGTATCCGTATACTTCTACATTTTGGTTGCACCCTCCGCTTTTGACAAAAAAAATTTCCTACTTTTTCAAATAGAGACCCAAAAAACAAAAATCAGCCATACTAAGAAACGCCAAATGAAATGAATTTTAAAAAAAGAAAAAAAAAAAGCACAATAGAAACCGAATGCAAACAAAGTTACAGCTATGTCCTTATCAATGATCATGAAGTGCATAATTAGCTTTGCTTGTACCCTTTCTTTCAGCTACTTTACGCACTGCTGATACTAAATTAATTAGTGGGTGCATTATTAGTCATAAAGTTTATAGATTAATCCACTAAAGCATTCATGTGTGATGTACGATGGCATATTGATTATGAATAGATAGAAAGAAAGCAATATAAATAGAACTTTATATTTTCTTAAAAGGTTTGACTTACTTTTAGTACTTTTTAAAAAATAATCTTATTTTGTTTTAACGAGAGATTGCCACATTATCTACTAACTAAATAAAAAATAGGGATTAAAATACACTACCACTAGCTATTGTATATTTAAAACAAAAGGACATATCCAAGTTAAAAAAGTACTGAAAGTAAACCAAACTTTTTGTCAAAAAGCAATATAAACATTAAACAGGACTTCGTAACTAGCCACCAGGAAGTTACACTTTTCCTTCTTTTTTACCACGCAAAATGTGTAGGGTAATTGTCATCACATTTTCACAACATACTTATCCTAAAAATAAAATAAAATAAGTTTCCTCTAAAGCAAGTTAAAAGGTTCTAATAAAAGCAAAATAAAATGTAAACAAAACTTTTTGCTGGTTACCACTTACCACGAACTTACACTTTCTTCTCTGATTCTCCATCAAATAAAAAAAAGAAAAAAAATCTTCTCTTCAATTTTCTTAATGGGGGAGTAAATTACTTGCATATAGCACTAATTAAGTTCATCCCATGTGCCAGGGCCAAGCTACACACATGGGTGGGGGCCATGGCTCCTCTAATATATAGAAAAATTCCTTTAGTATATATATAGCTATTTTGAAATTTTAGCTTACAAAAATAGGAATTGGTTCCCCCAGATATTTGAGTTAGTCCGATGATGTTTTTAGAAAACAATAATTGGTCTAATAGTTATAGACACAGTACTTTATTTTTCTCAATTTCATTTTATTATTGTAAGATGTAAACTTATAATTGTTAAATCTATATATTACTAAAAGCTAAAGCGTGTCATTTATTATTGCCAAGCTCCTGTTGTGCCACCTCATCGTCACGTCATTCGCCACATAATTATTATTTATTATTTATTTCTATTTTTTTACAAAAAAAATATAAATAGATAATTGGCTTTATATATTCATCTTTGTCGGTTTTAACATCTATATATATATATATATATATATTTCTTTTTTATTTCAAATTTTCCTATAATTTTTTTTACATTCACTTATTTTTTAAATATTTACACTTTCTTCAACCTTTCTTCTTCTCTTACCTTTTCGTCTCCCCACTACCCTATACTTTAATATTGTTGTTCATCTTTTCCTTCATCTTCTTTTATTTGTCTTTTCTTATCCCTTCCCTCTTACTATAAATTTGTCACTCTTTTCCATTTTTTGCATAGTTTTCTCTCATAAAAATGTTCTATCTCTCTCTCTCTCTCTCTCTCTCTCTCTCTCTCTCTCAATGTTTTAGTGGATTTTTATTTTTTATTGTATCTCCGTTTTAGGTTAATAAATTTTTGTGTTTTTAAAAATTCTAATTTAGGTTGACACGATTTAATTTTGTGTTTTAAGTTATTATTATTATTATTTTGCTCTTTGATTGTTAAATTTTATCCGATTACATTATAAAAAATTAAAGATAGTAGATAAAAATAAAATAATATTCCATTACATAGCATAATTTGGATAATTTAGTGTTTATTATTATATCTTTTAAATTTTCATATTTTTTTCTTCTCTTCTATTTTACTCAATATTGAAATTCAACCACATCCTCCTTATCATTAAATTATTTATATTTTCTCTAGTTTTTTATTAAAAAAAAATGTAATATTTTACTTAAATTCAAATAAAAGAAAATTGTGATCATCAAATTGTACTCATTTTTTTTAACATTTACAATTTCTCCTATCTTTATCATTCTCTTTACCTTTACATCTCCCCAAACATTCTACCTTGATATCACTATTCCTCTTTCCTTTTATATTCTTTTATTTTGTTTCTTTTTATTATCATCCTCTTAGTATAAATTTGTGATTCACTCTTCCATTCTTTACATAATTTTCTCTTAAAAAAAAGTGTTTATTTCCCACTCTTTCTCCCTCAATTTTTTGGTGGATTTTTATTTTTATTTTTATTTTTATTTTTCTTACATCTCTATTTTAGCTTGATAAAATTTTGTATTCTTTAGAACTCTATTTTGGTTGATGGGATTTAGTTTTGTGTTTTAATTTTTTTTTTTAATTTTTTTTTTTTGGTATGACTTTGATTGTTAAATATTGTCATATTGCAATATAAATAATTAAAAATAGTACATAAGAATGTACTATTATTATATTACATAGAATTATTTAGATAACTTAGTGTTTATTGTTATGTATTTTATTTTATTTTTTTCTCATATCATTTTATTTAACATTTAAATTCAGCCACATCCCCCATATATATCATTAAAATATTTATATTTTCACTCCTTTTTAATTTAAAAAATTTAAAATATAATATTTTGCCTAAATTAAATAAATAAAATTGTTCACATTAAGTGGAGTAATACTAGGGAAACACTCATTCTCACACCCAATGCATCAAATGAAGAATGAAATACAAAAAAATCAAGTTAGAAACACTAAATTAAAAAAATAAAAGACTAATAATGCATATTTAATGTCATAGAATCATCATCAAATTTATTGAAAAATGATAGGTTGCCAATGGAGAGAGAGAGAGAGAGAGAGAGAGAGAGAGAGAGAGAGAGAGAGAGAGAGGGTATAGAAAAAAAACCAATACAAAGTAATAAAGAGTAGATAAAGAAAAAAAAAACCAAATGTCAATTAGTGATCGTTGATCGGACAACAAAGAAGTTGTAAGGAGAAGTAAAAACTAAAATAGAGATCACCGTGTGAAGAACATTAAAAACTTTACAGTGTACAATCATAGTACTAAATTTAAATTTAAAACTAATCAAAACTCTAACTATGGAAACCATATTAATCATAACTAAAAAATATATACAATATATTTTATATATATATATATAATTTTCATACACTATTACTTTCAAAAATCTATGCTACCTCTCATTTATCGTCTTTATTATGCAAATCATCAGTTAGTAAATATATGATAATGGTAAGAAGCGTTACAAATGAGATCACTAAAAAATATATATAAAATTAATTAGCCACTATCATTATGGAGTAGTAGTCTATAATTTTACGCATCCAAAAAAGTGGAATATATAGAGTTTTCTTAAAGGTATGTATAAAGATTCACTTTATGTGTGTGTATGTATAAAGGGAAAAAAAAGGTATATTTAAGGTTTTTATTAACTTAAAAACTAATGAAAAACAAATGGTTAATAACTAAAATTATAATATTAATAAAATATTTAATGAGACCATCTTAAAAAAATTATCACGTGCAACGCACGGGTATGCAACTAGTTTTTTTTTATAAAGTTTGACACCAAAACATGTTTGAATTTGTGACAATTTATAAAACTATCTATGTTAGCAACCATCAAAACTGGAAAGCTTAGATACCAAGGCATCCATTAGCAATTTTATTGAGTTTAAGGGAATGCAAAAATCTGGTCAGACTGCCAGAGAACCTAGGGAATGCCGGAAGTCTAGAGTTGTTGGATTTGAGCAAAACTGCTATAGCTATAAGAAATGTCCCTTCTTCCATTGGCCTCTTAAAAAAAATCTTAAATTGTGGTATGAGGTCCTCCCTTCTTATTCAATGTCAAGAAGTCCTGATCCAATGGACTTGTCAATTGTCTTCTCTATCATGTGCTTGTTCTTTGAGAGAATTGAATTGATGGATACTATAGGTAGTATAGGTTTAGTTTACCATTTACCATAGGTTGTGTAATTGTGTTTATGAGGTGAGGTTTAATTTGACTGGGTTAAATTTAACCGTGTTGGGTTAATATTCCACAGCTTTATTTTACCTAGTTGGGTTAGGTGGGCATTTTTTGGTATTTCATTATTAATTGGGGATTTATTTATTTATTTATTATTAATTGGGGAATTTTAGACCTAGTAGAAAAGAAAATTCCATGAATAAAAAGAGACTGTTAATTTAATTGAGAACATAACACATTGGAAGTATTAGGTCATTTCTCAAACAAGGAAAATTAGTTGGTTTCAAAAATAAAAAATAGACTACATAAACTGAGTGCGAATGGGGTTAAAGCATGTCTTTATCAAAGATCTGAAGTGAATCATTAGGGGATAATAGAAACCAGCTTTGTAAACTTATTGTAAAGCACAGAATCGCATAAAAGCATTATGAAAAGTGTCAAAAATTGTTCGACAATTTGATTTGTTAAAATTTCGCTTTCACATGCAACTCTCAATATGTAAATTTCATGGTCAAAGAATATTTTGCTTTTGATTTTAATAATTTTTAGAGATTATTAAAGCATTAAAAAGTCAGTAGCCTTGATATTTTTAGGAGTGGAGTAAAAGTGCAAGAAATCAAACAAAGCTCAATTATCTGGTCCCGACAAGTGGACTAAAGAGTCAATGAGGAAACTTTCCTAGAAATTTCCTATATTCGCTAACATGAACAGAAGCTGACACTTCATTTAAATATAGTCACCATTACAGTCGACAATTTCTCTATAACATTAACATACACTCTCTCTAGTTTAGCAACAAAAATAAATAAATAAGCATACACTCTCTAATATTTTCTCTTTTCTCAAACTGAAAAGTGAGAGCTCATACACAAAGTTTTTCTCTGCGACCAATCGTTTGAGCCTCTTCATCTCCTTGACCTTGACAACGTGATCTGCATCCTCATGGACAAGGTGCTCTCTCTCAGTTACGGACCTACAGTGGGGTAGGGGGGGGCCATTGCCCCCCCCCCCCCCCCACCCCCCAAAAAAAAAAAAAAACTAGGATATGTATATATATGTGTGTGTGTGTGGAAATTTTAAATTTTGGTCTTAACAGCCCCCAATTAAAAAAAAAACTGGTATACATATTTAATTTAAAAAATTAAGATTTGCCCTTAAATATATATTTTTAGATCTCCTCTAAAATATCATCAAGTTCCATTTTGATAATCGTGTTGAAATATTTAAGAAACACTTATTTTATATGTTATATTTGACATTTTTATAATATTAAATGTTTAAGAAAATTTTATTTTATCTGTAGTATTTTGTTAAATATGAAATAAATATTAGTTATTATTTTCATAAAAAAAATTATTTTAAGCTTTGGCCCCCCTCAAGTTTGAATCTTGGTTCTGTCCCTGCTCTCTCTTCTCTTATGCAATGTTTGTGTGAATTCAGAATTATCTGTTTCTTTTTTTAAAATATTTAATTTAAATTTAATTTGTGTTCAATTTAATTTGAATGATGAGAAAGCATGAGAAAAGTGGAGGAATAGAAAATTTGTTTAGTGAGATTTTGTGTTTTCCTGTTGTTTTATGGGAAAAGTTAATTACGGAATTGGTTTAGAAAGTATTTCTAAAAAATTTTTATGAGAAAAGAAAAATTAATTTATTTACTATAAATATTGCTATTAAAATACTCTAAGAGAATTTATTAACAAGATCTTTATCTATTTATTTATTTATTTTGAGGAACCCCGGAACCTTGTTTTATATCTGAATTTCTTCTGTTGTAGTGATCGTCAAATAAAAAAAAAATATAAAAAGACTTATTTAATAATTAATACTAGGGACGAAACTAGAAATTTAGTTAGAGGGCAAAAGTGTAAGCCAAAAATAATTAGAGTAAAAAGAATGAAAAATATGCTAAAATTGAAGACTAAAAATGTACTAAAAAAATAGAATTAATATCCAATCAATATTAACAAAATTTTAATAAAAATACTACTTATTTATTTTTTAAAATATTACTAATAAAGTGACTAGAACTTTCATGTTAGTCAAAAAGCAATATAAATAAAACTTTAATTATTTATAGCTCACCAGTGGTCACCAAGGAATTACTTTTTCTCCTCTTTTCGAGAACGCACTCAGTATGTGTCATCAAATTCCCACTTAGCTAATTATCTGAAAAATAAAAATAAAAAGTTTTCACTAAAATCAAAGTGAAAAAAAAGCTAAAGAAAGTAATATAAAATACATAAACAAAACGTCATAGCAAATTTCAAAAAGACACAATGAGGTTTGGTTCAATTGCAAACACGTTCCCTGCACTTTTAATTTTGTGTTATTCACCCCTAAGCTTTCAGTAATGACAAAATTTCTACTTCAAGTGATCACGTGTAGTGCATGTGACCATTTTATAAAAACTTATTTTTTTCTAATAACTTATAATAAAAATTCACTCTAAAAATAATTTAATAAACAAATTCTTAAGATGCAAACTGGCCATGACTCGTGAACCCGCCGTTCTTAAGTCTCGGTCCTAATCGGTAAGTCACCAGAGCCCCTGAAACCCTTAAGGTGTATAAATACACAATTAAAGGTACAAAGGGTGTGTTTGAAATTAACCCAAACCTCAGGAGTTTTTATGCAATTTGGCCAAAACATTTTAGCTGGTTAGCAGTAACTTGCACAAAAACTTTACAGCTGAAATTGATCCAACCTTAGGGCAGTAAATTACTTGCATATTGCTAATTAAATTCATCCCATTCGCATGTGCACCACTTAAACAAGTCAAATAAAGAAGAAGAAGAAGAAGAAGAAGAAGAAGAAGCAAAAGATCAAAGTATTTAAATTCAACTCTCACTTTCTAAAGAAAAAATATCAAAGGTTTAAATGTTCGAATTATAAATAAATTTAAAAAAAAAAAAAAGTTGAAAAGGCCAATCGTGGTTAGTCTCTCATAAATATAATTATCTTCCTTCCTTTTTTTTTTTTTTTTTTAATGTAGTTGAATAATATTTGTTCTTTGTTTTCTCACTACTCACTTTCACACCTACTTTGTTTAAACAATTGAGTTGTTATTTGCTAACCTTATTGCAAAACCGAGGATGTGCATGCTTGCACTTGACTTTGTCTCTTTGATTCCAATACCCAATGCCCATTCTTATATTTAACAAGAAATAGTAGAGTATTACAAGTTGTTGTTTATGATTCTTCTTCTTTAAAACATAAAAAGCACACCACGGAAGTTCCTGTTTTGAATTTAACGGCTCTTTAAGTTAAATTAAATGGCACTGCTTTTCAAATTTAATGGCACGACGGCGTTTTGTTTTCAGTTACTTCTATTATTTTACAAAACGACATCGTTTGTCACTCAAGAAGAGACGCCATTTCATTGATTGGATCTGTTCACTTAAGTAGTCGTTGGTCCTTGCCAGATGTCAATGCCTCATTGGCTCCACGTTATTTGTAAATTCTGTTAGTTCTATGAAGAGTTACAACAGGTAGTTTGTTAGTTATATAAACAGATCTCTGGTTGTAATCGTCATCGAGTGAATTTCATTTTTACTCAAATAAAATTTCTGTTGCTTTCTCTCTCTGTTTTCCACCTTTTTTTGTTTTACTTTGTTTATTGTGAAGTTCAATAAGTGAGAACACTGAGAAGGAGGAGAAGAAGAAAAAAAATTTGCACGGTGAGTTTCAATTCAAGGTTTGGAAACATAACCAGTGGTAGAGGATCATAATTTTACTAAGTTAGTAGTTGTATATGTGCAGTTAATTCTTTGTGATTATGAAAACTCAATGCGATAACAATTTTGAGTTATCTTAATGAAATGCGACAGTTTATGTTGCAACAATGTAATTTTGAGATACTGTTTGGCTTTAATATGTTTTTCCTGTTTTCATTTTAAGTGATTTAATTAAGAAGATCATGTAGTTATTTGAACTCTTGTTTATAGCTGTTATTACTATTATCATGAAAAGCAATATGCTGTAGGAACGGTATTGCATTAGATGCAGAAAGAGTCTACTGTTTATTTATTTAGTTTTCGAAAGAGTCCAGTACTGTTATTGCTATCACAGTGGTTGATTATGAAGTTCATGAATGTGAACTAAACATGATAACTGAAGAGGAAAATATGTGGTGGACCTGTGGTGGACTGGTATGTGTAATACACAACATGTGTTGGGCTCCAAGGCCTTTTATATAGGCTTGGTTACGGCCCATTTAAGTTACTGTGGCTTTTGCTTGATTTACGCGCTCAGGCCCCAAGGAAGAATACTCCTACGAGGAAATGGGGTCACTAGGTCTACGCGACTATAAATACTCCAAAACCCTCACCAACCAAGGTATGCATAATTAATTCAATTCTAGTACCCTAGTGTGAAGAGGAAAAGGTTCTAACTTGACCTTCGGAGGGTTTTTGGCCGACACCACACCGGTGCTCTCTGCTAGGTCCTGTATTGTTGTTTTGTAGGTTCTTGTCACGCTCTCTTGAGCACCGTGAAACTCACTGGTGAACTTCGGCATCATCAAATAACAATTATAGGAACCTCTTAAAGTGAACACTATCAGAGGACTAATGAACCCCCAAAGAGGTTGGTTTAATGGTGTTATCTTCTCCGCAAGTGACGACATCACATTCACATCTGCTTTGGTGAGCAGAAGTTGGTCGGTAGGAGCAGTTCCTGGCTTGTGCACTCGCTGGAAAGCTTGCCCCGCAATTGATTTGAGCACATGTGCCCGGTACAATAAATCTGTTCGCGGCAACGAGGCTGATCATCACCTATAAAATTAGATTCAAGAGATAAATATAGACACATTATTTTTGCAAATAGAGGTAGATATATATATCATTTGAGTAATCAACAGTTCATGAATTTCTGTAAAATTGAGGTGACAAAACAAAGCTTAAATTTGACAAAAATATCAAAATAGCTTTACCTTGAGAAAGTTTAAGTAGACTTGATACAAGAACAAAAGAAACCACGACAAAGACAGCCAACTTGTTCGTGTTCTCCTCTGTGGTGTGTGTGTCTCTCTCTAATGCTCTTATTTGGGTTGCAATGGTAGATACTTGTATGAGCATAGCAATATTTATATATAGAACAGTTTAAATGACTTATGGAGTAACAGCATTATCCATATATAGACAATTAATTATATGGTGGATATGGCAATAATGGTCAGGTTAATTACCTAATTTGGAGTATGGGATATGCTGAGGTGTTACATAATAGAAGACAGACCATGCTGATAAATAAGAAGAAATTGTCGTTACAAGTTAACTAGACGAAAATATTAGGGATTTAATAAGATAATATCAACATTGAATTTTTATTTATTTATTTATGGAAGTCAACATTGAATTTTGATGATGAAATTCTCCACTTTTAAATGTCACATAAATAAGAAATATTAATGGATATATTAAAACTATGAGATAGTTAGTATATGTGCACAACAATATCTATTATTCAATTCTTATTACTAGCCCTCTAAAAAAAAGAAAAAAAATCTTTCAATACCATAAATGTTGATAATTGATACATCATGGGCGCACACACACAACAATATTTATAGAGAGCTGTTGCGTCCACAACATTTTTACAACAAATCATAAGTAGTTAGTTGTTATTGTTTCAAATTTGAACCTAATACTAAAATTACTTTTTTACCCCAACAATTACAACTAGTAACAATCTGCTACTTAGAATTTGTTGTAAAAATATTATGGACATATCATTTCTCATATTTATATTTATATTTCTATTCTTATCACTAGCTTTCAATATCATAAATGTTGATTATCCATCATAATTAATATCTCTTTCTCTAATCATAAAAGTTGGATTCTATAATTGGCAATGAAATGATGTGTGTCCTTTAAATGTTGATTATCCATCATAATTAATGTCTCTTTCTCTAATCATAAAAGTTCGATTCTATAATTGGCAATGAAATGATGTGTGTCCTTTAAATGATGATTATCCATCATAATTAATATCTCTTTCTCTAATCATAAAAGTTCGATTCTATAATTGGCAATGAAATGATGTGTGTCCTTTTATCAAGGAATACAACAATGACGCAAGCCAGTTTTTTAAAATGATACAAACTTACAACTTTATATGGAAAACAGCAATTTATACATATCATACATGTTCGACACATTTTACGTTTATTACTTATTTATCATTTAATTATAGAGTAATGAGCCACCTTAATTACTCCTAAATAAATGAGTTTAATTAAATGTATATCATCCTATTTTAAAATGGGTATGGCATATCTCCAGTACTTTTTTTACTGAACATGTCCTTTTATTTTAAATATACAATAACAAGTAGTAGTAGGTTTTAATTCCACCTTTTATTTAATTAGTAGATAATGTGACAGTCTCTCATTAAAATAAAAGGAGATTCATTTTTAAAAATTACTGAAGGTAAGCTAAACCTTTTTAAAATTACTCTTAAAAAACTTGTCAAAACTCATTTATTCCTTCCCATTGTTATTTGAATTATTACCTATTAGAGGCAATTAATTTCTCCCCATAAATATTTTTACAATGCAAGCAAAAAATGAAAAAAAAAAAAATCACTTACTTTGGTAATCATTTGAGGTCCCATAAACGTTTTATATCCTTCAGATAAAATGATAATGAAAAATATAAATAACAAATCAGTTTATTTTTTGTTATCATTTGAATTCAACATTCTTTTATTAAAAAAAATCATGTCAACATAACGGTTTTGTAAAATTCTTAAGCTGATAGATGTTTTATAGTTATATATTAAAATTATATAATTGTTTTATAATAGCTAAATAGCCTAAATTATATAATTAGAATAATTTAGCTAAATTATATAAGTTTGCCATATGGAGTTGTAATATCAATTTTATTGTGAACTTTCTAGTTGCAATACCTAAATTACTGATTGTCATATAATTTTACAATTTACATATAGTGTACATCTTAAAGCTTTACATGGTCTAAAGTGATTCATTAAGTGCGTCAAACTGAAACAATTTAAAATTTTATGGGTTTAATTCAAACTTTCAAAATTTAGAGTTTAATTGGAACCCACCCCAACTTAAATATAAGGATTGCGTTAATTACCAATCCTTAACAAATAGTAGCTATTTAGTGTAAAGCATGTGTAGTCACTTGGCACAACTAATGCTTCTGCTTCTAGAATCCAACTTTTATTACATAGAATATGATATAATATTTTCTGGACATGAATATACAATATTAATTATATTGTGAGTGTTTTGATGATAACAACTTAATAACTGATTATTAATATTTTTATAATTTTATAATTCTCATATAATGTACGTACTAAATTTAGTATTGGAGGGGTTTTTTTGTATTTAGATAAGTTTTAGTAAAGATAAAAAAATAAATAATAAAAAAAAAAAAGGATTTAGTCCCATTTTATGTGAATTTTCTGTTACTTTTTTTCCGTTAATATAGTGACTGATTGAGGATGTGAATTGAAACAATTTAAAAGTCCATGCATTTTATTAAAACTTAGTTCAATTTGAAACCACTCCAAATTGTAGGAAAATTATGTTAGTTGCAAACTTTTTTAATGAATGGGTAGCCATTTGGAAATAAGGAAAGTTCAGTTACGTTGTGTAGAGTGAAGATAGCCATGCGAAGGCATGGTCTAGTACCCATCTTTTTTTAAATAGTATACAATAAATTAGACCAAATGGACCGAATTAGACCGAATTGGGCTGAAGTGAACGAAGGTGGACCTAATGGACCGAAGTAGACAGATATTACTGAAGTGGACGCAAATGGACTGAAGAAGACCGGATGGACCAAATTATTAGATGAATTGGACAGAATGGATTGAATAGACCAAAGTAGACCGAACAAGACCGAATGGACCAAAATAGACCAAAGTAGTCATAATGAACCGAATTGAACTGAATTGACAGAAGAAGACCAAATGGACCAAATTGGACAAAATAGACTGAAATGGACCGAAATAGACCGAATTTGACTGAGCTTAATCAAACTAGATTGAATAGACCGAATGCTGATTTGTAATTATCATAGCCAAGATTGTGTTTTGATATAAATTTAGATTCTTACTGCCAAAATAACAAGTATTAATTAAAAAAAAAAAATCAAACCAAAGCTAAGAGAGAGAGAGAGCACTTTTTCAAGAGAGAATGTGAGAGAGAGAGAATAATAAGAAATTTATAATATAAAAAAAAAAAAGATGAAAAAAAAGAGTTAAAAAAAAGTAATAAACACTAAATTATCCAAGTCATCTATATAGTACTAATAATAGGATTTCCTGTTTGAGTTTCATTATTTTGTGTACTAAATTATCCTCACACAAATTCTTAAAGTCTTTAAAATACCCCTATCTTTTAGTTAAATAATTTTAAATTTAAAAAAAAAAAAAAAAACTGGTTAAAAGAGTAATTTATTATTCCTAAGTTTTAGGCTTTTTCCTTTCTTTTCTCCATTTTGCCTAAAAATTAGAACACAATTTCTAGCTCACTTCTAAACATTATTCCATGTTACTTTACCTATTTCTTAAAAAAAAAAAAAATATATATATATATATATATATACATGGTTATTTATATATGTTTTTTGCTTTCTCAATATATATATATATATATTAGAATGATTGCTTTTCTTATTTGAATTCCAATGCCTCTACATGAGAGTTGGAAAATAAATGAAAATTTTCAATTTCAAATAGTTTTTTCCATTCACATTAATCACGAGCTCATGTACAAATAACTAATTAGAAAAGAAAAAAAAAATCACATAGAGAAAGATCCTAAGAGTTAGAACATTATCTATGTGATTTTTTTTTTCTTTTCTAATTAGTTATGATCTTTCCCTATGTGATTTTTTTCTATGGAGTAAAAAGTCACGTAATACTTGCTAAGTTTTCTATCACTGGAATTGCTACTGTCTCATACATTAGCCACTAGACCAGGATATGTTAAGGCTCTAATACCAACTAATGCAAGATGTGGAAGCGTAAAAAAGCAGAATACATCTACTTCTAGAATACAAGAAATAAAACACATTTGTTTTTGAAAATAATCTTGAATTCATGAGGGTTCCTTGAATCCACAAGGAGAAAGGTCTGGAATCCACCAGGAAAAAAAAATGTGAATTTTATTAATTGAATAATTGTTCCAAAAACACGTTTATAGACTTAGGAGCGTATTTGAGGGTTCCGTAAAACTTGACAAATAAGAAAAATATATTTTAAAATAACTCCTAATTAATACCTAACTATAATAGGAACCAAATTTGACTTAAAAACATTAAAAGCACCTAAAAAAATGAAATAATAACCCTAAACCTAAAATAATGAAAAATTACAAATTAAATACCAAAATTAATAAATTACAATAATTAAATAGTAAATTGTGTCCAAAATCATCCTCACTTTCTCCATTCTTGTATGTAAGAAGATCACACTTTGAAGTGGAAGAATGAATAAAGGATTTGGATTGAAGAAAGACATGTTTTAGGAATTTCGTTTAAGTGAAATGCAGTTCTGCTCAAGCAGATGACAATTGGACCAAAAGCAGACTTTCTTTTTGATTTTTTGAAGGTAGTTCGCTCGGCTTGAGCAGTCAAATTAACCGTTCCTATAGAATTTTACCGAAAAATGAGCTAAAAGTGATTATTCTTTGTTAATAATGGCTAGTAACTCTCATAATATAATTTAAAAGGAATCTCTTTACCATATTCAAAAAAAAAAAAAAAATCTCTCTTTACAAGTGACCTTTTATTGGTGATTTAAAAGCCATTGCGTAATGGTAATATTAAGAGCAAGATGCCTCCTTTTCGTTATATTTTAAAACTCTTTTTTTGTCAATTTAGAAATTAGAAAGGCTCCTGGTTTTTAGGGTGTAGCATAAAGTTAATGGATTTCTCATCATATGTTTGATTAGAACTGCCAATAATACTACAAATTACAAACAGCCTGACTTGAAAGAACAAAGAATGGCAAGAAAAAGCTTTTTTGTTGTCATGTGTTGGAAAGTAGGTAACCATCAAAACTGGAAATCTTTTATAAATTCTCAGTTGATACCAAGAGACTAGTAAAAATCATGTGATATTAGTAATTGAGTTATACATTCTCATTAGATACCAATGTACTAATACCAAGTATGAATGAATTCACATTTAAAGAACAAAAGGGTGTTCGAAGAATGATCCCTTTATGCTTTATCTGATTCCTACAGTTAAATAGGCCTAGATGTTAGTTTGAATTGGTAAGCATTGTATATAATTGATGTCACAGCAGTTCTCCCATCCTATGAATGTTTTTTCTCCCAGCTCTCATTTTCAATTGTTTTTCCTAGAAGATGCCTCTAAATTGAGTTAAGCATTGCTTGGGTTAATTATTGCCTTAATACTAACATACCTTGTGGGTTAAACAATGCTCACCTACTCTATTTTAAAAAAAAAAAAAAAATGAGTAGGTATGGTGGGCAAACAAGTCTCTTTTTCTCTTTCGTTCCAATCCATTTTCTTTTTAACATGCAATTGCGTAAGATAAACTAAATCTGGCATTGTTTTTTTCCTTTTGTTTTGTTTTCCTCATAGATTTGATAACTTTGAGTCCACCTTTTGACTGGAAGATGCCTAGAATGAGAGAATGTGTATGCTTAACCCAAAGAACAAATGGGTGTTTGGTAAACATTGTTAATGTATCAAAGCTGCTCTCTTATCCTATGAAGGTTATTTTCTCCCGGTTCTCATTTTCAGTCATTTTTCCTAGAAGATGCCTTTGAATTGAGATAAGCATTGCTTAGACTAATTATTACCTTAATAGTTACATAGTTCGTGGGCCCAAGCAATGCTTATCCTTAATTTATTTTATTTACAAATATAAATCTAAGTCATTGTATATGACTTGTTTGAATTGAGATGACCACTTGCACACCTACTTTATTTAAAAATTGAGTCTCTTATTAACATGCAATTACATAAGATAAACTACATCTAGCTTTGCTTTTTTTTTCTTTTTTTCCCTTATGGATTTGATAACTTGGATCCGCATTTTGACTGGTGTTGATGCCCACTTTTGACAAAAGGCCCGACAACAGAATAAGCCCAACAATATGAAGAAAGTGAGAAGAGAAAATAATAAAGCAAGCCCAACAAGCCGGAATGGCAGGATTGACAGCTAGCAGGCCCCACAAGAATAAAAAGAGGTAAAGAGGGAGTAAGTGAGCCGATGAAGCCCAAGGAATGAAGTAGTAAGCCCATGGAAATAATAAGAGGTAGAGAGAGAGAGTAAATGGGCTAAGGAAGCCTAGGAAATGAGTTAGTAAACTCAATGGGTTGGCTCAAAAACCAATAAGCCCAAGTAGTAATAAGAAGTAAAGATGTGGTAATTGGGCCAAGGAAGCCTAAAAGATTTAGCAAAAAGCCCATAAGAGTAAAAGAGGTAAAGAGGTAGTAAATGGATCAAGGAAGCTCAAAGAATAACGTAATGAAATAGGCTGGTACAACAAGAATGTTTGCCAACAAAGCCCAAGAGAGGTAAAGAAGTGAAAAGTAGGCCTGGGAAGCATTGAGCAAAAAATTTACAAGAAAGTGACTGGGTAGCCGACAGGCCAGTGGGCAATCTTGGAAGGACACCCATAAGGAGCCAAAATCATATAAACTACGTCACACATTGAAAATCAGCTACTCTGTAACAATCACCAATGCGCATTAATGGAAGGGAAACATGTCAGAGGTTTTATCACACGACAAAAATTTTGTTTTTGACTTTCAAAGAACTTGGGTGCAATCATGAGACCAAGACTAGCTTCTTCTTCTTCTTCTTCTTTTTGAATAAGCATGAGACCAAGTTAACAAATGTTTGAAAATATCAAACCAAAATATAGAATCAAGTTAAATGTCTACCAATTCTCAGTTTAAAATTTTTGCAATGTAAAATACATGATTGGACATTTAAAATCTCTCTAAACCAATTGTATTCCCTGAATTTATATTTTTTAGTCCCTCTTAAAGATGTAGGAGTCAGGCCCATTGTAACTTCCAGTGAAGTTATAATAGGAAGACTAGGAAAAAGAACCCTAAAAAATAGTTAAGAGTGACATCGTTATCTTGTTCTATAGAATTTGTAATATATCCCATCTTCTCTGCTACCCATAAATGGCACAAAGAAATCAAAACTCACCAAAGAACTGCGTGAAAATGCGCATGAAGAAGTTCAAGTTGTAGGAAACATTGTAGGCCATGGCAGGCAGAAGAGGTTTCACAATGGTGTCAATGCTAAATACTTGTTGAAGAAACTACATACGCAAAACTCAAAAGAAGTATCATATCACAAACTCAATTATGAACGGATTTAGATACAAACTTATACCATGGAAGAAGAAAAGAGGACTAAGGATATTATTGAGAGCAAAACAAACATAGATGTAAACTGTATAATTCCAAGCAATGAGTGATGGATAGGCTATAAAAGCGTCAATCAACAGAAAAATAGAACATGACAAGACTATATCAATTAGTTGATATACATCCTACAGACATGCCATTGCCCATAAAAACAACGTGGATATTGATGGCGTTCACACACACACACACAAACCCTCAATTGAATTTCAGTGATCTACATCATGGAAAGAAGGCACAAATATGTAACCTCACTTCATAAAACTGAGGCTTCAACCATATTAAGAATCAACTCTATGAAGCCTCAATAATAAGAGGGTTCAACCTCATGTTTGCCTTACCACATATAAAAAAAGCTTAAACGATTAAGAAATAGTAGATTTAATCATTTGACCATTATTGCAACACTTTCTCTCACGTGTGGGTCTATACTCCTCTTTAATATGTAGAGCCCAACAAATTTGATTTTGAACTTTTTTTAATTGAGAGGGTAGAACAAAGATAGGGTTCGTACTCAAGACCACCTACTTTGATACTATAATAAACTATCGAATGTCCCAAAAGCTTAAACTGTTAGAAAATAGTGAGCTTATTAATCATTTAACTATTACTCTAACCGTTTGAAACAAAATGACCTGCCATGGTCTATCAACTTGAAACTCTATATTTGGTAAAAGTTTTCATCCACTACAAGAATCATTTTCTTCTTTCTTTCCTTTTGCTTTCAGTTTTCCCTGCTAGGTAGAAGTTATCAACCACTACTACAATGGGTTATCCCCAGTTGTATTTCTAATTTGGTTTATTATAGTAATACTGAGGTTTTGAGTAGTCTAACCCAGAGATATCATAGAGTTGCAACACATTGGCCAACTGGTAGGAGCTCACATTCCCAATTTATCCTTACTTTGGGTTTGGACAGGTGGACAGTCATCTTCTGGCAAAGCCTCAATCTCTAGCAACCATTGCTCCTTACTCCTTTATGAACATTAGCTTCGATAGTACACAGTGCACTCTGATAATCTTGTATATTTTTATTCTAGTGTTGTTTTTGTTCCTTTATGATTTGTATCATTGTATCATGCCTCAAAATCATTAATTTTTTTAGAAACAAAATAGAAATCCATAGAATATTCAAATTACATTTTGCTGTTTAGTGAGAAATTGCTTATTATCTATGTTTTTTTTTTGGTAAGGGCTTATTATCTATGTTGATGACAAAAAACTTTGCCCCAGCTAACATTTTAGTCTCTCATAATTATCTTCCATTTTATTTAACGTAGTTGAATAATTTTTGGTCTTTCTTTTCTCACTATTCACTTTCACACCTACTTAATTTAAACAATTGAGTTGTTGACCAACTTGACCTCACTGCAAAACTGAGGATGTGCATGCTTGCACTTAACCATATCTCTTTGATTTCAAAGCCCAATGCCCATTCTTATTCTTCAAAACATGAAAAGCCCACCACGGAAGTTCCTGTTTTGAATTTAACAGCTCTTTGAGTTAAACGGCACCGCTTTTCTTATTTATTGCCACGACGACGTTTGTCTTCAGTTACTACTGTTATTTTACGAAGCAACATTGTTTTGTCATTGCTGTCCTTGACAGATGTCAATGCCTCATTGGCCCCACGTTATTTGAAAACGCTGTTAGTTCTGTTAGAGTTACAACGGCTAGTATGTTAGTTATATAAACAGAACACTGGTTGCAATTGTCATCGAGTGATTTTTATTTTTCCTCAAATCAAATTTTTGTTGGTTTCTCTCTCTGTTTTCCCTCTTTTTCGTTTTACTTTGTTTACTGTGAAATTCAATAACTGAGAACATTGAAAAGGAGAAAGAGAATAAGAAAATTGCAAGGTGAGTTTTTTTTTTTTTTTTTGGTTTCTCACATTATTTCCTCAAAACTTTCAACCAAAGACTAACCTACTATTTGCAACGAGTAGACCTATAGTGGGGTAAATTGCTGGCCCAAGGAGTTTTTTTTAAAGTACTAGCACCCGGATTTGAACTAGGGAGCTCCTAGTCAAACCTAAAACAACCACTTTGAGACCGAGTGTCCAACCACTAGGCCAACCCCGCTGGATTATTGCAAGGTGAGTTTCAATTCAAGGTTTGGAAACATAACCAGTGGTAGAGGATCATAATTTTACTAAAATACTAATTGTATATGTGCAGTTATAACAATTTCGAGTTATAATCTTATTGAAATGCAACAGTTTAAGTTGCAACAATGTAACTTTGAGATGCTGTCTGTCTTCTATTATAAATTTTAAAAGATATTTGTACATATGAAGATGAAAATTACATACAACATGAAAATTTTAACTCTAAAGAAAGTTGTAAGTCAAAAGAGTTCATAGTCATGTCCTAAGTAATGTTACCACGTAGAAAATGAACCACGGTTAAATACTATAAGGTCAAGAATGAATCTAAAAAACAGATAGAATTTTTAACGAAAGTTATTAGATGCATTATTGGTCATATTTTTCCTCTAAAAACAATCATGCAGTCCACACTATAATTTGAAGAAAACAATATCAAACAAAACTTCAAGGCAGGACTTAATGTCCTACTGTACTCTTCCCAAGAATGTGGAAAGTGGACTAGGCTTTTAATATGTTTTTCCTGTTTTCTACTTTAGATTTTGGGTTTTTAAAAAGGGAAATTTTGCATTATTTTCTTTAGAATCATTTCCAGTTTTATGGTTGTGGAAGAATTGCAATATGGGATATTGCACAAACATTGATTTTTTATATTTGTTGGGTGACTTGCGTCAAAACTATTGAGAAAAAAAAAGGGGGAGAAAATATAATTGGGTGACTAAAAAGAAATTTTTTATAAAAACTAAAATAAAATAAAATCTGCAATAGTTGTGCTCTTTCTTTGGCCTTTGTATTGGCCGCGGTAAACCAATTATGGGCCTGTGGGGTCTAGGCTGTTTCTTATTATATCAAATTAAAATTTAAGGTTCAAAAGTTTTTTTTTTTTTTTTTTTTTTTCTGTTAAAGGGTAAATAAATAAATATAGAAGAAAAAAAGTATAATTCAAGAGGAAAAAGATACAAAACCTATTATTTACCTGTATTATGAGTTTAACTTTAAATTATTCTGTAAGTAATTTCTATCTTGTGTATATAGATAAAAGCATTGTGTTTTGACATGGATTTTGAATACAGCAACTCCCAATCAAAAACTGTGTGGACACACTAGAATTCATAGTATTTTTAATTTTTCTTTGGATGAACAGAAGATTATATTCAATAGAAAAATTGCGCCAAAATTTTTACAATGGAAAATCTCTCCACAGCTCATTGAAAAACAAATTATACTAAATATTTTAAAATACTATTTAATTTAAATAATTGATTTTAGAATTAGGCATCAAGAAATAGAGAAAAAGTTCATTCTTCTTCCTTTATGGGAGTTCTTCTAGGACAGTGATTCCTATATTTGATCTACTTTAGCATTACTAATAGTAGCATTAATTCTTGTTATTTTTGGTATTTCAAGTAAAATATAAGAGCATTTGTGTACTTGTATTTAATAGGTAGGTTTTTTTTTTTTTTTTTTTTTTTACGACATTTTAAGTCTAATAGGGATGGTAATTTTGGAAAATTGCCCTTACCCAAAGGGTAGATTAATACACAACTTATTTTTACTTCAAGTTAACAAAGTTTTGTCGAATATTTGGTGGTGGGACATACTATTTGGGATCACAATTTTCTAAGATAGTATTTGTTTATGTGCATTAGGTATTCTTTGTGATTAAAGCTCAATGCTATATAAATTTCGACTGGTTTAAGTTGTGAAGATGCAACTTTGAGAAGTTTAGATTTAAGTTAGTTTAATGTGTCTGCCTTAAGAACTGGTGCACAATCCTTGTTATGATTTTGGTTAAATGATTACATTCATCATTTTCTAACAGTTTAAACTTTTGGGAAAGTTGGTTTTAATATGGTATCTAAGTAGAAGATCTTGAGTTTGATCTTTACCTCTCATTTAAAATGTAAAAAATCCTACATATTGAACCTCACTTATTAAGGGGGAGTTTGGGCTACACAAAAGGGAAAGTATTAGAATTATGATTAAATGATTAAATTCACCCTAACAACTTAAGCTTTTGAAAAATTGATATCTGCAAACCAAATCTTATTCCTAGTCATCAGAAATTACTTTGCATCTTATTGTCTTCTTTTCAAGAACCTAGAAAGTGGGTCACACTGCTCCTAAGCCTTCCTTGACAACTGAGTTAAGTTTGACAAAAAAAATAATGATAAATTACACAAATCTTTCTTGAACTTCTTCACCTGCATTTTCACTCAAATTCTCTCATAATAATAATAATAATAATACAGTTTCAAGTAATTTATGCAGCCCATTCCCTTTCCATAAAAAAAAAATATATATATATATATATATTGAAACTATATATACTATATAGTTGGCCACCATTAGGTTAATTTGCATCATAAAATATATATATATATACATTGAAACTATATATACTATATAGTTGGCCACCATTAGGTTAATTTGCATCGATGACTAAGGTATATACTATTTCTTTTTCCAATATTTATTGAAGCATCGAGTATTTCCAATATAAGAATAAAAAATAAAAAAGAGGAGCATAGAAAGAGGGACATGGTTAAGTTAAACACTAAAGAAAAACTAACGTAAAAAGACTGATACTACATATTAGTCAAAAATGAACATAGAAAGAGGATAGAATTTTCGGTGAAAGTTACTGAATGCATTATTGAATATCCATTTCCTCTCGAAACAAACAATCGTGCAGTCCACAGTCTACACTATAATGATGTCTAAAGTTGATGAAAACAATATCAACAAAACTTATAATTTGAAAAATAAAAGGAGAAAACCATTTCATTCAGTCAGATCAGATCTAAAACTGGTGGATTCGTAGCTCTCTAACTCTCTCTCAGAATACTCGAAGGTGCGGTGGTCGGTCGACTTAGCTCCGGCGACTATCTGAGGCACGGCAGGCGGCGATATCATCTCCGATGACGAGCTGAGGGCACGGTGGTCGGAAATATCATCTCCTCCCTTTCTTCGTTCCATTACAGGTCTTTCTCTATCTAACTCTCTGTTTGTTTCCCGAGAAAAAAACTAATTTTGAAGTTGTCCCAATCTCTCTCGTTTTCTATCTGTCATTCTCTTCACTGGTAGAGAGACTACAAAGTATTAGTCCAATTTTGCATAGTCCTAGTGTTTTAGGGGCTTAGAGAGAAAGCAATAGTATAAATTAGGGGCTAGGGTTTGGATACTTTGGAATTGGAATCACGCCAAACTGGCTTTGATTCAAAATAGATCCCTGGCTTAAAAAGTAGAAGGTGTGGATTACATTATTTCTCATTTTCTTCATTTTGCTATGCATTTCCTGGTTCATTTTTGTTTTAGGTCTAATCTGAAGGTTTAGCCTGATTCAATTTTGTATATAAAATCTTTTTTTGATTTTAAGTTTGAATTTTTTTTTTAGTAAAATTGATGCATTGGAATTGAATGAGAATGAAATGGTTTTCATTTGGCAATGGTGGCAATTAAAAATCTATTATATTAATGGTGGCAAGTGTGTGTGTTTATTTCAAGCTGCATCGTCCAACTTGTTGGCTTTGGTGGGTGAGTGTTGACTTCGAACTGTACGGATCTACTGGGTATCATTGTTGGCTATTGGAATTTGTGTTTAGTAGTAGAGGAATATTAGTAGTGCTTAAAGCTTACTTGGGTTTATAGTGAAATAGTAGTATTTTAGCAATTCCAGAGTGGAGTTACCCTAAAACTTTGGAGACTCAAAGGACCTTAATTCGTAATTTACTATTTTAAACATTGTGTTTGGGATGATGGGTTTATTGAAATGCTATCGGTTTTTCTTTTGATGGTAATTTGGAATGGACATGGGTTTTTGTTTAGATAACAGAATGGTTGAGGCAAATTTAGTTTTCAAATTTAGTTTTATTTCTTGTTTATTTTTTTTTCCAGTGCTTTGGTTCATATTTTATGGTTGAAAAGGATGGGCTCCAATAGGATTGAAGTTGAAAAAGAGGGAAAAAAAAATGAAGTCTAAGCTCATATGGCATGAAAAGGAAATCTGGAGGTCTTGGCTTAAATGACGTAGACTGGGTTTTGGAGCTTTTGGTTATAGGTTTGCTGGGTTTGTGATTGGGTGTTGCCATGGGATTATGGGAATGTTAGGTCATGGGTCCCAGCTTTGGGTTGTGGAAATTGAGAGGGAGATTACTGATAGTGGAGGTTAGTGGTAAGGGGATGAAACTAGGGGTTTTTTTTTTTTGGTTGGGTTCATCCACAGTGTGAATTGGAGGGAAGACAAAGTGGTGTCATGTGCTGAGTTTTGTAATTTTTGATAGCAAACGTTCTTTGATGGAGGGAAATCATGCCGATCTGGTAGCTTGGTGGTGGCTTCCAATAAGTGCTGGTTTTTTCCCGGTTTTGAGAGAATATGTATGACTGGACCAGTATAGATGCTGGTTGATGGTTGAACCGGCTGGTCCAGTCCAGTTTTTAAAACAATCCTTATAAGTGATTCTGTGCCATTAAAACCATATTGTCTATTAAACATTTTACTCCAAATTCAAATTTACAAGAAGATATTGAACAGCTGACTATACATTAATGGAACTTTCATCTACGATAAAAATATCTTCCATATCATGATCTGGTTTTCTGATATTGCTATATATCTCAGATATTTTGCACTTCACAGTTGTGGAAATGTAGCAAAAGTCCTACTGTCTTTTCATTCTTTTGATCAGTGATCAAGAAATCATCTATGACTTTTGCATATTTCCACTTCGACTCATTCTTTTAGTTTTGTACTTTGTTTATTTGTTGAGGACATATCTTGTCATTTGTTTCCCTGCTTTGAGCCTTTGGTGAAGAAGTGTCAGCATGGCTTTTAATCTAATACTTGTTTTGAGATTCCACGAATCTAGAGCGCTCATGTGCTTTGATAAAGGGGCAAGAGATCAAGATGAGATACAATATAGTATTTTTAATTTCTTATCCTTTTTTGGGGAGAGGGGGGGGGGGGGTGGGATGGTTGGTATTTCCTTGCACCATTGATTCCATTCTATCCACTATGTCATGCCTTGTACAGCTATCACTCTTTTGGCAGTTGACTAGACTCTATTATTTCTTCTTTTGCAGCTTGCTTGGACCTGCTACAACTTCTATCAATCAACACCAACAAAATTGGCCGGGGAGAATTATTTCTTTCATTCTGGGCAGGTGAGTTATCCCTATTCTTGTGATATACAATGTTTTTGTCTGTGTGTGTGTCTTACACTACATCCATGAATACCTGTTTTTAGGACATGACTATGGGCTTCTACATAAGTAAATGAATGCAATAATTTTCGTTGTTAGTGTTGGTTTGGATTTGCTTATTTACTTGAAGTATTAAGATATGCCAAGGTTTGGGTTTTGTCTATTCACTTAAAGCATTAGGATCTTTCCTATTTGAGAAAGAGAAGTTCTAACAAACATGAAACTATAAATAAATAAGTTAAATAAACTTAAAAATGGCAGCAACATAAAGTTGATTGATGACAATGATGCTGCAACAAGGAGAATCCCCTTGATCTAAAAAATGTACATAAGTCAACTACTAGTTTGTTTTATGCACTTTGGATGTTTGTTGTTAGAATCCCCTTGATCTCCCATTATTTGATATTTACTTATACTATTTTTGGGCTGTTCTTGTTCTCTAGTTTCTGACAGTTCTTAGCAGTCACTTCTTGAAAAGTTTCTGCTCAGCTTGCCAATGAGTTTCTGATTTGCTGCATTAACACGTATATTCACTAAATAGTAAATTTCTAAATGACCAAATAAAATTTTCAAATTAATAAGTGAGAAATAAATTTATGCACTATTACTTGTGCCTACACGAGTTTATCTAGCATCCTCAACCAAAATGAAAATCTGAGCACACTCACTCAAGGTATGATGATATATAACGGATACAAGAGTTGACTTGGTATTAATAATCAAGATTGAAAAAAGCATCCATTACATTTACAGAAGGAATAAATGCCAAAATGTTGATCAGATTCTTCTCTTGGCACCAAATTATAGTACCAACTCATTATAATTCTATAGCATTGACACAAATCTTGAGAATTCTATGGTACACTCTCTTTTTTTTTGTTATGTACCATAACTGCCTAATCTTAACCATAGCATAAGATATTACATTATTTAATGTATATTTTTGCTCCTAGTTCTTAATGTTTGACGAAAGCAAGCTGCCAAACTAATTTCATGTCCATTGGAGCATTGGTCTGCAGGCCAAGGACAATTTAGACACACTATATATGTAGTACTCTTTCTTCGCCTCTGTCTAGGGTTTTTCATTCGTTGGTGATACTAAATTAAAATTAGTGATTGTTTATGGCAATAGGGTCCAAAATAACATTGTACTCACTTATTAAAAAAAAAAAACATAGTACTTGTCAGCTATTTTTGATCTGGAATATGAAAGTTCATATGTTGCGAGATTAATTAACTTAAAATTAAATTTTCAAAACACTTTAATTACAAAGAAATTGAAGACATACCATCCATATTATAAAAATTCAAATACATAGAAAATAGGAACAAAATTCAAAAACCCACTTGCAGAAATACAAAATAGAAACAATGAAATGAATGAAAAAAAGAAAAAAGTAGTTACCAGAAGAGAAGCTCAATCCATGACCATGATTGAAAGACGAAGACGAAGAAGAACAAGAAGAAGAAGAGGAGGAGGAAGATGAGGAGGAATAGGATGAGGAAGAAGAGGTCGTTGAGGATGGGGTGTAGTAGTTACTGCGGTTACTACCAATTAAAAAAAAAAAAAGTGTTTTGGGTAACTGTACTGATGACGTGATTTCTACATGCATACAAACTGGAAAGTTCATCTCAGATTCTGTGGAAGACCAAACTGAGCAGGTAAAGTAAATGACATGTACACTTTCTTTTAATGTTTTTAGGATACATCTACATATCTTCATCTCTCTGTCTGTTACCTTATTAGATTTCAATGTATTTGCATGTTCAGCAGAATATTGTAATTCTTTGTCTCTTACCAATGTGTGTCTATGTGTGTGTGTGTGTATATATATATATATTTTCCACCTAACTCAACCATCATAGAAATTTTTTGTTTGTCATTAATGTGGTTAAGTTCTCTTGGTGATATTTAGCTAGGCAAAAGGTGTGCAATTGATGGCTCTTGTTTCCAAATTGCAAAGCCAGCGGTTTTTTATTTATTCAGGCCAATGGAAAATTGTAGGTTCTCAAAAATATGGGGGAAATGCTTAAAGCTGGTGGTGCAAGTTATGCTGCAGTAGTTAAGTCAACAATTATGTATGAATTCCTCAATTCTTTGCTCTGTTGCCTTGATATTAGAAATTGAATGTTGCCAAAAAAAAAAGTTTACCTATCATTGTTTGCTGCAGGTTAGCTGACCTGAAAGACTACCAGAAAGTGAATGAGATTTATGCTAAATGTGAGTTCTATAATCAAAATAGATGTTTCGATGTCAATTTAAAACTTTTATTAGGAATGCATACAAATGCAAAGTCCACCATCTTTGCACTATGTATGTTGTGTTGAACCAGATAAAAATTTGAACATTATAGATCATGAAATCCTGAGTTTTCTAGGTTCTAATTAAAGATAATAGAACAGTCTCTGATCAGACACACCCACTTCTCTGTTACTGTGTTCTGCTTTTCTGAAAGATTCTGTTTTTATTTTTTTTTTCTTTGTTTGCTGATCAAGTATACTTGTTATTTGGATTCTGTGATAGATTTTATGGTCTGGGTATGTTGAAAGATAGGCTTTTTTTTTTTGGTTTAATATATCTAAGCAAAGATTGTTAATGATTGTGGCCCCTGTTTTGGGTTTTGGAGTATGAATGTTAAATTTGCTTGCTTGGTTAATATTGATCGGTTAATCTGACTTTTAGATGAGAGTTCACGTGAATAGGAGTTTCTCTTTTCATGTTAAAATTCTTTTCTTTTGGGGTTTCTGTTGGGTGTGGGATTGGAATATCCTTTTCCATGGAGTATTGGTATTCTTCTCTTCCAAGTTTTCTTCTTTTTGGTGAATGGCGTTTCTTTAATCAGCATGTTTTATTTAGATATATGAACCTTGTTGTACCTTTTTTCTTCCTTTTGAAATTGTGGGCATCTTGAATTAGATATTGTGGAAAGGTGTGTACATATATTTGTTGGGAAATTAACAAACTTTTGGTATCATTCTCTATTTTTGAGAAACTTGAGGGCACCCATAATGGCTGAAATGTTCAATTGTACTAACTGATAACTTCTTGTTTTGGAGATGATGATGAAAAATAAAATGTATCAAAACTTTTAACTCTTGGACAGATTTGGTCTTTTTACAAAGTGGCTAATAATTGACATATTGGCAGTTTGTATGTGGCCCTAATCTATTAATTTGTAAGCTTGAGTTTAGAGATCAAAGAAAGTGTAATTGTAGCAATATACCACTTTTGCTATACATTAATATCATAGGATATCATCTCAACAATTGTAAATTTTTGTGTGTGTGTGTATATATATATATATATATATATATTGCGCATGATTGTGATTTTTTTTAAATAACCTTTTTTTCAAAATTTAAAAGATTTATATTTACAACTCTAAATAAATAAGATTATTTAAGAGGTCTCTTGACCTTCAAAATAAGATCAGAGCACTTGTTTTGAAGGTCACGAAGGCTTTCAAAATTTTTTTTTCAACGGTATATGTAGGTTATCAAGGGTTAATTGCACTCTTAAAATAATATTTTTTAAGAATTTTTAATATTTTTTTTTAAGGGTTTTGACCATTGAAAAAAGTCAGATTTGTTGTTAAGTCAGGAGTTATGTCCCGCTGCACTCTTTACAAGAACGTGGAAAATGGAAAGCGGGCTAGGCTTGAAGACTAATTAAATTCTTCGTTAAAGCCTTAAACGTGTTGAGCAAAAATATAATATATATAACCTTAAAAAAAAAAAACTTATTGCATGTCAATTTAATAACTATTTATTTGTGCGGTCAATTCTATGGCATATTAAATTCATATTAAGTTATGCAGGAACCGTTCTGGCTTTAAATTGTCCAACATGCAACCATTGACAGATGAAAAGGGATTAACAAATATATTCACAATCCAAAATCAATGACTTTTTTTTTTTTTCCTAAATGAAAAAAAGGATCTTCATTGTAGATATATTGACCTCACGCCACGTGATGTAAGGATAATATCACATGTACCATCGAGATGTCTTGATGGAACTATCGTTATGGGTATAATACATTTGTTGAAGCACTATTGATTGAATCACTCAACTTATGCTAAGTATCATGTGAAGCGATAGGAGTTTTTCTACCATCAAGCCGCACCCTACAGTAAATTCAAAAGCCATGACTAGTCAATTAATTTATGAGAAAAAAATATATTTAAAAATACATGATTCTGATCAACAGATTAAGAAAAGAAAATTAATTCTTCTCACCAAAAAATAATAATAATAATAATAATTAAAACATGATCTAGATAATTTCTATGCACAGTGAAAATCTGTTACACCAAGATAGTGATAGTGTAAAACTTCTATAGAAAATCAAAAACACAAAACAATATTGCCTTTGTGCTTGATTTGATTGTCTAATCCCAAGCGGCTTTTCCTTTCTCTCTCTCAGTATCTTACTCAAACAATGATGGCGTGAAGAAAATAATGGTTAGGGCTCCATGTCATATATACAATTTTTTTTTTTTTTTTTATGAGTCATATATATAAATTTCATTAGATATTTTCCTGGTTTCTTAGGGCATATTTGTTACACAATCTCAAACTCACATTTTTATATTTTAAACAACTTTACACACATGCATAAACATGATTTTTGTATGATTTTTGAGTGTAAACAACTTTACCAACTTTACATTTTTATCAATCATACAGTTCAACTGAGTCTCTCATGCATGTTGAAGCACCAATTTTTGCATCACTAAACAGAAATCATTTTAGTTTGTTACGTTAAAAAAGATTGGTATTCTAAAAACATGAATGTAAAAGATACAAATTAAATAACACAACTATAGACCCATTTGTTCTAAGAAATTGATTGAATGCAACCATTGCACTAGGTATCTTCTTCTTCTTTTTCAATCTAATTAATTTTGACCCAAAAAATAGTTGGTACCTAAATTGGGTGGAGAAGAAAACAAAAAATTCACCTTTCAAGATCTACTTTTATGCATGAGTTACGGTTAACTTAACTGATAAAATTTATTGCTGTTGAATAAGAGAACAAGGGCTTGAACCTCGTTTACACCAAAAATCAATTAATGTCTTAATCTGGTAATAAAAACTAATCATTATGGAGCAGATCCCATTGATTAAAATTTTATCCTATCTATAAAAAATAAAAATAAAATATGCTTTTATGCGTATGTGTCAAGTTTCTACAAAGGCATTTATGCAATTGGCACTAAAATTGCATGCATAGAAAAAAAATGAATATAATCTGAAGACTAATGTTGAGGACACAAAGTTTTCTAATTTTTTTCTTACAATGTTAATGTGCCAAGCCGTGATTAAAACATCATCACTTTTACATGTTTCTTTTGTGATTAAGTGTCATTAGTGCACCTAAATATTTTTTTTTCTAGCAAGTACCAGTTGTGGTCCGTGTGTATGTATTGAAATTCAATTGAAATTGAATGTGAATTTGAGTGTACAGCCCCTTCCATTTCCATACATATTCAGAATTGAACATTATGCTTTAGCTAGTCACCATCTGTGTCCTATTTTCCTCTGTCCAGAAAGTAAAAACAATGTAGAAAGTGGACAGCGGTTAAACACGCAAATATTATTAAGAAGAACGCGGAAAGTGGATAGGACTTTCACTGAAAGTTTTTCATTGAGAAAAGCTCCACATTGCAGTCTGACTCTAAAACATGATGCAATTATAGATAATGTATAATTATTAAAAGTTAGTACAGTTTTTGATATCCAACTTTTATTATATAATATATACTTTTAGTTAAAAATCATATATTTTTAATTTAGTTCAGTTTTCACGGACCTTTATACAAGACTATTTTTTTTCCTAGACTCATTTAAATATTTATTTTTATCAATTTTCCCTTTCTAGTTTTTTTTTTTTTTAATGAGTAATGAGTAAAATAATTAATATCATTCTAAGAATAAGAAAAAGTTGGTACCACCAGTTCATCACAATTAGAAAGAACAGTACATCACACTCAAACATTTTTTTTTTCTCTTTATAGTATTGATGGGAATTTTTTTTTTAATGTAAACAGTAGAAAGAGTTTATAATATATTAATTAGGTAAAAATATCATTTTAGTGTTATTGTCAAATTTTTTTTTTTTTTTTTGAGAAAGTAGGTAATAATTAGGTCAATTGATAAAGTCTTTGATGATAGAATAAAAGATTTGAAGTTGAATTTTCGTTTACACCAGAAACTGATTGATGTCTGCGCTTGATGATAAAAAACTATTATTAGAAGCGAACGCTATAGATTGAAAATCTCTCAAATATTTTTTTGAGAAGGATGTTATTATTAATTTGATCTCTACGTTTTGTTGTTGTCAATTTAGTTGTTGTTATTTTTAATTTTGAATTAATTTGTAGTCAATTTCTATTAGTGAACTGATGGTAAAGATAAACTAGCTACATGCAAGTTGAAATAATAAAAGACCAAATGGACGATATGAAAATATGCATATATAGACATCAAATGCACTGGAAACTGCTTGGAAGTTGGAAGGACTCCCACGGTACAAATGTTCCCTACCAACCAATCAAAGAGTAATTTTCCAATAACTCTTCTTTTCATGACCCGGTCATCATGCTCGTTGGCCCGCACGCACCAAAGTCCCTAATTCTAAGCCAAGTTCACACTGCAGTCTGTAGGTTGCTGGGCCTGCGTTGCGTTCTGTTCTAAGTAAAGGAAAACCCGGATCAAACCCGGACTTGGACCTGACCCGCTTAATATTAAAATTACCAAAACACCCTACTATATAAATATACTTATAAACCCTAACATTTCATTTCATCTCATCCAGCCCAGCCGCCCACTTTCCTCTCACTCTCACTCACTCTCCTCTCCTCTGGCCACCACAGCTACAGCCACAACCAAGCTTCACTCACTCTCCTCTCTTCTCACCACCACAGCCCCAACCAAGCCTAGAAAACAAGATCCAAGAAAAAACATTCTTCACGGACGAATCATCGCAAGTCCTCGCCGCCGACAAGTCAAAATTCTCACTATCGCCGAACCCACACCGCTCCGCCAACGGCAATCGCCGATCTGACAATTTGTTAGGTTTTTTTTTTGTGTGTTTTGTTGGTGGGTTTTTTAGATTTGCTACTTTTCCTTCTGGGTTTACAAAATTTCTGGGATTTGTTGGATTTTGGGTATGGATTGGTTTGTTAGATGATTTAGATATCTTTATAGACTACGTTCCTTGGCATAGGGCATTCTACTTACAGAAAGTAAGATCTCATAAAGCTCTGATAACTCTCTTTCCAGGTTTCCATTTTCTTTGTTCTGCAACTTTCTTTGTAACTTTTCCACAAAAAAGCTTGTTACTAAGTTTCCAATGGCTTCCACTAGCTCCGAAACACCTTCTTTATCATTGTCATCATCTTCTTCTTCAATTCCTGGTTCAAACTACGATGTTTTTCTCAGTTTTCGGGGTGAGGACACCCGCCATAGCTTTACTGACCATTTATACGAGGCATTTAGATTAAGAGGCATTGAAGCCTTTAGAGACAGCGAAAAACTCCAACTAGGACAAGAAATTGCTTCTGAGCTCATACAAGCAATAGAAAAATCCCAGTATGCAATTGTTGTTTTCTCAGAAAAATATGCCGATTCAAGGTGGTGCTTGGATGAACTTGCTGAAATTGTTGAATGCAAAAAAAATAAGGGACTTAAAGTGGTGCCCGTCTTTTACCACGTAGATCCCTCCGACGTACGGAAGCAGACTGGGCCATTTGAAAAAGCCTTTGACGAACATCAGAAAAATGACAGAATTGACAGAGAGAAGATCCAGAAATGGAAGGATGCTATGAGAGAAGTGGGGAATTTATCCGGCGAGCATTTACGTCCACATCAAAGGTAACATCATGGTTTTTTTTAGTAGCATTTTTTACACTCTTACCCACACATTTAAAGCATTTCAATCAGTTTGTTTAAAAGTTATGTCTATTTTAGTATCTTAAAAATATTAAGTGTTCAAAAAAATTTTAAAAAAATATTAATTTTTCTTTATTTTTTATTTATTTTTTCTCTTCCTTTCGCATTCAAAAACCAACGTTACATCTTTTCTTTCATCTTCAAGATGGGTAAAGAAAGAATAAAATATTAAATGCAAAATAAATAATGTTAAAATAAATTTACATGATAACTATAATACTTATGTATTTTTATACGTCTTTACATTACTTGATATTGGTGAGTTTTAGATTTAATTAACTTAGGCTGCGTTTGGGTGGACGGTAAATCAGTTTCAGAAAATATTTTCCACATTTGCATGTGTCTGGCAGCAACTGAAAATTTGGTCAAACTGAAAATCACTTCCCATTGACCGTAAAACACCCCTTCTCAGACTGAAAATTACTTCTCTTTCTATTTTACCTTCAAATAGAATTTTCCAGTTGGAAAACAAAAAAGGAGAGAGAGAGAGCAACGACCCACACCAGAAAAGAGAGAGAGAGATCTAGAGGGAGATCGCCGAATCGGCCAGATCACGCTGGTGAAGCCAAGATCTTCGTCCTCAACCCAAAGCGATCTCGAGCCGTCGAGCTCGCGCCGGGCAAAATCGACGCCCGTGATTGTGCCGAGCGAGCTTGACGGCGCGAGATCGCGCCATAGAACTCGTGCCGACGAGATCGGTGACCCACCGGTCTCTCTCTTCCTCCTCCCTGTCTCACCTCCCTCTCTCAGTTTGACCGAATGGTTTGCCCATGGTGTTGTTTTTATTTTTGTTTGTTTAAAAGTTGATGGATTGCAATTTTTTATTATAAAATTTCTTTGGAATGTGATAAAATGACTGAGAAAATGTGAGAAATCAGTAAAAAATTTACATTTTCAGAATGATACCAAACACTTGAAAATATTTACCAAAGTATTTTTTAAAATGCCGCCAAACACCTAAAAATATTTTCCTTTCTCGAAAATATTTTCACCTGAAATTATTTTACACCCGAAAAATATTTTACATCCAACTAAACGCAACCTAGATGTAGAAGTTTTCCTATTATGCAAACAACTAAAATGGTGACTTTAAGTCATTTCATGCAAAATCGTACCATTTCAACTTTCAAGCTTTCCTATTATGCAAACAACTAAAATGGTGACTTTAAGTCATTTCATGCAAAATCGTACCATTTCAACTTTCAAGCGTGTATAACAACTTTTATTCTAGCTTATCAAAAAAAAAAAAAAACAACTTTTATTCTTTTTCTTTTACTTTTACTTTATCTGCAATTTATGTTTCTTTTATCACCTAGTCAAAAAAGCTTTACTTTTTTGAAATGGTAGGAAACTTCAAACATAAAGAATGAAATATATATATATATATAAAATAAATGTAAGACTAGGTGAACACAAAGATATTTATATATATATATATAAACATAAAGAATGAATAATAATAATAATAATAATAATAATAATAATAATAATAATAATAATAATAATAAAGAAGTAAGACTAGGTGAATACTCTGTTTGTTTACATGGAATTTTAGTATCTGGCCCAAATTCTTCTCGGCCCCCTAGAATGATCCTGAGCCCAAACATATAACAAAATTAGTCCAACCAACAACAAAAATATAGATCTCTAGCCCATTTTTAATCCTTCAAAAACATGAATTTTTGTTGGTTTTATATTTTAATTACCAAAACAGCTATCATTAAGTAGTTAAAAAGTAAATGAAAAAATTTGAAGTACAGAATATGTTGAGCTTAAACTTGTCAAATTAAAAAGAAAAAAAAATCATAAATGGTGGGAAGTGAGGGGGAAAAAAGATTGAAAAAGTGACAGTTATCTTTTATAATCGAACCATACTTAATTACATTTAAAGTGGTGAAGGAGTTAATAAATTTATAAATAAAATAATTAGCAAACTAAAATTTTAATGAAAGAAAGAGCTTCAAATCAATTTTTTTACCAGCTTGTAACTCTTTGTATATAAATATAGACACATTTAGTTATAAACTTATAATTAGATTCATATTAAAGGTTCTTATCTAACTTTATAATATTACTTTCTATCATTTTTATCAATTCTTGAAAAATCTTGTAAGGATAACATTTGCAAGAGATGTAAATTACTCATTATTAATTGCTCTATTTAGTTAAAAGAAAATAAAATGTTGTTTGCTGAATTATCTATATACTTCATTAATAATCTTTCTTAATGTAATTTTTGTTATTGTCATGTATGTAATTTATTCCCTATTTATAGTTTTCATGTAAGTTACGAAAGTTGAGTTATTATGAAGATATAATGAAAAGGAATAGCAGTTTTTAGAATATAGTACAAATTTTCATTGAAATTTATACTTAAATTAATAATATATTTTTTTTATATAACAAATACGATAGGTGTTTTTCCCCTTCTTCTTTCTTTTAAAGAAAACGTGGAACTAGCTAGTTTTTAGTGGGCTTCAAGTAGAATTAGTAGAAGTGATCATTTTATGGCTTGACATAGTTTTGAATAGGTAAGAAATAATTTAGGTGATTCACACAAAATTAGAGTATGTGAAATCTAATTGTGTTATGATATTTGGCACAAACTTAGAGTATAATTAGAATCTAATTAGCTTCTAACTTCATTCATATGCATGGATACATTTAAAAATAAATATAATTAGATGCATATTAAAATTCTTACCCAAGTTTAATATTTTTAATGGTCATTCCTATATTTTGTCAACTCTTAAAAAATCCTTGTAAAATTTTATTTGGTAAAACGTGCAAATTGTTCATTCTTGCTTATTCTATTTTTGAAAAGACAGAAGAAATTTTTTTGTTCATCTATATATATAATAATAGGTGAAGCTGAGAGAAACTTAAATTGGAATTTCAAATTAGAGTTCCAATTTGCACCATGTGTCTTAAATTATTTATTCTTAAAGAGTTTTATTTCTTAATTTTTAGAATCAAATGTAGAACCACATCAATGATATCATAAATATTCATCTAAGTGAGTAATTAAGTACAAAAACAAAAAACAGTACAAAAACCAAAGAGTCTAGAGTAAATAAATTGTAAAAAAAAAAAAAAAGTGCTTCACAATAATAAATAAATAAATAACATGGACAATTGCATTTTATATTTAATAATATCCTTACAAAATTTTTTAAAGAGTTAACAAAATATAAAAGTAACTATCAATAGTATTTAAATTATATATATAGGAATTATATTATGCATCTTATTATATATATTTAAGTGTATCCATGCATATGCAAGGGGATACAAACTAGTTTTCAAATAATATATGAAAAACCCAATTTTAAAGCAGGATATACGTTTACATTAAAATTCACAATTTGTCCAATTATAATTTTTTAAGAAATTTGAATTAGTTTTAAAAAGATTAGAAGTGGTTTCATATGGGATCTACATAAAAGGGGATAGAAATAGTTTTAGGTGGACTTAAAATAGTTTTGAAAAGGTTGTAGGTATTATACATTCAAATTTTACATATACATATTTTAAACTTTTACATGTAATGACACTTTAAATTTAAAATTTTTCATATATGTATAAATTTTAAGTTTAGATGCATGAATTTACATGTAATGACACTTGATGCAAAAGGTGAGATAGAATGACTTCTTTTTTTATTTAATTTTTATAAATGAGAGATGGAATGACAGTTGACACAAATTGAAGCCTCCTTTCCTCTCAAAAAAAAAAAAATGAAGCCTCCTTTAAAATATAGAGACACTTGGCATCAAATTAGTGGGAAATTAAAAGGGAAACTTGGCATCAAATTGTGCGCAATTAAAATACTTGGCACAAAATTGGAGTTGATTTAGAATCTAATTTTGATTCTAAATTAAACTTTCTTTTAGCTTTCGTTTTAATTTAATATACATAATGATTCTCATCAAAAATATATATATATATATATACATACATAATGATATGGATTTTTGTTGAACTTTCACTTTAATATATTATACACATAACTACATTTATAGTGGGGAGGGGCCTAATGATGGTTGTAGTAATTAGACAAATAGGTAATCCTATTTGACATAATTCTTTCTATTAAATAATAAAAAGAATACTCCTTATCTTTAGTCTTTTTTTGAACCGTAAACATACCTACATACATGTTCACGGTGATATATTGAATCATAGGATGGTAGAATCATGATAAAAGGCTCATATTTAACTTTTATTGTGAATTGGATAGAAAAGAAAGTACAGTTCACATCTGCCATGTAATACAAGATTTCATTCTGAATCATATAATTAATTTTGTGCTTTTAAGACTCTTTTGGAGTAATTTTACTAGAGTAGTTTAAGTTGTTGCTTTATCTTCAATTTTAGATAGCTTATATAATCCTCTTCAATTTTCTAGACTTTCTTAGGGGGTTTGAATCCAAGTTTTTCACGTGAAGAGAACTAAGCAATTGCATTGAGTTACAAGACACTTGACCTTTCTTTGTTATCAAAATGTTGTGTGGAAAAGAAAAGAAGAAGTAGAAATCCCGTGTTTGATTATGTTGAGTGAATAGAAAACGATAAATTAATTGGCTTAAGACAAAATAGAATCCCAATTTCAGTTTTAACCTACTAAACTTAATGCCATAGATTCGGATTCACTACTTATTGTTCTCTCTTCTTTGTAGGTCTGAGGCTGAATGTATAAAAGACGTTGTGGAAGTGATGTTAAATAAATTGAGTAATGCATTCTCAGCACATACCTTGGGACTAGTAGGACTAGAATCCCGAGTTGAGAAATTGAAGTCACATTTAGCTATAGAGTCAAATGATGTTCGCATGATAGGAATTTGGGGGACAGGAGGAATGGGTAAGACAACTCTTGCAAGAGTTGTTTATGAAATGGTTTCCAATAAATTTGAAGCTTGTTGTTTTATTGCTAATGTTAGGGAAGAATCTAAAAAATGTGGTTTATGTAAATTACAAACAATACTTTTGGAAAAACTTTTGATGCCTAAAAATTTGAATGTACAAGATGTTTATGATGGAGTTCTCATGATCAAGAATAGGTTACGTAACAAAAAGATTCTTCTTGTTCTTGATGATGTAACTGAATTAGACCAATTGAAGAAGTTAGCTGGGGAGAATTGTTGGTTTGGTTCAGGTAGTAGAGTTATGATAACAACAAGAGATAAGCATTTGTTGGTGTTGCATGAAGTAAATGAAATATATGAGGCTGAAGTCTTGAATCATGAGGAAGCTCTTCAACTTTTTAGTTTGAAAGCTTTTAAAATGGACCATCCACCTAAAGATTATGGAAAGCTATCTCAAGCTTTTGTAGATTATTCTAAGGGGCTTCCTTTGGCCCTTGAAGTTTTGGGTTCTTTCTTGTTTAAAAAAAGCATTGGTGAATGGAAAAGTGAATTGGGTAGGCTCACCAAATTTTGTGATAGAGGAATTCTAAATGTGCTTCAAATAAGTATTGATGGACTACAAGCAACCGAGAAGGATATTTTTTTAAATGTAGCATGCTTTTTTAATCACAAAAATGGAGATGACATCATAAAATTTCTAGACTATCTTGAGCTTGATGCTGAAATTGGATTGAGGGTTCTTATTGACAAGTCTCTCATTAAATGGCATGAAAATCAATTGTGGATGCATGATTTACTACAAGAAATGGGTCGAGATATCGTTTGTCAAGAGTGCAAAGATCCTGAAGAACGTAGTAGATTGTGGTCATTTGAAGATATCAACAATGTGCTGACAGAAAATACGGTAACGGGTTATTGAAAGAAACTAATAAGCATATATCTTATTATATTATTCAACATAATTTTTTTTATAAATAATAATGGAGTTTAAATTATATTAGTCTAGTAATTATACATTTTATTCTAATCCCTCTTATTTTTATTATTAGGGAACAAAGCAAATTCAATGCATAGTACTAGAGATGCATGAACCAAAAATTGTAGATTGGAATCCTGAGGCCTTTTCAAAGATGCGAAATCTAAAATTGCTTAAAATTTGTGGTGTTCAACTTATGCATGATATCAAACATCTTCCTAATAGCTTAAGAGTTCTTGATTGGAGAGGGTACCCTTCAAAATCATTGACATCAAGTTCCCAATCAAAGGTAATTTAGGTATTCTTATACCTCCTTTTTTTATATATATAATAAGTTTGTTTGTAGAAACTAATTGTTTTACCCTCTTTTTTTTCTTTTTCTTTTTCTTTTTTGGCTTTTAACAGAGATTTGAGAATTTGAAATTCATTGAGCTGAGTAAATCTCCAAAACTTAATGAAGCCCCAAGCTTCAATGAAGTCCCAAATCTTAAGAGTTTGGTTCTTGAAGATTGTATAAATTTACGTAGGATTCACCCATCAATTGGAATTCATAAAAAGATTACTATTCTTAATTTACAAGGATGCAAGAACCTCACAAGTCTTCCAAGCAAGTTTGAAATGGAGTGTCTTACTATTCTTAATTTAGATGGATGCAAGAACCTCACAAGTCTTCCAAGCAAGTTTGAAATGGAGTGTCTTACGGATCTTAATCTTTGTGAATGCTCTAAAATAAAAAAAATTCCAGAATTCAGCAGAAAGATGAAACGTGTACAGCGGCTTTATTTAAGAGATACTGCAATTACAACACTACCCACGTCAAGTGGGCATTTGACTGACCTTATTGAGTTGGAATTACGTAATTGCAAAAATCTTGTGCATTTACCTGATACCATTTTTAAATTAAAGTTGATTGAAATAGTCGATCTTGAGGGATGCTCAAAACTGGATAGACTGCCAGAGAACCTAGGGAATGCCGAAAGTCTATCGCATTTGAATTTGAGCGAAACTGCTGTAAGAAAGGTCCCTTCTTCCATTGGTCTCTTAAAACATCTTGATTGGCTATATTTCAGAGGAGCTAAGGGGTTATCATCTAATAAATCGCGGTATGAGCTCCTCCCGTCTTATTCAATGCCAACAAGTCCTCATCCCGTCGACTTGCTATTCTCTTCTCTATCTCTATCACCTGCGTCTTCTTTGGTCTGCTTGGATTTAAAAGACTGCAATCTCAAGGCAATCTCCAATGATATTGGTTCCTTATTCAATTTAGAGATTTTGCATCTAAGTGGAAATGATTTTGTTTGCCTTCCGGAAAGCATCATTCAACTTTCGAAATTGAAATGGGTGTACTTGAATAATTGCACAAGTCTTCGGTCATTGCCAAAGCTTCCATTGAATGTTCTATGCGTTGAGGCAGAAGGTTGTATCTCACTGGAAATGTTACCAGACCAATTAAAACCAAGCGATTCATTGGAACCATCTCTCGGTCTTCGACATTGCTTTCAATTGGCTGACAATCAAAGCTGCGTAGACTGGTTTATCTCAGGGATAAAAAAATCCCTTAAGCTCTCTTCCTCTCTCCCTCTCTCAGTCCTAAAAGAGGAATATAAGGTTGTTATTCCTGGAAGTGAAATTCCTGAGTGGTTTAGCCACCAAAGCATGGGGAATGAAGTGAAAATAAAACAACCTTCTCATTTGTGTAAGAACGTGGGAATTGCTATGTGCGTTGTGTTTTGTAGTATGCATCGTTTTCTTAGCTATTCGTTGATAGCCAATGGAAAAGAAATTGATATTGGTTACTGTGCCTTAAATGATAAGGTTTCATCAGATCACGTTTTGCTAGTCTATGTGGTTCCTGAATTCTTTGACGAGGGACCAAATAAATTATTGTGGGAACGTGACGTGAATGGATTCAATCAGATTAGAATTGAAATTGAAAGCAGAGATGTCGAGGTAAAAAAATGGGGGCTCCGTTTGATACACAAGAAAGACATAGAAGATCTTGACCGAACAATGGTCCAGAATAGCAACAGCAGCATCACTTCTTATGATGGCATGGATGTTCTCCATCATAATTTCGGCAATTCGTCAGTGGCAGTGGAAGGAAGCTCTGATTACAATATGGCTGGACCAAGTGGAGAAGGAAGCTCTGATTGTGAGGAATCAATTGAGGGCTGTGATGAGGAGTTAAGCGATTGGGACGAACCTAATGACAGTAACCCCGATGCTTAATCAACTTTTCAGTAAGTCATTGTCTTTCCTCTGTTGGTTTCTGCATTTTCTTTTTCTTTTTTCTTTTAGTGTACAATTTATTAATGGATTGCCCACCACTTGTTTGACTAGAGTTGTCAAAGAGACTCCTAGCAATTTGACAACAAAGAATGGCAAGAAAATACTTTTGTTGGTGTTTTAAAAGCATGCTTTTTATGTGATTAAAAGTGAGTAAACATCAAAACTGGAAATTTTTGCTGCCAAATCTCATCTTAAATAGACATATCTTTTTCCTTTGCATTTTCTTAGCTAGACCTTTTTTTTCCCTATTCTATTTTTTCCTCCCCAGACATTTAGGAGCTTAACAGAATATATATAATGTCAAGTTTGAATGGAAAGGGTGCTATAGCCTCTCACATGTATTGACTCCATCTGAAATATAATTACCTCATATATCTGTGATATTAATACTTTAAAACTCATTTTGCTTTTTAATTATGGAAGTGTTTGACATATGGTTATTGTTCTTTGGCTCTTGATATTCTTGAAATTTTCCAGGTTTTTTCGGATCATGACCAAGTTCAACCACCCATGCCCATCTCACATGTTCATCTTTATAGTAATTAGACCTATGCAAGCAAGCAAGTATTTAACAAGATTGAAAATGGGAGAAGGTAGTATGCTTAGATTTGTAAACCCCACTTTACTTGTTACCGTCGTTTTGATGCATTACACCTACAATTTAAGTTTTGTCACATTTTCGTCATTGTTTTGCCAATTTAGCCTGATTTATTTCATCTCATAGTAAATTGATAATATACCTTTATAGACATCCTAGTGTATACATATGGTTCCAATTTTTTTGCATGTCAATAAAGGGATGTCCAATGAAACTGTTTAGTTTCTGTAAATGTTGTGGCAGATCTGCTAGTCAAAGATACTTTTAGCTCGGGTGGAATTCTAGATTTGTTTGAAAACTCTATAGCGAAAAATGATTCTGAGAGAAATTTACAAATTCATGTTTGTGTTGCTGACAAGCTCATAAGGTCTCATTTAAATCTGATGCTTATTTGGTTGAAAAGGGTTGAAAAGGATAATGGTTGTTGCTTAGCAAAAATCGTAGAAACCATGCCGGCAGGTCCTTTTTTGATCTCACTAGCACAACCATAAGTGAAGACCTTGAGCATTGGAGCCATTTTGTAGGTTACAATCACCTTCTAAAATTATTGTCGTTCTTTGGAGGATTTTATTGAATTTTCTTCTTGTGAGGGCAGAATTGAGAAGACTTGTGAGGACTTTTTTCTTGTGTGTCAAAGATGAAGAAACCTTAGACCTTATTTTTTTTCCCTTGTCATCTAGAGAAATCTGGTTTGGTTTGATCTATCCATTAGAACTAATTTCATTAAGCCTTACTTGATTCAGGCACGGACGAAGAGCGATTCGGGCAATTTAGAGAACTTAAAGTACTTCTCGTTGTCTTTTGTCTCTATCCTATGGTCTATTTGGACTTATAGGAACAAGGCAACCGTGAAGAAATAGCCTTTCTCTGCCACTAATGTGGCCATGTTTTTTAAAAGTTTGTTTGATTTCAATGTGCAGGGTAACTAACAGTTCAAAAAACAAAGAAAAGCCTCAACAGCAGCAAGAAAAGCAAATCCAGACCTTTAGAGAGGGTTCAACTGTAACCAATCCTGTTGGAGGAGAGCTGCAAGGGTAGAGAATATGCATGTCCATAGCTGCTTGTGAGGAGTCAAGTGAGTGATTAGTGACCTGAGATTTTTCATTGGAAGGAATTTTGTGAAGTGACCCAGTAGGTTGATCAACGTTTTTCTCTCTATCGCCCGTAAGTCACCATCCTTCTTAATTTGAGTTTTGTTGGTTGATGCATCATCACTTTCCCTTTCCTTTGGCATATACTTGTACTCTTTTGGGTTAATTTTAACTTCAAAAAAGTTTCTTGCTAGCTGTACCTTAGTTAATTATTAGCACTTATTCAAACTCCCTTCTGGTTTGTTTAATCAAAAAACACAAAGCAATACTCCTAGCTAATTTGATACGCATATAAAAAATAGAGTCTTATGAAATAAACAATGATTAGGGTCATCTTGGTTTAGTGATTGTATTATTTGTTTGTGCTGGTTGCCCCCTTGATGTTGGATCATTGGACTATTTCATGAGGTGAATCTGTCACATGGGCAAGAGACAAAAAGATAAGTGTAGTCCGTTGTATGCTTTTTAATTTCTCTCATCATTGTTTTAAAATTTTTCAAGGTGCAAAAACAATATATGCATGCCACTGCAAACATTACAATCAAAATTAGTTTTTATCTCATTACATATTATATATGTGAAGTCATGCATAGATTGCAGTCAGAATGATTAGTCTAGCTAGGGGTAGCATCTAGCTTCCTCCCTAGTTGAAAGTTCTCTAAAGTTGTGTACTACCTTCAACCAAAGAAAATGCTTCTTTTTTTTCTTTCCTGTTTAAGAGAACAGCTGCGTTTTCTGTTCTAGTTCTTGTTCCTTTTATTTTTGTTTTGCTTTGAAAATTCTTATTAATTTAAAGTATGACAACAGTTATATAACTTTTCCCCACTCCACTTGCTATATAGCTAAAGACAATCAGGATTCCACTTCTAAAATGTACAAACTTTACAATCAAATGTAGTTATAAAATTTAAAATCTTCAGCAATGAGGAACTTGATAATAACTTTTATGAGGAATTAATTTGGATATTTAAAATATCTGTAAAGAACAAATCATTAAAACAAGTTCTTGATACATCCAAATATCAACATTATTGACAATTGATCGTATCAGAATAATTAGTCTTCCTAGAGGTTGTGTCTAGCTTCCTCCCTTGTTGAAGGTTTTTTAGGGTTGCTTACTAACTTGAAACCAAAGCAGATGCTCTTTTTCTGATTAAGAGAATAACTGATTTTTCTATTCATTTCTTTTTATTTTTTGCTTTTGCTTTTCTCTAAATTTTTATTATTTAAAAGTACGACAACAATCATAAAGTTACTAAAATGACTTGTATTAGCATTTTTGAGGACATTGTTATTGCATTTCTTATAATGCAACAATCTTTAGAATCAAATCATGGTTAGTGATGGTTCAAAATTTTCAACCATGAGGAGCTTGATCATAACTTACCTTAATGGGGATTTAATTTTGATAGCAAAATTTCTTCAATGACCAAGTCATTACCATGTTCTTGATATATTCAAATATTGTCATGTTGTTGACAATTGATCAGTTCATTGATCAACAGAGAAAGTTCTGCATCAGCAGCAGTAATATTCTTAGTGAACTGCTTAAACTATCAGCATTGGGAACCTAAGCTTGTACCTATATGTTAATAGATTTGCCATCACCAACTAATGGAGAAGCTCTCACGGGAGACAATCTTCAAAGTTAAAAGCATTTAGTCCAATTTTATTATGTGTCACCAAAAAAATGTTGTGAATGACTGCATATTACTCAATTGTTAGACTTGTCTTATCAGATTTGTGATTTACCATAAGAGAAGCGTGTTTGGATCTATTACTAAATGACCTTAGCCATCTGATGCCTTTATTCAATGTTTGGAAATCATCAAAGACTTCATCTTCCCATGTAATGCTTGTGAAGAAGAATTGGTGAGACCTTTATAATATTTGAATTTCATTTTTAAAGTGCTATATCTTTCTTCCTTTGATTTCTTATTTAGATATTTCTTTCGTTCATTCTTTCTTCTCCTTCCTCTTTTACTTCGGAGATTTAGGAGTTTAATAGGTGCCCTGTGACATATCTTTTTTCTATGGTGCTTTCTTATATATATAATTCAGTAGACATGTACTACCACATGTAAATGCCCCGTTACTTTTTAATAGTAATAGTTTAAAACTCTTTTTATACGTAGTACTGCTCTTTAATTGTTTAAGCTTTTACCAAATATATTTTGTGCTATTTCCTCTTGATGTTCTTGAAGCTTTCTAACTTTTATACCTTTAACTCTAAATGAAATTATTGACAGAAATTTGTACTTACCCATATCAGATCACGAGCAGGGCAAAACTATTCATGCTCATTTCACAGGATAAAACAAACCAAAAGACTTATCTCCATAGGTAACTTAGCTTGGCTACCCTATCAAAGTGACTCAACTAGAATTAGAATCAAAGGATAACAGAAATTAAACCTGAGCATACAACAAACTTAGCCATAAATTACTAACCTAATTCTCTGGTGCATATTCAATAGGCAAGCAACTGTGCAGAAAAGGTTGAAAAATAGAGAAGGTATCCCGCTTTGATTGATAAGCCCTGCTCTAATTGTTATCATTGTTTTGATGCGTTACATCCAGAATATAAGTTTTCATATTTTTCTGCTTGGTTGTCTTTTTTGCCCGATGTATTGTATTTTGTAGTGGAAAGATCCTACAGTTTATTTTGATGTGTTTTGTCCAGAATTCAAGTTTAGTCATGTATGTGTGTGTCTTTTTCAATAACACAAAAAAATATTATTTTGCTAGGTTATAAAACCCATACTTTAGTAATCCCTCAATTAAGTCAAAATAAGCTACTACTATTAATAGGTATTTAAACTTATCTTTACACTTTGGCTTGAAAACAGGACCTGATTAGAGATCTGTACTCTCCAGAAGTGGCTGCTCAAATTTTAGCTATCCCTATCTCAAGCTGTTGAGTTACTAATAAGCTGCTATGGCCTCATACAACACAACATAGTGAGTGAAACCAAGTGTCTTATGCAATGAGGAAGAGAACTTGAATCATTTATTCGTAAAGCACAGTCTTGCTTGGGCTGTATAACCTCAACACAATGATATTTAAGGGACGAGGGTGCAAAACAGTGTACTTATGATGTGCTAATGCTCAGTAAAGTTTTGTTTAGTAGGTATGCACAAGCCTATGATGCGCAACATGTTGAATAGAGTAACTACTAGAGTGTACCAGGGAAAGTGTGTCCAGTCGTGGAAGGATGGCAAGTGTTGTTGACAGTTGAAGGGCACTGTCAGACCAGGTGCAAATGGGTTTGTTTTGCCTATGTAGCTAAATCATGTGCTGGCAGATAATTTTTTGGCTGTTCCAGTAATGCCGTATGCAAACGAGTGGAAGCTTACTGCTTGAGAAGCATTTTTTCCAAGCTTGTTTTGGTTAGTGGAAGATTGGAGGACCTGTGTTTGGAAAAGAAGAAGGTTCCTTGGCAACTTGCTGCACTGACTGAAGAACACGAGTGCAAGGGAGTTGGAGAACGCCAGTGGTGTACATTGGCTGTGCATGGGAGTCACTAATGAGGCTAAAGCCCAGGTTACTCTTGCTTCTAACTCTCTTATGAACATTTTTTGGGCTTGTAACTCTATTACTAGAGAGTTAACTTAGCAGTCTGGATAATATATAGCCAATTTGTTTTAATAGTGGGACTTTAGAGTTACTTTAGCAAAAACTGTTCATGTTTAGTTGATATTCTCCACATGTTAATAGATAGTAAAAATTGCCAATGAGCTGGGTAGCTTAAATGGTATTTTCTACCCCCCAAATTTTATACCAACAGGCAATCACAAGGCTCATGAGCCTGAGAGTTGGCTTGGAACATCAATCAACAAGGCTAGCCAAATTTGGATAACATTGGTAAATTACTAATTTAACCATAATTTTAACACTTCCCCTCACATGTGGACCTAAACCTCTTCCTAAAAAGTAGGGCCCAACTTGTGGGGTTATTAACATTTTAAATTAAAGATAGAGTGGAGACAGGATTGAACTAAGGATCCCATGCTCTTATACCATAGTAAATTACATATTCACCTAAAAACATAATAATTACTTAATTAGTAATTTATCAAAGAGTGGAGACAGGATTGAATTAAGGATCTTGTGTTCGTATAGTTGCAAGTTGCAACTCAAGAGTTATCTATCGCAAAGTAGAAAATTACTAAATTATAAACGAATCTAGCTCAGGAAGAAGCATTGCCTTGCAGGCTTGCATTTAAATCAGATAAAAAATTAGCTCACAGTTTCTCTTAGCATCTTCGTCATACATTTTGTCATAGTGAAAGGTCTGAACTTTGTACAAAAGGGCAAAGATTAATGGCAACATCACTGAAAAAGATCAAAAATTGACAAACAATGCAATTATGTATAATCCTATCTGGTGACATTTTTACTTTTTATCTCATAAAAATGTAAAAGAAAACTAAAACAATATGACTTGGTTGAACACTTTCTTCAGCTACTTTACACTGCTAATGCTAAATTAATTAGTGGATGTATTAGTCATAAAGTTTCCAAATTCCACTAAAGAATTTGTTTATGATACATCATGGTGGAACCTTGATTGTGAATAGATAGATAGATAGAAAGCCATAGAAATAAAAATAAGTTTATAGCTTTTCAAAAAAAGTAATACAAGCAGGACTTTATATAGCTGGGTACTAGGAAATTACGCAAAATGTGTAGGAGAAATTGTCATCCAATTTCCACTACAATGCTATTCCCAAAATATGAAAAAAAAAAAAAAAAAAAAAATTCATAAAAACATGATAAAACATATTCATCTCATCACCACCACGACCAACAGAAGATTTTGATTCATTAGAATCTACTCATTTGGCTGCATTAGTTAATCTTTCTGAAAAAAGGGTCAATGCAAGGTCAAAACAAAAATTTACACTTTTGAGTTGGAACACAGGACCTGATTAGGGAGCTATGCTCTCCTGAAGTAGTGAAGTGGCTGCTCAAATTTTAGCCACCCCTATCTCAAGGTGAGGAGCTACTAATAAACAAATATCGCCTCAATGTAACACGTGGTGATATCAAAATTAAGCTACTGTTGAAAGTAGGGGGAATTCAGGTAATGGATTCTCATTGGAGGGTCATAGCTCTTAGATGGAAACATTTGTGAGAATTGAAGCCTCCTTTGAAGTTAATAATTGTTATGTGGAAGTTTGGCATGAGGACTTACTGATTGAAACAAAATAGTGAAATGAAACATAGTGAGTGTTAGTAATTGTGTGAGGAAGAGGAAAACTTGGTTCATTTATTCTTGAAATGCAATCATGCTTGGGCTGTATTGTTTGGGTAGTTTTGAGCCTTAGAACTGAGTTCATTTCTCCTTGCTCTTTGAAGTGGTGGTTGGCTCAGTGGATGAAGGATCCAAATTTTCAAAAACAGGAATATATTATGTTTTCTAGATTGATGTTTAAGGGTGCAAAATAGCTTCCAAAGAAGTGCTAATGCTTTGTTTTGCAGGTCTGCAAAAGTCTCTAATGCACAGCAAGCAGATCAGAGTAATTGCAGAAAAGTACCAAGGCAGGTGTGTCAAGTTGTGAAGGGTTGTAGGTGTTGTTGACAACTTAGGGACACTAAAATAGATAGTGTGAACGGGTGGTTTTGGCTTTGTAGCCAAATCAAGTGCTGGCAGGTTGTTTCAATTCTTCCCTATGCAACCAAATGGCATGCAGCTAGATGCCACTTCGTTTGGAATGCATTAACTAAGGCTACACAGCTTGGTTTTTGTAGATTTGTTTCCATAATTTCTAAGAGTGGAGGAACTCCTTTTGAGAAGAAGGTTTCCTTGGCAACTTGCTGTGCTGATTAAAGACCACCAGTGCATGGAAGTTGGAGAACACTAGTGGTTGTATATTTTGTGCATAAGAGAGTTGCCACAGATGTTGGGGCCTTGCTTCGAAGTCTTTTGAACATTTTTGGACTCTACTACCAGCCAACGGTTCAGATATTATTGTATTAATAAACCATACCCAAAAAGAAAAAAGAAGACGAAAAGAAAGAAGTTAAATTAACACCTTTTTTGGACTAATTTAAGCTATGGCATGCAACTACATGCAATTATTAACATTGTAAGACATCATATAACAGATTCATGTCCTTGCGTGGAAATCATATTCAACTCTCCTTTTAGATTCAAATAAGAGCAATTGAATTAACTATCTAACGGCTCTGACCGATTAACATACTTTTTTTTTTTTTGTGCCCTTCAAATGGATTGTTCTGTTAAACTTCTATCAAATATAGAAATTGAAATTTCTCTTCCTTATGTAAAGGTTGTTATATACTTCGATTGTTTTTATTATTCCCCACAATAATCCAAAATATTTCATGTGTCTTTTGGGTCACATTAAATAATTTCTAATTAGAAATTTTTAGGTCTAGCCAAAGTTACACTAAATAATTTTTAACATAAAGACTTGACTCAAATTGGCTAGAGGGTAATGATAAAAGAAGATAAATGAAGTTTAGAATAGCATACTTTTTATTTGTTAATGGAAGGTTGAAATTTGCTTAATTGATTTCCAATTTAAAAGGATCTATAGAACAAAATCATATAGTCTTTTCGAGCCAAAAAAAAAAAGTTAATTTCTGCTATGCTGCAAAACATGAACATTTGATTTCATCCAAGGTTAGGCAAAACATATTAAGAAATGATAAATCTCATTAGTACTTGTCTTTTTGTTCAATAAATATCATCATTGAAGCTCTCAGATAGCTCATGATGCAAGTCCAATTTTTATTAAAGGGTTACCACTGAATTTTTAGATTACATTTTCAATCTTCAGATATTATAGATTTCCCAAAAAAGAAATCTTCAGATATTAAAATTAATTTTAAACAGTTACATCTAAAATCAGTAATAAGTCTTCAACTCCCTTATAAATCCCCCCCCCAGCCCTCCTTCATTTTCCCTTTTTCTCTCTCTTTTTCAACGAACACGACGAGCCTTCTCTTCCTGTCCTATCCCTAACGATTTTTGGGCATTTGCTATACCTTTTGGATCTGCAATACAACAAATCACATAAACTACATTACACATCGAAAATTAGCTATTCTATAACAATCATCAATGCATTAATGGAAGGGAAACATGTCAAAGGTTTGATCACATGACACAAATTATTTTATTTTATTTTACTTTCAAAGAACTTGGATGCAATCATGAGACCAAGATTAGCTTCTTCTTCTTCTTTCTTATTTATTTTTATAATAAGCATGAGACGAAGTTAGCTATTGTTTGAAAAGATCAAACCAAAATATAGAATCAAGTGAAATGTCTAACAATTCTAAGTTTAAAAATTTTGCAATGTAAAATACTTGATTGGACATTGAAAATCTCTCTAAACCAGTTGTATTCCCTGAATTTATATTTCTTAGTCCTTCTAAAAGATGTAGGAGTCAAGCCCATTGTAACTTCCAGTGAAGTTATAAAAGGAAGACTTGGAAACAAAACCCTCAAAAGTAATTAAGAGTGACATCTTTATCTTGTTTTATAGAATTTGTAATATATCCCATCTTCTCTGCTACCCATAAATGGCACAAAGAAATCAAAACTCACCAAAAAACTGTGAGAAAATGCGTGTGAAGAAGTTCAAGTTGCGGGAAACATTGTAGGCCATGGCAGGTGGAAGAGGTTTCACAATGGTGTCAATGCTGAATACTCGTTGAAGAAACTGCATACACAAAACTCAAAAAAAGTATCATATCACAAACTCAATTATAAACGGATTTAGATGCAAAATTATACAAAGTAAGCAAATGAAAGAAGAAAAGAGGAGTAAAAATATTATTGAGAGCCAAACAAACATAGATGCAAACTGTATAATCCCAAGCAGTGAGTGATGGATAGGCAATAAAAGTGTCAATCAACAAAAAAACAGAACATGACAATGAAGACCACATGCCCTTGCCCATAATAATAATGTGGATATTGATGGCATTCACAGACAAACCAAAAATCCCTCAATCAATTTCAGTGATCTACATCGTAGAAGGCACAATTATGTAACCTCACTTCATAAAACTAAGGCTTCAACCATATTAAGAATCAACTATATGAAGCCTCAACAATAATAAGAAGCTTCAACCTCAGGTTAGTTGCCTTACCACTTATAACAAAAGCTTAAACGATTAAGAAATAGTAGATTTAATCATCTAACCATTATTACAACACTTTCTCTCACAAGTGGGTCAATACTCCCCTTTAATAAGTAGAGCCCAGTAGATTTGATTTTGAACTTATTTGAATTGAGACGGTAGAAGAAAGATAGGGTTAGCTCAAGACCACCTAATTTGATACTATAATAAACTATTAGATGTCTCAAAAGCTTAAACTGTTAGAAAATAGTGAGCTTAATCATTTAACTATTACTCTAATTGTTTGAAACAAATGACCTGCCATGGTCTATCAACTTGAAACTCTATATTGGGTAAAAGTTCTCATCCACTGCAAGAATAAATTTCTTCTTTCTTTCCTTTTGCTTTCAGTTTTCCCTGCGGGGTAGAAGTTATCAACCACTACTACAATAGGTTATCCCCAATTGTATTTCTAATTTGGTTTATTATAGTAATACTGAGGCTTTGAGTACTTTAACCCAGAGATATCATAGAGTTGCAACACATTGGCCAACTGGTAGGAGCTCACATTCCCAATTTATCCTTAAACGAATTAACAATCTCTCATATAACACATAACTCAAATCTATTTAAATACAATTGAGAACAGCCAGGAATCCCCAACACTGCAAAAGGGTACACTACTAATGATAAAGACATGAACTTAAACAACCAATAGCAAGTAACTAGGAAACTAAGAATTGGGTAACCAAAGATACACAAATTAAACCAAGTAATCCAGAATTTTCTCAACTGGGTAACCAAAGAAACACAATTTAAAGCAAGTAACCAAGAAACTAAGAATTGGGTAACCAAAGAAACACAATTTAAAGCAAGAAATCAAGAAACTAAGAATTGGGTAACCAAAGAAACAAACTTTAAAGCAGGAAATCAAGAATTCTCTCAACTGGGTAAGCAAAACATTAAACACAAAAACCAAGAAACAAAAATGAAAATCTAGAAAATAGAGACTTTGTAGTTACGTTGAAAGCTGTAGCGAAGTTGGGGGTCAATCTCAATGAGGGAATCATCATCGTAATCGTCATGGTCGTGGCGTTTGGACTTGTCTTTCTTCTTGCGAGGCACGTTTATTACTGACTCGGCTCCAGGCTGCTGCTTTGTGACTTTGAGCTTCACGTCTTGGAACTCTTCGGCGGCTTCCCCTTCGCCCCTTCATGGCGCCGATGACATCAACTTCTTCTGAATTTTTTTTTCATTTAACATTAAATTGCTAAGAATTTCGTTATTTACCCAGTTTCAAAACAAAGTGGAAAAATAACATCTCGAGTTTTAGAAACTCGAGTTCCAAGCTCAAATCGAGTTTCTAATACTCAAGATCCTAGGCTACAACCATCTGACATGGAGTTTTTTCCAGGTGGAGCCACGTTGAAATCGAGTTTTACAAACTCGATTTGCTTCAGCTTGAAATCGAGTTCGTAAAACTCGATTTGTGATCACCACTGTCCAGAACATACAAACCCATCGGCACCAACTCCAGAACACTTTCACACCCAAACATACAAACCCAACCTAAGACAAGCACAGACATCACCAGAACACGAAAGCCAAACATACAAACCCATCGGCAAACCCATCGGCGAAGACAAGCTCATACATCAGAAACCTCATCGGTAAACCCATCGGCGGAGACAAGCGCGGACTGATGAAAACCGATCGACAAACCCACATCGGCAAACCCATCGGCAAGCCCACATCGGCAAACCCATCGGCAACCCATCAACGGAGACAAGCGCATCTCAGATCGTCCCAATCGCCCACTCAGATCTGTGCTTCCTTGTCATCTGTTCTTCCTCTGTTCTTCAGGTCTGTTCTTCGTCGTCCGCCTTCAGTTTGGTTGTTCAAGAACAAAATCGAGTCTTAGAGACTCGGTTTTGCCTTTTGAACTCAAATCCTATGTGGCATTTTCTGTCCACCTCGTCCAGTACCAACTTGCAAAGCGAGTCTGTAAGACTTGAGTTTGAATATTGATCTCGAGTTTTAGAAACTCGAGATGCTAGTTTGCTTTTATGTTTCAACTGCATGTTAACTTACTACATTGTAAGCCTTCCTACAGTTAGTCTGCAAATATCCCCAACTTCTTCTTCCCAATTGACATTTTTATTCAGTCGGAGTTTACACAGAGAGAGAGAGAGAGGTGTGGTGTTGTTTGTATAGGTGATAAGGTTTGTGTTTGGCTATGTGGGTTATTGTTGCTTGCATTCTATGTTAGGTTAAAGCCCGTTCCTGTTTAGTGTAACCTTTAAATAAGAGGGAGTAGTTTATAGACATAAACTTGATGTTTGGTTAGAGCATTCTTATCAAGAATGCTAAGATCAAAACTTTTATTATTTTACCATTTCATTTAAATACTCTTTTTTTATTCTTTCTTTATGTTTTTTTATTCTTTCTTTTTATTTTTTCAAATAACTACCATTAAACAACTTTTTTTTTTTTTTTTTTAACAATGTTGCTACAGTGGGCTGCTAGACATAGCAGCCCACTGTAGCTAGATTGGGAAAAAAATAAAATTTGAGAGGTTTGATGGAGTATGGCTTTTAGTAATTATAGCATTTTGTATCTTAAATTTTAATATAAATAGCATTTACCCCTTCTGATAAAAATGCTCTTAGGAGCATCTAATTGATGAAGATTAATGTTTTAATGTTACAGATACAATTTCCTCAAAAAAAAAAAAAATGTTACAGATACAATAATTTTCAAAATAGTAGACTTGTCAGGTTTTTATTGATTTGGGCCCTATTTTTATTTACTTATTATAATAACCAGGTACTTTGACAATTGCAAATTTTTTTGTACATTTGGACTTATTGTTTTTCATAAATATGATGTTTTGGAACTTTAATGCATGCATATGTAACTATAAGTATACCTTCCTTTGGTTTATAAATCTATAAGTTCCTAAAAACAATACTAATCTATAAGTTCCCCATTGTTTTAAAAATCAAACCAAGTTGGCCGGTCCAATCGGTTCAATCAGGAATTGAGAGCCAGTCCGATCTGGTGAAAACCGGTCAAAAATTGGGTTGAACTGAAAATTTTGAAAAAAAAACTATTCGGCTCTCAGTTCAGTTTTTAAAACTATGAAGTTCCCCAAAAAATGTGAGTTAATAATGATTGCTTACATCCACTCACCAAATTGGTTTTGAGTGAGTCTAGATGCACTCTAGTATTTAAATTCCCCTTGAGCTATTTGCAATAAAACATGGGAATGTATCTTTTGAAAATTATTGTAATTGTAGATGTTTATTTAAACAAAACAATTTGTCAATTAGTAAATGTTTAGCGAAAATTGCCTGTGCAACTCAAAATTGATGGTGCAAAATGGAGAATGGAGATCCAGTTATTTTCATTTCACGTGTTAGCTCCTGTGGTGTGTGTCCAATTCTTAGAGTTCCATCTTGATTAAAAGTGTACCCATATTTGAGTTTACATGCATTATTATGAACTTCCCTTGGTATCTTTTAGACAAGAGGACTAACTTTGGCATATGACCTTATCTATACCATACATGTGTTGATGTGCATCCTATGTTGTCTCTCACGGATGTGAATTTAGTTCAAACCGTTCCTTTTTGCTTTGACCTATATATCTTTCCTCCCTTTCTAGACTTTTTACTGTTGGGCTTTTTATAGCCATCTGTGAACATTAGTTTTGGCCCATTGATACTTAGCTTATTATGTGATCATAGAATGGTAAAATTTGTAAAATTTAATATGATCTATGACTAAATCCAAGATAGACAACGAAGGAGTTATGCAAGTTGATTCAGGCAAATTTCTTGAAAGTTTCAGCATGAACATGGGGTGCATTACAAATGGAATTGCTGAGTTCTTATCCCAAGAAAAGGACCATGAAACTTGATTTTTCTCAATGCTTGGCTCCTTTGTGATTTTTTTTTACCACAATGATGATAGAATGGTAAAAAATTTCCACCATACAATGTTGGATGACAAACTATGGTGGTTGTTAATTTGATTTGATAATTGTTCAACTGTGCATGTCACTTTTTTGCCTTTTTCTATGTTGTTGTTAGTGATGTTATTTGCCAAGCTGTTGATGATTAGAAAAGGAACCCATGATTTGCAATCATAAGAAGAATAATTGTTTTTTTTTATATATAGGATCTTAAAAATAATTGTTACAAATAATTATTCCATTCTTATCTATTTTGTTTACTTACTGATATTCTATTATGAAATGTCCCACTTTAAAAGCTTAATAACACAATTGTATCTTCTAACTAGTCCTTTATCATTTGAAAAGTCAATACTAATTTCCTTTTGAGTTTAAATTAAGACCGGTAGCTTTGATTTTTTATTTTTTTTTTGAAAATAAAGACTGAAAACTTTCAGTTTTAGAATTTAATAACTTTTTTTCTTTATTTCCATGATAATATTCTCATAAAAAGTATTTTTTAAGTAAAAAAATAAAACGGGAGAGAAAATATTAATGAACCAATGTAAAAAATATTTGAATTTATATTGTAAAGATTCAAGATAAATATATTTTAAAACCCTTGAGAGCTACATTTTTACTATATGACTTGTTGGTGTTATAATGAATGCAATATAGAGTTTATATAGTAGAGAATCATTGGTTCACCCTATACCAATCCAAAAGCTAATTTGCTAGTTCTATAATTATATGGATCTACAATAAGCTTGGGTCTCTAATAAAACTAACCAAACTTTAAGGTTTAGTTTGTTATAATTTCCTATGTTTAGGGTTTAATTTGAACCAGCTTTGAAGTATAGGGTTTAAAATGTATTTTGCTCTAAGATTTATTGACATTTGTTGCCAATATATTTCTCAATCCGATAGACTACTTTTCTTTTTCTTTTTTTTCTTTTTTTTATGGGAGATAAGACTACTTTTCTTTAGTCCTACTGTTTAGTTTTTTTTTTTTCTCCTTTTATTTTAACATAATAAGACATTATTGTTTTGTTAAGAACTTTGTAACTCAACTGTATTATCTAATCTTATTTATAAGAACCAGAATTTGAAATCCCCATACACCACTTTTTAGTAACAATTGAATTTAAAAAATAAAAACTAACTGTTGTTTTTATGGTACAATTCATTGTATTTCTAATTTAAAGGGAGGGGGAATTTATTCTGATCACTCTTTTGTACTCCTATTCTATTTTCTTATCAATTCCCCATCCAAACAAAGGTATATGTGCATAAAAATGTCAATTTATCCATTGGTAGAACCGTTTTAATTGGGAATGCCTTCTGGTTTTTCATCTAGCAACTTTTGTATTTAATAAGGACCCCACTATCAGTTGCAATCTTTTGAAGCTTCATGTGCATAGAACCGTGGTGGATCTATTAACCCCTATAGATAAGGTATACCTACTACATTTATTGCTAAGAAAATGTAGTAGTTATAAGTAGTTATAACTACTACATTGAACACACAGACACAATTCCCATTTCCCAGCAATGCAATTAGTTGGATAGTAAACTTTTTGAGCCCAAATTGGTAGTATCAAGGACCAAAGATGGTCACCCCACATTATGTTTATTTAGTAATTCTCGGTAGTATAATTCATCCAATAAAAAATTTGTAACAACTGAAAATATATATATATGAAAGGAAAATCCCAGCTCCAATTCTCTCAAGTAAATAATAAATCTATGACAAAACAAGAATTGTGGTAAAAAAAAAAGACAGAATGGAACCTCTATGGACAAAAGGATATACCAAGGCGAGCCCTGTGACTTGGGATAGTGAAGTGCCTTATTCTCCCTTCTTGTTCTGTCAAATACCCTTCACAAAGAAAAGCCTTAGAGAACTTGTCCTCCACAACTCTATCAACATCATGCACAAACACATCAGTCTCACCCTCCTCTCTATTCCTAGCCATCAATCCAGTCATGTATATAGCACTCATTCTTCCTGGGGAATTATCATGGTACCCAGTAGGTGCATCCACCATGATCAAGTCCCATTCTATGTCATACACTTCACTTGGAAAGCCTTTGAGTGCAAGTTGGCACTTTGAGAATCTTGGATCACTCACAACTTTGCAGTCTTCTTCCATTCCAATCTTGATGAGCTGGTCAGCTTGGTGAACCTTAGTGTCATACTCAACATGGTATGACTTTAATGTGGGCAAACGTTCATGGATTTGCTCGATCCATGACTTGTCTTCTTCTAGGAAAACCGTGCGGCCACCATGGTTGAGTGAGGTCCACATGATCATGAGACTGTCATGGCCTAGGCCAAAGACTAGGAAAGAGGGAGTGAAGAGGGAGAGAGAGAGAGAGAGAGAGAGAGAGGGGACGGGGCGGCCGAATGAGAAAGAGCTGCTAGGGTTTTAGTTTCAGATGTTTAGTTTTATTTAAATTCAAAACGACGTCGTTTTGATAATAGAAATTTAACAAATGTAAAAAGCTGTTTTAGAGGTTTGAACCTGAGACAGAAGCTTGAAAAACATACGTGCTTACCACTGAAGCAACATACATTTTTTCTAATTTATTCTAAATATATATATAATATTAATGATTTAAAACTCTTTTTAATATCAAGCGGCTGTTTAACTATGTAAGTTTATACCATAAGACTTTTGTACTTTTGCCCCTTGATGTACTAGAAAGTTTTTTCACCTTTTAAAACTTTCACGAATCAAATTATTGACCGAAAGTTGTCCATACCCATTTCAGATTGTGACCAGGCAAAAGATGCAATGAACCAAATGACCTATCTCTAACTTAATTGGGTTAGACCTTGTAAAAGAGACTCAACATGAATTAGAATTGAAGGACAGCAGTAGACATTAGAGAAACCTGACCATACAACAAACTTGATTATATATTACCAACCATAACATCTTAGGGAAATTTTTCTTAACAGTACTTAGACTTGAGAAGGTAAGCAACAATGCAGACAAGGTTGAAAAATGTAGAAGGTAGCCTGCTTAGGTAAGCCATCCTGTTGTACTTGCTATCATTGTTGTATTATATCTATAAATTAAGTTTTCTCACATTCTCGAATGTATTAAATTTCACAATGGAATGATGCTACACTTTGATAATCATTATCATTCATTTTTGAAAATTTTAAAATTTTAAAATTTTTATATAATATTGATGGAATCATACAGCGCAGCGGAAGAAAAACTAATGTGTAAAGAAACGGATCTACTTCATACATAAAGGTTAACATGTACTATTTAAGTTTCAGAATATAAGAACAAGAGAGTGTACCTTGGAGCGGTGAATTTCAAAACTTGAAGATGATAATCTCTTGGGAATACTTTCAATCTTCACTCCAATTCCACTAACGCCCAAGATATGTGGTCTCTCAATCAGTTCCAAAGGGAGAATGTCAATTTACACCACTTCTTTTCATAAGAGTGTTCATACAATTTTCTATGAAATCTCTTTCTCATTATTTGAAAATTCTGTATGTTTCTCCCTTTGTATCTAACTGATTATCTAATTGGGCCGGCCTTTTGGGCCTTTCCAATTGGGCTTAAGTGTGTGGCTTGGAGTGGGACCAAAAGGGACCAATAAGACACTAGCTCCAATGGGCCTTGGGCTTTTCTGTCAACTCTTGACAAGTCCAAAGTTACCATTAACTATATTTAATACCACTATATAAATATAGTTGCACTCTAAGTCTTATTAATAAATTATATCCCAAGACTTTATTATACATGCAACCCCTTCATAAAATATTCATAATAACACAAAGTCATGAAAGAAGACTGCCACTTTGTTTATTACTACATCTTAATTCCTTGAGTACCCGGTTTAATTCTTTAAGTTATTCATCATATATTTATGAAATCCAATTCCATAAATATATACTTTACTAACTCCTTACTAAAGTGGTTAGGCCCAACTCTCTGAATAATAAACCCATTAAACTTATCTCAAGGGAATATTTTGTATCTCCGTTAAGAGACTATGAATTCCATCTTGAGAATATATGTTCCATCAACACTAAATGTGGCAGCCCAACATACTGAGATTTTGACCGTTACTATAAATCTCACTCCTGATATATCAAAGCAACCTACACTTCATGATCAAGTCCATTATCCTCTCAGGATTAAGAGTTCATGCAAATATAAGTTGTGAGTTTATTATTCATTTGACAGTCGTTAGGAGAATAATAAATCTCACACCGGTCCAGTTCAATATGTCTTAACTCTTAAAACATATCAACATATCAACTAGAAATCTCCATTTCCATGATCAAGACAAATCATCTTAGTTGATATGTTATAGTCTTCGCAGATGAAATGCCCAATTTCATCACCGACTACGAACTATAATTCTGAGTTTACAAAGAACTTGTGATTTATATCTTCTGTGACTAAATCACATAAATCACATACTATGCATCTCATGGACTATATGATAATGTCCCAATATTCATGTTACCAATATTTTCAAATAATAATACAACTTTATTAACTAAAACATTAAGTCATACATAATGTCTAACATAATAAAATACATAGTATCATACAATAGGATTTAAGGACATATATCCCAACAAATATTTGGGGTTTTCCTTAGATAAGTCAAAAGAATCTGCATCTTTTAATAGGTATTTAAAGATATCTTTACACTTTGTCTTTGGAAACAGGACTTGGTTAGGGAGCGATACTCTCTTGAAGTTGCTGCTCAATTTTCAGCCACCACTATCTCAAGGTGAGAACCTACTGAAAGCTGATATGGCCTTAATGTAACACATGGTTGATATGAGGTCATAATTAAGCTATTATTGAAAGTAGGGTGAATTCAGGTAATAAATTCTCAAAGGAAAGTCATAGCTCTTAGATGGAGACATCTATGGGGATTGAAGCTTCCTTTGAAGTTAATAATTTTTGTGCGGAAGTTTTGGCATGAAAACTCATTAACACATAATTGCGAAATGAAACATAGTGAGTGATAGTGTGTGTTATGCAATAAAAAAGAGGAAAACTAGGATTATTTATTCCTAAAGTGCACTCTTGCTTGGGCTGTATTGTTTGGATTAGATTTGAGCGTTAGAACTAAACTCATTTCTCCTTGCTTTTCGAAGCAGTGGTTGGCTTAATGGATAGAGGATCCAAAATTTTAAAAGCAGGAATATTTGGTGTTCTCTAGATTGATGTTTAAGGGCGCAAAAAAACTGCTTAAAAAGTTCTAATGCTTTACTTTGCAGGTATGCACAACTGCAAGATCAGAGTAATTGCAGGAAAGTACCAAGGCAAAAGTGTCCAGGTGTGGTTAACTATTGTGGGACACTAGCAGAGATGAAGGGTGGTTTTGGTTATGTAACCAAATCCAACGCTGGCAGTCTGTTGTTGTTCTTCCATATGCAACCAAATGGCATGCAGCTTGGTTTTTGCAAACTTGTTTCTATAATTTGAGAAAGAAGGTTCCTTGGCAACTTGCTATGCTGATTGAAGACCTCAATTGCATAAAATTTGGAGAACGCTAGTGGTTATATATGTTGTGCATAAGAGAGTCACTGTAGATGTTGAGTCCCTGGCTACTCTTACTTCAAATATAAACATTTTTGGACTCTACTACTAGCCAACTCTTCTGACATTATTGTATCAGAAAACCAAACCCAAAAAGATGAAGAGGAAGTTATCTTTACACCTTTGTATTGACTAATTTATGTCTTTGGCACATGTCTGCATGCAATCATTAGAAGCAACAAATCCTTTTCCTCCGCAATTTATTAGTATGATTTTTCTTTTCTTTTTTTTTTCCTCCCGTCATCTTCTTTTCAGACATTTAGGAGTTTAGTAGAATATATATAATGTCAAGTTTGAATGGAAATGGGTGCTATACTTGATTTTCTCATCAGCCTGTAACGTTAATAATATTTCTCTTTAATTATGCATGTTTTTACAATATGACTTTTGTGCTTTTGACATGCTTTTAAGGCCTCTTTCTAACACTGATTTATTTGGTTTAAAAAGTATACTGGTTGTTGCATGCTAGGAATTGTAGAAACCAAGCAGGCAGGTCTGTTGTTGATCTTATTGACACAAGTTTAAGTAAGGACATTGAGCTTTGGAACTAGTTATGTAGGTTATAATCACCTTCTAAACTACTAAACTAATCAGTCTTCATTGGCAGTACAAACTAATCAGACATTGCTACTAAACTACCAAACTACTAAACTTAGCTTTAACTACCTTCCAGCTATACTTAACAATCAAATACACAGTCAAAGACTCCAATTTGATCAAATTTGTCTTTCTAACTTGCTATGCATGAAAGGAAAATGTTTGAAACAGCAAGACCGGCCATCGTCTATCACTTGAAACTCTAGTGTTGTACAGTTGCACCTAGAAAGAAAATGACTTTAAAAAGTAGCGCATGAGCAAATATGCTAAAAACATGAAAGCTAAAAGCATATCCAACACGCACTCAGCCAATCAGCCATTGTATTATAGACTATAGTTCTCATTAACTAGTAGAATAGATTTGTCCTTTCGTTTCAGTTTATCAGTTTTCTTTGATGCGTAGAAGTTCTCATCCACTACTAATAATTTGGTTTGTTGTGGTAATACTATGGTTTTAAGTTCCTTAATTCAGAGTCATACTCATATCACAGAGTTACAACACATTGCCAACTGGTAAGAGCTCACATTCCCAAATGATCCTTAAACAGAAACATTAACAACCTCTCATATAACACATAACTCAAATCTATAAAAACACAATTAAGAACCACCAGGAATCCCCCAACACTACAAAAGGGTATACTACTAATGACAAAGACACGAACTTTAATCAAGAAACTAATAATGGGTAACCAAAGAAACACAATTTAAAGCAAGTAATCAAGAATTCTCTCAACAGCCAAAAAAAACCCAACAAAATAGAGACCTAGTAGTTACCTCGACAAGGGAATCATCAATCGTTATCGTCTTGAAACTCTTCTGCGGCTTCCTCTTTGCCCCACCATGGCGCCGATGACTTCAACTTCTTCTTCTTCGCTGTCATTTTCATTCAATTGCTATTACGGAGAGAGGGGTAGTGTTGTCGGAGACTCAGAATTTGATAGAATTGCTATCGCTTCTATCACACAAGCTTTATAAAAAACCAAAAAGGACATAATGGACTGAAGTGGACCGAATAGGACAAAAGTAGATAGAATAGACTGAACGGTACCGAATAGAAGCGAAGTGGACCGATGAGAACAGAATAGACCGAATAAGACCAAATGGACCCAACAAGACCCAATAGGACCGAATAATTCGGAAGTGAGTTTAATTGGTCAATAGTTTGATTTGTTCAAATGTAGGCTTAGTAAGCCTTTATATAATTTAAAATTCATGATATTTGAAATATCCTAAATTTTCATGAGCAAATATTTTAATTTTGATTTTAGGGTTAAATACATAGTTGGTCTTTAAACTTTATAGCCTATAAAAAAGTGTTAGTCTATAAAATATTTAATGATTGCTTTTAGTAAAATGATACGACCAAACTAAAAACAAAGCATGTACATGATTGGCTTGGGTTTGAGAAACTTTTTATTCCATATTGACCTCATCAAGTCCAAAAATTTCTCACCCAAGCTAACATACTCCAAATTAGCTCTAAAAATCAACTCAACCCAACTTATAAGGGTCAGATTGGAGCCATTTGGTAAGGTCAAATAAAAAAAATATCATTAAATCATTTAAATTCATTATTGAAAAAATTTACAATTTAGCCTAATATTTGAATTTTATTAAAAAACTATCAAAATATTAAAATAAATAAAACCATCAAATTCATACCAAGTCTTTTTTTTTAATTTAAAAAAGATGATAATCAACCAGACCCAAAGGCCAAAGTCGTAATTTTGATATATAATTTTACGAGAGGTGTCAGTAGAAAGAAATTATTTAAGCAAAGCTGAACATGACAATTATCAAACAAGTGGACTAGGTGAAAAAATGTGGGTTGCGAAGGACATTGAAGATCTTAACCGAACTATATGTCTGAGAGAAGCGGCGGAAGGTTACGAAGCGAAGAGAAGCCGTGAAGACTATGATGGGGCTGGAAGCTCTAATGACAAACCTCACCCAAAAAGGATTGCAAGACACCTAGAAATTATGGCCCACGATAACTCTGACTGTGAGGAGTGAAGTGAGTACAAAGACTGTAGTGAAGACTGAAGAGCTAAGTGAAAGTGACCTTGAAGGTTAATCAACTTTTTTTCCTGTAAGTCACTGTCTTCCTTCTTAATTCAAGCTCTGTTCGTTGCTACAATATCTTTTTCATGTGTAAAAATATTCAAGGATTGCCCACCATATGTTTGATTAAAGTTTCAAACTAGGATTCCAAGGTGTGGTTCTCAACTCATTGTTTTGCCTGTTGAAAATTGAAATACTTTTAAATGACCTTTTTTTTTTTTTTTTTTTTTACTTCGAAGATAGAATTATATTGAATAAAACTGGATAAGCCCCACAAAGTACAAGCATTTGATGACTGTCAGCCCAGCCCACTAGTGAATACAAAAGAAAATATAACTTGAGTAAAACAACAAGAAAAAAGTATAAGGCCTCCATTAGCTATTGAGGACTTGGCACTCTCAGGTGCACTTATGGCCGGGCCATATGCCCATTTAAACGCTGGTAGTATTGTAGTAAGTTAGTGGCCCCCCTGAGTATATGACTTGGCTGGCTCTGTTTAGATTCAAAACAAACACGATTTCAGGCGTTCCATATGGACCATGCCACTATTGCCCAAGTTTCCAGCTCCTTGTCTGTTTAATTGACCTTGAAGTGTGATTGTTTGAGTAAACACTTGACACAAAGTTCAAATATGTAGAATCTTATTGGAATGATATTACACAATTTAGAGTGTAATTAAAATTTGACTTGTCTTTTATTTGAGTTTTTCACATATATTTATAGATGACTTTTAGTTGCTTACAAGAGAATAGAGAAGATGCAATTACTTTTGTTAAAGTAGAAGAAAAGATTTCGTACATTAATCTCCTTCCTTGTTTACGTAGAATCTTTGTAAAATACAATTAAATACATATCATTATGATTTGAATTTTTATTCCAACAAGAAGCACAAAGAAAAGAAATACAAAAAAGAAAAGAAAAGACCCGGGATTGAGAGTATCCAATACATTTGGATACCAATCTGGTAGTAATCATTTTGCCCAACTTGTATAACCTTTAGTAACTTTCGTGTTTTCTTTACCACCCAAGCCACAAAGCGAACTGTGTGAATCAAAAGAACCACAGCCATCATAGTAAGAAAACCTAAAGCTGGCATAACCATAACAGCTCCAGTTGATGTATAACGATTATTGCTTGGAACACTAACAGCTCCAGGTGATGCATAATTATTATTGGTTGGGTCCACTAGATAGATGGCAAATAAATAGGAAAGGGCTAGGAATGTGATAGTGATACACATGGAAAATGTCAAGAGACCCATACAAAATCCACTGATCAGCAAAAAACGACACCAAGAGATGCAATGAAAGAGGAAGAGTTGCAAAACATGAAAGCCTGGTAGACGGAAAGACAGTTTGAGCCTGCTAACAACTAGAAATTTGACTAAGACGAACAAAAGATTGCAACAAAAAGCTTCTTCTTGTTGTTTAGAAAGCAAGTATACATCAAAACTGGAAAGCTTTTGATGCCAAACGTACTGGTTTATTGTTGTTTCTTTCCATTTAAAGTTATACTTCACTCCCTCACATTTTCATTAAGCATAGAAACTCTCCACAAAGTGCAACACACACTCACTGAATCGGAAGCAAAATGAGTGCAGAGGAGAGAGAATTAGAGAGGGGGAGAGATATTTGAGAGTAAGGTCTTGCAGAGTTCCCTCTCCTTTGCTTGACAAAATGCTCTCAGTAACACTGCCACATCCTCTCGTTTTTACCAACCCAAGGTGCTGTCTCCATAAGTGTTCTGTCAAGCAAGTGGAGGCATCTCTGAACTCTTGTCCCCATTCCTGACTTAGGCTCATACTTTGGGCGGCAGAATCAAAATCTTAGCTTTGTGGATATAATGTCCATAATTTAGACTCTTCGCTATGCCATTTTCAATCCCATACCCCCACGCATATTGCGCAGCTGTTGCTTAACCAAATGTCTTTCCTCCTACGTTGACACATGGTCTGCACCACCATTCCACATGTTATGCAAAAGCTTGATCTAACCATTACTAATCCTTTGGTGGGGCTGCTTTTCTGTCTTTTCTTTTCTACAATGTTAGTGTCTCTGAGTTTGATGGGTAATATTTTTCTCAATCCTCCTTCTGCTTCTAGGTTCCCAAATCTAAGGATTCTAGTACTTGGATTTGCAGAGTATGCAAACTCTGAATCTCTCCCCACCCTCCTCACTGCCCTCCTTGTCCTCATTTTAGGAATCCACAAGCATAACCTCATTTTGTTTCCATGGCAGGTTCTTCAAAAGGAGTAAAGTAGAATTCCATGAATTTATGATTGTGATTGAGGAAGAAGTTCGAAAAGTTAGTAGTGTCACTAATTGTAATCAACAATTAGATGAAGATGCAAGAGGCATGCACCATGAATTAATAATTGCAATTGAAAAAACAGTTAAAAAAGGTAGTAATGTCACTAATGGAAATCAACAAATTCTGTGAATAATAGATAGTATTGAACATGATGTATTACAAAGTGGCCTTAGTCATGTGCTTCCATTGTTTTGCAATGTTAAGAAAACATCTTACACCTCATCATCCCATGTAATGCTTGTGCAAAGGCACGGGTCAGATCTTAATAATATTTGAATCTCATTTAAAAGTGACATATTTTTGTAAATTAGATTTTTCATTCCTTTCTTTATTTTGTTTTCCCCTGGTATATATATATATATATATATTCAGACATTCAGGAGTTTAATAAAATATTTGTAACATCAATTTTGAATGGAAAGGCTGGTATCAGCCTATCACTTACATTGCCCCATTGATTTGTAATATTAAACTCATTTTATACATAACATTGTTCGTTAAATATGGAAATTATTACCATATGACTTTTGTGCTTTGGACCCTTGATATTCTTGAAATTTTCCAGACTTATTTCAAATCATAACTAAGGAAAACCATCCATGTTCATTTCATTTGTCTTTTTAGTAATTAGACTCATGCAGGCAAACAACTGTGTAGACAAGGTTGAAAATTGGAGAGCTGATTAGATTTGTAAAACCTGCTCTACTTGTTATTGCTGTTGATGTAATTGTTGCTTTGTCATTTTAACCTGATGAAATACATTTCATAGTGAATTGATAAACTGCATAGACAAGGTTGAAAATTGGAGAGCTGATTAGATTTGTAAAACCTGCTCTACTTGTTATTGCAGTTGTTGTAATTGTTGCTTTGTCATTTTAACCTGATGAAATACATTTCATAGTGAATTGATAATACACCTATTTTATTGGTTGTCCCCAAAGGAAAAGTGATGTCAAATGAAATTGCTTGGGTTCTCTACATGGTGTGGCATATGTGCTAGTCAAAGATACTTTCAAGTGGAATTTTAAATTAGTTTGAAAACCCTATAGCCAAAATGATTCCAAGGGAATTTTACAAATTCCTCTTTTTGTTGCTGCCAAGCTCATAAGGCCTCATTCCAAATCTAGGGTTTACTTGGTTGAAAAGGATAGTGGCTATTGCATACTAGGAATTATAGAAACCAAGCTGGCAGGTCCTTTATTAATCTTACTGGCACAAGCATAAGTGAAGACCCTGAGCAGGCTGAGCTTTGGAACCAGTTATGTAGGTTACAATTTCCTTCTAAAATGATTGTTGTTCTTTGGAGAATTTTTTTGAATTTTCTTCTTGCGAGGGCAGAAGAGCTGGACGAAGGGGAGGGAGATTTGGGGATCTTAAAGTACTTATCATTGCCTTTTTTCTCTATTTTATAGTCTATTTGGACTTACAGGAACAAGGCAACTGTGAAGAAAGAACCTTTCCATGCCACTAATGCGGTCTTGTATTGTAAAAGTTTGATTTTAATGTGCAGGGTAACCAACATTTCAAAAAACAAAGAAAAACCTTTACAACAACAGGATAAGCAATTGTAGACCTTTAGAGAGTGTCACAACTGGCAACCAATCCTGTTGGAGTCGAGCTGCAAGGTTAGGAGAAGGAAATGCAGGGGATCCAAGCTTCTTTTAAAAAAATAGAGTAGGTGCATGTCAATGGCTGGTTGTTTCAGCTAAGCTTTTTCTTCATTTTTAATCTTTTTGCGGATATTCACAAAAAAACATGACACTGTCACTAGTAGATATTGCCACAGATTTTCAAGAATAAGTTCCATCAATTGTACGTGCATGCATGCAAGTCAAATACATATTATACATGAACAGAAGCTCTGTGTAGATATTGCATTCCCCTTTGAACCTCCCAAGTCCTAACACCAAGCAAGTGATATTGTACCTTTTCATAACATTGTTCAATGATTGCTATTCACATATAGATTGACAGGCATCACACCTAGAAGTGATCCCCATAGCTATAATATCAAAAGAGGATTGTAAATAACATATAAATAAATAAATAAAATGAAAATTTTAAGCAAAAGAATCTATTACTGATCTAGAAGCTCCAGGAAAGCCTACTTGACATGCCATCCATTCTTTAACTTCAAACTATTTGGATGGTCAAAATGACAGCCTCCCCTTAAAACAATGTGAATGTATTTGACACACACACACACACACTGAAACAGAAGTGGGGATCATGAGAATGACACATATTAACTAAATGACAAAAATATATATTCCAGCCTTCAGGATGTTCCCTATTGGCTATTACATCACTTCTTCTAGTTTGTCCAGCTCTTCCTTTATAGCATCTTTATGCTTTGAGATTTCTCTCTGTTTGTATTCTTATAATTAAGAAATAGGTGGCAAAGTTGGCCAATATAGAGGTTGTGGTGAAGGACATTCAACAGCTTACTAATGTTTGGGTTTGACAGGTGGACATATGTCCTGGCAGAGCCTTGATCCCTTGTAACCATTGCCTCTAAGTTCTTTATGAACAATAGCTTGGATAACAGGCGGCAAACTCTAAATCTTGTACTCTTTTCTTCTTGTGCTGCTTTGGTTTCAATGTGCGAAAAAAGAATGGCAAGACAGAGCTTTTTGTTGGTGTTTTAAACAGAAGTAGAAATCATGCGCTGGAAAGCAAGTAAACATCGACACTGGAAGCTCTCACTGCTAAAGGTAAATTGATTTATTGTTCTATCCCATGTTTTTTTTTCTTACATTCAGAATTAGGCTTCTGGGTTGTCCTTATTTAGAAGTCCATAAACACAAGCTCATTAGTAAAGTCATGAGAGATAAACAGGTAGTTCAAAATGAATAAACTTGAATTCTAATTTGTATATATTTCCTTCTTGTCCTTTCCATTTATTATGGTTTGCTTTATGTTAAAGTATGCAAAGGGGTTTTACTTATTTGGAACTTTTGAAAGGCTTTTTTTTTTTTTGGGGGGTTTGATCTGTCCAACAAAATAAGAATCTCTCATACAGCTATTCTAAAAAGCTAAAATCATATACTTCCATTTTATCAGTCACCAAAAAAAAAAAAATGTTGTGAATGGCTACATATTACTTGATTTGTCATATCAGTGATTTACCATGAGAGAAGTATCTTTTTGCAAACATCAATATATCATATTGATGCTTGTGCAGAAGCATTGGTGAGTCCTCAATAATATTTGAATCATATTTAGAACAAACATGTCTTTTTCCTCTGCTTTTTCATAGTTATATTATTCTTTCTTTCTTTCTTTTCTTTTGTTTTTTTTCCCCAGACATTTAGGAGTTTAATAGGTTACATCATATATGTGTGTCTGATGTCAAGTTTTGATGGAAATGGGTGCTGCCACATGTAAGTGCCCTGTTAATTTGTAATATAGATGGCTGAAAACCCCTTTTATGCAGGATTCTTCAGTTTAATTATATCGGTTTACTGATGAGCTGATATGGCCTCATACAACTCCTAAACATGGTGAGTGAAACTATATCTTATGCTATGACGAAGAGGAAAACTTGGATCATTTATTCCTGAAGTGTAGTCTTGCTTGGGCTGTATGGTTTTGGTCAGATTAGACCCTTAGAACTTTGTGCACTCTTTGAAGCAGTTGTTGACTTAGTGAATGGAGGATCCACATTTTCAATAGCAGGAATATGTGATGTTCTCTAGATTGTCATATCATAAATCTGTAGGCCTTGTGGTACAACCTCAACAAAGTGATGTTTGAGGGTGCAAAACAGGCTGGCTTATGAATTGTTAATGCTCGGTAAAGCTTTGTATTCCAGGTATGCACAAGCCTATCATGCACATTTGGATTAGAGTAACTGTAGGAGAGTACCGAGGCTAGTGTGTCCAGTTGTGGAGGGATAGCTGGGGTTGCTGACAGTTAAGCGACGCTGGCAAAGACGGTGCAGATGGAGTGGTTTTGCCTAAATCATGTGCTGGCAGGAAAATTTTGAAGGTGTTGCAATTCTGCCATATGCAGCTGAGTAGCTGCTAGAAGCCTAGCTGTTTTGCTTTGCATCATTCATCTCTTACAACATTAAAGGAATTTCCAGTAGAACTTGGCTTGGATAGGGTGATGATTGTTGATCACAAGGTGTTTCAATTCAAAAGAATCTAGAAGAAAACTTCTGCAAGCATATTTTCTTGTTAACCACAGAAAGGAGTATCCCCTATTGAATTTCGAATTTGCTATGCATGAAAGAAGGTGTATAACACAGCATGACATTTCTTTTTTTGTTTCCTTCTTTTACAAAAAAAATATATATATTTTTAGTTTTGGTTAAGTGTACTAAAATATTTAGCCAACTGCCAATGCTACTGACAGGGTTCACCACTAATGACAAAGACCTGAACTTCAGACAGCCGACAGGTAAGCAAGCAAGAATTCTCTCTTTTTTTCTTTTCTTTTCTTTGGTGAATAAAAAAAATGTAATCCAAAAATTAATTAAATGCCCACAAAATAGAAAATAGAGGCCCGGTAGTTACGGTGAAAGCTGTAGCCGAGCTGAGGGTCAATCTCAGCTACAGACTACTTTGTGACTACGAGCTTCGCCTGAGATTTTTCATCTTTACATCAAACTCATGGCCTGAGTAAACTTTTTGTAAACACTCTTTCACATTATACTAACTCAACCATGAATAAGCTTTCTAAAAATAGTTTAATTAGTTAACAGTTTGATTTGATAATACTTCTCACTATTATTTTATGACTCTTGTTAGGTTAAAATTTTATAACACAATCAAGTCACTTTTTTTTAGGAGTCCAGGCACTCTTTAACTAAAAGTTCATACTTCTATGAATTTTTACTATTTCTCGAAGTAAGTAGAGCCCGTTTGAACTTTGAAGCCTCTTTAATGATTGTCTAAGACACCTGTGAACAAAAGCCTAATTTTAAAAGTCATGCTATTCAATCAAATTTTCACTTGATTGTCCCTTTGCATCTTATATGATGTGATCCATTTCACAGTTGATTTCAATGCTTAATTGTTGATAACGTGGCAACTTCTTTCATAATGGGAAATACTGTTTGGGATGATAGGTTACCAAAATAATAGTTTTTCATGTGCATTAGGTATTCTTTGTGATTATGAAAGCTCAAAGCAATAACAATTTTGATTTATCTTATTGAAAAATACAACTGTTTAAGTTGCGAAGATGTAAATTTGCGATATTAGATTTTAGTTGGTTTATACTTTAAAGTGTCTGCCTTAAGAACTAGTGCACAATCCTCATAAACTATCGTCTTCTATTATAAATTCAACAGATATATATATATATATATACATATGAAGATTTTAAAATGATACATATTTAATTTTGACATATTATTGATATTCAGCTAATGATTTATTAATGGATTTTGGTGAGGACTCAAATATAATCTTAATTCATTGCTGAGCCTCAGTTCTCTCAAGCTCTTGAGAAGTTTCCTTGGGTCCATGGTTATGAGAAAAGAGTGAGGCCTTTGGGGTCTTTGCGTTGAAGTGAGCTTGGGTTTTCAGTATTCTTTGATTTTGGTGCTGAGCAAGATTAAGAGAGCCTTATCCATTTTTGCTCTTTCAATGAAACAGAGAGAGCTTTCCCTTTAGCTTCCTAAAATTTCCCCTTCTCTTTAATTGGTTATTGCTTCTTTGAATTACCCAGAGAACCCATGCCTTATGCTTCATTGAAACACCCATATTATTAGCCCACTCATATTTCAACCCCAAAGTAAGTGTTAGTGAGACTGAAATCACAGAGCCATTTATCCAGTGATGTTCACTACAGTCAAAACTTCCGGGAGTGTCATTAGAGTGCTAGGGGTTCTGGTCTTTTGCAAGCAAGGAGTATTGGAGGAAATCACTATTGAAGGATTCCAAAGATTCTAGGACAATTACTGTAGGAAGGCAAGCGTCGCGCTAATAGAGGTTATCTAGAGTTTGTTCCTCAATGGTGTCCCCTTAGTGGAACCAGTGAAGTCACTTCATGAGAAGGCATGTAACAGATTAAGTTGCTATTACCAGCCTCGATTTTTTGGACACCCCTTCATTAATTGGCATGCTCATTTTTTTAAAGAACAATTACGTTATTTGCAGAGTGATCGAATTATTCATTTTAAAGAAGCATAGTCATTATTTTGAAAGGGTAAAGATTCTTCGGTTGATGTCAAAGCAGCTCTAATATAAATAAGCTTGATGTCAATTACGAACTTTCCTTGCTCTTAGCCTTCACTTTTTTTTCACTAAATTATTTTTTACTCTATTCATTTTCAGTTTCTAAATGTCTAAGTCACCCTATCTGTGTACTTCTATAGTTTATTTGCACCCTTTGCCTTTTGTCATAAATTTATTCCTACTTATCATGGAGAGACCAAAAAATAAAAATCAGTCTTACCAACCCCAAATGAAATTACTCTAAATAAGAAAGAAAATAGATTAATACAGAAACCAAGTGCAAACACAGTTACACATCCTTATCATTGTTATCAATGACCTGGAGTGCATAATTTTTTTGCACTCTACTTATATTAAATTAGTTAGTGGATGTATTAGTCATAAAGTTTCCAGATTCCACTAACCATTTAAATAAAAAATAACTTTATAGTTTTTCAAAAAGAAATTAGAGCAGGACTTCTAGGAAATTACACAGAATGTATAGGAGTAATTATCATCAAATTTCCACTATAGTGCTAATCCAAAAATAATAAAAATATCATAAAAGCATGATAAAGCCTAAACAAGACTTTACTAGTTACCTGAAACTTAATCTTTCTTCTCTCTCTCTTTTTTCTTTTTTTTTGAGAGGATTTCAAAATCTCTTATTTAATCATCAGAGACTTTATTAGTTGAGCTAACTGGAATCCACTTTCTTCTCTTTTTCTTAATGGGAGAGTAAAAACTTATATATAACTCTAATAAAGTCCACTTCCCTAATTTATCTTCCTTCAATTTTTTTTTTTTTTTAACTTCAGTTTTAAATTTTATTTGAATGTACTTATTGTTTAAATAGTGGTTCTAAGATTTATTAGGATATATTATGATTTATTCCTTTGAAACTGTGGGTTGGGTCTAGTGGGTCAGTAGATTTTGTGATTTGGACTTGATGGGGGTTTGAGAATTGGTATGTGTTAGGAATCAAAATCTTGTGTCTCGTTCTCTCACAAGTTTGAAAATAGTTTTGTTCTATTAGATAATCTTATTGAAAAATGGGTCAATGCAAGGTCAACACAAAAATCCAAAAGAGCACCAAAAGCCCATACAATTTACCTCGCTCCATGAGATTTTTTTCCACTAAGCTTTTCAACTTTCCACTAAGCCTGGCATTTATAAATAAATAAATAAAAAGTTTTCCACTAGAGCATTTATGCTGTCCGCGACGATGTCTAAATTGAAGAAAGCAATGTTAACAAACTTTACAACGTATGACTATGAAGCTAAATTTTTTGTCCCACGATTTTTTTTTTTTTTGTTTAATTTCAAAGCCTATTGCCCCTAAAAACTTGCTATTAGAAAACTTAAGTTATTATAGAAAATTTTATGCTACCAAAAAAAAAAAAAAACAGTTATAGAAAATTTAACATAACTTTTTTTTTTTTGAAACCAAAATTTAACATAACTTTAGAATATGTTTCAAAATATAATTGTAACTTTAATAAATACATACAAAACATACATTAAAAAGAATTTAGAAAGAAATAGAAATCCATAGAATTTTAAGATTACAATTTGCTGTTTAGAGAGAAATTCCTTATTATATATGATGATGGCAATATATGGTGAGGCTGTCATTTTAGTCTCTCATAATCTTCCATTTTATTTTATTTTTGAGAAAGTAATTATCTTCCATTTTGTTTAACATAGTTGAATAAGTTTCTCACTTTCACATCTACTTACTTTGTTTTAACAAATGATTTGTTGACTCTCTCTTTGATTTCAATACGGCAATACCCAATGCCCATTCTTAAATTTATTAGTAGAATAGTCCTAGTCATTTATGATTCTGCTTTCTTAAAACACGGAAAGCCCACTTCCTATTTTTGAATTTAATGGCTCTTAACTTAAACAACACCGTTTTATGATTTAATGACACGACGGAGTCGGCATTGTTCTTCCATTAAAGAAGAGCTATATATATATAATTGAAAAAGATATCAAAATCATATTGTGTCATTTAAAAAAATTAATTAATTTTTTGCTTTTTCAGCTTCTCTAAATAATACTTATTTTCCTTCTTTTTGGTACTGCTAGTTAACCTGGAAAAAAGAAATTATTATATATAAAATTTAAAAATATTATGATTTTTTTTATCCTTAAAATATATTTGGACCACCCTAAATTGTTTTAGGCCCAATAAAATTAAAAAAGAATTAATTGAATTAAAAAAAAAAAAGATATCTAAATTTATTACTAGCAATTAATAAACAAGTTTTTTTTTTTTAGAGAGTTTCAATCTATGACGTCCACTCCTAGTGATAACTCTTTTATCTTCAGACTAAAATACCAATCAGTTTTTTATGTAGACAGTAATTGAATCCCAGATCTCTTACTCAACCATTAAAGACTTTACCAATTAACCTAATTAAAACCCACTAAAAATAAGTTAAATAAAAAATTTTAGTTCCCAAATCTCACATGTAAACATTGCTTTGCACATAATGCAAATAGAAAATAATTTCATCATGTGTTATACACTGTCATAGTGAAAGGTCTCACCTTTATACCAATGGCCAAGATTAATGGCAACATCACTCACAAAGATCCAAAATCGACATACAACACAACTATATACATACTTTACAAAGAATTAATTAATTAGTGGGTGCATTATTGATCATAAAGTTTATAGATTCCATCAAAGCATTTATGAGTGACTCATCACAATGGCATACTGATTATGAATAGGTAGAAAGAAAGCAATATGAATAGAACTTTATTATTGGTCTACAAGCAATATAAACAGAGGACTTTATAGCTAGCTACTAGGATGTTACTCTTATCCTTCTTTTCGACCACACAGAATGTGTAGAGTCAAATTTCCACTCACGTACTAAAATAATAAGTTTCCTCTAAAGCAAGTAAAAGGTTCTCCTTTTCCTCTCCCCTGTGTGTGTTTATTTCTCAAAAAAAAAAAAAAAAAAACGGTAATTGTCTCACATTGCTTAAGAGAGTGTGTTGTGTACAATATAACTTGCCTCACCTTCCCTTAAAAGTTACCATAACTTTTGAGTAGAGTTGTGGTGTGCCTTTATGTTAGAACCACTTTCTCTCTCCCCTGTGTGTGTGTGTGTGTTTGTTTCTTAAAAAAAATAATGGGTGATTGTCTCGCATTGCTTAAGAGAGTGTGTTGTGTGTAGTATAACTTGTCTCACTCTCCCTTAAAAGTTATCATGGCTTTTGAGTGGAGTTGTGGTGTGTCTTTATGTTAGAACTCTCTTCCCTCTCCCTTGTATGTGTGTGTTTGTTTCTCAAAAAAAGAATAGGTAATTTTCTCACATTGCTTAAGAAGGTGTGTTGTGTGTAATATAACTTACCTCACCCCTCCCGTAAAAGTTATCATGGCTTTTAAGTGGAATTGTGGTGTGTCTTTGTGTTAAAATCTCTTCCTCTCTCCCTGTGTGTGTGTGTTTGTTTCTCAAAAAAAAAAAAAAAAGTAAAAAGGTTCTAATAAAAGCAAAATAAAGTGTAATCAAAACTTTATATTGGTTACCACAAACTTACACTTTCTTCTCTTATATTCTTTTAATGGGGGAGTAAATTATTTGCATATTGCACTAATTTAGTTCATCCCATATGATATGACATGTTTAAAGAAGAAAACTCAAAAAGCAAAGTCAAGAGTAAATGCATTTAAAAATAACTAGTCGGGCAATTAATTAAGGATAAAAGAAAAGTAACTTTAAAACTGTATCTAGAAGCATTGTTTTAAGAGGTTCTAGAGCTTTATAACCAATTGTACACATTTATGTGTTTTATTTCCCTCCTTAAAATAAAATCTCCACAACAAAATGTTTTCCCTCTTCTCTCATTTATCGTCCTTCTAATTGTTTTACTTCAGTTTTAAATTTTATTTTAATGTACTTTTTGTATAAAATTGTGGTTCTAACATTTATTAGTATATACTACGATTTATTCCTTTGAAACTACATACCCCACCAGAAGATTTTGAATCATTAGAATATACCCATTAGATAGTCTTTCTGGTCAATGCAAGGTCAACACAAAAATAAAAAAAGGGAACCGAAGCCCATTGAATTTATCTCGCTCCATTAGATAATAATTTTCCTGGAAGTGGAAGTGAGCCAAAATAAAGCATTAAATAAATAAAAAGTTTTCCACTAGAGCTTCTATGCTGACCATGAAGCAAAACCTATTGTCCCGCTAACTTTTTATTTTTTATTTTATGTTTTACGCCTATTGCCCCTAAAAACTTGCTATTACAAAACTTAAGTTATTATAGAATATTTAACATAACTTTAGAATATGTTTCAAAAAATAAATATAACTTTAATATATACATACAACTCATACAATAAAAAGAATTTAAAACATATGTCAAAAAAAGAAATTAAAACAAAATAGAAATTCATAGAATTTTTAGATTACATTTGCTGTTTAGAGAGAAATTCCTTATTAGGTAAGTTAATGACGACAAATAGTCAGGCTGTCAACTTAGTCTCTTATAATTATCTTCCATTCCATTTCACATTGTTGAATAATTTTTGGTCATTGTTTTCTCAGTATCACACGGACCTACTTGGTTTAAACAATTGATTTGTTGACTATGTCTCTTTGGTTCCAATACCCAATGTCCATTCATAAATTTATTAGTATAATAGTACTAGTTGTTGTTTATCACTCTGCTTTCTTTAAAACATGAGAAGCCACCGAGTGCAAAAACAGTACCAATAGTTGTTTGTCATTCTTTATCATTCATAATATCCAATCTTGTTGCCTATTGTTTGTTCTTCAAAAACTTTCAAAGTGCAAAAACAGTATGTGCATGCCACTGCAAACATTATAATTTCTATTAATTAATTATTAGTTGATGGAGTGCCCACCATATGTTTGATTAGAATTGCCAAAGAGACTACAAAGTACAAACAATTTGACTTGAAAGAACAAAGAATGGCAAGAAAATGCTTTTTGAGATGGCCACTTGCACACCTATTTTGTTTAAAATATGATGTGGTGTGTTTACAGAGGATGTGAATTCTTGAACATATTATTTTCTCGTTCATCCCAATCCATTTTCTTTTAACACACAATTACATAAGTTAAGCTAATTAAATCCAGTTTTGTTTTTTTCCTTTTGTTTTGATTTTTACTTATGTATTTGAGGACTTCGAGTCCGCCTTTTGATTGGAAGATGCCTACAATGAGAGGATGTAAATGCTCAGCCCTTTAAACAACCAAGCAATACATGGCGAAGGGTTTATCATTAGAGCTACAACAGTTAAAAAATAATTTTCAGTTGCTTATCTTGCCAGGACAATTCCTAGAAGGAAAGGGCCATTTAACAAAACAAGTGTTGTTGACTAAAAACAGAAGATTTTCGCGAGATAAATCAAACTATTTGTTGATACCCATTTTGAAGAGACATTTTCTACAAGCTCGATTCAGCCAAGTCCAACTTCCTAATGTGCCCAATTCATGTATTATAATTTAATTTATTCTTTTAAGCATGACCCAAGCCCATGTAATATAATTGGAATTTGAGGGAGTGTAGTTTGGAGGGTATGAGTTGACTCTTTTTGAATATTTTGCATGAGCCTGAGCCATGCGTGTTGCAAAGTAAGCTGGGGACACTTGAAGCACCTAAAACTCATGGAAAGGGTTTGATACCCAAAAATTTCACTCAAATAGCTGTTTCTAGCTCTTGCTGTATGTGGCTGAAAGCCTGAAACCTTCAGCAAACCTTTTTTAGCCTCTAAGAGCAAGTTGTCTTCTTAGGACAACTTTGGTTGCATATTTAGGGCAACATACCAAAAGGTTGAATTGGTTAGGGAAGAGCATCGAGTCTCATTTAGTCAAGCCTTTAATATTTTGATGTAAAAAGCAAGCCAACCCTTTGCCTAAACAAAAGCAAACTAAACACAAACATCAAATTAGCACCAAAGAGGTCCATGTCCTCATCCATTATCCATACACTAGTCCTTAAGGACATGCAAAACTTGCTATAAGGCCTCACAATCAGATCTAAACCAACTGATTCATGTTTTACTTTAAAGCTGAAATTTCAAAACAAAATCGCATACAACCATCAAGGAGTTACACAATTTTGATACCCAGGCGTGAAAATGGTGGTACCAAGTACTCTTCTCTCTCTCCCTCACCACCTCCCTCAAATTCCACTTCCGGCTCTGTGAAAAACAGTTTCAAACCTAGTGTCTTATGCATATTTTCTATCTCTTTGTTGTTTTGCAATTTGATTTTATTATTGTGGTGCACCACTAGCTCTATTTACTGGAAACTGGAATTATGCGCTTGAATATCTCCATTTAAATGCACTTTGAAGATGGAATTTTGGGCTTGAAGATCTCCATTTAATTGCACTTTAAAGAATCCAAGGGGAGTTTTAGGCTTGTCCTAGCATTTTAGCCCTGGTCGCAAAAATGTCTCCAATACTATCAAATTCATACCCAGCCTCTAAATCTAACATATGTCAAGTTAACAAATTTAAAATACATATCTTTGTCAAAATTATTAAAAAGGAGTTGTGTTATTTGAGTTGAAATGCTAATCCGAACTAGATCCAATCCAAGCTTAGGGGGGAAAAATTAATTAAAAAAAAAAAAGTATTCAAACAAACCCAAAGGCGAAAGTGATAATTTTGATATAATTTTATTAGTAGTAGGTAGAAATAAATTATTTAAGCAAAGTTGAGCATGAAAATTACCCAACAAGTGGACTAGGAGGTCCAATCAGGAAACTTCTTCTTCTTACAACTTTATTACACAGAAAATTTAGTTGGAATGGCACATGTTCAATCTTTTTTAAAGAAAATTGATGTTGCACATACGAATATGAACAGAACCATCCACAGTACACGAGGCGAAATTTCAGTTCTAATTTTGAAATAGTGAAATGGTGTGACGTCTTGACTGAAATTGTGTTTTGTACACGATTTCACACTAGTGTATAATTAACAGCGCCCATCCCAGCTTCTTCATTAGATTATCTTCCTTTGGCTTTTACATTGTTAAATAATTTTCTGTCATTGTTTTCCCACTTGCACCCCTACTTTGTTTAAACAATAATTTGTTGACCACACTGCAAACGAGACTGTCTGGATATGCATGCTTGCATGTGACTCTGCCTCTTTGATTCCATTGCCAAGCAATTACATAATGTAAGCTGAATCTGGCTTTGAAATGAATAAACAAATTGGAAACAGAAGACGGGTTTAGCTAAAAAGGCCAACACATGGGTGTTGTGAATGACCATTCCATTTCCATTGTATAATAGGAACAGAAACTGGTACCTTTTCAAGTGGTCCTCGAGCTCTACAGTCCGCTGGCGCTGCTGCAATAAATAATAGACCTGTGGCACAACAGCGTTTTGTTTTCAGTTACTGCTATTATTTGACCAACCGGCGTTTTGTTATTTGTAAATTCTGTTAGTTATGTTAGAGCCACAACGGCTAGTTTGATATTTTAGTTAGGTAGATCAATTTTCAATCTATAGATATGACAAGCCGTGTAAAAATAGTTAACTTGCCTCACTCTCCCTTAAAAGTTATCATAGTTTTTGAGTGGAGTTGTGGTGTGCCTTTATGTTAAAACTTATTTTTTTCTCCGCTGTGTGTGTGTTTTTTTCTAAAAAAAAAAAAAAAGTAAAAAAGTTCTAATAAAAGCAAAATAAAGTGTAATTAAGACTTTATATTGGTTACCACGGACTTACACTTTCTTCTCTTCTATTTTTTTAATGAGGAATTAAATTATTTGCATATTGCACTAATTAAGTTCATCCCATATGTTATGGCATGTTTAAAGAAGAAAACCAAAAAAGCAAAGTCAAAAGTAAATGCATTTAAGAATAACTAGTCAGGATATTAATTAAGGATAAAAGTAAAGTAACTTTAGAACTGTATCCAGAACACTGCGCACCCTTAGTGTAGTGGTTACTTTACAAATATAAATGTTTGTGGGGTGTGGGGGGTAAGGGTCAGAGTTTAAGTCTTCAGGAGAGAGTTTCACACATATATAAACTTATATTAAGTTAGAGGAGAAATTATATCTTGTTAAAAAAAATAAAAATAAAAACTAAAAAACTCTATCCAAAAGCATTGTTTTAAGTGGCTCTAGAGCTTTATAACCAATTGTACACATTTATGTCTTTTATTTCCCTCCTTGAAATAAAAACCTCCGCAACAAAATGTTTTCCCTCTTCTCTAATTTATCTTCCTTCTAATTGTTTTACTTCAGTTTTAAATTTTATTTGAATGTACTTTTTGTATAAAATTGTGGTTCTAAGATTTATTAGGATATACTACGATTTATTCTTTTGAACATGTGTTGGGTTTAGTGGGTCGGTGGATTTTGTGATTTGGGTCAATGCAAAGTAAAGCATTTAAAACCAAAGAAGGTAGAATTTTCCACCGAAAGTACTGGCATTTAATATCTATTGATGATCAAGCTTTTCAACTTTCCACAAAGTACTGGGTTTTCCACGTAGCATAAGTGAAAATGACGAGGAAGGAATCATGTGGACTTTTTTTTCTGAGAAATAATGTGTCTATAATATTTTTACAATAAATTTTAAGTAGTAAGTTGTTATTAGTTGTTATTATTAGGGTAAAAGAGTAATTTTAGTATTAGGTTCAAATTTAAATTAATAACAACTAACCACCTATAATTTGTTGTAAAAATATTGTGAACGTAGCATCTATCTTTCTTTTCAGGTCATTTCGCTGAAGGACAAGAAGGGGACATCAATGGAGGGATTCATAAGCCGTGCAATACCCAAAAACTTTAAGGCTGTGTTTATTTTAAAGTGACATAAATTGGATGGAAATTTTTGGAAAAAAAATTTATTTAGAGTGTGTTTGGTTAAGTAAAAAGAAAGAAAAATAAATATTAGAATTTAGTTGTTTTTTTTTTATTTACTAAAATGTTTTTTTTTTAATTGACAAAATTGTTTATGTGTATGTACATATACTTCTTCGCGTTACCTTTATTTTTTTCTCTTCTCCCTAGGCAGTTACGTTGGCTTTTTTTTTTTTTTTTTTTTTTTTTGGAGAAAAGGCAGTAATGTTGACTGGTTTTTTTTTTTTTTTTTTTCTAGGCTGGGCATGTTCCCCCCCCCCCCCCCCTTTTGGGTAGTATCGTTACCTTTTTTTTTTTTTTTTTTTTTCTAAAGTTTGGAGTCTTTTGATTAAAAATTGTAAAAAAATGAAGTTTATTAGTGTTATAGGTACTGCTTAAAGTTATTTGGCAAAATAAGGAGAGAGACTAAATTTCGGCAACACTATTGCCAAAATTTTAAGAAAAAGTATGAGAGAGGAGAAAGATAAGTGGTGTGATGGGTAGGGAGAGAGAAAATATGAATTGTGGTAACTAAGTTGCCGAAATCATGGGAAGGAATTAAAAAAAAAGTATTATGTCTACAACATTTTTACAACAAATAATAAGTGATTAGTTGTTGGTTCAAATTTAAACTTAATACTAAAATTATTTTTTTGCTCTAATAATAATAACCAGTAACAACCTACCACTTAAAATTTGTTGTAAAAATGTTATAGACTTATCATTTCTCTTTAAAAAAAATTGTGACAATTGATTTATGGCAATGTTATTGCTGAAATAGAAGGAAAAAAAAATTGTGTCAATAATTTGTGGCAATGGCATTGCCGAAATAGAAGGAAAAAAAATTGTGTCAATGATTTATAGTAATGACATTGCTGAAATAAAAAAAATAGTGTCAATGATTTGTGGTGATGTGCGCAAGGGTGGATAATGACAATATGTTTAGTTTAAACCAAAATGTTAGATTGACATATCTGTTTTTACGGGGTGCAATAAAGTTGCTTGTACAGTATTTTGACATGCAATTATTATGGAATAATCTAATAAAAAGTCATTCTAGTAAAATTAATTGTCACAATTTCCCCCTCCCTTTATTTCGGCAATGGCATTGCCACAATTGGTTTCTCTTTGGACACCCACCTAGCACTAGATTACTGAAATTCAAAATTTTCTCTCATACTTTTTTTTTTCTCTCTCATACTTTTGTTATCGTTGTCAAAATTTATTCTCTTTTCTCAATTCTCTAAATAACTTGGAATAGTACCTATAACGTAAATAAACTCGAAATTCCACAATATTAAGCCAAAAGACCCGTTTATAAGCGGTTTGAAAATGTACAAAATATATTAATTAAGTGAAAATACCATTTTAGTCACTAAAGTTTGGAGTTTTTGTCAATTTTTTATTTTTATTTTTTATGAGAGTTACTGTGCTCTCTACATTTTGTTATTGCCAATTTGATGGTTGTTATTATAAACCAAATTGACAATAATATATATATATATATATATATATATATATAAAGAGAGAGAGAGAGAGAGAGAGAGTAAATGTATAGGAAACTGCTTGGAAGGACTCCCACATTACAAATGTTCCTACCAACCATTCAAAGAGTAATTTTTCAGTAACTCTTCTTTTTATAACCCGGTCATCATGCTCGTTGGCCCACATGCACCAAAGTCCTAATTCTAAGCCAAGTTCACACTGCAGTCTGCAGGTTGTGTGCTTGCGTTGCGTTCTAAGTAAAGAGTTCGGGTTTTTTAAACCTGGACCAAACCCGGACTTGGACCCGACCCGCTTAATACTAAAATTACCAAAACACCCTACTATATAAATATACTTATAAACCCTAACATTTCATTTCATCTCATCCAGCCCAGCCGCCCACTTTCCTCTCACTCTCACTCGCTCTCCTCTCCTCTGACCACCACAGCCACAACCAAGCCTCCCTCACTCTCCTCTCTTCTCACCACCACAGCCCCAACCAAGCCTAGAAAACAAGATCCAAGAAAAAACATTCTTCACCGACGAATCATCTCAAGTCCTCCGCGCCGACAAGTCAAAACTCTCACTATCGCTGATCCCACACTACTCCGCCAACAGCAATCGCCGATCTGACAATTTGTTAGGCTTTTTTTCTTTTGTGTGTTTTGTTGGTGGGTTTTTTAGATTTGCTACTTTTCCTAAAGGGTTTACAAAATTTCTGGGATTTGTTGGATTTTGGGTATGGATTGGTTTGTTAGATGATTTATGATCTTACAGAAAGTAAGATCTTATAAAGCTCTGATAACTCTCTTTCCAGGTTTCCATTTTCTTTGTTCTGCAACTTTCTTTGTAACTTTTCCACAAAAAAGCTTGTTACTAAGTTTCCAATGGCTTCCACTAGCTCCGAAACACCTTCTTTATCATTGTCATCAGCTTCTGTTTCAATTCCTGGTTCAAACTATGATGTTTTTCTCAATTTTCGGGGTGAGGACACCCGCCATAGCTTTACTGACCATTTATACGGGGCATTTAGATTAAGAGGCATTGAAGCCTTTAGAGACAGCGAAAAACTCCAACTAGGACAAGAAATTGCTTCTGAGCTCATACAAGCAATAGAAAGTTCCCAGTATGCAATTGTTGTTTTCTCAAAAAAATATGCCGATTCTAGGTGGTGCTTGGATGAACTTGCTGAAATTGTTGAATGCAAAAAAAATAAGGGACTTAAAGTGGTGCCTGTCTTTTACCACGTAGATCCCTCTGACGTACGGAAGCAGACTGGGCCGTTTGAAAAAGCCTTTGACGAACATCAGAAAAATGACAGAATTGACAGAGAGAAGATCCAGAAATGGAAGGATGCTATGAGAGAAGTGGGGAATTTAGCCGGCAAGCATTTACTGAATCGTCAAAGGTAAGATTGTGGTTTTTTTAGTAGCATATTTTACACTCTTACACACGTTTAAAGCATTTGTATCAGTTTGTTTAAAAGTTACGTCTATTTTAGTATAAAAATATATTTTTCTATCTTATTTATTCACTTTTTAAAATTCTTAATGTTAAATTATCTATTTTACAAAATATTTCATTTAAAATGTTAATTTTTTTGTTCTCTTTCTTTCGCATTCAAAAACTAACCTTACATCTTTTCTTTCATTAGAAGCAAAGAAAGAATAAATAATTAAATACAAAATAAATAATACCAATATAAATTTACATATTAATTATAACTTTGTATTTTAATACAACTCAACATTACTTGATGTTAGTGAATTTTAAACTTAATTAACTAAAATGCTGTACTTTTCCTATTATGCAAACAACTAAAATGGTGACTTTAAGTCATTTCAAGCAAAATCGTACTATTTAAACTTTCAAGCGTGTATAGCAACTTTTATTGTTTTTCTTTTACCACCCAGTCAAAAAAAGCTCTCCTTGGGAAAACTTTTTTTTTTGGTTTTTGAAATGGTAGAAAACTTCAAACATAAAGAATGAAAAAAATATATGTAATAAAAGTAAGACTAGCTGACTAGGTGAACACAAAGATATATATATATATATATATATATAAATAAAGTAAGACTAGGTGAATACTCTATATGTTTACATGGAATTTAAGTATCTGGCCCAAATTCTTCTCGGACCCCTAGTGTGATCCTGAGCCCAAATACATAACAAAAATTAGTCCAACCAACAACAAAAATATAGATCTCTAGCCCGTTTTAACCCTTCAAAAGCATGAATTTTTGTTGGTTTCATATTTTAATTACCAAAACAGCTATCATTAATTAAGTAGTTAAAAAGTAAATGACAAAATTTGAAGTACAGAATATGATGAGCTTAAACTTGTCAAATTAAAAAGATACAAAAAAAAAAAAAAATCATAAATGGTGGGAAGTGAGGGGAAAAAAATTGAAAAAGAGACAGTGATCTTTTGTAATCGAACCATACTTAATTACATTTAAAGTAGTGAAGGAGTTAATGAAATTTATTAAAAAAAAATAATTAGGCAAACTAAAATTTTAATGAAAGAAAGAGCTTCAAATCAATTTTTTTACTAGCTTGTAACTCTTTGTATATAAATATAAACGCATTTAGTTATAAACTTATAATTAGATTCATATTAAAGGTTCTTATCTAATTTTATAATATTACTTTCTATCATTTTTATCAATTCTTGAAAAATCTTGTAAGGATAACATTTGCAAGAGATGTAAATTAATTACTCATTATTAATTGCTCTATTTTAGTTAAAAGAAAATAAAATGTTTTTTTTTTATGGTGAGAAAATAAAATGATGTTTGCTGAATTATCTATATACTAAATTAATAATCTTTCTTAACGTAATTTTTGTTATTGTCATGTATGTAATTAATTCCCTATTTATAGTTTTTCATGTGAGTTATGAAAGTTGAGTTATTATGAAGATATAATGAAAAGGAATAGGCAATTTTTAGAATATAGTGCGAATTTTCATTGAAATTTATACTTAAATTAATAATAGTTTTTTTATATAACAAAGACGATAGGTGTTTTTCCCCTTCTTCTTTCTTTTAAAGAAAACTTGGAACTAGCTAGTTTTTACTGGGCTTCAAGTAGAATTAGTAGAAGTGATCACTTTATGGCTTGACATAGTTCTAAATAGGTTAGAAATAATTTAGGCGATTCACACAAAATTAGAGTATGTGAAATCTAATTGTTATGATATTTGGCACAAACTTACAGTGTAATTAGAATCTAATTAGCTTATAACTTTTTTTTTTTGTTTTTTGAGAGAGTAATTAGCTTCTAACCTCATTCATATGCATGGATACATTTAAATATAAACATAATTAGAAGCATATTAAAATCCTCACACAAGTTTAATGTTATTAATGATCATTCCTATATTTTGTCAACTCTTAAAAAATCCTTGTAACAATTTTATTTGGTAAAACATGCAAATTGTTCATTCTTGTTTATTTTATTTTTGAAAAGACAGAAGAAATTTTTTTTGTGTGTGTTCATTTTCAAATAATATATGAATAACCCAGTTTTAGAGCAGGATACACGTATACATTAAAATTCATAATTTGTACAATTTAATTTTTTTAGGGAAACTTGAATTAGTTTTAAAAAGATTAGAAGTGGTTTCATATGGGATCTACATAAAAGGGGTTAGAAATAGTTTTAGGTGGACTTAAAATATATAGTTTTGAATAGGTTGTAGGTAATATACATTCAAAATTTTACATATACATACAATAAACTCTTACATGTAATGACAGTTTAAATTTAAAATTTTACATATATGTATAAATTTTAAGTTCAGATGCATGAATTTACATGTAATGACACTTGATGAAAAATGCCAGATGGAATGACTTTTTTTTTTTTTTTTTTAAAATTATAAATGAGAGATGGTATGACAGTTGGCACAAATTGAAGCCTCCTTTCCTCTCAAAAAAAAAAAAAAAATTGAAGCCTTCTTTAAAATATAGAGACACTTGGCATCAAATTAGTGGAAAATTAAAAAAGGAAACTTGGCATCAAATTGTGGGCAATTAAAAGGATATTTGGCACAAAATTGGAGTTGATTTAGAATCTAATTTCGATTCTAAATTGAACTTTCTTTTAGTTTTCATTTTAATTTAATATAGATAATGATTTGGATTTTTATTCAACTTTCACTTTAATATATTATACACATAACTACATTTATAACGGGGAGGGGCCTAATGATGGTTGTAGTAATTACACAAATAGGTTATCCTATTTGACATAATTCTTTCTATTAAATAATAAAAATAATACTCCTTATCTTTAGTCTATTTTTTGAACCGTAAACATACCTACATACATGTTCATGGTGACATACTGAATCACAGGATGGTAGAATCATGATAAAAGGCTCATATTTAATTTTTATTGTGAATTGGATAGAAAAGAAAGTTCACATCTGCCATGTAATACAAGATTTCATACTGAATCATATAATTAATTTTGTGCTTTTAAGACTATTTGGAGTAATTTTACTAAAGTAGTTTAGGTTGTTGCTTTATCTTCAATTTTGGATAGCTTATATAATCCTCTTCAATTTTCTAGACTTTCTTAGGGGGTTTGAATCCAAGTTTTACATATGGAGAGAACTAAGCAATTGCATTAAGTTACAAGACTCTCGACCTTTCTTTGTTATCAAAATGTTGTGTAGAAAAGAAAAGAAGAAGTAGAAATCCTGTGTTTGATTATGTTGAGTGAATAGAAAACGATAAATTAATTGGATTAAGACAAAATAGAATCCCAATTTCAGTTTTAACCTACTAAACTTAATGCCATAGATTTGGATTCACAACTTATTGTTCTCTCTTCTTTGTAGGTCTGAGGCTGAATGTATAAAAGAAGTTGTGGAAGTGATATTAAATAAATTGAGTACTGCATTCTCAGCACATACCTTGGGACTAGTAGGAATAGAATCCCAAGTTGAGAAATTGAAGTCACACTTAGCTATAGAGTCAAATGATGTTCGCATGATAGGAATTTGGGGGACAGGAGGAATGGGTAAGACAACTCTTGCAAGAGTTGTTTATGAAATGGTTTCCGATAAATTTGAAGCTTGCTGTTTTATTGCTAATGTTAGGGAAGAATCTGAAAAATGTGGTTTATGTAAATTACAAACAATAATTTTGGAAAAACTTTTGATGCCTAAAAATTTGAATGCACAAAATGTTTATGATGGAGTTCTGATGATCAAGAATAGGTTATGTAAGAAAAAGATTCTTCTTGTTCTTGATGATGTAACTGAATTAGACCAATTGAAGAAGCTAGCAGGGGAGCATTGCTGGTTTGGTTCAGGTAGTAGGATTATTATAACAACAAGAGATAAGCATTTGTTGGTGTTGCATGAAGTAAAGGAAATATATGAGGCTGAAGTCTTGAAAAATGAGGAAGCTCTTCAACTTTTTAGTTTGAAAGCTTTGAAAATGGACCATCCACCTGAAGATTATGGAAAGCTATCTCAAGCTTTTGTAAATTATTCTAAGGGTCTTCCTTTGGCCCTTGAAGTTTTGGGTTCTTTCTTGTTTGGAAAAAACATTGATGAATGGAAAAATGGATTGGATAGGCTCAATGAATTTCCTGAAAGAAGAATTCTTGATGTGCTCCAAATAAGTTTTGATGGACTACAACCAACAGAAAAGGAAATTTTCTTAAATATTGCATGTTTTTTTAATCACATGTATCAAGATGTTGTCATAAAAATACTAGACGATCTTGGGCTTTATCCTAAAATTGGATTAAGGGTTCTCATTGATAAATCTTTAATAAAATTGCATGAAAATCAATTGTGGATGCATGATTTACTACAAGAATTGGGCCGAAATATAGTTCATCAAGAGTGCCCTAAAGACCCTGGAAAACGTAGTAGATTGTGGTTATTTGAAGATATTGACAATGTGTTGACAAAAAATACGGTAAGGGGCTATTGAAAGAAACTAAGCATATATCTTATTTTATTATTCAACTTAATTTTTTTTTATAAAAAATTATATGGAGTTTAAATTATATTAGTCTAGTAATAATATAATACATTTTATACTAATCCCTCTTATTCTTATTAATAGAGAACAGAGGCAATTCAAGGCATAGTACTAAAGTTGCATGAACCAAAAAAGGTATATTGGAATCCTGAAGCCTTTTCAAAGATGGGAGATCTAAAATTGCTTAAAATTTGTGGTGTTCAACTTATGCATGATCTCAAAGATCTTCCTAATAGCTTAAGAGTTCTTGATTGGAGAGGGTGCCCTCTAAAATCATTGACATCAAGTTCCCAATCAAAGGTAATTTACGTGCCCTTATACTACTCTTTTTTTAATATAATAAGTTTGTTTGTAGAAACTAATTGTTTTACCCTCTTTTTTTTTTCTTTTTCTTTTTTGGCTTTTAACAGAGTTTTGAGAATTTAAAATTCATTGAGCTGAGTGAATCTCCAAAACTTATTGAAGTTCCAGGCATCATTGAAGTCCCAAATCTTAAGAGATTGGTTCTTAAGGATTGTATAAATTTACGTAGGATTCACCCATCAATTGGAATTCATAAAAAGATTACTATTCTTAATTTTCAAGGATGCAAGAACCTCACAAGTCTTCCAAGCAAGTTTGAAATGGAGTGTCTTACTATTCTTAATTTAGAAGGATGCAAGAACCTCACAAGTCTTCCAATCAAGTTTGAAATGGAGTGTCTTACGGAACTTAATCTTTGTGAGTGCTCTAAAATAAAAAAAATTCCAGAATTCAGCAGAAACATGAAACGTGTACAGAGACTTGATTTAAGAGGTATCGCAATTACAACACTACCCACGTCAAGTGAGCATTTGACTGACCTTATTGTGTTGGATTTACGTAATTGCAAAAATCTTGTGCATTTACCTGATACCATTTTTAATTTAAAGTTTATTACATATGTCTATCTTGAGGGATGCTTAAAACTGGATAGGCTACCAGAGAACCTAGGGAATGTCGAAAGTCTAAGGGTGTTGTATTTGAGCGAAACTGCTATAAGAAAGGTCCCTTCTTCCATTGGTCTCTTAAAACATCTTTCTTGGCTATATTTCAGAGGATGCAAGGGGTTATCATCTAATAAATCGTGGTATGAGCTCCTCCCGTTTTATTCAATGCCAACAAGTCCTCATCCCATCGACTTGCTATTCTCTTCTCTATCTCTATCACCTGCGTCTTCTTTGCTCAGCTTGGATTTAAAAGACTGCAATCTCAAGGCAATCTCCAATGATATTGGTTCCTTATTCAATTTAAAATGGTTGGATCTAAGTGGAAATGATTTTGTTTGCCTTCCAGAAAGCATCATTCGACTTTCGAAATTGGAAGAGATGAGGTTGAATAATTGCACAAGTCTTCGATCATTGCCAAAGCTTCCATTGAATGTTCGAAGCGTTGGGGCAGCAGGTTGTATCTCACTGTTACCAGATCCATTAAAACCAAGCGATTCATTGGAACCATCTCTCGATCTTCGAAATTGCTTTCAATTTGCTGACAATCCAAGCTGCGTAGACTGGTTTATCTCAGGGATAAAAAAATCCCTCAAGCTCTCTCCCTCTCTCCCTCTATCAGTCCTAAAACCCAAGCATTATTATCCACATGCCATTGTTATTCCTGGAAGTGAAATTCCTGAGTGGTTTAGCCACCAAAGCATGGGGAATGAAGTGAAAATAAAACAACCTTCTTATTTGTGTAAGAACGTGGGAATTGCTATTTGCGTTGTGTTTTGTTTGTGTGATACTCTTAGCTATACGTTGATAGCCAATGGAAAAATATTTTTTATTGATTACTGTCCCTCAATTAATAAGGTTTCATCAGATCACGTTTCGCTAGTCTATGTGGTTCCTGAATTCTTTGACGAATCAAATAAATTATTGTGGGAAGGTGACGTGAATGGATTTAGTCAGAGTAGAATTAAAATTGAAAGCAGATTTGTCAAGGTAAGAAAATGGGGGTTTCGTATGATATACAAGAAAGACATAGAAGATCTTGACCAAACAATGGTCCAGAATAGCAACAACAGCATCACTCCTTATGATGGCATGGATGTTCTCCATCATAATTTCAGCAATTCGTCAATGGCAGTGGAATGTCACAAAGTCAAGTGCAGTCATGATGATTACAATGGGGCTGGACCCTGTGGAGAAGGAAGCTCAAAAAGGATTAAAAGGCACACAGAAACCAATGGTGACTCCGATTCTGAGGAGTCAAGCGAGTACAAGGACTGTGATGAGGAGTTAAGCGATTGTGAAGAATCTAATGAACGTAACCCTGATGGTTAATGAACTTTTCAGTAAGTCACTGTCTTTCCCCTGTTGGTTTCTGCATTTTCTTTTTCTTGTAGTGTACATTTTTTAATGGATTGCCCACCACATGTTTGAGTAGAGTTTTCAATGAGACTCCTAGCGGTTTGACAACAAAGAATGGCAAGAAAATGCTTTTGTTGGTGTTTTGAAAGCATGCTTTTAATGTGATTAAAAGTGAGTAAACATCAAAACAGGAAGTTTTTGCTGCCAAATCTCATCTTAAATAGACATATCTTTTTCCTTTGCATTTTCTTAGCTAGACTGTTTTTTCCCTATTCTATTTTTTCCTCCCCAAACATTTAGGAGCTTAACAGAATATATATATAATGTCAAGTATTGCCTCCCTCTGTAATATAATTACCTCATTTATCTGTGATATTAATACTTTAAAACTCATTTTATAATTGCTCTTTAATTATGGAAGGGTTTGATATATGATTATTGTTCTTTGGCTCTTGATATTTTTGAAAATTTCCAGGTTTTTTCAGATCATGACCAAGTTCAACCACCCATGCCCATCTTACATGTTCATCTTTATAGTAATTAGACCCAAGCAGGCAATCAAGTATTTAACAAGATTGAAAATGGGAGAAGGTATTATGCTTAGATTTGTAAACCCCACTTTACTTGTTATTGTCGTTTTGATGCATTACACCTACGATTTAAGTTTTGTCACATTTTCGTCATTGTTTTGCCATTTTAGCCTGATTTATTTCATCTCATAGTAAATTGATAATATACCTTTATAGACATCCTAGTGTATACATATGGTTCCAATTTTTTTGCATGTCAATAAAACGGTGTCCAATGAAACTGTTTAGTTTCTGTAAATGTTGTGGCAGATGTGCTAGTCAAAGATACTTTTAGCCCAGGTGGAATTCTAGATTCGTTTGAAAACTCTATAGCCAAAATGATTCTGAGAGAATTTTACAAATTCATATTTGTGTTGCTGACAAGCTCATAAGGTCTCATTTTAAATCTGGTGCTTATTTGGTTGAAAAGGATAATGGCTGTTGCTTAGCAGAAATCATAGAAACCATGCCGGCAGGTCCTTTTTTTTATCTCACTAGCACAACCATAAGCGAAGACCTTGAGCATTGGAGCCATTTTGTAGGTTACAATCACCTTCTAAAATTATTGTCGTTCTTTGGAGGATTTTATTGAATTTTCTTCTTGTGAGGGCAGAATTGAGAAGACTTGTGAGGACTTTTTTCCTGTGTGCCAAAGATGAAGAAACCTTAGACCTTATTTTTTTCCCTTGTCATCTAGAGAAATCTGGTTTGGTTTGATCTATCCATTAGAACTAATTTCATTCAGCCTTACTTGATTCAGGCATGGATGAAGAGAGATTAGGGCAATTTAGAGAACTTAAAGTACTCCTCGTTGTCTTTTGTCTCTATCTTATGGTCTATTTGGACTTATAGGAACAAGGCAACCGTGAAGAAATAGCCTTTCTCTGCCACTAATGCAGCCATTTTTTTAAAAGCTTGTTTGATTTCAATGTGCAGGGTAACTAACAGTTCAAAAAACAAAGAAAAGCCTCAACAGCAACAAGAAAAGCAAATCCAGACCTTTAGAGAGGGTTCAACTGTAACCAATCCTTTTGGAGGAGAGCTACAAGGGTAAGGGATGGAAATAGCAGGGATCCAATTTCTATTTAAAAATAGAGAATATGCATGTCCATAGCTGCTTGTGAGGATTCAAGTGAGTGATTAGTGACCTGAGATTTTTCATTGGAAGGAATTTTGTGAAGTGACCCAGAAGGTTGATCAACATTTTTCTCTCTATCGCCGGTAAGTCACCATCCTTTTTAATTTGAGTTTTGTTGGTTGATGCATCATCTCTTTCCCTTTCCTTTGCCATATACTTGTACTCTTTTGGGTTAAGTTTAACTTCATAAAAGTTTCTTGCTAGCTGTACCATAGTTAATTATTAGCACTTATTCACCCTTCTGGTTTGTTTAATCAAAAAACGCAAAGCAATACTCCTAGCTAATTTGATACGCATATAAAAAACAGAGTCTTATGAAATAAACAATGATTAGGGTCATCTTGGTTTAGTGAATGTGTTACTTGTTTGTGCTGGTTGCCCCCTTGATGTTGGATCATTGGACTATTTCATGAGGTGAATCTGTCACATGGCCAAGAGACAAAAAGATAAGTGCAGTCCGGTGTATGCTTTTTAATTTCTCTAGTCATTGTTTTGAAAATTTTCAAGGTGCAAAAACAATATATGCATGCCGCAAACATTACAATCAAAATTAGTTTTTATCTCATTACATATTATATGTGTGAAGTCATGCATAGATTGCAGTCAGAATGATTAGTCTAGCTAGGGGTAGCATCTAGCTTCCTCCCTAGTTGAAAGTTCTCTAAAGTTGTGTACTACCTTCAACCAAAGAAAATGCTTTTTTTTTTTCCTGTTTAAGAGAACAGCTGCGTTTTCTGTTCTAGTTCTTGTTCCGTTTATTTTTGTTTTGCTTTGAAAATTCTTAATAATTTAAAGTATGACAACAGTTATATAACTTTTCCCCACTCCACTTGCTATATAGCTAAAGACAATCAGGATTCCAATTCTAAAATGTACAAACTTTACAAGCAAATGTAGTTATAAAATTTAAAATCTTCAGCAATGAGGAACTTGATAATAACTTTTATGAGGAATTAATTTGGATATTTAAAATATCTGTAAAGAACAAATCATTAAAACAAGTTCTTGATACATCCAAATATCAACATTATTGACAATTGATCGTATCGGAATAATTAGTCTTCCTAGAGGTTGTGTCTAGCTTCCTCCCTTGTTGAAGGTTTTTAAGGGTTCTTTACTAACTTGAAACCAAAGCAGATGCTCTTTTTCTGATTAAGGGAATAACTGATTTTTCTATTCATTTCTTTTTATTTTTTGCTTTTGCTTTTTTTTGAATTTTTATTATTTAAAAGTACGACAACAATCATAAAGTTACTAAAATGACTTGTATTAGCATTTTTGAGGACATTGTTATTGCAATTCTCATAATGCAACAATCTTTAGAATCAAATCATGGTTAATGATGGTTCAAAATTTTCAACCATGAGGAGCTTGATCATAACTTACCTTAATGGGGATTTAATTTTGATATGCAAAATTTCTTCAATGACCAAGTCATTACCATGTTTTTGATATATCCAAATATTGTCATGTTGTTGACAATTGATCAGTTCATTGATCAACAGAGAAAGGTCTGCATCAGCGGCAGTAATATTCTTGGTGAACTGCTTAAACTATCAGCATTGGGAACCTAAGCTTGTACCTATATGTTAATAGATTTGCCATCACCAACTAATTGAGAAGCTCTCACGGGAGACAATCTTCAAAGTTAAAAGCATTTAGTCCAATTTTATGTGTCACTAAAAAAATGTTGTGAATGATTGCATATTACTCAATTGTTAGACCTATCTTGTCAGATCTGTGATTTACCATAAGAGAAGCGTGTTTGGATCTATTACTAAATGACCTTAGCCATCTGATGCCTTTATTCAATGTTCGGAAATCATCAAGGACTTCATCTTCCCATGTAATGCTTGTGAAGAAGAATTGGTGAGACCTTTATAATATTTGAATTTCATTTTTAAAGTGTCATATCTTTCTTCCTTTGATTTCTTATTTAGATATTTCTTTCGTTCATTCTTTCTTCTCCTTCGTCTTTTACTTTAGAGATTTAGGAGTTTAATGGGTGCCCTGTGACATATCTTTTTTCTATTGTGCTTTCTTATATATATAATTTAGTAGATAGGTACTGCCACATGTAAATGCCCCGTTACTTTTTAATAGTAATAGTTTAAAACTCTTTTTATATGTAGTTCTGCTCTTTAATTGTTTAAGCTTTTACCAAATATATTTTGTGCTATTTCCTCTTGATGTTCTTGAAGTTTTCTAACTTTTATACCTTTAACTCTAAATGAAATTATTGACTGAAATTTGTACATACCCATATCAGATCACGAGCAGGGCAAAACTGTTCATGCTCATTTCACAGGATAAAACAAACCAAAAGACTTATCTCCATAGGTAACTTAGCTTGGCTACCCTATCAAAGTGACTCAACTAGAATTAGAATCAAAGGATAACAGAAATTAAACCTGAGCATACAACAAACTTAGCCATTAATTACTAACCTAATTCTCTGGTGCATATTCAATCAGGCAAGCAACTGTGCAGAAAAGGTTGAAAAATAGAGAAGGTATCCTGCTTTGATTGATAAGCCCTGCTCTAATTGTTATCGTTGTCATGATGCGTCACATCCAGAATATAAGTTTTCATATTTTTCTGCTTGGTTGTCTTTTTAGCCGATGTATTGTATTTTGTAGTGCAAAGATCCTATAGTTTATTTTGATGTGTTTTGTCCAGAATTTAAGTTTAGTCATGTATGTGTGTGTCAATCTTTTTCAATAGTACAAAAAAATATTATTTTGCTAGGTTATAAAACCCATACTTTAGTAATCCCTCAATTAAGTCAAAATAAGCTACTACTATTCATAGGTATTTAAACTTATCTTTACACTTTGGCTTGAAAACAGGACCTGATTAGCGATCTGTACTGTCCAAAAGTGGCTGCTCAAATTTTAGCTATCCCTATCTCAAGTTGTTGAGTTACTGATAAGCTGCTATGGCCTCATACAACACAGCATAGTGAGTGAAACCAAGTGTCTTATGCAATGAGGAAGAGAACTTGGATCATTTATTCCTAAAGCACAGTCTTGCTTCGGCTGTATAACCTCAACACAACGATGTTTGAGGGACGAGGGTGCAAAACAGTGTACTTATGATGTGCTAATGCTCAGTAAAGTTTTGTTTTGTAGGTATGCACAAGCCTATGATGCGCAACATGTTGAATAGATTAACTACTAGAGTGTACCAAGGCAAGTGTGTCCAGTCGTGGAAGGATGGCAAGTGTTGCTGACAGTTGAAGGGCACTGGCAGAGCAGGTGCAAATGGGTTTGTTTTGCCTATGTAGCTAAATCATGTGCTGGCAGATAATTTTTTGGCTGCTCCAGTAATGCCGTATGCAAACAAGTGGAAGCTTACTGTTTGAGAAGCATTTTTACCAGGCTTGTTTTGGTTAGTGGAAGATTGGAGGACCTGTGTTTGGAAAAGAAGAAGGTTCCTTGGCAACTTGCTGCACTGACTGAAGAACACGAGTGCAAGGGAGTTGGAGAACGCCAGTAATGTTCATTGGCTGTGCATGGGAGTCATTAATGAGGTTAAAGCGCAGGTTACTCTTGCTTCTAACTCTTTTATGAACATTTTTTGGGCTTGTAACTCTATTACTAGAGAGTTAACTTAGCAATCTGGATAATATATAGCCAATTTGTTTCAATAGTGGGACTTTAGAGTTACTTTCAGCAAAAACTGTTCATGTTTAGTTGATATTCTCCACGTTAATTGATAGTCAAAATTGCCAATGAGCTGGATAGCTTAAATGGTATTTTCTACCCCCCAAATTTTATACCAACGGGTAATCACAAGGCTCATGAGCCTGAGAGTTGGCTTGGAACGTCAATCAACAAGGCTAGCCAAATTCGGATAACATTGGTAAATTACTGATTCTCTCAAAAGTTTAAGCTGTTAGGAAATTGTGAATTTAATCATTTAACCATAATTTTAACACTTCCCCTCACATGTGAACCTAAACCTCTTCCTAAAAAGTAGGGCCCAACTTGTGGGGTTTTTAACATTTTAAATTAAAGATAGAGTGGAGATAGGATTGAACTAAGGATCCCATGCTCTTATACCATGGTAAATTACATATTCACCTAAAAACATAATAATTACTTAATTAGTAATTTATCGGAGACAGGATTGAATTAAGGATCTTGTATTCGTATAGTTGCAAGTTGCAACTCAAGAGTTATCTATAGCAAAGTAGAAAATTACTAGATTATAAACGAAACTAGCTGAGGAAGAAGCATTGCCTTGCAGGCTTGCATTTAAAGCAGATAAAAAATTAGCTCACAGTTTCTCTTAGCATCTTCATCATACATTTTGTCATAGTGAAAGGTCTGAACTTTGTAAAAAAGGGCAAAGATTAATGGCACATCACTGAAAAAGATCAAAAATTGACAAACAATGCAAATATGTATAATCCTATCTGGTGACATTTTTACTTTTTTTCTCACATAAATGTAAAAGAAAACTAAAATAATATGACCTGGTTGAACACTTTCTTTAGCTACTTTACACTACTAATACTAAATTAATTAGTGGATGTATTAGTCATAAAGTTTCCAAATTCCACTAAAGCATTTGTACATGATACATCATGGTGGAACCTTGATTGTGAATAGATAGATAGAAAGAAAGCCATACGAATAAAAATTAGTTTATAGCTTTTCAAAAAAAGTAATACGAGCAGGACTTCATATAGCTGGACACTAGGAAATTACGCAAAATGTGTAGGAGTAATTGTCATTAAATTTCCACTACTGTACTAATCCCAAAAAATGAAAAAAAAAAAAAAGTTTTCATAAAAGCATGATAAAGCATATTCATCCCATCACCACCACCACCAACAGAAGATTTTGATTCATTAGAATCTACTCATTTTGCCCCATTAGTTAATCTTTCTGAAAAAGGGTCAATGCAAGGTCAAAACAAAACTTTACACTTTTTAGTTGGAACACAGGACCTGATTAGGGAGCTATACTCTCCAGAAGTAGTGAACTGGCTGCTCAAATTTTAGCCACCCCTATCTCAAGGTGAGGAGCTACTAATAAACAAATATGGGCTCAATGTAACACGTGGTGATATCAAAATTAAGCTACTGTTGAAAGTAGGGGGAATTCAGGTAATGGATTCTCATTGGAGGGTCATAGCTCTTAGATGGAGACATTTGTGAGAATTGAAGCTTCCTTTGAAGTTAATAATTGTTATGTGGAAGTTTGGCATGAGGACTTACTGATTGAAACAGAATAGTGAAATGAAACATAGTGAGTGATTGTAATTGTGTGAGGAAGAGGAAAACTTGGTTCATTTATTCTTGAAATGCAATCATGCTTGGGCTGTATTGTTTGGGTAGTTTTGAGCCTTAGAACTGAGTTCATTTCTCCTTGCTCTTTGAAGTGGTGGTTGGCTCAGTGGATGAAGGATCCAAATTTTCAAAAACAGGAATATATTATGTTTTCTAGATTGATGTTTAAGGGTGCAAAATAGCTTCCAAAGAAGTGCTAATGCTTTGTTTTACAGGTCTGCAAAAGTCTCTAATGCACAGCAAACAGATCAGAGTAATTGCAGAAAAGTACCAAGGCAGGTGTGCCAAGTTGTGGAGGGTTGTAGGTGTTGCTAACAATTTAGGGACTATAGCAGAGATAGTGTGAACCGGTGGTTTTGGCTTTGTAGCCAAATCAAATCTGGCAGGCTGTTGCAATTCTTCCCTATGCAACCAAATGGCATGCAGCTAGATGCCACTTCGTTTGGAATGCATTAACTAAGGCTACACAGCTTGGTTTTTGTAGACTTGTTTCCATAATTTCTAAGAGTGGAGGAACTCCTTTTGAGAAGAAGGTTTCCTTGGCAACTTGCTGTGCTGATTGAAGACCACCAATGCATGGAAGTTGGAGAACACTAGTGGTTGTATATTTTGTGCATAAGAGAGTTGCCACAGATGTTAGGGCCTCGCTGTTGCTTCAAAGTCTTTTGAACATTTTTGGACTCTACTACCAGCCAACGCTTCAGACATTATTGTATTAATAAACCATACCCAAAAAGAAAAAAGAAGACAAAAAGAAAGAAGTTAAATTAACACCTTTTTTGGACTAATTTAAGCTATGGCATGCAACTACATGCAATTATTAACATTGTAAGGCATCATATAACAGATTCATGTCCTTGTGTGGAAATCATTTTCAACTCTCCTTTTAGATTCAAATAAGAGCAATTGAATTAACTATCTAACGACTCTGACCGATTAACATGCTTTTTTTTTTTGTGTCCTTCAAATGGATTGTTCTGTTAAACTTCTATCAAATATAGAAATTGAAATTTCTCTTCCTTATGTAAAGGTTGTTATTACTTCGATTGTTTTTATTATTCCCCACAATAATCCAAAATATTTCATTTGTGTCTTTTGGGTCACATTAAATAATTTCTTAACAGAAAATTTTTGCTCCAGCCAAAGTTACATTAAATAATTTTTAACATAAAGACTTGACTCAAATTGGCTAGAGGGTAATGATAAAAGAAGATAAATGAAGTTTAGAATAGCATACTTTTTGTTTGTCAATGGAAGGTTGAAATTTGCTTAATTGATTTCCAATTTAAAAGGGTCTATAGAGCAAAATCATCTAGTCTTTTCAAGCAAAAAAAAAAAAAAAAAGTTAATTTCTGCTATGCTGCAAAACATGAGCATTTGATTTCATCCAAGGTTAGGCAAAACATATTAAGAAATGATAAATCTCATTAGTACTTGTCTTTCTGTTCAATAAATATCATCATTGAAGCTCTCAGATAGCTCATGATGCAAGTCCACTTGCAAAGTCAAAAATTTTTATTAAAGGGTTCCCACTGAATTTTTAGATTACATTTTCAATCTTCAGATATTATAGATTCCCCAAAAAAGAAATCTTCAAATATTAAAATTAATTTCACACAGCTACATCTAAAATCAACAATAAGTCTTCAACTGCCTTCTAAATCCAACCACAACCCCCCCCCCCCAACCCTCCTTCATTTCCCCTTTTTCCCTTTCTCTTTTTCAACGAACACGACAAGCCTTCTCTTCCTGTCCTATCCCTAACGATTTTTGGGCATTTGCTATACCTTCTGGATCTGCAATACAACAAATCACATAAACTACATTACACATCGAAAATAAGCTATTCTATAACAATCATCAATGCATTAATGGAAGGGAAACATGTCAAAGGTTTGATCACATAACACAAATTTTTTATTTTATTTTATTTTACTTTCAAAGAACTTGGGTGCAATCATGAGACCAAGATTAGCTTCTTCTTCTTTTTTATTTATTTTTATAATAAGCATGAGACCAAGTTAGCTATTGTTTGAAAAGATCAAACCAAAATATAGAATCAAGTGAAATGTCTAACAATTCTAAGTTTAAAAATTTTGCAATGTAAAATACTTGATTGGACATTGAAAATCTCTCTAAACCAGTTGTATTCCCTGAATTTATATTTCTTAATCCTTCTAAAAGATGTAGGAGTCAAGCCCATTGTAACTTCTAGTGAAGTTATAAAAGGAAGACTAGGAAACAGAACCCTCAAGAGTAATTAAGAGTGACATCGTTATCTTGTTCTATAGAATTTGTAATATATCCAATCTTCTCTGCTACCTATAAATGGCACAAAGAAATCAAAACTCACCAAAAAACTGTGTGAAAATGCGCGTGAAGAAGTTCAAGTTGTGGGAAACATTGTAGGCCATGGCAGGCGGAAGAGGTTTCACAATGGTGTCAATGCTGAATACTCGTTGAAGAAACTACATACACAAAACTCAAAAAAAGTATCATATCACAAACTCAATTATGAACGGATTTAGATGCAAAATTATACAAAGTAAGCAAATGAGAGAAGAAAAGAGGAGTAAAAATATTATTGAGAGCCAAACAAACATAGATGCAAAATGTATAATCCCAAGCAGTGGGTGATGGGTAGGCGATAAAAGTGTCAATCAACAGAAAAACAGAACATGACAATGAAGACCATATCAATTAATTGATATACATCCTACAGACATGCCCTTGCCCATAATAACAATGTGGATATTGATGGCATTCAACACAAACCAAAAATCCCTCAACCAATTTCAGTGATCTACATCATAGAAGGCACAATTATGTAAACTCACTTCATAAAACTGAGGCTTCAACCATATTAAGAATCAACTATATGAAGCCTCAATAATAAGAAGCTTCAACCTCAGGTTAGTTGCCTTACCACTTATAACAAAAGCTTAAACGATTAAGAAATAGTAGATTTAATCATTTAACCATTATTACAACACTTTCTCTCACAAGTGGGTCAATACTCCCCTTTAATAAGTAGAGCCCAGCAGATTTGATTTTGAACTTTGTTTAATTGAGACGGTAGAACAAAGATAGGGTTAGCTCAAGACCACCTAATTTGATACTATAATAAACTATCAAATGTCCCAAAAGCTTAAACTGTTAGAAAATAGTGAGCTTAATCATTTAACTATGACTCTAATTGTTTGAAACAAAATGACCTGCCATGGTCTATCAACTTGAAACTCTATATTGGGTAAAAGTTCTCATCCACTGCAAGAATAAATTTCTTCTTTCTTTCCTTCTGCTTTCAATTTTCCCTGCTGGGTAGAAGTTATCAACCACTACTACAATGGGTTATCCCCAGTAGTATTTCTAATTTGGTTCATTATAGTAATATTGAGGCTTTGAGTAGTTTAACCCAGAGATATCATAGAGTTGCAACACATTGGCCAACTGGTAGGAGCTCACATTCCCAAGTTATACTTAAACAAATTAACAATCTCTCATATAACACATAACTCAAATCTATTTAAACACAATTGAGAACAACCAGGAATCCCCAACACTGCAAAAGGGCACACTACTAATGACAAAGACATGAACTTTAAACAACCAATAGCAAGTAACTAGGAAACTAAGAATTGGGTAACCAAAGATACACAAATTAAACCAAGTAATCCAGAATTTTCTCAACTGGGTAACCAAAGAAACACAATTTAAAGCAAGTAATCAAGAAACTAAGAATTGGGTAACCAAAGAAACACAATTTAAAGCAAGAAATCAAGAAACTAAGAATTGGGTAACCAAAGAAACAAACTTTAAAGCAGGAAATCAGAATTCTCTCAACTGGGTAAGCAAAACATTAAAAACAAAAACCAAGAAACAAAAATGAAAATCAAGAAAATAGAGACCTAGTAGTTACATTGAAAGCTGTAGCGAAGCTGGGGGTCAATCTCGACGAGGTAATCATCATCGTAATCGTCATGGTCGTGGCGTTTGGACTTGTCTTTCTTCTTACGAGGCACGTGCATCACTAACTCGGCTCCAGGCTGCTGCTTTGTGACTTTGAGCTTCGCATCTTGGAACTCTTCGGCGGCTTCCTCTTCTCCCCTCCATGGCACCGATGACATCAACTTCTTCTTCTCACTTGCCATTTTTATTCAGTCGGAGTTTACACAGAGAGAGAAAGAGGTGCAGTACTGTTGTTTGTATAGGTGATAAGGTTTGTGTTTGGCTATGTGGGTTATTATTGCTTGCATTCTATGTTAGGTTAGGTTAGGTTAAGTTCATTTTTGTTTAGTGTAACCTTTAAATAAGAGGGAATAGTTATTAAGTCTTGAGCTTCATGTTTGGTTAGGGGCATCTAATTGATGAAGATTAATGATTTTAATATTACAGATACAACAATTTTCAAAATAGTAAACTTGTCAGGTTTTTATTGATTCTTACATGGGTCCTATTTTTATTTACTTATCCAATTACTTTGATAATTACAAAATTTTTTGTACATTTAGACTTCTTGTTTTTCATGAATGTGAGGTTTTGGAACTTTAATACATGCATATGTAACTATAAGTATACCTTTAAATCTATAAGTTCCTAAAAGAATACTAATCTATAAGTTCCTCAAAAAATGTGAGTTAATAATGATTGCTTAGGTCAAGTCACCAAATTGGTTTTTAGTGTAATTTTTGGGGGTATCTAGATGCACTTTAGGACTTAGATTCCCCTTAAGCTATTTGCAATAAAAAATAGAATGTATCTTTTCAAAATTACTGTAATTGTAAATATTTATTTAAATCAAACGATCTGTCAATTAATAAGTGAAAATTGCTTGTGCAACTCAAAATTGATGGTGCAAAAATGGAGAATGGAGATCTGGTTATTTTCACATGTTAGCTCTTGTGGTGTGTCCAATTCTTGAAGTTCCATGTTGATTAGAAGTGTACCCATATTTGAGTTTATATGCCCTATTATGCAATCCTCTTGGTATCTTTTAGACAAAAGACCTAGCTTTGGCATATGGCTTTATCTATACCATACATGTGTTGATGTGCATCCTATCTTGTCTCACGGATGTGAATTTGGTTCAAGCCGTTCAGTTTTGCTTTGACCCATTTATCTTTCCTCATTTTCTAGACTTTCTACTATTGGGCTTTTTATAGCCATCTATGAACATTGGTGTTGGCCCATTGATACTTAGCTTATTTTGTGATGATAGAATGGTAAAATTTTGTAAAATTAAATATGATCTATGACTAAATTCAGGATAGACAACGAAGGAGTTGTGCAAGTTGATTTAGGCAAATTTCTTGAAAGTTTGAGCATGAACATGGGGTGCATTACAAATGGAATGGCTGAGTTCTTATCCCAAGAAAAGGACCATGAAAACTTGATTTTTCTCAATCCTTGTCTCCTTTGTGATTTTTTTTACCATAATGATGATAGAATGGTAAAAAATTTCCACTATACAATGTTGCTTGGACGACAAACTTTGGTGGTTGTTAATTTGATTTGATAATTGTTCAACTGTGCATGTCACTTTTTTGCCTTTTTCTATGCTGTTGATGGTGATGTTATTTGCCAAGCTGTTGATGATTTAAAATGGAACCCATGATTTGTGATCATCAGAAGAATAATTGTTTTTTATTTTTTATATAGGATCTTAAAAATAATTGTTACAAATGATTATTCCATTCTTATCTATTTTGTTTACTAACTGATATTCTATTATGAAATGTCCCACTTTAAAAGCTTAATAACACAAGTTTATAATTTTGTAACTAGTCCTTTATCATTTGAAAAGTCAATACTAATTTCCTTTTGATTTATTTGAGTTTAAATTAAGACCGGTAGCTTTGTTTTTGAAAATTAAGACTGAAAACTTTCAGTTTTAGAATTTAATCACTTTTTTTCTTTATTTTTATGATAATATTCCCATAAAAAGTATTTTTTATGTAAAAAAAACAAAATGGGAGAGAAAATATTAATGAACCCATGTAAATAATATTTGAATTTATATGGTAAAGATTGAAGGTAAATATATTATAAAACCCATTATAGCTACATTTTTACTATATGACTTATTCATGTTATAATGAATTCAATATAGAGTTTATATAGTAGAGAATCATTGGTTCACCCTATGCTAATCCAAAGGCTAGTTTGCTAGTTCAATAATTACACGAGCTTACAATAAGTTTGGGTCTCTAACAAAACTCCGTTTGTTTCAATGGAAAACCTTGTGTAAAGATAGTTTTCCTTATTTTCCAATGTTTGGTAGCATACAAAAATATAAGTCAAAGGAAAACTATCTTTGGTCAATATAAAAAGTATGGCTTATTTTTAGAAATTGTTTTCCATTAAATTTTTTTAGAAAACAACTCTATCTCACAGCAAGCTAAATAAGGGAAGTTAAGAGAGTGTTTTTCAACTCATTTAAAGTTGCTACCAAACATTGGAAAATAAGATAGTTTTATAGAAAATGCTTCTTAGAAAATGACTCATTTTCTAGAAAACATCATTGTTGAAACAAACAGAGCGTAATTAAACTTTAAGGTTTAGTTTGTTATAATTTCTAAATTTTAGGGTTTAATTTGAACCACCTCTGAAGTATAGGGTTTAAAATGTAATTTGTTCTAAGATTTATTGACATCTGTTGCCTATTTATTTCTCAATATGACAGACCACTTTTCTTTTTCTTTTTTGAAAATGACAGACCACTATTCTTTAGTCCTACTGATTAGTTTTTTTTTTTTCTCTTTTTATTTTGACATAATAAGATATTATTGTTTTGTTACGAATTTTGTGGGTGTGTGTTTGTTTCTCACCAAAAAAAAAAAAAAATTGCATTGTCTAATCTTATTTAGGAGAACCAGAATTTGAAATCCCCATACACCACTTTTCAGTAACAATTGAATTTAAAAAATAAAAACGCAGTGTTGTTTTTATAGTACAACACATTGTGTTTCTTATTGAAAAGCAGGGGGACTATATTTTGATCACTTTTTCCTACTCCTATTCTATGTTCTCATCAATTCCCCATCCAAACATAAGGTTATGTACATCAAAAATGATAAGGGGCTGTTTGGTTTTTTTTTTCCCATCACTCATCACTCCTCGCTCAATTTTCGTCACTCATTACTCATCACCCATCACTCATCACTCATCACCCATCACTCATCACTCATCACTTAAAATACCCCAATTTCACAATAACACCCGTTTGGTTTTTTGTTTCCAATTTACATCACTCAAAAATTTCCACCCCAATTTCACAATAACACCCGTTTGGTTTTTTGTTTCCAATTTACATCACTCAAAAATTTCCACCTTTTGGTAGGTCCCACGCCTGAGCTAAGTGTCAGCGCCTGCAGTTTGGTTTGCCGCGGAACCCATTTCCTTCACTTCTCTGGAACCTTCAAAACACTGCTTCTCGCAAAACACAAACCAAACCCGTCAAACTACAAGAAGCAAGACACCCATATTTTTCTCTTTTCTCATTTTTCTCTTCAGCCTTCTTCTCCACCAGGCGCTGGAGCTCATAAACTCACAAGCAGATCACGCTGTCAACGCCGGTGACCGACAAGCAGATCACGCCGGAGCTCACAAGCAGATCGCACCTTCCATGGTTCTTTTCTTATACCTTCATCTATTTTCACTTCCATTTTTTGTTTTCTTACTCTCAAATTCCAAACATTTCTCACGGTGGGTTTTTTTTTTCCTTTCTGGCGTGAGCGTGGGCTGGACTGGGTCGGGTAGCGGCGTGGGCCGGCGTGGGTCGGGTGGAGGCATGGGCGTGGGTCTGGCGGCGTAATCGGCAGCTTCGGTTTTCCGTTAGGTGTGGTGGCGTGGTTGTCGGCGAGTCGGTGTGGTGGGTCTTTGTTTTGTTTTTGCTTTTTTGTTTTTTTTTTTTTTTTTTTCCTTTGTGGTTCTTGTGGTGGCTGTTTCTATGATTGTAGTTGTTGGTGGTGATTTTTGGTGGTTGTTGGTGGTGATTCTTGGTGGTTGTTGGTGGTGATTCTTGGTGGCTGTTTCTGTGATTATAGTTGTTCTGTTTCTGTGATTCTTGGTGGTTGTTGGTGGTGATTTTTGTGCTTTTTTTCCTCTCGGTGGTTCTTGTGGCTGTTGTTGGTGGTGGGTTTGGCAATGGTAGTTGAGAGTGATCTGGAGATGAGAGATGGTATGAGTGAAGAGAGACGTTGAACGTGATCCATGAAAAGCAGCGCCTGGTTTGATGTTTGTCTGACTGTGGGACCCACTAACGCTGTGTAATTACAAAATTGCCACTGGAAACAGAGTTTTGGAAACTGAAAACACCCAAAATGTGTTTTCAGTTTCCATAACTCATAACTCAAAAATTAGAGAATTGGGTGATGGAAACAAAATCAGGAAACAAATCCAAACAAGCATTTTTTTCATGGGTCCCACTTATTTTGAGTTATGAGCGATGAAAACAGAGATATGAGTGATGGAAAACACAAATCCAAACACCCTCTAATTTATCCATTGGTAGAACAGTTTTAATTGGGAATGCCTTCTGATTTTTCTTTCATATAGCAACTTTTGAATTTAATTAAGACCCCACTATCAATTGCCACCTTTTGAAGTTTCATGTGCATAGAACTGTGGTGGATCTACTAACCCCTATAGATAAGTTATACCTACTACATTTATTGCTAAGAAAATGTAGTTATAAGTAGTTATAACGACTACATTGAACAAAGAGACACAATTCCCATTTCCCAGCAAGGCAGCAATGCAATTAGTTGGATAGTAAACTTTTTCTGCCCAAATTGGTAGTATCAAGGACCAAAGATGGTCCCAGCTCCAGTTCTCTCAAGTAAATAATAAATCTATGACAAAACAAGAATTGTGGTAAAAAAAATACAGGCAAAAAAGAAGACAAAATGAAACCTCTATGGGCAAAAGGGCCTACCAAGGCGAGCCCTGTGACTTGGGATAGTGAAGTGCCTTATTCTCCCTTCTTGTTCTGTCAAATACCCTTCACAAAGAAAAGCCTTGGAGAACTTGTCCTCCACAACTCTATCAACATCATGCACAAACACATCAGTCTCACCCTCCTCTCTATTCCTAGCCATCAATCCAGCAGTGTATATAGCACTCATTCTTCCTGGGGCATTATCATGGTACCCAGTAGGTGCATCCACCATGATCAAGTCCCATTCTATGTCATACACTTCATTTGGAAAGCCTTTGAGTGCAAGTTGGCACTTTGAGAATCTTGGATCACTCACAACTTTGCAGTCTTCTTCCATTCCAATCTTGATGAGCTGGTCAGCTTGGTGAACCTTGGTGTCATACTCAAAATGGTATGACTCTAATGTGGGCAAACGTTCAAGGATTTGCTCGATCCATGACTTGTCTTCTTCTAGGAAAACCGTGCGGCCACCATGGTTGAGTGAGGTCCACATGTGACTGTCATGGCCTAGGCCAAAGACTTGGAAAGAGGGAGTGAAGAGGGAGGGAGAGAGAAAGAGGACGGGGCGGCTGAATGAGAAAGAGCTGCTAGGGTTTTAGTTTCAGATGTTTGGTTTTATTTAAATTCAAAACGACGTCGTTTTGATAATAGAAATTTAACAAATGTAAAAAGCTGTTTTAGAGGTTTAAACCTGAGACAGAAGCTTGAAAATCACACTTGCTTACCACTGAGGCAACATACATTTTATTTAATTTATTCTATATATATATATATATATATAATATTAATGATTTAAAACTCTTTTTAATATCAAGCGGCTGTTTAACTATGAAAGTTTATACCATAAGACTTTTATGCTTTTGCCCCTTGATGTACTAGAAAGTTTTTCCACCTTTTAAAACTTTCACGAATCAAATTATTGACTGAAAGTTGTCCATACCCATTTCAGATTGTGACCAGGCAAAAGATGAAATGAACCAAATGGCCTATCTCTAACTTAATTGAGTTAGACCTTGTAAAAGAGACTCAACATGAATTAGAATTGAAGGACAGCAGTAGACATTAGAGAAACCTGACCATACAACAAACTTGATTATATATTACCAACCATAACATCTGAGGGAAATTTTTCTTAATAGTACTCAGGCTTGAGAAGGCAAGCAACAATGCAGACAAGGTTGAAAAATGTAGAAGGTAGCCTGCTTAGGTAAGCCATCCTGTTGTACTTGCTATCATTGTTGTATTATATCTATAAATTAAGTTTTCTCACACTCTCGAATGTATTAAATTTCACAATGGAATGATGCTACACTTTGATAATCATTATCATTCATTTTTGAAAATTTTAAAATTTTTATATAATATTTGGGGTTTTCCTTAGATAAGTCAAAAGAATATGCATCTTTTAATAGGTATTTAAAGATATCTTTACACTTTGTCTTTGGAAACAGGACTTGGTTAGGGAGCAATACTCTCTTGAAGTTGCTGCTCAATTTTCAGCCACCTTTATCTCAAGGAGAGAACCTACTGAAAGCTGATATGGCCTTAATGTAACACATGGTTGATATGAGGTCATAATTAAGCTATTATTGAAAGTAGGGTGAATTCAGGTAATAAATTCTCAAAGGAAGGTCATAGCTCTTAGATGGAGACATCTATGGGGATTGAAGCTTCCTTTGAAGTTAATACTTTCTGTGCGGAAGTTTTGGCATGAAGACTCATTAACACATAATAGCGAAATGAAACATAGTGAGTGATAGTGTGTGTTATGCAATAAAAAAGAGGAAAACTAGGATTATTTATTCCTAAAGTGCACTCTTGCTTGGGCTGTATTGTTTGGATTAGATTTGAGCGTTAGAACTAAACTCATTTCTCCTTGCTTTTTGAAGCAGTGGTTGGCTCAATGGATAGAGGATCCAAAATTTTAAAAGCGGGAATATTTGGTGTTCTCTAGATTGATGTTTAAGGGCGCAAAAAAACTGCTTAAAAAGTTCTAATGCTTTGCTTTGCAGGTATGCACAACTGCAGGATCAGAGTAATTGCAAGAAAGTACCAAGGCAAAAGTGTTCAGGTGTGGCTAACTATTGTGGGACACTAGCAGAGATGAAGGGTGGTTTTGGTTATGTAACCAAATCCAACGCTGGCAGTCTGTTGTTGTTCTTCCATATGCAACCAAATGGCATGCAGCTTGGTTTTTGCAGACTTGTTTCGATAATTTGAGAAAGAAGGTTCCTTGGCAACTTGCTATGCTGATTGAAGACCTCAATTGCATAAAATTTGGAGAACGCTAGTGGTTATATATGTTGTGCATAAGAGAGTCACTGTAGATGTTGAGTCCCTGGCTACTCTTGCTTCAAATATAAACATTTTTGGACTCTACTACTAGCCAACTCTTCTGACATTATTGTATCAGAAAACCAAACCCAAAAAGATGAAGAGGAAGTTATCTTTACACCTTTTTATTGACTAATTTATGTCTTTGGCACATGTCTGCATGCAATCATTAGAAGCAGCAAATCCTTTTCCTCTGCAATTTATTAGTATGATTTTTCTTTTCTTTCTTTTTTTCCTCCCGTCATCTTCTTTTCAGACATTTAGGAGTTTAGTAGAATATATATAATGTCAAGTTTGAATGGAAATGGGTGCTCTACTTGATTTTCTCATCAGCCTATAACATTAATAATATTTCTCTTTAATTATGCATGTTTTTACAATATGACTTTTGTGCTTTGACATGCTTTTAAGGCCTCTTTCTAACACTAATTTATTTGGTTTAAAAACTATACTGGTTGTTACATGCTAGGAATTGTAGAAACCAAGCAAGCAGGTCTGTTGTTGATCTTATTGACACTAGTTTAAGTGAGGACATTGAGCTTTGGAACTAGTTATGCAGGTTATAATCACCTTCTAAACTACTAAACTAATCAGTCTTCATTGGCAGTACAAACTAATCAGACATTGCTACTAAACTACCAAACTACTAAACTTGGCTTTAACTACCTTCCAGCTATACTTAACAATCAAATACACAGTCAAAGACTCCAATTTGATCAAATTTGTCTTTCTAACTTGCTATGCATGAAAGGAAAATGTTTGAAACAGCAGGACCGGCCATCGTCTATCACTTGAAACTCTAGTGTAGTACAGTTGCACTAGAAAGAAAATGACTTTAAAAAGTAGCGCATGAGCAAATATGCTAAAAACATGAAAGCTAAAAGCATATCCAACACGCACTCAGCCAGTCAGCCATTGTATTATAGACTATAGTTCTCATTAACTAGTAGAATAGATTTGTTTTTTCTTTTCAGTTTATCAGTTTTCTCTGATGGGTAGAAGTTCTCATCCACTACTAATAATTTGGTTTGATGCGGTAATACTATGGTTTTAAGTTCCCTAATTCAGAGTCATACTCATATCACAGAGTTACAACACATTGCCAACTGGTAAGAGCTCACATTCCCAAATGATCCTTAAACAAAAACATTAACAACCTCTCATATAACACATAACTCAAATCTATAAAAACACAATTGAGAACCACCAGGAATCCCCCAACACTACAAAAGGGTATACTACTAATGACAAAGACACGGACTTTAATCAAGAAACTAATAAATGGGTAACCAAAGAAACACAATTTAAAGCAAGTAATCCAGAATTCTCTCAACAGCCAAAAAAAACCCAACAAAATAGAGACCTAGTAGTTACCTCGACAAGGGAATCATCAATCGTTATCGTCTTGGAACTCTTCTGTGGCTTCCTCTTTGCCCCTCCATGGCGCCGATGACATCAACCTCTTCTTCTTTGCTGTCATTTTCATTCAATTGCTATTACGGAGACAGGGGTAGTGTTGTCGGAGACTCACAATTTGATAGAATTGCTATCGCTTCTATCACACAAGCTTTAGAAAAAACCAAAAAGGACATAATGTGCTGAAGTGGAGTGGACCAAATAGGACGAAAGTAGATAGAATAGACTGAACGGTACCGAATAGAAGAGAAGTGGATCGATGAGGACAGAATAGACCGAATAAGACCAATATGGACCGAACAGGACTGAAATGGACCGAATTAAACCGAATGGACCCAACAGGACCCAATAGGATCGAATAATTCGGAAGTGAGTTTAATTGGTCAATAGTTTGATTTGTTCAAATGTAGGCTTAATAAGCCTTTATATAATTTAAAAGTCATGATATTTGAAATATCCTAAATTTTCGTGAGAAAATATTTTAATTTTGATTTTAGGGTTAAATACATAGTTGGTCTTTAAACTTTATAGCCTATAAAAAAGTGTTAGTCTATAAAATATTTAATGATTGCTTTTAGTAAAATGATACGACCAAACTAAAAACAAAGCATGTACATGATTGGCTTGGGTTTGAGAAACTTTTTATTCTATATTGACCTCATCAAGTCCAGAAATTTCTCACCCAAGCTAACATACTCCAAATTAGCTCTAAAAATCAACTCAACCCAACCTATAAGGGTCAGATTGGAGCCATTTGGTAAGGTCTAATAAAAAAATATCATTAAATCATTTAAATTCATTATTGAAAAAATTTACAATTTAGCCTAATATTTGAATTATATTAAAAAACTATCAAAATATTAAAATAAATAAAACCATCAAATTCATACCAAGTCTATTTTTTAATTTAAAAAAGATAATAATCAACCAGACCCAAAGGCCAAAGTCGTAATTTTGATATACAATTTTACGAGAGGTGTCAGTAGAAAGAAATTATTTAAGCAAAGCTGAACATGACAATTATCAAACAAGTGGACTAGGTGTAAAAAATGTGGGTTGCAAAAGGACATTGAAGATCTTAACCGAACTATGTCTGAGAGAAGCGGCGGAAGGTTACGAAGCGAAGAGAAGCCGTGAAGCTCTAATGACAAACCTCACCCAAAAAGGATTGCAAGACTCCTAGAAATTATGGCCCACGGTAACTCTGACTGTGTGGAGTCGAGTGAGTACAAAGACTGTAGTGAAGATTGAAGAGCTAAGTGAAAGTGACCTTGAAGGTTAATCGACTTTTTTCCCTGTAAGTCACTGTCTTTCTTCTTAATTCAAGCTCTGTTCGTTGCTACAATTTCTTTTTCATGTGTAAAAATATTCATGGGTTGCCCACCATATGTTTGATTAGAGTTTTTAACGAGACTCCTAGAAATTTGACTAAGACGAACAAAAGATTGCAACAAAAAGCTTCTTCTTGTTGTTTATAAAGCAGAGAAATAATCTGCTTGAAAGCAAGTATACATCAAAACTGGAAAGCTTTTGCTGTCAAACGTACTGGTTTATTGTTGTTTGTTTCCATTAAAAGTTATACTTCACTCCCTCAAATTTTCATTAAGCATAGAAACTCTCCACAAAGTGCAAAACACACACACACTGAATCAGAAGCAAAATGAGTGGAGAGGAGAGAGAATTAGAGAGAGGGAGAGATATTTGAGAGCAAGGTCTTGGAGAGTTCCCTCTCCTTTGCTTAACAAAATGCCCTCAGTAACACTGCCACATCCTCTCATTTTTACCAACCCAAGGTGCTATCTCCAATTCTCCATAAGTGTTCTGTCAAGCAAGTGGAGGCATCTCTGAACTCTTGTTCCCATTCCTGACTTAGGCCCATACTTTGGGCAGCAGAATCAAAATCTTAGCTTTGTGGATTAGAGATGCCATTTTCAATGACGTATCTCCTACGTCATCCTCTCCATAATTTAGACTCTTCGCTATGCCATTTTCAAAATCTCATGATTTTGCTTTATTAGATTTGAGGGTTAAATCTGCACTCTTGCACTTTTGTTGCTTATAGTTTATAACTTTTAATATTTTTCAAGGGGCAAAACCATTATATGCTTGCATGCCACTGCAAACATTACAATCGGACATAATTATTATGTCATTACATATGATATATGTATTGATCGCAATCAGAATGATTAGCCGAGCTAGTAGCTTCTAGCTTCCTTTGTTGAAGGTTTTCCATAGTTGTGTGCCAACCTTCAACCAAAGAAAATGCTCTTTTTCTGTTTAAGAGAATAACTGATTTTTCTATATTTTTCCTTATTCTTTTTATTTTTCTCTGAAATTTTTATTATTTTAATGTAGGGAAACATTTATATGAGTTACTAATATGATTTGTATTAGCATGTTTGAGGACATTATTATTGTAATTCTCATAAAGCAACAAACTTTAGAATCAAATTGCAGTTAGTGAATGTTAATCAAAAGTTCAACCATGATGATAATTTCAATTCATTCCAAGTTCTTGATATATCAAAATATCAGAAACATTGTTGATAATTGATAAATCCATGGGTTTACTGAAAACAATATGCATCAGCATTGGTGATATTTTCTGGTAAAGTGCTTAACTGTGTGTGTTAGGAATCTGAGGAATCTGAGCTTGTATATATATGTAAATATATGTGCAATCACCATCTAAATGAAAAGGTCTCACGATAGACAATCTTCAAAGCAAAAACAAGTCTGATTTTATCTGTCACCAAAACATTGCTGTCAATGACTCGATTATTAGACCTGCCACATAATAAAATATGGAATTGTAACTATTAGTAAATAGCCTTACTCATGTGCTCCTTTTATTCTTCAATGTATGGAAACCATCATAAATATCATTGTTCTATGTAATGCTTGTGTAAAAGCCTTTGTGAGACCTTAGTAATATTTCAATCCCATTTGAAAGTAACAAATCTTTTTTCTCTGCTCTTTGTTACTTAGATTTTTCTTTTCTTCTTCCCCCAGTTCCCCCCCCCCCCCCCCAGCGCACCCCTTTCTTCTTCTTTCTAGACATTTAGGAGTTTCATATATGATGTTGGTTGAGTTTGAAAGAAAAGGATGCTATAATATGAATTTCCTCATCAACCTATAATATGAAAAGTTTAAAACTCTTTTAATATGTATCAAGACTCTTTATTTAAGTATTTACTATATGACTTGTGTTTTGCCTCTTGGTGTACTTGAAGGTTTTTCCACCTTTTAATAATCTTCATTTCCACCTAAGATCATGAAACAAACTAAAAGACCTATCCCCAAGTCGTATTATAATTAGGTTATACCCTGTTAAAGAGAATCAACTAGAATTAGAATTACAGTACAGCAGTAGACAGTAGAGAAACCTGAGCATATGACAAACTAAATCATAAAGTACTAACCAAATCATCTGGTGCATATTCGTCTTTACGGTAATCAGACTCGAACAGGCAAGCAACTGAGTAGATGAGGTTAAAAATTGAAGGTAGCCTCATTAGCTCTCCTGTTCTAATTATCTTTCTTTGGTGTATTACATCAAGATTTGAAGTATCATTCCCTTTGGTTTTGTTATTCTAATCCTGATGTATTATCTTTCATTGTGGAAAGATGCTACACTTTGAGAATCATTCAAATATATGTATATGAATAATTGTCATTCCTTTTTGAAAATTTTATATTATTGAATTATCTTGAAGTCAAAAGAATCTGTATATGTTAATATGTATTTAGAGTTATCTTTGCACTGACTTGGAACAGGACCTGGTTAGGGAGCTATACTCTCCCAAAGTTGCTGCTCCAATTTTATCTACCCCTATCTTAAGGCAAGGAGTTACTGATAAGCTGATATGGCCTCATGTAATGCGTGTTCGATATGAGGTCAAAATTTGCTAACAATTGCTGTAGGCATTGGAAGTAAGGAAAATAAGACAATGGATTCTAATTTGAGGGTCATAACTCTTAGATGGAGAAATCTTGTGGATCTTGAAGCTTCCTTTGAAGTCTGAAGTTATTTTATTTATTTATTTTGTGGAAGTTTTGGCATGAGGACTTACCGATTAAGAGAAGACAGTGGAGGAGTTAAAGACTTCATGCCAACGCATTTTATTAGAGTGGTCTCATTGTTGGGGTTTCACTGAGTATTCTTCTCTCTTTATGTTTATGTCTTCCTTTAGCCTAGTTTCCTAACGTCTCCCTTGTTCTTGTGTTTTGTGCTCTTGTATCTTTCATTGTTCATCATCATGAACAGCTTGTTCTTCTCTGTTTTTTTTCCTATCTAATTTAAGTTTTCAGTTTATCTATCAAAAAAAAAAAAAAATGAGGACTTACCAATTAAAACAGAATAGTGAAAATGAAACATAGTGAGTTATAGTAGGTGTGTCTTATGCAATGAGGAAGGGAAAAACTTGGATCATTTATTCCTGCAGTGCTATGTTGACTGAGCTGTATTGTTTGGTTCAGAATTGACCCTTAGAACTGAGTTCATTTATCCTTGCTCTTTGAAGCAGTGATTGCCGCAATTGATGGAGGACTTTAACCTTTCACAAACTGTAATATGCATGTGATGTTCTCTAAAATGATGTTTGAGGGTAAAAAAATGTCTGCTTCAGATCTGCTAATGCTCAGGAAAGCTCTGTTTTGCACGTATGTATAAGTCTATAATGCACCAGGCAGATCAGAGTAACTTTAGGAATGTACCAAGGCAAGTGTGTCTAATTGTGGAGGATTGCTTAGTGTTGCTTTGAGGGACACTGGCAGAGAGGGTATGAATGGGTTGATTTTGGCTGTAGCTACATCAAGCGCTGGCAGGAAAGTTTTTGGTAGGTGGTTGCAATTCTGCCATATGCAACCTTGGCATGCAGCTAGATGCCTGGCTATTCGAAAATCATTAACTAAGGCTATACAACTTGCTTTTTGCAGACTTGTTGCTTCAATAAGTTGTAGAGGAGTGGAGGAACTCTGTTTGGGAAAGATGGTTCCTTGGCTGACCATGCCCATTTCACATGATGGAACAAACCAAAAGACCTAGCTCCAAATCGTAACTTGATTAGGCTATATACCATCATATAGAGTCAAGTAGAATTAGATTTAAAAGACAGCAGTAGACAGTAGAGAATTCTGACCATACAACTAACTAAACTATAAATTACTAACTCTGTCATCTGGTGCATATTCATCTTTACAGTAATCAAACTCAAGCAGGCAAGCAACTGTATAGACAAGGTTTAAAAATGGAGAAGGTAGCCTGCTTGGATAGGTAAGCCCTCTTGTTCTAGTTGTTTTTGTTGTTGTATTATATCTAGAATTTAAGTTTTCTCATTGGTCTTTTTATTTAGCCTGACGTATTATATAATGACCTCGCCTCAACTGCATAGATATTGTCCTCTTTGTGGCCTATATCCCTCACGGTTTTGTTCTCCTCCCAATGCACATAGTAATGAGGAAAAAGACCTCTGCACAATAAAGAGAGATCACTCCTTATAAACACATCCCCATGGAATCCCACATCGCTTAGGGAAGCACATGGGGATGTGTTTATAAGGAGTAATCTCCCTTTAATGTGTAGAGGTCTTTTTCCCCATTTCTATGTGCTTTGGGAGAAGAACAAAAGTGTGAGGGATATGGACTCCAAAGCGGACAATATCTACATAATTGGGGCAGGGTCGTTACATTTTATATTTCATACTAGAAAAGATATTATATTTCATAGTGGAAAGATGCTATATCATTGCCCTTCTTTTTAGAAGTATTTACAATTTTTTGTTGTTGTTGATGTTTTTCTTTATTCTTAAGGAAGTAAAAACAATATACTTTTGTTAGTAGGTATTTGAACTTAACTTTACACTTTGACTTGGAAATAGGACTTGGTTAGGGAGCTATACTCTCCTGAAGTGGATGCTCAAATTTAGCTTGCTGTATCTGAATGTGAGGAGTTTCTGATACACTGATATGGCCTCATGTAACACATGGTCAATATGCAGTCAAAATAGGCTACCAATTGATGCATGCATTGGAAATGAGGGAAACTCAGGTAATGGATTCTAATCGTAGGGTTATAGCCCTTCATTGAAGAAATCTGTGGAGCTAAAAGCTTCCTTTGAAGTTAAGAGTTTTTGTTTGGAAGTTTTGGGAAGAGTACTTTGCCATGGAAACAGAATAGTGGAAATGAAACATAGTGACTGATACTAAGTGTTTCTTATGCAATGAGGAAGAGGAAAACTTTGATAATTTATTCCTGAAGTGCAGTCTTGCTTGGTCTGTATGGTTTGTGTCAGATCTGACCCTTAGGACTGAGTTCATTTCTCCTTCCTCTTTGAAGCGATGGTTGGCTCAGTAAACAAAGGATCCAAATTTTCATTAACAAGAATCTGTTATGATCCCCAGATTGTTTATCATAACTCTGCAGGCCTTGGGTATCACTGCAATAAAGTGATGTTTGAGGGTGCAGAATAGTCTGATTATGAAGTGAGAATGCTCAGTAAAGGTTTTGTTTTGCAGGTATGCACAAGCCTATGATGTACAAGTGGTGGATCAGAGTAATTGTAGGAGTGTATCAGCGAGAGTCTATCTAGTTGTGGAGGGATAGCAGGTGTTGCTGACAGTTAAGGGGCACTGGCAGAGAGAGTGCAACTGGGTTGGTTTTATGCCTACGCAGCAAAATCATGTTTTAGCAGAAAACCTTTCTGCTATTTGCAACTGAATGGAAGCTTGATGCCTAGCTGTTCGAAAAGCATTAACTAAGTCCATACAGCTTGGTGTTTGCAGACTTGTTCAATAAGTACTGAAGGAGTGGAGGACCTCCGTTTGGGAAAGAAGGTTCCTTGGCAACTTCATGCGATGATTGAAGACCACAAGTGCATAGAAGATGGAAAATGAAGAACACTAGTAGTGTATATATGCTGTGCATAGGAAAGTCACTGCGACAAGGGCCTGTCTACTATTGCTTCGAAGTCTTATGAGCTTCTTTTGGAGCTTGCAACTTTATTACTAGGCAACTCTTCTGGCATTACTGTATCAGAAAACAAAAAAAAGTTATCACTACAGATTTTTTAGACTAATTTATGGCTTTGTAGTGTCTGCATTTTAAGACATTATAGAAGATATTCGTTTCTTTGTGAGAAAATCTATTTAAAATTCTCCTGTTAATTTAAATAAAGGCATTTCAATAAACTATCAAATGGCTCTAGCTGAGTAAATCTTATATACATTTTTTTTTATCGTGGAGTTTGGACTTGTCCTTCTTTCTGACTTTGAGCATCGCCATGGCATGATTGGCACCAATGAGTAATGACAACTCTGTGAGAGAGTTCATGTGACGTTAAAGAAATAGTCATTACTCTTTTTGTCGTGTAGTTTTTGTTCTTGGATGCACCACTGGTGCATCCAACAGCACCACCAAACCTCAGAACTAATTAAGAGTTACCATGCTGTTTTGTTCTATAGAATTTGTACTATTCTCTATCTTATCTGCTATTAAAAAAACAAAGACAAAAAATTCAAACCTGACAAAAAACTGAGTAAAATGCGACCTTCCAAATGATCTTTTTTTTTTTTAAGTCACAATCTATCAAAAAAAAAAAAAAAACTATTTTGTTCTTTATATTTTGGAGTCAAAGTTAATTTAGTCCATACATTGGATAGCAGTTAATTTGATCATTGTTATTTTTAACTTGCAGTCAGTTTAATCTCTACCGTTAACACACTAACGAAAAATGTCTACGTGACAAACAGTTTGCATTATTGACGAGTCTAATATTTAAATATTAAATAAAATGCTGATGAGACAGAATGTTAGTGGCTACCTCAGTGCTTAGATGGCAAGAAAACTCCACATCAGCTGTTTAAAAAATAATTTTCTTTTCTTTACCAATTTTGTTCCCATCTTCTTTTTTTTTTTTTTTCTTTTTAATTTTATTACAATTTCTTTTAGCCACCACCAATCTTTGACAACCAAGTCCTCCGTAGCACCTAAAAATATCCTCCATCACTGATCTAGGAAACCAATGTGAGAGACAGAGAGCAGGAGCCTTGTGTTTGGAGAGAATCAGAATAAGTGATAAAGGGTTAGATTTAAGTTTGAATGTGAGAATTGAGGGTTTATTTGAGTAAAGGGGACAAAGAGAGGCAGATGCTTGTGCTGTGGTGGAAGCGGCAGTGGCGGCAATGAGCGTTGTTGGGAGGCCGAAGCTTCTCTCTCTCGTATTCTCTGTTGCCGTCACCGCGTGATCTGCAAAATGGGTACATGGATAATGGATTTGATTGGAATGTGTTTCAGTTTTGGGTTCTCTTGTTGTGTATTCTTTTTTAGATGTAATGATTTTGGTGTACATGGATCATCTGAGCATTTGACCATCTTCTTGATCTGTAAGCATATTTTGATTATTGGGATTACTAGGAAGTGAGGATTGGGTTTCAAAATGTTGCTTCAACTCTGGGAAAGGTGGTTCAATTCTAGTGTAGTAACCTAATAAATGGTAAATGGAGGCATCCTCCCATTCCTGTTTAGAACTGGTAAGAGGTGTGTCAGTCTGTCATCAAAGGAAATGTTCTTCTATGATTCATTTCCAGAAGAAAAAGATTTTACCCAGACGTTGCAATTGGACATAGCCTCTTGTGGTGACCCATTTCCAAAACAATGAATGAATAGTTTCTAAATAATGAATGAATGGTTAGAGAAATTGTAATAAAGTTAAATGAAAAAATAAAGATAGGAACAGAATTGGTAAAGAAAAGAAAATTATTTTTTAAAAAGTTGATGTGGATTTTTCTTGCCATCTAATCAGAGATGTAGCCAATAAAATTTTGCCACATTAACATTTTATTTAATGTTTAAATATTAGACACGTCAACAATGCAAACAGTTTGTCACGTAGACATTTTCTGTTAGTAAGTTAACGGCAAGAACCAAATTAACTTCAAGTAGAATATAACAAAGACTAAATTGACTGCTATCAAAATGTACGTACTAAATTGACTGTGGCTTTAAAATGTAGGAACCAAAATGGTGTTTTCGCAAAAAAAAAAAAAAAAAAAGGCACAATATAAAATCTATTTAGAAATGACTAGAAACTTCCCAACATTGGAAATCGGTATACTAACATGAACTCAAAATAATAATGGTCTTTTGGTTGTATTGTTTAAACAACAGTTTTCGTTGATTAAACAACACATATATTTTCATAATACTTTTTCATTCACACATATTTCCACTACACTTAACCAAAGTTATTAAAACAATATTACCAAATGGACCTTGATAGCAATAAATCAAGAAAAATAATAAATTGGGTGATATAATAGAGATATGGTAACTTTGATTTTTTTAGGATTGGGGTAGGTTAGAGAAAATCAAACAAAGATAAAATATAATAAATAGTAAAGGCAATTCCAATCATGAAACTTCCTACAACTTTCCTTAAGGGTGTGTTTAGTCGAGGTGAAAATAGAAATGATGGAAAATAAAGAGAGGAAAATAAGATGGAAAATGTTATTTTTCATTGTTTGATTGAGGAAGGAAAATAGGAAAGACAGAAAATAAGGGAGAAAGTTTTCCCTCCTGGCTCACTTTTTTTATCCTCCCAAATTGGGAGGAAGATGAAGAGGAAAAGTGAAGAAAAATCAATTTTACACAAGTACCCCCTCACCTATCCCTCACATATTATGTAATAAGGGTATAATAGTCAATTTATATAAATTACATTTTCCATCATTCCATTTTTCTCTCCAACCAAACAAAAAAGTTTTTCACTCTCCCACTTTTTCACCCCTCCAACCAAACACATAAGAGGGAAAACTAAATATTTTCTATATTCTCACTTTTCCATCTTCCCACAATTTTCTATCCTCTCACTTTTCTACTCCTTCAACCAAACAGACCCTAACTCTCCAATTTAATCCTACTATAATAGTTTTCCTCTTTAATTATTGTCTCTCTATTTTTTTCTTTCTTTCTTAAACTGAGCACATGGAAAGTTTTTTTTTTACCACCAATTGTTTGTTCAAGCCTATTCGTCTCCTTGACCTTGACAACATGGTCCGCATCCTCAAGGTCCTCTCTATTATCGCATGCAATGTTTTGTGTGAATTCTCTGTTTTCTTTCTTCTTCTTCTTCTTTCTTTAAAAAAAAAAAATTATATTTAGGGTCTATTTGAGATCTAAATTTTGTTGAAACTGAAATTTTTTTGCTGAAAGTATAGTAAATAAAGGTAAAAGTTAGCTGAATAATATAATGAGACCCATAAATAGTATCAAAAAATGTAATAGGACCCATGAATAGTAGTAAAAATAAGCTACATAGTAAAATAAGTTGGTAAAAATAATTTTTGCCAATTTCTATTTCTATTTGGATGATGAGAAAGCAGAGAGAAAGGGGAGGACATGGATATTTTTTCTTGGATTTTGTGTCTCATTTTTGTTTTATCATTGGTACAATTTATACTTACCAATTGTGATGGGAAAATTACAAAAGTTTTTCTCTTACTAGTATTTGAAAAAAGTTAACAGTAAGCATATTCGAGAATAGTTGTAAATCTCATATAATTTTTTATTTTATTTTTATGAAAGTCTGATATAATTTGCGTTGTTTTGGTAAAATTAAATGGACGCATCATTTTAGTTTTGATAAATTACTTATTTGGTTTTTAATTTTTACACTATGTGTCAATTTGGTACTTAATTTTTTTTAGTAAATAATAATACTAATTAGAACACACACGAAAATATTAATAATAGTATTTATAATGTATTATATAACTAGAGTACAACTACAAAAGAGCCTAATCTTTGTAGTTGTAGATTGGGGTTATAAACAACAGACACTAGACACATACAAGTAATGTGGGATAAACATTCTTATTTTTTGTTGAGTAAGCATAAATACTTATTAGAACACATATGAAAATAGTAACACATACAACTAATGTGGAATAAACATCCCTATTTTTTTTTAGAAAACATAAATACTTATTAGAACACATATGAAAATATTAAAATAGTAATAATAGTGTTTTAAACCGGGTTTATAATGTATTGCATAACCATAGTACAACTATTAAAGGGCCTAACCTATTAAAAAAAAATTATCACAATCTATCAAATTTGGTCCTCAATTTCAAGTGTGTTAGATGGTATGTGTATTGCCATGTCCATATAGAATAAAAAAAAAAAAACCGTTTATGGTTATGGAGCTGGGATTGTAAAATTCCCACAATACTGTTATGGAAAAATTCAATATTTTCAATATCCCTTTAATTATAGCAAAATAACATGGGACTAAAACGAATTTAATGTGGCTTTGGACAAAAAGAAAATTTAAATTTAAATTTTCCGTTTAACTCACGAAAAACAATAGCACAAGGGACAAAGTACAAATCACGGAAATTTAATGGAAAAACTGCTATATTATAAAGTAAAAAGGAACTAAGGTTTTTCTTAGTCAACCGATGCTTTCGGTGTTTTTCTAAATTTTTAAAAAACAAAACAATTTTTTTTTGGTTGTTTCTAACCGAGATACGAGTTGAAATCTCTTATTCCATTATTGATTTTTTTTTTTATAAAAAAAACACTTTTATATTTCATGCTGAAAAGTTAAATTTGTACCAAAGTTTTTTATATTTTTTACTTTTTTATGGTTTACATGTTCTGATAACAGTCTTCCTAAGTAGTTGACAAAAAATAATGTGTCCAAAAAGCTCTTTTATTCTCACCGTGCTTCTTTCTCAGTGTCACTCTCAACTCACTCTCTGAAGCTCTCACATCTCTTTGTCTCTCCTCCTCTCAAAACTCTCTCAAGCTCACTCTCTCAAACTCTCACCTCTCTGTTTCACCGCCGCCGGCCCAACTCGATCCTCAACGTCACCGCCCACCGAAGCTCGACGTCACCGACCCACCAGCCGACCCACTTAGTCGAACTCCCAAGCCGCCGATCAGCCTCAGACCCACGCCGCCAATCACTTCTCTTCCGCCGATCCATTCAGGTCAGTTGTCTCTGTCTTCTTCATCTACATGCTTGGGATTTTTGATTTGGGTATAACATCAAAGAAAAGGATGGATATTTTGTTCTCTGCTGGAACGGGTGTCCCTTATTTTCCATTTCAGCTTGTCGTGAAATTGCAGTAATATAACATTTCTTGTATTGATCAGCTAAACTTCACTGACTCATCGTTTTGCTAAAATTTTCTAGCTTTCACGATCAGTACTGCAATTCCATTTCACAAATAAGTAAAGTTTTCAGTTTGCACTGCACACACCCATCTCATTTATTTCTCTCATATTATTCCCTCTTTGAAATGAAAAATACACATCAAATGGTTTTCTTTTTCTCTAATTTATCTTTCCTTTCAATTTTTTTTTCTTCAGTCTTAATTGATAGTACTTTTAAAAAAAATCTATTTTGTGTTTCAAGATTTACTGGTATATTTTCAGCAGCTTTCATGAGTACCCAAAAAGATTGGTCATTATGTCCTTCAACAGCAACGTGGAAATATGACGTTTTCCTCAGTTTTAGAGGCAAGGACAGCCGGAACAGTTTTGTGAGCCATCTATATTTTGCTTTGAAACAGAAGGGCATTTTAACTTTCAAGGATGATGTACGACTTGAGAGAGGAAAACCTATTTCAGATCTATTTGAAGCAATAGAAGAATCGAAGTTTGCTATTGTCATTTTTCTCAAGAAACTATGCATCTTCGAGATGGTGTTTGGAGGAACTTGCAAAGATTGTTGAATGCAAGAAAGAGATGGGAATGGTTGTTTTGCCAATTTTCTACAAAGTGGATCCATCTGATATACGGATACAAAGGACCATGGCTCGATCCATCTGAAAACCATTTTAAGAAGAATCTAAAGAAGGTGCAAAGGTGGAAAGATGCTTTGAAAGAAGTTGTCAATATCTGTGGATGGCATTTACAAAATAGGTAATTTAATTTAACATATTTCTTTATTTAAAATGTTTCAAACAACTCTTCTTACAGCATTAAGCATATGATTTTATTTTATTTTTGAGATAAGCATTAAGAATACTAATAACAGGACATCAAATTTGTATTTATAATACATCTAACAACAAGAATTAAGCATTTCTCCCAAAAATTTTGGAACTAATGAGTAGGGCCAGCTCAATATAAGTTGATTTTTTTTTTAATATTTAAATATCAATGAAAGAGTAAAAATAAAAAATAAAACATCACACTTTCTGAGAGTTGAATAAATTGGAGATTCTTGATTCAGTTTCTCTTTATCTATATACATATATATATATATATATATATATATAATATTAAGTTCTCAACGTCATGAGTTCAAATTGGATATCAGTCTTTCCTGTTGAATTGTATAAAGCTCAACTAGAAATAGAAATACAATATTAATCATTTTTAAAGACTTAACTTTTAATAAAAACCACCGGGGCAGGGGATATACCCACTCCAAACACCTTCTTCCACCCATTGAAGATGTAAATTCTACAACCTTCAAATGCAATTATCTACGTAATTTTCCGGAAAAAAAAAAAAAAATAAATAAAATAAAATAAAGAGAGTTAAGGACTTGTCAACCTACTTTTATTGTTAAATACTTAAATTGTATTGTTAAAATGATCAATATGGTAACACAAAGCGAATAGGGTCATTTTGGTTCAGTGATTTGTGTCACTTATTTGTGCCGCTTGCTCCCTTCATGGAAGAATATTGGACTTGTTGGCAAGGAGAAACTGTCACACTGCTAGGAGACAAGAAGACAAGTGCAACTGATTGTATGACCATGATTCTCATTCTTGTTGCCTGCACTTAGTCATTAAAATTTTTTAAAGTGCAACAATAGCATATGCATACCACTGCAAACAGTATTATTTGAGTTTAAGTACTATGTCATTACAAATGATATATTGAACTATTATCTAGATTGCACTCAGATAGCGATGCTAATGCAACTTAGTCACAATACTTGGAAATTACAAGCATGAATAGTTTAGCTAGAGGTAGCATCTAGCTTCCTCCCTTGAGTAATTCCATTTGTTAAATGTTTCCCACTTGTTTAAGCGAATAACTGACTTTTGTGTTCTTCCTTTTTTTCTTTTCATTTTTGTCTGCTATGAAATTTTTATTATTTTAAAGTAGGACAACAATTTGTAATGTTACTAAAATATTGTTTATGTGCATGTTAGACACTTTGTGGACGTTGTTATTGTAATTGTCACAATGCAACAAACTTTAGAATCACATCGTAGTTAGTGAATGTTCCTAAATTCAAACTATGAGGAGCTTGATCATAACTTTTATGAGAAATTAATTTGGAAATGCAAAATTTCTTCTAATCTGATTAAAACTATCTTCATTAGAAACCTGTGATGCTTGTACCTATATGTTAATAGATGTGAAACCACCAACTATTTAAGATGCTTTCACAGGAGACAGTCTTCATTGCTAAAAGCATCAAGTACCATTTTGTTTGTGTTAGGATCTTAGAGCATTGGCTGATTCCGTGTCAAATTTCCATGTATTTAAATCTTTCAATTTCATTGTATCTTGTATTTTGGGGGTTTTATTGGTATTGAGTTAGTGAGTATAGGGAGGCATGCGCTGAAGTTGAAGCTGAAGTCTGCAGAATTCTGCTTCTCCAAAAATGAATGTGTCAAGCAAAAGTGTGGTACAAAATCAAGATTTGAAACTTATAAAAAAAAATCAAGATTTGAAAAACCGTTGCACAGAGAATTTGCCCCTTACTTCACTCATACAAAAATTGATTACCTGTAAGTCATTGTCTTTCTTCTTACTCTTAGTTTTGTTGGTTGTTGTGTTATCTTTTTATCTTTCCTTTGGCATATACTTGAACTTATGTTTGATTTAATTTTAAATTCTAAATACTATATTGCTAGCTGCAGCTTATCTTCTTTATTGGCACTTATTCCAACAAAAGAATCATTAAAGATTGTTGAACTTCTTGTCTTTTTTTCTTAATCAATTTACAAAAGAATCATTGAATAACACTTATTAGTATACCTAGTTAATTTAATATGTGTATTATTAAATCTTATGGATTGGTTCAATTTGTAAAAGAATCATCCCCATTCTTGAAGCTACTCTTTTAATCCCAAAAAAGAAAAAATAGTTTTATAAAATAAACAATTGATTAGGGTAATTTTGGTTCAGTGATTTTTGTTGGTTGCCCCATTGATGTAGGATTGTTGGACTTGTTCATGAGGAGAAACTGTCACGTGGCCAAGAGAGAAGACAAGTGCATGCATGTATGCTTCTGATTTTCACTCGATCTAATAGATTGCAGGGTAAAATCTGCACTCTTGTTGCCTATATGCATGCCACTGCAAACCTTATAATTGGAATTAATTATTATGTCTTCAAATATTATACATGTGAACTAATGTATAGATCACAATTAGAATGATTAGTCTGGAAAGACAAAGCATCTAGCTTCCTCATAGAAGATTTTCTATGGTTTTGTAATAACCTTCAACCAAAGAAAATGCCCTTTATCTGTTTAAGATTTCAGCTGATTTTTCTATCCTTGTTTTTGTCTCTTTCTTTGAAATTTTTATTATTTTAGTATAGGATGGCAATTATAAAAGTTATTAAAATCATTTGTATTAGCATGTTTGAGGACATCGTTACTATAATTCTCATAATACAACAAACTTTAGAATCAAATCACAGTTAGTGAATGTTCAAATTTCAAACATGAGGAGCTTGATCATAACTTATTCTTATTAGGAATTAATGTGGATATGCAAATCATTGACCAAATCACTCAACCGAGTTCTTGATATATCCAAATATCATCAACATTGTACATGATTGATTGATCCATAGCATCAGTTATGTTTTTGGTAATTTGCTTAAGCTATCTTCATTAGGAACCTAAGCTTGTTCAAAGATGTGCAGTAACCAACTCTATAAAAAGCTCTCTCAGGTGACAATCTTCAAGGTAAAAAGCATTTGATTCCAGTTTTATCTATTACCAAAACAATGCTATGAACAAGTATATGTTACTCGATTGTTGACATTTTGTGATGAATCAATGATCTACCATAATAGAGCACTGAACAGTAAGTATATTTGAATGGCCTTAGCCATGTGTTGCTCTTAGTCTGCAATGTAAGGAAATCATCATACATGTCATTGTCTTATGTAATGCCTGTGTAGAAACATCGGTGAGACTTTAATAATTTTGCAATCCTTTCTTTCTCTACTTTTCGTTGCTAGATATTTTTCTCCCCCCCCCCCCCCCTTTTTTCCTTATTCTTTTAAGACATTTAGGAGTTTCATAAGTTTTATATATATATATATCAGTGTAGCTTGAAAGAAAATGGGCGCTGCGACATTAATTTCCTCATTAATCTGTAAGATCAACAGTTTAGATTTCTTTTAATATGTAGTGGCTCTTTGATTATGTAAATTTTTACCATAAGACTTTTGTGCTTTTGCCTCTTGATGTACTGGAAAGTTTCTCAACCTTTTTAAAAACTTTTTCTCTGAATTAAATTATTCACTCCAAGTTGTCCATGCCCATTTCAGATCATGAGCAGGCAAAGCTGACCGTGCCCATTTCACATGATGAAACAAACCAAGAGACCTATTTCCAAATTGTAACTAAATTAGGTTATACCCTGTCAAAGAGACTCAAGTAGAATTAGAAGTAAAAGACAACAGTAGACAGTAGAGAATTCTGCCCATAGAACGGACTTAACTATAAATTGCTAATCATATCATCCGGTGCGTATTCATCATAACAGTAATTGGATTCAAGCAGGAAAGCAACTGTGCTGACAAGGTTGAAAATTGGAGAAGGTAGCCTACTTGGATTGGGAAGGCCTCCTGCTCTAGTTTTTACTGTTGTTTTATTATATCTAGAATTTAAGTTTTCTCCAAAACTTTCTAATTAGTTTTGTTATTTAGACTGATGCATTATGTTTCATAGTGGCAAGATGCTACGCTTTAATAATCATTCTTTATATATATATATATATATATATATATATATATATATAGGCCTTCTTTTTTGAAGTATTTACATTTTTTTTGTATTATATTTTGGGATATCCTTAAGGAAGTTGAAACAATCTGCTTCTGTTAATTAGTACTTGAAGTTAGCTTCTTTGACTTGGAAACAGGACCTGGATAGGGAGCTATACTCTCCTGAAGTGGCTGCTCAAATTTTAACTACCTGTATCTGAAAGTGAGGAGTTACTGATACACTGATATGGCCTCATGTTAAACATGGACGACATTTGATCAAAATAGCCTACCAATTGCTGCATGCATTGGAAGTAAGGGATCTGGTAATGGATTCTCATCAGAGTTTCATGGCTCTTAGATGGAGAAATCTGTGGAGCTTGAAGCTTTCTTTGAATATGTGTTTTTGTGTGGAAGTGTTGGCAATAGTACATGGCCACTAAAACAGATTAGTAGAAATGAAACATAGTGTTAACCTATTGTAACGCATTCTATCACATAAGCTTATATGAAAACTAAAGTAGGCAGAATGGACTGAATAGGACCAAAGAGGATAGAATGGACCGAATAGTATTGAAGTGGACCAAAGTGGACTGATTAGGACCGAATAGACTAGAGTAGACCGAATATAGGGCAAAGTGGACTAAATAAGACCAAACAAACAGAAATAGATTGAATAGGACCGAATAAGGCTGAAGTGAGTTCAATTGGTCAATAGTTTGATCCATTAAAATGTAGGCTTAATAAGTCTATATAATTTAAAAGTCATGATATTTGAAATATCCTAAATTTGCACAAACAAATATTTTGTTTCTGATTTTAGTGTCAAATACACGGTCTAAACTTTATAGCAAACAATTTTAGTCTATAAAATTTAAAATGATTGCTTTTAGTAAAATGACATGACCAAACTAAAAACAAAGTGTGTACATGATTGTCTTAGGTTTGAGAAGCCTTTTATTCTATATTGACCTCATCAAGTCGAGAAATTGCTCACCCAAGCTAACATAACCCAAAATAGCTTTAAAATTCAACTCAACCCAACCTGTAAGGGTCAGATCGGAGCCATTTGGTTTGGTAAGGTCTAATAAAAAAAAAAAATCATTAAATCATTTACATTCATTATTGAAAAAATATTACAATATAGCCTAATTTTTTTGAGAGAGAATATAGCCTAATATTTGAATTATATTAAATAAATATCAAAATATTAAAATAAATCAAACTATCAAAATTTTACCAAGTCTCTAAATCTAAAATGAACCAAGTTAACAATTTTAAAATACATAAAATTTTGAAAATTATTAACAAGGAGTTGTGTTATTTGAGTTGAAATGCTAATCCGAACCAGACCCAAGCCATGCTTTGGGGGGGGAATTTAATTAAAAAAAAGTTTGTAATCAACCAGACCCAATGGCCTAAGTCATAATTAGGAAACTTCTTACGACTTTATTACACAGAAAATTAGTTGGCATGCCGAATGTTCAATCTTCTAAAGAACAATCAAAGCTCTTTTGTCTCTTCTTTTTCTTAGTGGAGGAGTACATTACTTTAGACTAGTGTAAACAAAACTTTAGACTAGTTACCAGGAACTTACTCTTTTGTCTCTTTTCTTTTCGTGGTGGAGGAGTACATTACTTGCATCCCATGTACCTCGCCTAAAGAAACCAAAAAAAGAAAAGTCAAGAGTAAATGCATTAAGAAGTCTGTGGTAGTAAGGATAAAAGAAAACGTGGAATAAAAAGAAAAGAAAAGAAAAGGTTGGAATCGTTTTCCTCATACAAAGGTGAGAGTATTGTCTAAGCACATAACAAATACTACAAAATAAGAAATTCTTCTATTAAAACTGTACGCTTGAGCATTGTTTCAAGAGGTTTTAGAGCTTTACAACAACCAATTGCTGCAATTCTCCATATCCGTAAGCAGGGACAGATAACCTAACCCAAATATTTCTTTTTTTGTAGTTAGGCTCCTTCTCCGGCTCCTTCTCCCCAATCAGCCTAGCTAACTTAACTCAAATAGCAACTATCCAACCCAAAAACTTAACAAAAACAATAAAATATTCATAATAGTGATTGTATTTTAGCAAAAAAGACTATTTTACCACCAAATAACCAAAAAATTCTTTTTTTTTATGGATAGATAATTAGAAACTTTTTATAAATGATAGAAAAATAAGAAATATAAGAAGTTCATGATGATGAACAACAAGCAAAAATAGGAACAAACAGCACAATAAACCAAGGGAAATCAGGAAACTAAGTTAAGGGAGGACAAAAACTCAGAGAGAGAAGAGTAATTAGTAAAACCCCAATACTGAGACCACTCAAAAAGACTACAATGGCATAAAAGTTTTAACTCATCCAACATCTTCCCTTTGTCCTCGAAGGATTGACAATTTCGTTTCAACCACACAATCCATATTAAGCACCCTGGAACCAAGTTCTAAATGTCCGAGTTGTGCTTGCCAAGCCACTGATGCCAGCAAGATAACAAACCTACCACCAATCCTGGCATAAAACAAAGAATACCAAAGGCCTAAAGCATAGAAGTCCAAAGGGAGTGAGTAACAGGACAATGAAGAAGAAGGTGGTAAACCGACTCTCCATCACAGCAACACATACAACACCTATTAGCCAAAGGGCTGCCCTTAAGCATTAAATTATCCAAAGTAAGGATCTGATCATGAGCAGCAATCCACAGAATGAACGCCACATGCTTAGGAATCTTTGGTTTCCAAATACCCTTCCAAGAAAACAAAGAATTGGAGGCACCTTGGATATCATGGTAGTAAGAACAAGTGTCGAACTTACCATCCCCTTTTAGTTGCTAGTGAAGAATATCTCCCCTATTACCCCGAGGAATACGAGTATGGATAAGTTGAAGGAGAGAATACGAAGTAGCCAACTCCCAATCTTCAAAAGCTCTATAAAACCTTAAATTCCACACTCTAACAATTCCCCTTTCTGGAATCCATAAAACCTCAGAGATAAAAGCACCCTTAATCACTGAACACACATAGAGCTCAAGATAAAGAACTTTTAGAGTGTTGTCACCAATCCACCTATCATGCCAGAAGCAGATACGAGTGCCTTCACCCACTACAAAAGATAGATGCTTAGAAAAGCTCTCCCACCCTTCATTAATGCTTCTCCATAGGCCACACCCATGAGACCTCCTGCAAACATTAGTCCTCCACCCCCCTTGACCCTCACCATATTTGGTTGAGATAACTTGCCACCAAAGATTGGTTACTTCATGACCATATCTCCATAGCCATTTCCCTAAAAGATCTTGATTAAAAAACCCTCAGCTTTCAACCACATGTTTTCAAATTTGGAGGCACTTCGACCACATCTAACGACTCCAGCTTTCAACAAAAGGGGGCAGTGGTTTGAGAGAACACGAGGAAGCACCCGTTGGAATACATTCTCAAAGTGCTCCTCCCAATCGAGAGAAACCAAAGCCCTGTCAATTCTTAACATAGAGGGAAGACTAGAATCTCTAAACCAAGTGAAGGAGGCCCCCTCTAAAGGTAAATCAACTAAAGAATTATTCTCTATTCAAGAATGCGAACATAGCAGGGCTAAAAGTCTCGCAACCAAGCCGCTCACTTAGGAACCTGATTATATTAAAATCCCCTACTAGACACCAAGTCGTGGGCCATCTAGTGCGCACCTGAGATAACTCCTCCCACATCTTCTACAAGAACTACCCCTTCCCCAAACTCAGCTTCCAACCCATTACCTAAATCTGAAAAAGGAAACAAACTATTTTGCACCACTGGCTCACTCCTTGCCATTTTCGAGTTTATCACCAAGTCTCTGGTGAATCCAGAGTCCTGAAAGCCAACACTGTGAGTCATCTTGGAACCGGGGCTCAAGAACCCTGAAAAATCCATGCTGGCGTCGAGCTTAGTGGTATTGGAACTACAACCAGACTCCGATACTTTTTCGGTCACTGGGTCACCACATGCCGTCAAAGTCATCATCTCATCCCCCCTTGCTTTCGCGCCCTCTTGTCTCTCCAACGAAAGCTGGGTCTCCAACGGCTTCAGACCTTGATACACCAACACTTGGGCATCATGATCTGACTTAATATTGTGAGAATGGGCTGGGTTTGGGTTTGACAGCTTTAGGCTTTGGCGAGGCCTCCAAACTAAATTGAGCTTGGTTGAAATAAAAGGGCTCGGGGGAATAGAGTTATGTCTGATGGGCTTAAAAGGTTTTAAAGGTTTTGGGCCCACTTCATTAACCTTAGACCACACTAACACCCATCTCCCATTTAACACACGCTCCAAACGCATAAAAATATCCAAGGACAGTTTAGTTTCCAACCCTTCACTTTCAACTTCCTTAATCGTTGACAAAAACAGCTCGAGGAGCTCCCTCTGTACTAGAGTACTACCCTTACTGGAATCCCGGTTGTCATGGCTGTAATTTGACAAAAGCTTCTCTCCAAGCTGCTCCCTCTGTCCTAGGATGCTTTTCTTGCAGGTAATACGACTGCGATCTGACACAATCTTCACCCCACCCGATGCAGATTTCTTCTTTCCTTCGTCTCCTCCGCCATTGGTATTTTTCCATTTCCCTGCCACCACCGACGCATATGACATTGAGGCATCTCTTTTGGGAATACCTGAGGTTACTTTGCCTATAATTTTTGCACCGCCGTGATTATGAGGTCTATCAGTCCCCGCCACTGCCTTAGCCTTTGGTGCACTTTGTATATTATGAGGCACTCCCTAACTGTTAAGAGAAGCTAGTTTCAATATTCTCCGCAGGTTTAGGCCAAAGTCACGCCAACCACTACCCAATCTTCCCTTAGGTATCACAATATTCCCCTTCCGTCGACCATGAATAAGTTCAGAAACCATTAAAAACTTGCCATAGACGTTGGACCCCAATTGAAGGATGAAAACAACTTCCCCCTCTCTAATCGTTCTTGCATAATGACCAGGTGTTAGCTTTGAATTTAATTCCTCCAAGTGGAACAAAAATCTGTTTGCATTCTCCTTCCCCAGAAAAACAAAGCGCATAGAAGTATGGCCTCTCTCAAAGATCCGTAAAGAGAAATAAGAACCCCCTTCCTCTACGGAAAACTCAAACGTTTTGGATTCAATAAAGAAAAAAGTGGAACCACCCATTGCTGAATACAATATTCCCTACAAATTTTACAAGACAGATACTAACATTCTCACAAATTGTATGGATTGAGTTGGGTTTGATCATCAGGTTGAAGCTATTTTGTCAGGCCTAATAAAAATACTAAGTTTTAGCTTTTAAGACTATTTTCCCAAAAAATTCATGTGTTATTGGAGAAACTAAAGTTAAATTTTTTGCAATTACAGTAAACTAATATAAATACCAGTTGACTGTAGCAAGTTGTTAAAAATAAAATACACTATTTTATTAAAATTATATCTCTTCCTTCAATTAAATGACTCAAATTCTTTCTCTTCCTTTACTATATTAATGAGTTGTTTATATTATTTTAAATGAAATGATAAAAAAAAAAAAAACATTTAATACTAGCTGTATTAAAGTGAAATTGTAAAATAGATAAAATAGTTTTTTGAAGTGCTAAAAGCTAAAATTTTTAGCACTACCACTGTGATTGCTCTAACTTAGGGATGGCAATGGGGTGGGGCGGGGCCGAAGGATGGGATCTTCGCCCCCGCCCCGTACAGATTTTTCTTGCCAAATCCCCGCCCCGCCCCGCCCCGCATGACAGGGAAAATTCCTTGCCCCATCCCTGCCCCTTAAGGCCCCGCGAAGACCCGCGAGACCCCGCCCTACACAGTAAAACTTTATTTCTTGTTAATTTTCCCTACAACTATTACCATTTTTCAAACAAAATGACATGTTTCAATATTAAAAATATACTTGAAATTATAAATAAATTTATCCTATCAAATCAAACTAATTTTTAGCAAAAACTAAATAATATTATCTAAATGTTTAACAAGACAATATCACAAAAAAAATCTCATAGTATGACACAATAAAATAATCCAAACTCCTAATAAGATGATGATATTAGTACCTTACTTCCAACTTTGCTAGGGAGAAAAAAGAGATAGAACCACATTAGGTAGAATAAAATAAGATAATGATATTTTTGTTTAAATAATAAGGTTTTAGAGTATGAAAAAATTACAACTTAACCCTTATTAACGAGGGGCGGGGCGGGGCGGGGTGGGTTTAAAAAGTGTAAACCCATTCCCGCCCCGCCCCGTGGTGCGGGTCTAAAATCTCGCCCCATCCCCGCCCCATAACCTTTGCGGGGCGGGGAAAACCCGCACGAGGCGAAACAGGGAGGGGCGGGTCAAGCGGGGCGGGGAAAAATTGCCATCCCTACTCTAACTTCAACAACAACAAAAATCCTAGTTAGCCTAGTATTAAAAAAAAAAAAATTATTTTATTTTTTTTGTCACTATTGGTAGATAATTGCATCTTAATGTATTTAGAAACAAAAATTTTGTGTATTTATAATTTTCTAATACTATATGGATGCCTATTTGGAGTTTTTTATTTTTTATTTTTTAATCTGGCCCTCGCTAGCTTAAAATCCTAGTAGGTCCATCTCTGTCCGCAAGTTCTTGCTCTTCTTGCACGCATTTATGTCTTTTGTTTCTCTCATTTCACTTCCTCTTTGAAAAAAAAAAATCCACATCAAATTGTTTTTTCTTCTTCCTTACTCTATTTTCCATTTATTTATTTTTCATCAACTTTAATTGATACCTAATCTATTGGAGATGCTCACATATGATTTTTTTTATACAAAATAGAAATTCTACTCTAACCTAATCTAAGTGTATGTGTGTGAAGATCCCTCATAGAAACTTGAACTCTGATCCTTGCCCCCCACTCCCCACAAGCACTTATACTTGTAAATTAATCATTACAAAAAGGGTGTGCTGTGGTACTTGTACTTGTGGAGTGTTAATTCCTTACAATTTGTATGAGAAAAACCCTTATTTATTGAAGATGCTCTTATATGTTAGGGAAAATTAATTCCTTGCATTATTAAGTGGTTGATTACATAGTAAGAAACAATTTTTTTTTTGTATATATATATTAAAATGAGGAAGTTACTAATAGAGAAAGGATTCTCAATCACAAATCAACAATTTTTTTCTCTCTCAACGGAATACATTCCCAGAGTAGAATTACCAAACACAGTCCTAGTGGATGTATGTTCACGTTACATTTGGTATCCTAGGATATAGAACAAAGCAATATAAATAGAACTTGGGTTTTACTTTAGACAATTTTTTATAGAAAAATAAAAAGTACCCCATTTTTTTTTATTACAGCTTTTTGAATTTTTCATAAAAAATTTTCTAAAATTGATAATTAATGTATAGTTGGTCAAAATGCAAGATATAATGTGCATATAGATGGTCCCTAATTATTGTGAAACAAACAGAGCGTATCACCTAGGCTAATCACATCATAATGACATATCAGAAAAAGAAAGAAATCATGCACTACTTGTACCCTTTCTTCAGCATTTATGCATATCGCATCATAATGGCATCTGAATTCTGAACAAAAAGAACAAAAGCAATATGAAAAGAACTTAAGTTGGTCAAAAAGAATAAAAGATAGGACATTACAACTAGAAATAGGAACTTTCTCTTTCTCCAATCTCTCCTGGTATAAACTTTTTTTAGTATCAGATATCCGCTCGTGTTGTTTCAAGAGATTTTAGAGCTTTATAATCCTCACTGCAATTCACCAAATCTGCAAGTTCTCACTTTTCTTTTCTGCTTCCGTTTCTTTATTTCTTTCTTTTCCTATTTCCTAATTTATTTTCCTTATAATTTGATCTTCAGTTTTCATTGAGTGTAGCTTTTATCTAAATTGTGATTGAAAATTTATCAGAATATTTTCAATGGCTTCCATGAAAAACAAAAGAGCCTTATCATCTTCCTCTTCCACCCATCGATTGACATACGAAGTATTCCTCAGTTTTAGAGGTGAGGACACCCGAAATGGTTTTACGAGCCATTTATATACTGTGTTGGATCAAAAGGGCACTTATACCTTGAAAAACTTGAAAGAGGAAAATCTAGGCGTATGTGTTTTAGATGATGAAAAACTTGAAAGAGGAAAATCAATTTTACCTACACTGATGAAAGCAATAAAAGAATCAAGGTTTGCTACTGTCATTCTCTCAAAAAATTTTGCATCTTCAACGTGGTGCCTAGAGGAACTTGAAGAGATCATTGGATGCATAACCAAGACAGGAATAACAGTTTTACCTATTTTTTATTTTGTAGATCCATATGATGTATGGAAGCAGACAGGAGCTTTCAAACAAGCTTTTGATGAACATGAACAATGTTTCAAGGAGAACATAGAGAAGGTTCAAAAATGGAGAGCTATTTTGAAAAAAGTGGCCAATACCTCAGGATGGCATTTGCCAAAAAGGTAATTGAATTTAAAATTTATATATTTAAATAACACTTTGTTGCTTTGGATGGTTTTAGTTAATGCCAATCAGGTTCAATATTTTTCAAAACTTACCAACTTGGTCCCTAATTATTGTGAGAAAGGAGAAAATGAGTAAATGATTAGGGTTCAAGTTGGATTTACCAATTTAGAGACCAAGTTAATCAATTTTGAAAAGTCTTGAATTTGGCTGGCATTAATAAAGTTAATAATGTAATCTATAACCTCCTAAGACAAACTTTTATTACATAGTATATAATGTAATTTATACTAATATAAAAACAAGATATAGGGTTCGTTTGGATAGAACTTATTGCTGAAAACTAAAAACACTGTAGTAAAATAATTTTTAAATGTATGAATAGTACGATGGGACCAATTTTTAATATTTTTTTTTCTGAATAGAGTGCTTGTGGGTCTCATGAACAGTATATGAACAGTGCATAAATAGTAACTTTGTCTCCAGCACAGTGCTGAACAGTACCGGTTACTGTTCATGAACAATAACCAGTACAGTGAAATAACGTGCATGAACAGTATCGATTACTGTTCATGCATGTTGAAAAAAAGAAAAAGAAAAAAGAGAAAACACAAAACACTCAAAACGCAGCCATTATAATCTGTATCCAAACGGATACATGATATGATGGTTTAATCTTCTTCTTTTTTTTTATAGGGATGGTTTAATCTTTTAATTACCAAAAAAGTTATCATTAAATAGTTAAAACTTAAGATGACAAAATTTGAAGTACAATATGACGAGTTTATTTTAAAAAAAAATCAAAAAAAGACTATGATGAGCTTAAACTTATAAAAATAAAAAGATACAATACACACACACACACACACACACACACACATATATATATATATATAGAGAGAGAGAGAGAGAGAGAGAGAGAGAGAGAGAGAGAGAGAGAGAGAGGAATAATCTTAAATGTTGAAAGGTGGGAGGAAAACAAAAAGAGTGGTGAAGAGATGGTTATCTTTTAAATCAAAACTTCTTATTGATTTTAGTGGTGAAAAATAAAAGTGACTTTAGTTGTGGGTTCATGTGAAAGTATATTTCTATGAAAAAAAAATTGTAAAAAAAAAAATTTGTGGAATATGTTATTTTCTTAGCGAAGTTGTATAATTACCATTGTGCAAAAATAACATTAATAACTTGCCAATAACTCACACAATGCAATCTCTCAAAATAATAATAATAATAATAATAATAATTTCCTTTTATCATTTATTTTAGGGTAAAATGTAAAACTGACCATCTAAGTTTTTTCAGATTTTATTTTAGTCCTCTACCTTTGCTTTTGTTTATTTCAGTCCTTTAACTTTCAAGTTTATTCAATTAAGGCTTTTCTATCAACTTTTGTTATATGTTGTGGTTAATTTTTTAATTTTATAAATTTTTCTTCAAATTTTTTAATTGAAAAAATTCAATTAATAATTGAAAAATATTTTCCAGATTTTTTTTTTCCAAAAAATTTTAACAAAAGTTAATTGAAGGGCCCTAATTGAATAAATCTGAAACTTAGAGGACTGAAATGAATGAAAGTAAAGTTAAAATGCTAAAATGAAATATGAAGAAAGTTAGAGGGTCAGTTTTGCATTTTAACCTTTATTTTAACTAAACTGGTTTCCAACTAAGCAACTGAAGAAATAAAGAAAAAAAAGAAAAAAGTCAAATAAAGAAGAGAGTAGACAATCTCAAGTTATGCCCTTACAATCAGAAGGCACTTCTTGCTTACATTTTATTGAATCTATTAACTGACATGATACAAGCACATGTAACACACTTTGATAATAGAGTTTGTTTATATTAGGAAAATTATATTAAACCAGGTCAATATTTTTGGTCTATTTATATTGTCCACATGACATAAGGAGATAAATAATAAAAAATTAAATAAATAACAGGACATCCATTGGACCCAATCATCACAACCTCTAGAAATTATAATTGCCTTGTGGAGAATATTTAATGAAACTCAATACGAATACAAAATTATGTGAAAGTAAATCTTGTATTACAAGGTCAAGATATTGAGAAGTAGGAAAACCAAAAAAGTTTCATATGAAACTATATCTATTATCTAAAGAGGCAAAACAAAATATTAATTGAAGATGTAAAATCTAGTAACCTTCAAATGCAATTATCTATGGAAATCTATATCTATATATATATATATATATATATATATATATATATATCTAAAAGCTGAAGCGTAGCATTTATTGTTGTTACGCTCCTACTAAGCCAACTCATCCTTCACGTCATTGCCACATCATTATTGTTTTTCATATTTATTTTTACCTTTAATTTTTTTGACAATATTAAATATATAAATACATTGGCTTTACAAATTCATCTTAGGCAGTTTTGACTTTACATATTCACCAACTTTAATCTTGATGTTATAACTAAGTATTTTCTATACATATTCCTCTTAGACGGTTTTCACTTTACATATAATTTTGTCAATTTATCTTCCTTTATTTTGGCTCTTCTTATTCTCATTCTCTTACGATAAATTTGTCACTCTCTCCCATTTTATGTGTATTTTCCCACATGAAAAGTTTATTTCTCACCCTCTCATTTTTTTTTTTTCAATTTTTGTTGGATTTTTTATGAGGTTTGTACTCCCATTGTCTTATTATTGACTAATTAATTTATATGTTACTTGATGCACGTATTTTTTTTATCATTTTATTTACAACACAAAATAATTTTTTTTTATTTTTTATAATAGGTAACAACACAAAATAGTTTTAATGTTGCTGACCAGATTTAGGGAAAAATCATATTAAAATATGTCCATATTTTGTGTTGTTATCAAGTATTAGTTTATTTGGAAAACAACAGGATAGTTTGGACAATACGATGATAAACAGTTAATGCAGTTGAAGAAGATGGTATTTATGCAATTTCCTTTCATTATTTGTAAATATTTTGTTTAACAAATTAGCAGCAAATAGTTATGTCTTTATTATATGATATTTTTAGATGCTTGAGTAATTGTTTTAAGCATTTACGAATATTTTTTATTGCTCATATTCCTTATTTTATTTGTTTATTCTTTGAGATTTTTAAGAAAACAAATTCAATTTTTTGTTTAAAATTATTTATTTATCTTCATTTTTCATATGTTAGATTAGATTATGATAGTATTAACACAATACTTCTTATTTTTACAAAAAAAATTTCTCTAAATTTCCCCTTTGTACTCTTAGTTACAATCATTATATATAAATTTATAACCAACACTTTTTTTCTTGGAAATAATGACATATTTCTATTGCGTCACTTCAAAATCTTATTAAAAATTTTAAATTTGATTATGCATTAATTGGATATTTGGCTTGATCACATCACGTTTGAAATGTTTTACATATTCGGAAGAAGAAGTTTGACTTTGATGTGATTTTTATTTTTCCCTTTATTTTTTTTAATTGTAGTTTTTGTTGATTTTTTTTTATACGTTTTTTGGTGTTTTTGATTGTATGGTAGGTACAATTGGATTTTAAAAAGTTTGTTTAAAACTTAAAAAAAAATCAAATTTTATATACTTTTTAATGATACACAAAATGTTATAAATATTTTTTATTAAAAAATTAATATTTTTGCTACCTTTTGAATTCTCGAGAAAAATTGTATTATTTTCATTTTGGTACGAAAAAAATTATGTATGTTACATTTGTGATTGTTCCTATAATAAATGAAAATATGATTATATAATACATTACTATTTATTAAATTAGTCCAAATTGTAAAAAAAAAAAAAAAAAACTTGATGAGATCATCCTAAAAATATTATCACGCGCAACACGTAAATCCGCGACTAGTTAATATATAAGTCAAGGAGATATCCATAATTTTCTTGTTAAAATGAACTATAACAAAACACTTATATGGGTAGTTCTTTAGAGTTTTGCTTGAAGCATTCAATTACATTTATACGTCCCAATTTCAGTTTAAACCTACTAAACTGAATGCCATATGTCTACTAAATTTTCTTTTGGGTCCTGTCATGGCAGGTCAAACTCACTGTCTATTGTTCTTTTTTCTTTGCAGCATTGAAACAAAAGTTATACAAGAAATTGTGCAAGAGATAGTTAATAAATTGAGTTCTACATATATAGTAGATACCAAGGACTAATTGGAATAAATTCCCGAAGTGAGGAATTGAAGCCACTTTTAGATTTAGAGTCAAACAATGTTCACATTATAGGAATTTGGGGGATGGGAGGAATGGGCAAGACAACTCTTGCTAGAGTTGTTTATGGTATGATTTCCAATCAATTTGAGGCTTGTAGTTTTATTGCTAATGTTAGGGAGGATTTTGAGTTGGTTACAAAAAAAAAATTGAAAGAGCTTTTGATGGGTAGGGATATGAATATACAAGATGTTGATAATTGCGTTCTCATGATCAAGAAGTGGTTACATTACAAAAAGATTCTTCTTGTTCTTGATGATCTAAATATATTAGACCAATTGAACAAATTAGCTGGGGAGAATGATTGGTTTGGTCCAGGTAGTAGGATTATCATAACAACAAGGGATGAACATTTGCTAAGAACACGTAAATTAGATGTAATATATGAGACTAAAGGATTGAATGGTGTTGAAGCCTTTCATCTTTTTAATTTGAAAGCTTTTGGAGAAGAGCATCCTATTGCAGATTATCTAGAGTTGTCCAAAGCCTTTGTACGTTATGCTAATGGCCTTCCCTTAGCCATTGAGATTTTATGTTCTTTTTTGTTCAGCAAAAGTAAAGATGAATGGAAAAGTGCATTAGATAGGCTAAAAGAATATCCTGAAAGAGAAATTCTCAATATGCTTCAAATAAGCCATGATGGACTACAAGAAACAAAAAAGGAAATTTTCCTAAATATTTCATGTTTCTATAATCATGAGAATCAAGAAACTATCATCAAAATATTAGATTATCTTGAGCTTTACCCTAAAATTGGATTAAGGGTTCTTATTGATAAATCTCTCATCAAATTGCAAGAAAATAAATTGTGGATGCATGATTTACTACAAGACATGGGTCAAGACATAGTTCGTCAAGAGTGCTGTGAAGATCCTGGGAAGCGTAGTAGACTGTGGTTGTATAAAGACATTGATAGCGTGCTGACGAAAAATACGGTATGATGTTATTTAAAGAACGTAAGCAAATACTTTATTGTATTCTTCAATTTACACCAATCCCTTTCTTCTAATTATTAGGGGACAAAGGAAATTCAAGACATATTGGTAGAGTTGTATGAACAAGAAATGGTAAATTGGAATCCTAAAGCCTTCTCAGATATGCAATATCTAAAATTGCTCAAAATTAATAGTGTTCTCCTTATGCATGAACTCAAACATCTTCCTAATAGCTTAAGATTTCTTGACCGGAGTGGGTACTTTTCGAAATCTTTGCCATCAAGTTACCAATCAAATGAGCTTGTTAAACTTCACCTGAACTACAGCTACACTGAACGACTTTAGAAAGGAGCAAAGGAAATTTAGGAACCCTTACACATGCACACTAGCCTCATTACATTAGTGTCATAATATTTAAAAATAAGATAGAAATAGTATCCTAATTCTTATGATCTATCTATAAGGTTTTTTTTTTTTTTTAATTAGCTAGTTGTACATGAGAAAGCCTAAAAGTTTGAAATTTTAAATTTAAAACAAAAGTGGCAATTCAAATCGGAGAAGATAAAAGAAAAAGTCTAAAACTTAGAAATTTCTTTAAAAATAATAAAGGGTAAATTACAGCAACCTACCCTAGGTTTGGTGAAATACAAAACAAATCTATAGGTTTTTAAATTTGACCGAGTTAGTCCTCAAACACTAACGCCCGTTTGTGCACCGTGTATAAATTGTTATATTTCATTTCTTCGCTCTCTCTCTTCGTTCTCTCTTTCTTCACACTAGAAATTACCTCTCTCTCCCTCAAGCTTAAGCTCAAAGCCATATAAGGTTTCAGACTCAGCAAGGACAACAAACTCCACCAAAAAGCTTTCGTGCTGATTTACCCACAAACCCACGCTATATGTTGCCGTTTAAAGCTGGGTGGTTAGGTCCGGATCTAGGAGGATGGCGGCTGGGTGGGTCGCAATTTAGGAGGATGGTGGCTAGGTGGGTCGCGATCTAGGGTGGTGGAAGACTGTTGCTGAGTCATGATAAGTGGTAGGCGGCGGGTGCAAGGTCACAATCAGGTGGAACTTGCCGTCGTGGGTATGAGTTTTTTTTTTAATTTGATTTGGGTTTGTTTGGGTTTGAGGTGTAAATCATGTGATGTTGGATGTTTGGAACTATTTGGGTTTGAGGAGGATGAGTGGGTAGTGATATGTGGATGATTACACGATGCTCAATGTTGTATGTCTGGGTTTTGTTTTGAAATTTTTTTTATTTGGGTCTTTTTGAGGTGGGATGTTGGATCGTTGATTGGTTGAGTTGATGTATGTTTGGTTGTCTTGTGTGATGCTGAATCTAATTGGGTTGATCTTGGTTTGATCATTTAATTTAGTGAGATTTTTGTTTTTGAATGTTCTGTAAATTTTTTTCCCAAATGAGACTCTATGGTTTTGGAAAAATGATCCACAAGTTTAGTGAGATTTTTTTTGGAATGGTTCTTAAATACACGGTCGTGTATGTCCTTTGGATATATTGGTTTGAGCTTGAGAGAGAGGGAGAGGGAGGGTTTATGTTCTGGGCAAAGAACAGAGCGAAAGAAATAGATAATATAGATGAAATTAAAAAAAAAAAAATTTGGGAGAGGGAACAGACGGCATTACACGCCAATTAGTGTTTATGGACTAAATTGGTTATTTTCAAAAACCTTTGGATGTTCTTGGTATTTCTCCAAACCTCAGGGGAGGTTGTTGTAATTTACCCAATAATAAATTACTCTTTTAACAAATTAATGTTTTTAAATTTAAAATTATTTAACTAAAAGATAAGGGTATTTTATAGAGTGTAAGAATTTATGTGAACGTATTTTAGTACACAAAATGATGAAACCCAAATAGGGAATCATGTTATTAATAGTGTGTGTGTATAGCTCACTAAGTTTCATAAACTCTTAAGAATTTGTAGAACTAGAAGAAGGGGGGGGGGGGGGGGTGGAGGGCTTTTAAGAGTCTTTTGGAGGTTGAAATTCATCAAATTGAACAGATCTCAAAAACTTATTAAAACCCTAGACTTCACCAAAGCCTAAGTCCTTGAGAAATTGGATCTTGAAGGTTGTACAAATTTATGTGAGATTCATCCATCTATCAATGTTCTTAAAAAGCTTACTCTTCTTAATCTAAAAGGTTGTCAAAACCTTAGGAGTCTTCTCTTGAGATACTTATTCTTTCAAATTGCTCAAAAGTTATAAGAATTCATGAATATGGGGAAAAACATGAAATGTGTATTGAACTTTATTTGGATGGCATTGCTATTACAAAATTACCCATATCAATTGAATTTTTTTTTTCATGATTTTTAGGGAACAAAAACAGTTCAAGGCATAGTCCTAAAGTTGCATGAACCAAAAGAGACGTATTGGAATCCAAAATCCTTTTCAAAGGTTCATGATCTTAAATTGCTCATGATTGATAACGTTCACCTTTTGCATGAGCCCAAACATCTTCCTAATGACTTGAGATTTCTTGATTGGAGTGGATACCCTTCAAAATATTTTCCATCAAGTTTCCAAAAAAAGGTAATTTAGGTACCTTATTCAACTTTATTTTTAAGTTTCATTAATTGTAGGTTTTAGTAGAAGATATATATATATATTTTTTTTTGTATTTACAGTCTTTTGATAGGTTGAAATTCATCCAATTAAAGAGATCACTAAAATTGATTGAAACCCCTATCTTCAATGAAATCCCAAATCTGAAGAGTTCTTGAACATTGTGTAAATTTACTTGGCCTGCACCCATAAAATGGAGTTCATAAAAATCTCATACTGCTTAACCTGAAAGGTTGCAAAAACCTTAGAAAGCTTCCAAGCAAGTTTGAAATGGAGTCTCTTGAGATCCTTATTCTTTCTAATTGCTCAAAAATAAAAAGAATTTTAGAATTTGGGAAGAACATGGAACATGTATTAGAGCTGTAGTTGGATGGCACTGCTATTACAAAATTACCAACATCAATCGGGAATTTGACTAGTCTTACCACATTGGGTTTAAGAGATTGCAAAAATCTCATGTCTCTACCTAGCACTTTTTTTAATGTGAAGGCGCTTGAAAATGTCAATCTTTCCGGATGCTCAAAACTTTGCAAACTATTAGAGAACTTGGGGACGGTTGAAAGTGTAGAGAACGTTGATTTGAGTGGAATTGCTACAAGACTTTTGCATTATTCTAATGCTCCTTTTCAACCTCTTAAAAAACTAGTTTTCGGTGGATTTAAGGCGAGAAGTCCTGATCCCATGAGCTTGTTATCGACTTCTCTATCGGGATTGTGTTCTTTGACCAATTTGGATCTAAGTTATTGCAATCTCAAGGCAATCCCCAGTGATGTTGGTTGCTTAGGGCCTGTTTGGTAAGCATACTCAAACACAAAACAACACATTTTAAACACACTTACACACATTTCAAAACACTTTTTCACCCACACGTATATCAAGAACACTCAAACAACATTACTCAAACCACTCCACCAAATGGGCCCTTATTCTCTCTAGAAGACTTAAACTTAAGTGGAAATAACTTTGGTTGCCTTTCGGAAAGCATTGCTCATTTATCTTCTTTAAGGGTTTTGTGGGTGGAGAATTGCAAGAATCTTTGATTATTGCCAAAGCCTCCATCAAATATTTATACTATTGTGGGATATGGTTGTACCTCTCTGGAAAGTATACGAGATGTATGGAAACCAAATTCTTTATGTGAGCCATCACAAATTCTTTATGTGAACCATCACTCCATCTTTCAAACTGTAGTAAATTGGCTGACAAACAAGGATCCATCGACATGTTTTTTGCAGTGATTAGAAAACACCTTCAGGTCTCTCTCTCTGTCTCTCTCAGTTCTATACAACATGGGTGGTATGTTTTAGGGAGACTTTCTTCGTGACAGATTTGACATTGTTATTCCTGGAAGTGAAATTCTGGAGTGGTTTAGGCATCAAAGTATTGGGAACGAAGTTAAAATACAAGAACCTTATTCTCTTTTGTGTAATGAGTGGATGGGGATTGCTGTTTGCATTGTATTTTATTCTCTCCCACATCACCAAATCCACAATCACCTCGCTTGTTGGTTGATAGCCAATGGAATACGAGTGTCTACTGCACCAGCCACTGGCAAAATTGTACCTTTATCAGATCATATTTGTCTAGTTTATTTCCTTCCTCAATTCTACAAGGAGAGAAATAAAATCAGTGTGGAAATGTGATGCTAATGGATTCAGTCAAATTGGGGTTAGAATTGAAGACAATGGTGGTGACGACTTGGAGGTGAAGAAATGTGGGTTGCGATTGGTATACAAGAAAGACATTGAAGATCTTAATCAAACTATGTCTCAAAGCCATCATAATTTCGACAATTTGATGGCGGCAGCAGAAGGTTACAAAGCCAAGCGAACTCGAGATGACTATGATGAGGCTAGGAGCTCTAATGATGAACCTCACCCAAAAAGGATTGGTAACTCTAGCTGTGAGGAGTCAAGTGAGTACAAGGACTGTCGTGAAAATCTAAGTGAAAGTGACCTTGAAGGTTAATCAACTTTTTCCCCTGTAAGTCACTGTCTTTCTTCTTAATTCAATTTCTGTTGGTTGCTACAATACCTTTTTCTTGTGTACATTTATTGATGGATTGCCCACCATATGTTTGATTAGAGTTGTCAACGAGACTTCTAGCAATTTGACTAGGACAAACAATGAATTGCAACAAAAGGCTTCTTGCTATTGTTTAAAAATCAAAAGAAACAATCTGCTTGAAAACAAGTATACATCAAAACTGGAAAGTTTGTGCTGCCAAATGTACTAGTTTATTGTTCTATCTCATGTTGTTTCTTTCCATTTAAAGTTATACTTCACTCCCTCAAATTTTCATTAAGCTTAGGAACTCTCCACAAAGTAAAACACACACACACACACACACACACACACTGAATCAGAAGCAAAATGAGTGGAGAGGAGAGAGAATTAGAGAGAGGGAGAGATATTTCAGAGCAAGGTTTTGCAGAGTTCCCTCTCCTTTGCTTGACGAAATGCCCTCAGTAACACTGCCACATCCTCTCACTTTTACCAACCCAAGGTGCTATCTCCAAAAGTGTTCTGTCAAGCGAGTGAAGGCATCTCTGAACTCTTGTCCCCGTTCCTGACTTAGGCCCATAATTTGGGTGGCAGAATAAAAATCTTAGCTTTGTGGATTTAATGTCCATAATTTAGACTCTTCGCTATGCCATTTTCAATTCCATACCCCTACGCATATTGCACAACTGTTGCTTAACCAAATGTTTTTCCTCTTACATTGACACATGGTCTGCACTACCATTCCACATGTTATGCAAAAGCTTGATCTAACCATTACTAATCCTTTGGTGGGGCTGCCTTTTTGTCTTTTCTTTTCTACAATGTTAGTGTCTCTGAGTTTGATAGGTAATATTTTTCTCAATCCTCCTTCTACTTCTAGGTTCCCAAATCTAAGGATTCTAGTACTTGGATTTGCAGAGTATGCAAATTCTGAATCTCTCCCCACCCTCCTCACTGCCCTTCTTGTCCTCATTTTAGAAATCCACAAGCACAACCTCATTTTGTTTCCATGGCAAGTTATTCAAAATGAATATAGTATAATTCCATGAATTTATGATTGCAATTGAGGCAAAAGTTCAGAAAGTAAATAATGTCACTAATTGTAATCAACAAATTAGGTGAAGATGCAAGAGGCACGCACCATGAATTAATAATTGCAATTGAAGAAAAAATTCAGAAAGGTAGCAATGCCACTAATGGCAATCAACAAATACTAAGAATAATAGATAGTAGTTGAACACTAATTATTACAAAGTGGCCTTAGCCATGTGCTTCCATTGTTTTGCAATGTTAGGAAAGCATCTTACACATCATCATCACATGTGACGCTTGTGCAAAGGCATGGGTGAGATCTTAATAATATTTGAATCTTATTTAAAAGTGACATATTTTTGTTAATTAGATTTTTCGTTCCTTTCTTTATTTTGTTTTCCCCTAATTTATTTTTTTCAGACATTCATGAGTTTAATAAAATATATGAAATATCAATTTTGAATGGAAAGGCTAGTATTAGCCTATGACTTGCATTGTCCCATTGATTTGTAATATTAATAGTTTAAACTCATTTTATACATAATCTTGTTTGTTAATTACGGAAATTTTTACCAATGACTTTTTGAAATTTTCCAAACTTATTTCAAATCATAACCAAGGCAAACCATCCATGTTCATTTCACATGTTTGTCTTTTTAGTAACTAGATTCATGCAGGAAAACAACTGTGTAGACATGGTTGAAAATTGGAGAAGGTAGTCTGCTTAGACCCTGCTCTACTTGTTATCGTTGTCGATGCATTATGTCTAGAATTTAAGTTTTGTCACATTTTCATTGTTGCTTTGTCATTTTAGCCTGATGAAATACATTTCATAATGAATTGATAATACACCTTTATAGACATTCAAGTGTGTGTGTGTGTGTGTATATATAATGTCAAATGAAATTGCTTAGGTTCTCTACATGTTGTGGCATATGTGCTAGTCAAAGATACTTTCAGGTGGAATTTTGAATTAGTTTGAAAACCCTATGGCTAAAATGATTTTGAGAGAATTTTACAAATTCCTGTGTGTTGCTGACAAGCTCATAAGCCTCATTCCAAATCTAGGGTTTATTTGGTTGAAAAAGGATAATGGCTGTTGCATACTAGGAATTGTAGAAACCAAGCAGGCAGTTCCTTTATTAATCTTACTGGCACAACCATAAGTGAAGACCCTGAGCTTTGGAACCAGTTATGTAGGTTACAATTACCATCTAAAATGATTGTTGTTCTTTCACTTCTTTGGAGAATTTTATTGAATTTTCTTCTTGTGAGGGAAGAATTGAGAAGGTGTCTAAGGACTTAATCCTTTGAGTCAAATATACTGAAAGACCATTTATTTTTTTTCCTTTTCATCTAGAGAAATCTAGTTTGGTTTGATCTGTACGTTAGAATTGATTTCATTTAGCCTTATTTGATTCAGGCATGGTCGAAGAGCTGGATGAAGGGAGGGAGATTTGGGGATCTTAAAGTACTTCTCATCGTCTTTTTTCTCTATTTTATGGTCTATTTGGACTTATAGGAACAAGACGACTGTGAAGAAATTGTAAAAGTTTGATTTCCATGTGCAGGGTAACCAACATTTCAAAAAACAAAGAAAAGCCTTGACAACAACAGGATAAGCAAGTATAGACCTTTAGAGAGCGTTGCAACTGGCAACCAATCCTATTGGAGTTGAGCTGCAAGGGTAGGAGAAGGAAATACAGGGGATCCAAGCTTGTTTTGAAAAAACAGAGAAGGTGCATGTCAATGGCTGGTTGTTTCAGTTGAGCATTTTCTTCCTTTTCAATCTTTTTGTGGATATTCACAAAACAAACATGACACTGCCACTAGTAATATTGCCACAGATTTTTGAGAATAAATTCCATTAATTGTATGTGCATGCATGCAAGCCAAATATATATTATCTATGAACTGAAGCTCTATGTATACCTTGCATTCCATTTGAACCTCCCTAGTCCTAACACCAAGCAAGTGACTTTGTACCTTTTCATAACATCGTGAAATGATTTCTATTCACATATAGATTGATAGGTATCACACCTAGAAGTGATCCCCATATCTATAATATTATTGTAAATAACATAAAAATAAATAATTTGAAAATTTTAAGCAAAAGAATCTATGACTGTTCTAGAAGCTCCGGGAAAGCCTCCTTGACATGCCATCCATTCTCTAACTTCAAACTATCTGGATGGTCCAAATGACAGCCCCTTAATAAAATGTGAACGTCTTTGTATTACATTGCTTCTTCTAGTTTATACAACTCTTTCTTTATAGCATCTTCAAGCTTTGAGATTTCTTTCTGTGAGTTTTCTTATAATTTACAAACAGGTGGTAGTGTTGGCCAATAGAGAGGCTGTGGTGAAGGGCATTCAACAGTTTACAAATGTTTGGGTTTGATAGGTGGACAGATGTCCTGGTGAAGCCTTGATCCCTAGTAACCCTTGCCCCTAAGTTCTTTATGAACATTAGCTTGGATTATAGGCAGCAACTCAAAATCTTGTACTCTTTTCTTCCTGTGATATTTTGGTTTCAATGTGTGCAAAAGAATGGCAAGACGGAGCTTTTTGTTGATGTTTTAAAAAGCAATAGAAATCATGTGCTGGAAAGGAAGTAAACATCGACATTGGAAGCTCTCACTGCCAAAGGTATATTGATTTATTGTTCTATCCCATGTTTTTATTTCTTCGATTCAGAATTAGGCTTCTGGGTTGTCCTTATTTAGAAGTCCATAAGCATAAGCTCATTAGTAAAGGCATGACACATTGACAAGTAGTTCAAATTGAATAAACTAGAATTCTAATTCTTATATATTTCCTTCTTATCCTTTCCATATATTATGGTTTGCTTTATGTTAAAGTGTGCAAAGGGGTTTTACTTGTTTGGAAATTTTAAAAGGCTTTTTTTTTTTGGGCAGAAGGGGGGGGGGGGGGGAGGAGGAGGTGTTGTTTGATCTGTCCATTAGAAGTGGTTTCATTTAGCCTTAACTCAATTCAGGCTTGGATTTAGAGCTGGCTGAAGGATATCAGGGACAATTTAAAGAACTTAAAGTACTTCTCGGAGTCGTTTGTCTTTATTTTATGGTCTATTAGGACTTATAGGAACGAGGCAAGGGAGATCCTTTCCCTGCCCTAATGCGGTCATGCATAGTAAAAGTTTGATTTCTATGTGCAAGGTGACTGTTAAGAACTAATGGAAAGCCTCAACAGCAACAAAATAAAGCAAAGTCCAGACCTTTGAGTCTTTCAACTGGCAATTAATCCTACTGAAGGAGAGCTTCAAGGGTAGAAGAACAAATTGGAGAGGATTCATTCAGTTTCGTTTGTAAGGGGGTCCATGGCTGGTTATCTGAGCTGGATTAGAGAGGCTGGAATAGAAGTAACAAAGAGGTGGCAGAGCTGATGATGGACATTCAGATGTTTAGCAACCATTGCTCCAACTTCTTTAATAACATTAGCTTCGATAGCACACAACGGACTCTCTTAATCTCACATTTTTATTCTAGTGCTGTTTTTGTTCCCTGTATCATTGTATTATTGCACAAATACATTACCAAAGTCATAAAAAAATTTAAAAACAAAATAAAAATCCACAGAATTTTAAGATTACGGTTGCTGTTTAGAGAGAAATTCCTTATTGTATATGTTGATGATGACAAACTTTGCTCCCAGCTATCATTTTAGTCCCTATAATTATCTTTGTTTTCATTTGACGTAGTTGAATAATTTTTTTGTCGTTTTCTCACTTTCAAACCTACTTTGTTTAAACAATCGAGTTGATGACCGCACTGCAAAACAGAGGATGTGCATGATAGCACTTGATTCTGTCTCTTTGATTCCAATTCCCAATGCCCGTTCTTAAATTTAAGAAGAATTTAGTAGAGTAGTACCTCTTGTTTATGATTCTACCACTTAAAATTTGTTATAGAAATATTATGAAAATATTGTAAAATATAACATTTATAAAATTAAAACATGAAAAATCCAAGTTTCTGTTTTGAATTTAATGGCTTTTTATATCAAATGGCACTATTTTTCTAATTTAATGCAACACATCCTTGCCAGATGTCAATGCCTCACTGGCCCCACGTTATTTGTAAATTCTGTTACTTCTGTTAGAGCCACACGGCTAGTTCCTATTGAAATACAACAGTTTTAAGTTGTCATTGTAACATGAAAAATTTAACTCTAACGAAACTAAGTTGTAAGACAATTTTCCTCACCAGGTCATAGTCATGTCCTAAGTAATGTTGTTTTAATAAGTTGTTAAATATTAGTCACCATTAGGTTAATATGTGTCGATGTGTCCCATTTTCTTTTTTCCAAAAGTGTGAAAAATGGGACATGGTTAAACACTAATGTCAAAAACAACATAGAAAGTGTACCATGGCTAAACACTATAAGATCAAGAATGAATGATATTGCATGCTTTATTGGTCATTTTTTCTTTTTTCTTTAATAACAATTACGCAGTCCAGTCCACACTAAATTTGAAGAAAGAAATATCAAACAAAACTTCAAGGCTGGACTTATGTCCTACTCTACTCTTTCCAAAAACGTGGAAAGTGGGCTAGGCTTTAAGATGTTTTTCCCGTTTTCTTAATTTTTGTTACTTTAGATTTTGGGTTTTAAAAGAGGAAAATTTACAATATTTTCATCAGAATCATTTCCAATTTTATGGTTGTGGATGAATCGCAATATGGGATATCACGCAAACATTGATTTTTAATCTGTTGGGTGACTTGCGTCAAAACTACTGGGAAAAAAAAAAAACTAAAGTAAAATAAAATATGTGATAGCTGTACTCTTTCTTCAGCCATTGTATTGGGCCTATTGGCCGTGGTAAACCAATTATGGGCCTGTGGGTTTTCCAATGACAATGGCTCCAAGGGAGTCTAAGGGGTTTCCTATTATATCAAATCAAAATTTGAGCTTCAAAAGTTTTTTTTTTTTTTTTAAAGGGGTAAATAAATAAATATATAAGAGAAAAGTATAATTCAAGAGAAAAAAAAAAGATACAAAAGCTATTGTTTACCTTTCAAAAGTGTTACAAGTTTAACTTTAAATTATTCTGTAATTAAGTGACCGGCCTCTATCTTGTGTACATAGACAAAAGCATTGTGTTTTTGACATGGGTATTGGACACAACATCCTATTGTCTTCTCTTCTTTTCACGAACACGGAAAGTGGGTCGTGCTGCTCCTAAGCCTTACTTGACGACTGAGTTGATTTTTTGATTTATTGATTTTGAAACAACTGAGTTAAGTTTGACCCAAAAAAAAGAAGATAAATTACACAAATTTCCCTTGAACTTCTTCAACATGTATTTTCACTGAAATAATAATAATAATAATAATAATAATAATAATAATAATAATAATAATAATAATAATAATAATAATAATAATAATAATACAGTTTCAAGCAATTTATGCAGCCCATTCCCTTTCCATTAAAGAATTGAAACTATACCATATAGCTGGCCACCACCATTAGGTTAATCCGTGTCGGTGACTAAGGTGTGTCATATTTCTTTTTCTAGTTTTTATTGATTAATGGAAAGAGAGACACCTCTTATAACTTTCCAAAATTCTCCAACATACATACCTAGGCATGGCAATAGGGGTCAGAATTTTCTGACCCAACTCGACCTATAAAATACCTTATTCGAACCCACTTTTTTTGATCCAAAGTAAAAACGAATTGACCTATAACCTGATCCGATTTTTTACAAGTCAAATCGACCAGACCCAAATAACCCGTGACTCAACCTATTAAAAAATTTTGCTAAAAAAATATTTTAATTATGTCATGGTATTAGGAGCATAAAGCCCCCTCAGTACCAAAATCAGTAATAAAATTATTCAACTTAATCATATAAAATTATAAACTAATATAAAATTGAAACAATGGTCATGACATGACAATTGACAACTAATAACACCTTACACCAACAGTTCCGTCCAACACATTACACAATGACAAGGCTCTGGCCGTCTCAGAACCATTCAAAAATATATATATTTATCTCATTCAATGGTCAATCCGTCAATGCCTCCTAGCGCCTAGCTCAAGCTGTAGTCCATTTCGTCTTTTCCAAAGACAAAGACGCTAAATGACAAAATGTATAATACAAATTTGGAATGCTAAATCTGCTGCAAACGTTTAGTAGATTGAGATTAAGGTGTAATTTTTATAAAATATTTATTTATTTTTCTTTACTTAATATGTTATGTTTATTTTTAAATCTTTTTTTGTGTAGTTTATTTTTCTAAGTACTTTAACTTTACTATTATTTTAAATGCAACAGGAACATGTGCACTTAAGAAAACCGATAACTTGTTACTTTGCTAGCTTACTTGTTTTGTTCGTTTTAAGATCTATTTTTTTTTTAAGATGTAAATTTGTAATTATATGCATTTTGACAGTGAATTATTAACATTAAAGATTTTTTCTATCATAAATTTATGACTATAAATAATTTTTATTATGCTCAAAACTGTCAAAATTGGAAGGATATTAACAAGTGGCATTAAGTGCAATTCATTTGCTTAATTGATTTTATTCATTTTCTCTAAATAGGTTGTCATTGATTTTGTTTTTGTAATTGAAAAAAAAAAAAAAAAAAACTCGTTTGAAAATACGGGTCAACCCAACCCGACCAGTAACCTAATTAACCTGTTTAAAAATAACATATTTTAACCCGTGACCCGTTTAACCCGTGACCCGTTTAACCCGTAAACCCAATTGACCCACCCCACCCATTTTGCCATGTCTATGTAACATACCGCACCCTCCATCTGAATAATGGAAAGAGAAATATATAAAGTCACCACGAAATTACTCGCTACCCTCATCTTCTTGTTCTTGGTAGGTGGGAAAAAGAGAAAAAGGGGAAGATGCATGCACTGAAGAAAGTGGGGAATTAATGACTTGCTGCAAGTCTTGCATATAGCGTTAAAGATTGTAAAGGCACTGAAATAAAGTCTGTAAAAGAAAAAAAAGAAAAAGAAAAAAGAGATAAGAATATTGAGCGACGAAGAATTGTTTATCTGAAAAACCCACATAAATTATATTTAAGCAAATTGGAAAACTTGGCACACACTTGGGTAATTAAAAAAAACTAATTAAATTTCTGCTACCTGTACAGATTGTACTCCTTCGGTTAACAGTAATTATGTGACTGGCTATACTAGTCAACAAGTCTATAGTTTATGTCTTGGGTTACGTTAGATCAATTAGTAATTCTTTTGTGATTAAATAAAAATTTAGACTTGAATTTTATTTACACTAAAAATAAAAATTAATATTTATCTGTGTCTGGTGATAAAAAAAAAAATTATTGTTGTAAAATTGATAGTTTTTTTTTTTTTTTTTGAGGAAGTGTAAAATTGATAGTTTGATACTATAAACTTAACTCTTATCATATAAAAAAGGGGAAAAAAATTGTAGTTACCAGAAACACTCAAGCAATTTATGCAGCACATTCCAATCTTATCAAACTATCTGTAATTATTAGTATGGCACTGCCATCCTAATAAATTACCCTGTAAAAAATTTTATGCTTGAGATTGAAGGTTGAAGCTTCTTCTGGAGCTGAATAAACTTTTATCATCACCTTATAATATGTTTAAGTGTCATCTTATGATTAGTGCACCTAATTGTTTATTTTTACTAACAGTACCTATGGTGGTTCCGTATAAGTGTTGAAATCTAATCATGAATTGACAAAAAATGTGAAATTGAATTTAAACTTGGGTGTACTATTACCACTAAAGCAACGTTTATACAGACCATTCCATCTCCATATATATGAATTGAACTTTATGCTTTATGCTTTATAGTTGGTCACCATCTAGGCCAATCTGTGTCCTATTTTCCTTTGTTTGAAAGAGTGAATATTTTTTTTTTTTTTTTTTTGAGAAGGAAAAGAGTGAAAAATAATTCATGGTTAAACACTAAAATAAAAAAGTAAAAATAACGCAGGACCATGGTTAAAGGAACAAATTAAGAAAGGCGCAGAAAGTGGATAGAATTTTCTCAAGTTTGGTACAGTTCACACTTCTATCAACCAAACTTTAAAGGCATGTGACCATGAAGTTAAGCTATGTCCTACCGTCCTCTTTTCAGGAACGTGGAAAGTGGTCTAGCTTGACTACAGAATTATCATCAAAGGTATTGAGAAAAAAAAAATCATATTTTTAGAAAATTTTAAATAATTCATTAACAAAGGTCCTAAAGGCACTTCTTAATCGGACACACACATATGTATTGTTAAAGTTAACATAATTGTCTTTTAAATCAATTTGAAGGAAAAATTTTAAAATCACTGAATGTCAATTTAAATAACTATTTATTTATGTGTTTAACTCCATGACTTACAAAAATGATATTAACTTATTCACGAATTATTATGTCTTTGTCCAACATGTAACATTGTAACCACTGACATAAGAAAATTGGTTAACTCATTCACGAATATCCAAAAGCCATGATTATTTGACAAAATTTTAATAATAAATATTAATTATTATCCTATTAATATTTAAAAATAATTGTTATCAACTGTTTAAGAACATAAATTAATTCAAAAATCAATACATCTTGACTTGGGTCCATCTATTTTTTTTTTTTTTTTTGGGGGGATGGAATTCAGGTCTGGCTAAATTAATTATAAAATTCTCCATTATCACGACGCATCATTTTATTTACTTATTTAATCGTCACGATGTCACATAATTGCTTCGAATAATAGTCAATGACTTATTTCTTTTTTCTTTTTCTCTTTTTTTGATAGGATCCAAAAGATAAGTTGCTATGACTATACTTATTTACCTTATGAACATCATAAAAAGCGTATATAAAGTTATAATTTTGATATTTTTACGAGTGGACAGTCAATCCGGAAACTTCTCAGGAACTTTCCTAAACTCTCTAACATGAATAAAAGTCAACAATTCATTAAAGTAGTAACCATTACTGTCCACAAGTTCTCAATGACATACACTCTGTCTCTATTATTTTCTCTTCTCTCAAACTCAGCGCACACGCACAAAGAAAGCAATTATGTACGTGTCACATCATAGAGGCATCTAGATTTTGAATAAATATCTAAATTCTGAAGAGAAAAAAAAAAAAAAAACACTAATATGAATACAACTTTATAATTTGTCAAAAGCAATAGGAATAAAAAGCATAAATAAGGTTATAATTTTGATATTTTTACAAGTGGACAATCAATCCGGAGACTTGGGAGGAACTTTCCTAAATTCTCTAACATGAACAAAAAGTCAACAATTCATTAAAGTCGTAAAAATTATTGTCCACAAGTTCTCAATAACATACGGTCTGTCTCTATTATATTCTCTTCTCTCAAACTCAGCGCACATGCACAAAGAAAACAATTATGTGCGTGCCACGTCACGATGGAATCTAGATTCTGAATAAATATCTAAATTCTAAAGAGATAGAAATAGAAAGCAGAATGAATAAAACTTTATAATTTGTCAAAAAGTAATATAAACATAACTTTATAGCTGGCCACTAAAAAATTAATTCCAATTAGGAAACTTTCTACAACTTTCCTCAACTCTTCAACTTAATACAATATTTTTCCTCTTCAATTATTGTCTCTCTGTTGTTTTTTCTTCTCAAACTGAGCACAAGGAAAGTTTTGTACCACCAATTGTTCAAGCTTATTCGTTTCCTGTTATATCAAATTAAATATAGAAGAAAAAAGTATATTTCAAGAGGAAAAAGTTACAAAACCGATTGTCTACCTTTCAAAAGTGTTATTAGTTTAACTTTAAATTATTTATGTTTTGATTTTTTTTTCATAAAAATGTATAACTAACAAAATTTGGAAATAATTATATAAACTTAAAAAAAAATGATATTATTTTCCTTAAAAGTGTTGACGCACAAATGGTTACTATATGGTTTAAAATTGTAATAATTTAATCATTTTATGAGTCTAACAAAAACTGATATAAACTGTACTGATGATTATGAAATTATTTAAAATCATTATTGAGATTTATAAGTGGAATTTTGACCAAGAAAATACAATACAACTTACTCACCAGATGTAGATATATATATATATATATATATAAAGCAAATAAATACAAGAGGAAATTACATTTTGCCCACTTATGGTTTGCTCGAAAAACATTTTGCCTACTCATGGTTTAAAAATTTGCACTTTATATCACCTGAAGTTAACTCTGTTTGTCTCCCGTTATCCACCTCTATTAAAAATAAGGGTAAATTTGTATTTTTGTTACCTTTTGTCTCTCTCCTCTCAAGACATAAAAAACTAAAAAATCAAAGGAAAAGGATATCTAAAAGCTAGGTGTTGTAAAAATTATTATTATAAAATTGATAGTTTTTTTTTTTGGAGAATTAATTGATGGTTTGATACCATAAACTTAACTCTTATCATATAAAAAAAGGAAAAAAAAAATTGTATTTACCATTAACACTAAAGCAATTTCTGCCGCTCATTCCATTTCCATAGATAAATTGCACTTTATGCTTTATAGCTAAGCGAATTTCCTCATCGTATTCTATTAGATTATATTTGTCATATATTTCCTAAGTTTATGCAAAGCAAGCGTAACTTTTTTCCATTAGGAATATTCTCATAGTCAAATTAATAATCTAAATCAAGTAATCAAGAAATCTTTCCTATAAAAATAAAGATTAAAAGTTACCATTCTTTTATAAGACCTATAAAAACCTCGCTTACTAGTAGGTTGCCCATGAGTTATGTTTCCACATCATTTATCTTTATTGTTTCTACATTCCAATGGCGCCATTTTAATAAAGGTATTTGCAAGTCCTGGTTCTACGTCATATAATACTTGCTAATTGTCACATTGATATTGGATAATTTCCAACATCAGAATTGCTACCGTTTCATATCTTAGCCACCAAACCAAGATAAGTTAAGGTTTTGATACTAATTGATGTTGTGAGTGTGGAAGTTATAAGAAACGTAACACGTCTATTTTTAAAAAATAATATCCAATTTATCAAAAAATAATAGAGAAAAACTCTAATTTTTTATTAAACTAAATCTGAATTGTTAAAAAAAAAAAAGGTTAAAAAACGTTTACAAAACAAACTTAAAGACTTATTTAAAAACTTAGTAGAACTTGATATATAAGAAAATATATTTTAAAATAAGTTTTAATTAATATTTAACCATATATGATAGAAGTAGACCTAAAACACTTTAAAAGCAACTAAAAATTAGAAAATATTAACTCCAAACTAAAAATAACAAAAATTATATAACAAAATACTAAAATTGATAAATTATAAAAATTAAATCGTAAATTCAGTGATATAAATATACCAAGATCACGTGTAGTTTGTTTTCTTTTTAAAAAGACCGGACGTGGCTTTCAAGAAAGAAAAAGACTCGTCTTTTTATTTTTTTTACTTTGTTCACTTCTTTCACGAAGAAAAACAATAAATAAAACTTTCATGGTATTTTCTTGTTTGGATTTTATTGACGTGTGTTTTAAGGATACACAATAGTATATTATTTTTGAAAAAAAAAATTATCAAAAATTAAAAAAGTTTTATAACTTTTTTAATTTTTTATAAAATACTTTTAAAAATAGATGGCTTAATGTGTGCGGCACACATTAACCGGACCTATTTTTCATGTGTTGACAAATTGACTTGGACTTGTACGTACGGTAGTAACCCAGCTTTTATAGCCACACATTTCACATTGGAAAACCACAACAAACTAAAAAAAAAAAGCGTGTATTGGATAAAGCTGGTTCACAGTTCACACTTCATTTGTCACGGATAAACACTGGTTTGAAGTTAAATCTATGCTCTTCTCTGGAACTTGCATGGCAAGTTGGCTAGGCTTGACTGCGACATTGAATTGTCGTTGAAGGTGTTGAGTTTTTCCAGGAGAAAATATCTAAGGGCTTCTCAGGATAATGCATGGAAATGGATTAACTAATTCACGAATACCCAAAAGCCATGATTATTTGACTAATTTTTAATAATAAATATTAATTAATATCCTATTCATATTTAAAAATGATTGCTGAATTCTGGGCCCTCAGAGATGGACTGTAGTTGACAATTCAGCTTGGTGTCCAAAGTTTAGAAGTTGAACTAGATGCAAAGTCATTGTAGACTTAATTATCTCCAGGAACCCTTCAAATGCAGCCTACTTATCATTGTTGTTTGATTGCAGATCATTGCTGGGGAAGATTCCTCACACAAAGGTGAAATATGTGTATCGAGAAGTAAATAAATGTGCTGATGCTTTAGCTAGGAAATGATGTATTTCTCAAAAGGAATTTGTAATTTTTTATGCTCCCCCATCTGATGATATATCAGCCATAGTTTATGCAGATGACAAGGGGGAAAGCTACTGTAGACGTGTAATTGCTAACTTAGCCATTTTGGCTGCCTAGTCTTTATATATATTTCCTTTTTTTTTTTTTTTAAATGATTGTTATCGGCGGTTTAAGAATATTAAGTTTGCGTTTGGCATTCAGTTTTTTTACTATTTAATTTATTTTTGTTACTATTTAATTTATTTTTTTGCTACTATTCATTGGTTCTATTACGCTTTTTGGTATCATTCATGGGTCACACTGTACTATTTTAGTTATATTTTAACTTTATTTACAGTACTTTTAACAACAAAATTTTAGTTTTAGCTAAATAAGCTGTTCCCAAATGGACGCTAAATTAATTGAAAAATCAAAGCATACTTTACATGATTCTAATGTGGGCTTATAAGCTATAGTTTTACAAGGCATGCATAGTGAAAAATTATTACAAAAAAACACTAGTTTAAACCCCAATTACCATTAATTACCAATTACTACTCAAAGGAAAAAAGAAAGGTTGTAAAGGACAAAAGGAATTGCGAAGAAGGGGCTCAGTATTGTACCGGAGGTCATTTTAGTTTGGTAAAAATGTGAAATACTAATTAATACTAGTGTATCATTTCGGAATTATCACTAATTGTATATAATAAAGGAGAGCACGCATTATGCTACTAAATTATAAAGTTTTTTACTTTTTACATGGAGACATTTTTTTTTTTTAAATGGCTAATTATCATGATTGCTTACTCTAACTTAACCAAAATCGCTGAATTCCACTCATAATTTTTAATGAGACAAAAATTTCCCTCTCTTTCATATTGTATCTCCCACCAATTTCCCACTTTTTCAATATTTTTCATTTCACTTTGCATCACTACTTTACCAACACAAAAATTAAAAAAGAAAGGGAAATGTTAACATATTCTCTAAGGGTATTGGTTAGTGAATAATTTTAGAAAAGTTTTTATAAGAAAAAGAAAAAAAACAATTAATATTTTGATAGCTTTTTCTATTTCTCATAAAAGTGGTGTCAAACCTTTCCTAAAATAGTTTATTAGCAATTGCCCTAAAGATATCCTTTACATGACCTAAAAATAAAAAAGAAAACAATAGAAAATACTTGGGAAGGATTTAGGAAAGACTAATCATTATAGTTACTAAAATATTTTAAATTATTCAGCAACACATGCAATACACGAGAAATATAACATAATATATACTTTTTTAATTTGAAATTTGATAATTGTGGTAGTTATTAATAGACATTTATTATGATTATGTTTGTACGTGCAGAGAACTTTATATTCTAGCATGAGGCATTCATTATAATTGTGTTTGCGTAAAGAATTTATATTCTACTATCTAAAGAAAACATGAAGTACCAAGTTTATAATGGAATATTTAAATAAAGAATAGAATTTAAATTCAATTAAAAATATATATAATAATAATGACTTGTAAATTGTGAGGTCTTAGAAGTTTATGTGGCATAATAATATTATAAAGTTAACCAAAAGTTAAACAACTTCTATTTATATATTTTGTAGATAGATTATAGATAATGTACAATTATTACAAAATTATAGTTTTTTTTAATATCCAAATTTTATTATATAATATATACTTTTAGTTATTATTATTTTTTTTTTAAATTTAGTTCAGTTCTCACAGATCCTTATACAAGATTATACAAGACTATTTTTTTCCCTAAACCCATTTAAATATTTCTTTTTATCAATTTTCTCTTTCTAGTTTATTTATTCTTTAATCAGTAGGATAATTAATTTCATTCTAAGATTAAGAAAAAGTTGGTACCACCACCAGTTCATCACAACTAGAAAGAACAGTACATCACTCTCAAACATTTTTTTTCCCTTTATAGCATTGATGGGAACTTTTTTTTTTTTTTTAATGTAAAAGGTTGAAAGAGTTTATAAGCGGTATGAAAATGTACATAATATATTAATTAGGTGAAAATACCATTTTAGCCACTAAAGTTTGGGGTTATTGTCATTTTTTTTTTTATGAGGGTTATTGTCAATTTGGTTCCCTACATTTTGTTATTGTCAATTTGGTAATTCCCTAAATTGAAAATAATATATATATATATATGTATGTATGAAGAGAGAGAGAGAGAGAGAGAGAGAGAGAGTAAATGTACAGGAAACTACTTGGTAGGACTCCCACAATACAAATGTTCCAATAACTTTGCTCTTTATAACCCGGTCAATCGGTCATCATGCTCGTTGGCCCGCATGCACGAAAGTACTTTATTCTGAGCCAAGTTCACACTGCAGTCTGCAGGTTGCTGTGCTGCGTTCTAAGCCAAGTGCAAGCCTTCGATCTTTTTCTTTTAAGAAAATAACACTAATTTAAAAAATCTAGAGATACAATAAAATGTGACTATATTTTTTTAATATTATTTGTTTTTAGTTGCGGTCAATTCTAGCCTAATAAAAGATTAGATACCTCAACTATTTTGAAACTTTTGTGATAATTTATCGGTCTAATTTTCATTTTGTAAATTTCCTTGCATGGACACGTATCCCACTCTACCTTTATTTATTTATTTTTCTCACTTCATTTATTTATTTTTCTTAACCACACGTTTCTTTTCACCCTGATCTTCTTCCGCCTTTATATTCTCTCATCCTTCTCATCTTCTTTCTACTTCTCATCTTCTTTCTGCTTCTCATTTTCTCTAATAGAGCTAGCTCTATGTTCCTTGCCATAGGGCATTCTACATACAGAAAGTAAGATCTCATAAAGCTCTGATAACTCTCTTTCCAAGTTTCTATTTTCTTTGTTCTGCAACTTTCTTTGTAACTTTTCCACAAAAAAGCTAGTTACTGAGTTTCCAATGGCTTCCACTAGCTCCGAAACACCTTCTTTATCATTTTCATCATCTCCTTCTTCAATTTCTGGTTCAAACTACGATGTTTTTCTCAGTTTTCGGGGTGAGGACATTCGCCATAGCTTTACAGACCACTTATATGAGGCATTTAGATCGAAAGGCATTGAAGCCTTTAGAGACAGCGAAAAACTCCAACTAGGACAAGAAATTGCTTCTGAGCTCATACAAGCAATAGAAAAGTCCCAATTTGCAATTGTTGTTTTCTCAGAAAAATATGCCAATTCCAGGTGGTGCTTGGATGAACTTACAAAAATTGTTGAATGCAAAAAAAATAAGGGACTTAAAGTGGTGCCTGTATTTTATCACGTAGATCCTTCCGACATACGGAAACAAACTGGGCCATTTAAAAAAGCCTTTGACGAACATCAGAAAAATGACAAAATCAACAAAGAGAAGATCCAAAAATGGAAGGATGCTATGAGAGAAGTGGGGAATTTATCCGGCGAGCATTTACTGCCACATCAAAGGTAAAATCGTGGTTTTTTTTTAGTAGCATTTTTTACATTCTTACCCACACGTTTAAAGCATTCACGTCAGCTTGTTTAAAGGTTATGTCTATTTTAGTATAAAATTTACTTTTTTTTTATCTTATTTATTCACTTTTTAAAATTTTTAATATCAAATTATCTATTTTATAAAATATTTCATTTAAAATGTTAATTTTTCTTTATTTTTTTAATTTTTTTTCTCTTTCTTTCACGTTCAAAATCCAACATTATCTCTTTCCTTATGTCATTAAGATATGTAAAGAAAAAATAAAATACTAAATACAAAATAAATAATATCAACATAAATTTATCCACTAAGTCATTTCAAGCAAAATCGTACTATTTCAACTTTCAAGCGTGTATAACAACTTTTATTCTTTTTCTTTTACTTTATCTGCAATTTATGTTTCTTTTACCACCCAGTCAAAAAAGCTGTCTCCTTGGGAAAACTTTTTTTTTTTTTTTGAAATGGTAGAAAACTTTTTTTTTTTTTTTGCTAGGTTAATGCGAGGGCTTGAACCCCCGAGCAGCAGGACAATGGGACATCCGGGTACCAACTCGCCTGAATGGGCGATGGTGAAATGGTAGAAAACTTGATACATAAAGAATGAAAAAAAAATATATAATAAAAGTAAGACTAGGTGACCACAAAGATATATATATATATATATATATATATATATATATATATAAAGTAAGAGTGTAAGACTAGGTGAATACTCTATTTGTTTACATGGAATTTTAAGTTTCTGGCCCAAATTCTTCTCCGCCCCCAAGTATGATCCTGAGCCCAAACATATAACCAAATTAGTCCAACCAACAACAGAAATATAGATCTACAGCCCATTTTTAACCCTTCAAAAACAAGAATTTTTGTCGGTTTCATATTTTAATTACCAAAACAGCTATCATTAAGTAGTTAAAAAGTAAATGACAAAATTTGAAAGAGAATATGATGAGCTTAAACTTGTCAAATTGAAAAGATACCAAAAAAAAAAAAAAAAACCATAAATGGTGGGAAGTGAGGGGGAAAAAAGGTTGTAAAAGAGACAATTATCTTTTGTTATTGAACCAAACTTAATTACATTTAAAGTAGTGAAAGAGTTAACGAAATTTATAAAAAAAATTTAGTCAAACTAAAATTTTAATGAAAGAAAGAGCTACAAATCAATTTTTTTACTAGCTTGTAACTCTTTGTATATAAATATTGACGCATTTTGTTATAAACTTATAATTAGATTCATATTAAAGGTTCTTATCTAATTTTATAATATTACTTTCTATCATTTTTATCAATTCTTGAAAAATCTTGTAAGGATAACATTTGCAAGAGATGTAAATTACTCATTATAAATAGCTCTATTTTAGTTAAAAGAAAATAAAATGTTGTTTGCTGAATTATCTATATTCTTAATTAATAATCTTTCTTAACGTGATTTTTGTTATTGTCATGTAGGTAATTTATTCCCTATTTATAGTTTTCATGTAAGTTACGAAAGTTGAGTTATTATGAAGATATAATGAAAAGGAATAGGCAATTTTTAGAATATAGTACGAATTTTCATTGAAATTTATACTTAAATTAATAATAGATTCCTATCAAAAAAAAAAATTAATAATAGATTTTTTATATAACAAATACGATAGGTGTTTTTCCCCTTCTTCTTTCTTTTAAAGAAAACTTGGAATGGTTAAAATGAGTGGAACTAGCTAGTTTTACTGAGCTTCAAGTAGAATTAGTAGAAGTGATCATTTTATGGCTTGACATAGTTCTCAATAGGTTAGAAATAATTTAGGCAATTCACATAAAATTAGAGTATGTGAAATCTAATTGTTATGATATTTGGCACAAATTTAGAGTGTCATTAGAATCTAATTAGCTTCTAACCTCATTCATATGCATGGATACATTTAAAAATAAACATAATTAGATGCATATTAAAATTCTTACATAAGTTTAATATTATTAATGGTCATTCCTATATTTTGTCAACTCTTAAAAAATCCTTGTAACAATTTTATTTGGTAAAACATGCAAATTGTTCATTCTTGTTTATTTTATTTTTGAAAAGACAGAAGAAATTTTTTTTGTTAAGTCTTAACTTAATTTTTGTTATTGTAATGCAATAATATTTTTTTTATGTGTTCATTTTCAAATAATATATGAATAACCCAGTTTTAGAGCAGGATATACGTTTGCATTAAAATTCATAATTTGTCCAATTATAATTTTTTAACGAAATTTGAATTAGTTTTAAAAAGATTAGAACTGGTTTCGTATGGGATCTACATAAAAGGGGTTAGAAATAGTTTTAGGTGGACTTAAAATAGTTTTGAATAGGTTGTAGGTATTATACATTCAAAATTTTACATATACATGTAATGACACTTTAAATTTAAAATTTTACATATATGTATAAATTGTAGGTTCAGATGCATGAATTCACATGTAATGACACTTGATGCAAAATGTGAGATGGAATGACTTTTTTTAAAAAAAAAATTATAAATGAGAGATTGAATGACAGTTGACACAAATTGAAGCCTCCTTTTTTCTCAAAAAAGAAAAAGAAAAAAGTGAAGCCTCCTTTAAAATATAGAGACACTTGGCATCAAATTAGTGGGCAATTAAAAAGGAAACTTGGCATCAAATTGTGTGCAATTAAAAGGATACTGGGCACAAAATTGGAGTTGATTTAGAATCTAATTTCATTTCTAAATTGAACTTTCTTTTAGCTTTCATTTTAATTTAATATACATAATGATTTGGATTTTTATTGAAGTTTCACTTTAATATATTATACACATAACTACATTTATAGCGGGGAGGGGCCTAATGATGGTTGTAGTAATTAGACAAATAGGTAATCCTATTTGACATAATTTTTTCTATTAAATAATAACAAGAATACCCCTTATATAAAAAAAAGAAAAAAGAAAAAAAAGAATACTCCTTATCTTTAGTCTTTTTTTAACCGTAAACATACCTACATACATGTTCATGGTGACATACTGAATCACAGGATGGTAGAATCATGATAAAAGGCTCATATTTAATTTTTATTGTGAATTGGATAGAAAAGAAAGTTCACATCTGCCATGTAATACAAGATTTCATACTAAATCATATAATTAATTTTGTGCTTTTAAGACTCTTTTGGAGTAATTTTACTAGAGTAGTTTGGGTTATTGCTTTATCTTCAATTTTAGATAGCTTATATAATCCTCTTCAATTTTCTAGACTTTCTTAGGGGGTTTGAATCCAAGTTTTCCACATGGAGAGAACTAAGCAATTGCATTGAGTTACAAGACTCTTGACATTTCTTTGTTATCAAAATGTTGTGTGGAAAAGAAAAGAAGAAGTAGAAATCCTGTGTTTGATTATGTTGAGTGAATAGAAAATGATAAATTAATTGGCTTAAGACAAAATAGAATCCCAATTTCAGTTTTAACCTACTAAACTTAATGCCATAGACTCAGATTCACAACTTATTGTTCTCTTTTCTTTGTAGGTCTGAGGCCGAATGTATAAAAGGCGTTGTGAAAGTGATATTTAATAAATTGAGTAATGCATTCTCAGCACATACCTTGGGACTTGTAGGAATAGAATCCCGAGTTGAGAAATTGAAGTTACACTTAGCTATAGAGTCAAATGATGTTCGCATGATAGGAATTTGGGGGACAGGAGGAATGGGTAAGACAACTCTTGCAAGAGTTGTTTATGAAATGGTTTCCAATAAATTTGATGCTTGCTGTTTTATTGCTAATGTTAGGGAAGAATCTAAAAAATGTGGTTTATGTAAATTACAAACAATACTTTTGGAAAAACTTTTGATGCCTAAAACTTTGAATGTAAAAGATGTTTATAATGGAGTTCTCATGATCAAGAATAGGTTACGTAACAAAAAGATTCTTCTTGTTCTTGATGATGTAACTGAATTAGACCAATTGGAGAAGTTAGCAGGGGAGCATTGCTGGTTTGGTTCAGGTAGTAGGATTATTATAACAACAAGAGATAAGCATTTGTTGGTGTCGCATGAAGTAAAGGAAATATATGAGGCTGAAGTCTTGGAAAATGAGGAAGCTCTTCAACTTTTTAGTTTGAAAGCTTTGAAAATGGACCATCCACCTGAAGATTATGGAAAGCTATCTCAAGCTTTTGTAAATTATTCTAAGGGTCTTCCTTTGGCCCTTGAAGTTTTAGGTTCTTTCCTGTCTGGAAAAAACATTGATGAATGGAAAAATGGATTGGATAGGCTCAATGAATTTCCTGAAAGAAGAATTCTCAATGTGCTTCAAATAAGTTTTGATGAACTACAAGCAACAGAAAAGGAAATTTTCTTAAATATTGCATGTTTTTTTAATCACGTGTATCGAGATGTTGTCATAAAAATACTAGACTATCTTGGGCTTTATCCTAAAATTGGATTAAGGGTTCTCATTGATAAATCTCTAGTAAAATTGCATGAAAATCAATTGTGGATGCATGATTTACTACAAGAAATGGGCCGAGATATAGTTCATCAAGAATGCCCAAAAGACCCCGGGAAACGTAGTAGATTGTGGTTGTTTGAAGATATTGACAATGTGTTGACAAAAAATACGGTAAGGGGTTATTAAAAGAAACTAAGCATATATCTTATTTTATTATTCAACATATTTTTTTTTATATAAAGAATGATATGGAGTTTAAATTATATTAGTCTAGTAATAATATAATACATTTTATACTAATCCCTCTTATTGTTATTAATAGGGAACAGAGGCAATTCAAAGCATTGTACTAGAGTTGCATAAACAAAAAAATGTATATTGGAATCCTAAAGCCTTTTCAAAGATGGGAGATCTAAAATTGCTTAAAATTTGTGGTGTTCAACTTATGCATGATCTCAAACATCTTCCTAGTAGTTTAAGAGTTCTTGATTGGAGAGAGTACCCTTCAAATTTGTTGACATCAAGTTTCCAGTCAAAGGTAATGTTGGTACCCTTATACTACCCTTTTTTTTTTGTTAATAATAAGTTTGTTTGTAGAAGCTAATTATTTTACTCTTTTTCTTTTTGTTTTTCTTTTTTGGATTTTAACAGTGTTTTGAGAATTTGAAATTCATTGCTCTAAAAATTACTGAAGGCCCAGAAATCATTAATGTCCCAAATCTTAGGAGTTTGGTTCTTGAAAATTGTATAAGTTTACGTAAGATTCACCCATCAATTGGAATTCATAAAAAGCTTACTATTCTTAAATTAGATGGGTGCAACAACCTCACAAGTCTTCCAAGCAAGCTTGAAATGGAGTGTCTCACGGAACTTTATCTTTATGGTTGCTCAAAAATAACAAAAATTCCAGAATTTGGGAGAAACATGAAACGTGTACGCGACCTTTATTTGAGTGGTACTGCAATTACAACACTACCCACGTCGATTAAGCATTTGACTGACCTTGATTATTTGGATTTATGTAATTGCAAAAATCTTGTGCATTTACCTGATACCCTTTTTAATTTAAAGTTGATTAGAGTAGTCCATCTTGATGGATGCTCAAAACTGGATAGACTGCCAGAGAACCTAGGGAATGCTGAAAATCTAGAGTGGTTGCATTTGAGCGAAACTGCTATAAGAAAGGTCCCTTCTTCCATTGGTCTCTTAAAACTTCTTTTTTGGCTAGATTTCAGAGGATGTAAGGGGTTATCATCTAATAAATCGAGGTATGAGCTCCTCCCGTTTTATTCAATGCCAACAAGTCCTCATCCCGTCGACTTGCTATTCTCTTCTCTATCTCTATCACCTGCGTCTTCTTTGTCCAACTTGGATTTAAAAGACTGCAATCTCAAGGCAATCTCCAATGATATTGGTTCCTTATTCAATTTATGGAGGTTGGATCTAAGTGGAAATGATTTTGTTTGCCTTCCGGAAAGCATCATTCGACTTTCGAAATTGAAATGGGTGTACTTGAATAATTGCACAAGTCTTCGGTCATTGCCAAAGCTTCCATTGAATGTTCGACGCGTTGAGGCAGGAGGTTGTATCTCACTGGAAATGTTACCAGATCCATTAAAACCAAGCGATTCATTGGAACCATCTCTCGGTCTTCAAAATTGCTTTCAATTGGCTGACAATCAAAGCTGCGTAGACTGGTTTATCTCAGGGATAAAAAAATCCCTCAAGCTCTCTCCTTCTCTCCCTCTCTCAGTCCTAAAAACCGAGCCTTATCATCCATATGCCATTGTTATTCCAGGAAGTGAAATTCCTAAGTGGTTTAGCCACCAAAGCATGGGGAATGAAGTGAACATAAAACAACCTTCTCATTTGTGTAAGAAGGTGGGAATTGCTATTTGCATTGTGTTTTGTACCCATGATGATGATTCGTATCCCTATCTTGCATTTTTATTGATAGCCAATGGAAAAAGAATTAGGATTCATTACTGTCCCTCAATTGATAAGGTTTCATCAGATCACGTTTCGCTAGTCTATGTGGTTCCTGAATTCTTCGACGAGGAATCAAATAAATTATTGTGGGAAGGTGACGTGAATGGATTCAGTCAGATTAGAATTAAAATTGCAAGCAACTCTGTCAAGGTAAAAAAATGGGGGTTCCGTATGATATACAAAGTCAAGCGCAGTCGTGATGATTACAATGGGGCTGGACCCAGTGGAGAAGGAGGCTCTAATGACATACCAAACCCAAAAAGGATTAAAAGACACACAGAAGCCCATGGTAAATCTGATTGTGAGGAGTCAAGTGAGTACAAGGACTGTGATGAGGAGTTGAGCGATTGGGACGAATCTAATGACAGTGACCCCGATGCTTAATCAACTTTTCAGTAAGTCACTGTCTTTCCTCTGTTGGTTTCTGCATTTTCTTTTTCTTTTTTCTTTTAGTGTACATTTATTAATGGATTGCCCGCCACATGTTTGACTAGAGTTGTCAATGAGAGCAATTTGAAACAAAGAATGGCAATACTCCTAGCTAATTTGATATGCATATAAAAAACAAAGTCTTATGAAATAAACAATGATTAGGGTCATCTTGGTTTAGTGATTGTGTTACTTGCTTGTGCTGGTTGCCCCCTTGATGTTGGATTATTGGACTATTTCATGAGGTGAATCTGTCACATGGCCAAGAGACAAAAAGATAAGTGCAGTCCGTTGAATGCTTTGTAATTTCTCTCGTCATTGTTTTAAAATTTTTCAAGGTGCAAAAACAATATATGCATGCCACTGCAAACATTACAATCAAAATTAATTTTTATATCGATACATATTATATATGTGAAGTCATGCATATATCGCAGTTAGAATGATTAGTCCAGCTAGGGGTAGTTTCTAGCTTCCTCCTTAGTTGAAAGTTCTCTTAAGTTGTGTACTAACCTTCAACCAAAGAAAATGCTTCTTTTTTTTTTGTTTTTCTTTTTTCTGTTTAAGAGAATAGCTGATTTTTTTGTTCTTGTTCCTTTTAGTTTAGTTTTGCTCTGAAAATTCTTATTATGAACATTAACTCTGAATAAAATTATTAACTGAAATTTGTACTTACCCATTTCAAACCATGACCAGGGCAAAACTGTTCATACTCATTTCACAGGATAAAACAAACCAGAAGACTTATCTCCATAGGTAACCTGAGCATACAACAAACTTAGCCATAAATTACTATCCTAATTCTCTGGTGCATAGTCAATCAGGCAAGCAACTGTGCAGAAAAGGTTGAAAAATAGAGAAGGTATCCTGCTTGGATTAGTATGCCCTGCTCTAGATGTATTGTTGTTTTGATGCCTTACATCCACAATTTAAGTTGTCATATTTTTTGGCTTGGTTTTGTCTTTTTAGTCTGATGTATTGTGTTTTGTAGTGGAAAGATCCTATAGTTTTATTTTGATGTGTTTTGTCCAGAATTTAAGTTTAGTCATGTATGTGTGTGTCAATGTTTTTCAATAATACAAAAAATATTATTTTGCTTATAAAAACAATACTTTAGGAATCCCTCAATTAAGTCAAAATAAGCTACTATTATTAATAGGTATTTAAACTTATCCTTACACTTTGGCTTGAAAACAGGACCTGAGTAGAGAGCTATACTCTCCAGAAGTGGCTGCTCAAATTTTAGCTATCCCTAGCTCAAACTGTGGAGTTACTGATAAGCTGCTATGGCCTCATACAACACAACTTAGTGAGTGAAACCAAGTGTCTTATGCAATGAGGGAGACAACTTAGATCGTTTATTCCTGAAGCACAGTCTTGCTTGGGCTGTATAACCTCAACACAGTGATGTTTGAGGGTGCAAAAAAGTGTCCTTATCATGCTAATGCTCAGTAAAGTTTGTTTTGTAGGTATGCACAAGCCTATGATGCACAACATGTTGATTAGAGTAACTACTGGAGAGTCCCAAAGCGAGTGTGTCCAGTCGTGGAGGGATGGCAAGTGTTGCTGAAAATTGAGGGGCAATGGCAGAGCAAATGCAAATGGGGTTGTTTTGCCTGTGTAGCTAAATAATGGGCTGGCAGATAATTTCTCAGGCTGTTCCAGTAATGCCGTATGCAAACGAGTGGAAGCTTACTGTTTGAGAAGCATATTTTCCAGGCTTGTTTTGGTTAGTGGAAGATTGGAGAACCTGTGGAAAAGAAGAAGGTTCCTTGGGAACTTGCTGTGCTGACTGAAGAACACAAGTGCAAGGAAGTTAGAGAACACCAGTGGTGTACATTTGCTGTGCACGGGAGTCACCAATGAGGCTGGTTAGTGGTTACTCTTGCTTCTAACTCTTTTATGAACATCTTTTGGACGTGTAACTCTATTACTAGAGAGTTAAATTTAGCAGTCTGGATAATATATAGCCAATTTGTTTCAATAGTGGTACTTTAGAGTTACTTTCAGCAAAATTGTTCATGTTTAGTAGATGTTCATCACATGTTAATAGATAGTTAAATTGCCAATGAGCTGGGTAGCTCAATGGTATTTTCTACCCTCCAAATTATATACCAACAAGTAATCACAAGGCTCAAAGGTAATTTAGGCACCTGACGCAATTTTTTTTTTTTTTTTAAACTACAAGGTTTTGTTGAATTTTTCTTCTTTTTTTTTTTGGTTATTTCAGAGGTTAAAATCCATCCGATTAAGCAAGCCTCTAAAACTTACTGAAACCTGTCTTCACTGAAGTCCTAGTCCTTGAGAAATTGGTTCTTGAAGATTGTTTAAATTTATCCAAGTTGCACCCATCAATTGGAGTTAATAACAACCTAACTCTTCTTAGTCTGAAAGGCTGTAAAAATTAAAAACTCTTCCAAACAAGTTTGAAATGAAGTCTCTTAAAACTCTTATTCTTTTTGGATGCTCAAAAGTTTTAATAAAAAAAATTTCCAGAATTTGGGAAAAACATGCAATGTGTATTGAAAGTTTACTTGGATGGAATTGCTATTACAAAACTACCCACATCAATTGGGCATTTGAACGGCCTCGCTTTATTGAATGTAAGAGATTGCAATAGTCTTACATGTCTACCAAGAACACTCTTTAATTTAAAGTTGCTTAAAGATGTAAATATTTCTGGATCCTCAAAATTTTGTTTCGTTTTATTTTAAATTCTAAAAAGTATTTGCGAGCTGCGGCTTAGCTTTGCTATTGGCACTTATTCCAACAACAACATCATTGAAGATTGTTGAACTTCTTGTCTTTTTTCTTAGTCAACTTTTTCTCTATATTACCTGTAAGTCATTGCTTTTTCCTCTCAATCAAAGCTTTTCATGGGTTGCTTTGCATTATCTTTTTTTTCCCCTTCCTTTGGACACATTTACTTAACTAATATTAACTTAAAATATAATTTTACTATCTGTGTTTTAGCTTCATTTTGATCACTTATTCCTACTCTCATCTGGTCTGTTTCCTTGATCAAATAACACAAATTTGTGCACCTAGCTAATTAATGCATATTATTAAATCTTATGGATTGGTACAATTGATAAAAAAAAATCACCCCCCTTCTTGAAGCTGCTCATTTAATCCAAAAAAAAGAACATAGTTTTGTAAAATAAAAAATGATTAGAGTAATTTTGTTTCACTGATTGTGTTAGTTGTTTGGGTTGATTGCCCCCTTGATGTAGGATTATTGGACTTGTTCATGAGGAGAAACTGTCACATGGCCCAGAGACAAGAAGGCAAGTGCAGTCCATTTTATGCTTCTGATTTTCGCTAGCCATAATAGATTGCAAGGTAAAATCTGCACTCTTGTTGCCTATAGAGTTCATCGTTTTAAAAATTTTCAAAGTGCAAAAACAATATATGCATGCCATTGCAAACATTATAATCTGAGTTAATCATTATGTCATTTCTTATCATATATGTGAGCTCATGTATAGATCGCAATTAGAATGATTCCAGCTAGATGTAGCATCTAGCTTTCTCATTGAAGATTTTCTATAGCTGTGTACCCACCTTTAACCAAAAAAGTGCTTTTTTCCTGTTTAAGAGAATGACTGATTTTTCTATTCTTGTTTTGCTTTGATATTTTTCTTATTTTAATGTAGGATAACAATTAAAGATGTTATAAAAATGAGTTTGTATTAGCAGGTTTGAGGACATTGGTAATGTAACTCTCATATGTTTAAAATTTCATACATTTAGAGTTTGATCATAATTTACTTTTTATGAGGAATTAATGTAGATATGCAAAATTTCCTCTTTGACCAAATCATTCAACTGAGTTCTTGATATATGCAAGTATCATCAACATTGTTCATAACTGAGTGATCTGCATCAGCATAAGTTATGTTTTTCGTAATTTTCTTAAGCTATTATCATTTGGAACCTAAGCTTGTGCCTATATGTAAATAAATGTGTAATAACTAACTAAATATAAATCTCTCACAGGAGACCATCTTCAAAGCTAAAAGCAAATAATTTAATTTATCTTCACCAAATAAATGTTATGAATGACTATAAATTGTTCATTTGTTAGACATGCTATGATGGATTAGTGATTTATCATAATTGAATATTGAAATGTAAGCAGTACTAAATGGCCTTAAGCCATGTGCTGCTTTTATTTTGCAATGTGAGGAAATCATCATTCTTGTCATTGTTCCATGTAATGCTTGTGTAGAAGCATTGGTGAGACCTAAATAATATTTCAATCCCATTTAAAGTTAATGACTTTTCCTCTGCGTTTTGTTACTAGGATATATATATATATATATATATATATATATCCCGGTTGAGTTTAAAAGAAAATAAGTGCTATGACATGAATTTAACAGTTTAAAACTCTTTTGAATATGAAACAGCTCTTAATTTTGTAACTGCACAAGACTTTTGTGCTTTTGCCTCTTGATGTACTTGAAATTTTTTCTACCTTTCTAAAACCTTCACTCTGAAACAAATTATTGACTGAATGTTATCCTACCCATTTCAGATCATGATCAGGCAGAGCTGAAACAAACCAAAAGGCCTATCTCAAAATCGTAACTTAATTAGCTTACACCCTGTCAAAGAGACTCGACTAGAATTAGAATTAAAGGACAGCAGTAGACAGTAGAGAAACCCAACCATACAAGAAACTTGATTATATATCACTAACCATATCATCTGAGCCATATTTGTCCTTACAGTAAGCAGACTCAAGCAAGCAAGCAAATGTGTGGACAAGGTTGAAAATTGGAGAAGGTAGCCTACTTGGATTGGTAAGCACTCCTGTTCTAGCTGCTATCGTTGTTGTACTACATCTAGAATTTAACTTTTCTCACTTTCTTCCCATGGGGTTTGTTATTTTAGCAGAATGTATTATATTTTATACTGGAAAAAGATACTACACTTTGATAATCAATGTCATTAATTTTTGAGAATTTTATATTTTTTTTAGGGAAGTCAAAAAAATCTACATCTGTTAATAGGTATTTAAAGTTATCTTTACACTTTGACTTGGAAACAGGACCTGGTTAGGCAGCAATACTCCCCCGAAGTAGTGAAGTGACTGCTCAAATTTTAGCCACCCCTATCTCAAGGTGAGGAGCTACTAATAAGCAAATATGGCCTCGATGTAACACGTGGTCGATATCAAAATTAAGCTACCATTGAAAGTAGGGGGAACTCAGGTAATGGATTCTCATTGGAGGGTCACAGCTCTTAGATAAAGACATCTGTGGGAATTGAAGCTTCCTTTGAAGTTAATAGTTATTATGTCGAAGTTCGGCATGAGGACTTACTTATTAAAAATTTAAAACAGAATAGTGAAATGAAACATAGTGAGTGATAATAATTGTGTGAGGAAGAGGAAAACTTGGTTAATTTATTCCAGAAGTGCAATCTTGCTTGGGCTGTATTGTTTGGATAGATTTGATCCTTAGAACTGAGTTCATTTCTCCTTGCTTATTGAAGCAGTGGTTGGTCAGTGGATGGAGGATCCAAATTTTCAAAAACAGGAATATATTATGTTTTCTAGATTGATGTTTAAGGGTGCAAAATAGCTTCTAAAGAAGTGCTAATGCTTTGTTTTGCAGGTCTGCACAAGTCTTTAATGCACAACAAGCGGATCAGAGTAACTGCAGGAAAGTACCAAGGCGAGTGTGTTAAGTTGTGGAGGGTTGTATGTGTTGCTGAAAATTTAGGGACACTAGCAGAGATAGTGTGAATGGGGTGGTTTCGGCTTTGTAGCAAATCAAGTGCTGGCAAGCTGTTGCAGTTCTTCCATATGCAACCAAATGGCATGCAGCTAGATGCCCCTGTTCGGAAAGCATTAACTAAGGCTATATGGTTTGGTTTTTGTAGACTTGTTTCCCTAATTTCTAAGAGTGGAGGACCTCTTTTTGAGAAGAAGGTTTCCTTTGCAACTTGCTGTGCTGATTGAAGACCACTAGTGCAAGGATGTTGGAGAACGGTAGTGGTTGTATATTTTGTAGATAAGAGAGTTGCTACGGATGTTGGGGCCTTGCTTCAAATTCTTTTGAACATTTTTGAACTCTACTACCAGCCAACGCTTCAGAAATTATTGTATTAATAAACCATACCCAAAAAGACAAAAGAAGACAAAAAGAATGAAGTTAAATTAACACCTTTTCTGGACTAGTTTAAGCTATGGCATGCAACTACATGCAATCATTAACATTGTAAGACATCATATAAGAGATTCATGTCCTTGCGTGAAAATTATATTCAACTCTACTATCTAATGGCTTGGACCGATTAACATGCTTTCATTTTTGTGCCCTACAAATGGATTGTTCTGTCAAACTTCTATCAAATACAGAAACTGAAATTTCTCTTCCTTTGTGAAGGTTGTTATATACTTTGATTGTTTTTATTTTTCCCCACGATAATGCAAAATATTTCTTGTGCGTCTTTTGGGTCACATTAAATATTTTTTTTAACAGGAAATGTTGTCTCCAGCCAAAGTCGCATTAAATAATTTTTTAGCATACAAAATTGGCTCAAACAGGCTAGAAGGTAATGATAAGAAGATAAATGAAGCGTAGAATGACAGACTTTCTGTTTGTTAATGGAAGTTTGAAATTTGCTTAATTGATTTCCAATTTAAAAGGATCTAGAACAAAATCATCTAGTCTTTTTAAGCAAAAAAAAAAAAAATGGTTAATTTCTGCTATACTGCAAAACACGAGTATTTGGTTTCATCCAAGGTTAGGCAAAACTTATTAAGAAATCTCATTAGTACTTGTTTTTTTTCAATAAATATCATCAGTGAACTTATTGAAACTCTCATATAGCTCATGATGCAAGTCCATGTGCAAAGTCAAAAAACTTTATGAAAGAATTCCCACTGAATTTTTAGATTACATTTTCAATCTTCAGATATTATAAATTCTCCAAAAAAGAAATCTTTTAGATATTAAAAATAATTTGAAACAGTTACATCTAAAATCAGCAATAAGTCTTCAACTGCCTTCTAAATCTCCCCCCCACTCCCCCCGGCCCTCCTTCCTTTTCCTTTTTTGTAATCTCTTTTTCAACGAACGCGGCAAGCTTTCTCTTCTTGTCCTATCCCTAATGATTTTTGGGCATTTGCTATACCTTCTGGATCTGCAATACAACAGATCACATACTACATTACACATAGAAAATCAGCTATTGAGTAACAATCATCAATGCATTAATGGAAGGGAAACGTGTCAAAGGTTTGATCGCATGACACAATTTTTTTTTTTTTTTTTGACTATCAAAGAATTAGAGTGCAATCATGAGACCAAGATTAGCTTCTTCTTCTTTTTTTCTTTTTTTTTAATAATAAGCATGAGACAAAGTTAGCTATTGTTTGCAAAGATCAAACCAAAATATAGAATCAAGAGAAATGTCTACCAATTCTAAGTTTAAAAGTTTTGCAATTTAAATTACTTGATTGGACATTGAAAATCCCTCTAAACCAGTTGTATTCCCTGAATTTATATTTCTTAGTCCTTCTAAAAGATGTAGGAGTCAAGCCCATTGTAACTTCCAGTGAAGTTATAGACTTGATAGCCCCAAATGCATTGAAAAAAGGTTCAGACCTTCCGCAAGCATACTCATTATGCTGCAGAAATTGCACAACTCTAGGTTTAGTGAAAGAAACAGATTACTAGAAAAAGAGAAATAAAAGAGAGAAAAAAGAGCCAGGGGGAGCAGAAACAGAAGCTGCAAAGGAAGACTAGGAAAGAGAACCCTCAAAAGTAATTAAGAGTGACATCATTATCTTGATCTATAGAATTTGTAATATATACCATCTTCTCTGCTACCTATAAATGGCACAAAGAAATCAATACTCACCAAAGAACTGAGTGAAAATTCGCGTAAAGAAGTTCAAGTTGTGGGAAACATTGTAGGCCATGGCAGGCGGAAGAGGTTTCACAATGGTGTCAATGCTGAATACTCGTTGAAGAAACTGCATACACAAAACTCAAAAGAAGTACCATATCACAAACTCAATTATGAACGGATTTAGATGCAAAATTATACAAAGGAAGCAGATGGAAGAAGAAAAGAGGAGTAAAGATATTATTGAAAGCCAAATAAACATAGATGTAAACTGTATAATTCCAAGCATTAAGTGATGGATAGGCTATAAAAGTGTCAATCGACAGAAAAACAGAACATGACAAAAAAGACTATCAATTAATCGATATTTATCCTACAGACATGCCCTTGCCATAATAACAATGTAGATATTGATGGCGTTCACACGCACACAAAAAAAACCCTCAAATCAATTTCTGTGATCTACATCATAGAAGGCACAAATACGTAACCTCACTTCATAAATTGAGCCTTCAACCATATTAAGAATCAACTATATGAAGCCTCAAATAATAAGAGGCTTCAACCCCATGTTAGTTTCCTTACTACTTATAACAAAAGCTTAAACTATTAAAAAATAGTAGATTTAATCTTTTAACTATTATTACAACATTTTCTCTCACATGTCGGTCTATACTCCCCTTTAATAAGTAAAGCCCAACAGATTTGATTTTTAACTTTTTTTAAAATGAGAGGGTAGAGCAAAGATAGGGTTCGAACTCAAAACCACCTACTTTGATACTAAACTATCAGATGTCCCAAAAGCTTAAACGGTTAGAAAATAGTGAGCTTAATCATTTAACCATTATTCTAACTGTTTGAAACAAAATGACCTGCCATGGTCTATCAACTTGAAACTCTATATTAGGTAAAAGTTCTCATCCGCTACAAGAATAAATTTCTTCTTTCCTTCCTTCTGTTTTCAGTTTTCTCTGCTGGGTAGAAGTCCTCAACCACTACTACAATGGGTTATCCCCAGTTGCATTTCTAATTTGGTTTATTATAGTAATACTGAGGCTTTGAGTAGTTAACCCAGAGATATCATAGAGTTGCAACACATTGGCCAACTGGTAGGAGCTCACATTCCCAATTTATCCTTAAACAAATTAACAATCTCTCATATAACACATAACTCAAATCTATTAAAGCACAATTGAGAACAACCAGGAATCCCCCAACACTGCAAAAGGGTACACTGCTAATGACAAAGACATGAACTTTAAACAACCAATAGCAAGTAATCAGGAAACTAAGAAATGGGTAACCAAAGATACACAAATTAAACCAAGTCATCCAGAATTTTCTCAACTGGGTAACCAAAGAAACACAATTTAAAGCAATTAATCAAGAAACTAAGAATTGGGTAACTAAAGAAACAACATTTAAAGCAAGAAATCAAGAAACTAAGAATTGGGTAACCAAAGAAACGAACTTTAATGCAGGAAATCAAGAATTCTCTCAACTGGGTAATCAAAACATTAAAAACAAAAACCAAGAAACAAAAATGAAAATAGAGACCTGGTAGTTACGTTGAAAGCTGTAGCGAAGCTGCTTTGTGACCAAAGATGGTCACCCCACATTATGTTTATTTAGTAATTCTCAGTAGTATAATTCATCCAATAAAAATTTGTAACGACTGAAAATATATATATATATATATATATATATATATGAAAGGAAAGTCCCAGCTCCAATTCTCTCAAGTAAAAAATAAATCTATGAAAAAACAAGAATTGTGGTAAAAAAAAAAAAAAAAAAACAGAGAATGAAACCTATATGGACAGAAGGGTCTACCAAGGCTTAGTGAGAAAGAGATGCTAGGGTTTTAGTTTTAGATGTTTATTTTTATATAAATTCAAAACGACGTCGTTTTGATGATAAAAATTTAAAAAAAAAAATGGAAAAATATCTGTATTGAAGGTTAGAACCCGAGACAGGAGCTTGAAAAACACACGTGCTTACCACTGAGACAACATGCATTTTTTTTAGAGTATTTTTCCTATAATAATATATATAGGTCGGTTTCGGTTTGGTTCTGTGTAATAATATATATAGGTCCACAATAAATTATTTATTTATTTGTTATTTTTTTATTCAAGTTGGACTTACATATATGTATATATATATATATATATATAAATTTCTTGATTAATTTATTTTAAAATTATTTTAGTAAAACTTAAAATGATGTTGTTATTAATATATATTTAATTAAAAATGCCCGATAAACCCTTCAAATTACAACCACATAAAACGTGATTTAAAAAAAAAAAAAAAAAAAAGGGCGGCAAAAAGAATGACCAAAATATACCCCCTAAACCCAAAAAATGATTGTTTCTCAAAAAATAAAAAACCTAAAAAATGACAAAATACCCCTTAAGCCTAAAAAAAGAACCAAGATGCTCCCTAAACTTAAAAAATGCCCGAAATACCCCCAAAAGCTAAAATATGACCAAAATACCCCCCAAAACCTAAAAAATGACCGAAATACCCCCAAAACATAAAAATTTCCAAAATACCCCTAAAGCCCTAAAACCTCAGGGTATTTTGGTCATTTTTTAGGTTTTGGAGTATTTTGATCATTTTTTAGGTTTTGGGAGTTTTTCGATCATTATTTAGGTTTTGGTTTTATTTTTAACATTTTTATGTTTAAGAAGAGTGTTTCGATCAGTTTTTAGGGTTCAGGAGTATTTCGGTCATTTTTTAGGTTTCGGGGGATATTTCAAACATTTTTATGTTTAGGGGGGGTATTTTGGTCATTTTTTAGGTTTAGAGGAGTATTTTGGTCTTTTTAATGTATCAGTCATTTTTTAGGTCTTTTTTCTAGGTTTAAAGGGGGTATTTCATTTTTTAGGTTTAGAGGACAAACAAACAATTAGAATAGTTTAGTTTAAAAAATAATAATAAAAATAAATTTAAAAATAAAAATTCTAATTTAATAATAATAATAATAATAATAATAATAATAATAATAATAATAATAATAATTGTGAGGGTTAATGAGCTGAGCAGGAGTGTTGGGCCATGAGCCATGCCCGAGGACATATATGAGCCTGAGGATGGTCAAACGATGTAATAAGAATTGGGATCAATGGGTCGAGGACAATGACAAATAATAACGAATGGATGGTGTCTCCTGAGGAGACCCTCAATCAATTTTAGTGATCTACATCATAAAAAGGCACAAATATGTAACCTCACTTCACAAAACTGAGACTTCAACCATATTAAGAATCAACTATATGAAGCCTAAAAAATAAGAAGCTTCAACATTATGTTACTTGCCTCACCACTTATAACAAAAGCTTAAACGATTAAGAAGTAGTAGATTTAATCATCTAACCATTATTACAACACTTTCTCTCACAAGTGGGCCAATACTCCCCTTTAATAAGTAGAGCCCAACATATTTGATTTTGAACTTTTTTCAATTGAGAGGGTAGAACAAAAATAGGGTAAACTCAAGACCACCTAATTTGATAGTATAATAAACTATCAGATGTCCCAAAAGCTTAAACTATTACTCTAATTGTTTCAAACAAAATGACTTGCCATGGTCTATCAACTTGAAACTCTATATTGGGTAAAAGTTCTCACCCACTACAAGAAAAAATTTCTCCTTTCTTTCCTTCCGCTTTTAGTTTTCTTTGCTGGGTAGAAGTTGTCAACCACTACTACAATGGGTTATCCCTAGTTGTATTTCTAATTTGGCATATTATAGTAATACTGAGGTTTTGAGTAGTTTAACCCAAAGATATCATAGAGTTGCAACACATTGGCCAACTTGTAGGATCTCACATTCCTAAATTATCCTTAAACAAATTAACAATCTCTCATATAACATATAACTCAAATCTATTAAAGCACAATTAAGAATAACCAGGAATCCCCCAACACTGCAAAAGGGTACACTACCAATGACAAAGACATAAACTTTAAACAACCAATAGCAAGTAATCAAGAAACTAAGAATTGGGTAACCAAAGAAACAAAATTTAAAGCAAAAAATCAAGAATTCTCTCAACTGGGTAAGCAAAACAAAACCAAGAAACAAAAATGAAAATCAAGAAAATAGAGACGTGGTAGTTACGTTGAAAGCTGTAGCGAAGCTGGGGTCAATCTCGACAAGGGAATCATCATCGTAATCGTCATGGTCGAGACGTTTGGACTTGTCTTTCTTCTTGCAAGGCATGTGCATTACTGACTCAGTTTTAGGAACTCTTCTACTTTGTGACTTTGAGCTTCGCGTCTTGAAACTCTTCGGCGGCTTCCTCTTCACCCCTCCATGGCGCCGATGACATCAACTTCTTCTTCCCAATTGCTATTTTTATTCAATCGTAGTTTACACAGAGAGAGATGGAGAGAGAGAGGTGTGGTGTTGTCTGTATAGGTGATAGGGTTTGTGTATGGCTATGTGGGTTATTATTGCTTGCATTCTATGTTAGGTTAGATTTTCTGTTTAGTGTAACCTTCAATTAAGAGGGAATAGTTATAAACTTGCTTCACTATTGGCACTTATTCCAACAACTGCGTCATTGAAGATCGTTGAACTTGTTTTCTTTTTTCTTAATTAACTTTTTTTCTCTTGATTTTTTGTAAGTCACTGTTTCTCCTTCATAATTAAAGTTTTATTGGTAGTTGCATTATCTTTTTTTCCCTTTTCGTTGGACACATTAAGGGTCTATTTGGATACCGCTTATTACTAAAAACTAAAAACGTTGTAGTAAAATAATTTTTAAATATGTGAATAGTGCCGTGGGATCCAGCTTTAAAGTAATATTTGCTGAATTCCGTACTTGCAGGTTCTGTAAACAGTGCACGAGACCCACAAAAAAAAAAAAAAAAACCCAAACGTGCAAAGCAACGCAAACACATTGCTATCCAAACCCAACCTAATTTTACTTCAAAATATAATTTTGCTAGTTGTGCTTTAGCTTCATTATTGGCTATTATTCCAACTCTCATCTATTCTATTTCTTTGATCAAATAACAATGCAATAAACCTAGCTAATTTAATATGCATGGTATTAAATGTTATGGATCGGTACAATTGGTAAAAGAATCACCCCCATTCTTGAAGCAACTTATTTCATCCAAAAACATTATTTAAAAAAAAAACATATTTTTATAAAATAAGAAATGATTAGGGTAGTTTTGGATCAGTGATTTGTGTTGGCAGCCCCCTTAATGTAGGATTGTTGGACTTGTTCATGAGGAGAAACTGTCACATGGCCCAGAGACAAGAAGACAAGTGCAATCCATTGTATGCTTTTTAATTTTCGCTCTAGCTAATAGATTGCAAGGTAAAATCTGCACTCTTGTTGCATTTTAGTGCATTGTTTTAAACTTTTTTGTTAAAATTACAAGAGCAATATATGCATGGCATTGCAAACATTATTATTGCACTTAATTAAATTTGTCGTTACATATTATATGTATTATATATATGAACTCATGTATAGATCGCAATTAGAATGATTAGTCTAGCTAGACATGGCATCTAACTTCCTTGTTGAAGGTCTTCTACGGTTGTGTACTAACATTCAACCAAAGAAAAGGCTCCTCTTTTTTTTGACAAGTGCAATCCATCTAACTTTTTTTTTTTCTCTCTCTAATTTTTTTTTTGGAGAAAGTTTCAATATATAGCGTCCACTTCTGAGAGTAACTCTTTATCATCAAACCAATACATCAATCGGTTTTTGGTGTAGGCGAAAATTGAAATTTTTATTCTAATGTAAGATAGCAATCATAGAAGTTACTAAAATGATTTGTCTTAGCTGTTCAAGGACATTATTACTGTAATTCTCATAATGCAACAAACTCTACAATCAAGTTGCAGTGGTGAATGTTCAAAATTTCAAACATTAGGAGTTTGATTATAACTTACTTTTTTATGAGGACTTAATGCGGATATACAAAATTTCCCTGTTGACCAAATCATTCAACCAAGTTCTTGACATATCCAAATAACGTCAACGTTGTATATAATTGATTGATCCATGGGTCAACTAAAAAAAGGATCTGCATCAGCATAAGTTATGTTTTTGGTATTTTGCTTAATCTATCGTCATTAGAAACCTAAGCTTGTACCTTCATGTAAATAGATGTGTGATAACCAACTAAATAAAAGTTCTCACAACCTCCAAATCTAAAAGCATTTAGTTTCAATTTATCTTCACCAAAACAGTGTTATGAATGACTATATATTGCTTGATTGTTAGATATGCCATGATGGTTCAGTGATTTACAATAATTGAATATTGAATAGTAAGTAGTAATAAATGGCCTTAGCTATGTGCTGCTTTATTCTACAATGTAAAGGAAATCATCATTCATGTCACCGTCCTATGTAATGCTTGTGTAGAAGCATCTTATTTCAATCCCACTTAAGAGTAGCATCCTTTTCTCTACCTTTTGTTACTGGGTGTTATATATATATATATATAAGATTAATGATTTAAAACTCTTTTAATTTGAAGCGGCTGTTTAACTATATAAGTTTACACCATAAGACTTTTGTGCTTTTGCCCCTTGATGTACTAGAAAGTTTTTCCACCTTTTAAAACTTTCACGAATCAAATTGTTGACTGAAAGTTGTCCATACCCATTTCAGATTGTGACCAGGCAAAGGCTGAAATGAACCAAATGACCTATCTCTAACTTAATTGGGTTAGACCTTGTTAAAGAGACTCAACATGAATTAGAATTGAAGGATAGCAGTAGACATTAGAGAAACCTGACCATCCAACAAACTTGATTATATATTACCAACAATAACATCTTAGGGAAATTTGTCTTTACAGTACTCAAACTTGAGAAGGCAAGCAACAATATAGACAAGGTTGAAAAATGTAAAAGGTAGCCTGCTTAACTAAGCCCTCCTGTTGTACTTGCTATCATTGTTGTATTATATTGATAAATTAAGTTTTCTCACATTCTCGAATGTATTAAGTTTCACAGTGGAATGATGCTACACTTTGATGATCATTGTCATTCATTTTTGAAAATTTTAAAATTTTTATACAATATTTGGGGTTTCCCTTAGATAAGTCAAAAGAATTTGCATCTTTTAATAGGTATTTAAAGATATCTTTACACTTTGTCTTTGGAAACAAGACTTGGTTAGGGAGCAATACTCTCTTAAAGTTGCTGCTCAATTTTTAGCCACCCCTATCTCAAGGTGAGAAGCTATTGATAAGCTGATATGGCCTCAATGTAAACATGGTTGATATAAGGTCATAATTAAGCTATTATTGAAAGTAGGGGGAATTCAGGTAATAAATTCTCAAGGGATGGTCATAGCTCTTAGATGGAGACATCTGTGGGGATTGAAGCTTCCTTTGAACTTAATAATTTTTGTGCGGAAGTTTTAGCATGAAGACACATTAACACATAATAGTGAAATGAAACATAGTGAGTGATAGTAAGTGTGTGTTATGCAGTAAAAAAGAGGAAAGCTAGGATTATTTATTCCTGAAGTGCACTCTTGCTTGGGCTGTGTTGTTTGGATTAGATTTGAGCGTTAAAACTAAACTCATTTCTCCTTGCTCTTTGAAGCAGTGGTTGGCTCAATGGATAGAGGATCCAAAATTTTAAACACAGGAATATTTGGTGTTCTAGATTGATATTTAAGGGTGCAAAAAAATATGCTTAAAAAGTTCTAATGCTTTGCTTTGCAGGTATGCACAAGTCTTTAATGCACAACAGCAAGATCAGAGTAACTGCAGGAAAGTACCAGGGCAAAAGTGTCCAGGTGTGTCTAAATATTGTGGGACACTAGCAGAGATGAAGGGTGGTTTTGTTTATGTAACCAAATCCAGTGTTGGCAGTCTGTTGTTGTTCTTCCATATGCAACCAAATGGCATGCAACTAGATCAGATGCCCGACTATACAGCTTGGTTTTTGCAGACTTGTTTCGATAATTTAAGAAAGAAGGTTCCTTGGCAACTTGCTATGCTGATTAAAGACCTCAATTGCATAAAATTTGGAGAACGCTAGTGGTTATTTATGTTGTGCATAAGAGAGTCATTGTAGATGTTGGGTCCCTGGCGACTCTTGCTTCAAATATAAACATTTTTGGACTCAACTACTAACCAACTCTTCTGACGTTATTGTATCAGAAAACCAAACCCGAAAAGAAAAAGAGGAAGTTTTCTTTACACCTCTTTATTGACTAATTTATGCTTTTGGCACATGTCTGCATGCAATCATTAGAAGCAACAAATCCTTTTCCTTTGCAATTTATTAGTAAGATTTTTCTTTTCTTTCTTTTTTTCCTCCCGTCATCTTCTTTTCAGACATTTAGGAGTTTAGTAGAATATATATAATGTCAAGTTTGAATGGAAATGGGTGCTATACTTGATTTTCTCATCAGCCTGTAACATTAATAACATTGCTCTTTAATTATGCATGTTTTTACAATATGACTTTTGTGCTTTTGACATACTTTTAAAGCCTCTTTCTAACACTGATTTATTTGGTTTAAAAAGTATACCGGTCGTTGCATGCTAGGATTGTAGAAACCAAGCAGGCAGGTCTGTTGTTGATCTTATTGACATAAGTTTAAGTGAGGACATTGAGCTTTGGAACCAGTTATGTAGGTTATAATTACCTTCTAAAATACTAAAAAATCATACTTCATTAGCAGTACAAACTAATTAGACATTGCTACTAAACTACCAAACTACTAAACTTGGCTTTAAGTACCTTCCAGCTATACTTAACAATCAAATACACAGTCAAGACTCCAATTTGATCAAATTTGTCTTTCTAACTCGCTATGCATGAAAGGCAAATGTTTGAAACAGCAGGACCAGCCATCGTCTATCACTTGAAACTCTAGTGTAGTACAATTGTACGTAGAAAAAAATGACTTTAAAAAGTAGCGCATGAGCAAATATGCTAAAAAGATGAAAGCTAAAAGCAGATCCAACACGCAATCAGCCAATCAGCCATTGTATTATAGACGATAGTTCTCACTAACTAGTAGAATAGATTTGTTCTTTCTTTTTTGTTTAACAGTTTTCTTTGATGGGAAGAAGTTCTCATCCACTACTAATAATTTGGTTTGTTGTGGTAATACTAAGGTTTTAAGTTCCTTAATTCAGATTCATACTCATATCACAGAGTTACAACACATTGCCAACTGGTAAGAGCTCACATTCCTAAATGATCCTTAAACAAAAACATTAACAACCTCTCATATAACACATAACTCAAATCTATAAAAAAAAAACAATTAAGAACAACCAGGAATCCCCCAGCACTGCAAAAGGGTATCTACTAATGACAAAGACACGAACTTAAAACAACCAATAGCAAGTAATCAAGAAACTAACAAATGGGTAACCAAAGAAACACAATTTAAAGCAAGTAATCAAGAATTCTCTCATCAGCAAAAACCCCCCACAAAATAGAGACCTAGTAGTTACCTCGACAAGGGAATCATCAATCGTTATCATCTTGGAACTCTTCTGTGGCTTCCTCTTTGCCCCTCCATGGCGCCGATGACTTCAACTTCTTCTTCTTCGCTGTCATTTTCATTCAATTGCTATTACGGAGAGAGGGGTAGTGTTGTCGGAGACTCAGAATACGTTATAGAAACAGTTTACTGTGAGAATTGTTTGGTAAACCTATTGTCAACGCTTCTATCACACAAGCTTTATGAAAACCAAAAAGGCTTATCAAAAAAAAAAAAAAAAACCAAAAAGGACATAATGGACTGAAGTGGACCGAATAGGACCAAAGTGGACAGAATAGACTGAAAAGTACCGAATAAAACTGAAGTGGACTGAAGAGGGTAGAATAGACCGAATAAGACCAATATGGACCAAATAGGACTGAGGTGGACTCATTAAGACCGAATAGACCCAACTCGACCCAATAGGACCGAATAATTCAGAAGTGAGTTTAATTGGTCAATTGTTTGATTTGTTCAAATGTAGGCTTAATAAATCTCTATATAATTTAAAAGTCATGATATTTGAAATAACCTAAATTTGCACAAGCAAATATTTTGTTTTTGATTTTAGAGTTAAATACATAGTTGGTCTTTAAATTTTATAGTCTATAAAAAAGTTTAGTCTATAAAATATAAAATGATTGCTTTTAGTAAAATGATATGACCAAACTAAAAACAAAGGGTGTATATGATTGGCTTAGGTTTGAGAAACCTTTTATTCTATATTGACCTCATCAAGTCCAAAAATTTCTCACCCAAGCTAACATAACCCAAAATAGCTCTAAAAATCAACTCAACCCAACCTCTAAGGGTCAGATTGGAGCCATTTGATAAGGTCTAATAAAAAAAAAATCATTAAATCATTTAAATTCATTATTGAAAAAACTTTACAATTTAGCCTAATATTTGAACTACATTAAAAAACTATCAAAATATTAAAATAAATAAAACCATCAAATTCATACCAAGTCTTTTTTTTTTAATTTAAAAAAGATAATAATCAACCAGACCCAAAGGCCAAAGTCGTAATTTTGATATAAAATTTTACTAGTGGTGTCAATAGAAAGAAATTATTTAAGCAAAGCTGAACGTGACAATTATCAAACAAGTGGACTAGGTGAAAAAAATGTGGGTTGCAAAAGGACATTGAAGATCTTAACCGAACTATGTCTGAGAGAAGCGGCGGAAGGTTACGAAGCGAAGAGAAGCCGTGAAGACTATGATGGGGCTGGAAGCTCTAATGACAAACCTCACCCAAAAAGGATTGCAAGACTCCTAGAAATTATGGCCCACGGAAACTCTGACTGTGAGGAGTGAAGTGAGTACAAAGACCGTAGTGAAGACTGAAGAGCTAAGTGAAAGTGACCTTGAAGGTTAATCAACTTTTTTCCTGTAAGTCACTGTCTTTCTTCTTAATTCAAGCTCTGTTCGTTGCTACAATTTCTTTTTCATGTGTAAAAATATTCATGGATTGCCCACCATATGTTTGATTAGAGTTTTTAACGAGACTCCTAGAAATTTGACTAAGACGAACAAAAGATTGCAACAAAAAGCTTCTTCTTGTTGTTTATAAAGCAAAGAAATAATTTGCTTGAAAGCAAGTATACATCAAAACTGGAAAGCTTTTGCTGTCAAACGTACTGGTTTATTGTTGTTTGTTTCCATTAAAAGTTATACTTCACTCCCTCAAATTTTCATTAAGCATAGAAACTCTCCACAAAGTGCAAAACACACACACTGAATATGAAGCAAAATGAGTGGAGAGGAGAGAGAATTAGAGAGAGGGAGAGATATTTGAGAGCAAGGTCTTGGAGAGTTCCCTCTCCTTTGCTTAACAAAATGCCCTCAGTAACACTGCCACATCCTCTCAATTTTACCAACCCAAGGTGCTATCTCCAATTCTCCATAAGTGTTCTGTCAAGCGAGTGGAGGCATCTCTGAACTCTTGTTCCCATTCCTGACTTAGGCCCATACTTTGGGCAGCAGAATCAAAATCTTAGCTTTGTGGATTAGAGATGCCATTTTCATTGACGTATATCCTACGTCATCCTCTCCATAATTTAGACTCTTCGCTATGCCATTTTCAATCCCATACCCGTACGTATATTGCGTAGCTGTTGCTTAACACATGGTCTACACCACCATTCCACATGTTATGGAAAAGCTTGATCTAACCATTACTAATCCTTTGGTGGGGCTGCCTTTCTGTCTCTTCTTTTCTACAATGTTAGTGCCTCTGAGTTTGATAAGTAATATTTTTCTCAATCCTCCTTCTGCGTCTAGGTTCCCAAATCTAAGGATTCTAGTACTTGGATTTGCAGAGTATGCAAACTCTGAATCTCTCCCCACCCTCCTCACTGCCCTCCTTGTCCTCATTTTAGGAATCCACAAGCATAACCTCATTTTGTTTCCATGGTAGGTTCGTCAAAATGAATAAAGTAGAATTCCATGAATTTATGATTGTGATTGAGGAAAAAGTTCGAAAAGTTAATAATGTCACTAACTGTAATCAACAATTAGATGAAGATACAAGAGGCATGCACCATGAATTAATATTTGCAATTGAAAAAACAGTTAAAAAAGGTATTAATGTCACTAATCGAAATCAACAAATTCTGTGAATAATAGATAGTATTGAACACGATGTATTACAAAGTGGCCTTAGCCATGTGCTTCCATTGTTTTGCAATGTTAGGAAAACATCTTACACCTCATCATCCCATGTCATGCTTATGCAAAGGCACGGGTCAGATCTTAATAATATTTGAATCTCATTTAAGAGTGACATATATTTTTGTAAATTAGATTTTTCATTCCTTTCTTTATTTGGTTTCCCCCTAGTATATATATATTTTTTTTCAGACATTCAGGAGTTTAATAAAATATTTGTAAAGTCAATTTTGAATGGAAAGGCTGGTATCAGCCTATCACTTGCATTGCCCCATTGATTTGTAATATTAAAAGTTTAAACTCATTTTATACATAACATTGCTTGTTTATGCATAATATTACCATATGGCTTTTGTGCTTTGGGCCCTTGAAATTCTTGAAATTTTCCAAACTTATTTTAAATCATAACCAAGGAAAACCATCCATGTTCATTTCATTTGTCTTCTTAGTAATTAGACTCATGCAGGCAAACAATTGTGTAGACAAGGGTGAAAATTGGAGAGCTGATTAGATTTGTGAAACCTGCTCTACTTGTTATCGCTGTTGATGCAATTGTTTCTTTGTCATTTTAACCTGATGAAATTCATTTTATAGTGAATTGATAATTCACCTTTATAGACATCAAAGTGTGTGTAGGGTTCCTATTTTATTGGTTGTCCCCATAGGAAAAGTGATGTCAAATGATATTGCTTAGGCTCTCTACATGGTGTGGCGTTTGTGCTAGTCAAAGATACTTTCAGGTGGAATTTTGAATTATTTTGAAAACCCTATAGCTAAAATGATTCCGAGGGAATTTTACAAATTCCTCTTTGTGTTGCTACCAAGCTCATAAGGCCTCATTCCAAATCAGGGGTTTATTTGGTTGAAAAGGATAGTGTCTGTTGCATACTAGGAATTGTGGAAACCAAGCTGGCAGGTCCTTTAATAATCTCACTGGCACAACCATAAGTGAAGACCCTGAGCAGGCTGAGCTTTGGAACCAGTTATGTAGGTTTTAATTTCCTTCTAAAATGGTTGTTGTTCTTTGGAGAATTTTTTTGAATTTTCTTCTTGTGAGGGCAGAATTGAGAAGGCATTTGACATGTTCAAAATTGACACTTATTCCAACTTTCATTATAGGACTTGTTCGTGAGGAGAATCTGTAACATGCCCAGAAGACAAGAAGACAGTGCAGTCCGCTGTGTACTCATGATTTTGCTTTATTATATTGGACGGTTAAATCTGCACTCTTGCACTTTTGTTGCTTATAGTTTATCACTTTTAATATTTTTCAAGGGGCAAAACCATTATATGCATGCATGCCACTGCAAACATTATAATCGGACTTAATTATTATGTCATTACATATGATATATGTATTGATCGCAATCAGAATGATTAGCCAAGCTAGTAGCTTCTAGCTTCCTTTGTTGAAGGTTTTCCATAGTTGTGTGCCAACCTTCAACCAAAGAAAATGCTCTTTTTCTGTTTAAGAGAATAACTGATTTTTTTATATTTTTCCTTTGTCTTTTTATTTTGCTCTGAAATTTTTATTATTTTAATGTAGGGAAACATTTATATAAGTTACTAAGATGATTTGTATTAGCATGTTTGAGGACATTATTATTGTAATTCTCATAATTCTCATAAAGCAACAAACTTTAGAATCAAATTGCAGTTAGTGAATGTTAATCAAAAGTTCAACCATGAGGATAATTTCAATTCATTCCAAGTTCTTGATATATCAAAATATCAGAAACATTGTTGATAATTGATAAATCCATGGGTTTACTGAAAACAATATGCATCAGCATTGGTGATATTTTCTGGTACAGTGCTTAACTGTGAGTGTTAGGAATCTGAGCTTGTATATATATGTAAATATATGTGCAATCACCATCTAAATAAAAAGGTCTCACGATAGAAAATCTTCAAAGCAAAAACAAGTCTGATTTTATCTGTCACCAAAACATTGCTGTCAATGACTCGATTATTAGACCTGCCACATAATAAAATATGGAATTGTAACTATTAGTAAATAGCCTTACTCATGTGCTCCTTTTATTCTGCAATGTATGGAAACCATCATACATATCATTGTTCTATGTAATGCTTGTGTAAAAGCCTTTGTGAGACCTTAGTAATATTTCAATCCCATTTGAAAGTAACAAATCTTTTTTCTCTGCTCTTTGGTACTTAGATTTTTCTTTTCTTCTTCCCCCAGCTCCCCCCCCCCCCCAGCGCACCCCTTTCTTCTTCTTTCTGGGCATTTGGGAGTTTTATATATGATGTTGGTTGAGTTTGAAAGGAAAAGGATGCTATAATATGAATTTCCTCATCAACCTGTAATATTAAAAGTTTAAAACTCTTTTATTATGTATCAAGACTTTTTATTTATGTAAGTATTTACTATACGACTTGTGTTTTGCCTCTTGATGTACTTGAAGGTTTTTCCACCTTTTAATAATCTTCATTCCCACATAAGATCATGAAACAAACTAAAAGACCTATCCCCAAGTCGTATTATAATTACATTATACCTTGTTAAAGAGAATCAACTAGAGTTAGAATTAAAGTACAGCAATAGACAGTAGAGAAACCTGAGCATATGACAAACTAAATCATAAAGTACTAACCAAATCATCTGGTGCATATTCGTCTTTACGGTAATCAGACTCGAACAGGCAAGCAACTGAGTAGATGAGGTTAAAAATTGAAGGTAGCCTCATTAGCTTTCCTGTTCTAGTTATCTTTCTTTGGTGTATTACATCTAGATTGGAAGCATCATTCCCTTTGGTTTTGTTATTCTAATCCTGATGTATTATCTTTCATTGTGGAAAGATGCTACACTTTGAGAATCATTCAAATATATGCATATGAATGATTGTCATTCCTTTTTGAAAAATTTATATTATTATATTATCTTGAAGTCAAAAGAATCTATATATGTTAATATGTATTTAGAGTTATCTTTGCACTGACTTGGAACATTACCTGGTTAGGGAGCTATACTCTCCCGAAGTTGCTGCTCCAATTTTATCTACCCCTACCTTAAGGCAAGGAGTTACTGATAAGCTGATATGGCCTCATGTAATGCGTGGTCGATATGAGGTCAAAATAGGCTAACAATTGCTGTAGGCATTGGAAGTAAGGAAAATAAGACAATGGATTCTAATTTGAGGGTCATAACTCTTAGATGGAGAAATCTTGTGGATCTTGAAGCTTCCTTTGAAGTCTGAAGTTATTTTATTTATTTATTTTGTGGAAGTTTTGGCATGAGGACATACTGATTAAAACAAAATAGTGAAAATGAAACATAGTGAGTTATAGTAGGTGTGTCTTATGCAATGAGGAAGGGAAAAACTTGGATCATTTATTCCTGCAGTGCTATGTTGATTGAGCTGTATTGTTTGGTTCAGAATTGACCCTTAGAACTGAGTTCATTTATCCTAGCTCTTTGAAGCAGTGATTGCTGCAATTGATGGAGGATTTTAACCTTTCACAAACTGGAATATGCATGTGATGTTCTCTAAAATGATGTTTGAGGGTAAAAAAATGTCTGCTTCAGAACTGCTAATGCTCAGTAAAGCTCTGTTTTGCAGGTATGTATAAGTCTATAATGCACCAGGCAGATCAGAGTTCTGCAGGAATGTACCAAGGCAAGTGTGTCTAATTGTGGAGGATTGCTAAGTGTTGCTTTGAGGGACACTAGCAGAGAGGGTATGAATGGGTTTATTTTGGCTGTAGCTACATCAAGCGTTGGCAGGAAATTTTTGGTAGGTGGTTATGCAACCTTGGCATGCAGCTAGATGCCTGGCTGTTCGAAAAGCATTAACTAAGGCTATACAACTTGCTTTTTGCAGACTTGTTGCTTTAATAAGTAGTAGAGGAGTGGAGGAACTTTGTTTGGGAAAGATGGTTCCTTGGCTTACCATGCCCATTTCACATGATGGAACAAACCAAGAGACCTAGCTCCAAATCGTAACTTGATTAGGCTATATACCATCATATAGACTCAAGTAGAATTAGAATTAAAAGACAGCAGTAGACAGTAGAGAATTCTGACCATACAACTGACTAAACTATAAATTACTAACTCTGTCATCTGGTGCATATTCATCTTTACAGTAATCAAACTCAAGCTGGCAAGCAACTGTATAGACAAGGTTGAAAAATGGAGAAGGTAGCCTACTTGGATAGGTAAGCCCTCTTGTTCTAGTTTTGTTGTTGTTGTATTATATCTAGAATTTAAGTTTTCTCATTGGTCTTTTTATTTAGCTTGACGTATTATATAACGACCTCGCCTCAATTGAATAGATATTGTCTTCTTTGTGGCCTATATCCCTCACGGTTTTGTTCTCCCCCCAATGCGCACAACAATGGGGAAAAAGACCACTACACATTAAAGAGAGATCATTCCATAAACACATCCCCATGGAATCCCACATCACCTAGGGAAGCACATGGGGATGTGTTTATAAGGAGTAATCTCCCTTTAATGTGTAGAGGCATTTTTCCCCAGTGCTATGTGCTTTGGGGGAAGAACAAAAGTGTGAGGGATATGGGCCCCAAAGCGGACAATATCTACACAATTGGGGCGGGGTCTTTACATATTATATTTCATAGTGGAAAGATATCATATTTCGTAGTGGAAAGATGCTATATCATTGCCCTTCTTTTTAGAAGTATTTACAATTTTTTTTGTTGTTTATATTTGTCAGGCCACAAACGCGTTGACCCCTTGTGATAATTTAGATTAATTAAATTAGCCTAGTTATTAATTAATCAAATTAACATGCAAATATACGTGGCAGCACAAACAAATCACCGAAACTAAGTTATGCAGCGGAAAATAAATAACACGGTGATTTGTTCACGAATGGGGAAAACCTCGCGGCAAAAACCCCACCGGGTGATTTAAGGTCACCACTCCCGAAACTCCACTATTATCACAGCAAGCGATTACAAGCAAGGAATCCCAAGTACCTTACCAACCTACAGTTGAACCCTTACCCCAATACCCAATTGGACTTGCTCTGTAGTGACAATTTCTCCTTTTCAATGCACGGCTCCCAAGTACGTGACTAACCAATTTGATGCGCGGATCCCAGTACGCGTCTTACTCCTTTGCACGAATCCCAGTACGTGACTAACCACCAACTTTGAGGAAGAAAGAATGTTGGCTGCAAAGTTCTTCAAATCATCAGAGATGAACTAGGGCACGAACTTTGTTTCACAGATCACAATTTGCATGAAGAGAGAAGATGCAACTTGTATCTTGTGAATTCTTTTGATGCGCTTATGCTCACACATGTGACGGCCCTTAAAATAATCCTTTTATATGTCTAGGGTTAGGAGAAAAGAAGTCCCAAAGACACACACACGGATTGGACTTGAAACAGATCTGAAATTCTGTTTTCTTTAATTCTCGATAGATAGAGGTATCGAGCCAGCTGTCGAGGCTCGGGCAAAACTGCTTCATTAAAGCTCGATAGATGTATCTGTCGAGGTAGGTGTCGAGCTTTAAAAACTTGCACTTCCTTGCTTGTATCTTGAACAGACTTTGACGGCTTCAACACTTAATCTTGAACCATTGTTTCTTGAAGTGTTTAACACATCCTAGATCTACCCAAATACAAGTAAAGTGCGTTTTGTCTAAGGATAAGCCAATTACATAAAATAGCGACATATGTTCACAATCTTGAACAACTACATATGTCCTAACAATATTTTTCTTTATTCTTAAGGAAGTAAAAACAATACTTCTGTTAGTAGGTATTTGAACTTAACTTTACACTTTGACTTGGAAACAGGACCTGGTTAGGGAGCTATACTTTCCTAAAGTGGATGCTCAAATTTAGCTTGCTGTATCTGAATGTGAGGAGTTTCTGATACACTGATATGGCCTCATGTAACACAAGGTCAATATGCAGTCAAAATAGGCTACCAAATGATGCATGCATTGGAAATAAGGGAAACTCAGGTAATGGATTCTCATCGTAGGGTTATAGCTCTTCATTGAAGAAATCTGTGGAGCTAAAAGCTTCCTTTGAAGTTAAAGAGTTTTTGTTTGGAAGTTTTGGGAAGAGTACTTTGCCATAGAAACAGAATAGTGGAAAGAAACATAGTGACTGATACCAAGTGTTTCTTATGCAATGAGGAAGAGGAAAACTTTGATAATTTATTCCTGAAGTGCAGTCTTGCTTGGTCTGTATGGTTTGTGTCAGATCTGACCCTCAGGACTGAGTTCATTTGTCCTTCTTCTTTGAAGTGATGGTTGGCTCAGTAAACAAAGGATCCAAATTTTCATTAACAAGAATCTGTTATGATCCCCAGATTGTTTATCATAACTCTGCAGGACTTGGGTATCACTGCAATAAAGTGATGTTTGAGGGTGCAGAATAGTCTGATTATGAAGTGATAATGCTCAGTAAAGGTTTTGTTTTGCAGGTATGCACAAGCCTATGATGTACAAGTGGTGGATCAGAGTAATTGTAGGAGTGTATCAGCAAGATTCTATCTAGTTGTGGAGGGATAGCAGGTGTTGCTGACAGTTAAGGGGCAGTGGTAGAGAGAGTGCAAATGGGTTTCCTTGGCAACTTCATGCGATGATTGAAGATCACAAGTACATAGAAGATGGAAAATGAAGAACACTAGTAGTGTATATATGCTGTGCATAGGAAAGTCACTGCGACAAGGGCCTGGCTACTTGCTTCGAAGTCTTATGAGCTTCTTTTGGAGCTTGCAACTTTATTACTAGGCAACTCTTCTGGCATTACTGTATCAGAAAACAGAAAAAGTTATTACTACAGATTTTTTAGACTAATTTATGGCTTTGTAGTGTCTGCATTTTAAGACATTATAGAAGATATTCGTTTCTTTGTGAGAAAATCTATGTAAAATCTCCTGTTAATTTGAATAAGGGCATTTCAATAAACTATCAAATGGCTCTAGCTGAGTGAATCTTATATACATTTTTTTAATCGTGGAGTTTGGACTTGTCCTTCTTCTTTCTGACTTTTAGCATCGCCATGGCATGATTGGCACCAATGAGTAATGACAACTCTGAGAGAGTCCATGTGATGTTATAGAAATAATCATTACTCTTTTTGTCGTGTAGTTTTTGTTCTTGGATGCACCACTGGTGCATCCAACAGCACCACCAAACCTCAGAACTAATTAAGAGTGACCATGCTGTTTTGTTCTATAGAATTCGTACTATTCTCTATCTTATCTGCTGCTCAAAAAACAAAGACAAAAAATTCAAACCTGACAAAAAAACTGAGTGAAATGCGACCTTTCCAAATTATCTTTTTTTTTTAAATCACAATCTATCCAAAATAACAAAAACATTATTTTGTTTCTTATATTTTAAAATTACAGTTAATTTAATCCCTACATATTAATAGTAGTCAATTTGGTTTCTGTTTTTTTAACTTACAATCAATTTGGTTCTTACTATTACCACACTAATGAAAAATGTCTACATGACAAACAGCTTGCATAGTTGGCATGTCTAATATTTAAATATTAAATAAAATGCTGATGTGGTAGAATTTTAGTGGTTACATCAAGTGCTTAGATGGCAAGAAAAATCCATATAAGCTTTTTTAAAAATAATTTTCTTTTCTTTACCAATTTTGTTCCCATCTTTATTTTTTTTTCTTTTTAATTTTATTACAATTTCTTTTAGCCACCACCAATCTTTGACAACCAAGTCCTCCGTAGCACCTAAAAATATCCTCCATCACAGATCTAGGAAACCGATGTGAGAGACGGAGAGCAGGAGCCTTGTGTTTGGAGAGAATCAGAATAAGTGATAAAGGGTTAGATTTAAGTTTGAATGTGAGAATTGAGGGTTTGTTTGAGTAAAGGGGACAAAGAGAGGCAGATGCTTGTGCTGTGGTGGAAGCGGTAGTGGCGGCAATGAGCGTTGTTGGGAGGCCGAAGCTTCTCTCTCTCTCGTATTCTCTGTTGCCGTCACCGCGTGATCTGCAAAATGGGTACATGGATAATGGATTTGATTGGAATGTGTTTCAGTTTTGGGTTCTCTTGTTGTGTATTCTTTTTTAGATGTAATGATTTTGGGGTACATGGATCATCTGAGCATATTTGACCATCTTCTTGATCTGTAAGCATATTTTGATTATTGGGATTACTATGAAGTGAAGATTGGGTTTCAAAATGTTGCTTCAACTCTGGGAAAGGTGGTTCAATTCTAGTGCAGTAATCTAATAAATTATAAATTGAGGGATCCTCCCATTCCTGTTTAGAACTGGTGAGAGGTGTGTCATTCTGTCATCAAAGGAAATGTTCTTCTATAATTCATTTCCAGAAGAAAAAGATTTTACCCAGGCGTTGCAATTGGACATAGCCTCTCGTGGTGACCCATTTCCAAAACAATGAATGAATAGTTTCTGTGGGGGCATGAAACGTCAGGATGGTTGTATGGGCCATGGGCCTGGCCCGAGGACGGTGCTCGGCCCAAGAATCCGCGAGGAAGAGGGAGATTACCAAGAACCCAAAGGCCTATGGGCCCATTGGTCAGACCACTGCACGTTTGGCAACCTCCGAGGAGTATATGGCCTCGGACAGCATGAACTGGGGCCGAGGACGAAATTCAACGCCAACGGAGGAGCATCATAAGCCCAGTAGGTCCTGCGGGGCGTCAATGGGACGCCGAGGAGGGGGAACACGTGGGACGTGTCCTGTACTAGGTTACTGCCTCCGCATTAAAGACTTCCACCTACCCGCCTGGCCGCATTAATGAGGAGGTGACCTCTAAGGGACGGAGGCCAACTTTACAGTCTTGGGGAGCGTTTTCAGGGACAAGACAGGCTGTAACCAAGGAAGGGGAGTATAAATAGAAGAGGGGTGGCCACCAGAAAGGGGTCCGGATTTTCTCCAGAGAAAGAAAAAGAACTCTCTCTCTCTCCACCTTGAAGGAAGAAGAAGAAAGGCCCAGAGAAAGGTCCTCGGCTCACGTCCGAGGAGAGGTGGAAGCGTTTCTTCAACCCTAAGCACGTCTGTGATGAACCACACCCCTGCTACGTAGATTCTCAGAACCCCAAGAGGTCAAGGCTTTAAGCCCACTCTCTACAAATTCTATTGTAAAGGTCACTTGGGCCGGCCCAGTCACTTTTCAGGGCCCAAGGCAGTTTTGTGTCCTTACAATTGGCGCCGTCTATGGGAAGCCTAGACCAAAGGGACCGGGAGTGTCATGGAAGGTTCAGGTTCACGACATGCAGAGTCCAGGGGGTCCCAGCGCGAAGACCAATTCGCATGGTTGGAGCGGGAGGTAGAGCGCGATGCTAGTGTGCACACCGAACATACGCGCGGGAGAAGCCATGCACGCGATGGGAGTAGGTCCACCCACGAGAAAAGCGTCGAAACCCTGCAGAGGGAGGTCGACCATTTGAGAAAAAAGCTACGCAGGAAGAAACGGAAGCGCACGCCATCCCCCTCAGATCAGTCTGCGGCAGACTCTAGCAGCTGCTCGGAAAGTTCCGGGTCGAGAACCCCCCCTTACGAGTCCTCTTCACAGGAGGGCGAACACCACCGCCAACCTAAGGATAAGAGGGCGTCCTCCAGAGGCCCGGCCAACAACGCGCTGAGTAAGGCACTTCACCAGATTTCCAAGTCACCCTTCACCCGAAGAATTGAAAGGGGAAGGCTTCCGAGGCGGTTCACTCAGCCAGCCTTCACAGTTTACAACGGGAGAACAGACCCAGTAGAGCACGTGAGTCACTTTAGCCAAAGGATGGCGGTGCACTCAAAGAACGAGACCCTGATGTGCAAGGTCTTCCCTTCCAGTCTGGGACCCGTCGCGATGAGATGGTTTAACGGCCTAAAGGCGGGCTCTGTCAACTCCTTCACGGAACTCACCAGGGCGTTCGGCTCGCGGTTCATCATGTGCAGCAGGATCCCTCGGCCAATAGACTCGCTGTTGTCCATGGCCATGAGAGAGGGAGAGACCCTCAAAGCCTATACCGACAGGTATTGGGAGATGTACAACGAGATTGATGGAGACTTCGACGAGGTAGCCATAAGTACCTTCAAGGTCGGCCTCCTGAATGAGCATGACCTGAGGAAGTCACTGATAAGGAAGCCCGTCAAAAGCGTACGTCGGCTCATGGATCGCATTGATGAGTACACGCGGGTGGAGGAGGACCAGTTACAGGTGAAAGCTAAGACGAAGGTTATCCCTCAAGAGAGGAGGGATTTCAGGTCGGACGGATACGGCAATGGCAGGCAAAGGAGAGACTTTGCTGGGCAACCTCATCGGAAGCCGGCACAAGTGGTCGGCATTGTCTTACGCGAACCCGTACAACGCATGTTTGAGAAAATCCGCCACGAGCCCTATTTTAGGTGGCCAAATAAGATGATAGATGACCCTGCGAAGCGGAACCAAAACCTCCATTGCCAATACCATCAAGAGCACGGCCATACGACGGAGAACTGCAAGAGCCTGCGATACTACCTAGAACAGCTGGCGAAGGAGGGAAAATTAAGACAGTACGTGCACGACCAAGAGGGAAGAAGAGAACACCCTGGGCCGACAGGCCAAGGCCACCATCCCCCAAGGCCTCTTCTGGGAACCATCAACGTCATCCTGGCCGCCCCTGGAAGGACTGGCTCGCGCCCCTCTAGGGTGATGAACGTGGTGCGGACCCTCGCTGCTGAGTCAGGCTCCGAGATGAAGAAGATTAAAGGCAATGAACCACCCGCACTGGCCTTCTCGGAGGCGGACAAGGAGGGTACCATCCAACCTCACGACGACGCACTTATTATAATGCTGAGGATTGGAGGCTACGATGTGAAGAGGGTAATGGTGGACCAAGGAAGTGGCGCGGACATCATGTATCCCGACCTGTACAAGGGCTTGAACCTAAGGGAAGAGGACCTTTCGGCGTACGACTCGCCGCTCATAAGCTTCGAGGGAAAGGAGGTGGTCCCCAAAGGGCAGATTAGGTTGCCCGTGCAGTCAGGCCCGGCTGTAGTTAAAGTGGACTTCATTGTGGTGGACGCCTACTCCCCTTACACAGCTATCGTGGGAAGACCTTGGCTGCACGCCCTAGGGGCTGCATCCTCCACTCTCCACTCCAAGGTGAAGTTTCCCTTCGGTGGACAAGTTGAGGAAATCATTGGAAGCCAGACCGCAACGAGACAATGCCTGACAGCCGCAGTTTTGCGTAGGCCAGACCCAGGGCCTTCGGCTCCGGCTGCTCCGACCGCATAGCAGTTAGCCCCTTCTGCCACCGATGCAGGGGCTGTGGCAGGGGAGCCCGCATGGGAGGGGCTAGACAGGGTCCTCGTAGACAAAGACCCAGAAAGGTTCTTCCAAATCGGGGCTCAGTTGCCAACCGAAGAAAGGGAAGAGCTGATCGCGTTCTTGAGAAGGAACCTCGATGTATTTGCTTGGGACGAGCATGAGATGCCCGGAATCGACCCAAGCTTCATATGTCACCACCTAAACGTTAATCCGGCGGCAGTACCGAGGAAACAACCCTCTCGGCGCTCTTCCACGGAGCACTCCGAGGCCGTCAAGGAGGAAGTCATCAAGCTCAAGAAGGCTGGGGCTATCAAGGAGGTGTTCTACCCCGAGTGGTTAGCGCACACAGTCGTGGTAAAAAAGAAAAACGGCAAGTGGAGAGTGTGCGTGGACTTCACAGACCTTAACAAGGCTTGTCCCAAGGATCCTTTCCCGATGCCACGCATAGATCAACTGGTAGATGCGACGGTTGGCCACCCTCGCATGAGTTTCCTAGACGCCTTTCAGAGGTACCACCAAATACCTTTGGCTCCAGAGGACCAGGAGAAAACCGCCTTCGTGACCCCCACCGGGAACTACCATTACAAGGTGATGCCCTTCGGCTTGAAAAACGCAGGGGCCACCTATCAAAGGATGATGACTCTAATGTTCGAAGCACAACTGGGAAAAACTGTTGAGGTATACGTAGACGACATGGTTGTGAAGAGCAAGAACGCCTCGGACCATGTGACTGACCTGGATAACACGTTCCAGACCTTGCGGAAGCATAAGTTGCGACTAAACGCCTCCAAATGCTCCTTCGGGGTGGGATCCGGGAAGTTCCTGGGCTACATGCTTACCCACAGGGGGATTGAGGCCAACCCTGAGCAGATTTCCGTAATCTGTAACCTACAACCCCCTTGGAACCCGAAGGAGGTCCAGAAGCTGGCCGGGATGACGGCAGCCCTCAGTAGGTTCATCTCCCGATCCGCGGACAGGTGCCGACCTTTCTTCCAGCTATTGAACAAATGGAAGGGGTTTGAATGGACCAAAGAATGCTCCTCGGCCTTCAAACAGCTGAAGGAATACATGTCTCGGTTGCCGATCATGTCCCGCCCCGACCCGGACGAGGTGCTTTTTGCGTACCTGGCGGTAGCTACGCATGCAGTGAGCCTGGTTCTGATACGAGATGACGATGGTATACAGAGACCGGTCTATTATGTAAGCAAGTCCCTACAGGAAGCCGAGATTCGTTATCTGCCGCTAGAGAAGGCGGTTCTGGCCATAGTGCACGCGACACGACGGCTCCCACACTATTTCCAATCTCACACAGTCGTCATCCTGACCCAACTCCCGTTGAAGTTCGTACTACGGAGTGCTGACTACTCCAGCAGAATCGCCAAGTGGGGAACCTTTTTAGGGGCCTTCGACATTAAATACCTGCCACGGACGTCTGTGAAGGGACAGGTCCTGGCCGACCTGGTAGCAGAGTTCACTGAACCCTCCCTGGAAGAAAGCCTGGGGGAATGCGGCCTAGGAAGAAAGCAAGTCGGCGTTGCCTCTTGCGAGAAGCCTCCGGCATGGGAAGCTTACGTGGATGGCGCCTCCAATCAAAGGGGTTCAGGCGCTGGGATAGTACTGATATCGCCTGATGGGGTTATCATTGAAAAATCCCTGAGGATAACGTTCCCAGCTACCAACAATGAGGCCGAATACGAAGCCTTGCTGGTCGGAATGGATATGGTTCAGAAGATGGGGGGAAAAGCGATGCGAGCGTTCTCAGACTCGCAACTGGTGGTTGGCCAGGTAGGAGGAAAGTTGGAGGCCCGGGAGCCCAGAATGCGGGAATACTTAGCCCGTGCCACACACCTGCGGGCCAAATTTGAATCCTTCACACTGTCGCATATCCCCAGGAGCGGGAACACCCACGCGGATTCGCTGGCCACCCTCGCAACGTCCTCGGCGAATGGTCTCCCTCGGATCATTCTTGTTGAAGACCTGCTCAAGCCAACCGGCCAGGGCTGCCAGGCCGCCCGGGTCCAGCAAATCAGCACAGGGCCTAGTTGGATGGACCCCATAGTGTTATTCCTGAAACACGACACGCTGCCGGTAGAGAAAACAGAGGCCGACAAGGTCCGCAGAAAAGCTCCACGGTTCTGGTTATCCGAGGACGGGAAGCTCTATAAACGCTCGTTCTCAGGACCCTATCTGCTGTGCGTACACCCACATGGGACGGAGCAGCTCTTAGAAGAACTGCACGAGGGAATTTGTGGCAGCCACACGGGTGGGAGGTCATTGGCTCACAGGGCCCTTACGCAGGGGTACTGGTGGCCGAATATGCAGAGGGAGGCGCAAGAGTACGTGAGAAAATGCGACCAGTGTCAGAGGTATGCTCCCAACATCCACCAACCTGGAGGCGTCCTCAACCCGTTGGCCAGCCCGTGGCCATTCGCGTAGTGGGGCTTAGATATAGTGGGACCGTTCCCAAGGGCGGCAGGCAACAAGCGATGGCTGCTCGTCGGGACTGACTACTTCACTAAGTGGGTAGAAGCCGAGCCCCTCTCGAATATCCGGGACGTGGATGCGAAAAAATTTGTTTGGAAGAACATCGTCACGAGGTTTGGGATCCCGCGCACTCTCATCTCGGACAACGGGCTGCAGTTCGACAGCAAGGCATTCAGAAAGTACTGTAAGGACCTCGGCATCACGAACAGATACTCCACTCCGGCCTACCCGCAGGGAAATGGACAGGCTGAGGCAACCAACAAGTCAATAGTCAACGGACTCAAGAAAAGGTTAGACGACGCGAAGGGCAGATAGGTGGATGAAGTACCCCATGTGCTGTGGACCTACCGGACCACGCCCCGAAGGTCCACAGGAGAGACCCCCTTCGCGATGACATACGGCGCCGAGGCCGTGATACCTGTGGAGATGGGGTTCCCAACGATGAGGGCGCAGTCATTCACCCCAGACGCTAATGATGGCATGCTGCTGAAGGGGCTGGACTTGGTGGAAGAACGAAGGGAGAACGCTATGGTACGGCTAGCTTGCTATCAACAGAAACTTAAGCAGGGGTACGACTCTCGTGTGCGGTCTCGGCCTCTCTCCCCGGGAGATCTTGTTCTGAAGAAGGTCGTCGGGACAGCAAAGGACCCATCATGGGGGAAATTGGGACCGAATTGGGAAGGACCCTATCGGGTAACCTCAGTGGCTGGAGTGGGGGCATATTATCTAGCCGATCTGGATGATCAACTTGTAAAGCGACCCTTTAATGTAAATAACCTTCGGAGGTATTACTACTAATTAAAGGCGTGTCCGCCATGTTTTCAGATATCTTTATCTTATGCCCACTATCGTGTACTGCCGTCCCTATACATATAACTCATTCCTTTAGGTGTTAAATGTCAACTGGGGCTATGTCAGGTCCTCGGACCTCCTGCCTTAGGAAAATTTTAACACAAACTCCACGTTTAATGCACATGTTAATGTCAATCTTGGCTAAGTCAGGTCCTCGGACCTTCTGCCTTGAGAAAATTTAACATGCGATTTATCTTTTTTAAGTGTTAAATGTCAACTGGGGCTAAGTCAGGTCCTCAGACCTTCTGCCTTAGGAAAATTTTAACACAAATTCACTGTTCAATTTGCATGTTAATGTCAACCTCGGCTAAGCCAGGTCCTCGGACCTTCTGCCTTGGGAAAATTTAACATTCAATTTATCTCTTTTAATTGTTAAATGTCAACTGGGGCTACGCCAGGTCCTCAGACCTTCTGCCTTAGGAAAATTTTAACACAAATTCACTGTTCAATTTGCATGTTAATGTCAACCTCGGCTAAGCCAGGTCCTCGGACCTTCTGCCTTGGGAAAATTTAACATTCAATTTATTCCTTTTAAGTGTTAAATGTCAACTGGGGCTACGCCAGGTCCTCAGACCTTCTGCCTTAGGAAAATTTTAACACAAATTCTATTTTTAATTTATATGTTAATGTCAATCTTGGCTAAGTCAGGTCTTCGGACCTTCTGCCTTGAGAAAATTTAACATACAACCTATCCTTTTTAAGTGTTAAATGTCAACTGGGGCTACGCCAGGTCCTTAGACCTTCTGCTTTAGGAAAATTTTAACACAAATTCCATTTTTAATTTATATGTTAATGTCAATCTTGGCTAAGTCAGGTCCTCGGACCTTCTGCCTTGAGAAAATTTAACATACAACCTATCCTTTTTAAGTGTTAAATGTCAACTGGGGCTACGCCAGGTCCTCAGACCTTCTGCCTTAGGAAAATTTTAACACAAATTTCATTTTTAATTTATATGTTAATGTCAATCTTGGCTAAGTCAGGTCCTCGGACCTTCTACCTTGAGAAAATTTAACATACAACCTATCCTTTTTAAATGTTAAATGTCAACTGGGGCTACGCCAGGTTCTCAGACCTTCTGCCTTAGGAAAATTTTAACACAAATTTCATTTTTAATTTATATGTTAATGTCAATCATGGCTAAGCCAGGTCCTCGGATCCTCTGCCTTAAGGGTATTTGACAAGCGACTCGTCCGTTTTAAGTATGAAATTTCGGCTGGGGCTAATTCTCGTTGGGAGTTAGTGCCAACTTCATTTAGTAAGTGTTGATGTCAATTTTATTCAGTTTTGGTCAAGCCTTAAGGCGGATTAATTTCTAAGTGTAAATGCTGCACTAGTCCATGCCAAAGTCTCAATCAATACTGCATTAAACTAAGTGATAGGCGCTCGGGCCGAGAAGAAACACCACGTGATTATCACGCATGAAGGGGCAAGTGATAAAAGAACTACAAGTAAAAGACAGCTCACATTCACAACACAGTGGTCACAGGTAAAACAACAAAGTCTTTGCATTAAAATTCGAAATAAGAAGGTACTACAAGACTTAGCAAAAACAAATGAAAAATAAAAACAACAACCCCCATGGACCAACAAAAATGGGGCCTAGCAACTTAAGCCTGGGCTGTCGTAGGGAGATCCTCCTTGGGCACCTCGCCATCCGGGGTAGCTTGGCTTTCTGCTCCTTTGGCACCAGGTGGAGGATCGCCTTGGCCGCCTTGGACCTCGCCGGCTTGCTCACCCTGAGGAAGGACTTGGACAGGATCTGGAGAGGCGGAAGGAGGTGCAAGAACCACGGAAGAGGTGGGGTCGGCCACGGTGGGGGGAGCATCAAATTCGCGGATATCCGGTGGATACCACACGTTTTCGACCCTCCTCAGCTCGGAGGAAGAAGCGGCGCCCGCCGCGTCAAGGGCCTCCGACCAGACCTGCCTGCAGTACTCCCTGCACAGGTCTGCCAGCTCCTCGACAAGGCGGGTCTCCGTCTCCTTTACCCCCTTCTGGAAGGAGGCCGCCACAGCTGCGTCCGCCGCCTCTTTCGCTGTTCGAGCCTCCTCCTTGGCCTTATCAAGCTCCTCCTTCAGGGCGGCGTTCTCCCCCTTTGCCTTGGCCAAGTCGTCCCTGCAGGCCCTCAGCTCCACCCGTTGGGCCTCGGCTTGGGCAGTGGCATTCTGAAGGCCAGCCTCGGCGCTCTTCTTGGCCTGCTCCTCGGCTTTAAGCCTCTGACCAAGTTTAGTGTTCTCAGCCTCGGCTAGGCAGAGGGCCTTCTCCGTCTCAACTCGAACATTAAGTTCGACGGAGGCCTTTTTCCTAGCGTCCTCGACCCACTGCTCGGCTACAGCAACTTCCTGGATGGCCTGCATGCACACAGAGAGCATAAGTAGGGCAAAATATGTGTTCAAAAGACTAACATGAGTAAGTCAGAGCAGAACATAACTCACCAAACCCAAGTCCCTCTTTAGGGAGAGGAACAGCTGTGGCGACGGTAGCTTCTCAAGGGCCTCCATGTCCTTAGGGAGCAAGAGGGGTCTTTCCAGGGCCTCGGCAATATGCATGGAGTGCCCCTTCTGGTACTCCCTTATGCTGGCCCTTTCTTGGATGGGGGCCCCATCCACCTCCAAAGGCGGGGACCAGGTGACCTGGCCTCGGCGCACCTCGGCAAGCGGCTCGGTCTCCCCACTCTCCACTGAGTGGGATCGCGGCCTGCCCCTGGCGACCATTTGTTGCTGCTGCTGCTGTTGTTGTTGTTGGTGTTGGTGATGTTGCTGCTGCTTAAGCTTCTTCTGACGGGCCGCCTCGGCCTCGTCATCTTCCTTCTTCCTCTTCTTCTTGAGGTCGGCGGGCTGGAGCTTGGGCTCGGCTGGGGGAGGAGGTGGGGGGGGGGAGTTGGCGAGAAGCTTGAGACCCTGAGGCGCCTTTCTTGGCCACCTGCGCCCCTCGTGCGCCCATAAGCGTACGAAGACTGTTCATGTCTTCCTCCTCGGTGCTGCTATCTACCTTGGAGACTATAAGGCCCTTGATACCCGAACACTGTGTGGCCTCGTCGTCAGAGACCTCGACGATGCCACCCCTCTCCTCGGCGAAACCTTCAGGGGGCCTAACGGATACTGGCACTGCTCGCACCGGGGGACTATATAGTATCACGTCGGGTTCATCGGGAAGGTCGCGTGGTGCGAGGAAGTGGGGCTTTGTGACGTCTATTCGTCTCCGCCGCTTGTCGCAAGCAAGGATGGCGTCTTCAACCTCCCCAAATGCGGTGGTTGACGGCACGTACCCCAAGATTAAATGGGCGGCCCTCACTTGTAGGTCCTCGTGCACAAACACCTCGGACCTCAGCACCCTATTCAAGTCTCGGACGTTGACGTCGGCTAGGCTGGGGGCAACGTGCTGCTTATCTGCAAAAAAGACATCCAAAGGTAGAAGTTAAGATCGGCAGCAAAGGTAGGCAGTGGGGATAGCGGAGGACAGATTCACAAAAATGGAAGTGAAAGGACCAAAGCGAAAACAAAAGCCCAAAACCTAAGGCATTCACACCTGGTTTTCCCTCTTGAACGGGGCAATGGGTCCCATCGTGCCACCCCCCAGATGCGACGACATAGTCATCCTTCATCCCCTTGTTGGACTTAGGAAGGCACGATATGAGCCTAACGACACTTGACCGGGACTTGAGGTAGTATCCTTTGGTCATGAGCGGATGGCACTCGTACATGTAGACCACATCCCGCCACGTAAGGTTCAGACCCATCTGCTCGTTTAGAGCATCTACACTCCCTAGGACTCTAAACAAGTTAGCCGTGCATTGATCGGGGCACAGCCGGTGGTTGCGCAGGTACTCCCTGGTGACACGACCCATGGGAAGGGTCATGCCACCCTCCACGAAGGCGATGATCGGAATGACCACCCGCCCAAACCCCCTGGAATCGGCCACCTCCTCAGGTGGGCAATACTTAAGTTCCACTTCCGGGGGGATGTGGTACTTAGCTCGGAATCCCTCCATACCGGATTCAGAGTCTACCAGACACTTAAATCTACCCATAATGACCCAAATAGAGGAGAAAACCTAGAAGGAGAAAGGGAAGTTTGACAGCCGAGGAGAAAAAGCTAGGGAAAACGAGAACTTACGAAGAGAGAAGGACACGACTTGGGCAACGCTTCAGGAGAATGTGATGAAGGTATACGTTTTCAGGAGCGCAATCACTTTTTGGGAGTGAAAGGTTAGACGCGCGACTTCCTAAACGATTGGGGATCAGTGAGAGGCGAACATTAATGAGGCCCGTCCCGCGCAAACTTTCAGAAAGAACCACAGCCGTACGATCCACATCTCACCGTCCAACGTGGGCAACAGGGAGTTACTCAGCGCATTAAATGCAGACGCCGCGCGATACGAGGCGTCGCGAGCCATCTAAGTGGGCGCGGGAAAAACTATGCACGCGTTACACCTAAAGAGTCACGTGAGATAAGTGCACGTGGGTCAAAAACTCATTTCTCCTCTCGGATCGAGGTCAAATAAATTTTTGAGAGGCTATTGTGGGGGCATGAAATGTCAGGATGGTTGTATGGGCCATGGGCCTGGCCCGAGGACGGTGCTCGGCCCAAGAATCCGCGAGGAAGAGGGAGATTACCAAGAACCCAAAGGCCTATGGGCCCATTGGTCAGACCACTGCACGTTTGGCAACCTCCGAGGAGTATATGGCCTCGGACAGCATGAACTGGGGCCGAGGACGAAATTCAATGCCAACGGAGGAGCATCATAAGCCCAGTAGGTCCTGCGGGGCGTCAATGGGACGCCGAGGAGGGGGAACACGCGGGACGTGTCCTGTACTAGGTTACTGCCTCCGCATTACAGACTTCCACCTACCCGCCTGGCCGCATTAATGAGGAGGTGACCTCTGAAGGGATGGAGGCCAACTTTACAGTCTTGGGGAGCGTTTTCAGGGACAAGACAGGCTGTAACCAAGGAAGGAGAGTATAAATAGAAGAGGGGTGGCCACCAGAAAGGGGTCCGAATTTTCTCCAGAGAAAGAAAAAGAACTCTCTCTCTCTCCACCTTGAAGGAAGAAGAAGAAAGGCCCAGAGAAAGGTCCTCGGCTCACGTCCGAGGAGAGGTGGAAGAGTTTCTTCAACCCTAAGTACGTCTGTGATGAACCACACCCCTACTACGTAGATTCTCAAAACCCCAAGAGGTCAAGGCTTTAAGCCCACTCTCTACAAATTCTATTGTAAAGGTCACTTGGGCCGGCCCAGTCACTTTTCAGGGCCTAAGGCAGTTTTGTGTCCTTACAGTTTCTAAATAATGAATGAATGGTTAGAGAAATTGTAATAAAGTTAAATGAAAAAATAAAGATAGGAACAAAATTGGTAAAGAAAAGAAAATTATTTTTTAAAAAGTTGATGTGGATTTTTTTTGCCATCTAATCAGAGATGTAGCCAATAAAATTTTGCCACATCAACATTTTATTTAATGTTTAAATATTAGACATGTCAACAATGCAAACAGTTTGCCAAGTAGACATTTTCTGTTAGTGAGTTAACGGTAATGACCAAATTGACTTCAAGTTGAATATAACAAAGACTAAATTGACTGCTATCAAAATGTACGGACTAAATTGACTATGACTTTAAAATGTAAAGACCAAAATTGTGTTTTTGCAAAAAAAGAAAAAAAGGGCACAATATAAAATCTATTTAGAAACAACCATAAACTTCCTAACACTGGAAATTGGTATACTAACATGAACTCCAAATAATAATGGTCTTTTGGTTGTGTTGTTTAAACAACAGTTTTCGTTGTTTAAACAACACAGCACGTATTTTCATAATACTTTTTCATTCACTCGTATTTCCACTACACTTAACCAAAGTTATTAAAACAATATTCCCAAATGGACCTTGATAGCAAGAAATTAAGAAAAATAATAAATTGGGTGATATAATAGAGATATGATAACTTTGATTTTTTTAGGATTGGGGTAGGTAAGAGAAAATCAAACAAAGATAAAATATAATAAATAGTAAAGGCAATTCCAATCACGAAACTTCCTACAACTTTCCTTAAGGGTGTGTTTAGTCAGAGTGAAAACAGGAATGATGAAAAATAAGGAGAGGAAACTAAGATGGAAAATGTTATTTTCCACTGTTTGGTTGAGGAAGGAAAATATGAGAGACAGAAAATAGAAGAGAAAGTTTTCCCTCCTAGCTCACTTTTTTTATCCTCCCAAATTGAGGGGAAAATGAGGAGGAAAAAGTGAAGAGAAATCAATTTTACACAAAAACCCCCTCACCTATCCCTCACATATTATGTAATAAGGGATAATAGTCAATTTATATAAATTACATTTTCTATCCTTCCATTTTTCTCTCCAACCAAACAAAAGAGTTTTCCACCCTCCCACTTTTCTACTCCTCCAACCAAACATATAAGAGGGAAAACTAAATATTTTCTATATTCCCACTTTTCCAACATCTCATAATTTTTTATCCTCCCACTTTTCTACTCTTCCAACCAAACAGACCCTAGCTCTCCAACTTAATCCTACTATAATAGTTTTCCTCTTCAATTTTGTCTCTCTATTTTTTTCTTTCTTTCTCAAATTGAGCACATGGAAAGGTTTTTTTTTACCACCGATTGTTTGTTCAAGCCTATTCGTCTCCTTGACCTTAACAACATGGTCCGCATCCTCAAGGTCCTCTCTATTCTCTTATGCAATGTTTTGTGTGAATTCTCTGTTTTTTTTCTTCTTCTTCTTTCTTTAAAAATAAAAATTATATTTAGGGTCTATTTGAGATCTATTTATTTTGCTGAAACTGAAATTTTTTTACTGAAAGTACAGTAAATAAAGGTAAAATTTAGCTGAATAATATAATGAAACCCATAAATAGTATAAAAAATGTAATAGGATCCATGAATAATAGTAAAAATAAACTGTATAGTAAAATAAGTTGGCAAAAATAATTTTTGCCAATTTCAATTTCTATTCGGATGATGAGAAAGCATAGAGAAAGAGGAGGACATGGATATTTTTTCTTGGATTTTGTGTCTCATTTTTGTTTTATCATTGGTTCAATTTATACTTACCAATTGTGATGGGAAAATTACTAAAGTTTTTCTCTTACTATTATTTGAAAAAAGTTAACAGTAAGCATATTCAAGAATAGTTGTAAATCTCATATAATTTTTAAATTTTTTTTTTGATGAAAATTTGATATAATTTGTGTTGTTTTGGTAAAATTAAATGGATGCATCATTTTAGTTTTGATAAATTACTTATTTGGTTTTTAATTTTTACATTATGTGTCAATTTGGTACTTAATTTTTTTTTTAGTAAATAATAATATTTATTAGAATACACACGAAAATAGTAATAATAGTATTTATAATGCATTATATAACTAGAGTACAACTACAAAAGAACCTAATCTTTGTAGTTGTAGATTGGGGTTATAAACAGCGGACACTTGACACATACAAGTAATGTGGGATAAACATTCCTATTTTTTTTAGTAAGCAGTAATACTTATTAGAACACGTATGGAAATAGTAACACATACAACTAATGTGGGATAAACATCCCTATTTTTTTTTTTTTGAGTAAACAGTAACACTTATTAGAATATACATGAAAATAGTAATAATAGTGTTTTAAACTGGGTTTATAATACATTACATAACCATAATACGACTACAAAATGATCTAACTTTTATAATTGTAAACTGTGGTTATAACAATGGATACTAGACACATACAATCAATGTGGGATAAACATCCATATTTTCTTTTAAAAAACATAAATACTTATTAGAACACATACGAAAATATTAAAATAGTAATAATAATGTTTTAAACCGGGTTTATAATGTATTGTATAACCAGAGTACAACTATTAAAGGGCCTAACCTATCAAAAAAAATAATCACAATTTATCAAATTTGGTCCTTAATTTCAAGTGTGTTAGATGGAATGTGTATTGCCATGTCCATATGGAATAATAAAAAAAAAAAAAAACCGTTTATGGTTTTGAAGCTAGGATTGTAAAATGAAAAATGATATATTTACAATATTTTTATTATTAAGGCAAAAACATAATCTCCTTCAAGATAATGCGTCCAAAAAGCTCTTTTATTCTCACCGTGCTCCTTTCTCAGTGTCACTCTCAACTCACTCTCTGAAAGCTCTCACGTCTCTTTGTCTCTCCTCCTCTCAAAACTCTCTCAAGCTCTCACCTCTCTGTTTCACCGCCGCCGGCCCGACTCGATCGTCAACGTCACCAACCCACCAGCCGACCCACTTAGTCGAACTCCCAAGCCGCCGATCAGCCTCAGACCCACGCCGCCGATCACTTCTCTTCCGCCGATCCACTTCAGGTCAGTTGTCTCTGTCTTCTTCATCTACATGCTTGGGATTTTTGATTTGGGTATAACATCAAAGAAAAGGATGGATATTTTGTTCTCTGCTGGAACGGGTGTCCCTTATTTTCCATTTCAGCTTGTCGTGAAATTGCAATAATATAACATTTCTCATATTGATCAGCTAAACTTCACTGGCTCATCGTTTTGCTAAAATTTTCTAGCTTTCACGATCAGTACTGCAATTCCATTTCACAAATAAGTAATGTTTTCACTTTGCACTGCACACACCCATCTCATTTATTTCTCTCATATTATTCCCTCTTTGAAATGAAAAATACACATCAAATGGTTTTCTTCTTCTCTAATTTATCTTTCCTTTTAATTTTTTTTCTTCAGTCTTAATTGATAGTACTTTAAAAAAAAAAAATCTATTTTGTGTTTCGAGATTCACTGGTATATTTTCAGCAGCTTTCATGAGTAACCCAAAAAGATTGTTCATCATGTCCTTCAACAGCAACATGTAAATATGACGTTTTAGAGGCAAGGACAGCCGGAACAGTTTTGTGAGCCATCTATATTTTGCTTTGAAACGGAAGGGCATTTTAACTTTCAAGGATGATGTACGACTTGGGAGAGGAAAATCTATTTCAGATCTATTAGAAGCAATAGAAGAATCGAAGTTTGCTATTGTCATTTACTAATTTGTATACATATATATATGGGCTAAGGTGGATTAAGGCTCTTTATCTATATATATATATATATATATATATATAATATTAAGTTCTCAACGTCATGAGTTCAAATTAGATATCAGTCTTTCCTGTTGAATTGTATAAAGCTCAACTAGAAATAGTAATACAATATTAATAATTTTTAAAGACTTAACTTTTAATAAAAACCCCCGGGGCAGGGGATATACCCACTCCAAACACCTTCTTCCACCCATTGAAGATGTAAATTCTACAACCTTCAAATGCAATTATCTACGTAATTTTCAAAAAAAAGAAAAAGAAAAAAGAGTTAAGGACTGGTCAACCTACTTTTATTGTTAAATACTTAAATTATATTGTTAAAATGATCAATATGGTAGCACAAAGCGAATAGGGTCATTTTGGTTCAGTGATTTGTGTCACTTATTTCTGCCACTTGCTCCCTTCATGGAAGATTATTGGACTTGTTGGCAAGAAGAAACTGTCACACTGCTAGGAGACAAGAAGACAGGTTCAACTGATTGTATGACCATGATTCTCATTCTGTCATATTCATGGGTAATTTCTGCATTCTTGTTGCCTGCACTTAGTCATTAAAATTTTTTAAAGTGCAACAATAGCACATGCATACCACTGCAAACAGTATTATTTGAGTTTAAGTACTATGTCATTACATATGATATATGTGAATTATTATCTAGATTGCACTCAGATAGCGATGCTAATGCAACTTAGTCACAGTACTTGGAAATTACAAGCATGAATAGTTTAGCTAGAGGTAGCATCTAGCTTCCTCCCTTGAGTAATTCCATTTGTTAAATGTTTTCCACTTGTTTAAGCGAATAACTGGCTTTTGTATTCTTCCTTTATTTCTTTTCATTTTTGTTTGCTATGAAATTTTTATTATTATAAAGTAGAACAACAATTTGTAATGTTACTAAAATATTGTTTACGTGCATGTTAGACACTTTGTGGACATTGTTATTGTAATTGTCACAATGCAACAAACTTTAGAATCACGTCGTAGTTAGTGAATGTTCCTAAATTCAAACTATGAGGAGCTTGATCATAACTTTTATGAGAAATTAATTTGGAAATGCAAAATTTCTTCTAATCTGATTAAAACTATCTTCATTAGAAACCTGTGATGCTTGTACCTATATGTTAATAGATGTGAAACCACCAACTATTTAAGATGCTCTTACAGGAGACAGTCTTCATAGCTAAAAGCATTAAGTACCATTTTGTGTGTTAGGATCTTAGAGCGTTGGCTGATTCCGTGTCAATTTTCCATGTATTTAAATCTTTCAATTTCATTGTATCTTGGGGGTTTTATTGGTATTGAGTTAGTGAGTGGAGGGAGGCATGCGCTGAAGTTGAAGCTGAAGTCTGCAGAATTCTGCTTCTCCAAAAATGAATGTGTCAAGCAAAAGTGTGGTACAAAATCAAGATTTGAAACTTATCAAAAAAAAAAAAAAATCAAGATTTGAAAAACTGTTGCACAGAGAATTTGCCCTTACTTTACTCATACAAAAATTGATTACCTGTAAGTCATTGTCTTTCTTCTTACTCTTAGTTCTGTTGGTTGCTGCATTATCTTTTTATCTTTCCTTTGGCATATACTTGAACTTATGTTTGATTTAATTTTAAATTCTAAATAGTATATTGCTAGCTGCAGCTTATCTTCGTTATTGGCACTTATTCCAACAAAAGAATCATTAAAGATTGTTGAACTTCTTGTCTCTTTTTCTTAATCAATTTACAAAAGAATCATTAAATAACACATATTAGTACACCTAGTTAATTTAACATGCGTATTATTAAATCTTATGGATTGGTTCAATTTGTAAAAGAATCATCCCCATTCTTGAAGCTACTCTTTTAATCCCAAAAAAGAAAAAAAGAAAAAATAGTTTTATAAAATAAACAATGATTAGGGTAATTTTGGTTCAGTGATTTGTGTTGGTTGCCCCATTGATGTAGTATTGTTGGACTTGTTCATGAGGAGAAATTATCACGTGGCCAATAGAGAAGACAAGTGCATGCATGTATGCTTCTGATTTTCACTCGATCTAATAGATTGCAGGGTAAAATCTGCACTTTTGTTGCCTATATGCATGCCACTACAAACCCTATAATTGGAATTAATTATTATGTCTTTAAATATTATATATGTGAGCTCATATATAGATCACAATTAGAATGATTAGTCTGGAAAGACATAGCATCTAGCTTCCTCGTACAAGATTTTCTATGGTTTTGTAATAACCTTCAACCAAAGAAAATGCCCTTTATCTGTTTAAGATTTCAGCTGATTTTTCTATCCTTGTTTTTTTCTCTTTCTTTGAAATTTTTATTATTTTAGTGTAGGATGGCAATTATAAAAGTTATTAAAATCATTTGTATTAGCATGTTTGAGGACATTGTTACTGTAATTCTCATAATACAACAAACTTTAGAATCAAATCACAGTTAGTGAATGTTCTAATTTCAAACATGAGGAGCTTGATCGTAACTTATTCTTATTAGGAATTAATGTGAATATGCAAATTATTGACCAAATCATTCAACCGAGTTCTTGATATATCCAAATATCATCAACATTGTACATAATTGATTGATCCATAGCATCAGTTATGTTTTTGGTAATTTGCTTAAGCTATCTTCATTAGGAACCTAAGCTTGTTCAAAGAAGTGCAGTAACCAACTCTATAAAAAGCTCTTGCAGGTGACAATCTTCAAGGTAAAAAACATTTGGTTCCAGTTTTATCTATTACCAAAACAATGCTATGAACAAGTATATGTTACTCAATTGTTGGACATGTTGCGATGAATCAATGATCTACCATAATAGAGCACTGAATAGTAAGTATATTTGAATGGCCTTAGCCATGTGTTGCTCTTAGTCTGCAATGTAAGGAAATCATCATACATGTCATTGTCTTATGTAATGCCTGTGTAGAAACATCGGTGAGACCTTAATAATATTGCAATCCCTTCTTTCTCTACTTTTTGTTGCTAGATATTTTTCTCCCCTTCCCCCCCCCCCCCCCTTTTTCCTTATTCTTTTAAGACATTTAGCAGTAGACATTAGAGAAACCTGACCATACAACAAACTTGATTATATAGTACCAACCATAACATCTGAGGGAAATTTGTCTTAACAGTACACAGACTTGAGAAGGCAAGCAACAATGTAGACAAGGTTGAAAAATGTAGAAGGTAGCCTACTTAGGTAAGCCCCCCTGTTGTACTTGCTATCATTGTCGTGTTATATCTATAAATTAAGTTTTCTCACATTCTCGAATGTATAAAATTTCACAATGGAATGATGCTACACTTTGATAATCATTGTCATTCATTTTTGAAAATTTTAAAATTTTTATATAATATTTGGGGTTTCCCTTAGATAAATCAAAAGAATCTACATCTTTTAATAGGTATTTAAAGATATCTTTACACTTCGTCTTTGGAAACAAGACTTGGTTAGGGAGCAATACTCTCTTGAAGTTGCTGCTCAATTTTTAGCCACCCCTATCTCAAGGTGAGGAGCTCCTAATAAGCTGATATAGCCTCAATGTAAGACATGGTTGATATAAGGTCATAATTAAGCTATTATTGAAAGTGGGGGGAATTCAGGTAATGAATTCTCAAGGGAAGGTCATACCTCTTAGATGGAGGCATCTGTGGGGATTGAAGCTTCCTTTGAAGTTTATAATTTTTGTGCGGAAGTTTTGGCATGGAAGTTTTGGCATGAAGACTCGTTACCACATAATAGTGAAATGAAACATAGTGAGTGATAGTGTGTGTTATGCAATAAAAAAGAGGAAAACTAGGATTATTTATTCCTGAAGTGCACTCTTGCTTGGGCTGTATTGTTTGGATTAGATTTGAGCCTTAGAACTAAATTCATTTCTCCTTGCTCTTTAAAGCAGTGGTTGGCTCAATGGATAGAGGATCCAAAGTTTTAAAAATAGGAACATTTGGTGTTCTCTAGATTGATGTTTAAGGGTGCAAAACAATCTGCTTAAGAAGTTCTAATGCTTTGCTTTGCAGGTATGCACAAGTCTTTAATGCACAACAGCAAGATCAGAGTAACTGCAGGAAAGTACCAAGGCAAAAGTGTCCAGGTGTGGCTAACTATTGTGGGACACTAGCAGAGATGGAGGGTGGTTTTGGTTATGTAACCAAATCCAGTGCTACCAGTCTATTGTTGTTCTTCCATATGCAACCAAATGGCTTGTAGCTAGATCAGATGCCCGGCTATACAGCTTGGTTTTTGCAGACTTGTTTCGATAATTTGAGAAAGAAGGTTCCTTGGTAACTTGATATGCTGATTGAAGACCTCAGTGAATAAAATTTGGAGAACGCTAGTGTTTGTATATGTTGTGCATAAGAGAATCACTGTAGATGTTGGGTCCCTAGCTACTCTTGCTTCAAAGTCTTATAAACATTTTTGGACTCTACTACTAGCCAACTCTTCTAACATTATTGTATCAGAAAACCAAACCCAAGAAGAAGAAGAAGAAGAAGTTATCTTCACACCTTTTATGGACTAATTTATGCCTTTGGCACATGTCTGCATGCAATCATTAGAAGCAACAAATCCTTTTCCTCCGCAATTTATTAGTTGGATTTTTCTTTTCTTTCTTTTATAGGCCTTATTGGGGAAATGGTTGTGGCGGTTTGGGAAGGAAGAGGGGCGTCTTTGGAGAAGGGTGGTTGTGTCAAAATATGGGGAAGATTGGGGGGGTTGGACCTCAAAGCTTGGTAGGGGAGCGCATGGGTGCGGTTTGTGGAGAGGTATTCGCTTGGGATGGGAGGCTTTTAGCAAGAATTGTCATTTTGTTGTTGGGGTGGGGAATAGAGTGAGATTTTGGCAGGATGGGTGGTATGGGGATCAATCTTTCCAAGTGGCTTTCCCTAGGCTCTATGGTATTGCCTTCAATAAGGAGGCGTCAGTAGAAGCTTCTCTGTTAAGGCAGGGATCGGAGGATAGAAGAATTTGGGATGTTCGCTTCATTAGAGAATTTAATGATTGGGAGATGAATGAAGGGCTGCATTTTCTTCGTATTTTGGGTGCTAATATTCCTCCAACGGATGTTACAGACCGGATGAGATGGAAGCTGAAGCCAAACGGGGAGTTTGACGTTCGGTCATATTACAACAAGTTTTGGGATGCTCCCTATTTTGTATTTCCTTGGAAAGGAATATGGAGAGTAAAGGCCCCTAGGCGTGTATCGTTTTTTGTTTGGTGTGTGGCTTGGAATAGGATCCTTACGGGTGATAACTTGAGGAGATTAAGGGGTTTGGACTTTGTAGACTGGTGCATTATGTGCCGGCATTGTGGTGAGTCGGTTGATCACTTATTTCTTCACTGTGATTTGGCTCATCAGGTGTGGAGTTTTGTCTTAAAAACTTTTGGTTTGTCCTGGGTCTTGCCTAGATCGATCCCAGAGATGCTTGTTGGTTGGTGGAATTGGTTGGGAAAGCACTCGTCTCATGTTTGGAACTTAGTTCCATTGTGCATTCTTTGGTGTATTTGGAAGGAACGGAATCGGAGGACTTTTGAGGATTTGGAATGTTCCAGTGTTCAGTTGGTTGCTTCTTGTAGTGGGTTTCTTTTTGATTGGTCTCGGGCTTGGGGACTCACGTCTAGTGATTCCCTCCCCTCTTTTCTTAGCTCTCTTTCTCTTCTGTAATTTTTCCTTTGTTTGGTTTTTTCTTTATTTTCTGTTGTGTTCTCTTCCTGTTGTCTTTGGTTTGCTCTATGTTTTTCATGCATAGAGTAGCCTTTCATATATATACCATTCTTACTTATCAAAAAAAATCTTCTTTTCAGACATTTAGGAGTTTAGTAGAATATATATAATGTCAAGTTTGAATGGAAATGGGTGCTATCACTTGATTTTCTCATCAGCCTGTAACATGAATAGCATTGCTCTTTAATTATGCATGTTTTTACAATAGAACTTTTGTGCTTTTGACATGCTTTTAAGGCCTCTTTCTAACAGTGTGATTTATTTGGTTTAAAAAGTATACTGGCTGTTGCATACTAAGAATCGTAGAAACCAAGCGGGCAGGTCTGTTGTTGATCTTATTGACACAAGCTTAAGCGGGGACATTGAGCTTTGGAACCAGTTATGTAGGCTATAATTACCTTCTAAACTACTAAACTAATCAGACTTCATTAGCAGTACAAACTAATCAGACATTGCTACTAAACTACCAAACTACTAAACTTGGCTTTAACTACCTTCCAGCTATACTTAACAATCAAATACACAGTAAAGATTCCAATTTGATCAAATTTGTCTTTCTAATTTGCTATTCATGAAAGGAAAATGTTTGAAACAGCAGGACCGGCCATCGTCTATCACTTGAAACTCTAGCGTAGTAGTGTAGTACAGTTGTCCCTAGAAAAAAAATGACTTTAAAAAGTAGCGCATGAGCAAATATGCTAAAAAGATGAAAGCTTAAAGCAGATCCAACACGCACTCAGCCAGTCAGCCATTGTATTATAGACTATAGTTCTCATTAACTAGTATAGATTTGTTCTTTCTTTTCTGTTTATTAGTTTTCTCTGATGGGAAGAAGTTCTCATCCTCTACTAATAATTTGGTTTGTTGTGGTAATACTAAGGTTTTAAGTTCCTTAATTCAGAGTCATACTCATATCACAGAGTTACAAAACATTGTCAACTGCTAAGAGCTCACATTCCCAAATGATCCTTAAACAATAACAACCTCTCATATAACACATAACTCAAATCTATAAAAACACAATTAAGAACCACCACGAATCCCCCAACACTGCAAAAGGGTATACTACTAATGACAAAGACACGAACTTTAAATAACCAATAGCAAGTAATCAAGAAACTAATAAATGGGTAACCAAAGAAACACAATTTAAAGCAACTGTGGCTTCCTCATCAGCAAAAAAAAACCCACAAAATAGAGACCTAGTAGTTACCTCGACAAGGAAATCATCAATCATTATCATCTTGGAACTCTTCTGTGGCTTCCTCTTTGCCCCTCCATGGCGCTGATGACATCAGCTTCTTCTTCTTCGCCGTTGTCATTTTCATTCAGTTACTGTTACAGAGAGAGGGGTAGCGTTGTCGGAAACTCAGAATACGTTATAGAAAGAGTTATTACCGTGAGAATTGTTTGGTAAACCTATTGTTAACGCTTCTATCACACAAGCTCTATGAAAACTAAAATAAGCTAAAAACAAAATAAGCTCTTTACACAACTTGGACCAAAATCATATTAAAGCCAAGAAGGGCCAATTGGCCCAATTCGTGAACTCACCGTAAGACCAAACTGGCCTAGGCCTAGAAACAATCTTTAGTTTAACATAAGATTGGGCCCTATCCAAAATGAGCTCAGTTTATACGAAAATGGCTAGGCCTAAAAGGATTGACTTTTGCTTTTAATAAGATTATGTCCAACCCAAAATGAGTAAAAAGTTCAAAAACCGGCGTTTGGTCGTAAGTGTTGGAGCCTAACCAATAACGTAAACGTTGAGCCCGCAACTACATAAACCCAACACTTTTGGACCTGGTCAAGAAAAATATAATTGTACAAGAAGTTTGAATTGGGATAAATTTGAAACTTAGAGAACCAATTAAACCAAAGTAAAATTTTAAAAATGGAACAAATTTCAGTCAAACTTTAAGAGTTCAATTTGTATTTTAGCCTATAGTTTTTTTTTTTTTTTGGGAATCAATTGTGATTGATTTCAAGATGGAAAGATGACAAAATTTTCATCTCTTTGACGCCCCAAATCAGCAGGGGACCAATCTGCTATCAAGGACAGAAAAAAATCATGGGGTTGCTGCCACCAACCCTCCCTAGTTGACTTGTTTTATGTGGACTTGGGCTTTGTTTTAGTTCATACTTCATAGTTCATACACCTTGGTTGCAGCAAGTCTTGCATAATGTGTGAACGTGAGAGAGAGGGATGAGTGTCAAGAGAGAGGAGTGAGAAAAAATAACCGGATGGGAGTCATTTTATCATATTGCCACATCCACTTTTATGGAGGACTTCCTGCAACCAAGATTGCAGCAAATCCTTGTCCTTAAATATATGCCACAGATTGCTCCAACGCGATTACAGGTGATTGCCTATGAAGTTTTTGCAGACATCATTTGGAGAGTTGTGACAACCTTTTTTTATTTTACTTGTTCCTTTGCCAAAACAATTTGGCTGCAAAACTTAAGCTTACTAGGATATCCAATTCCCTACAAGAAGTTTCCAAACTGTCATGTGCAAAAATAATCAATTTCTAAGTTGACTATTGAAGCACCAAGAAGATGGGACACTGAACTACTGCACCAGTTATACTCTTCGAATGATATGGCTCTCATCAATCAAATCCCAATAACACTACCAATGGGCTGGAATCAAATATGGTCACTTTACAATCAAGTTTGCATATTTCTTGTCTCTTCAGTAGGTCACCAAAGCAGGGTGAAAGATCAAGTATTGGTCACCACAAACAATTCTGGAACCTTATTTCTTGACTCACTCACTCATTCAGCCAGTATGATTTTTATGTTTTTATTTTTTTATTTTTCTTTCTTAGATATTCTTAATTTCCAAATAGAGTATGAGGGGTTCGAATTTCTATTAAATAATCTAAAGAATTAACTTGCATGTGATTATTGGATGAAATAATTGGAATTTGATGATAGTATTGTATGCTACACATAGGAGCAACTGAGACATGAAATGGCGGCAAAGATCGAGAAATTATGGCATGTTCTTTTATTTGATCTTGTAGACACTATAGATGTTGATATATTCGGTTGGGAATCAATCTCGACGTGGTGTTTTCAATGATAACTTCATAATCTTATTCATACTTTGAAACCTATGAATACGCAAGGAGTTGAAGTTACTGTGGGGGAACAGATCGGTTTGAAGGCCCAATGGGACTAGGCCCATATAAGCAGAAGGAGGCCTTGTTATTGATAGAGAGGCCCAACACCAAATGAGTTGTAAGTGAATGTGTTTATAGAATTACGTTGACAGGGGGTTTTATTCTTTAAGGAGGTGTTGGGATTATGCTTTGAAAAGGCGGAGCTTATTTTGTTAAGATCGAGTCAGCCCATGAATTTAGTCTATAAAATATAAAACGATTGCTTTTAGTCAAATGATATGACCAAACTAAAAACAAAGCCTATACATGATTGGCTTAGGTTTGGGAAACCTTTTATTCTATATTCACCTCATTAAAGCCAAAAATTTCTCACCCAAGCTAACATAACTCAAAAATAGCTCTGAAATTCAACTCAACCCAACCTGTAAGGGTCAAATTGGAGCCATTTGGTAAGGTCTAATAAAAAAAATATCATTAAATCATTTAAATTCATTATTGAAAAAATTTACAATTTAGCCTAATATTTGAATTATATTAAAAAACTATCAAAATATTAAAATAAATAAAACCATCAAATTCATACCAAGTCTTCTTTTTTTTTTTTTTAATTTAAAAAAGATAATAATCAACCAGACCCAAGGGCCAAAGTCGTAATTTTGATATACAATTTTAAGAGAGGTGTCAGTAGAAAGAAATTATTTAAGCAAAGCTGAACATGACAATTATCAACCAAGTGGACTAGGTGAAAAAATGTGGGTTGCGAAGGACATTGAAGATCAACCAAGCGGAAGGTTACGAAGCGAAGAGAACCCGTAAAGAATAAGATGGGGCTGGTAACTCTGACTGTGAGGAGTCCAGTGAGTACAAAGACTGTAATGATCGAAGACTGAAGAGCTAAGTGAAAGTGACCTTGAAGGTTAATCAACTTTTTTCCCTGTAAGTCACTGTCTTTCTTCTTGATTCAAGCTCTGTTCGTTGCTACAATAATCTTTTTCTTGTGTAAAAATATTCATGGATTGCCCACCATATGTTTGATTAGAGTTTTTAATGAGACTCCTAGAAATTTGACTAAGACGAACAAAAGATTGCAACAAAAAGCTTCTTCTTCTTGTTTATAAAGCGGAGAAATAATCTAGTTTTTACCAACCCAAGGTGCTATCTCCATACGTGTTCTGTCAAGAGAGTTGAGGCATCTCTGAACTCTTGTCCGCATTCCTGACTTAGGCCCATACTTTGGGCGGCAGAATCAAAATCTTAGACTAGGTTCCCAAATCTAAGGATTCTAGGCAAACAACTGTGTAGACAAGGTTGAAAATTGGAGAGCTGATTAGATTTGTAAAACCTGCTCTACTTGTTATTGCTGTTGATGTAATTGTTGCTTCGTCATTTTAACCTGATGAAATACATTTCATAGTGAATTGATAATACACCTATTTTATCGGTTGTCCCCAAAGGAAAAGTGATGTCAAATGAAATTGCTTAGGTTCTCTACATGGTGTGGCATATGTGCTAGCCAAAGATACTTTCAGGTGGAATTTTAAATTGGTTTGAAAACCCTATAGCCAAAATGATTCCAAGGGAATTTTACAAATTCCTCTTTGTGTTGCTGCCAAGCTCATAAGGCCTCATTCCAAATCTAGGGTTTACTTGGTTGAAAAGGATAGTGGCTATTGCATACTAGGAATTATAGAAACCAAGCTGGCAGGTCCTTTATTAATCTTACTGGCACAAGCATAAGTGAAGACCCTGAGCAGGCTGAGCTTTGGAACCAGTTATGTAAGTTACAATTTCCTTCTAAAATGATTGTTGTTCTTTGGAGAATTTTGTTGATTTTTCTTCTTGTGAGGGCAGAATTGAGAAGGCATTTGAGGACTTAGTCCTTTGAGTCAAAGATACTGAAAGACCATATATTTCTTTCCTTTTCATCTAGAGAAACCGGGTTTGGTTTGATCTGTACATTAGAACTGATTTTATCCAGCCTTATTTTTTTCAGGCATGGTTGAAGAGCTGGACGAAGGGGAGGGAGATTTGGGGATCTTAAAGTACTTATCATTGCCTTTTTTCTCTATTTTATGGTCTATTTGGACTTACAGGAACAAGGCAACTGTGAAGAAAGAACCTTTCCATGCCACTAATGTGATCTTGTATTGTAAAAGTTTGATTTCAATGTACAGGGTAACCAACATTTCAAAAAACAAAGGAAAACCTTTACAGCAACAGGATAAGCAATTGTAGACCTTTAGTGAGTGTCACAACTGGCAACCAATCCTGTTGGAGTTGAGCTGCAAGGTTAGGAGAAGGAAATGCTGGGGATCCAAGCTTCTTTTAAAAAAATAAAGTAGGTGCATGTCCATGGCTGGTTGTTTCAGCTAAGCTTTTTCTTCATTTTTAATCTTTTTGCGGATATTCACAAAAAAACATGAAACTGTCACTAGTAGATATTGCCACAGATTTTCAAGAATAAGTTCCATCAATTGTACGTGCATGCATGCAAGTCAAATATATATTATACATGAACAGAAGCTATATGTAGATATTGCATTCCCCTTTGAACCTCCTAAGTCCTAACACCAAGCAAGTGATATTGTACCTTTTCATAACATCGTTAAATGATTGCCATTCACATATAGATTGACAGGCATCACACCTAGAAGTGATCCCCATAGCTATAATATCAAAAGAGGATTGTAAATAACATATAAATAAATGAAAATTTTAAGCAAAAGAATCTATTACTGATCTAGAAGCTCCAGGAAAGCCTACTTGACATGCCATCCATTCTTTAACTTCAAACTATTTGGATGGTCAAAATGACAGCCTCCCCTTAAAAAAAAGTGAATGTATTTGACACACACACACACTGAAACAGAAGTGTGGATCATGAGAATGACACATATTAACTAAATGACAAAAATATATATTCCAGCTTTCAGGATGTTCCCTATTGGCTATTGCGTCACTTCTTCTAGTTTGTCCAGCTCTTCCTTTATAGCATCTTTAGGCTTTGAGATTTCTCTCTGTTTGTATTCTTATAATTAAGAAAGAGGTGGCAAAGTTGGCCAATAGAGAGGTTGTGGTGAAGGACATTCAACAGCTTACTAATGTTTGGGTTTGACAGGTGGACATATGTCCTGGCGGAGCCTTGATCCCTTGTAACCATTGCCCCTACGTTCTTTATGAACAATAGATTGGATAACAGGCGGCAAACTCTGAATCTTGTACTCTTTTCTTCTTGTGCTGCTTTGGTTTCAATGTGTGAAAAAAGAATGGCAAGACAAAGCTTTTTGTTGGTGTTTTAAACAGAAGTAGAAATCACTTATTGATGCTTGTGCAGAAGCATTGGTGAGTCCTCAATAATATTTGAATCTTATTTAGAACAAACATGTCTTTTTCCTCTGCTTTTTCATAGTTATATTATTCTTTCTTTCTTTCTTTTCTTTTGTTTTTTTTCCCCAGACATTTAGGAGTTTAATAGGTTACATCATATATCTGTGTCTGATGTCAAGTTTTGATGGAAATGGGTGCTGCCACATGTAAGTGCCCTGTTAATTTGTAATATAGATGGCTAAAAACCCCTTTTATGCAGGATTGTTCAGTTTAATTATATCGGTTTACTGATAAGCTGATATGGCCTCATACAACTCCTAAACATGGTGAGTGAAACTATATCTTATGCTATTACGAAGAGGAAAACTTGGATCATTTATTCCTGAAGTGTAGTCTTTCTTGGGCTGTATGGTTTTGGTCAGATTAGACCCTTAGAACTTTATGCACTCTTTGAAGCAGTTGTTGACTTAGTGAATGGAGGATCCACATTTCCAATAGCAGGAATATGTGATGTTCTCTAGATTGTCATATCATAAATCTGTAGGCCTTATGGTACAACCTCAACAAAGTGATGTTTGAGCGTGCAAAACAGGCTGGCTTATGAATTGTTAATGCTCAGTAAAGCTTTGTTTTCCAGGAATGCACAAGCCTATCATGCACATTTGGATTAGAGTAACTGTAGGAGAGTACGGAGGCTAGTGTGTCCAGTTGTGGAGGGATGGCTGGTGTTGCTGACAGTCGACTCTGGCAAAGACGGTGCAGATGGAGTGGTATTGCCTAAATCATGTGCTGGCAGGAAAATTTTGAAGGTGTTGCAGTTCTGCCATATGCAGCTGAGTAGCTGCTATAAGCCTAGCTGTTTTGCTTTGCATCATTCATCTCTTATAACATTAAAGAAATTTCCAGTAGAACTTGGCTTGGATAGGGTGATGATTGTTGATCACAAGGTGTTTCAATTCAAAAGAATCTAGAAGAAAACTTCTGCAAAAATATTTTCTTGTTAACCAAAGAAAGGAGTATCCCCTATTGAATTTCGAATTTGCTATGCATGAAAGAAAGTGTATGACACAGCATGACATTTCTTTTTTTGTTTCCTTCTTTTTAAAAATAAAAAAAAAAATTTTGTTTTGGTTAAGTGTACTAATATATTTACCCAACTGCCAATGCTACTGACAGGGTTCACCACTAATGACAAAGACCTGAACTTCAGAAAACCACCAGGTAAACAAGCAAGAATTCTCTCTTATTTTCTTTTCTTTTCTTTGGTGAATAAAAAAAATGTAATCCAAAAATTAATTTAATGCCCACAAAATAGAAAATAGAGGCCTGGTAGTTACAGTGAAAGCTGTAGCCGAGCTGAGGGTCAATCTCAGCTACAGACTACTTTGTGACTACGAGCTTCGCCTGAGATTTTGTCTTTACATCAAACTCGTGGCCTGAGTAAACTTTTTGTAAACATTCTATCACATTATACTAACTCAACCATGAATAAGCTTTCTAAAAAGAGTTTAATTAGTTAACAGTTTGATTTGATAATACTTCTCACTATTATTTTATGGGTCTTGTTAGGTTAAAATTTTATAACACAATCAAGTCACTTCTTTTTAGGAGTCAAGGCACTCTTTAACTAAAAGTTCATACTTCTATGAATTTTTACTATTTCTCGAAGTAGGTAGAGCCCGTTTGAACTTTGAAGCCTCTTTAATGATTGTCTAAGACACCTGTGAACAAAAGCCTAATTTTAAAAGACATGCTATTGAATCAAATTTTCACTTGATTGTCCCTTTGCAACTTATATGATGTGATCCATTTCACAGTTGATTTCAAAGCTTAATTGTTGATAATGTGGCAACTTCTTTTATAATGGGATATACTGTTTGGGATGATAGGCTACCAAAATAATAGTTGTTCATGTGCATTAGGTATTCTTTGTGATTACGAAAGCTCAAAGCAATAACAATTTGGATTTATCTTATTGAAAAATACAACCGTTTAAGTTGCAAAGATGTAATTTGAGATATTTAGATTTTAGTTGATATATACTTTAAAGTGTCTGCCTTAAGAACTAGTGCAATCCTCATAAACTATCGTCTTCTATTATAAATTCAACAGATATATATACATATGAAGATTAAAAAAAATACTTATTTAATTTTGACATATTATTGATATTCAGCTAATGATTTATTAATGGATTTTGGTGAGGACTCAAATATAATCTTAATTCATTGCTGAGCCTCAGTTCTCTCTAGCTCGTTGAGAAGCTTCCTTGGGTCCATGGTTATGAGAAAAGAGTGAGGCCTCTGGGGTCTTCGAGTTGAAGTGAGCTTGGGTTTTCAGTAATCTTTGATTTTGGTGCCGAGCAAGATTAAGAGAGCCTTGCCCATTTTTCCAAAAATTTCCCCTTCTTTTTAATTGGTTCTTGCTTCTTTGAATTACCCAGAGAACCCATGCCTTATGCTTCATTGAAACACCCATATTATTAGCCCACTCATATTTCAACCCCAAAGTAAGTGTTAGTGAGACTGAAATCACACAGCCGTTTATCCAGTGATGTTCACTACAGTCAAAACTTCCGGGAGTGTCATTAGAGTGCTAGGGGTTCTGGTCTTTTGCAAGCAAGGAGTATTGGAGGAAATCACTATTGAAGGATTCCAAAGATTCTAGGACAATTACTGTAGGAAGGCAAGCGGCGCGCTAATAGAGGTTATCTAGAGTTTGTTCCTCAATGGTGTCCCCTTAGTGGAACCAGTGAAGTCACTTCATGAGAAGGCATGTAACAGATTAAGTTGCTATTACCAGCCTCGATTTTTTGGACACCCCTTCATTAATTGGCATGCTCATTTTTTTAAAGAACAATTACGTTATTTGCAGAGTGATCCCATTATTCATTTTAAAGAAGCATAGTCATTATTTTGAAAGGGTAAAGATTCTTCGGTTGATGTCAAAGCAGCTCTAATATAAATAATCTTGATGTCAATTACGAACTTTGCTTACTCTTAGCCTTCACATTTTTTTTCCCTACATTATTTTTTACTCTCTTCATTTTCAGTTTCTAAATGTCAAAGTCACCCTATCTGTGTACTTGTATAGTGTATTTGCACCCTTTGCCTTTTGTCATAAAATTATTCCTACTTATCATGAGACCAAAAAATAAAAATCAGCCTTACCAACCCCAAGTGAAATTGCTCTAAATAAGAAAGAAAAAAGAGTAAAACAGAAACCAAGTGCAAACACAGTTACACATCCTTATCATTGTTATCAATGACCTGGAGTGAATAATTTTTTTGCACTCTACTTATATTAAATTAGTTAGTGGATGTATTAGTCATAAAGTTTCCAAATTCCACTAAGCATTTAAATAAAAAATAACTTTATAGTTTTTCAAAAAGAAATTAGAGCAGGACTTCTAGGAAATTACACAGAATATGTAGGAGTAATTGTCATCAAATTTCCACTATAGTGCTAATCCAAAAATAATAAAAATATCATAAAAGCATGATAAAGCGTAAACAAGACTTTACTAGTTACTTGAAACTTAATCTTTCTTCTCTCTCTCTTTTTTCTTTTTTTTTTAGAGAATTTCAAAATCTCTTATTTAATCATCAGAGACTTTACCAGTTGAGCTAACTGGAATCCACTTTCTTCTCTTTTTCTTAATGGGAGAGTAAAAACTTATATATAACTCTAATAAAGTCCACTTCCCTAATTTATCTTCCTTCAATTTTTTTTTTTTTTTTACTTCAGTTTTAAATTTTATTTGAATGTACTTATTGTTTAAATAGGGGTTCTAAGATTTATTAGGATATATTATGATTTATTCCTTTGAAACTGTGGGTTGGGTCTAGTGGGTCAGTAGATTTTGTGATTTGGACTTGATGGGGGTTTGAGGATTGGTATGTGTTAGGAATCAAAATCTTGTGTCTCATTCTCTCACAAGTTTGAAAATAGTTTTGTTCCATTAGATAATCTTATTGAAAAATGGGTCAATGCAAGGTCAACACAAAAATCCAAAAGAGCACCAAAAGCCCATACAATTTACCTCGCTCCATGAGATTATTTTCCACTAAGCTTTTCAACTTTCCACTAAGCCTGGCATTTATAAATAAATAAATAAAAAGTTTTCCACTAGAGCATTTACGCTGTCCACGACAACGTCTAAATTGAAGAAAACAATGTTAACAAACTTTACAAGGTATAACTATGAAGCTAAATTTTTTGTCCCACGATTTTTTTTTTTTTTTTTTTGGTTTAATTTCAAAGCCTATTGCCCCTAAAAACTTGCTATTAGAAAACTTAAGTTATTATAGAAAATTTTATGCTACCAAAAAAAAAAAAAAAGTTATAGAAAATTTAACATAACTTTAGAATATGTTTCAAAATATAATTGTAACTTTAATATATACATACAAAACATACATTAAAAAGAATTTAGAAAGAAATAGAAATCCATAGAATTTTAAGATTACAATTTGCTGTTTAGAGAGAAATTCCTAATTATATATGATAATGACAATATATGGTGAGGCTGTCATTTTAGTCTCTCATAATCTTCCATTTTATTTTATTTTTGAGAAAGTAATTATCTTCCATTTTGGTTAACGTAGTTGAATAAGTTTCTCACTTTCACATCTGCTTACTTTGTTTTAACAAATGATTTGTTGACTCTCTCTTTGATTTCAATACGGCAATACCCAATGCCCATTCTTAAATTTATTAGTAGAATAGTCCTAGTTGTTTATGATTTTGCTTTCTTAAAACACGGAAAGCCCACTTCCTATTTTTGAATTTAATGGCTCTTAACATTAAACAACACCGTTTTATAATTTAATGGCACGACGAAGTTGACATTGTTCTTCCTTTAAAGAAGAGCTATATATATATAATTGAAAAATATATCAAAATCATATTGTGTCATTTAAAAAAATTAATTAATTTTTTTGCTTTTTTAGCTTCTCTAAATAATACTTATTTTCCTTCTTTTTGGTACTGCTAGTTAACCTGGAAAAAAGAAATTATTATATATAAAATTTAAAAATATTATGATTTTTTTTATCCTTAAAATATATTTGGACCACGCTAAATTTTTTTAGGCCCAATAAAATTAAAAAATAATTAATTGAATTAAAAAAAAAAAAGATCTCTAGATTTATTACTAGCAATTAATAAACAAGTTTTTTTTTTTTTTTTTTATTTAGAGATTTTCAACCTATGACGTCCGCTCCTGATGATAACTCTTTTATCTTCAGACCAAAATACCAATCGGTTTTTTATGTAGGCAGTAACTGAACCCCAGATCTCTTATTCAACCATTAAAGACTTTACCAATTAAGCTAATTAAAACCCACTAAAAATAAGTTAAATAAAAAATTTTAGTTCCCAAATCTCACATGTAAACATTGCTTTGCACATAAAGCAAATAGAAAATAATTTCATCATGTGTTATACACTGTCATGGTGAAAGGTCTCACCTTTATACCATGGCCAAGATTAATGGCAACATCACTCACAAAGATCCAAATCGACATACAACACAACTATATACATACTCTACAAAGAATTAATTAATTAATGGGTGCATTATTGATCATAAAGTTTATAGATTCCATCAAAACATTTATGAGTGACTCATCACAATGGCATATTGATTATGAATAGGTAGAAAAATAAAGCAATATGAATAGAACTTTATTGTTGGTCTAAAAGCAATACAAACAGAGGACTTTATAGCTAGCCACTAGGATGTTACTCTTTTCCTTCTTTTCGACCACACAGAATGTGTAGAGTCAAATTTCCACTCACGTACTAAAATAATAAGTTTCCTCTAAAGCAAGTAAAAAGGTTCTCCTTTCCCTCTCTCATGTGTGTGTTTGTTTCTTAAAAAAAAAAAAAAAAAAAAAAAAACGGTAATTGTCTCACATTACTTAAGAGAGTGTGTTGTGTACAATATAACTTGCCTCGCCCTCCCTTAAAAGTTACCATGGCTTTTGAGTAGAGTTGTGGTGTGCCTTTATGTTAGAACCACTTTCCCTCTCCCCTCTGTGTGTGTGTGTGTTTATTTCTTAAAAAAAAGAATGGGTGATTGTCTCACATTGCTTAAGAGAGTGTGTTGTGTGTAGTATAACTTGTCTCACCCTCCCTTAAAAGTTATCATGGCTTTTGAGTGGAGTTGTGGTGTGTCTTTATGTTAAAACTCTCTTCCCTCTCCCTTGTATGTGTGTGCTTGTTTCTCAAAAAAAGAATAGGTAATTTTCTCATATTGCTTAAGAGAGTGTGTTGTACGTAGTATAACTTGTCTCACCCCTCCCGTAAAAGTTATCATGGCTTTTGAGTGGAGTTGTGGTGTGCCTTTGTGTTAAAACCTCTTTCCCTCTCCCTGTGTGTGTGTTTGTTTCTCAAAAAAAAAAAAAAAAAAAAAAAAAAAAAAAAAAAAAAAGAAGAAGAAGTAAAAAGGTTCTAATAAAAGCAAAATAAAGTGTAATCAAAACTTTATACTGGTTACCACAAACTTACACTTTCTTCTCTTATATTTTTTTAATGGGGGAGTAAATTATTTGCATATTGCACTAATTTAGTTCATCCCATATGATATGACACGTTTAAAGAAGAAAACCCAAAAGGCAAAGTCAAGAGTAAATGCATTTAAGAATAACTAGTCGGGCAATTAATTGAGGATAAAAGAAAAGTAACTTTAAAACTGTATCTAGAAGCATTGTTTTAAGAGGTTCTAGAGCTTTATAACCAATTGTACACATTTATGTGTTTTATTTCCCTCCTTAAAATAAAATCTCCACAATAAAATGTTTTCCCTCTTCTCTCATTTATCTTCCTTCTAATTGTTTTACTTCAGTTTTAAATTTTATTTTAATGTACTTTTTGTATAAAATTGTGTTTTAATGTACTTTTTGTATAAAATTGTGGTTCTAACATTTATTAGTATATACTACGATTTATTCCTTTGAAACTACATACCTCACCAGAAGATTTTGAATCATTAGAATATACCCATTAGATAGTCTTTCTGGTCAATGCAAGGTCAACACAAAAATAAAAAAAAGGGAACCGAAAGCCCATTGAATATACCTCGCTCCATTAGATAATAATTTTCCTGGAAGTGGAAGTGAGCAAAAATAAAGCATTAAATAAATAAAAAGTTTTCCACTAGAGCTTCTATGCCGACCATGAAGCAAAACCTATTGTCCCACTAATTTTTTATTTTATGTTTTACGCCTATTGCCCCTAAAAACTTGCTATTACAAAACTGAAGTTATTATAGAATATTTAACATAACTTTAGAATATGTTTCAAAAAATAAATATAGCTTTAATATATACATACAACTCATGCATTAAAAAGAATTTAAAACATATGTCAAAAAAAGAGATTAGAACAAAATAGAAATCCATAGAATTTTTAGATTACATTTGCTGTTTAGAGAGAAATTCCTTATTAGAAATGTTAATGACGACAAATAGTCAGGCTGTCAACTTAGTCTCTTATAATTATCTTCCATTCCGTTTAACATTGTTGAATAATTTTTGGTCATTGTTTTCTCAGTATCACACGGACCTACTTTGTTTAAACAATTGATTTGTTGACTATGTCTCTTTGGTTCCAATACCCAATGTCCATTCATAAATTTATTAGTATAATAGGACTAGTTGTTGTTTATCATTCTGCTTTCTTTAAAACATGAGAAGCCCACCGAGTGCAAAAACAGTACTAGTAGTTGTTTATCATTCTTTATCATTCATAATATCCAATCTTGTTGCCTATTGTTTGTTCTCCAAAAACTTTCAAAGTGCAAAAACAGTATGTGCATGCCACTGCAAACATTATAATTTCTATTAATTAATTATTAGTTGATGGAGTGCCCACCATATGTTTGATTAGAATTGCCAAAGAGACTACAAAGTGCAAACAATTTGACTTGAAAGAACAAATAATGGCAAGAAAATGCTTTTTGAGATGGCCACTTGCACACCTATTCTGTTTAAAAAATGATGTGGTGTGTTTACTGAGGATGTGAATTCTTGAACATATTATTTTCTCGTTCATCCCAATCCATTTTCTTTTAACACACAATTACGTAAGTTAAGCTAATTAAATCCAGCTTAGTTTTTTCCCTTTTGTTTTGTTTTTTACTTATGTATTTGAGGACTTCGAGTCCGCCTTTTGATTGGAAGATGCCTAGAATGAGAGGATGTAAATGCTCAGCCCTTTAAACAACCAAGCAATACATGGCGAAGGGTTTATCATTAGAGCTACAACAGTTAAAAAATAATTTTCAGTTGCTTATCTTGCCAGGACAATTCCTGGAAGGAAAGGGCCATTTAACAAAACAAGTGTTGTTGACTGAAAACAGAAGATTTTCGCAAGATAAATCAAACTATTTGTTGATACCCATTTTGAAGAGACATTTTCTACAAGCTTGATTCGGCCAAGTCCAACTTCCTAATGTGCCCAATTCATGTATTATAATTTAATTTATTCTTTTAAGCATGACCCAAACCCATGTGATATAATTGAAATTTGAGGGAGTGTAGTTTGGAGGGTATGAGTTTACTCTTTTTGAACATTTTGCATGAGCCTGAGCCATGCGTGTTGCAAAGTGAGTTGGGGATACTTGAAGCACCTAAAACTCATGGAAAGGGTTTGATACCCGAAAACTTCACTCAAATAGCTATTTCTAGCTCTTGCTGTATGTGGCTGTAACCTTCAGCAAACCTTTTTTAGCCCCTAAGAGCAAGTTGTCTTCTTAGGACAACTTTGGTTGCATATTTAGGGCAACTTACCAAAAGGTTGAATCGGTTAGGGAAGAGCATCGAATCTCATTTAGTCAAGCCTTTAATCTTTTGATGTAAAAAGCAAGCCAACCCTTTGCCTAAACAAAAGCAAACTAAACACAAACATCAAATTAGCACCAAAGAGGTCCATGTCCTCATCCATTATCCATACACTAGTCCTTGAGGACATGCAAAACTTGCTATAAGGCCTCACAATCAGATCTAAACCAACTGATTCATGTTTTACTTTAAAGCTGAAATTTCAAAACAAAATCGCATACAACCATCAAGGAGTTACACAATTTTGATACCCAGGCATGAAAATGGTGGTACCAAGAACTCTTCTCTCTCTCCCTCACCACCTCCCTCAAATTACACTTCCGGCTCTGTGAAAAACAGTTTCAAACCTAGTGTCTTATGTATATTTTCTATCTCTTTGTTGTTTTGCAATTTGATTTTATTATTGTGGTGCACCACTAGCCTCTATTCACTAGTAACTGAAATTTTGTGCTTGAATATCTCCATTTAAATGCACTTTGAAGATGGAATTTTGGGCTTGAAGATCTCCATTTAATTGCACTTTAAAGAATCCAAGGGGAGTTTTAGGCTTGTCCTGGCATTTTGGCCCTGGTCGCAAAAATGTCCCCAATACTATCAAATTCATACCCAACTTCTAAATCTAACATATGTCAAGTTAACAAATTTAAAATACATATCTTTGTCAAAATTATTAAAAAGGAGTTGTGTTATTTGAGTTGAAATGCTAATCCGAGCTAGATCCAATCCAAGCTTAGGGGGAAAAATTAATTTAAAAAAAAAAGTATTCAAACAAACCCAAAGGCGAAAGTGATAATTTTGATATAATTTTATTAGTAGTAGGTAGAAATAAATTATTTAAGCAAAGTTGAGCATGAAAATTACCCAACAAGTGGACTAGGAGGTCCAATCAGGAAACTTCTTCTTCTTACAACTTTATTACACAGAAAATTTAGTTGGAATGGCACATGTTCAATATTTTTTAAAGAAAATTGATGTTGCACATACGAATATGAACAGAACCATCCACAGTACACGAGGCGAAATTTCAGTTCTAATTTTGAAATAGTGAAATGGTGTGACGTCTTGACTGAAATTGTGTTTTGTACACGATTTCACACTAGTGTATAATTAACAGCGCCCATCCCAGCTTCTTCCTTAGATTATCTTCCTTTGGCTTTTACATTGTTAAATAATTTTCTGTCATTGTTTTCCCACTTGCACCCCTACTTTGTTTAAACAATAATTTGTTGACCACACTGCAAACGAGACTGTCTGGATGTGTATGCTTGCATGTGACTCTGCCTCTTTGATTCCATTGCCAAGCAATTACATAATGTAAGGTGAATCTGGCTTTGAAATGAATAAACAAATTGGAAACAGAAGATGGGTTTAGCTAAAAGGCCAAAACCTGGGTGTGAATGACCATTCCATTTACATTGTATAATAGGAACAGAAACTGGTACCTTTTCAAGTGGTCCTCGAGCTCTACAGTCCGCTGCCGCAATAAATAATAGACCTGTGGCAAAACAGCGTTTTGTTTTCAGTTACTGCTATTATTTGACGAAGCGACCGGCGTTTTGTTATTTGTAAATTCTGTTAGTTATGTTAGAGCCACGACGGCTAGTTTGATATTTTAGTTGAGTAGATCAATTTTCAATCTATAGATATGATAAACCGTGTAAAAATAGTTAATTTGTCTCACCCTCCCTTAAAAATTATTATGGTTTTTTAGTGAAGTTGTAGTGTGCTTTTGTGTTAAAATATCTTTCCCTCTTTCCTGTGTGTGTGTTTGTTTCTCAAAAAAAATAAAAAAAAAATAAAAAAAAAAGTAAAAAAGTTCTAATAAAAGCAAAATATAGTGTAATCAAGACTTTATATTGGTTACCACAAACTTACACTTTCTTCTCTTCTATTTTTTTAACGAGGGATTAAATTATTTGCATATTGCACTAATTAAGTTCATCCCAAATGATATGGCATGTTTAAAGAAGAAAACCAAAAAAGCAAAGTCAAGAGTAAATGCATTTAAGAATAACTAGTCAGGGTATTAATTAAGGATAAAAGGAAAGTAACTTTAGAACTGTATCTAGAACACTGCACACCCTTGGTGCAGTGGTTATTTTACAAATATAAATGCTTGTGGGGTATGGAGGGTAAGGGCCAAGGTTCAAGTCTTCAAGAAGGAGTTTCACACACATATAAACTTAGATTAAATTAGAGTAGAAATTTTATCTTATTAAAAAAAATAAAAAATAAAAACTAAAAAACTATAACCAAAAGCATTGTATTAAGAGGTTCTAGAGCTTTATAACCAATTGTACACATTTATGTCTTTTATTTCCCTCCTTGAAATAAAAATCTCCGCAACAAAATGTTTTCCCTCTTCTCTAATTATCTTCCTTCTAATTGTTTTACTTCAGTTTTTAATTTTATTTGAATGTACTTTTTGTATAAAATTGTAGTTCTAAGATTTATTAGTATATACTACGATTTATTCTTTTGAAAATGTGTTGGGTTTAGTGGGTCGGTGGATTTTGTGATTTGGGTCAATGCAAAGTAAAGCATTTAAAACCAAAGAGGGTCGAATTTTCCACCGAAAGTACTGGCATTTAATATTATTGATGATCAAGCTTTTCAACTTTCCACGAAGTACTGGCTTTTCCATGTAGCATAAGTGAAAATGACCAGGAAGGAATCATGTGGACTTTTCTTTTCAGGTCATTTCGCTGAAGGACAAGAAGTGGACATCAATGGAGGGATTCATAAGCCCTGCAATACCCAAAAACTTTAAGGCTGTGTTTATTTGAAAGTGAAACAAAGTGGATGGAAATTTTTGGAAAAGAAATAAGAAAGAAAATTTATTTAGAGTGTGTTTGGTGAGGTAAAAAGAAAGGAAAATAAATAGTAAAATTTAGATGTTTTTTTTTTTTTTATCTATTAAAATGTTTTTTTTTAATTGACAAAAATGTTTATGTGTATGTGCATATTCTTCTTTGCGTTACCTTTATTTTTTTCTCTTCTCCCTAGGCAGTTACGTTGACTTTTTTTTTTTTTAGAAAAGGCAGTAATGTTGACTGGTTTTTTTTTTTTTTTTTTTTTTCTCTTTTGATTTTCTAGGCTGGGCATGTTCCCCCCACCCCCCCCCTTCTGGGTAGTATCGTTGCCCTTTTTTTTTCTAAAGTTTGGAGTCTTTTGACTAAAAATTGCAAAAAAAAAAAGCTTATTAGTGTTATAGGTACTGCTTAAAGTTATTTGGCAAAATAAAGAGAGAGACTGAACTTCGGCAATATTGTTGCCAAAATTTTAAGAAAAAGTACGAGAGAGGAGAAAGATAAGTGGTGTGATGGGTAGGGAGAGAGAAAATATGAATTGTGGTAACCAAGTTGCCGAAATCTTGGGAAGGAATTAAAAAAAAGTGTTATATCTACAACATTTTTACAACAAATAATAAGTGATTAGTTATTGGTTCAAATTTAAACTTAACACTAAGATTACTTTTTTGCTCCAACAATAATAACCAGTAACAACCTACCACTTAAAATTTGTTGTAAAAATGTTGTGAAAATGTTGCAAACTTATCATTTCTCTTAAAAAAAAATTTTGTGACAATTGATTTATGGCAATGTCATTGCTGAAATAGAAGGAAAAAAAAAATTGTGTCAATAATTTGTGGCAATGGCATTGCCGAAATAGAAAGAAAAAAAATTGTGTCAATGATTTATGGTAATGACATTGCCGAAATAGAAAAAATAGTGTCAATGATTTGTGGTGATGTGCGCAGGGGTGGATAATGACAATATGTTTAGTTTAAACCAAAATGTTAGATTGACATATCTGTTTTTATGGGGTGCAATAAAGTTGCTTGTACAGTATTTTGACATGTAATTATTATGGAATAATCTAATAAAAAGTCATTCTAGTAAAATTAATTGTCACAATTTTTCCCCCCTTTTATTTCGGCAATGACATTGCCACAATTGGTTTTTCTTTGGGCACCCACCTAGCACTAGATTATTGAAATTCAAAATTTTCTCTCATACTTTTTCTTTTTCTCTCTCATACTCTTGTTATCGTTGTCGAAATTCATTCTCTTTCCTCAATTCTCTAAATAACTTGGAACAGTACTTATAACGTAAATAAACTCAAAATTCCACAATATTAAGCCAAAAGACCCGTTTATAAGCGGTTTGAAAATGTACAAAATATATTAATTAGGTGAAAATACCATTTTAGTCACCAAAGTTTGGAGTTTTTGTCAATTTTTTACTTTTATTTTTTATGAGGGTTACTGTGCTCTCTACATTTTGTTATTGCCAATTTGATGGTTGTTATTATAAACCAAATTGACAATAATATATATATATATATATATAGAGAGAGAGAGAGAGAGAGAGAGAGAGCAAATGTACAGGAAACTGCTTGGAAGGACTCCCACATTACAAATGTTCCTACCAACAAATCAAAGAGTAATTTTCCAATAACTCTTCTTTTTATAACCCGGTCATCATGCTCGTTGGCCCACATGCACCAAAGTCCTAATTCTAAGCCAAGTTCACACTGCAGTCTGCAGGTTGTGTGCTTGCGTTGCGTTCTAAGTAAAGGGTTCGGGTTTTTTAAACCCGGACCAAACCCGGACTTGGACCCGATCCTCTTAATACTAAAATTACCAAAACACCCTACTAGATAAATATACTTATAAACCCTAACATTTCATTTCATCTCATCCAGCCCAGCCGCCCACCTTTCTCTCCCTCTCACTCACTCTCCTCTCCTCTGACCACCACAGCCCCAACCAAGCCTCACTCACTCTCCTCTCTTCTCACCATCACAGCCCCATCCAAGCCCAGAAAACAAGATCCAAGAAAAAACATTCTTCACCGACGAATCATCTCAAGTCCTCGCCGCCGACAAGTCAAAATTCTCACTATCGCCGATCCCATACCGCTCCGCCAACAGCAATCGCCGATCTGACAATTTGTTAGGTTTTTTTTTGTGTGTTTTGTTGGTGGGTTTTTTAGATTTGCTACTTTTCCTTCTGGGTTTACAAAATTTCTGGGATTTGTTGGATTTTGGGTATGAATTGGTTTGTTAGATGATTTAGATATCTTTATAGACTACGTTCCTTGGCATAGGGCATTCTACTTACAGAAAGTAAGATCTCATAAAGCTCTGATAACTCTCTTTCCAGGTTTCCATTTTCTTTGTTCTGCAACTTTCTTTGTAACTTATCCACAAAAAAGCTAGTTACTAAGTTTCCAATGGTTTCCACTAGCTCCGAAACCCCTTCTTTATCATTGTCATCATCTTCTTCTTCAATTCCTGGTTCAAACTACGATGTTTTTCTCAGTTTTCGGGGTGAGGACACCCGCCATAGCTTTACTGACCATTTATACGAGGCATTTAGATTAAGAGGCATTGAAGCCTTTAGAGACAGCGAAAAACTCCAACTAGGACAAGAAATTGCTTCTGAGCTCATACAAGCAATAGAAAAATCCCAGTGTGCAATTGTTGTTTTCTCAGAAAAATATGCTGATTCCAGGTGGTGCTTGAATGAACTTGCTGAAATTGTTAAATGCAAAAGAAATAAGGGACTTAAAGTGGTGCCCGTCTTTTACCACATAGATCCCTCCGACGTACGGAAGCAAACTGGGCCATTTGAAAAAGCCTTTGATGAACATCAGAAAGATAGCAAAATTGACAGAGAGAATATCCAAAAATGGAAGGATGCTATGAGAGAAGTGGGGAATCTAGCCGGCGAGCATTTACGTCCACATCAAAGGTAAGATCGTGGTTTTTTTTTAGTGGCATTTTTTACACTCTTACCCATACGTTTAAAGCATTTGCATCAGTATGTTTAAAAATTATGTCTATTTTAGTATCTTAAAAATATGAAGTGTTCAAAAAAAAAAATTAATTTTTCTTTATTTTTTTTTTAATTTTTTCTCTTTCTTTCACATTCAAAAACCAACGTTACATCTTTTCTTTCATCTTCAAGATAGGTAAAGAAAGAATAAAATTTTAAATGCAAAATAAATTTACGTGATAACTATAATACTTATGTATTTTTATACGTCTTTACATTACTTGATATTGGTCAATTTTAGACTTAATTAACTTAGATGTAGTGGTTATCCTATCGTGCAAACAACTAAAATGGTGACTTTAAGTCATTTCAAGCAAAATCGTACTATTTCAACTTTCAAGCGTGTATAACAACTTTTATTCTAGCTTATCAAAAAAAAAAAAAAACAACTTTTATTCTTTTTCTTTTACTTTATCTGCAATTTATGTTTCTTTTACCACCCAGTCAAAAAAGCTGTACTTTTTTGAAATGGTAGAAAACTTCAAACATAAAGAATGAAAAAATATATATATATATATATATATAATAAAACTAAGACTAGGTGAACACAAAGATATATATATATATATATATATATATAAACATAAAGAATAATAATAATAATAAAGAAGTAAGACTAGGTGAATACTCTATATGTTTACATGGAATTTTAGTATCTGGCCCAAATTCTTCTCGGCCCCCTAGTATGATCCTGAGCCCAAACATAATACAAAATTAGTCCAACCAACAACAAAAATATAGATCTCTAGCCCATTTTTAATCCTTCAAAAACATGAATTTTTGTTGGTTTTATATTTTAATTACCAAAGCAGCTATCATTAAGTAGTTAAAAAGTAAATGACAAAATTTGAAGTACAGAATATGATGAGCTTAAACTTGTCAAATTAAAAAGAAAAAAAATCATAAATGTTGGGAAGTGGGGGAAAAAAGATTGAAAAAGAGATAGTTATCTTTTATAATCGAACCATACTTAATTACAATTAAAGTAGTGAAGGAGTTAATGAAATTTATAAAAAAATAATAATAATTTTGCAAACTAAAATTTTAATGAAAGCAAGAGATTCAAATCAATTTTTTTACTAGCTTGTAACTCTTTGTGTATAAATATAGACACATTTAGTTATAAACTAATAATTAGATTAATAATTAGCTAGTAACATATCATTTCTCAATTTTATAATATTGCTTTCTATCATTTTTATTAATTCTTGAAAAATCTTGTAAGGATAACATTTGCAAGAGATGTAAATTACTCATTATTAAATGCTCTATTTTAGTTGAAAGAAAATAAAATGTTGTTTGCTGAATTATCTATATACTTAATTAATAATCTTTCTTAATGTAATTTTGTTATTGTCATGTATGTAATTTATTCCCTATTTTTAGTTTCCATTTAAGTTGCGAAAGTTGAGTTATTATGAAGATATAATGGAAAGGAATAGGCAATTTTTAGAATATAGTACGAATTTTCATTGAAATTTATACTTAAATTAATAATAGTTTTTTTATATAACAAATAAGATAAGTGTTTTTCCCCTTCTTCTTTCTTTTATAGAAAACGTGGAGCTAGCTAGTTTTTAATGGGCTTCAAGTAGAATTAGTAGAAGTGATCATTTTATGGCTTGACATAGTTCTGAATAGGTTAGAAATAATTTAGGTGATTCACACAAAATTAGAGTATGTGAAATCTAATTGTGCTATGATATTTGACACAAACTTAGAGTGTAATTAGAATCTAATAAGTTTCTAACCTCGTTCATATGCATGGATACATTTAAAAATAAACATAATTAGATGCATATTAAAATTCTTACACAAGTTTAATATTGTTAATGGTCATTCCTATATTTTGTCAACTCTTAAAAAAATCCTTGTAACAATTTTATTTGGTAAAACATGCAAATTGTTTATTCTTGTTTATTTTATTTTTGAAAAGACAGAAGAAATTTTTTTGTTACTTAATTCTTAACTTAATTTTTGTTATTGTAATGCAATAATTTTTTTTTTTTGTGTGTTCATCTATATATATAATAACAGGTGAAGCTAAAAGAAACTAAAATTAAAATTCCAAATCAGAGTTCTAATTTTGCACCATGTGTCATAAATTATTTATTCTTAAAGAGTTTTATTTCTTAATTTTTAGAATCAAATGTAGAAACACATCATAAATATTCATCCAAGTGAGTTATTAAGTACAAAAACAAAAAAAGTACAAAAATCAAAGAGTCTAGAGAAAATAAATCGTAAAAAAAAAAAGTGCTTCACAATAATAAATAAATAAAGAACATGGATAATTTACATTTTATACTTAATAATATCCTTACAAAAAATTTTAATGAGTTAACAAAATATAAAAATGACTATTAATAGTATTTTAATTATATATATATATATATGAATTATATTATGCATCTTATTGTATATATTTAAGTGTATACATGCAAATGCATGGGGTTACAAACTAATTTTCAAATAATATATGAATAACCCAGTTTTAAAGCAGGATATACGTTTACATTAAAATTCACAATTTGTCCAATTATAATTTTTTATGAAATTTGAATTAGTTTTAAAAAGATTAGAAGTGGTTTCATATGGGATCTAGATAAAAGGGGTTAGAAATAGTTTTAGGTCTACTTAAAATAGTTTTGAATAGGTTGTAGGTGTTATACATTCAAAATTTACATATACATATTTTAAACTTTTACATGTAATGACACTTTAAATTTAAAATTTTACATATATGTATAAATTTTAAGTTCAGATGCATGAATTTACATGTAATGACACTTGATGCAAAATGTGAGATAGAATGACTTTTTTTTTTTTAAAAAAAAAAAAAAAATGAGAGATGGAATGACAGTTGACACAAATTGAAGGCTCCTTTAAAATATAGAGACACTTGGCATCAAATTGTGGGCAATTAAAATACTTGGCACAAAATTGGAGTTGATTTAGAATCTAATTTCGATTCTAAATTGAACTTTCTTTTAACTTTCATTTTAATTTAATATACATAATGATTTGGATTTTTATTGAAATTTCACTTTAATATATTATACACATAACTGCATTTATAGCGGGGAGGGGCCTAATAATGGTTGTAGTAATTAGACAAATAGGTACTCCTATTTGACATAATTCTTTCTATTAAATAATAAAAAGAATACTCCTTATCTTTAGTCTTTTTTGGAACCGTAAACATACCTACATACATGTTCATGGTGACATACTGAATCACAGGATGGTAGAATCATGATAAAAGGCTCATATTTAATTTTTATTGTGAATTGGATAGAAAAGAAAGTTCACATCTGCCATGTAATACAAGATTTTATAATGAATCATATAATTAATTTTGTGCCTTTTAGACTCTTTTGGAGTAATTTTACTAGAGTAGTTTGGGTTGTTGCTTTTTCTTCAATTTTAGATAGCTTATATAATTATCTTCAATTTTCTATACTTTCTTACCGGGTTTGAATCCAAGTTTTCCACATGGAGAGAACTAAGCAATTGCATTGAGTTGCAAGACTCTTGACCTTTCTTTGTTATCAAAATGTTGTGTGGAAAAGAAAAGAAGAAATAGAAATCCCGCGTTTGATTATGTTGAGTGAATAGAAAACAATAAATTAATTGGCTTAAGACAAAATAGAATCCCAATTTCAGTTTTAACCTACTAAACTTAATGCCATAGATTCAAATTCACCACTTATTGTTCTCTCTTCTTTGTAGGTCTGAGGCCGAATGTATAAAAGACGTTGTTGAAGTGATATTAAATAAATTGAGTAATGCATTCTCAGCACATACCTTGGGACTAGTAGGAATAGAATCCCGAGTTGAGAAATTGAAGTCACACTTAGCTATAGAGTCAAATGATGTTCGCATGATAGGAATTTGGGGGACAGGAGGAATGGGTAAGACAACTCTTGCAAGAGTTGTTTACGAAATGGTTTCCAATAAATTTGAAGCTTGCTGTTTTATTGCTAATGTTAGGGAAGAATCTAAAAAATGTGGTTTATTTAAATTACAAACTATACTTTTGGAAAAACTTTTGATGCCTAAAAATTTGAATGTACAAAATGTTTATGATGGGGTTCTCATGATCAAGAATAGGTTACGTAACAAAAAGATTCTTCTTGTTCTTGATGATGTAACTGAATTAGACCAATTGAAGACTTTAGCTGGGGAGAATTGTTGGTTTGGTTTAGGTAGTAGAGTTATGATAACAACAAGAGATAAGCATTTGTTGGTGTTGCATGAAGTAAATGAAATATATGAGGCTGAAGTCTTGAATCATGAGGAAGCTCTTCAACTTTTTAGTTTGAAAGCTTTGAAAGTGGACCATCCACCTAAAGATTATGGAAAGCTATCTCAAGCTTTTGTAGATTATTCTAAGGGGCTTCCTTTGGCCCTTGAAGTTTTGGGTTCTTTCTTGTTCAAAAAAAGCATTGGTGAATGGAAAAGTGAACTGGGTAGGCTCACCAAATTTTGTGACAGAGGAATTCTAAATGTGCTTCAAATAAGTATTGATGGACTACAAGCATCCGAGAAGGATATTTTTTTAAATATCGCATGCTTTCTTAATCACGAAAATGGAGATGACCTCATAAAATTTATAGACTATCTTGAGCTTGATGTTGAAATTGGATTGAGGGTTCTTATTGACAAGTCTCTCATTAAATTGCATGAAAATCAATTGTGGATGCATGATTTACTACAAGAAATGGGTCGAGATATAGTTTGTCAAGAGTGCAAAGATCTTGAAGAACGTAGTAGATTGTGGACATTTGAAGATATCGACAATGTGCTGACACAAAATACGGTAAGGGGTTATTGAAAGAAACTAATAAGCATATATCTTATTATATTATTCAACATAATTTTTTTATAAATAATAATGGAGTTTAACATATATTAGTCTAGTAATTATACAGTTTAAAATATTTTTTTATAAATAATAATGGAGTTTAACATATATTAGTCTAGTAATTATACAGTTTAAAATAATCCCTCTTATTTTTATTATTAGGGAACAAAGCAAATTCAATGCATAGTGCTAGAGATGCATGAAACAAAAAATGTAGATTGGAATCCTGAGGCCTTTTCAAAGATGCGAAATCTAAAATTGCTTAAAATATGTGGTGTTCAACTTATGCATGATCTCAAACATCTTCCTAATAGCTTAAGAGTTCTTGATTGGAGAGGGTACCCTTCAAAATCGTTGACATCAAGTTCCCAATCAAAGGTAATTTAGGTATCCTTATACTACTTTTTTTTTTTTTAAATAATAAGTTTGTTTGTAGAAACTAATTGTTTTACCCTCTTTTTTTTCTTTTTCTTTTTTGGCTTTTACCAGAATTTTGAGAATTTGAAATTCATTGAACTGAGTGAATCTCCAAAACTTATTGAAGTTCCAGGCATCATTGAAGTCCCAAATCTTAAGAGTTTGGTTCTTAAAGATTGTATAAATTTACGTAGGATTCACCCATCAATTGGAATTCATAAAAAGATTACTATTCTTAATTTACAAGGATGCAAGAACCTCATAAGTCTTCCAAATAAGTTTGAAATGGAGTGTCTTACTATTCTTAATTTAGAAGGATGCAAGAACCTCACAAGTCTTTCAAGCAAGTTTGAAATGGAGTGTCTTATGGAACTTAATCTCTGTCAGTGCTCTAAAATAAAAAAAATTCCAGAATTCAGTAGAAACATGAAACGTGTACGGTGGCTTTATTTAAGAGATACTGCAATTACAACACTACCCACGTCAAGTGAGCATTTGACTGACCTTTATGTGCTGGATTTACGTAATTGCAAAAATCTTGTGCATTTACCTGATACCATTTTTAATTTAAAGTTGATTGGAATAATCAATCTTGACGGGTGCTCAAAACTGGATAGACTGCCAGAGAACCTAGGGAATGCCGAAGGTCTAAGCCAGTTGTTTTTGAGCGAAACTGCTATAAGAAAGGTCCCTTCTTCCATTGGTCTCTTAAAACATCTTTTTTGGCTATTTTTTATAGGATGTAAGGGGTTATCATCTAATCAATCGTGGTATGAGCTCCTCCCGTTTTATTCAATGCCAACAAGTCCTCATCCCGTCGACTTGCTATTCTCTTCTCTATCTCTATCACCTGCGTCTTCTTTGGACAGCTTGAATTTAAAAGACTGCAATCTCAAGGCAATCTCCAATGATATTGGTTCCTTATTCAATTTATATAGTTTGGATCTAAGTGGAAATGATTTTGTTTGCCTTCCGGAAAGCATCATTCGACTTTCGAATTTGGAATGGATGTACTTGAATAATTGCACAAGTCTTCGGTCATTGCCGAAGCTTCCATTGAATGTTCGAAGCGTTGAGGCAGAAGGTTGTATCTCACTGGAAATGTTACCAGATCCATTAAAACCAAGCGATTCATTGGAACCATCTCTCGGTCTTCAAAATTGCTTTCAATTGGCTGACAATCAAAGCTGCGTAGACTGGTTTATCTCAGGGATAAAAAAATCCCTCAAGCTCTCTCCCTCTCTCCCTCTCTCAGTCCTAAAACCCTACACTTATCGTCCATATGCCATTGTTATTCCTGGAAGTGAAATTCCTGAGTGGTTTAGCCACCAAAGCATGGGGAATGAAGTGAACATAAAACAACCTTCTCATTTGTGTAAGAACGTGGGAATTGCTATTTGCGTTGTGCTTTGTGCGCGTGGTGTTCTTAGCCATTCGTTGATAGCCAATGGAAAAAGAATTAATATTGGTTACTGTCCCTCAATCAATAAGGTTTCATCAGATCACGTTTCGCTAGTCTATATGGTTCCTGAATTCTTCAACGAGGAACCAAATAAATTATTGTGGGAAGGTGACGTGAATGGATTCAGTCAGATTAGAATTGAAATTGAAAGCAGCTCTGTCAAGTTAAAAAAATGGGGGCTCCGTATGATATACAAGGAAGACATAGAAGATCTTGACCAAACAATGGTCCAGAATAGCAACAGCAGCATCACTCCTTATGATGGCATGGATGTTCTCCATCATAATTTCGGCAATTCGTCAATGGCAGTGGAATGTCACAAAGTTAAGCGCAGTCGTGATGATTACAATGGGGCTGGACCCAGTGGAGAAGGAAGCTCAAAAAGGATTAAAAGGCACACAGAAACCAATGGTAACTCTGATTCTGAGGAGTCAAGCGAGTACAAGGACTGTGATGAGGAGTTAAGCGATTGTGAAGAATCTAATGAACGTAACCCTGATGGTTAATGAACTTTTCAGTAAGTCACTGTCTTTCCCCTGTTGGTTTCTGCATTTTCTTTTTCTTTTAGTGTACATTTTTTAATAGATTGCCCGCCACATGTTTGAGTAGAGTTGTCAATGAGACTCCTAGCGGTTTGACAACAAGGAATGGCAAGAAAATGCTTTTGTTGGTGTTTTGAAAGCATGCTTTTAATATGATTAAAAGTGAGTAAACATCAAAACTGGAAGTTTTTGCTGCCAAATCTCATCTTAAATAGACGTATCTTTTTCCTTTGCATTTTCTTAGCTAGACTTTTTTTTCTCCATATTCTATTTTTTCCTCCCCAGACATTTAGGAGCTTAACAGAATATAAATAATGTCAAGTTTGGATGGAAAGGGTGCTATAGCCTATCACATGTATTGCCTCCATCTGTAATATAATTACCTCATTTATCTGTGATATTAATACTTTAAAACTCATTTTATAATTGCTTTTTAATTATGGAAGTGTTTGACATATGATTATTGTTCTTTGGCTCTTGATATTCTTGAAATTTTCCAGGTTGTTTCGGTTCATGACCAAGTTCAACCACCCATGCCCATCTCACATGTTCATCTTTATACTAATTAGACCCAAGCAGGCAAGCAAGTATTTAACAAGATTGAAAATGGGAGAAGGTAGTATGCTTAGATTTGTAAACCCCACTTTACTTGTTATTGTCGTTTTGATGCATTACGCCTACAATTTAAGTTTTGTCACAGTTTCGTCATTGTTTTGCCATTTTAGCCTGATTTATTACATCTCATAGTAAATTGATAATATACCTTTATAGACATCCTAGTATATACATATGGTTCCAATTTTTTTGCATGTCAATAAAGGGGTGTCCTATGAAACTGTTTAGTTTCTGTAAATGTCATGGCAGATGTGCTAGTCAAAGATACTTTTAGCCTGGGTAGAATTCTGGGTTCGTTTGAAAACTCTATAGCCAAAATGATTTTAAGAGAATTTTACAAATTCATGTTTCTGCTGTCGACAAGCTCATAAGGTCTCATTTTAAATCTGGTGCTTATTTGGTTGAAAAGGATGCTGGCTGTTGCTTAGCAGAAATCGTAGAAACCATGCCAGCAGATCCTTTTTTGATCTCACTAGCACAACCATAAGTGAAGACCTTGAGCATTGGAGCCATTTTGTAGGTTACAATCACCTTCTAAAATTATTGTCATTCTTTGGAGGATTTTATTGAATTTTCTTCTTGTGAGGGCAGAATTGAGAAGACTTGTGAGGACTTTTTTCCTGTGCGTTAAAGATGCAGAAACCTTAGACCTTTGTTTTTTTCCCTTGTCATCTAGAGAAATCTGGTTTGGTTTGATCTGTCCATTAGAAGTAATTTCATTCAGCATTACTTGATTCAGGCATGGATGAAGAGAAGTCAGGGCAATTTAGAGAACTTAAAGTACTTCTAGTTGTCTTTTGTCTCTATCTTATGGTCTATTTGGACTTATAGGAACAAGGCAACTGTGAAGAAAGAGCCTTTCTCTGCCACTAATGTGGCCATGTTTTTTAAAAGTTTGTTTGATTTCAATGTGCGGGGTATCTAACAGTTCAACAAACAAAGAAAAGCCTCAACAGCAGCAAGAAAAGCAAATCCAGACCTTTAGAGAGGGTTCAACTGCAACCAATCCTATCAGAGGAGAGCTGCAAGGGTAGGGGATGGAAATAGCGGGGATCCAATTTCTTTTTTAAAAATAGAGAATATGCACGTCCATAGCTGCTTGTGAGCAGTCAAGTGAGTGATTAGTGACCTGAGATTTTTTCATTGGAAAGGAATTTTGTGTAGTGACCCAGAAGGTTGATCAACGTTTTTCTCTCTATCGCCCGTAAGTCACCATCCCTCTTAATTTGAGTTTTGTTGGTTGATGCATCATCGCTTTCCCTTTCCTTTGGCATATACTTGTACTCTTTTGGGTTAATTTTAACTTCAAAAACGTTTCTTGCTAGCTGTACCTTAGTTAGTTATTAGCACTTATTCAAACTCCCTTCTGGTTTGTTTCCTTAATCAAAAAACACAAAGCAATACTCCTAGCTAATTTGATATGCAGATAAAAAACAGAGTCTTATGAAATAAACAATGATTAGGGTCATCTTGGTTTAGTGATTGTGTTACTTGTTTGTGCTGGTTGCCCTTTTGATGTTGGATCGTTGGACCATTTCATGAAATGAATCTGTCACATGGCCAAGAGACAAAAAGAAAAGTGCAGTCCATTGTATGCTTTTTAATTTCTCTCGTCATTTTCTTTTAAATTTTTCAAGGAGCAAAAACAATATATGCATGCCATTGCAAAAATTACAATCAAAGTTATTTTTTATCTCATTACATATTATACATGTGAAGTCATGCATAGATTGCAGTCAGAATGATTAGTCTAGCTAGGGGTAGCATCTAGCTTCCTCCCTAGTTGAAAGTTCTCTAACGTAGTGTACTAACCTTCAACCAAAGAAAATGCTTCTTTTTTTTTTTTCTTTTCTTTTTTTTTTTTTTTTTTTTTTTTTTTTTTTTTTTTTTCTGTTTAAGAGAACAGCAGCGTTTTCTGTTCTAGTTCTTGTTCCTTTTATTTTTGTTTTGCTCCGAAAATTCTTATTAATTTAAAGTATGACAACAGTTATATAACTTTTCCCCACTCCACTTGCTATATAGCTATAAGACAATCAGGATTCCAATTCTAAAATGCACAAACTTTACAACCAAATGTAGTATAAAATTTAAAATCTTCCGCAACTTTTATGAGGAATTAATTTGGATATTTAAAATATCTGTAAAGAACAAATCATTAAAACAAGTTCTTGATACATCCAAATATCAACATTATTGACAATTGATCGTATCGGAATAATTAGTCTTCCTAGAGGTTGTGTCTAGCTTCCTCCCTTGTTGAAGGTTTTTTAGGGTTGTTTACTAACTTGAAACCAAAGCAGATGCTCTTTTTCTGATTAAGAGAATAACTGATTTTTCTATTCATTTCTTTTTATTTTTTGCATTTGCTTTTCTCTGAATTTTTATTATTTACTAAAATGACTTGTATTAGCATGTTTGAGGACATCGTTATTGCAATTCTCATAATGCAACAATCTTTAGAATCAAATCATGGTTAGTGATGGTTCAAAATTTTCAACCATGAGGAGCTTGATCATAATTTACCTTAATGGGGATTTAATTTTGATATGCAAAATTTCTTCAATGACCAAGTCATTACCATGTTCTTGATATATCCAAATATTGTCATGTTGTTGACAATTGATCAGTTCATTGATCAACAGAGAAAGGCCTGCATCAGCAGCAGTAATATTCTTGGTGAACTTCTTAAACTATCAGCATTGGGAACCTAATCTTGTACCTATATGTTAATAAATTTGCCGTCACCAACTAATTGAGAAGCTCTCACGGGATACAATCTTCAAAGTTAAAAGCATTTCGTCCAATTTTATGTGTCACCAAAAAAATGTTGTGAATGACTGCATATTACTCAATTGTTAGACCTGTCTTGTCAAATCTGTGATTTACCATATGAGAAGCGCGTTTGGATCTATTACTAAATGACCTTAGCCATCTGATGCCTTTATTCAATGTTGGGAAATCATCAAAGACTTCATCTTCCCATGTAATGCTTGTGAAGAAGAATTGGTGAGACCTTTATAATATTTTAATTTCATTTTTAAAGTGTCATATCTTTCTTCCTTTGATTTCTTATTAAGATATTTCTTTCATTCTTTCTTTCTTCTCCTTCCTCTTTTACTTCAGAGATTTAGGAGTTTAATAGGTGCCCTATGACATATCTTTTTTCTATTGTGCTTTCTTATATATATAATTTAGTAGACAAGTACTACCACATGTAAATGCCCCGTTAATCTTTAATAGTAATAGTTTAAAACTCTTTTTATACATAGTACTGCTCTTTAATTGTTTAAGCTTTTACCAAATAAATTTTGTGCTATTTCCTCTTGATGTTCTTGAAGTTTTCTAACTTTTATACCTTTAACTCTAAATGATATTATTGACTGAAATTTGTACTTACCCATATCAGATCACGAGCAGGGCAAAACTGTTCATGCTCATTTCAGAGGATAAAACAAACCAAAAGACTTACCTCCATAGGTAACTTAGCTTGGCTACCCTATCAAAGTGACTCAACTAGAATTAGAATCAAAGGATAACAGAAATTAAACTTGAGCATACAACAAACTTAGCCATAAATTACTAACCTAATTCTCTGGTGCATATTCAATCAGGCAAGCAACTGTGCAGAAAAGGTTGAAAAATAGAGAAGGTATCCTGCTTTGATTGATACGCCCTGCTCTAATTGTTATCGTTGTTTTGATGCGTTACATCCAGAATATAAGTTTTCATATTTTTCTGCTTGGTTGTCTTTTTAGCCTGATGTATTGTATTTTGTAGTGGAAAGATCCTACAGTTTTATTTTGATGTGTTTTGTCCAAAATTTAAGTTTAGTCATGTATGTGTGTGTCAATCTTTTCAATAATACAAAATATATTATTTTGCTAAGTTATAAAACCCATACTTTAGTAATCCCTCAATTAAGTCAAAATAAGCTACTACTATTAATAGGTATTTAAACTTATCTTTACACTTTGGCTTGAAAACAAGACCTGATTAGAGAGCTGTACTCTCCAGAAGTGACTGCTCAAATTTTAGCTATCCCTATCTCAAGCTGTTGAGTTACTGATAAGCTGCTATGGCCTCATACAACACAACATAGTGAGTGAAACCAAGTGTCTTATGCATTGAGGAAGAGAACTTGGATCATTTATTCCTAAGGCACAGTCTTGCTTGGGCTGTATAACCTCAACACAATGATGTTTGAGGGACGAGGGTGCAAAACGGTGTACTTATGATGTGCTAATGCTCAGTAAAGTTTTGTTTTGTAGGTATGTACAAGCCTATGATGCGCAACATGTTGATTAGAGTAACTACTAGAGTGTACCAGGGCAAGTGTGTCCAGTCGTGGAAGGATGGCAAGTGATGCTGACAGTTGAAGGGCACTGGCAGAGCAGGTGCAAATGGGTTTGTTTTGCCTATGTAGTTAAATCATGTGCTGGCAGATAATTTTTTGGCTGTTCCAGTAATGCCATATGCAAACGAGTGGAAGCTTACTGTTTGAGAAGCATTTTTTCCAGGCTTGTTTTGGTTAGTGGAAGATTGGAGGACCTGTGTTTGGAAAAGAAGAAGGTTCCTTGGCAACTTGCTGCGCTGACTGAAGAACACAAGTGCAAGGGAGTTTGAGAACGCTAGTGGTGTACATTGGCTGTGCATGGGAGTCACTAATGAGGCTAAAGCCCAGGTTACTCTTGCTTCTAACTCTTTTGGGAACATTTTTTGGGCTTGTAACTCTATTACTAGAGAGTTAACTTTAGCAGTCTGGATAATATATAGCCAATTTGTTTCAATAGTGTGACTTTAGAGTTACTTTCAGCAAAAACTGTTCATGTTTAGTTGATATTCTCCACATGTTAATAGATAGTCAAAATTGTCAATGAGCTGGGTAGCTCAAATGGTATTTTCTACCCCCCAAATTTTATACCAACAGGAAATCACAAGGCTCATGAGCCTGAGAGTTGGCTTGGAACGTCAATCAACAAGGCTAGCCAAATTTAGATAACATTGGTAAATTACTAATTCTCCCAAAAGTTTAAGCTGTTAGGAAATTGTAAATTTAATCATTTAACCATAATTTTAACACTTCCCCTCACATGTGGACCTAAACCTCTTCCTAAAAAGTAGGGCCCAACTTGTGGGGTTTTTAACATTTTAAATTAAAGATAGAGTGGAGATAGGATTGAACTAAGGATCTCATGCTCTTATACCATGGTAAATTACATATTCATCTAAAAACATAATAATTACTTAATTAGTAATTTATCAAAGAGTGGAGAGACAAGATTGAACTAAGGATCTTGTGTTCATATAGTTGCAAGTTGCAACTCAAGAGTTATCTATAGCAAAGTAGAAAATTACTAGATTATAAACCAATCTAGCTAAGGAAGAAGCATTGCCTTGCAGGCATGCATTTAAAGCAGATAAAAAATTAGCTCACAGTTTCTCTTAGCATCTTCATCATACATTTTGTCATAGTGAAAGGTCTGATATTTGTACAAAAGGGCAAAGATTAATGGCAACATCAATCAAAAAGATCAAAAATTGACAAACAATGCAATTATGTATAATCCTATCTGGTGACATTTTTACTTTTTACCTCATATAAATGTAAAAGAAAACTAAATTAATATGACCTGCTTGAACACTTTCTTTAGCTACTTTACACTGCTAATACTAAATTAATTAGTGGATGTATTAGTCATAAAGTTTCCAAATTCCACTAAAGCATTTGTACGTGATACATCATGGTGGAACCTTGATAATGAATAGATAGATAGAAAGAAATCCATACGAATAAAAATAAGTTTATAGCTTTTCAAAAAAAGTAATACGAGCAGGACTTTATATAGCTAGGCACTAGGAATTACGCGAATGTGTAGGAGTAATTGTCATCAAATTTCCACTACAGTACTAATCCCAGAAAATGAAAAAACAAAAAAAAAAGTTTTCATAAAAGCATGATAAAGCATATGCATCCCATTACCACCACCACCAGCAGAAGATTTTGATTCATTAGAATCTACTCATGCATGTGTCTCACTCTCTCACATGTTTGAAAATAGTTTTGCCCCATTAGTTAATCTTTTTGAAAAATGGGTCAATGCAAGGTCAACACAAGAATTTACACTTTGACTTGGAACACAGGACCGGTTAGGGAGCTATACTCTCCTGAAGAAGTGAAGTGGCTGCTCAAATTTTAGCCACCTCTATCTCTATCTCAAGGTGAGGAGCTACTAATAAACAGACATTGCCTCAATGTAACACATGGTGATATCAAAATTAAGCTACTATTGAAAGTAGGGGGGAATTCAGGTAATGGATTCTCATTGGAGACGTCAGTGGGAATTGAAGCTTCCTTTGAAGTTAATAATTGCTATGTGAAAGTTTGGCATGAGGACTTACTGATTAAAACAGAATAGTGAAATGAAACATAGTGAGTGATAGTAATTGTGTGAGGAAGAGGAAAACTTGGTTCATTTATTCTTGAAATGCAATCTTGCTTGGGCTGTATTGTTTGGATGGATTTGAGCCTTAGAACTGAGTTCATTTCTCCCTGCTCTTTGAAGCGGTGGTTGGCTCAGTGGATGGAGGATCCAAATTTTCAAAAACAGGAATATATTATGTTCTCTAGATTGATGTTTAAGGGTGCAAAATAGCTTCTAAAGAAGTGCTAATGCTTTGTTTTGCAGGTGTGCACAAGTCTTTACTGCACAACAAGCAGATCAGAGTAACTGCAGGAAAGTACCAAGGCAGGTGTTTCAAGTTGTGGAGGGTTGTAGGAGTTGCTGACAATTTAGGGACACTAGCAGAGATAGTGTGAACGGGATGGTTTTGGCTTTGTAGCCAAATCAAGTGTCGGCAGGCTGTTGCAGTTCTTCCATATGCAATCAAATGGCATGCAGCTAGATGCGACTGTTTGGAAAGCATTAACTAAGGCTATACAGCTTGGTTTTTGTATACTTGTTTCCATAATTTGTATGAGTGGAGGACCTCTTTTGAGAAGAAGGTTTCCTCGGCAACTTGCTGTGCTGATTGAAGACCACAAGTGCATGGAAGTTGGAGAACACTAGTGGTTGTATATTTTGTGCATAAGAGAGTTGCTATGTTGGGGCCTTGCTGTTGCTTCAAAGTCTTTTGAATATTTTTGGACTCTACTACCAGCCAATGCTTCAGACATTATTTTGTATTAATCAACCATACCCAAAAAGAAAACGGAAGACGAAAAGAAGTTAAATTAACACCTTTTCTGGACTAATTTAAGCTATGGCATGCAACTACATGCAATCATTAACATGGTAAGACATCATATAAGAGATTCATGTCCTTGCGTGGAAATCATATTCAACTCTCCTTTTAGATTCAAACAAGAGCAATTGAATTATCTATCTAATGGCTCTGACCGAGTAGTGTGCTTTATTTTCTTGGTGCCCTATAAATAAATTGTTCTGTCAAACTTCTATCAAATACAGAAATTGAAATTTCTCTTCCTTATGTAAAGGTTGTTATATATTTCGATTGTTTTTATTTTTCCCCCTCTGGGTCTTTTGGGTCACATCAAAATAAATTTTTAACAGAAATTTGGCTCCAGCCAATGTCACATTAAATAATTTTTTTACATAAAAACTCGGCTACATACATTTTGTTTGTTATTGGAAGGTTGAAATTTGCTTAACTGATTTCCAATTTAAAAGGATCTAAGCAAAAACACCTAGTCTTTTCAAGCAAAAAAATGGTTAATTTCTGCCATGCTGCAAAAACATGAGCATTTGGTTTCATCCAAGGTTAGGCAAAACATATTAAGAAATCTCATTAGCACTTGTTCTATTTTTTCAATAAACATCACAAGTGAACTTATTGAAACTCTCATAGAACTCATGATGCAAGTCCATTTGCAAAGTCAAAATATTTTATGGAAGGGTTCCCACTGAAGTTTTAGATTACATTTTCAATCTTATATTATAAATTCTCCAAAAAAAGAAATCTTTCAAATATTAAAAATAATTTGAAACAGTTACATCTAAAATCAGTAATAAGTCTTCAACTGCCTTCTAAATACACACCCGCCCTCCTTCCTTTTCCTTTTTTTTTTAATCTCTTTTTCAACGAACGCGGCGAGCTTTCTCTTCTTGTCCTATCCCTAACGATTTTTGGGCATTTGCTATTCCTTCTGGATCTGCAATACAACAAATCATATAAACTACATTACACATCGAAAATTAGTTATTCTATAACAATGATCAATGCATTAATGGAAGGGAAACATGTCAAAGGTTTGATCGCACGACACGACTTCTTTTTTTTTTTTTTGTGACTTTCAAAGAACTTGAGTGCAATCATGAGACCAAGATTAGCATTTTTTTTTTAATTTATAATAAGCATGAGACAAAGTTAGCTATTGTTTGAAACGATCAAACCAAAATATAGAATCAAGAGAAATGTCTACCAATTCTAAGTTTAAAAGTTTTGCAATTTAAATCACTTGATTGGACATTGAAAATCTCTCTAAATTAGTTTTATTCCCTGAATTTATATTTCTTATTCCTTCTAAAAGATGTAGGAGTCAATCCCATTGTAACTCTCAGTGAAGTTATTGACTTGATAGCCCCAAATGCATTGAAAAAAGGTTCAGACCTTCCACAAGCATATACTCATTATGCTGCAGAAATTGCACAACTCTAGGTTCAGTGAGAGAAACAGATTACTAGAAAAATAGAAATAAAAGAGAGAAAAAAGAGCCGGGGGGAGCAGAAACAGAAGCTGCAAAGGAAGACTAGGAAAAAGAACCCTCAAAAGTAATTAAGAGTGACATTATTATCTTGTTCTATAGAATTTGTAATATATCCCATCTTCTCTGCTACCGATAAATGGCACAAAGAAATCAATACTCACCAAAGAACTAAGTGAAAATGCGCGTAAAGAAGTTCAAGTTGCGGGAAACATTGTAGGCCATGGCAGGCGGAAGAGGTTTCACAATGGTATCAATGCTGAATACTCGTTGAAGAAACTGCATACACAAAACTCAAAAGAAGTACCATATCACAAACTCAATTATGAAAGGATTTAAATGCAACATTATACAAAGTAAGCAGATGGAAGAAGAAAAGAGGAGTAAAGATACTATTGAGAGCCAAACAAACATAGATGTAAACTGAATAAATTCCAAGCAGTGAGTGATGGATAGGCTATAAAAGTCTCAATCAACAGAAAAACAGAACATGACAATAAAGACTTTATCAATTAATTGATATACATCCTACAGACATGCCATTGCCCATAATAACAATGTGGATATTGAAGGCATTCACACACACACAAAGAAACCCTCAATCAATTTCAGTGATCTACATCATAGAAGCACAAATATGTAACCTCACTTCACAAAACTGAGGCTTCAACCATATTAAGAATCAACTATATGAAGCCTCAATAATAAGAAGCTTCAACCTCATGTTAGTTGCCTTACCACTTATAGCAAAAGCTTAAACAATTAAGAAATAGTAGATTTAATCATCTAACCATTATTACAACACTTTCTCTCACAAGTGGGTCAATACTCCCCTTTAATAAGTAGAGCCCAGCAGATTTGATTTTGAACTTTTTTTAATTGAGACGGTAGAACAAAGATAGGGTTAACTCAAGACCACCTAGTTTGATACTATAATAAACTATCAGATGTCCCAAAAGCTTAAACTGTTAGAAAATAGTGAGCTTAATTATTTAACTGTTACTCCAATTGTTTGAAACAAAATGACCTGCCATGGTCTATCAACTTGAAACTCTATATTGGGTAAAAGTTCTCATCCACTACAAGAATAAATTTCTTCTTTCTTTCCTTCTGCTTTCAGTTTTCCCTGCTGGGTAGAAGTTATCAACCACTACTACAATGGGTTATCCCCAGTTGCATTTCTAATTTGGTTTATTATAGTAATACTGAGGCTTTGAGTAGTTTAACCCAGAGATATCATAAAGTTGCAACACATTGGCCAACTGGTAGGAGCTCACATTCCCAATTTATCCTTAAACAAATTAGCAATATCTCATATAACACATAACTCAAATCTATTAAAACACAATTGAGAACAACCAGGAATCCCCCAACACTGCAAAAGGGTACACTATTAATGACAAAGACATGAACTTTAAACAACCAATAGCAAGTAATCAAGAAACTAAGAATTGGGTAAGCAAAGATACACAAATTAAACCAAGTAATCCAGAATTTTTCTCAACTGGTTAACCAAAGAAACACAATCTAAAGCAAGTAATCAAGAAACTAAGAATTGGGTAACCAAAGAAACACAATTTAAAGCAAGAAATCAAGAAACTAAGAATTGGGTAACCAAAGAAACAAACTTTAAAGCAGGAAATCAAGAAATCTCTCAACTGGGTAAGCAAAACATTAAAAACAAAAACCAAGAAACAAAAATGAAAATCAAGAAAATAGAGACCTGGTAGTTACGTTGAAAGCTGTAGCAAAGCTGGGGGTCAATCTCGACGAGGGAATCATCATCGTAATCGTCATGGTCGTGGCGTTTGGACTTGTCTTTCTTTTTGCGAGGCAAGTGCATCACTGACTCGGCTCCAGGCTGCTGCTTTGTGACTTTGAGCTTCGCGTCTTGGAACTCTTCGGCGGCTTCCTCTTCGCCCCTCCATGGCGCCGATGACATCAACTTCTTCTTCCCAATTGCCATTTTTATTCAGTCGGAGTTTACACAGAGAGAAAGAGGTGTAGTGTTGTTTGTATAGGTGATAAGGTTTGTGTTTGGCTATGTGGGTTATTGTTGCTTGCATTCTATGTTAGGTTAAAGCCTGTTCCTGTTTAGTGTAACTTTTACATAAGAGGGAATAGACATAAACTTGATGTTTGGTTAGGAGCATCTAATTGATGAAGATTAATGATTTAATGTTACAAATACAATTTCCTCCAAAAAAAAAATTAATAATTTACAAATGCAACAATTTCAAAATAGTAGACTTGTCAGGTTTTTATTGATTTGGGCCCTATTTTTATTTACTTATAATAACCAGGTACTTTGACAATTGCAAAATTTTTTTTGTAAATTTGGACTTATTGTTTTTCTTAAATATGATCTTTTGGAACTTTAGTGCATGCATATGTAACTATAAGTATACCTTCTTTTGGTTTATAAATCTAGAAGTTTTTAAAAATAAAGAGATGTTATATCTACAACATTTTCACAACAAATTACAAGTGGTTAGTTGTTATTAGTTTAAATTTGAACCTAACACGTAAATTACTTTTTAGCCCCAACAATAACAAATAGTAATAACCTGCCACTTAGAATTTGTTGTAAAAATGTTGTGAAAATGTTGTGGACATATCATTTCTCTTAAAAAAAATACTAATCTATAAGTTCTCCATTGTTTTAAAAACCAGACCGGACTGGCCGGTCCAACTGGTTCAATTGGAATCAAGAGCCAGCCTGGTCTAGTAAAAACCTGTAAAACATGTGAAAACCAATCAAAAACTGGAAAAAACCGATCAAAAATTGGGTTGAACTGGAAATTTTGAGAAAAATGATTTGGTTTTTAAAACCATGAAGTTCCCCAAAAAATGTGAGTTAATAATGATTGCTTACATCAACTCACCAAATTGGTTTTGGGTGAGTCTAGATACACTTTAGTATTTAAATTCCCCTTGAGCTATTTGCAATAAAACTTGGGAATGTATCTTTTAAAAATTACTATAATTGTAAATATTTATTTAAACCAAACGATTTGTCAATTAGTAAATGGTCAGCGAAAATTGCTTGTGCAACTCAAAATTGATGGTGCAAAATGGAGAATGGAGATCCGGTTATTTTCATTTCACATGTTAGCTCCTGTGGTGTGTGTCCAATTCTTGGAGTTCCATGTTGATTAGGAGTGTACCCATATTTGAGTTTATATGCACTATCATGCACTTCTCTTGGTCTCTTTTAGACAAGAGACCTAGCTTTGGCATATGGCCTTATCTATACCATACATGTGTGCTGATGTGCATCCTATCTTGTCTCGTGGATGTAAATTTGGTTCAAACTGTTCAGTTTTGCTTTGACCCATTTATCTTTACTCATTTTCTAGACTTTTTGCTATTGGGCTTTTTATAGCCATTTGTGAACATTGGTTTTGACCCATTGATACTTAGTTTATTTTGTGATGATAGAATGGTAAAATTTGTAAAATTTAATATGATTTATGACTAAATCTAGGATAGACAAAGGAGTTGTGCAAGTTGATTCTGACAAATTTCTTGAAAGTTTCAACATGAACATGGGGTGCATTACAAATGGAATAGCTGAGTTCTTATACCAAGAAAGGACCATTAAAACTTGATTTTTCTCAATCCTTGTCTCCTTTGTGATTTTTTTTTTACCATAATGATGATAGAATGGTATAAAATTTCCACTATACAATGTTGGACGACAAACTATGGTGGTTGTTAATTTGATTTAATAATTGTTCAACTGTGCATGTCACTTTTTTGCCTTTTTCTATGCTGTTGTTGGTGATGTTATTTGTGAAGTTGTTGATGATTTAAAAAGGAACTTGTGACTTGCGATCATCAAAAGAATAATTTTTTTTCTATAGGATCTTAAAAATAAATAATTGTTACAAATGATTACTCCATTCTTATCTATTTTGATTACTAACTGATATTCTTTTTTCTTTTTTCTTTTTTTGGAGAGAGATTAGTAACTGATATTCTATTATGAAATTTTCTCAAAAAAGAAAAAAGAAAAAGATATTCTATTATGAAATGTCCCACTTTAAAAGCTTAATAACACAATTTTATAATTTTTCTAACTAGTCCTTTATCATTTGAAAAGTCAATACTAATTTCCTTTTGATTTATATGAGTTTAAATTAAGACCCGTAGCTTTTCTTTTTTTTTTTTTTTTTTTTTTTTTTTTTTGCAAATTAAGACTGAAAACTTTCAGTTTTAGAATTTAATAACTTTTTTTCTTTATTTCCATGATAATATTCCCATAAAAAGTTTTTTTTTAAGTTAAAAAAAAAACCAAAATGGGAGAGAAAATATTAATGAAGCAATGTAAAAAATATTTGAATTTATATTGTAAAGATTGAATGTAAATATATTATAAAACCCATTATAACTACATTTTTACTATATGACTTATTCGTGTTATAATGAATTCAATATAGAGTTTATATAGTAGAGAATTATCTGTTCACCCTATACTAATCCAAAGGCTAGTTTGCTAGCTCTATAATTATATGGGCCTACAATAAGCTTGGGTCTCTAACAAAACTAACCAAACTTTAAGGTTTAGTTTGTTGTAATTTCTAATTTTTAGGGTTTAATTTGAACCACCTCTAAAGTATAGGGTTTAAAATGTATTTTGTTCTAAGATTTATTGACATTTGTTGCCTATTTATTTCTCAATATGACTGACTACTTTTCTTTAGTCCTACTGTTTAGTTTTTTTCTCTTTTTATTTTAAGATAATAAGACATTATTGTTTTGTTAAGAATTTTGTAACTCAATTGCATTATCTAATCTTATTTAGGAGAACCAGAACTTGAAATCCTCCTACACCATTTTTTAGTAACAATTAAATTTAAAATTTAAGAATTCACTGTTGCTTTTATAGTACAACACATTGTATTTCTCATTGAAAGGCAAGGGGACTATATTCTGATCACTTTTTCCTACTCCTATTCTATGTTCTCATCAATTCCTCATCCAAACATAAGGTTACGTACATAAAAACTAATAATTTATCCATTGATAGAACAGTTTTAATTGGGAATGCCTTCTGGTTTTTCTTTCATATAGCAACTTTTGAATTTAATAAGGACCCCACTATCAGTTGCCATCTTTTGAAGTTTCATGTGCATAGAACTGTGGTGGATCTATTATAGATAAGTTATACCTACTATATTTATTGCTAAGAAAATGTAGTTATAAAGTAGTTATAACTACTACATTGAACAAAGAGTCACAATTCCCACTTCCCAGCAATGCAATTAGTTGGATAGTAAACTTTTTCTGCCCAAATTGGTAGTATTAAGGACCAAAGATGGTCACCCGCATTATGTTTATTTAGTAATTCTCAGTAGTATAATTCATCCAATAAAAAATTTGTAACAATTGAAAATATACATGAAAGGAAAATCCCAGCTCCAATTCTCTCAAGTAAATAATAAATCTATGACAAAACAAGAATTGTGGTAAAAATAAAATACAGGCAAAAGAAAGAGGACAGAATGAAACCTCTATGGACAAAAGGGTCTACCAAGGCGAGCCCTGTGACTTGGGATAGTGAAGTGCCTTATTCTCCCTTCTTGTTCTGTCAAATACCCTTCACAAAGAAAAGCCTTAGAGAAGTTGTCCTCCACAACTCTATCAACATCATGCACAAAGACATCAGTCTCACCCTCCTCTCTATTCCTAGCCATCAATCCAGCTGTGTATATAGCACTCATTCTTCCTGGGGCATTATCATGGTACCCAGTAGGTGCATCCACCATGATCAAGTCCCATTCTATGTCATACACTTCACTTGGAAAGCCTTTGTGTGCAAGTTGGCACTTTGAGAATCTTGGATCACTCACAACTTTGCAGTCTTCTTCCATTCCAATCTTGATGAGTTGGTCAGCTTGGTGAACCTTGGTGTCGTACTCAACATGGTAGGACTCTAATGTGGGCAAACGTTCAAGGATTTGCTCGATCCATGACTTGTCTTCTTCTAGGAAAACTGTGCAGCCATGTTCAGATGTTTAGTTTTATTCAAATTCAAAACGACGTCGTTTTGATAATAGAAATTTAACAAATGTAAAAAGCTGTTTTAGAGGTTTGAACCTGAGACAGAAGCTTGAAAAATACACGTGCTTACCACTGAGGCAACATACATTTCATTTAATTTATTCTAAATATATATATATATAATATTAATGATTTAAAACTCTTTTTAATATCAAGCGGCTGTTAAACTATGTAAGTTTATACCATAAGACTTTTGTGCTTTTGCCCCTTGATGTACTAGAAAGTTTTTCCACCTTTTAAAACTTTTACGAATTAAATTATTGACTGAAAGTTGTCCATACGCATTTCAGATTGTGACCAGGCAAAAGATGAAATGAACCAAATGACCTATCTCTAACTTAATTGGGTTAGACCTTGTAAAAGAAACTCAACATGAATTAGAATTGAAGGACAGCAGTAGACATTAGAGAAACCTGGCCATACAACAAACTTGATTATATATTACCAACCATAACATCTGAGGGAAATTTTTCTTAACAGTACTCAGACTTGAGAAGGCAAGCAACAATGCAGACAAGGTTGAAAAATGTAGAAGGTAGCCTGCTTAGGTAAGCCATCTTGTTGTACTTGCTATCATTGTTGTATTATATCTATAAATTAAGTTTTCACACATTCTCGAATGTATTAAATTTCACAATGGAATGATGCTACACTTTGATAATCATTATCATCCATTTTTGAAAATTTTAAAATTTTTATATAATATTTGGGGTTTTCCTTAGATAAGTCAAAAGAATCTGCATCTTTTAATAGGTATTTAAAGATATCTTTACACTTTGTCTTTGGAAACAGGACTTGGTTAGGGAGCGATACTCTCTTGAAGTTGCTGCTCAATTTTCAGCCACCTCTATCTCAAGGTGAGAACCTACTGAAAGCTGATATGGCCTTAATGTAACACATGGTTGATATGAGGTCATAATTAAGCTATTATTGAAAGTAGGGTGAATTCAGGTAATAAATTCTCAAAGGAAGGTCATAGCTCTTAGATGGAGACACCTGTGGGGATTGAAGCATCCTTTGAAGTTAATAATTTTTGTGCAGAAGTTTTGGCATGAAGACTCATTAACACATAATAGCGAAATGAAACATAGTGAGTGATAATGTGTGTTATGCAATAAAAAAGAGGAAAACTAGGATTATTTATTCCTAAAGTGCACTCTTGCTTGGGCTATATTGTTTGGATTAGATTTGAGCGTTAGAACTAAACTCATTTCTCCTTGCTTTTTGAAGCAGTGGTTGGCTCAATGGATAGAGGATCCAAAATTTTAAAAGCACGAATATTTGGTGTTCTCTAGATTGATGTTTAAGGGTGCAAAAAAACTACTTAAAAAGTTCTAATGCTTTGCTTTGCAGGTATGCACAACTGCAAGATCAGAGTAATTGCGGGAAAGTACCAAGGCAAAAGTGTCCAGGTGTGGCTAACTATTGTGGGACACTAGCAGAGATGAAGGGTGGTTTTGGTTATGTAACCAAATCCAACGCTGGCAGTCTGTTGTTGTTCTTCCATATGCAACCAAATGGCATGCAGCTTGGTTTTTGCAGACTTGTTTCGATAATTTGAGAAAGAAGGTTCCTTGGCAACTTGCTATGCTGATTGAAGACCTCAATTGCATAAAATTTGGAGAACGCTAGTGGTTATATATGTTGTGCATAAGAGAGTCACTGTAGATGTTGAGTCCCTGGCTACTCTTGCTTCAAATATAAACATTTTTGAACTCTACTACTGGCCAACTCTTCTGGCATTATTGTATCAGAAAACCAAACCCAAAAAGATGAAGAGGAAGTTATCCTTACACCTTTTTATTGACTAATTTATGTCTTTGGCACATGTCTGCATGCAATCATTAGAAGCAACAAATCCTTTTCCTCCGCAATTTATTAGTATGATTTTTATTTTCTTTCTTTTTTTCCTCCCGTCATCTTCTTTTCAGACATTTAGGAGTTTAGTAGAATATATATAATGTCAAGTTTGAATGGAAATGGGTGCTATACTTGATTTTTTCATTAGCCTGTAACATTAATAATATTTCTCTTTAATTATGCATGTTTTTACAATATGACTTTTGTGCTTTTGACATGCTTTTAAGACCTCTTTCTAATACTGATTTATTTGGTTTAAAAAGTATACTGGTTGTTGCATGCTAGGAATTGTAGAAACCAAGCAGGCAGGTCTGTTGTTGATCTTATTGACACAAGTTCAAGTGAGGACATTGAGCTTTAAAACTAGTTATGTAGGTTATAATCACCTTCTAAACTACTAAACTAATCAGTCTTCATTGGCAGTACAAACTAATCAGACATTGCTACTAAACTACCAAACTACTAAACTTGGCTTTAACTACCTTCCAGCTATACTTAACAATCAAATACACAGTCAAAGACTCCAATTTGATCAAATTTGTCTTTCTAACTTGCTATGCATGAAAGGAAAATGTTTGAAACAGCAGGACCGGCCATCATCTATCACTTGAAACTCTAGTGTAGTACAGTTGCACCTAGAAAGAGAATGACTTTAAAAAGTAGCGCATGAGCAAATATGCTAAAAACATGAAAGCTAAAGGCATATCCAACACGCACTCAGCCAATCAGCCATTGTATTATAGACTATAGTTCCCATTAACTAGTAGAATAGATTTGTTCTTTCTTTTCCACTACTAATAATTTGGTTTGCTGTGGTAATACTATGGTTTTAAGTTCCTTAATTCAGAGTCATACTCATATCACAGAGTTACAACACATTGCCAGCTGGTAAGAGCTCACATTCCCAAATGATCCTTAAACAAAAACATTAACAACCTCTCATATAACACATAACTCAAATCTATAAAAACACAACTAAGAACCACCAGGAATCCCCCAACACTGAAAAAGGGTATACTACTAATGACAAAGACACGAACTTTAATCAAGAAACTAATAAATGGGTAACCAAAGAAACACAATTTAAAGCAAGTAATCAAGAATTCTCTTAACAGCCAAAAAAAACCCAACAAAATAGAGACCTAGTAATTACCTCAACAAGGGAATCATCAATCGTTATCGTCTTGGAACTCTTCTGTGGCTTCCTCTTTGCCCCTCCATGGCGCCGATGACATCAACTTCTTCTTCTTCGCCGTCATTTTCATTCAATTGCTATTACGGAGAGAGGGGTAGTGTTGTTGGAAACTTAGAATTTGATAGAATTGCTATCGCTTCTATCACACAAGCTTTATAAAAAACCAAAAAGGACATAATGGACTGAAGTGTACCGAATAGGACGAAAGTATATAGAATAGACTGAATGGTACCGAATAGAAGCGAAGTGGACCGATGAGGACAGAATAGACCTAATAAGACCAATATGGACCGAATAGGACTGAAATGGACCGAATTAGACCGAATGGACCCAACAAGACCCAATAGGACCGAATAATTGGTCAATAGTTTGATTTGTTCAAATGTAGGCTTAATAAGCCTTTATATAATTTAAAAGTCATGATATTTGAAATATCCTAAATTTTCATGAGCAAATATTTTAATTTTGATTTTAGGGTTAAATACATAGTTGGTCTTTAAACTTTATAGCCTATAAAAAAGTGTTAGTCTATAAAATATTTAATGATTGCTTTTAGTAAAATGATACGACCAAACTAAAAACAAAGCATGTACATGATTGGCTTGGGTTTGAGAAACTTTTTATTCTATATTGACCTCATCAAGTCCAGAAATTTCTCACCCAAGCTAACATACTCCAAATTAGCTCTAAAAATCAACTCAGCCCAACCTATAAGGGTCAGATTGGAGCCATTTGGTACGGTCTAATAAAAAAATATCATTAAATCATTTAAATTCATTATTGAAAAAATTTACAATTTAGCCTAATATTTGAATTATATTAAAAAACTATCAAAATATTAAAATAAATAAAATCATCAAATTCATACCAAGTCTTTGTTTTTTTAATTTAAAAAAGATAATAATCAACCAGACCCAAAGGACAAAGTCGTAATTTTGATATATAATTTTACGAGAGGTGTCAATGGAAAGAAATTATTTAAGCAAAGCTGAACATGACAATTATCAAACAAGTGGACTAGAGGAAAAAAATGTGGGTTGCGAAGGACATTGAAGATCTTAACCGAACTATATGTCTGAGAGAAGTGGCGGAAGGTTACGATGCGAAGAGAAGCCGTGAAGACTATGATGGGGCTGGAAGCTCTAATGACAAACCTCACCCAAAAAGGATTGCAAGACTCCTAGAAATTATGGTCCACGGTAACTCTGACCGTGAGGAGTGAAGTGAGTACAAAGACTGTAGTGAAGATTGAAGAGCTAAGTGAAAGTGACCTTGAAGGTTAATCAACTTTTTTTCTTGTAAGTCACTGTCTTCCTTCTTAATTCAAGCTCTATTCGTTGCTACAATATCTTTTTCATGTGTAAAAATATTCATGGATTGCCCACCATATGTTTGATTAAAGTTTCAAACTAGGATTCCAAGGTGTGGTTCTCAACTCATTGTTTTACCTGTTGAAAATTGAAATACTTTTAAATGACCTTTTTTTTTTTTTTTTTTTAACTTCGAAGATAGAATTATATTGAATAAAACTGGGTGAGCCCCACAAAGTACAAGCATTTGATGACTGTCAGCCCAGCCCACTAGTGAATACTAAAGAAAATATAACTTGAGTAAAACAACAAGAAAAAAGTATGAGGCCTCCATTAGCTATTGAGGACTAGGCACTCTTAGGTGCACTTATGGCCAGGCCATATGCCCATTTAAACGCTGGTAGTATTGTAGTAAGTTAGTGGCCCCCCTGAGTATATGACTTGGCTGGCTCTGTTTAGATTCAAAACAAACACGATTTCAGGCGTTCCATATGGACCATGCCACTATTGCCCAAGTTTCCAGCTCCTTGTCTGTTTAAATGACCTTGAAGTATGATTGTTTGAGTAAACACTTGACACAAAGTTCAAATATGTAGAATCTTATTGGAAAGATATTACACAATTTAGAGTGTAATTAAAATTTGACTTGTCTTTTATTTGAGTTTTTCACATATATTTATAGATGACTTTAAGTTGCTTACAAGAGAATAGAGAAGATGCAATTACTTTTGTTAAAGTAGAAGAAAAGATTTCGTACATTCATCTCCTTCCTTGTTTACGTAGAATCTTTGTAAAATACAATTAAATACATATCATTATGATTTGAATTTTTATTCCAACAAGAAGCACAAAGAAAAGAAATACAAAAAAGAAAAGAAAAGACCCGGGATTGAGAGTATCCAATACATTTGGATACCAATCTGGTAGTAATCATTTTTGCCCAACTTGTATAACCTTTAGTAACTTTCGTGTTTTCTTTACCACCCAAGCCACAAAGCGAACTGTGTGAATCAAAAGAACCACAGCCATCATAGTAAGAAAACCTAAAGCTGGCATAACCATAACAGCTCCAGTTGATGTATAACGATTATTGCTTGGAACACTAACAGCTCCAGGTGATGCATAATTATTATTGGTTGGGTCCACTAGATAGATGGCAAATAAATAGGAAAGGGCTAGGAATGTGATAGTGATACACATGGAAAATGTCAAGAGACCCTTACAAAATCCACTGATCAGCAAAAAACGACACCAAGAGATGCAACGAAAGAGGAAGAGTTGCAAAACATGAAAGCCTGGTAGACGGAAAGACAGTTTGAGCCTGCTACCAACTAGAAATTTGACTAAGACGAACAAAAGATTGCAACAAAAAGCTTCTTCTTCTTGTTTAGAAGGCAAGTATACATCAAAACTGGAAAGCTTTTGCTGCCAAACGTACTGGTTTATTGTTGTTTCTTTCCATTTAAAGTTATACTTCACTCCCTCACATTTTCATTAAGCATAGAAACTCTCCACAAAGTGCAACACACACTCACTGAATCGGAAGCAAAATGAGTGCAGAGCAGAGAGAATTAGAGAGAGGGAGAGATATTTGAGAGTAAGGTCTTGCAGAGCTCCCTCTCCTTTGCTTGACAAAATGCTCTCAGTAACACTACCACATCCTCTCGTTTTTACCAACCGAAGGTGCTGTCTCCATAAGTGTTCTGTCAAGCGAGTGGAGGCATCTCTGAACTCTTGTCCCCATTCCTGACTTAGGCCCATACTTTGGGCGGCAGAATCAAAATCTTAGCTTTGTGGATATAATGTCCATAATTTAGACTCTTCGCTATGCCATTTTCAATCCCATACCCCTACGCATATTGCGCAGCTGTTGCTTAACCAAGTGTCTTTCCTCCTACGTTGACACATGGTCTGCACCACCATTCCACATGTTATGCAAAAGCTTGATCTAACCATTACTAATCCTTTGGTGGGGCTGCTTTTCTGTCTTTTCTTTTCTACAATGTTAGTGTCTCTGAGTTTGATGGGTAATATTTTTCTCAATCCTCCTTCTGCTTCTAGGTTCCCAAATCTAAGGATTCTAGTACTTAGATCTGTAGAGTATGCAAACTCTGAATCTCTCCCCACCCTCCTCACTGCCCTCCCTGTCCTCATTTTAGGAATCCACAAGCACAGCCTCATTTTGATTCCATGGCAGGTTCTTCAAAAGGAGTAAAGTAGAATTCCATGAATTTATGATTGTGATTGAGGAAAAAGTTCGAAAAGTTAATAGTGTCACTAATTGTAATCAACAATTAGATGAAGATGCAAGAGGCATGCACCATGAATTAATAATTGCAATTGAAAAAACAGTTAAAAAAGGTAGTAATGTCACTAATGGAAATCAACAAATTCTGTGAATAATAGATAGTATTGAACACGATGTATTACAAAGTGGCCTTAGCCATGTGCTTCCATTGTTTTGCAATGTTAGGAAAACATCTTAGAGCATCCACAACCGGATTCTAAATCCTATCCTATTATACCATCCCAAAAAGCTACTTTATTACTTATACCATACCATTTTACACTACACTCAACATCCCACAATTCTATTATTTCACCTTTTTATTAAAATATTATTTTTTAATCTTTTTTTACTATTTTTCTTTTTCTCTTCCTTTTCCTCTCTTTCTCCCTCAGCCTCTAGCACCGGCCTCAGCCTCTAGCAAACCCAAACCCAGCAAAATCACAACAAAAAATCTAAAAATCCATACCAAAATCACAACAAAAAATCACCACCAGCCACCCTAGCAAATCACAACACTAATCCCAAACAAAAATTTGAAGAAAAACCCACCATCAATCACCAATCACCACCACCACGCCGCCGAAATCGGACTTGCCACTGCCGCCGAAACCCAACAAACCACCAATCACCACCACCACGCCACACGCCTACCGGAAAAATCCACTCTATCAAAACCCATCGGAACGAAACCCACACAATCAAAACCCGATCTCCATAAACGCCGATCAAAACTCCGATCTCCACAGAACCCACGCCGATCAAAACTCCATCGGAAGATTCGGAACCCACCCGATCTCCTTCCGCCGATCAAAACCCCATCTGAACCCACCCAAAATCAAAACCCACCTCGCCTCTCCACAGATCCCACGCCGATCAAAACTCCATCGGAAGATTCGGAACCCACCCGATCTCCTTCCGCCGATCAAAACCCACCTCGCCACACCGATCTCCACGCACGACTAGCCGCAACCCACACGCCCCACGACGAACTCCATGCAAAACGGCCCAAGCAACTCTGGTGAGGATGAATCGGTATGGGTGAGGGTGGGGGTGAATCGGTATGGGTGAGGGTGAGGATGAATCGGCAGAGCAGAGGCAGACCTTGGTGAACAATGGCGACAGAGAGAGAGAGAGAGACGATGGAGAAAGCAACCGGATTGAGAGAGAAAGAGAGAGAGAGAGATTAAAATATGTTTTTATGGTTTGGCATAGCGCTACAGTGCCATCTCACCTTTGAGATGGCACTGTAGCGTTATGCCAAAAAAATTTGGCCATATGAGATTTAACACGTCCCGTTGTTGGCTGATTATTGGGCTTGAATGCCAAATGGGGCTTGCATTTGGCATATGCAAGCCCCATTGTGGATGCTCTTACACCTCATCGTCCCATGTAATGCTTGTGCAAAGGCACGGGTCAGATCTTAATAATATTTGAATCTCATTTAAAAGTGACATATTTTTGTAAATTAAATTTTTCATTCCTTTCTTTATTTTGTTTTCCCCTGGTATTTTTTTTTTTCAAACATTCAGGAGTTTAATAAAATATTTGTAATGTCAATTTTGAATGGAAAGGCTAGTATCAGCCTATCACTTGCATTGCCCCATTGATTTGTAATATTAAAAGTTTTAACTCATTTTATACATAACATTGGTCATTAATTGTGGAAGTTATTACCATATGACTTTTGTGCTTTGGGCCCTTGATATTCTTGAAATTTTCCAAACTTATTTCAAATCATAACCAAGGAAAACCATCCATGTTCATTTCATTTGTCTTTTTAGTAATTAGACTCATGCAGGCAAACAACTGTGTAGACAAGGTTGAAAATTGGAGAGCTGATTAGATTTGTGAAACCTACTCTACTTGTTATCGCTGTTGATGCAATTGTTTCTTTGTCATTTTAACCTGATGAAATACATTTCATAGTGAATTGATAATTCACCTTTATAGACATCAAAGTGTGTGTGTGTGTGTCAAATGATATTGCTTAGGCTCTCTACATGGTGTGGCGTATGTGCTAGTCAAAGATACTTTTAGGTGGAATTCTGAATTAGTTTGAAAACCCTGTAGCCAAAATGATTCCGAGGGAATTTTACAAATTCCTCTTTGTGTTGCTGCCAAGCTCGTAAGGTCTCATTCCAAATCTGGGGTTTATTTGGTTGAAAAGGATTGTGGCTGTTGCATACTAGGAATTGTAGAAACCAAAGCTGGCAGGTCCTTTATTAGTCTCACTGGCACAGCTTAAGTGAAGACCCTGAGCAGGCTGAGCTTTGGAACTAGTTATGTAGGTTTTAATTTCCTTCTAAAATGATTGTTGTTCTTTGGAGAATTTTATTGAATTTTCTTCTTGTGAGGGCAGAATTGAGAAGGCATTTGAGGACATAGTCCTTTGAGTCAAAGATACTGAAAGACCGTATATTTTTTTCCTTTTCATCTAGAGAAATCAGGTTTGGTTTGATCTGTACATTAGAACTGATTACATCCAGCCTTATTTTATTCAAGCATGGTTGAAGAGCTGGACCAAGGGGAGGGAGATTTGGGGATCTTAAAGTACTTATCATTGCCTTTTTTTTTCTCTGTTTTATGGTCTATTTGGACTTACAAGAACAAGGCAACTGTGAAGAAAGAACCTTTCTATGCCACTAATGTGGTCTTGTATAAAAGTTTGATTTCAATGTGCAGGGTAACCGACATTTCAAAAAACAAAGAAAAACCTTGACAACAACAGGATAAGCAAGTGTAGGCCTTTAGGCCCCGTCCGTTTGGAGTGAAAATAGGGAGGATGGAAAACAAAGGGAGGTTCCATTGTTCGTTTGGAAAGAAAAAATAGGAAGGATGGAAAAACAGGAGGAAAATTTTCCTCCCAGGCCCATATATATTTTCCTCCCAAATTGGGAGGAAAACGTTGGGGAGAAAAGTGGTCTTTTGCACTTTTACTAAAAAGCCTCCATCTCACCTGATGCTTCTCATCTCCTTCTCATCTTTTTTTTTTTTTTTTTCTTCTTCAACGTTACTGAACGTTCTCTCTTTTCTTTTTCTTTTTTTCAACGTTACTGAACGTTTTTTTTTTCAACATTACCTAAACGGTTTTTTTTTCAACCTGACCTAATCTAATTTTTACATTATAATAATATAAATTTATATATATGATGTGGTAAATTTTATATTATGTAATGAGTACAAATAAATCTATTTCTTACATATTATGTAAAAATGGCATAATAGTCAATTTATATAAATTACATTTTCCGTCCTTCCATTTTTTTCTCGAACCGAACAAAAGAGTTTACTACCCTTTCACTTTTCCACCCCTCCAACCGGACGCACAAGAGGGAAAACTAAATATTTTCCATTCTTCCACAATTTTCCATCCTCTCACTTTTCCACTCCTCCAACTGAACGGACCCTTAGAGAATGTCACAATTGGCAACCAATCCTGTTGGAGTTGAGTTGCAAGGGTAGGAGAAGGAAATATAGCGGATCCAAGCTTTTTTTGAAAAAATAGAGTAGGTGCATGTCCATGGCTGGTTGTTTCAGCTGAGCTTTTTCTTCGTTTTTAATCTTTTTGTGGATATTCACAAAATAACATGACACTTCCACTGGTAGATATTGCCACAGATTTTCAAGAGTAAATTCCATTAATTGTATGTGCATGCATGCAAGCCAAATACATATTATACATGAACAAAAGCTCTATGTAGATATTGCATTCGCCTTTGAACCTCCTAAGTCCTAACACCAAGCAAGTGACTTTGTACCTTTTCATAACATCGTTAAATGATTGCTATTTACATATAGATTGACAGGCACCACACCTAGAAGTGATCCCCATAGCTATAATATCAAAAGAGGAATGTAAATAACATAAAAATAAATAAATAAAATGAAAATTTTAAGCAAAAGAATCTATTACCAATCTAGAAGCTCCAAGAAAACCTACTGGAGATGCCATCCATTCTTTGACTTCAAACTATTTGGATGGTCAAAATGACAGCCTCCCCTTAAAAAAAATGCGAATGTATTTGACAGACACACACATTGAAACAGAAATGGGGATCATGAGAATGACACATATTAACTAAACGACAAAAATATATATTCCAGCTTTTAGGATGTTCCCTATTGGCTATTATATCACTTCTAGTTTGTCCAACTCTTCCTTTATAGCATCTTCAGTCTTTGAGATTTCTCTCTGTTTGTATTCTTATAATTAAAAAATAGGTGGCAAAGTTGGCCAATAGAGAGGTTGTGGTAAGGACATTCAACAACTTACAAATGTTTGGGTTTGACAGGTGGACATATCTCCTGGTGGAGCCTGATCCCAAGTAACCATTGCCCCTAAGTTCTTTATGAAAAATAGCTTGGATAACAGGTGGCAAAATCTGAATCTTGTACTCTTTTCTTCTTGTGCTGCTTTGGTTTCAATGTGCGAAAAAAGAATGGCAAGACAAAGCTTTTTGTTGGTGTTTTAAACAGAAGTAGAAATCATGTGCTGGAAAGCAAGTAAACATCGACACTGGAAGCTCTCACTGCCAAAGGTATATTGATTTATTGTTCTATCCCATGTTTTTTTCTTACATTCAGAATTAGGCTTCTGGGTTGTCCTTATTTAGAAGTCCATAAACACAAGCTCATTAGTAAAGTCATGAGAGATAGACAGGTAGTTCAAAGTGAATAAACTTGAATTCTAATTTGTATATATTTCCTTCTTGTCCTTTCCATATATTATGGTTTGCTTTATGTTAAAGTATGCGAAGGGGTTTTACTTATTTGGAACTTTTAAAAGGGTTTTTTTTTTTTTTGGTTTGATCTGTCCAACAAAATAAGAATCTCTCATACAGCTATTCTCAAAAGCTAAAATCATATACTTCCATGGGGAAATTTTGCATATCCACATTAATTCCTCATAAAAAAGTAAGTTATAATCAAACTCCTAATGTTTGAAATTTTGAACATTCACCACTGCAACTTGAATAAACTCCTCAGTTTTCCTTTAATGCCAACAAGAAGTATAGATCCCATGGGCCTGTTAGTGCATACTTTATCAGGATTATGCTCTTTGACTGAACTTTATCTAAGTTATTGCAATCTTCAAACAACTCCAGATGTTATTGGCGGTTTATCTTCTTTATTAAAATTAGATCTAAATGGAAATAATTTTGTTTACCTTCCTGAAAGTATGATTTGTCTTTCTAATCTGAAAGTTCTTTGCTTGATTTATTGCACGAGCCTTCAATCATTGCCTAAGCTTCCATTAAATATTAAGTATATTCATGCAAGAGGGTGTACCTCATTGAAAACATTATCAATAGGATCAAATGATGATTATTGGCCTACACTTTATCTTCTCGATTGCATCAAATTAATTGAGAATCAAGGCTATGGTGACTTGTTGTCAACAATGCTAAGACGTTATATCCTTAATGACCAGGTCTCTCTCTCTCTCTCTCTCTCTCTCTCTCTCTCTCTCTCTATATATATATATATATATATATATATGTGTGTGTGTGTGTGTGTGTGTGTGTGTGTTGCATGTGAAGTTCTAAGCATCATGTTCTATATGTTTCAGAGATACTATGACCAAGATCGTTTATCATATGGTTTTGAGATTCCTGGAATTGTAATTCCAAAATGGTTTAGCCAGCAAAAAGTGGGGGATTCAATGAATCTGCAAGTGCCTTCTCATTTATGTAACCAATTTCTGGGAATTGTTGTGTGCGTTGTTTTTGTATTCTACTAGCATTATCCACATGACCAACTTCGTAGTATTGATGATTATGGATATTATAGAGCTACACATAGACTTTGGTTTTCTGTTAAAGCCAATAGGTTTGCACTTAATGAGTTGTACCTTCCTTTATCGGAAGAATTTGGTAAGATTAAATCGCATCAGCTTTGGCTGGAATATTATCCCTCTAAATCCTTTGACGACAAGTGGAGAGAAGAATTGAATTGAATCAATGCTAATGGATTCAGCCAGATTGAGGTTACATTTGAAACCGAATGTCCAGGATTGGAGGTTACAAAATGCAGGGCCCATTTGGTATTCAAGCAAGACGTTGAAGATCTCAAACAAACTATGACTGGGTGTAGCAGCTACAACATCACTCCATATGAGGATGATTTAGACAATTCAAGAGAAGGTACCTCTAATGACATAGATATACCACACCCAAAGAGGATACGACTCTCTAATCTAATTGAAAGATTCATTCCACCCTTTAGAAATTGGTTTGGGATTTGAAGCACACAAGGACATGGTAATTTTGACTGCAAGGAAGAGAAATCCCATTGAAAGTTGTAGCTTTAATGTATCTGCAAATCCCTTCTCATTTTTGTATTGTGTTTTGTTTGCATGAGCATGTTTGACATCACCATATGGAATTTCCCCATTACCTTATCTTTGAGTTGATAGCCAATGGAAAAGGAAAAGAAATGACTTGTGCACCAATCATTGAGACAATTGATGAGGTTTTAGCAAATCACATTTGGCTACTCTATACTCCTCAATTCTACAACGAGAAATCAAATGCATTATTGTGGGAAGGTGATGTGAATGGATTCAGTCAGATTGGAATTAAAATTGGAACCAGTGATTCAGGCATGGAGGTAAAAAAATGCGGGTTCCCTATGGCATACAAGAAAGACATAGAAGATCTTGACCAAACAGTGGCCCAGTATAGCAACAGCAGCATCACTGCTTATGAGGGCTTGGATGTTCTCCATCATAATTTCAACAATTCGACAGTGGTGGTGGAATGTCACAAAGACAAGCGCAGTTGTGATGGGGCTGGACCTAGTGGAGAAGGAAGCTCTAATAATACAGCACACCTGAAAAGGACAAAAAGGATCACATAAGTTATGGCCCTTGGTAACTGTGACTGTGAGAAGGCAAGTGATAGTGATTAGTGACTTCGAATTTTGTCATTGGAATGTTAATCAACTTTATTATCTTCTATGCCCGTAAGTCACCGACTTTCTTTTCTAATTAAAGTTTTGTTGATTGCTGCATTATCATTTTTCCTCTCCTTTGGCATATACTTGTACTTTTTTTTGGGAAGGGGGGGGGTGTTAATTTTAACTTCAAAATTGACACTTATTCCAACTTTCATTATATTTCTTGTTCATGAGGAGAAACTGTCACATGCCCAGAAGACAAGAAGACAGTGCAGTCCGCTGTGTACTCATGATTTTGCTTTATTAGATTGGAGGGTTAAATCTGCATTCTTGCACTTTTGTTGCTTATAGTTTATCGCTTTTAATATTTTTCAAAGGGCAAAACCATCATATGCATGCATGCCACTGCAAACATTACAATCGAACTTGATTATTATGTCATTACATATGATATATGTATTGATCGCAATCAGAATGATTAGCCGAGCTAGTAGCTTCTAGCTTCCTTTGTTGAAGGTTTTCCATAGTTGTGTGCCAACCTTCAACCAAATAAAATGCTCTTTTTCTGTTTAAGAGAATAATTGATTTCTCTATATTTTTCCTTTTTCTTTTTATTTTGCTCTGAAATTTTTATTATTTTAATGTAGGGAAACATTTATATAAGTTACTAAGATGATTTGTATTAGCATGTTTGAGGATTATTATTGTAATTCTCATAATTCTCATAAAGCAACAAACTTTAGAATCAAATTGCAGTTAGTGAATGTTAATCAAAAGTTGAACCATGAGGATAATTTCAATTCATTATAAGTTCTTGATATATCAAAATATCGAAAACATTGTTGATAATTGATAAATCCATGGGTTTACTGAAAACAATATGCATCAGCATTGGTAATATTTTCTGGTAAAGTGCTTAACTATGAGTGTTAGGAATCTGAGCTTGTATATATATGTAGATATATGTGCAATCACCATTTAAATAAAAAGGTCTTACGATAGAAAATCTTCAAAGCAAAAACAAGTCTAATTTTATCTGTCACCAAAACATTGCTGTCAATGACTCGATTATTAGACCTGTCACATAATAAAATATGTAATTGTAACTATTAGTAAATAGCCTTCGTCATGTGCTCCTTTTATTCTGCAATGTATGGAAACCATCATACATATCATTGTTCTATGTAATGCTTGTGTAAAAGCCTTTGTGAGACCTTAGTAATATTTCATTCCCATTTGAAAGTAACAAATCTTTTTTCTCTGCTCTTTGTTACTTAGATTTTTCTTTTCTTCTTCCCCCATCCACCCCCCCCCCCCAAGCGCACCCCTTTCTTCTTCTTTCTGGACATTTAGGAGTTTCATATATGATGTTGGTTGAGTTTGAAAGAAAAAGGATGCTATAATATGAATTTCCTCATCAACCTGTAATATGAAAAGTTTAAAACTCTTTTAATATGTATCAAGACTATTTATTTATGTAAGTATTTACTATACGACTTGTGTTTTGCCTCTTGATGTACTTGAAGGTTTTTCCACCTTGTAATAATCTTCATTTCCACTTAAGATCATGAAACAAAATAAAAGACCTATCCCCAAGTCGTATTATAATTAGGTTATATTCTGTTAAAGAGAATCAACTAGAATTAGAATTAAAGTACACCAGTAGACAGTAGAGAAACCTGAGCATATGACAAACTAAATCATAAAGTACTAACCAAATCATTTGGTGCATATTCGTCTTTACGGTAATCAAACTCGAACAGGCAAGCAACTGAGTAGATGAGGTTAAAAATTGAAGGTAGCCTCATTAGCTCTCCTGTTCTAGTTATCTTTCTTTGGTGTATTACATCTAGATTTGAAGTATCATTCCCTTTGGTTTTGTTATTCTAATCCTGATGTATTATCTTTCATTGTGGAAAGATGCTACACTTTGAGAATCATTCAAATATATGTATATGAATAATTGTCATTCCTTTTGAAAAATTTATATTATTGTATTATCTTGAAGTCAAAAGAATCTGTATATGTTAATATGTATTTAGAGTTATCTTTGCACTGACTTGGAACAGGACCTGGTTAGGGAGCTATACTCTCCCGAAGTTGCTGCTCCAATTTTATCTACCCCTATCTTAAGGCAAGGAGTTACTGATAAGCTGATATGGCCTCATGTAATGCGTGTTCGATATGAGGTCAAAATTGGCTAACAATTGTTGTAGGCATTGGAAGTAAGGAAAATAAGACAATGGATTCTAATTTGAGGGTCATAACTCTTAGATGGAGAAATCTTGTGGATCTTGAAGCTTCCTTTGAAGTCTGAATTTATTTTATTTATTTATTTTGTGGAAGTTTTGGCATGAGGACTTATCGATTAAAACAGAATAGTGAATGAAACATAGTGAGTTATAGTAGGTGTGTCTTATGCAATGAGGAAGGGAAAAACTTGGATCATTTATTCCTGCAGTGCTATGTTGATTGAGCTGTATTGTTTGGTTCAGAATTGACCCTTAGAACTGTGTTCATTTATCCTTGCTCTTTGAAGCAATGATTGCCGCAGTTGATGGAGGATTTTAACCTTTCACAAACTGGAATATGCCTGTGATGTTCTCTAAAATGATGTTTGAGGGTAAAAAAATGTCCGCTTCAGAACTGCTAATGCTCAGTAAAGCTCTGTTTTGCAGGTATGTATAAGTCTATAATGCACCAGGCAGATCAGAGTAACTGCAGGAATGTACCAAGGCAAGTGTGTCTAATTGTGGAGGATTGCTAAGTGTTGCTTTGAGGGACACTGGCAGAGAGGGTATGAATGGGTTGATTTTGGCTGTAGCTACATCAAGCGCTGGCAGGAAAGTTTTTGGTAGGTGATTGCAATTCTGCCATATGCAACCTTGGCATGCAGCTAGATGCCCGGCTGTTCGAAAAGCATTAACTTAGGCTATACAACTTGCTTTTTGCAGACTTGTTGCTTCAATAAGTAGTAGAGGATTGGAGGAACTCTGTTTGGGAAAGATGGTTCCTTGGCTGACCATGCCCATTTCACATGATGGAACAAACCAAAAGACCTAGCTCCAAATCGTAACTTGATTAGGCTATATACCATCATATAGACTCAAGTAGAATTAGAATTAAAAGACAGCAGTAGACAGTAGAGAATTCTGACCATACAACTGACTAAACTATAAATTACTAACTCTGTCATCTGGTGCATATTCATCTTTACAGTAATCAAACTCAAGCAGGCAAGCAACTGTATAGACAAGGTTGAAAAATGGAGAAGGTAGCCTACTTGGATAGGTAAGCCCTCTTGTTCTAGTTGTTTTTGTTGTTGTATTATATCTAGAATTTAAGGTTTCTCATTGGTCTTTTTATTTAACCTGGCGTATTATATAACGACCTCACCTCAACTGAATAGATATTGTCCTCTTTGTGGCCTATATCCCTCGTGGTTTTGTTCTCCCCCCAATGCACACAGCAATGGGAAAAAATACCTCTGCACATTAAAGAGAGATCACTCCTTATAAACACATCCCCATGGAATCCCACATCGCCTAGGGAAGCACATGGGGATGTGTTTATAAGGAGTAATCTTCCTTCAATGTGTAGAGGTCTTTTTCTCCATTTCTATGTGCTTTGGGGGAAGAACAAAAGTGTGAGGGATATGGGCCCCAAAGCGGGCAATATCTACATAATTGGGGCGCGGTCGTTACATATTATATTTCATAGTGGAAAGATATTATATTTCGTAGTGGAAAGATGCTATCTCATTGCCCTTCTTTTTAGAAGTATTTACAATTTTTTTTTTGTTGATATTTTTCTTTATTCTTAAGGAAGTAAAAACAATATACTTTTGTTAGTAGGTATTTGAACTTAACTTTACACTTTGACTTGGAAATAGGACCTGGTTAGGGAGCTATACTCTCCTGAAGTGAATGCTCAAATTTAGCTTGCTGTATCTGAATGTGAGGAGTTTCTGATACACTGATATGGCCTCTTGTAACACATGGTCAATATGCAGTCAAAATAGGCTACCAATTGATGCATGCATTGGAAATAAGGGAAACTCAGGTAATTGATTCTAATCGTAGGGTTATAGCCCTTCATTGAAGAAATCTATGTAGCTAAAAGCTTCCTTTGAAGTTAAGAGTTTTTGTTTGGAAGTTTTGGGAAGAGTACTTCACCATGGAAACAGAATAGTGGAAATGAAACATAGTGACTGATACTAAGTGTTTCTTATGCAATGAGGAAGAGGAAAACTTTGATAATTTATTCCTGAAGTGCAGTCTTGCTTGGTCTGTATGGTTTGTGTCAGATCTGACCCTCAGGACTGAGTTCATTTGTCCTTCCTCTTTGAAGCAATGGTTGGCTCAGTAAACAAAGGATCCAAATTTTCATTAACAAGAATCTGTTATGATCCCCAGATTGTTTATCATAACTCTGCAGGCCTTGGGTATCACTGCAATAAAGTGATGTTTGAGGGTGCAGAATAGTTTGATTATGAAGTGATAATGCTGAGTAAAGGTTTTGTTTTGCAGGTATGCACAAGCCTATGATGTACAAGTGGTGGATCAGAGTAATTGTAGGAGTGTATAAGCGAGAGTGTATCTAGTTGTGGAGGGATAACAGGTGTTGTTGACAGTTAAGGGGCACTGGCAGAGAGAGTGCAAATGGGTTGGTTTTGTGCCTACGCAGCAAAATCATGTTTTAGCAGGAAAACCTTTCTGCCATTTGCAACTGAATGGAAGCTTGATGCCCAGCTGTTCGAAAAGCATTAACTAAGTCCATACAGCTTGGTTTTTGCAGACTTGTTTCAATTAGTACTGAAGGAGTGGAGGACCTCCGTTTGGGAAAGAAGGTTACTTGGCAACTTCATGCGATGATTGAAGACCACAAGTGCATAGAAGATGTAAAATGAAGAACACTAGTAGTGTATATATGCTGTGCATAGGAGAGTCACTGCGACAAGGGCCTGGCTACTCTTGCTTCAAAGTCTTATGAGCTTCTTTTGGAGCTTGCAACTTTATTACTAGGCAACTCTTCTGGCATTACTGTATCAGAAAACAAAAAAAGTTATCGCTACAGATTTTTTAGACTAATTTATGGCTTTGTAGTGTCTGCATTTTAAGACATTACAGAAGATATTCGTTTCTTTGTGAAAAAATCGATGTAAAATCTCCTGTTAATTTGAAAAAGGGCATTTCAATAAACTATCAAATGGCTCTAGCTGAGTGAATCTTATATACATTTTTTTAATAGTGAAGTTTGGACTTGTCCTTCTTCTTTCTGACTTTTAGCATCGCCATGGCATGATTGGCACTGATGAGTAATGACAACTCTGTGAGAGAGTTCATGTGACGTTATAGAAATTGTCATTACTCTTTTTGTCGTGTAGTTTTTGTTCTTGGATGCACCACCAAACCTCAAAACTAATTAAGAGTGACCATGCTGTTTTGTTCTATAGAATTTGTACTATTCTCTATCTTATCTGCTACTCATAAAACAAAGACAAAATATTCAAACCTGACAAAAAAGTTGAGTGAAAAGCGACCTTCCCAAATTATCTTCTTTTTTTTTTTTTTTTAAATCACAATCTATCCAAAAAAAAAAAAAAAAAACCAAAACACTATTTTGGTCCTTATATTTTAGGGTCACCAATTTAGTCCTTACATATTGGTAGATTGTAGTCAATTTAGTCCCTGTTATTTTAATTTACAGTCAATTTAGTCTTTGTTATTTTAACTTGCAGTCAATTTGATTCCTACTGTTAACTCGTTAACAAAAAATGTCTACATGTCAAACAGTTTGCATTGTTGACATGTTTAATGTTTAAATATTACATAAAATGCTGATGTGGCAGAATTTTAGGGGCTACATAAGTGCTTAGATGACAAGAAAACTCCACGTCAGCTTTTTAAAAAATAATTTTCTTTTCTTTACCAATTTTGTTCCCATCTTTATTTATTTTTTTCTTTTTAATTTTATTACAATTTCTTTTAGCCACCACCAATCTTTGACAACCAAGTCCTCCGTAGCACCTAAAAATATCCTCCATCACAGATCTAGGAAACCGATGTGAGAGACAGAGAGCAGGAGCCTTGTGTTTGGAGAGAATCAGAATAAGTGATAAAGGGTTAGATTTAAGTTTGAATGTGAGAATTGAGGGTTTATTTGAGTAAAGGGGACAAAGAGAGGCAGATGCTTGTGCTGTGGTGGAAGCGGCAGTGGCGGCAATGAGCGTTGTTGGGAGGCCGAAGCTTCTCTCTCTCGTATTCTCTGTTGCCGTCATCGCGTGATCTGCAAAATGGGTACATGGATAATGGATTTGATTGGAATGTGTTTCAGTATTGGGTTCTCTTGTTGTGTATTCTTTTTTAGATGTAATGATTTTGGTGTACATGGATCATCTGAGCATTTGACCATCTTCTTGATCTGTAAGCATATTTTGATTATTGGGATTACTAGGAAGTGAAGATTGGGTTTCAAAATGTTGCTTCAACTCTAGGAAAGGTGGTTCAATTCTAGTGCATTAATCTAATAAATGATAAATGGAGGCATCCTCCCATTCCTGTTTAGAACTGGTAAAAGGTGTGTCAGTCTGTCATCAAAGGAAATGTTCTTCTATGATTCATTTCCAGAAGAAAAAGATTTTACCCAGATGTTGCCATTGGACATAGCCTCTCGTGGTGACCTATTTCCAAAACAATGAATGAATAGTTTTTTTTTTTTTTTGATGAGCGAATGAATAGTTTCTAAACAAAGAATGGTTAGAGAAATTGTAATAAAGTTAAATGAAAAAATAAAGATAGGAACAGAATTGGTAAAGAAAAGAAAATTATTTTTTAAAAAGTTGATGTGGATTTTTCTTGCCATCTAAGTAGAGATGTAGCGAATAAAATTTTGCCACATCAACATTTTATTTAATGTTTAAATATTAGACATGTCAACAATGCAAACAGTTTGCTACGTAGACATTTTCTGTTAGTGAGTTAATGGTAAGGACCAAATTGACTTCAAGTTGAATATAACAAAGACTAAATTGATTGCTACCAAAATATAGGGACTAAATTAACTGTGACTTTAAAATGTAGGGATCAAAATGGTGTTTTCACAAAAAAAAAAAAAAAAAAGTCACAATATAAAATCTATTTAGAAACAACTAGGAACTTCCCAACACTAACATGAACTCCAAATAATAATGGTCTTTTGGTTGTATTGTTTAAACAACAGTTTTCATTGTTCAAACAACACAACATGTATTTTCATAATACTTTTTCATTCACACGTATTTCCACTATACTTAAACAACGCTATTAGAATAATATTACCAAACGGACCTTGATAGCAAGAAATCAAGAAAAATAATAAATTGGGTGATATAATAGAGATATGGTAACTTTGATTTTTTTAGGATTGGGGTAAGTAAGAGAAAATCAAACAAAGATAAAATATAATAAATAGTAAAGGCAATTCCAATCACGAAACTTCCTACAACTTTCCTTAAGAGTGTGTTTGGTTGAGGTAAAAACAGGAATGATGGAAAATAAGGAGAGAAAAATATGATAAAAAATGTCATTTTTCACTGTTTGGTTGAGGAATGAAAATATGAGAGACAGAAAATAGAGGAGAAAGTTTTCCCTCCTGGCCTACTTTTTTTATCCTCCCAAATTGGGAGGAAAATGAGGAGGAAAAAGTGATGAGAAATCAATTTTACACAAATACCCCATCACCTACCCCTTACATATTATGTAATAAGGGTATAATAGTTAATTTATATAAATTACATTTTCTATCTTTCCATTTTTCTTTCCAATCAAACAAAAGAGTTTTCTACCCTCCCACTTTTCCCCCCCTCCAACCAAACACAGAAGAAGGAAAACTAAATATTTTCTATATTCCCACTTTTCCATCCTCCCACAATTTTCTATCTTCCCACTTTTCCACTCCTCCAACCAAACAAACCCTAACTCTCCAACTTAATCCTACTATAATAGTTTTCCTCTTCAATTATCGTCTCTCTATTTTTTTTTCTTTCTTTCTCAAACTGAGCACATGGAAAGTTTTTCTTTACCACCAATTGTTTGTTCAAGCCTATTCGTCTCCTTGACCTTGACAAGATGGTCCCCATCCTCAAGGTCCTCTCTATTCTCTCATGCAATGTTTTGTGTGAATTTTCTGTTTTCTTTCTTTTTTTTTTAATTATATTTAGGGTCTGTTTGAGATCTACTTATTTTGCTGAAACTGAAAATTTCTTCCTGAAAGTACAATAGATAAAAGTAAAAGTTAGCTGAATAGTATAATGAGACCTATAAATAGTATTAAAAAGTGTCGTAGGACCCACGAATAGTAGTAAAAATAAGTTGCATAGTAAAATAAGTTGAAAAAAATAATTTTTGCCAATTTCAATTTCTATTTGGATGATGAGAAAGTAGCGGGAAAGGAGAGGGCATGGATATTTTTTCTTGGATTTTGTGTCTCATTTTTGGTTTATCTTTGATACAATTTATACTTACCAATTGTGATTGGCAAATTACAAAAGTTTTTCTCTTACTATTATTTGAAAAAAGTTAACTGTAAGCATATTTGAGAATAGTTGTAAATCTCATATAATTTTTAATTTTTTTTTTGATGAAAATCTGATATAATTTGTGTTGTTTTGGTAAAATTAAATGGATGCATCATTTTAGTTTTGATAAATTACTTATTTGGTTTTTAATTTTTACACTATGTGTCAATTTGGTCCTTAATTTTTTTTTAGTAAATAACAATACTTATTAAAACACGCACAAAAATAGTAATAATAGTATTTTAAACCGGGTTTATAATGCAATACATAACTAGAGTACATTACAAAAGGGCCTAACCTTTGTAGTTGTAGATTGAGATTATAAACATCGGATACTAGACACATACAAGTAATGTAGGATAAACATCCCTATTTTTTGTTGAGTAACCAGTAATACTTATTAGAACATATATAAAAATAGTAACACATACAACTAATGTGGGATAAACATCTTTATTTTTTTTTTAGTAAACAATAATACTTATTAGAATATACATGAAAATAGTAATAATAGTGTTTTAAATTGAGCTTATAACACATTACATAACTATAGTAAGACTACAAAATGACCTAACTTTTATAGTTGTAGACTGTGGTTATAATAGTGGATACTAGACACATACAACCAATGTAGGATAAACATCCCTATTTTTTTTAGAAAACAGTAATACTTATTAGAACACATATGGAAATATTAAAATAGTAATAATAGTGTTTTAAATCAAGTTTATAATGTATTACATAACCTGAGTGCAACTATTAAAGGGTCTAACTTATCAAAAAAAAAATTATCATAATCTATCAAATTTGGTCCTTAATTTCAAGTGTGTTAGATGGTATGTGTATTGCCATGTCCATGTGGAATAAAAAAAAAACCGTTTATGGTTTTGTAGCTGGGATTGTAAAATTCCCACAATACTGTTATGGAAAAATTCAATATTTTCAATATCCCTTTAATTATAGCAAAATAGCATGGGGACTAAAACGAATTTAATGTGGCTTTGGACAAAAAGAAAATTTTAATTCAAATTTTCTATTTAACTCACGAAAAACAACCCCCTCAAAAAAAAACTCACGAAAAACAATAGCACAAGGGACAAAGTACATATCACGGAAATATAATGGAGAAACTGCTATATTCTAAAGTAAAAGGAACTAAGCTCATCAAAAAAAAAAAGTAAAAGGAACTAAGGTTTTTGTTAGTCAACCGATGCTTTCGGTGTTTTTCTAAATTTTTATAAAACAAAACAATTTCTTTTTGGGTGTTTCTAACTGAGATACGAGTTGAAATCTCTTTTCCCCCATTATTGATTTAAAAAAAAAAACACTTTTATATTTCATGCTGAAAAGTTAAATTTGTACCAAAGTTTTTAATTTTTTAATTTTTTACGGTTTATTTATTCTGATAACAGTCTGCCTAAGTAGTTGACAAAAAATAATGTGTCCAAAAAGCTCTTTTATTCTCACCGTGCTCCTTTCTCGGTGTCACTCTCAACTCACTCTCTGAAGCTCTCACATCTCTCTGTCTCTCCTCTCAAAACTCTCTCAAGCTCACTCTCTCAAACTCTCACCTCTCTGTTTCACCGCCGCCGGCCCGACTCGATCTTCAACGTCACCGCCCACCGAAGCTCGACGTCACCGACCCACCAGCCGACCAACTTAGTCGAACTCCCAAGCCACCGATCCGCCTCAGACCCACGCCGCCAATCACTTCTCTTCCGCCGATCCACTTCAGGTCAGTTGTCTCTGTCTTCTTCATCTACATGCTTGGGATTTTTGATTTGGGTATAACATCAAAGAAAAGGATGGATATTTTGTTCTCTGCTGGAACGGGTGTCCCTTATTTTCCATTTCAGCTTGTCGTGAAATTGCAGTAATATAACATTTGTCGTATTGATCAGCTAAACTTCACTGGCTCATCGTTTTGCTAAAATTTTCTAGCTTTCACGATCAGTACTGCAATTCCATTTCACAAATAAGTAAAGTTTTCACTTTGCACTGCACACACCCATCTCATTTATTTCTCTCATATTATTCCCTCCTTGAAATGAAAAATACACATCAAATGGTTTTCTTCTTCTCTAATTTATCTTTCCTTTTAATTTTTTTTCTTCAGTCTTAATTGATAGTACTTAAAAAAAAAAAAAATCTATTTTGTGTTTCAAGATTTACTGGTATATTTTCAGCAGCTTTCATGAGTACCCAAAAAGATTGGTCATCATGTCCTTCAACAGCAACATGGAAATATGACGTTTTCCTCAGTTTTAGAGGCAAGGACAGCCGGAACAGTTTTGTGAGCCATCTATATTTTGCTTTGAAACAGAAGGGCATTTTAACTTTCAAGGATGATGTACAACTTGAGAGAGGAAAATCTATTTCAGATCTATTAGAAGCAATTGAAGAATCGAAGTTTGCTATTGTCATTTTTCTCAAGAAACTATGCATCTTCGAGATGGTGTTTGGAGGAACTTGCAAAGATTGTTGAATGCAAGAAAGAGATGGGAATGGTTGTTTTGCCAATTTTCTACAAAGTGGATCAATCTGATATACGGATACAAAGGAACATTGCTCGAGCCTTTGTTAAACACGAATTCCGTTTTAAGAAGAATCTAAAGAAGGTGCAAAGGTGGAAAGATGCTTTGAAAGAAGTTGCCAATATCTCTGGATGGCATTTACAAAATAGGTAATTTAATTTAACATATTTCTTTATTTAAAATGTTTCAAACAACTCTTCTTACAGCATTAAGCATATGATTTTATTTTATTTTTGAGATAAGCATTAAGAATACTAATAACAGGACATCAAATTTTTATTTATAATACATCTAACAACAAGAATTAAGCATTTCTCCCAAAAATTTTGGAACTAATGAGTAGGGCCAGCTCAATATAAGTTGATTTTTTTTTTAATATTTAAATATCAATGAAAGAGTAAAAAAAAAAAAACATCACACTTTCTGAGAGTTGAATAAATTGGAGATTCTTGATTCAGTTTCTCTTTATCTATATATATATATATATATATATATATATATATATATAATATTAAGTTCTCAACGTCATGAGTTCAAATTAGATATCAGTCTTTCCTGTTGAATTGTATAAAGCTCAACTAGAAATAGTAATACAATATTAATAATTTTTAAAGGCTTAACTTTTAATAAAAACCCCCAGGGCAGGGGATATACCCACTCCAAACACCTTCTTCCACCCATTGAAGATGTAAATTATACAACCTTCAAATGCAATTATCTACGTAATTTTCGGGAAAAAAAAAAAAAAAGAGTTAAGGACTGGTCAACCTACTTTTATTGTTAAATACTTAAATTGTATTGTTAAAATGATCAATATGGTAACACAAAGCGAATAGGGTCATTTTGGTTCAGTGATTTGTGTCACTTATTTGTGCCACTTGCTCCCTTCATGGAAGAATATTGGACTTGTTGGCAAGGAGAAACTGTCACACTGCTTGGAGACAAGAAGACAAGTGCAACTGATTGTATGACCATGATTCTCATTCTTGTTGCCTACACTTAGTCATTAAAATTTTTTAAAGTGCAACAATAGCATATGCATACCACTGCAAACAGTATTATTTGAGTTTAAGTACTATGTCATTACAAATGATATATTGAACTATTATCTAGATTGCACTCAGATAGCGATGCTAATGCAACTTAGTCACAATACTTGGAAATTACAAGCATGAATAGTTTAGCTAGAGGTAGCATCTAGCTTCCTCCCTTGAGTAATTCCATTTGTTAAATGTTTCCCACTTCTTTAAGCGAATAACTGACTTTTGTATTCTTCCTTTTTCTCTTTTCATTTTTGTTTGCTATGAAATTTTTATTATTTTAAAGTAGGACAACAATTTGTAATGTTACTAAAATATTGTTTATGTGCATGTTAGACACTTTGTGGACATTGTTATTGTAATTGTCACAATGCAACAAACTTCATAATCACATCGTAGTTAGTGAATGTTCCTAAATTCAAACTATGAGGAGCTTGATCATAACTTTTATGAGAAATTAATTTGGAAATGCAAAATTTCTTCTAATCGATTAAAACTATCTTCATTAGAAACCTGTGATGCTTGTACCTATATGTTAATAGATGTGAAACCACCAACTATTTAAGATGCTTTCACAGGAGACAGTCTTCATAGCTAAAAGCATTAAGTACCATTTTGTTTGTGTTAGGATCTTAGAGCATTGGCTGATTCCGTGTCAAATTTCCATGTATTTAAATCTTTCAATTTCATTGTATCTTGTATTTTGGGGGTTTTATTGGTATTGAGTTAGTGAGTGGAGGGAGGCATGCGCTGAAGTTGAAGCTGAAGTCTGCAGAATTCTGCTTCTCCAAAAATGAATGTGTCAAGCAAAAGTGTGGTACAAAATCAAGATTTGAAGCTTATCAAAAAAAATCAAGATTTGAAAAACTGTTGCACAGAGAATTTTCCCCTTACTTCACTCATACAAAAATTGATTACCTGTAAGTCATTGTCTTTCTTCTTACTCTTAGTTTTGTTGGTTGCTGTGTTATCTTTTTATCTTTCCTTTGGCATATACTTGAACTTATATTTGATTTAATTTTAAATTCTAAATAGTATATTGCTAGCTGCAGCTTATCTTCTTTATTGGCACTTATTCCAACAAAAGAATCATTAAAGATTGTTGAACTTCTTGTCTTTTTTTCTTAATTAATTTACAAAAGAATCATTAAATAACACATATTAGTATACCTAGTTAATTTAATATGTGTATTATTAAATCTTATGGATTGGTTCAATTTGTAAAAGAATCATCCCCATTCTTGAAGCTACTCTTTTAATCCCAAAAAAGAAAAAAAGAAAAAATAGTTTTATAAAATAAACAATTGATTAGGGTAATTTTGGTTCAGTGATTTGTGTTGGTTGCCCCATTGATGTAGGATTGTTGGACTTGTTCATGAGGAGAAACTGTCACGTGGCCAAGAGAGAAGACAAGTGCATGCATGTATGCTTCTGATTTTCACTCGATCTAATAGATTGCAGGGTAAAATCTGCACTCTTGTTGCCTATATGCATGCCACTGCAAACCTTATAATTGGAATTAATTATTATGTCTTCAAATATTATACATGTGAACTCATGTATAGATCACAATTAGAATGATTAGTCTGGAAAGACAAAGCATCTAGCTTCCTCATAGAAGATTTTCTATGGTTTTGTAATAACCTTCAACCAAAGAAAATGCCCTTTATCTGTTTAAGATTTCAGCTTATTTTTCTATCCTTGTTTTTGTCTCTTTCTTTGAAATTTTTATTATTTTAGTATAGGATGGCAATTATAAAAGTTATTAAAATCATTTGTATTAGCATGTTTGAGGACATCGTTACTGTAATTCTCATAATACAACAAACTTTAGAATCAAATCACAGTTAGTGAATGTTCAAATTTCAAACATGAGGAGCTTGATCATAACTTATTCTTATTAGGAATTAATGTGGATATGCAAATCATTGACCAAATCATTCAACCGAGTTCTTGATATATCCAAATATCATCAACATTGTACATGATTGATTGATCCATGGCATCAGTTATGTTTTTGGTAATTTGCTTAAGCTATCTTCATTAGGAACCTAAGCTTGTTCAAAGATGTGCAGTAACCAACTCTATAAAAAGCTCTCTCAGGTGACAATCTTCAAGGTAAAAAGCATTTGATTCCAGTTTTGTCTATTACCAAAACAATGCTATGAACAAGTATATGTTACTCAATTGTTGACATTTTGTGATGAATCAATGATCTACCATAATAGAGCACTGAATAGTAAGTATATTTGAATGGCCTTAGCCATGTGTTGCTCTTAGTCTGCAATGTAAGGAAATCATCATACATGTCATTGTCTTATGTAATGCCTGTGTAGAAACATCGGTGAGACTTTAATAATTTTGCAATCCTTTCTTTCTCTACTTTTCGTTGCTAGATATTTTTCTCCCCCCCCCCCCCCCCCTTTTTCCTTATTCTTTTAAGACATTTAGGAGTTTCATAAGTTATATATATATATATATATATATCAGCGTAGCTTGAAAGAAAATGGGCGCTGCGACATGAATTTCCTCATTAATCTGTAAGATCAACAGTTTAGATTTCTTTTAATATGTAGTGGCCCTTTGATTATGTAAATTTTTACCATAAGACTTTTGTGCTTTTGCCTCTTGATGTACTGGAAAGTTTCTCCACCTTTTTAAAAACTTTTTCTCTGAATTAAATCATTCACTCCAAGTTGTCCATGCCCATTTCAGATCATGAGCAGGCAAAGCTGACCGTGCCCATTTCACATGATGAAACAAACCAAGAGACCTATCTCCAAATTGTAACTAAATTAGGTTATACCCTGTCAAAGAGACTCAAGTAGAATTAGAAGTAAAAGACAACAGTAGACAGTATAGAATTCTGCCCATAGAACGGACTTAACTATAAATTGCTAATCATATCATCCGGTGCGTATTCATCATAACAGTAATTGGATTCAAGCAGGAAAGCAACTGTGCTGACAAGGTTGAAAATTGGAGAAGGTAGCCTACTTGGATTGGGAAGGCCTCCTGCTCTAGTTTTTACTGTTGTTTTATTATATCTAGAATTTAAGTTTTCTCCTAAACTTTCTAATTAGTTTTGTTATTTAGACTGATGCATTATGTTTCATAGTGGCAAGATGCTACGCTTTAATAGTCATTCTTTATATATATATATATATATATATAGGCCTTCTTTTTTGAAGTATTTACATTTTTTTTTGTATTATATTTTGGGATATCCTTAAGGAAGTTGAAACAATCTGCTTCTGTTAATTAGTACTTGAAGTTAGCTTCTTTGACTTGGAAACAGGACCTGGATAGGGAGCTATACTCTCCTGAAGTGGCTGCTCAAATTTTAACTACCTGTATCTGAAAGTGAGGAGTTACTGATACACTGATATGGCCTCATGTAACACATGGACGACATTTGATCAAAATAGCCTACCAATTGCTGCATGCATTGGAAGTAAGGGATCTGGTAATGGATTCTCATCAGAGTTTCATGGCTCTTAGATGGAGAAATCTGTGGAGCTTGAAGCTTTCTTTGAATATGTGTTTTTGTGTGGAAGTGTTGGCAATAGTACATGGCCACTAAAACAGATTAGTAGAAATGAAACATAGTGTTAACCTGTTGTAACGCATTCTATCACATAAGCTTATATGAAAACTAAAGTAGACAGAATGGACTGAATAGGACCAAAGAGGATAGAATAGACCGAATAGTATTGAAGTGGACCAAAGTGGACTGATTAGGACCGAATAGACTAGAGTAGAGCGAATATAGAGCAAAGTGGACTAAATAAGACCAAACAAACAGAAATAGATTGAATAGGACCGAATAAGGCTGAAGTGAGTTCAATTGGTCAATAGTTTGATCCATTAAAATGTAGGTTTAATAAGTCTATATAATTTAAAAGTCATGATATTTGAAATATCCTAAAATTGCACAAACAAATATTTTGTTTCTGATTTTAGTGTCAAATACACGGTCTAAACTTTATAGCAAACAATTTTAGTCTAAAAAATTTAAAATGATTGCTTTTAGTAAAATGACATGACCAAACTAAAAACAAAGTGTGTACATGATTGTCTTAGGTTTGAGAAGCCTTTTATTCTATATTGACCTCATCAAGTCGAGAAATTTCTCACCCAAGCTAACATAACCCAAAATAGCTTTAAAATTCAACTCAACCCAACCTGTAAGGGTCAGATTGGAGCCATTTGGTTTGGTAAGGTCTAATAAAAAAAATATATCATTAAATCATTTAAATTCATTATTGAAAAAAATATTACAATATAGCCTAATTTTTTTTTGAGAGAGAATATAGCCTAATATTTGAATTATATTAAATAAATATCAAAATATTAAAATAAATCAAACTATCAAAATTTTACCAAGTCTCTAAATCTAAAATGAACCAAGTTAACAATTTTAAAATACAAAAAATTTTGAAAATTATTAACAAGGAGTTGTGTTATTTGAGTTGAAATGCTAATCCGAACCAGACCCAAGCCATGCTTTGTGGGGGGAATTTAATTAAAAAAAAGTTTGTAATCAACCAGACCCAATGGCCAAAGTCATAATTAGGAAACTTCTTACGACTTTATTACACAGAAAATTAGTTGGCATGCCGAATGTTCAATCTTCTAAAGAACAATCAAAGCTCTTCTGTCTCTTCTTTTTCTTAGTGGAGGAGTACATTACTTTAGACTGGTGTAAAGAAAACTTTAGACTAGTTACCAGGAACTTACTCTTTTGTCTCTTTCCTTTTCGTGGTGGAGGAGTACATTACTTGCATCCCATGTACCTCGCCTAAAGAAACCAAAAAATGAAAAGTCAAGAGTAAATGCATTAAGAAGTCTGTGGTAGTAAGGATAAAAGAAAAGGTGGAATAAAAAGAAAAGAAAAGAAAAGGTTGGAATCGTTTTCCTCATACAAAGGTGAGAGTATTGTCTAAGCACATAACAAATACTACAAAATAAGAAATTCTTCTATTAAAACTGTACGCTTGAGCATTGTTTCAAGAGGTTTTAGAGCCAGGAAACTAAGTTAAGGGAGGACAAAAACTCAGAGAGAAAAGAGTAATCAGTAAAACCCCAATACTGAGACCACTCAAAAAGACTACGATGGCATAAAAGTTTTAATTCATCCAACATCTTCCCTTTGTCCTCGAAGGATTGACAATTTCGTTTCAACCACACAATCCACATTAAGCACCTCGGAACCAAGTTCTAAATGTCCAAGTTATGCTTCCCAAGCCACTAATGCTAGCAAGATAAAAAACCTGCCATCGATCTTGGCATAACCCAAAGAATACCAAAGGCCTGAAACAAAGAAGTCCAAAGGGAGTGAGTAACAAGACAATGAAGAAGAAGGTGGTAAACTGACTCCCTATCACAGCAACACATACAACACCTGTTAGCCAAAAGGTGGCCCTTAAGCATTAAATTATCTAAAGTAAGGATCTGACCATGAGCGGCAATCCACAGAATGAACACCACGTGCTTAGGAATCTTTAATTTCCAAATACCCTTCCAAGGAAACAAAGAATTGGAGGCACCCTAGATCTCATGGTAGTAAGAACAAGTGTCGAACTTACCATCCCCTTTTAGCTGCCAGTGAAGAGTATCTCCCCTATTACCCCGAGGAATAGAAATTTGGATAAGCTGAAGGAGAGAATACGAAGTAGCCAACTCCCAATCTTCGAAAGCTCTATAAAACCTTAAATTCCACACTCTAACATTTCCCCTTTCTGGAATCCACAAAATCTCAGAGATATAAGCACCTTTGACCGCTGAACACACATAGAGCTCAGGATAAAGAACTTTTAAAGTGTTGTCACCAATCCACCTATCATGCCAGAAGCATATACAAGTGCCTTCACCCACTACAAAAGACAGATGCTTAGAGAAGCTCTCCCACCCTTCATTAATGCTTCTCCATAGGCCACACCCATGAGACCTCCTGTAAACATTAGTCCTCCACCCCCCTTGACCCTCACCGAATAGAAGCGAAGTGGACCGATGTATGTATGGAATTGGATTTCATAAATATATGATGAATAAATTTAAAAGATTAAATTGAGTACTCAACAAATTAAGATGTAGTAATCTACAAAGTGGCAGTCTATATTCATAATTTTGTATTACTACAGATATTTTATGAAGGGGTTGCATGTACAACAAAGTCTTGGGATATAATTTATAGATAAGGCCTAGAGTGCAATTATATTTATGTAGTGGTATTAAATATAGTTAATGGTAACTTTGGACTTATCAAGAGTTGACAGAAAAGTCCAAGACCCATTGGAGCTAGTGTCTTATTGATCCCTTTTGGTCTCACTTCAAGCCACACACTTAAGCTCAATTGGAAAGGACCAAAAGGCCAACCCAATTAGATAATCAGTTAGATACAAAAAAAGAAACATACAAAATTTTTTGTAAGAGAGTAAGAACATTATTGTGAAGTGGTGTGTATGTGAGTGTTAGACACTTTGACATTCTCCCTTTGAAAACTGATTGAGAGACCACACTTTTTGGGTGCTAGTGGAATTGGAGTGGCGATTGAAAGTGTTCTCAAATGATTCTGATCTTCGTTTGTGAAATTCACTGCTCCAAGGTACACTCTCTTGTTTTTAAATTCTGAAACTTACATAGTGCATGTTAACATTTATGAATGAAGTAGATCCGTTAACTTTCCGCTGCATATGTTTTGTATGAAATACAAACATGTTTTTATCCAACATTGGGGCCAAAAAAGGTCTCAATCAATTAAAAAGAGACTTGAGGGTGTTTTGTGAAAAACTCTCTTTGATTCATTATTTTCTAGTGAATTTTAGGTTTTTTCCATGGGATTTCTGTGTATTTTGAAAATGTACCATGTTAGGCTTTATATATTGAAAAAAAAAAAGGGGGTTTGGAATGACTCCCAGACAATATGGGATTCATTCCAAACCTCAGCCATTATTGCAGAAAACTTGTCTTTTTCGTACTTTTGAAACTCTAGCTGCGTGCGTAGGAATGTACCTGCGTATGCATGCTTTGGCCCACGTACACAGGCCACGACCCATGTACTCAGGCCGAGGGCTACTTTGGTCATTTTATTTCCAAAATTAGATTTTTGCTCATTTAAAAAGTCATATATCCTATTTTAACACTCCTCAAGTCAACTTAATATCTAATTAGGCTCTAAACTGGCCTTAGGCCTTGGAGTTCAAGAATCGTTGGGAACAAGGGCCCTAGTCGTAAAGGGTACAAAATGTTGTGTCTACGCTAACTTCTTTGCACGGATTCCAATACGTGACTAACTCCAACAACTTAATTGATTGTTGTTGACCGCAAAGTTTTTCACTTCATAAACATTGAAGAACAGGATGCACTAGTTTACAAAACCCTAAAGCGCACAAATGCAGTAGCTTCTCATAAAGTGTACGAGTTCTAGGTCTCTGTTTCCCTGTATGATGACTTCTAAAATAATCCATACATATTACTAGGGTTGTAAGAAGATAAACTCTAATCATTCAAGTCGTCATGGGCCGAATTTTAGATCTGATATTTCTGAAATCATAAATCTCGATAGATCGAGCTTGTGTCGAGCTTCTCCATTAATATCTGTCAAGTTTGTGTCAAGACTTAATGAAACAGTCTTTCTTTACTTGTTTCTTGGATCAACTTTCATGTCGTTAATGATATCACTTGCTATGTTTGAACAACATACACTTTGATATATTAAACCTAGCTTAGATCTACCCAATTACAAATAAAGTACATCTGTCAAAGGATTAGCCAATTACATAAAAAAAATTTATATATATATATATATATATGACCTTAGCACATAAAATAGGTCACATGCAAGACACTTTCACACAAATGAAAGCTTATCTATGTTGCTCTGTGTTGCTAAAGCCGCAACTAAACTCATTTACGCCCACGTAAGCTACAATTGTGAAGTTACAGAATTGTATGTAGCTGACACTTTTGTTTTTGTTTTTAAATAATCTTATGTGGAAATATGTTATTTGAGGGTTTTACACCTCATTAAAGAATTTAAACTCTAAATAAAAACTCCTGGAATTTAGCTTTACCTTCCTTCTATATTATATTTTCTATTTGAAAGTGATTACGATGATGTAGAGCTTTAATCTTTTTAAAAGAGCAAGGTTTATTACACACGAACTATTTTATACACACTGAAGAGTAGAGGAAGGGGCTAGGGAGGCCATGGATAATTTTGGAAAAATAAAAAACCTCCCTCCCTCTTGTATCTTTGGTAAAATTAAAAAAAAAAAAAAAGGATATAAATTTTAATAATGGCCCCCCAAAATTGGAAATTTATTAGCTACTTTGGGAGTATACTCCCTCTCTCTCACATGGGGTGGGCCCTATGATGAATGAAACCTACCTCTATGTGAGAGAAATGAAGTATACTCTCAGAGTACCTAGTAATAACCCCTCAAAATTTTTATTAAAAACATTTAATACATTTATATAGTTGGCTAATATATTTTTATTGCCTATAATTACTCTTATTTCATATATAAATCATTAAATTGCAGTGTATTTAATGTATAGTCGTACACCATACTTAATATAATAATATTTTATTTTTACTAATTTACTTGTATATTTTTAGAGATGTTAAGACTTTTTTTTTTTGGCAGATATGAAAACACTTATTTGATGTAAATATTTTTTTTTACATAAGAAAATATCATATGTTAAATCAAAATTACAAACATTTCATGAATGAGCAACATATAAATAAATGTGTATATGTGTGGATTTAATTTATATATACATAGCTTGCCCCTGAAAAAATTTTCTAACTCCACCACTACACACACCCAAACAACAAATGAAATCTTGGATTCAAATTTGTGTGTAATTTTTTTCTTTTTAAAGTAAGGTTTATTTGCTTTTTGGGGCGTGTAAAACAATTTGTGTACGAGAGTTTGTGTTTAACCTAACTTAAAAATTTTCATTTTACTCCTTTAATTGGAAGAGAATTTTCTTAATATTTAGGGACAAAAAAAGGTAAATGTTTTTTAATAAAAAAAAATTATATAGGTTAATTATATTTTAAATTTTAACAACCAAAAGTATGACATTTTTTTTCCAATAGTTTAGGGTGGAAAAACAAATTTTAAAATGTTTTGATATGAAAAAATAATTCATGCAAATTTTAGGGACAACAAATTTTTTGGCTTAAGAAAAAAAAAGGCTTCTTCTAAAATCTATGAAATTATTTGATACATCTAAAGTACTACACATGTCGGATTCGTGTCGTGTTAACTTAAAAGTATACGACTATATGAGTCAACACTAATCCGAGATGTTTATTAAACAGATCAAGATTCATAACCCTAACACGACTTATCTATTAAACGGGTTAGTCGTGTTAACCTGTTTATCAGATTTTATCAAAATGAAAAAAAAAATATTTATGAAAAAAAAACAAATAAATATTTTTAATATAAAATTAAGAACTAACGAGTAATTGCATCACAAATAATCATTCAAAACTAAAATATATCTCAATATCACAAATAAACAATCACAATATGTCAAATAAAATAAACCACAACAACTAATAAGTTTATATACCTAGGGTTTGAAGTGTATATTGGTAAAATGTCATTTAATTAAACAGGTCAAACAGGTCCCATATATTGAACACTAACCCAACCCATTTATTAAACAGGTCAATCGTGTCAACTCAAATATGACACAAACTCATTAAGCCTCAACTCATAACCTACTAATTTTGTGTCATGTCGTGTCGAGTTCGCTGGTTATGTCCAATTTTGCCACCCCTAATTGGAACCTGCATAACCTTCTAATTTCATGTCGTGTTGAGTTCGCGGGTTATGTCTAATTTTGCCACCTCTAATTGGAACGTGCCTTTGCTTGCTATACTCACCCAAAAATAATAATATTATTAACATAACCATATCACTATAATAAGCTTGAAGATTAAATATGGAACGTGCAACTAAAGCTTATACTAATAATTTGAAGAAAAAGTGAGGAAAATGATATTACTATTAATTATGCATTAAAAATTTTATCTCTTCAATATTATTCTTACAAGATGAAGATGTATGGAAAGAGTGAATCACCTTGTTTGATACCTGGAGATTGTGCAAATTAAAGTACCTGCCCACCATTAAAGTGAATTGAGATCTTGGTCAGAGTTGCAAATCATAATTAACTTTTTAGGGTGTCTAGGAAAGTTAAAGAACATCAACACTACTCAAACGGATCTTCGTTCAAGTCTATCATAAGTTTTTTCTAAGTCAATTTTAAAACCATAGACCTAAATTATATATATATATATATAATTTAGTTCTAGTTTTTTCAAAGTGAAGCCGATGCACCATTTCTCAAGCAATAATGAGGTCATCAACAACTCTATTCGGCATGATGGCTATTGGCTAACTGTAAGGGAGATACAATATGAATTAAAGATGGGCCTCCCCTGATTGCCATTAATTTCTGTAATAAGCGTCTATGTAGTATTTCAGAGCCCTATAGGTGGATACTAATTGAGAGACTTGGGACACATGCATTTGGGGATCAAAGTATGAGAAAGTGGTTCTCATAATATGGGAGAAGAGCTTGAGAAAATGTTTGTTGGATTTAATATTATTTTTAAAAGAAAACTATTTAAACAATCTTGGGACAAAGAATTTCTCTTCCTCCTTCTTCTTCTTTTTTTTTTTTTTTTTTTTTTTGCCCCTCATTGATGCAAGGAAAAATATTGAACCCCAGAGTTGAATGTAAATCAAACACATGACATAATCATGGCCATGTTAGGATGATCATGCCTCGCTCAGGTTGGACCAACTTGTAGGCATGTAGCCCAAGATATTTAAACCTTCGGATTTATTTTGTCTCGAACCGGTCAGTTTAGGGTAAATCTAACATAACCCATAACATGGCCATAAAATCAACAGTTTGGGCCGAATTCATCATATGGTCAATGGCAACAAAAACAATACGTGCATAGAAATTTGATAATGGCTCTCTAATTGAAAGCTTTTGTAATTCAAATAATACCTCTTGATTTTAGATTTCAAATTCCTCATCACCATTGTAGTTATTGAATTTAATAAAAAAATTATTAAGAGTAAAGTATATATTTTACCCTTAAAACATGGAATTATTTTCATTTGGCCCTTTACATTTGAAAATTTCATTTTATCTCCTTATGTTTGATTAGGGGTGACCATGGATCAATCCACCCGCAACTGACCCAACCAAATGTGGTGGAGAAATGTTAGACCCACCACCAACTAGTGAAACAATCAGATCATGTGCCAAGTTCCGGTCAGTTTGGTCAAAACAGTCAACGACGAAGAAACTGAAAATTTTGCCCAAATTCGATAGAAATTTCATCAGATCTAGTGGATTTAACTCATCGATATCATTAGTTTTAATGGTCGGGTCAAGTGGCTCGTATTTTAGAGGAGCAACCCGTCAATTGACCCACTAGTGTCGGATTTTGAGGGTGAGGACTTGTCGCCAATGGCCAGAGAATTAGTTCGAGTAGTGGGTTGGTTAGATTTGGTTGGGTCATCGGTTGGCTTGGACACCTCCATGTTTGATTATGTTTTCATATTAGCTTTACCATCCATTTTTGTTAGTAATATGAACATTAAGTGTCACACTAACGGTTGGAGTGTGCACAACAATTTGTGTACAAGAGTTTTAGCCTTTAACCCAACTTAAAATTGTTCATTTTCCTCCCTTAATTGGAAGGGAATATTTAGGGACAAAAATAGGTAAATTTTTTTTAATAAAAAAAATTATATAGGTTATATTTTAAAGTTTAACAACCGAAAGTAAAACATTTTTTTCAATAGTTTAGGGTGGAAAAACAAATTTTAAAATGTTTTGGTATGAAAAATAATTCATGCAAATTTTAGGGATAACAAATTTTTGGCTTAAGAAAAAAAAAAGTTTCTTTCTAAAATCTATGAAATTACTCGATACATCTAAGGCACTACACATTCTCCTTATACAAATGAAGGTCTCAAGCATAAAATCTATACGTGGGTCCACCATTATATGAGAGGAAAGTGTCGTATATAGAAAACCATGTATAGAAAAAATATGAGCCCTCTTTATCATGACTAAAATAGCTCATTTCTATACCTAAACTAAAACAAATCTAAAACTTGCCACTTGTTTAACAACATGGGGTCAATAGCTTCACTCTTTTTTCAAAAATCAGTCCTTAATGACATCTCAAACTTGCTATAAAACTCCTTATCAAATCCTACACAAAAAGAACTCTTCACTCCAACTTCAACCACCACACTTAAACCTTCTCAGCAACTTAAGAGCAGCGAACATTTTAGGCTTTGTGTGAACATGGCAACACTACAAAGTTAAAAGACTCTCGGGAAAAAAAAAAAACAGTTATAGAGGGAAGAGCGGAGAACCAAGAGGAAGCCTAAATTTTTAACCAAAATGTCTAAAACAGAATAAAATGTGCACAACTCCCAAGTCCAAAAAAGCGTGTTAAATGTTAACCAAAAGATACTAAAGGAAAGGCAAAGAGAGTTCGACGTCAATAAGCTATTTGCACCCATCCAAATTTTAGAAGTCCGTTTGTATAATCTAACAAACAAAAAAAATTATAAAAGCCCCCTCATCAAAGCCCAGCCCCCTTACGTCTCTACCTCCCTCTTTAGTCTTTACGACGTGCCGTCCCTGCCAATCTCGTATGGACATGGAACCCCACAAACTGCTCGTTCTGTACGCCATTCTAACGGCTCTATCCACATCCTACATTACCAGTGAGTTCTGCTTTCCCCTTAGTATCAAATTTTTTAGTATTTAGAATTTAGCCTATGTGTCATGTCATGAAGAATGAAAAATTGAAAATGTTATTAACCCTACCTCTCTCTCTCTTTTTCTTTTCTATATCAGGCTCCTTGTCCAATTGGAATTCTTCACAAATTATTGAAAATAACAATACATCAGGCTCCCTGTCCAATTGGAATTCTTCACAAAATATTGAAAATAACAATGTATCAGGCTCCTTGTCCAATTGGAATTCTTCTTCGCAAAATATTGAAAATAACAATACACGGTCAGACACAATTACTACTATATTAAAAATATCAAGTTTTGTCACTGGAGCCTTGGTCGGGGGGCAACTCTCTGACAATTACAGTCCCTGGATTGCAAGTCTTACGGCAACACTATTTCTCTTCTGCGGACCGATGACAATGGTTCTATCATCGAATGCCATAATTCAATACACAGGCTATTTTCTTCTCGAAACTGGAACGTCTTTAGTTAGAGTTGCAGCCCCGCTTTACATTGCGGAAACAAGCCACCCTTCAAACCGAGGCAAGACTGTCTCTCTGACTGGCGATACCTTCCAGATTGGATTTTTTATATGCTATGCGGTACAGATAGCCATTACAGCAGCCCAGATCTCCTATCCGTGGAAAATTGCAGTCGGAATCTCCTGCGTCTTCCCTCTCATGCAGTTTCTGGTAACGATCAAACTTCCTGCAACCCCAAATATACAATTAAAAAAGGATCATGATGAAGATCTCGAAGCAAGAAGATCAATATTCAGAAAAATTGCATTAAGCTTCAAAAATCCTGCTTACCGTACGGCACTCTTGGCTGATGTCTCATTGATGGTGGTCCAACAAATTCTTGGAGTGGAAACAGTGCTCTTCAACGAACCTAAAATTCCCTTCAAAAAGGAATCCGACCTGGGCCTTCTCATCCTTCTGCAACTCATGGGATCGCTTATAAACTTTTTCATTGTTGACAAGTTCCCTCGAAAAAAGCAATGTTACGTTGCCCTCAGCCTGTTGGCCTTTGTATTGTCTTTGTTGGCCTGTGTGTTTCAGTTCAACTTGATCCATGGTCCCCTAGTTGTAATCACCATTTCAGCATACCTTTTTATCTTCTCTGCTGCCTTCGGTGAAATTTCGCAGGTGGTAAACGCAGAGATCTACCCTAAATATTTCAGGGGATCCGGAGTTGCATTGTCTTCAATCTCTGCTTCTGTCTCGAGTACCTTTGCTTCCCCTGCCTTATTATCACTTGGGGAGAAATTTGGGGCTGGAATCACGTTTGCTCTATGTGCTGGAGGTGCCATTATAGGCCTGATTGTTGTGCATATCTGCCTGCCTGAGACGAAGGGCCTCACCTTGATGGAGATTGCTGAAAATTTTCAAAAAAATGAAAACACAAATGAATAACTCAGTTAATTGAGAGCTGTCCAAGATAATTAAAGTGCCTCTGAAATAGCATCAAGTATGTCCAGCCACAATCTAGAAGTCAGACAATGAAAAAGGTTGAGGGGATGGCACTGTTTTCTTACCCTATTTGTTTTGTTTTCTTTCTCTATTCTTTTTTCCTCTTTTTTACCCTTTCAATTCTCCTTAAAAGTTATTATTTATTGTATATGAGTGAGTTACATGTGTGGATATATATATATATATATATTGCATTCTTTTCGTAATTTTGTAACTATGAGCTATAAAATTTCAAGGAAAAAAAATGTAATCATTTACTTTATTTATGTAACTATGAACTATAGAACTCCATGTCCAATTGTTTGCATCTATAAAGCAAAAACGCAGTCAGTAAAGCCTAGTTACTGATCTAATTGAACATGAACAAACCGTCATTGAACATTGATTTAGACATAAGATAAGATTTTTAAATTCACCCCCTCACCCCATCATTTCCACAATTAGACGTTATAGTTGTACAGAATCATATAATACTTCATTCTGATCATCACAACACATGATATTCAAATCAATAAAGACAAAATCAAAAGGGTCTTGGAAATAACAATTCTTTGGTGTTTACTCAATACAAGGAGATGCAACACAAGAGTATCATCATCAATGAAACATACATACGATCAGGAAAAAACATCATGGGAAAATAAAGTTAAAATTAAAACTTGTCTGAAAAGAGAGACAAATTTAAGGACTCGTTGAAAAACCCAAAAAATGGTGTCACTTTTTGTAACGAGCTACCTCGTCGTCGTTGGGGAAATAGCCCATGATTCGACCCGCTGAGTTCTGGTAAGCGCAGATGAACCCATCCATTAGCCCGATTAAGCCTCCGGTCACCATTGATGATCCCTTAATCCCTATTTTTCACACCTAAGTGATTCAAAATTTCATTATTCATTTCAATTTCAGAAATTGATTTGAAAAAGTAATGAGCGAGAGAGAGAGAAGAGGGGGGGTTCACCGGAGAGGTAGCCGACGGTGACGGAGTTGCCTGTGAGGTCTGAGATGAGGAAGCGAAGAGTCAATACCGCTAAACGGAGATAGAGATGAAATTGTTTTTTAAGGAATTTTGTCGTTTTCTAGAGGTATTAAGTCCGACGCATTTTTATAACATTTTAATAATAAATCTCAGTGGTCATTAGTTTAAATTTGCGTCAATATTATTTTTTTATTCTAATAATAGCAATCAGTAATAATTTGTCTTTTAAAATTTATTGTAAAAATATTATGAACATATTATTCCTCATTTTTAAAAGTGTTGAACCTAGTTGGAGTCAAACCAAATCTCGGAAGGATTTTATTGAAATTTACCCTTTCTTTTTAGAGTCACAAATACTATCTATCAAAATTGAGTTATACTAATAACACATAAAATAATACAATTTGTGTTACAACTCGCTTATGTGACAAATTATAAGTAACACAAAGATAATTCTTTTTATCAGTCACAACTTACCATGTCAACAAGTTACGAAACAAATTGTGCTACTTTGTTTGCCACAAGTATTATTCATCAAAATTAGTCAGTGCTCTACTTGTCTCTCTGCCACTGCTATCGTAAATTACAAAGAGGAAAACGATTTTGGGCCTCATGGGCTGAGTTCCAGCTCTTATTAGACTGGACTTATCTGCTTTTTGCTATTATAAGTTAGGTAGTTATTAGCTTCCAAAATTCAGGCTCTGTTTAGTATGTACGTTTTTTAAACGGTTTTAGTTTTTTTAGAAATATATAAATAAAAAAGTATATGAAAATACATATAATATTATTTAAAAATTGAAAATATGTGTTTAAACATATGTACCAAACATGCCCCAATCTTTTTCATGTTTTTGTCGGATTTGGCCGCATGTTTCAAGAAGGTCAATGCCAAATATCTAAGTTTTACCAGCCAACTCAATACAGTTTAAGCTCTAATGTAAAAAATTTAAATAGACATTTTTATATTTAGATCACTTAAATAATATTTAATTTGATATTGTAAAAAATTTTAATTTGAATTTTATTATTATTAGATTTACTAACACTAATTCACTTAATAGTGATTGGGTTGAATTTCAATTCCTTTATTTGAAAAAATAAGCTATTACAATTTGATGTGATAATTATGTAATTAAGGGCACTCCAACAAGATACATCAATTTATAGTAAAATTTGTATTTCTAACATCATTCATTATTTTGGACCATTTTAAAAGTAGAGAAAATATATGTATAGACACACACACAACCCATATTGGAGGAAAAAAAAAAAATCAAGCAACCCCCATTTCAAGGCCCTAGGCCATAGCTAAGTGGACTAGACCTAGGGTTTGGCCTTGAAATTTTAGAAGTTTCCTCCGAGCCAAAATGGTCATATACTACTATTTGGCAAAATATTTAGCAATATACCACTGTTTGCAAAATATTTAGCAATCCATCACATTTTTTAAACTCAAGTTTATGAAATTCAAGTTTGTTGTGTAACTCAAGTTCCAGAAACTCGAGTTCTTTGATAAAATAGCCTTCAAATTTGTCATGCTTTTTTTTTTATGGAACTTGAGTTCTTGGGAATCAAGTTACATAAAAAATTGGTAGAAATTTTCTATGAAACTCGAGTTACACAACAAACTCGAGTGTTAAAAAAATGGTAGATCACTAATTATTTCATAAATTCAAGTTTTAAAAAAGTGGTAGATTGCTAATTATTTCATAAATTCGAGTTTTAAAAAAGTGGTAGATCGTTAATTATTTCATAAATAGTAGTAAATCCACACATATTTTTCCAAACAATGATACTTTGGCCGTTTCCTCCAACCCCATTTACTGTCTTAAGGTATTTGCACCATTTATTATAAATAATAAAAATAATAAATAAATAAATCTTTCCTTCATTCAAAAGATTACTATTTATCCAAGCCACTCAAAGAAAACCTATATGATAATTCCAGTTATATCTACTCTTCTAGTCCTTTCAAATGAACACCCTTTCCAAATAACAATAATATTCTAACAATTTCGTTAGTTGCCCAGATTTGAAAGAATGTGTGAAACTAACATCTCGAGTTTTTAAAACTCGAGATTTAATTAGAACTCGAGTTTCTAAAGCTCGAGTTCAGTGTTGTTGTGCTATCCTTAGCTAGACAAAATTGCCACGTGGAGCCACGTAGAAATCGAGTTTATAAGACTTGAAATCTTCAGTATAACACCAAATCCACAGCATTTTCAAACGGCTCATTACAAAATCCTCAAATCCTCAAAGTTCAAAATCACTCACTCGAACACCCTTTTGCTCCACCCTCTCAAACTCACTCACTCACTCTCAAACAATTGTAGCCCAGTGCTGAAGTAAAATCGTAGCCCACTGTCACGAAGGTTGTCACTCTCAAGCAATCATGGTCCATTGTCAACGCCGTTCGTAGCCCACCATGCCGAAGGTACTCTTTCTTTCTTCTCAATACTTTGTCATTTTTGCTTCTTAGATTCCTCTGTCTCTCTCTCTTTCTCCAAATTTTGAATTTGGAATTTCATGATGTGTGACCTAGGTTTTTTCGTTTTTCAGTTTCAGATCTTTTTGGGTTTTTTTTTTTTTTGGTGTGTTTTTGTTGTTGGTGTTGTGAGAATATGGTTATGTTTTGGCAATAACATTAGTTTTTATGTGATTGTTAGAATTGAAAAACTAGGAAAGCAGAAACTTAGAATTGAACGTCTAAGTGTGTTAAGGATGGTTTTTAGAATATTGTTGCAAAACCTATTGTTAGAAAATAGAATAATTCTGAGAATGCTTCTTCTGTTTATCCTCTCCACTTCATACCATTGATCTGGTGTAGATGTCCAAGTCTAGCACTAATTGTCCAACTTATAAAATGTTCTATTAATAGTTTGGGGTTGGCTCATTGCATGGTAAAAGTTTAATTAAAGGACAGAATCTCCCCACTTACATTAGAATAGGTATCAACTTTCACATCCACTGTAGTCTTCCCACTCTTGTACAAGGTATTTATGTCACCAACAAATATTTGATCCCTCTTCAAACCTGTAGCTGTTAGTCCCTGCGATAAAAAAAATTAAGCATATGGGTACATTAGACAACATCATAAGCAAGAGGAAGGAAGATTAAACTTTATTTTATTAGCATAAAAACAAATTCTGCATTAAGGGTTTACTGCATACATAGAACATGCCTTGGATGAAGATCTAAACATCCACCTTGTTCTTAAAAGGAAAGGAGGTGCCATTTGAGCTAGAGCTCATTGGCTTTTTGTATTTCTAATATAGGAAATGGAGGAATATTTCTAATTACATTTTACCCATTTCCTTCCATACCACTTATTTCAAAGCTGCTTTAGAAAGAAATGCATGTGCAAAATACAGAGGTGCCAGAAATTATGGCCAACATTGTTTGAGGGAGAAAAAAGAAGAAGAAAGGAACATGTAGAGGGAAAAAGAAAAATGACAACAGCAAAGAAATGAAAACATGAGACAAACAGTCAGAAGAGACCAATACTTGTAGCAATGAAGGCCGTTGACAAGACAAATACTGATGACAAATACTGATCTGAACTTCATTTTTTTTTAAACGAATTTGCTTTACTAATCAGAGCTTAGCAGATAAAAATGTATATACATTGACTAGAGTACATAAATCCTTTTGGATTGTAAGTAACTAATGCACCAGTGGGTTTTGAAACCATGACCTAACCCTCATCCACCCATTCGTATGGGAGGAAGAACAACCATTTGTGGCAGAGCTCATTGACATACACAAATTCTTCCCTTTGAGGAAAGCAGAATCTTGACTTGCATCCTCTAGTCATGTGAGAACTTCCAAATTGAAAAACAATTTATCCAAACATTTCAACACTGCTAAATCATGTTAACAAATGTGTTAATCATAGAAAATTAGAAGATCAATAACAAACATGGTCAGGAATGGTACATTAGGATAGAATAGGAAGATTAATGATTGGGAATCAGAATCAATGGACTCCATGTTTGATACATTGTATTCCAATATACCAATTTGTGAAGGTACTGATTGTATGAGGCGGAGGTTGAATAGCAATAGTAAGTTTGATGTTTGATCATATTATGGAAGCTTTTTGCTTGGAATTTCGCCCCTGATGTTTAATGTAGGCAATTTGAAGGGAGAGGAAGAACTACACATTTAATGGGGTGTAGGTTTCAATTATTGGCCTGAAGTCCTTATTTTTGAGATCATTGTTCAAGTGGTTATGCACTCTTGGAACTAGTTATATGAATTCAATTGTAGATTTTACACTCTCTTTAGAATGTAATTATTTAGGAGTACTTTGACATGAGATATCTCCTCTAAAAATTGTTATTCTTTTTATTAGTAATTACACATGCTCCCAAAAACCCACGACCTCGCCTTCCACCTTGCTCTTACAAAGGATGATGATTGCATTTGAACTAGAACTTGTAGGCCATAAGGTATCTCCTCCATATCAATCAAAGTTATTATTATTTTTATATAAGTTATTTTAGCATCCATTGCCATTGTGACCAACAACTTTCCCTGATATTTACCATACAGATGGGTCCCATCAATTCTGATAACCGGCTTGCAGTATTTGAATCCTGATATGCATTGACCGAAAGACCAAAACACATAATGCAATAATACGATGTCATCTTCATCGGTGGGTGTGATACGATAGAATACTTGGGTAGTCGGGTCCTGATCAATATATGTCATTAGCAACTTTTGCAGCCTTTGGTAAGACTTTTCCCAATTCTCAAACATCTTCACAATCGCCTTTTGTTTCGCATCTCATACCTTGTAGTAAGAAGGCTTATGGCCTGTATATTTCTCCTCTGTCATAGATCTGAGATGCTTAATTAGGGTAGTGTGATCTTCACATAACTTCTTATGGATGTCTGCTACAATAAAATTACAACTCATTATTCTACCATCATTTCGCACCCCAGTCGGTATACATGTGTGAGGACCCACATACACGGTGACCATCCATAGTTCGTGGAGATTGGACTTCATAACTGTGCAGACATACCACCTGCATAACTCATGCACATATTTCGCACAAAGTTTTTTTGTTGTCAACCTAGTGATCCTAAACTGTTTGTTTTCCTTAAGAGCACAAATTGTTTATACGTGCTTCACCTCCACTTTATTGGCAAAAGTCAACCCTTTGCACAAATTCATCCCCTCTCTCCAAGTAGACACAAATGGCATCTCAATATGTGAAGGATCAACCATATTTTCCCAAGTATTTGTAGAAAATGACAACGCAGGAGGTGCGTAGGCAGGGATTGTGTTCGTAATGTTTTGGACACTAATAACATTGTCTGCATCAGGTTCACTATCGTCCAATGTCTCATCGTCATCAATATCCCTCTCAAAGTCTTCAAAGTCTCGAAAGTACCCTCTGTCAATCATGTCTTCATACTCATCTCTATCGGCAAAATCTTCACCGTTAATGGCAAGATTCTCATCAACATAGTCGTCATCATCATCGTTATCATCATTGTTAACAGCAGTAGTCTCATTAACATAGTCGTCGTCGTCGTTGTCGTCGTCATCATCATCATCATCATCGTCGTCACCATCGGCATGAACATCATCATCCTCTACATATGTAAAATTCTCATATTGAGCGTCCAGAATCGTAACCTGTAAGCTTGTGGTTGTTTGTTGGATATCTTCTTGCCAGACCGCACGCGGCTCCAACTGTATGTACAACTCAATGTTAGTTACTTCAGCTATTCTCTCCAACTTGTCAAACATGATCTTTACATGTTTGTCTGTCATGTTTGTCTGTTTCTATCGCCATATACTTATAATTAATCCGGTACTTCAGGATTTCATTTGGCATATAATAAGTAATTTGTATGTTGTGTACAACAGGATTCTCATACAACTCTTCCATAACAAACATCTTGGGTATAATAGGTCTTTATATACGGCCCTTCAAATGGCAATCCCATGTTCGCATTGGCATTCTTAAGCAGACCACTGTGGTATAGGATTATATCAATTTCAAGCATTGTGAACCTGTTCAAGTCAAGTTACTATGTTAGTTAAATCACATAATTCTAAAGTGGGGGGAAAAAAAGTAATGTGATCTTAAGGCTGAGCATATTCTAGCCAGATATAGAGTGCCCTATTGCCCATTAATATCTAAAAGCCAAGATGTAAACATTTTAATCCTAGTGGATGGAGAGATGGAATTATCTATTACTCCATTGTGTGGTGACCTATAATGCCTAAAAGGGTTCTGAACGAACTAGGTGGGTAGAGGAGTATGATTACATACCCATTCATTACATTCATTCACTACCCATTTCATACCCATTCATTACATTCATTCACTACCCATTTCATACTAAAAAAAAATGATGAATAAAGTAAAAAAAACTTGTAAGATCATGATAAAAATAAAAGCCTAGAAATGATGAATAAAATTTTGATAACAAAAACCATGTAAATAAATACTCAAAAAATTAACACTAACAAAACAAAGTTCTATGATTCACAATATTGGCAAATTAACTAAGTTATGTTAACTATCTACAAAATAAATAATCAAACTCTTTAACCCACACCCATAGATAACTAATACCCAACTATAATGACAATCAAATTATGCAAACCCTTACCTGAAATATGAATTTGTTGAGTGAGAGAAGCAATGTGGTGTGAGAGTTAGTGAGGGTGAGTTAGTGAGGTTGAGAGACTTAGTGAGGATGCTCTATTTTGGGTGAGGAGGTTGAAAGAATGCGTGTGTTATAATACGGGCTGAGCAACTTATGCGTAGTTTTAAATGTTTTTCCCAGTGGAACTCGAGTCTATAAGACTCGAGTTCAATGCAAATTTTTAATTAAATATTCTTAGTAAATAAGAAGTTTTTCCCTGAGAAAATCGAGTCTTTAAGACTCGATTTTTATTTTCTACAAAACAAGTCTTTAAGACTCGAGATCTAAGTGGCATTTTAGTCGACCTTAGTGAGCATAAGCGAGCTCAAAGCAAGTCTTTGAGACTCAAGTTTTAATGTGGATCTCGAGTTTCAAAAACTCAAGATGTTAGTTTCTATTATTCTTTCAAACCTTACCTAACTTACTACATACATGCCCGTCACACTGCTAGTCTGCACATTCCCCCCCCCCCCTTCCCCTCTTTCAAACCCAACCCACCTTCCTTTTTTACCTTTTCAGGCGTGTATAAATTCCAAGTTAGTTTCGCACCAAAAGTTAACTATCTTTACTCTTCCATAAAAACTACCGACTTAGTGTTCAAGGTGTCTAACAACCAAATAAAGGAGCAATAACAAGAAAACTTCACTCTTCAGTGAAGTTGCACAAGTCCAAATAGATTCTTGAACTCCTCCATCACCAGCACACCATCAGGTCATTAGCAAAACAAAGACCAGTACACCATCTGGTCATTAGCAAAACAAAGATGAGTGAGGTTTAGACTTTTAGGGTGAAACTTGAAGGCTTTAACATTCTGCACCATTAACTTGGAAAACACCTCAAATGCCACTTCAAATTTGTAAAAGAATAAGAGATCACCTGGTTTAAAGTAGCCTACTAATGGAATCATACAGCGCAGCAGAAGGAAAAATAACGGATCTACTTCATACATAAAAGTTAACATGCGCTATTTAAGTTTCAAAATATAAGAACAAGAGAGTGTACCTTGGAGCGAAGAATTTCAAAACTTGAAGATGAAAAACACTTGGGAATACTTTCAATCTTCACTCCAATTCCGCTAACGCCCAAGATGTGTGGTCTCTCAATCAGTTCCAAAAGGAGAATATCAAAAAATGTCTAACATTTTTTACACCACTTCACAAGAGTGTTCTTCCAATTTCCTATGAAATCTCTTTTTCAATTATTTTCACTCAGAAAAATCTGCATGTTTCTCCCTTTGTATTTAAGTTAAATAATTTAACTGATTATCTAATTGGGCTGGCCTTTTGGGCCTTTCCAATTGGGCTTAAATGTGTGGCTTGGAGTGGGACCAAAAGGGACCAATAAGACACTAGCTCCAATGGGCCTTGGGCTTTTCTGTTAACTCTTGACAAGTCCAAAGTTACCATTAACTATATTTAATACCACTATATAAATATAGTTGCACTCTAGGCCTTATTAATAAATTATATCCCAAGACTTTATTATACATGCAACCCCTTCATAAAATATTTATAGTAATACAAAGTCATTAAAATAGACTGTTACTTTGTTTATTACTACATCTTAATTCCTTGAGTACCCGGTTTAATTCTTTAAGTTATTCATCATATATTTATGAAATCAAATTCCATAAATATATACTTTAGTAACTCCTTACTAAAGTGGTTAGGCCCAACTCTCTGAATAACAAACCCATTAAACTTATCTCAAGGGAATATTTTGTATCTCCGTTAAGAGACTATGAATTCCATCTTGAGAATATATGTTTCATCAACATTAAATGTGGCTGCCCAACATACTGAGATTTTGACCGTTATTATAGATCTCATTCCTGATATATCAAAGCAACCTACACTTCATGATCAGGTCCATTATCCTCTCAGGATTAAGAGTTCGTGCAAATATAAGTCGTGAGTTTATTATTCAATTACAGTCGTTAGGAGAATAATAAATTTCATACCAGTCCAGTTCAATATGTCTTAATTTTTAAAACATATCAACATATCAACTAGAAATCTCCATTTCCATGATCAAGACAAATCATCTTAGTTGATATGTTATAGTCTTCGCAGATAAAATGCCCAATTTCATCACCGATTACGAACTATAATTCTGAGTTTACAAAGAACTTGTGATTTATATCTTCTGTGACTAAATCACATAAATCACATACTATGCATCTCATGGACTATATGATAATGTCCCAATATTCATGTTACCAATATTTTCAAATAATTATACAACTTTATTAACCATAACATTAAGTCATATATAATGTCTTACATAATAAAATATATAGCATCATACAATAAGATTTAAGGACATATATCCCAACAATCTCCCACTTGGCCTAATGAGCCCAAATAAGTTTTCATCCTATCAACGTTAAGGATATTTAATAGCAAGTGGTACTTTTTTCTAGGAATATGGTAAACAAACTGGATACCCTCGTTTTTCTTTGTGGATTAAGAATTAGAAGATTAAGATGGCACACTTACACTTTCAGACAATAAATCTGCCCCATGAAGGCCTGTTATCTCCAAATCATTAATGGAGCTTGAAGTTGCCTGTATCGCTGGTCGTGAATTTGACTCCTTGCCACCAGACTCTAAAGCCACGAATGGATGTGGACCAGCCTGATTGCTTGGACCAACTTGAGCACTTTCCTTTGCTCTATGAGCACTTTCTTCAGCTTCCCTTTTCCTTTTTGTTCAAGGTATCTATCAACCTCAGCTGTAGTGCGGCAACCAGCAGCTCGGGCTTCCTGAATGGTAAAATTCATGCGGAGATGAAATTAGTTTGACAAATTGAAAGCATCATCATACTTAATACCAAAATGAAGCATTCCTATTTAGTATATATTTTGTGTTTGTGCACATGCATGGGTGTATAAAATATGATATCATGCTCTAGAGACGAGGAAGAATGGTCCACGACATGATATGCTTAATACAGACCATCTAAGAAAGAAAGGGAGAAGGAAGAGAGGGTTTAAAAGAGTACATAACCAAATGGGAAAAACAAGACTTGACAGGCCACAAATGCGTTGACCCCTTGTGATAAATTACGTTGATTAATTAGCCAAGTTTTTAATTAATCAATTTAGCATGCAATATCACGTGACAGCACAAAAAAATCACCAAACTAAGTTAAGCAGTGGAAATTAAATAACACGGTGATTTGTTTACGAATGGGGAAAACCTTACGGCAAAAACCCCACCGGGTGATTTAAGGTCACCACTCCCGAAACTCCACTATTATCACAACAAGCAGTTACAAGTAAGGAATTTCAGTACCTCACCAACCTACAGTTGAACTCTTACTCCAATACCCAATTGGACTTGTTTTGTAGTGACAGTTTCTCCTTTTCAATGCACGGCTCCCAAGTACGTGACTAACCAATTTGATGCGCGGATCCCAGTACGCGGCTTACTCCTTTGCACGAATCCCAGTACGTGACTCACTCACCAACTTGAGGAAGAAAGAATGTTGGCTCAAAGTTCTTCAAATCATCAGAGATGAACTAGGGCACGAACTTTGTCTTTCAGATCACAAATTGCATGAACAGGAAGTTCTGAATGAATGTGCAACTTGTATCTTCTGCAACTACTTGACGGCCCTTAAAATAATCCTTTTATATGTCTAGGGTTAGGAGAAAAGAAGTCCCAAAGACACATTCACGGATTGGACTTGAAACAGAATTGAAAAACTGTTTTCTTTAATTCTCGACAGATAGAGATGTCGAGAAGTGTCGAGATAGCTGTCGAGGCTCGGGCAAAACAGCTTCTTTAAAGCTCGATAGATGCATCTGTCGAGGTATGTGTCGAGCTTTAAAAACTTGCACTTCCTTGCTTGTATCTTGGACAGACTTTGACGGCTTCAACACTTAATCTTGAACCACTATTTCTTGAAGTGTTAAACTCATCCTAAATCTACCCAATTACAAGTAAAGTGCGTTTTGTCTAAGGATAAACCAATTACATAAAATAGCGACATATGTTCACAAACTTGAATTACATATGTCCTAACAATCTCCCCCTTTGGCAATCCGTGACAAAACCACAACATACAAATGAAGATATGAGAGAAGTCATAAATCACTCAACTTATACTCACTTGTTACATACAGTAAAATCTATCTTAACACAAACTCTTGAAAAACTTTGCAAGAAGAGAGTTTATGGCAAGAAGACTTTGACAACCTGTATTTCTGAAACACTTATAAACAAAACACATCAAGGCATCTTTATGTGAAACAGAAATAATAGATTGCGTACAAGTAAAGAAACATGTGTATAAAGATAGAAAAGAAACAACACAAGTAGAGGTAGGTGAAAGAAAAACATACATCATCATATATAGAAAGAAAATAAGTACAAAGTATGTCAATACATGATCAATGTATCTCTAAAAGATAAGAAAAGAAAAAAAATACATATGATCACCTCACTACATCCCTCAATCCACACTCCCCCTAACAAAAATGTCATATGCTAACACTCCCCCTAAGTATGACTACTCTCATACAAAACTACTCCCCTTTTTTGTCACGAGTGACAAAGGGTAGAGTGTCAAGTAGACATCTCATCCGATGAGCTCGCATCTCCATCATCATCATCAGAAGCATCATCGTCATCACCATCGTCATCAGCCTCAGTCTCAGTCGACACATGAAGTGGCGGAGGAGAAGCCTCTGGTGCAAAGCCGCCCATGGTCGCCTGTCGCCTGGCGATGCGACCAACAAGGACATTCACCTGATACAACTCCGTGGAGAGTGTATCTAGGCGAGCATCCATGCACTGTAGCTGTGCCATGATGTCTCCTAAAGAGATGTCGCTTGAAGAGGTAGAAGCAGATGCTCGAGCGGATCTGGAGGTGGCTGGATGAGTGGAAGGAGTGGCACCATCAGTCTGTCGCGATCGAAACTGTGCCTCGCTACGTTTTACGGTAACGGCGTCTATGGCAGACATGACGTGGTAAGGATCGGACGAGGGGAAAGGGATGGAAAAACGGCTCAGGATCCTCGTGATAGCGGAAGGGAAAATGAGCTTATCACGGGTGACCGTATCTCTATAGACATCTATAATGGAAAAGATGAAGTGAGAAGGAAAGTCTATAGAGAGATCCTCTAAGAGGGATAGCAAAAATTGAGCGCGAGGCTCTGTGATAGAGTTATAGTGAGAGAGTGGGTGCAAAACATAAGTCATCACCATGTTAAGAAAATGAGGACCTTTAGCAAAAGGTCGACATGGTGTGTACATATGATCTCCCCAAGAGGAAGGACGCTCACAGAACGCCGAGATCATCTCGTCTTTGGACACAGTCCAGAGACGCTCACAGCTAGGGTAATCGGGATGATCCACCCTAGGGACATGAAGAACCTCAGAGACTAGCTCTGGGGTGACACAAAAGCGCGTACCTCGGACGCAAGAGTAGAAAGAAGGTATTGAAGAATCTATCCCGTGGATGTTGGAGTAAAACTCCTGTATCAACACGAGAGGAGATGTGACCGGGACGTCACACAGTGACTCCCATCCCTGAGTGTGAATGACATCGAGAAGGTCGGTGTCGGCAAAGTCTGCCAAGACAACGTGGCATTCCGAATGAACACCTCGTTTAGAAAAGTTCTCCGATAAGTCCTTATGGGCTTTCTCATCACGGAACCGGACAGAGAGAGGGGTAGAATCAGAGGAAGACTGTCCCTTAGAACGCAGAGGGTTCTGGGACGGAATGGACTTACGCTTAGGTGCCATAGACACAGCTAACGCAACCATTGAGAGGGGGAAAGAAAAATAACACGCAGAAAAGTTCCAAACAGTTCAATATTGGCAGAATAATATTGAAATGAAAAGAACGTATGCATGAAAATGCATGAGCATGTGACATGCAACATAAAAACATCATGGGCTCAGCCCAATCCAAACCTAACAGCACACAATAGATTTGCACACATTTAAATGCATGAAAATACAATGAGAATGCTAATGTGATGCAATGCATGTGGTTTTGAAGATCAAAACTAGAAAACCAACCCAAAAATTTCATGAAAACCCTAACAATTTTGAAAACTCCCAAAAATTTTCAAAAACACAAAACCTAGGGTTTTAAAACAATGAAATGCATGAATATGAGGGATAAGACGCTTACCAAGAGATGAAGAGTGCAAAGAACACTTGAAAACGCCTTGGAAAGAAGTTTGGAGGGAAAAGGAGAAATTTTGAGAGAGTGAACAGAAGTTTCGAGCGAGAGAGATCGAGCAAGTGAGAAGAAAAAATCGCGAAAGCTCTATATATAGCCTCTCAGTAATTCTCAACAAATGATGCTATCGGGAGGTGTCGAGACTGCTGTCAAGGTCATGTGTCAAGAAATACACATGGACAGATGAAGCTATCGAGATCAGGTATCGAGGAAGAAGAAACAAACAAGAAGTAACCTCGATCGATCCAGCAGCTATCGAGAAGCTATTGAGCAGACAGAAAGAATCTCGATCGATCCAGCAGGTGTCGAGGTATCTGTCGAGACTGCGATAAGAAAGGTCTAAGAAGCTCGACAGACAGCTATGTGTCGAGAGGTATCGAGGAGGTGTCGAGATGCCTTTAAAAGCAGTTTTTCAAAAGAGGAAAAACACAGGCATGAATGCAATCATGCATGCAACTTAACCAAAGATACAATCAACACATTAAGCTCTCAAAATCATCTCTCAACAAGAAATATGACGCACATATATCTCAAAACACTCACACACACACTAAACAAGTCTAACCAATTTTTATTTTTCAAAAACAAGTTAAGACATTTTAGTGAGCATACATTAACGCATGTAAACCTTGTGATGGCCAAATCACATTGTACCTGCACATGTATCAAGAATAGCAAAGAGTATTGCGTGTCGTGTGTGAAAACATCGCAAGATTGCATAAGTGTCTCAATGTTATGACGATTTGAGATATGAGAAAATCATTTTAACTCACACACAATCATAACCGTTTGATGGGGACTATCACCTTCGAGGTACATCCTATAACTCGCACATCTCCTAGAAAACACGCTTGCAACCATATATTAAAGCATTTTTAATCTTTTTGCTTTTTATTTCTTTGCATATTTTCTTTTAACAAGCATATCATGCATGGGCATACAAGAGAAAGAAAAGAAATACCCAATTATGTTAAGCTTTTGACACTGCACTTTTACTATGCCGAAGCATACAGGTGTCATTGACATTGCACTTTTGCCATGCCGAAGCATACAGATGTCATATTATGATTGGCGAGTAACAGTGGTGAGATGGTTATTTATGCCTTTCTCTTAGGATTTTCTAGTTCAACCTGTCAAAAAGAGTGATACGAGTGTTAAGAAGAAGAGATTACTTAACCTTACTCATCATAAACAGAGAGCTACAAAGCTCACTTGCTTAGTTGTGCAGAAGAGTGCTCATCTAAGCTACAGGTGATTCAAAGTTCAGAAAACTCTATTTCAATGGCCATTTCAAAAGTTCACATGAACTAAAGCACACAAACACACACTGTTTTTGTATTTTTCATTTTTCAATTTTTTTTTATCAGAAAAGGAAAAAATAAAACATAAAACTGAAAACACACAAACAAAAACATGTAAAGCAAAACAATGCATAAAACTAGATGCACATGCATGAGGAAGAGGAAAGATAGAAAAAGATCAATCCATGGAGATGACACCGTTGTTTTGACGAAGGAACTCAAAACGTTTGCTATCCAGAGGTTTGGTGAACAGATCAGCTTTTTGGTCATTGGTGTACATAAACTCAAGGGTGAGAACACCATCTTCGACAAGCTCCCTAATGAAGTGATGTCGAATCTCTATGTGCTTGGTTCGAGAATGTTGAACCGGATTCTTAGAGATATTGATGGCACTGGTATTGTCATAATAGATGGTGAGATGTTCTTGACGAATACCATAATCATGAAGGAGTTTTTGCATCCATAGGAGTTGGGTGCAACAGCTACCAGCAGCAATGTACTCAGCTTCAACAGTGGATAAAGAGATGGAGTTTTGCTTTTTGCTCATCCAAGAGACCAAATTATTTCCCACATAAAAACAACCTCCTGAGGTGCTTTTTCTATCGTCAGCATTCCCAGCCTAATCAGCATCAGAATACCCAGCTAAGACATTATTCGTGTCTTTGCTATACCACACACCAAAGTTGGCAGTAGTTTTGACATACTTGATGATTCTTTTTAAAGCAGTCATATGTGACTCTTTGGGATTAGTCTGATATCTAGCACACACTCCTACACTGTAGCTAATGTCAGGTCTACTAGCAGTAAGGTAAAGAAGACTACCTATCATGCTTCTATAAAGTGAAGAGTCTACACTTTTACCTAACATGTCAACAGTGAGTTTAAATTGATTAATTAAAAACTTGGCTAACATGTCAACAGTGACTTTTACCTAACATGTCAACAGTGAAGAGTGTGCCTGCTCTGATACCACTTGACAGGCCACAAATGCGTTGACCCCTTGTGATAAATTACGTTGATTAATTAACCAAGTTTTTAATTAATCAATTTAGCATGCAATATCACGTGGCAGCACAAACAAATCACCAAACTAAGTTAAGCAGCGGAAATTAAATAACATGGTGATTTGTTTACGAATAGGAAAAACCTTACGGCAAAAACCCCACCGGGTGATTTAAGGTCACCACTCCCGAAACTCCACTATTATCACAACAAGCAGTTACAAGTAAGGAATCCCAGTACCTCACCAACCTACAGTTGAACTCTTACTCCAATACCCAATTGGACTTGTTCTGTAGTGACAGTTTCTCCTTTTCAATGCACGGCTCCCAAGTACGTGACTAACCAATTTGATGCGCGGATCCCAGTACGCGACTTACTCCTTTGCACGAATCCCAGTACGTGACTCACTCACCAACTTGAGGAAGAAAGAATGTTGGCTGCAAAGTTCTTCAAATCATCAGAGATGAATTAGGGCATGAACTTTGTCTTTCAGATCACAAATTGCATGAACAGGAAGTTCTGAATGAATGTGCAACTTGTATCTTCTGCAACTACTTGACGGCCCTTAAAATAATCCTTTTATATGTCTAGGGTTAGGAGAAAAGAAGTCCCAAAGACACATTCACGGATTGGATTTGAAACAGAATTGAAAAACTGTTTTCTTTAATTCTCGACAGATAGAGGTGTCGAGAAGTGTCGAGATAGCTGTCGAGGCTCGGGCAAAACAGCTTCTTTAAAGCTCGATAGATGCATCTGTCGAGGTATGTGTCGAGCTTTAAAAACTTGCACTTCCTTGCTTGTATCTTGGACAGACTTTGACGGCTTCAACACTTAATCTTGAACCACTATTTCTTGAAGTGTTAAACTCATCCTAAATCTACCCAATTACAAGTAAAGTGCGTTTTGTCTAAGGATAAGCCAATTACATAAAATAGCGACATATGTTCACAAACTTGAACTACATATGTCCTAACAAGACTCCTAAACCTACTGGACAGCACCGCTCAGTTCATATCGACATGCTCATGTCTGCACCCTTTTTGTTTGCACCTGGGAAACCATGCCCTAGTACCAAGCGTCCTCACTCCATGTGCGTACATGCAAAGGCAAAGACAAGACACCAACAGACAGACAATGGAAGGAAAATGCGTAAAGTGTGCGTGAAATTGGCATAAAGCGAATAAGCATAATAGACATGGCAAGCACAGCATGTGGCAGGAGACATGATAAGCAACAAGATAAATAGACAAACAAGAAAGTCAATAAGGTAAGAAAGCAAGCAAACAAACAAGCAAACAAACAAGCAAACAAACAAAAGGTGGTGTCTACGAGGGATAAACGTAGGTTTGGATTGGATGTCCATAGCTTCATTATGTTGAAGTATGGACGAGACACTAGCAAGAAAAATTCATGCATGGACATGTGAGCAAGCGTGTAAAGATGCAAAGAAAGCCAACGGGTGGCATAAACAAGCATGGCAAGCGTGACATTGCACGGAGCGGAAAAAGGGAAGGGTACACACGGAGTGACCTGGCATCCAGAGACGCATCTTAAGGGGTCATACCCAACAAAACCTTGTAGGCGTCAAATGTAACCACACAACCACAACCCACTAAGGGTATAGATCGGGCCCTAACCATTAGGCAAAAATTCAAGAAAAAAGATAAAGCAACAAAGGGCTGCAATAGCACATAACATGACAAACATAGCCTAGGTCTAGGCACAAAAACATGGCATGGAGCACACAAGCACATGGAAGATGGAATAAAGCAAGTAAAGAACATAGATCCAAGAACACAAGCATGTGAAAACATAGATCTAGGCATAGGCATGGCAGAGCGTGTGTGAACATGTGAAAGCTTAGCACATGGACATGGTAGAGCGTGGATCCAAGCATATAGACATGTGCGGATGTAGATCTAAGCATAAAGCATGGTGAAAAGCGCATAAACACATAGATTCAAGCAAGGCATAACCATAGACACGATATCATGCATGTGAGCATATAACACTAACATCAATATAGAGAAAAAAGAGGAACGAAACAAAGGAAAGCATGGCATAAAACCCTAAACATGTAGATCTGAACATAAAAGCATGCAAAAATGTAGATCTAAACATAAAAGCATGCAAAAATGTAGATCTAATCATAAAACATGGCATAAGACATTACAACCAAGGGATCTAAGCTAGAAGCACACATAAAGCAAGAAACATGATAAGGAAAGCAATAAATCATGTTATTCAAGCAAAAAAAAAAAAAAAGAAAGATAAATGCTAGAAAAAGATTTAGAGGGTTCAGGGTGTGGATGATAACCAAAAAAGCTACATCCACACCCCTAAACCCCAAATCCAAGTGTAGAACCAAGGAAAAGAAGATTGGGTATAAGAACAATACCTCGTGTTTTTGGTGAAGAGAGAAGAATCAAGAGGCTTTGATGTGTTTTTTTTTTGGTGTGCTCGCTGTAAAATGTGAGTCCAAGGATGTATATCATTGGTGCACACACTGTAAAATGTGAGTCCAGGAATGTACATTGATGGTGTGCCCACTGTAAAATGCGAGTCCAGGGTTGTATATCGTTGGTGTGCCCACTATAAAATGCGAGTCTAGGAATGTATATCGCTGGTGCGCCCACTGTAAAATCTGAGTTAAGTAATGTATATTACTGGTGCACCTACTGTAGAATGTGAGTCCAGGGATGTGTATCGCTGGTGCACCCACTGTAAAATGTGTGCAAGAATTTGCTTCTTGTGAGATCATGTGCTTGACATATACCTGCATAACATGTTTAGGAAAAAGTGTTAGTTCATCTGCATTGCCATTCAACTCATGGGCTTACCACTTATGTCTGAATTTCTTGTTGTTTTGTAGATCATGTTTAGGAGAGCTAGTTCTAGAGGAGATCGGGGCAAGGCCCCCGTGTATGCCAAGTCCCAAGGGGATGATTCTTCTGATGACGAGACTACTTCAGATGGAGAGTAAACGGCTTAGGTTTTCAAGAGTCACTTTGATTACGAGGATGACAACCCCAAGCCTACTAGTGGTATGCCTATGGAGAACCGTGATGGAATTATACATGCTTGTATCGCATACAAGACATACGCAGCGGGAAAAAAATAACGGATCTACTTCATACATAAAAGTTAACATGCATTATTTAAGTTTCAGAATATAATAAAGAAAGTGTACCTTGGAGCAGTGAATTTCAAAAAACTTAATTTCAGAAGCACTTGGGAAAACTTTCAATCTTCACTCCAATTCCACTAATGCCCAAAATGTGTGGTCTCTCAATCAGTTCCAAAGGGAGAATGTCAAAAGGTGACTAACACTATTTTGCACCACTTTACAAGAGTGTTCTTGCAAACTCTCTCTACGAATTCTCTACCAAAAAATTCTATGTGTTTTTTCCTTTGTATCTAACTAATTATCTAATTGGGCTAGCCTTTTGGGCCTTTCCAATTTGGGCTTAAGTGTGTGGCTTAGAGTGGGACCAAAAGGGACCAATAAGACACTAGCTCCAATGGGCCTTGGGCTTTTCTGTCAACTCTTGACAAGCCTAAAGTTACCATTAACTATATTTAATACCACTATATAAATATAGTTACACTATAGACCTTATTATTAAATTATATCCCAAGACTTTATTATACATGCAACCCCTTCATAAAATATTCGTAGTAATCCAAAGTCATTAAAATGGACTACCACTTTGTTTATTACTACATCTTAATTCCTTGAGTACCCAGTTTAATTCTTTAAGTTTTTCATCATATATTTATGAAATCCAATTTCATAAATATATACTTTAGTAACTCCTTACTAAAGTGCTTAGGCCCAACTCTCTGAATAACAAACCCGTTAAACTTATCTCAAGGAAATATTTTGTATCTCTGTTAAGAGACTATGAATTCCATCTTAAGAATATATGTTCCATCAACACTAAATGTGGCTACCCAACATACTGAGATTTTGACTGTAACTATAAGTCTCACTCCTGATATATCAAAGCAACCTACACTTCATGATCAAGTCAATTATCCTCTCAGGATTAAGAGTTCATGCAAATATAAGTCGTGAGTCTATTATTCAATTGACAGTCTTTTGGAGAATAATAAATCTCACACGGTCCTATTCAATATGTGTTAACTCTTAAAACATATCAACGTACCAACTAGAAATCTCCATTTCCATGATCAAGACAAATCATCTTAGTTGATATGTTGTAGTTTTCGCAGATGAGATGCCCAATTTCATCACCAACTACGAACTATAATTCTAAGTTTACAAAGAACTTGTGATTTATATCTTCTGTGACTAAATCACATAAATCACATACTATGCATCTCATGGACTATGTGATAATGTCTCAATATTCATATTACCATTATTTTCAAAATAATAAAACAACTTTATTAATCACAATATTAAATCATACATAATAAAAAACATAGCATCATACAATAGGATTTAAGGAAACATATCCCAGCAACTTGATCTAGGAGACGATGCTCCGTTGAGACGGCCAGTGTCTCGTCTGAGTCCCGTATTGTTTCTAGTGGGGCGACTTCAGTTGCACAATCATTGAGAACTTCTTATTCATGCAATTTGTGATCTGAAAGACAAAGTTCGTGCCCTAGTTCATCTCTGATGATTTAAAGAACTTTGCAGCCAACAACTCTCTCTCTCTAGTTAGTGTTTGAAGTCGCGTACTAGGATCCGCGCATCTGGTTAGTCACGTACTTGGGAGCCGTGCATTGAAAGGAGAAACTGTCACTACAGAGCAAGTCCAATTGGGTATTGGGGTAAGGGTTCAACTGTAGGTTGGTAAGGTACTTGGGATTCCTTGCTTGTAATCGCTTGCTGTGATAATAGTGAAGTTTCGGGAGTGGTGACCTTAAATCACCCGGTGGGGTTTTTGCCGTCAGGTTTTCCCCATTCGTAAACAAATCACCGTGTCTTTTATTTTCCGCTGCATAACTTAGTTTTGATGATTTGTTTGTGCTGCCATGTGATATTGCATGTTAATATGATTAATTAATATCTAGGGTAATTAATCAATCTAATTTAGCACAAGGGGTCAACGCGTTTGTGGCCTGTCACAGGGTTTAGCCTCAATTTGTACTTGATAAGGCACTTGAAAAGCTTTCTCAAATCCACTAAATGATCCCTGGCTATGCTGGATTTAGCAATCATGTCATCTACGTAGACTTCAATCTCTTTGTGCATCATATCATGGAACAAGGTTACCATGGCTCGTTGGTAAGTAGCATCGGTGTTCTTCAAGCGAATTGCATGACATCGTATGCATAGGTTCCCCAATGAGTCGTGAATGCTATCTTGGCTTTGCCTTCCTTAGCCATCATGATCTGGTTATAGCTTGAGTATCCATCCATGAAGGAGAAGAACCTGTTGGTGGCAGTTTTACCGACTAGGGTATTGATATATGGCAACGGGAAGTTATCCTTGGAGCTAGCCTAGTTAAAACCCTATAATTGATGCACATGCATACTTTCCCATCTTTCTTAGGCACGGGAACAATGTTAGCTACCCAATCTGAGTAAGCTATCGAGGTAAGAAAACTTGCTTTCAATTGCTTTTCTACTTCTTCTTTGAAAGGCATTCAGGTTTGACTAGAATTCTGTGCATGACAATCTCAGTATCTAACCTTGGCATATCTTGGTAGGACCAAAAAAAGATCTCTTTGAACTGTTTGAGTTGTGCAACAAGCTCGGGCTTCATGTCTTTAGGAAAGTTCACCCCAATCTTGATGGGTTTTCATTCTCACCTTTGTCGGTAAGGTTAACCACCCCTGTCTCTTTTATGTCATGTTCCAACTCGGAATTTCCTCTAATCCTTCAATGTCATGTTCCAAATTTCTCATTTATGTCATCAATATCCTTGTTATGGCAACATGACGATGTACCCACTTGGGAATCAGAATAAATCCTATAGAACAGAACATATACAAGGAAACTAAGACAATTTGCACACACATATTCATAGGAAAGCAAGTAAAGAGATAAATGCAAGGATTTCCTGAATAATACATTGGATAATTTCATTAGTGGATTATATATAAGGGGGATAACAAAGTTCACGCCTGATAATGGTAAAAAGGGACACCCACATTTTTTTTTCTTTTTTGGGAAAATAAAATGGAAAATGCAAACAAGGAATGCAGGAAAAAGGAAATAAACATGTAAAACAAACTAGATATGCCATTCCAAATCTTTTGGGCAATTGAAGGGCCCAACCACACGATAATGGAATACTCCTTACTCAGCAAGTTCAATCACAAAGCAAGGCTTGGTGGTCCAATGGCCTACAATCTCGCCTAGCAAATAGGGCCTAATAGTAGAAGTTAGATCATCCTCTGGGGATATGATGGAATTGACTAAGAATTCCTTTGGAAATAGATGGATGAGACAAGCCAAATTTGATTCTTCCTCACATGATTAATGCGTTACTTCTGATCTGATGACCTCAGTCGAAGCTGAATAGTGACCCTGATGTGGGGAATGACATCCCTTGGCCAATGCATTTCCTTTTCTTTCCCCTGAAAGCTTGGTGAAGTTTGTCGTCAAAGGGGTCGTAGCCTAGACTAAAACCTCCATTGTTGTTTGGGAGTTCAACCAAAGATGCATTCCCATGTCCTAGGACACCAAGGCCTTGGCCTAACTAATAGCCAAATTTGAGCATCTCCATGGCGGTCATTAAAGCAGCGGAGGGCCACGCCAACTTGAGTTCTAAAGCTTTGGAAATTGTTAGGACATATGTAGTTGTTCAAGCTTGTGAACATATGTTGCTATTTTATGTAATTGGCTTATCCTTAGACAAAACGCACTTTACTTGTAATTGGGTAGATCTAGGATGTGTTAAACACTTCAAGAAACAGTGGTTCAAGATTAAGTGTTGAAGCCGTCAAAGTCTGTCCAAGATACAAGCAAGAAAGTGCAAGATTTTAAAGCTTGATAGATACCTCGACAGATACATCTATCGAGATTTAAAGAAGCTGTTTAGCCCGAGCCTCGACAGCTGTCTCGACACCTCTCGACACCTCTATCTGTCGAGAATTAAAGAAAACAGATTTCCAGGTCTGTTTCAAGTCCAATCCGTGTGTGTGTCTTTGGGACTTCTTTTCTCCTAACCCTAGACATATAAAAGGATTATTTTAAGGGCCGTCAAAGAGAGCAAATAGCAGAAATCACAAGATACAAGTTGCTTCTTCTCTGTTCATGCAAATTGTGATCTGTGAGACAAAGTTCGTGCCCTAGTTCATCTCTGATGATTTGAAGAACTTTGCAGCCAACATTCTTTCTTCCTCAAGTTGGTGAGTGAGTCACGTACTTGGATTCGTGCAAAGGAGTAAGACGCGTACTGGGATCCGCGCATCACATTGGTTAGTCACGTACTGGGAGCCGTGCATTAAACTGGAGAAATTGTCACTACAGAACAAGTCCAATTGGGTATTGGGGTAAGAGTTCAACTGTAGGTTGGTGAGGTACTGAGATTCCTTACTTGTAACTGCTTGTTATGATAATAGTGAAGTTTCGGGAGTGGTGACCTTAAATCACCCGGTGGGGTTTTTGCCTTAGGGTTTTCCCCATTCGTGAACAAATCACCGTGTTATTTATTTTCCATGCATATCTTAGTTTGGTGATTTGTTTGTGCTGCCACGTGATATTATCTGTTAATTTGATTAATTAATAACTGGGCTAATTTAATTGATCTAAATTATCACAAGGGGTCAACGCGTTTGTGGCCTGTCAAGTGGTATCAGAGCAAGCACACTCTGATTAGGGTTTAATCTATTGTGTGTGATCCATTGACCCCTACTGTCATGGATAGAGGACAATCTCTTATTATACCTCCTTTATTTGATGGCACTAACTATGCATACTGGAAAGTACACATGAGAGCTTTCTTGCAGTCTTTAGATGAGAAAGTGTGGCAAGCTGTGGAGATAGGCTGGACCAAGCCTACAGAAGCGCCGGCTAATTGGGATGATGCTAAGATCAAGGCGGCAAACTTCAACAGCAGAGCATTGAATGCCTTATTCAGTGCAGTCACCAATGAGGAGTTTAAGAAAATATCCTCAACAGAAACTGCTAAGGAAGCATGGACCATCCTCCAGACAACCTATAAGGGCACCAAGGCTGTCAAAGATTCAAAGCTGCAGAGGCTCACCACCCGCTTTGAAGAAATTAAGATGGAAGAGGATGAGTCGTTCGATGAGTTCTATGCCAAGCTCAAGGACATAGTGAATTCAGCCTTCAATCTTGGAGAAACCATCCCAGAACCCAAGATTGTAAGGAAGGTGCTCAGATCGCTGCCGGAAAGATTCCATGCGAAGATCACGGCGATCGAAGAGTCGAAGGATATTGACAGAATTCCTTTGACTGAGCTGGTTGGAAACTTGCAAACCTATGAGTTAGGACTGACTAGGTTAGGCAAGTCAAGTAAGGGCAAGAGTTTGGCACTGAAGGCCAAAAGCAGTGATACGGATGACTCGTCAGATGATGAAGATTCCAAGATGAAATCTTACATCACAAGGCAATTCAAGAAGTTTATGAAGAATGCCAATGGAAAGGGTTTCAATAAAGACCGTAGACAGTCCAGTTCTTCACAATTCAGGAATCCAGAGAAAATGAAGAAGGATGTCAAGGATGGCGGTCAGTACACTGTTCCCACAGGACCAAAGTGCTTTGGGTGTCAAGGCTTTGGACACATGAAACAAGAGTGTCCTACGTACTTAAAGAGCATAGGGAAGAGCAAGGCACTTGCTGTTACCTTGAGCGACACAGAGCCAGAGGACGATTCCGAAGATGAAGACGACGGAATCTTGAATGCCTTCACTGCCACTGTTAATCCTACTGATGGGGTTACCGAGAAAGTGGACGAAGAAGAGGAATTGGTGGAGTCCAAGATTGAGATTATGGATGATCAAGATGATATCCATACCGCCTATGAGAAGCTATACAAACTCTCGGAGAAGCATGAGAAGCTCTATAGGCTGGCCACCAAGAAGCTCAGTGATGTGGAACTTGATCGTGAGGAGCTGTCCACAAAAGTTGATCAAGCGAATCAAACCATTAGAGCACTGAGGTTCGAGAACAATTTCCTGGCTGAGAGGACCAAGAAGCTTGAAGCAGAGCTGTTTCAAGTCAGAGCACAACTGGAGAGGACATCAAGTGCTAAACTGGATGAGATGCTGAGTGCTCAGAGAAATTCTTCAGATCGTACTGGATTGGGGTATGAATTCTCTATCTCTAATACTCCTTCTGCTAGTACTACTGTTTTTGTTCCACCGGCTAATAACATTAAAACTGAGGAAAATAATGTTAAAACTGATTTAGCTAGTGAGAACGTAGGCAAGGGCAAGTCCATCCTAGGAGCACCCCCTAAAATTGAGAAAAGTGAATCTAGAAACCCTAGGAATAAGAAGGCTAACTCTCAAAAGGCCAAACAGAAGAAGCCGCATCTCTGTTATCATTGTGGTCTCGCCGGTCACACTCGACCAAATTGCTACAAGTGGCTTGCCACTCAACAGAGCAATGGCGAAATAGCATCTGGGAGCCAGAATCAGCTTCAGTCTTCTCTCGCTCCTCTTGGAGACATTCTAAAAGCTCTTATGTTCCTTTCGAACTTGAACGGTTCATTTTCTTCTCCCTCTTCACCGGTTCAAGAGTCAATCAAAAGGAAAGGTTCTTCCAAGGTGTGGAAGCCAAAGGGATCTAAGTGATTTCTGTCACTTTTTCTTCTCTCCCCTGTTTTCGTGTGTTGCATTACTTGTGTGTTTCTTTACTGTTTTGAGTCAGTCTAGTTTTATGCATGTTTTGCTTTCTTTAGCATGTTTTTGTTTGTGTGTTTTCAGTTTTATGTTTTATTTTTGCTTCTCTAAAAAAAAAAATAAAAAAAAATTGAAAAATTGAAAAATACAAAAACAGTGTGTGTTTGTGTGCATTAGTTCATGCAAACTTTTGTAATGGCCATTGAAACAGAGTTTTCTAAACTTTGTATCATCTATAGCTTAGATGAGCACTCTTTTGCACAACTAAGCGAGTGAGCTTTGTAGCTCTTTGTTTGTGATGAGTAAGGTTAAGTAATCTCTTCTTCTTAACACTCATATCACTCTTTTTGACGGGTTGAACTAGAAAATCCTAAGAGAAAGGCATAAATAACCATCTCACCACTGTTACTCGCCAATCATAATATGACATCTGTATGCTTCGACATAGCAAAAGTGCAATGTCAAGGACACCTGTATGCTTCGGCATAGCAAAAGTGCAGTGTCAAAAGCTTAACATCATTGGGTGTTTCTTTTCTTTCTCTTGTATGCCCATGTATGATATGCTTGTTAAAAGAAAATATGCAAAGAAATTAAAAGCAAAAAGATCAAAATGCTTTAAAATATGGTTGCAAGCGTGTTTTCTAGGAGATGTGGGAGTTATAGGATGTACCTCAAAGGTGATAGTCCCCATCGAGCAGTTATGATTGTGTGTGAGTTAAAGTGATTTTCTCATATCTCAAATCGTCATGACATTGAGACACTTATGCAATCTTGCGATGTTTTCACACACAACATGCAACACTCTTTGCTATTCTTGATACATGTGCAGGTACAATGTGATTTGGCCATCACAAGGTTGACATGCTTTAATGTATGTTCACTAAACTGTCTTAACTTGTTTTTGAAAAATAAAATTGGTTAGACTTGTTTAGTGTGTGTGTGAATGTTTTGAGATTCATGTGCATCATATTTCTTGTTGAGAGATGAGTTTGAGAGCTTAATGTGTTGGTTGTATCTTTGGTTGAACTGCATGCATGATTGCATTCATGTCTGTGTTTTTCTTCTTTTGAAAAACTGCTTTGAAAGGCATCTCGACACTTCCTCGATACCTCTCGATACATAGCTATCTGTCGAGATCCTCAGACTCTTTCTTATCGCAGTCTCGACAGATACCTCGATAGCTTCTGGATCGATCGAGAAACTTTCTGTTTGCTCGATAGCTCCTCGATAGCTGCTGGATCGATCGAGGTTCCCTCTTGCTTGTTTCTTCTCCCTCGATAGCTGACCTCGATAGCTGCATCTGTCCACGTGTTTTTCTCGATAGCTTTCCTCGACAGCTACCTCGACAGCTCTCGACACCTTCAGCTGTCGAGAATTACTGATGCTCTATATAACGGATGTTCGCGATTTTTCAGTTCACTCTCTCGATCTCTCTCGCTCGAAAACTCTCTGATCTCTCTCAAAAACTTTTCCCTCTCCCTCCAAACCTCTCTCAAGGCTTTCTCAAGTGATTCTTCGTGTTCTTCATCTCTTGGTAAGCACATTATCCCTCTTTTTCATGCATTTCATTGTTTAAAACCCTAGGTTTGTGTTTTTGAAAAATTTTTGGGAGTTTTCAAAATTGTTGGGGTTTTCATGAAACTTTTGGGTTGGTTTTCTAGTTTTAATCTTCAAAACCACATGCATTGCATCACATTAGCATTCTAATTGAATTTTCATGCATTTAGATGTGTGCAAATCTACTGTGTGCTGTTAGGTTTGGATTGGGCTGAGCCCATGATGTTTTTGAGTTGCATGTCACATGCTCATGCATTTTCATGCATACGTTCTTTTCATTTCAATGTTTCATTCTGCAAATATTGATTTGTTTGGGACTTTTCTATTTGTCTCCTCTTTCCCCCTCTTCTATGTTTGCGTTAGTAGCGTCTATGGCTCTTAAACGTAAGTCCATCCCGTCCTAGAACCCTCTGCGTTCTAAGGGACAGTCTTCTTCTGACTCTACCCCTCTCTCTGTCCGGTTCCGTGATGAGAAAGCCCATAAGGACTTCTCGGAGAATTTTTCTAAACGCGGTGTTCATTCGGAACGCCACGTCGTCCTGGCAGACTTTGCCAACACTAACCTACCCGATGTCATTCACACTCGGGGTTGGGAGTCACTGTGTGACGTCCCGGTCACATCTCCTCTCGTGTTGATTCAGGAGTTTTACTCCAACATCCACGGGATAGATTCTTCTGTACCTTCTTTCTATTCTAGCGTCCGAGGTACGCGCTTCTGTGTCACCCCCGAGCTAGTCTCAGAGGTTCTCCATGTCCCTAGGGTGGATCATCCCGATTACCCTAGCTGTGAGCGTCTCTGGACTGTGTCCAAAGACGAGATGATCTCGGCGTTCTGTGAACGTCCTACCTCTTGGGGAGATCACATGTACACACCATGTAGACCTTTTGCTAAAGGTTCTAGATTCCTTAACATGGTGATGACTTTTGTTTTGCACCCACTCTCTCACTACAACTCGATCACAGAGCCTCGTGCTCGGTTCTTGTTGTCCCTCCTTGAGGATCTCTCTATAGACTTTCCTTCTCACTTCATCTTTTCTATCATAGATGTCTATAGAGATACGGCCACCTGTGATAAGCTCATTTTCCCTTCCGCTATCACGAGGTTCATGAGTCGTTTTTCCATTCCCTTCCCCTCGTCCGATCACTACCATGTCATGTCTGCCATAGACGCCGCTACCGTAAAACGTAGCGAGGCACAGTTCTGATCGCGACAGCCGGATGCTGCCACTCCTTCCACCCGTCCGACCACCTCTAGATCCGCTCGAGCTTCTGCTTCTACCTCTTTGAGCGACGTCACCTTGAGCGACATCGTGGCGCAGCTACAGCGCATGGATGCTCGCCTCGATACACTCTCCACAGAGTTGTATCAGGTGAATGTCCGTGTTGGTCGCATCGCCAGGCGACAGGCGACCATGGGCGGCTTTGCCTCAGAGGTTTCTCCTCCGCCACCTCATGTGTCGACTGAGACCGAGGCTGATGATGATGGCGATGATGATGATGCTTCCGACGATGATGATGATAGAGATGCTAGCTCATCGGATGAGATGTCTACTTGACACTCTACCCTTTGTCACTCGTGACAAAAAGGGGGAGTAGTTTTGTATGAGAGTAGTCATACTTAGGGGGAGTGTTAGTATAGGACATTTTGTTAGGGGGAGTGTGGATTGAGGGATGTAGTGAGGTAATCTATGTATTTTTTTCTTTTCTTATCTTTTAGAGATACATTGATCATGTACTGACATACTTTGTACTTATATTCTTCATATATATGATGATGTATGTCTTTCTTTCACCTACCTTTCATGTGTTGTTTCTTTTCTGTCTTTATACACATGTTTCTTTATTTGTATGCAATCTATTATTTCTGTTTCACACAAAGATGCCTTGATATGTTTTGTTTATAAGTGTTTCAGAAATACAGGTTGTCAAAGTCTTCTTGCCATGAACTCTCTTCTTGCAAAGTTTTTCAAGAGTTTGTGTTAGGATAGATTTTACTGTATGTAACAAGTGAGTATGAGTTGAGTGATTTATGACTTCTCTCATATCGTCATTTGTGTGTTGTGATTTTGTCACGGATTGCCAAAGGGGGAGATTGTTAGGACATATGTAGTTGTTCAAGCTTGTGAACATATGTTGCTATTTTATGTAATTGGCTTATCCTTAGACAAAACGCACTTTACTTGTAATTGGGTAGATCTAGGATGTGTTAAACACTTCAAGAAACAGTGGTTCAAGATTAAGTGTTGAAGCCGTCAAAGTCTGTCCAAGATACAAGCAAGGAAGTGCAAGATTTTAAAGCTCGATAGATACCTCGACAGATACATCTATCGAGATTTAAAGAAGCTGTTTAGCCCGAGCCTCGACAGCTGTCTCGACACCTCTCGACACCTCTATCTGTCGAGAATTAAAGAAAACAGATTTCCAGGTCTGTTTCAAGTCCAATCCGTGTGTGTGTCTTTGGGACTTCTTTTCTCCTAACCCTAGACATATAAAAGGATTATTTTAAGGGCCGTCAAAGAGAGCAAATAGCAGAAATCACAAGATACAAGTTGCTTCTTCTCTGTTCATGCAAATTGTGATCTGTGAGACAAAGTTCGTGCCCTAGTTCATCTCTGATGATTTGAAGAACTTTGCAGCCAACATTCTTTCTTCCTCAAGTTGGTGAGTGAGTCACGTACTTGGATTCGTGCAAAGGAGTAAGACGCGTACTGGGATCCGCGCATCACATTGGTTAGTCACGTACTGGGAGCCGTGCATTAAACTGGAGAAATTGTCACTACAGAACAAGTCCAATTGGGTATTGGGGTAAGAGTTCAACTGTAGGTTGGTGAGGTACTGGGATTCCTTACTTGTAACTGCTTGTTGTGATAATAGTGGAGTTTCGGGAGTGGTGACCTTAAATCACCCGGTGGGGTTTTTGCCTTAGGGTTTTCCCCATTCGTGAACAAATCACCGTGTTATTTATTTTCCGCTGCATATCTTAGTTTGGTGATTTGTTTGTGCTGCCACGTGATATTATCTGTTAATTTGATTAATTAATAACTGGGCTAATTTAATTGATCTAAATTATCACAAGGGGTCAACGCGTTTGTGGCCTGTCAGAAATCATGGAAACCAGCTCAAAACTATGGAAAGTCACCTTTAGGAAGGCGTTAGCACCTATGTAGGGGACAAAAGTCTCCTTGAAGAAAGTTAGGGGTTCCTTAGCCATAATAGTGACCATCAGATCCTTGAATGGGAACTGGAGTCTCTTATGAAGGGTAGAAGCAATTGCACCCACGGTGTATAACCAAGGCCTCCCTAGGAGCATATTATAAGGGGAATCCACCTTGATGACTTGGAAGTTGACCATGAAAGACATGGGGCCAACTCTAGTGGCTAACTCAATCTCGCCTTGTACCTCCCTGATAGTGCTATCAAAAGCTCTAATGATCATGGTGGTAGGGTGGATAAGAGAGGTTTCCACATTCAAACGCTCCAAAGTGGACATCAACCAAACATTTAGGGTCGATCCATTGTCAATCAGTACTCTGGTGACGATCATATCTTCACACTTTACTATAATGTGCATAGCCAAAGTATGGTCTCTACCTTCTAGTGGTAGTTCATCATCCATAAAGGAAATTTGGTTGGTGACCAACACTGTTGAGACCATACCCTTAAAGGTAGATTCTGTAGCACTTGTAGGAACACATGTCTCTTTCAAGAGTTTCTAGAGAGCCTTACGATGGACAACAGAGGATAGCAGCAATGCCAGGATGGAGATCTGAGTTGGTGACTTATTTAGTTGTTGAATCACATTGTACTCTAAGTTTTTGATAATTTTCAAGAACTCCTCAACTTCTTCGGTTGTGACCCTACTCCTGATAGGTTTGGCGCTACCCTCTTTCCTCCTCTTTTCAAGCTCCTCGGGAGTATAGCGTCGGCCACTCCTAGTAAGCCCAGATAGGCTTGAAGAGATATTGGACCAAACCTCTTCTTTTCCGTTTCAAGTGGAGATCAAGGACACATCGTATTTCCAAGAGACACAATGACTATTTTCATAAGGGAACGGCTTCGGCGTACTAATGATAGCACCCTTTTGAGTCTGCAAGTTGGGCACTATAGATAATGTCTTCGGATTAAAGACCACTAGACCTAGCAAGATGGCTTCATGGGCTTTTGAGCTAGCTACCCCAGAGATTCTTAGGGTAGACTTTGGCAAAATAAGGGGATCGAAATTGTAGATAGGGGGAACAATAGCGGTTCCCTCCTGAACTGATGATGAGGCTGGCCCTACGATTGCAGGCAATGCAAGAACTAGAGGAGTAAATCCTCCACTGATAGATGGGGTTTACCCCTTCCCTAAATCTGAAGACCCTAAATCTGCAGGAGATTCTACGATCTCCTCAATGACTACTAAAGACGACAGTGCTAGAGCAACTTGGCCAAGGTGTTTCAGTAAATATTTGTCCCAATCCTTCCTTAACTTGATTGATATAGCATTACAGTTGGCTTCTAACTGGACGGTTGGAGGACACAAGCTGGCAGCCATATAATCACCTTTTCACACAATTTCTCTTTTAATCCAATTGATACTACGCTCGGCTAGATACTGTACTTGTGCTCAAAGTGCTTTATAATCGAACAGGGCATGGCTGTCTTCACTATCACAGAATGAGCAGATTCCCCAGTCAAATCCTAGGGTTCCCATACCTTTAAGATCAAGGTGGCTTTCTTGGACCAAGGCTCGAAGCATAGCCTTCCATGAGAATGATGGTGAGGAGAAATATGGAATCTTTGCTTCCATTGTGATGTTGGCATTCACATTCCCTTCCTGATGGGGAGGTAAAGGGTTGGTGATAATATTTGGAGTGGTTGTATTATCGAACTGTATCAACTTGTCGTCTTTGAGGTATTGGATGTAGTCCTTTAAATGGTAACATTTTTCAAGGGTGTGACCTTCGACCATAAAACGGTGCTTGCATTTCTTGGACAGATTAAAACATGGCACTAGAGGGCCTTCTCTGGGCTTGTAAAACACTGAGGTCACTAGCTTCCTTTCCAGCAAGTAAGCATAGAGATTTGCCAAGGGCATGGGCAATGGAGTGTATTTTTGGTTTTCCCTCCTAAAGGGATGAGGCGAGTCTGGCCTCCCTCTCTGATTAAAGGCTCGATTAGGCACTTGAGTGGACTGATTCTATTGCTAATAAGGCTTAGCAGCTGGGGCAGTGTGGGCAGGAACAACACCCCTAGGCCTTTTTGACGCATTATTGACCATATGAATGTCGGCTTCCTTGGTCTTACGATCGGTCATTGTCTTAACTTGTTGTTCAACCATGGAACTTAGAGACTCAGCATCCATGATCTTCTTGCTCCTAATACTCTCATCAATGTGCACCCCAATGGGGATGAGGCTAGCGAAATGAGTGACTTCGGTGTTGATCATCTTCTCATAGTAAGGAGGCTTGAGATTGTCAATGAACCACTTGATCATCTTAGTTTCCATCATGGGGGTTTGCACTTGTGTGGCTAGCTCATGCCACCTATGGGCATACTCTCGAAAAGATTCCCCACTCTTCTTTTTTGCCCTCTGAAGAACAGTGCGATCGAGAGCCACCTTGGTGTTGAACCTGTAGTATTCTAGGAAAGAGTTGGCAATTTTCCTCCAGCTAGAAGTCTTTTCCAATCTTGTATACTAGGTGGTCATAGGACCAGTCAAACTATCAAGGAAAATCTAGCAAAGCAAAGGAAGATTATCCCCATAGGGAGCCATTTTCCTACAGAACATGCCAAGTACGCGCAAGGGTCTCCTATACCATTGTATTTGACAAACTCTAGTGCCTTGAACTTGGGAGGCATAATGACTTGAAGGAAGTTGGTCAGACTATCTAGATCTACGCTTCCATGGACAATAGAGCCCTTTATAATACAAAGCTGTTTAGCTAGAGTTTTCACTTGGCTCTTGACTTGGCCATACCTAGATTCGGGGTTCTTGTCCTTAGAAGGATTTGTTTCCTGGTCATTGCCCTATGGCGGTGCATTATGGCCCTGATCCTATATTGGCAGAGGAGTTTAGTCCTCCTTCTACAACCAATTGTTGCATCACACACATCATTTATGCCATTTGCTCTTTCAGAATAGCAATTTCCTAAGCATTTTCCTCATGGGGAGAAGTACCACTAGTAGACAGCTCTCTTGCGTGAGACCTAGTGGCGATGGGATCATGGTGTGGCAGTAGCTTAGCTTGTTTCTTTTTAGCAGTCTTTTAATCCTAAGAGATAGTGGGAAGTGAAAGAAACAGGGTGTGTTTAACAAAGTGGAAACACAAAACCAAAATCAAGTTAGTTTATGTCCTTGCTATTTAACATGCACCAACCATTTTCAGAAAAATTTGGCTTTGCACCCTTGATCGGGTACTTATCGTGGTGAGTTTTTACTATGATGCAAGATTAATGTACAAGATTAGCAAGTAACCGAAACTTTCATAATATGCTCGACAATGCGGGAAGGACTTTTCCTTTGATTACATGTTTATACAAAATTTGCTTTTATAATGTTGGGTTCATTGGCTCTAATAATGGGCATTTTACAATACAAGAAATGCAACTGCGAGGAAAAGCTTAGCTTCTAATACTGGGGACTTCTCAGGGAAGCCCTTGGACACTTGGATCTCTTGGTAACTCGGATTCTTTACATCTAGGACCTTTGGCAATTTTGACATCTTGGCAATTTGGATCCTTTAACAATTTAGGTGGCATGGGTCTACTGGTAATTTGGATCTTGGATCCTCTTGGCCTTTTAGACATCTTGCGACCTCTTAAGCTTTTGGACAATATTTTTGGATCTTTTCTAGGAGAGCTCTTGAACTCTTGAAATTTGCGTTCCTTATCAACTTTTCAGCAGCATTTCCTCCTGAACGGAGTTTTAGTTACTTGCCACAAATTTTATCTTTGCACAATTAGGTGACGGAATCAATTAGTGTATGCATGAGTGCCCTTGTAGGGTTGTAAACCCTTAGGGATAGGGTATGGTCTAACATGTATAAGCAATGGGGTTGCTTTTCCTAGGGGTTTAATCATGGATGTTGTGCAAGCAGGATAAAAAGAACTTGGAGTAGAGAACAATTTCTTTGGCGTAAGCAAAAAGGGCGCACCTATTACAAGACACTTTCCCTTGACCTCTATCCCTATAAGGATATCCTTTCTTAGGCTTGGATGTTCACTCTTTAGGTTTTACCTAGTCCTGATGAGCTCTAGGCTTGATCTTGTCCTCACAGGTTTGACATAACTAAGCCAACTGTATGCAAAGGCTTAACTAGTAGGTGGTTCCTGTCTTAGGGTACTTATTTGCCATACCCTTCCCTTCATGGAAGTTGCAAGGCAGGAAGGATTGAAGGGGCCTTTTCAGCAACTCTTGTCCACCCATGGACCTAGAAGTGCCTATAGCATCAGCCCTGAATCTAACTATGGGCAACACTGCCGATGTTTCTGTCCATACATCTACAAATGGGGTGATGAAATCCCCAAAAGAGATGAGACTATGCTAGTAGTGTGGAGCCCAGGTTCGGCTCAAAATGGTGTATATGTCATGCAATCCTTAATGAAAGGGAAAGACTTTTTCAAAGCACAACAAAGATATATATGGAAAGCGTATAAAGGTGTAACAAAAATTAAATTTTGCTACCCTATGTTTGCATGTGAAGAAAAGCGGTAAAGCATGTGAGGAAAGCGGTAAAACCCCATGTGAAAAATACTTCAAAGCCACCCTTTTGGAAAGCATTTTTTTGAAAAAAAAATATTTTTGCTCTTTTTATAATAGTCTACTAGGATATAGTAGAAGCCTTTTTTAAAAGGAAAGCCTTGGAGGCCAATGCCAATTTCTGTGTTTTCGAAAGCCAATGTCCCAAGATTATGGTTTTATCAAAAACTCAAAAGGCTAAACTCTCATCGATTCCTAGTGGAGTTGCCAGTCTGTCGACGCTTGGCCTCTATTGGAATGGTAGTGGAAAAACTGCCCCCCCTCCCGATCGCAAGCTCTCGTTCGACCACCCGCCGTGGCGACAGCTCCCGTACATGTGGGGCCTAGTTAAAGGGCCCCTCTCGGTGTGTATGATGGTGGTGTGTGTTCGTATGGAGCTTTGGGTGCTCTCTCTCTTAGTGGAGGAAGGTAGGTCTGCCTTTGGTATTATGGTAGGAATCTGGGTCAGATTTTAAGGGATTACCGAAGGTAAGTGGAGTCACCAACAATCATTGAGTTTTTCTAAGGTGTGATTGGTCACCTATTTCTAGTTGATTTTATTACCAACCCTAGGTTAAGAAAAAGGGTATTTTTCCTAATTTAATGTGGATGGCAAAAAAAATCTTGATTCTTAGGTCCAAAAGTTTGGTTATATGTGGGGAAGGTGTTGACACCCCACAACACTTGTCCAAGGATAGTCTTTTTTATTTTTTTTATAAAACCTTAATTTTCGAAGATTGGCAGTAAAAACATGATTTTGGCATTGGCTTTAGCAGCTTTGCGTGCATGGGGGATTTAAGGTTTTTGCTTTTGAATGTGTGTGGTCCCAATCTATGCTTTCCTAAGGCATTTGAGCAAAGTACCAGATTTTCACAGCAAAAATCTGGCGACAAGTCACCTTACTTTTGTAGCGAAAATTAGGTATCAGTTGACATGGACTGTGACAATCACACCGGAAGGAGGCGAGCAGGTATATATATACATACATCATGCACAATGTAAGCATGCAGAGCAGGAAAGTAAATACCTACATCCTTAAAGCATGGCCTAAAATATAAGTACAGGAAAATAAATAGGAGTTGCCTTACTCTAGAGACAGGGACGAATGGCATACGGCATGATATACCTAATATAGACCATTTAAGAGAGAAAGGGAGGAGGAAGAGAGGGGTTTAAAAGAGTACATGACCAAATGGAAAAAACAAGACTCCTAAACCTACTAGATTGCACTATTCAGCTCATATCAACATGCTCACGTCCGCGCCCTTTTTACTTGCACCTGGAAGACCGTGCCCTAGCTCTAAGCATCCTTGCTCCAAGTGTGTACATGCAAAGGAAAAGACAAGAAACCAGCAGACAGACAAAAATTATGGATTGAGAGAAAAGATTCACCCACTTTGACTTGATGGTATATGAAAGACGCTAGAGAGACCAAAAGGAGTGAGAGCCAATTTGGAACTATGGCCGAGCTTCTTAAGCCATGCCAAGACCTCTAAAGGAGAGAATTTTTTCCATGGAAAGCTTGGAGAAATGGTCTTTGAGTTTAGAATGTGTTTGGTGAAGGTTTGGAGACCCCAACGATTGTTTTCACTTAAATAAAGGTAATTAGTGTTTTTGGTCCTCGATACACGAACGCAGAGTCAAAACTGTGCACGCATGGTCAATACCTGCACACACAAACCTGTATTTGCGCACGAAGGAAGGCAAGCAGATTCAAGTTTTCCCTTGACTTAAGTATGTTTTCTCCCAAAAGCTTCTCCTATAAGTCTTACAGCCTAAAAGACTACTTAAGGCACAATTCAAGCATAGAATTTCCAAATGTCAAAGACCAAGAATAGCAGAATTGCATAAAATTTCCACAAGCTTATAATTTAAGTAAATATCCCAAATAATAACATAAATGAGAAAGATGTTCTTAAATACAACCCAATGTCTAAAATCAAATCCAAAGTGAAGAATGTATGCTAAAAAAAGAAAAATAATAAAGACAACAAAAAAAGAAAGTATGGTGTGCTATGTTGTGTATGTGTTTGTCTATCTGTTTGCAGAATCATTAGAAATGACTCTTCCTCGGCTGATAGATCAGAGTTGACTCTGAATCACCACCACTACCACCACCACCACCATCATCATCACCAACATCCTTACCACCGTACAAGTATCGAGAGTACTCAGTTACCTCAAGCTTGAGGCTCCCCGCAAGCCAAGCAAGCTCCTCATGCTCCAGCAAGGTAGGTTGAATTGAAAGAAGACAGTGATAGGATAAGGGTTGAGAGATGCAAGAAAAGTAAACGCAGGATGAAAGAGAAATCATTGCCTGTGTACCATCAGGGAAAGGGTAACTTGTGACATTTGTATTGTAGCCAAAGGGACGCTCTCGAACAAAGCCATCAGGGCCATAAGCATAGACCATTCAAGGAAATAAGGAGGGTTAAGGAGAGCACTAGTAGCAGGGCCAGCCTGAAACAAATGTTTCATTTGAATGTTACCAATGTACAAGAATGTAGATGATGACTGATTGAAGAGAAATAAGAGAAGCAAGAACACATATAGCAGCAATATGGGAAGGCATAAGGCTAGTCCTACTAAACTTGTCATAGTCTAGCTTATCTGTGAGTTGCTCAGTGAAGGGGATGCTCGGCCCCCACAAGTTATACTCTGTAGTTGTCATGGAGCACGGGGCAAGCATTAACACTAAAGGATCCATTGGAATTTAGGGTGCATCCTCACCTGCCAGCTGGTAATACACCTTCTCTACCATGTAAATCACCCTTAAGCAATTAAGCAACGATAGCAACTACCTCCATGTTCGAGTTCGCCACAAGACCAGCACTGGCCTAGGGACTCCACACAATCTGTGACAACACATGGGGTTAGAAAGAGAATCTGAAAAAGCATGAAAATAGTGGAAAGTAAGATATTCCAAACTTACGTCATCTAGAGAGAGCCTGTTGAGGTGGGCCCGAACCAAGGTGACACTTTTCAAGTCCACCAAAGTTCCTCGAGAAATGAGACCGTCGGCTTAGCCCTAAAAAGATGACAGTTTGCAAGAGGTTATGGTACAGATTGCTAGAGAACATGACAATTTGCAAGATGACAGTTTGCAAGAGGTTATTATATAGTTTGCAAGAGAACATGATAGTTTGCAAGGTATAAATATAACAGTATGCAAAAGGTTATGGCCAGTTTGCAAGGCATTGATATGGTAGTTTACAAGATAACAGTTTGCAAGATATGGATATGAATGTAGTTAGCAAGAATATGTTACATAGTCTTAACCTAAATGGCATATGGATTTATGACCATAAGGGTGAGAATGCATGAGCTACAAGAGAAAGGGGAAAGAAACTAACCTCGAGGAGCTTCCCAGGCCCTACTAGCTGGCGTCGAGTCCCTCGGCTAAGCATGTCCAAGGAAGAGTAAAAGTAAGCCAAGCATGCTTATCCCCAGTTGGCAGTCCGAGCCCTTTCAAAGTCCCAAAAAAGGGCCAACCACCTTAAAGACACCGTCTGCCTACCATTGGTGAATAAGTATGGCCCTAATAGATACAGCAAGAAGACTCTGGCCGTTTAGGCACATATTAGCTGTCTCTTGTGGAAAACACATGAAATACGCCTCAAGGTTGGTGTAGCGAATAGTCTCTGTGGTGTACCTCCTCCTGAGCAGCTCTACACCCAGTTGAAATGCATCGATGGAGAGGATGTAGGAACTCTTCCTGGACTTGGGTGCCAAAGAAGGAGATGAGAGAATTTGAGAGGGAAGTTGAGATTGAAGGAGATGAGAGTCAAATAGTTTCTTACCCTAAAAATATAGCTGCATGTTCCTCTTATAGTCTGAGAAATATGGCTAAGCACAAAGACAGGTGTCAAGTCATTATTTCTCAATTTTGGACCTTTCCATAGTTGTGATATTATCTGTTGACTAGAGGATAGACATTGTGCCAATGTGGTACTGGGACCCATGGGTAGGTGACTTTGCCATTGTTTGGAAAACCAATCCTGAACATTGAGAAGGACATCAGGAGTGCTATAAATGGTACACGTGTCCCTAAAGTGGTCCAACATGCATTCAACCAATAAGAGGTGTCCTTATAGCTTCTAACCTTAGAAAGTCATTATCTCCCTTTTTTTTTAGTGCTTGAATACCATGCTAGGTGCATATCTTATTTCCTTTCCAAGGTAGTCATGCTTTTGGCATGGACCAAGAATAGGATCTTTTAGCTAACGCTTCCTCTTCCTTTGCTTATAGCCATTCCACGTGTAAGGTCTAGATACAATCACATATGTATTCTCCCATGCCTTAGTGGTGTTATGTACAAGAGTTTTCCCCCTATAAAGTAACCAGGAGACTAAAAGTGCAAAGGAAAATTCAAAAATAAATCCAAAATGATAGAAATTCCCTTAATAGACAACAAACACAAAGACCCTAAAAGGCATTCCCGTGGATTGAAAGCATCAAAAGCATCCTTAGTGGACTGAATGCATCAAAAACATCCCTCAGTGAATCAGAAATCATCAAGAAAACTCCTTTGTGAGTAAGATCATCAACTAAATCCCCAACAAGCTTTAGTATCATAGAAGGACTCTCCCATGGGTCCAAGACACAGAAGCAGCCCCCTCGAGAGCTGGAAAATGAAATTTCCCCAATGAAGTTGATAACACCCCCTTAAGATGGAATCAACATCAATCCTCAATAAGTTATAAGAAAGAAGAAGACAGTTTTCCCCCAGTGGAGGAAAGTTTTCCCCAATAAGCAACACATAGCCAAGAAATCCCCAGTAAGCTACCCCCACCCCAGTAGACCGCACACCATCAAGACTTCATGGTAATTCAAAATCATCACCGATCCACTTCTTTCACACTTCGTAGTGAGTCCTTTAACATCCTCAATGGATCTTTCATCTGAAAATGGTCAGAATACAAAATTCGTGAACATATCGTACAGGAATTGAATATGCAGGCACAAAACCCCAAGCAAGTTAGAAAGGAAGAATACATAAATCGTACACATATCCTATGGGAATTGAATATGCAAGCACAAGCCACAAACCATACAAACTAGAAAGTCAGAATACATAATTTGTGCACATATCCTATGGGAATTGAATATGCAAGCACATGCCACACCCTAGTCGAGCAAAGTCAGAATATAGAACTTGTGCACATATCCTATGGGAGTTGAACATGTAGGCAAATCATACAGAACTTATGCACATATCTAGAGGGAATTGAATATGCAGGCACAGTGGAAGAAGTAGAGATAGAGATAGAGACCAAGGTCACCCTGATGTAAGAGCTTCACTAGAACAAGCAGAGATAGAGATGGAGAAGATAAGTATTACCCAAAGGCACAAGCCACCCAGAGAAGTTTGAGGTAAGAGCCCCAGATGGACACCGCAGATATATATCCTTTTAAGCTCATAAGAGCCCCTTTTTTAGTTTGGTTGATGGTTACGACCATTGGCCTTGTCTGTTTTTCTATTTTAGTGACTCTAGGATAGTGAGTCACTTGCCTTTTGCTTGCAATTGGTAAAACAAGTTCTAGGATAGTGAACCTATTGTTGCTCATTTCCGAAGCAACAAAGGTAAAAATTTGGACATAAGAATCCCATGCAACTCTTTGGAGTTGCACCCTTCCCCATGTATGTGTGATGTGTGTTGTGTGCATGGGTACGTTGGAACAAAATGTTTTGTCTCTTATTCTTTTGATTTCATTAGCGAAGCTCATGAATGAAAAAAGGGGCACCGCATTTTGTACCCTTTATGACTTGAGCCCCTGTTCGCCAATGATGCTAAAATTTTAAGACTTAAGGTTGGTTTAGGCCCCAATTAGACGTTAAATTGACTTGAGAAATATTAAAATGAAAAATATAACTTTTAATGAGCAAATAAATCTATTTTTGGAAAGGTAAAGCCAAGGAAGCCCTCGGCATGCGCACGTAGGAATTAAAATGCGCGCGCAGCCATGATGCATGCACATATAAGCCTAATCCTGCAGGCGCATGTAAGGTTTTAGAAACATAAAAAAGACAAGTTTTCTATATTAATGTGGAGGTTTGGAACAAATCCCACATCGTTTGGGAGCTATTACAAACCCCCATTTTCACAATATAAATAGCCATACATAGTACCTTTTCAAAACACACAAAAATCCTAAGGAAAAACACTAAGATTCACTAGATATAATCAATCAAAGAGGGAGTTTTTCACAAAATATCCTTAAGTCAATTTTCTTTTGATTAAGGCCTTTTTTGGCCTTGGTCTTTGAGTTTAAGATTACTAATCACGGTTCTTATTGATTGTGTGAATAGATTTGACTAAGGGGAATGGTCAAAACTCAAGCTTGGAAAGCTTTCTGTTTGAGGTATTAGTCTAAACTTTCTTTTTTCTCTCTCTTTCTTTTTATGCTTTAATCTTTCTGTTTGCTTTAGTTTTTTGTTATTATATGTTTTAATATGTCTATGTAGTTTAGGTTTATGTAGTTTTATGTTTTAAAAGCATGTTAGGATATTAGATTTATTATTTTGAACCCTTGCCCTATTTTTTGTGTTGCTAGGGTTTCTTGGGAGGATTCCACGTGTGCATAATCCTGCCTGCGCACGTAGTCTTGATTATGCGCACGCAGGCTTGTTCATGCGGGCGCATGATCATGCCTAGAAATCCTAACCCTAGTTTATTTGATTCTATCTCTTGTTTCCATGCATAAAGATGCTTTTATTTTAGATCCTTTTTAATATATTTGTGATTTTAAGTCTCTGTGTCACATGTTTATTGTTTATTTTCCTTTCACATGTTTAAATTAGGGTTTTTTTTTTTTTCCATTTTCTTGATTTAATACCACGAACATGCATTCATATGTTCATCCATTGATGCCATAGGTGCTGAGTTATTGCAAGGTAAGTGCATCTTTGAATATGATCTTGTTTAATGATAGACAAAACATGTTTGTTTACGTGAGTTACTTTTAATCATATGTTATTTAGATCTTTCCATGCTTGTGTTTCTGTCTTGATTTACTGTTTATGCCTTGGATATGATATGATGACATGGCATTAGATGAATGCTAGGTGGATGACATGTATGATAGTAACATGCTAGGGTATATGTTATGCCATGCTAGATGAATGCTAGGTTGATATAACATGTGTGCTATATGTATGTTAGGGTATGCCATGATAGATGAATGATTAGGTCTTTTGAGGATGATTGATGCTATGTTATATGCTTAGATATATGCTAGTGTGTGTGTGAATTAGAATGCAATATTGAGTATGCCTTTAATAGAGTTAAGACATAAAACACAATGAGAGGAAGCCAACCCTAGGGTTAGGTGGTTTTGGGTGCCTAACACCTTCCCAAAACCGTACCTAAACTCCGAACCTATATCTCTAGTAGTAAGATAAAAAAAAAAGGTCCTTCCTTGAGAGGACGCTACATATATGATTCCTAAACCATTCCAAAAACTAGGTGGCGATACTCCCGTTGTGTCCACAATGACATATAAAAGACTACATCACAATGCTACCTCATCAAACTTATAGCTATAGATATGCAAGCATCATCAAAATTCCGAGAAAGGAAAGCAAGCATCCAAGAGAGACATAACCATTGCAAAAGGAATAAAAACATCATGCGAAATAGGAACTATAATGAAAGAAAACCTTTCATCAAAAAATTTATGAAAGAAGACCTTAAACATGGAGTTAAAAAGCAGATAGAGGAAATTTTAAGGTAAATTTTTAATCTTTGAGTTAAGGAAGATGTAATCTTTAAACCAAGGGTAGAACTATACTCTAAAGACTAAGCTTTTCTAACTAGACATAGGCATATCTACACAAACATTAGCATGCTACATACAAAAACATAAAGCACAAGTCAAAGGAACAAACTTTCATGCCAAGATTTAATTAAGCTTTAAACAAAGATCATGCATTACACCATTAAAAACTTAGACTTTGGCTTAAAGACGCAACCTTTCATGCATATAAGTCTAGAATAAGGCAAAGGTACAACCTTTGTTGGACATGGAAGCACAGATGAACAACGAAAGCAATAAAAATGAAAGGTTTTAAACAAAAATGTAAGCTTTCTATGTTATAACACCATACCTATGTATTTAAGCACAAAGATTGAATCCTTTATATCAAGGGGGTCTTGTTAATGGAAAAAGCACCACAACAAACTAGACCTATAATGGCGTTTGTAAAACGCCACTATAGGTACTAAAAATGCCATTGTAGGCCCATTTTGGCTATAGTGGCATATTTGTAAAACGCCACTATAGACTTTTTTTTTTTTTTTTTTTAAAAAGGCTATAGCAGTGTTTTAGAACGCCACTATAGGCTAATTTCTTTTTTTTTTTAAAGGCTATAGCAGCATTTTAGAATGCCACTATAGCCAAAAACCACCAATAAAAAAAACTTTTGATTACCAAAAATTAATGTTTGGTAATCAAAAGTTTTTTATTTTTAAAAATTGAATTACAATTTTAATTAAATTATATTTATAATTTTAATTAAATTAAAAGATAAAAAAATACATAAATAAAAGAAAATACAAACACTATAGCTAGCCCAGCAAATTCAAAATGAAACACAAACCCACCCAAAAAAATTCAAAATCAAACACAACATGCTCACTTGTAGAAATCTCAAACAAGGAATAAACCAAAATAATTATTAAATTTTTTTTTTTAAATGCTTACCTGCAACTATACAACCAATGGCTTCAAACACAATAGCACTCCTTCTTCAATCACAAATCCGAAAACAGTAGCACCATCAACAAATTTGAACAAAATCAACTAGCTGTAACACCATCTGCAGATCCAAAACTCACAAACATTAATACCACCACAAATAAAATAGGGGAAATAAAATCAAAATGGAGAGGAAGAGAAAAGACAAATCCAAGTGTGAAGTGAAAGAATAGTGAAAGAAAGAGAAAAGAAGAAACATGGAGGAGTGGAGATAAGGGAGAAAAACAAAGAAAGAAGAAGAAGAAGAAGAAAGAAAGAAATGAAGTCTAAAGGTGGCGTAGAGATAAGTGGAGATAAGGGAGGGGGGGGGGGGGGGGTGGGGTAGGTGGGATTTTTTAATTTGAGTGAAGATAATTAATGGGGGTAGATGGGAAAGTGTGGTGGAAAAGTAGGTTTTGAATTCTGAATTTTGCAGGACCTATAGTGGCGTTTACAGACCTATAGTGGCATTTGCAAACGCTTCTATAGGTCCCTTATTTTAATTTTTTTTTATTTAGTTCTTAATTCATTTTCAACTTTAAAAAAAAAAAAAAAAAATCTGGACCTATAGTGGCGTTTGTCAAATGCCACTATAGGTCTTTTTTTGTCCTCTAGCTAGCCCTTATTATTATAAAAAAAAAAAAAAAAAAAGTACCTGCAGTGGCATTTGACAAATGCCACTATAGGTCTTTTTTTCCTCCGTCTACATACCTTATTCAAAAAAACCCAACTGAAAAAAAAAAAAAAAAAAAAAAAAAAAAAAAAAAAAAAAAAGACCAGAAAAAAGAAAAAGTGCCTATAGTGGCGTTTGTCAAACGCCACTACAGGCCATTTTTTTTCCCTCTAGCTAGCCCTTATTAAAAAAAAAAAAAGTACCTATAATGGCATTTGACAAACGCCACTATAGGAAGGGCCTATTGTGGCGTTTGACAAATGCCACTATAGGTCATTTTTCCTCCTACGTACACTAATTCAAAAAAACCTTACCGTAAAACAAAAAAGAAAAAGTACCTATAGCGGTGTTTGTCAAACGCCACTATAGGAAGGGCCTATAATGGCGTTTGAAAAATGCCACTATGGGTCATTTTCCCTCATCCTACATACATTTATTCAAAAAAAAAAAAAAAAAAAAAAAAAACCAAAAAAAAAAAAAAAAAGAAAAAGTGCCTATAACAGCGTTTGTCAAACACCACTATAGGCCTTTTTTTTTTTTTTTTTTTATCTAGCCCTTATTAAAAATAAATAAATAAAAATAAATAAATAAAAGTGCCTATAATGGCGTTTGTCAAATGCCACTATAGGCCCCCTCCTATAGTGGCGTTTGTGAAACGCCGCTATAGGTCTTTTTTCTTCTCTAACCCTTATTATAAAAAAATAAATAAAAAATAAGTAAAAAGTGCCTATAATGGCGTTTGTCAAACGCCGCTATAGATCCTTTTTTAATTTTATTTTTTTTGGTTTTTTTTTTTTTTTTAGATCTACAGCAGCATTTATGAGACCAAGACAAACACCACTACAATCCTTTGTAAGTCCAGGATCGTTAGTGGCATTTTGAAAACGCTGCTATAGGCCCTTGGAAACGCTACTATAGACCCATTCTTTTAAAATGCCAATATAGGATTCCCTAAACGCCACTATAGGTATGCCTATAGAAGCATTTGTAGGAAACACCACTATAGGGTGCCTATAGTGGCGTTTTTGACAAACGCCACTAGTGGCCCAGTTTTTTTGTAGTGACGGGCTTAATCTTTCATAAACTTCAAAGCTTCTAACCATGGAAATGTCTCTTTAATATATATTACTCTAAAAAAGAAACATAAAGCTAGAAGCTTCTAATTGAAAATTTGAGTTTTAACAAGTAAAATGGAAACTTTAAGCTCAAAACATATTTTTCACATATAGCATCAAGCTTTATCCATGGTTGAAAATGTTGTGTTAGCATAGAAGGCTTCATAGACATAATATATAACATGCTAAAAAACATTAACTAACAAGAAACCAATAGTAAACACATAAATATCATTTAAACAAAGCATGAGGTTCCATGTCCAAGAGCATAGGAACTAAGAGCATAGAAGATGGAAGCCTCAAGCTTCTATGCTCTTGAACATGGAAACCTCTTTATCCTAGCAAGATAAGAGAAACAAGATTATAGAGAAGTTTAGTGGGTATACCCTCTCAGAACTTGGATTAGATCAACAATGGAGGATGAGAGAAATTTTCCTAAGAGGTTTGGGGCGATTCTAGAGAGTTTTAGGAGCAGAGGAGGGCATTAGGAACGTCTTTTCGTGTCTTCTGGACTGGAGGGGTACCTAACCCATCTAAAACAAGCCTTTGGGACCACAGGTACAGCTTGAAGCTGGTGTTCAATTTTTAAGTCCATTTTGAGTTCCAATTTTGATAATACTCAGGTATTGATTTTGAATACTAGTTTGAAGGCCTTTACAGGCTCTAATTTGGATGATCTTGGTGTTTAAAGAATGATCTCACACCATTCTTTCCATAGGCTTTAGCCTCGAGTCATTTGGAGAACTATGCTAAAAGCTATCAACCTCCAAAGTTGTCTGCACACATTAACTTCTATGATTTTAGCTAATCTTCCCGATTTAATATCTCTTAATTTAGATGTCATTTTATTGATTAGTTTGTTCTGGCCTTTCCAGGATGTTGAGGAATACTTTTATTTTAGGAAAGTATGTGCATTTTGGTCCAAGATCCATATGCAATTAAGAATTAGCATGCAAAGTTAGTTACAAAATGCAATTCATTACAAGACCTTCCGATGACACCTTATTCGGACCATTCTGAGGTTGTTTTCTTCTAATTCAATAACGCTTCATTTGTTTTGATGAAAAACTTTGTGTAAAGATAGTTTTTTGTATTTTCCATTTGTTAAGGATATATTTTATATAATTGGCTAATTCTTTGACAAAACGCACTTTATTTGTGTTTAATACTTCAAAGAAAAAGAGCTCAAGTTTAGTATTGAAGCCATGCAAATCTGTCCACAAGTGAAGAAGTGCTGATTCATTAAAGCTTAACAGCTGCTCAACAGCTGCTCAACAGATAGCTATCTATTAAGGCACGACATCTGCTCAACAGATACTATTTATCGAGAATTATGAAAATCAATTTTTTAGATTTGATTTTCGGCTCATGCTTATGTATTTGTGTAGGGTTTCTTTTCTCACAACCTCAGATATATATAAGGCTTATTTTAAAGGCTATCACATAAGAGAATACAAGGGAAACAAATGAATAAGGTGGCTGATGCCTTATTTTTTCTGAAAGAAGCTACTGCATCTTTACGCCTTAGGGTTTTGTAACTAAGTTCTTCTTGATCTTCATTGTTAATGAAATGAAGAAGTTTGCAGCCAACATTCTTTTTCCTCAAGTTGGTGAGTGAGTCACATACTGGGATTCGTGCAAAGGAGTTAGTCATGTACTAGGATCCGTGCATCAAATGGTGGCGTTCATATAATAAAGAGTTTAGAGATTCTGAAGTGGTAGAAGGTTTTTGCTGCAAGTTCATCTACGGGGATTGTAAAGTCTAGGGACAAAGGTTTTGTACTAGATTTGAAACTTCTCTTTATTATAGTAGATTGCTTTTCAGGAAGGTTTCCCCCAAATTTTTATTGTGAAACTAGTTTGTTTTATTGGTTTTCTTGGGTCATCATATCTTTTCTTATTTACTTTTTTACTGTGAATGATAATTGACTTGATATTGATGTTTGTTTGTTTTAACAAGTTTTATACATAATAAATCTAATTAACAACTTGGGTTTAAAGCTTGTTAATTCTATCAACCGGGGTCTAAATTTCCCAACAAGTGGTATTAGAGCAGACACACTCTGATTAAGATTTAATCTTTGCTATGTGATCCATTAACCCCCGTTGTCATGGAAACTCTTGATTGTTTTGATTTGCACGATCTTGTGTTGAATGATGATGATGATATTTAGGATGCCTATTGTAAGCTTTATAATTTTTGGTAGGCTATAAACTCGTTGACCCATTGTGATGAATTAAGTTCATTAATTAGCCAAGTTATTAATTAATCAAATTAACATGCAAATTGCGTGGTAGCACAAACAAATCACCAATAAAATAATGTATGCAGTGAAAATTAAATAACACAGTGATTTGTTTACGAATGAGAAAAACTTACACGGCAAAAACCCCATCGGGTGATTTTAAGGTCACCACTCCCGAAATTCCATTAATATCACAACAAGCGGTTACAAGTAAAGGAATCCCAAGTAACTTACCAACCTACAGTTGAATCCTTACCCCAATACCCAATTGGACTTATTCTGTAGTGACAATTTCTCCTTTTGATGCACGACTCCCAAGTACGTGACTAACCAATTATGTGGATCTTAGTACGCGACTTCAATCACCAACTAGAGAAAGTTTTTGGTTGCAAAGTTCTTCAATTCATCCACACGATGAAGATCAAGAAGATGCTTGGTTACAAAACCCTACGATGCACATTACACAGCAATTTCTTCACAAAAGAGATGAATTAAGGCAAGAACTTTGTCTTAGGTCAAAAATTGCTTGAACAAGGGTTTCTCAATGCTTGTGCAACTTGTGTACACTTTGACGGCCCTTAAAATAATCTTTTTATATGTCTAGTGTTAGAAGAAAAGAAGTCCCAAATACACATCTATGGATTAGAATGAAAAACAAAACTCAGAATCTGTTTTTCTTAAATCTCGACAACTAGAGGTGTCGAGGTGCTATCGAGCAGCTGTCGAGCCTCGAGGCTAAACAGCTTCTTAAAGCTTGATAGATGCAGCTGTCGAGCCAAGTGTCGAGCTTTAAAAATTGGCACTTCTCAACTTGAATCTTGGACACCTTGCATGGCTTTAACACTTGATCTTGAAACCTTATTTCTTAAAGTATTAAAATCATCCTAGAACTACCCAAATACAAGCTAAGTACGTTTTGTCAAAGAATAAGCCAATTACATAAAAGAATGACATATGTTCAAAACAAAATAAAACACATATGTCCTAACAATCTCTCCCTTTGGCAATCCGTGACAAAACCACAACAAATAAATGAATATATGATAAAAGTCATAAATCACTCAACTCATATTCACTTGTTGAATACAATAAAATCTATCCTAACACAAACTCTTGAAAAACTTTACAAGAAAAGAATTCATGGCAAGTAGACTTTGACAACCTGTATTTCTAAAACACTTTAAACAAAACACATCAAGACATCTTTGTGTGAAACAGAAATAATAGATTGCATACACATATAAGAAGTATGTGTATAAAGAAAGAAAAGAAAGAACATATGAAATGATAGGTAAAAGAAACATATATTAACATGTATAGCTACTATTTCATAAACATCATGTATGTAAAAATGGTCACAAGACCTAGGTACAAGAACAATGTATCTCCAAGAAAAAAGAAAAGAAAAAATACATGTAGTCCTCACTACATCCCTCAAAATAACAACACTCCCCCTGTCAAAAATGTCATGTACATGCTCTTCCCCTAAGTATGACTACTCTCATAACCAAAACCTACTCCCCCTTTTTGTCAAGAGTGACAAAGGGTAGAGTGTCAAGTAGACATCTCATCGGTAGAGCTAGCATCTCCATCAACATCATCTGAAGCATTATCGTCATCACCATCACCATCATCATCCTCAGACTCAAAAGCCACAGGAGGTGGTGGAGGAGAAAGCTCAAGAGCAAAGCCACCTATGGTCGCCTGTTGCCGAGCAATGCAACCAACACGAACATTCACCTGATACAACTCTGTAGAGAGCGTATCTAGGTAAGCATCCATGTGCCAAAGCTGCGCCATGATATCTCCTAGTGACACATCGCTTGAGGAAGAAAAGGGAGCAGATGTGGCTTGAGCAGATCTAGATGGAGCTAGACAGGAGGAAGGAGCTGCTGAAACTGTCTGTCGCGACCTAAACTGTGCCTCACTATATTTTACAGTAGCGGGATCTATAGAAGGGGTCGGACACGGGAAAAAGGATGGAGAAATGGCGTAAAATCCTCATGATAGCAAAAGGAAAGATGAGCTTATCACGGGTAGCTGTATCCCTATAGACATCTATGATAGAGAAAATCAAATGTGAAGGAAAGTCTATAGTGAGATGCTCAAAAAGAGATAACAAAAACTGAGCACAAGGCTTTGTGATGGAGTTGCAGTGAGAGAGTGAGTGTAGAACAAATGTCATCACCATGTTCATGAAACGAGGACCTTTAGCAAAAGACCGACATGGTATAAGCTGAAGCTTACCCCAATCAGAAGGGCGCTCACAGAAAACAAAAATCATCTTGTCTTTGGACACAGTCCGTAGACACTCACAACCGAGGTAGTCAAGATGCGCAACCCTCAGAACATGAAGCATATCGGATACCAACTCCGGTCTGACTACAATGCGCGTACCTTGAACGCAAGTGTGAAAGAGAGGTACTGAAGAATCAATTTCATGCATGTTGGAGTAAAACTCCTGTATCAGCACGGAAGCACAAGTGACCGGGACTTCACACAGTGACACCCAACCCCGACTGTGAATGACATCAGGTAGGTCAGTATCAGCAAAGTCTACCAAAACAACTTGGCGTTCCGAATGAACACCTCGTTTGGAAAAGTTCTCCAAGAAGTCCTTTTAGGCATTCTGATCACAAAACCGAACAGAGGAAGGAGTAGGATCAGAAGACGAAGAGGCCCTAGAACGAACCAGGTTCTAGGACGAAATGGACTTACATTTTGGTGCCATAGACACTACTAACGTAAACCAAAAGAGAGGGAGAAAGAAAGAAACACTTAGAAAAGTTCCCAAAAAAATCAAATATAACAAGTATATTGAAAAGAGAGAACTTATGCATGGGAAATGCATGAACATATGACATGCAATATGAAAAATATCATGGGCTCAACCCAATCCAAACCTATCAGCACACAACAAGTTTGCACACATCTAAATGCATGAGATTACTGTTAGAATGCTAATGTGATACAATGCATAGAGTTTTTAAGATCAAATCTACAAAACTCATTCCAAAAATTGCAACAATAACTCATCAATTTTGAAAAACCCCAAAAATTTCAAAAAAAAAAAAAACAAAAAAAAAAAACAAAAGCTTGGTTTCAAAACATGAAATGCATGAAGAAAGAGAGATTAGAAGCTTACCAAGTGAAGAAATACTTGAAAGAAGCTTAAAGAATTCTTGGGTAGAGATTTGGAGTGAGAGAAGAGGTTTGAGAGACAAAAATACAAAGCTATTGAGAGAGAGATAGAGAGAAATGAGAAACCGGATTGCACAGAACCTTTAAATACAGGTTTAGTAAATCTCGACAAATATAAGTATCGAGAGGTGTCGAGCCATCCGTCGAGGAAGGTGTCAAGAAAAACAACCGTTGATAGATAGAGCTATCGAAAAGGTGTTGAGGAATAACATAAAGACATGAGAACAGAAGCTCGATCGATCCACCAGCTATTGAGAAGCTATCAAGAGGACAGAAACTTCCTCGATCGATCCACCAAGTTTCAAGAAGCTATCGAGATTGCGATAAGAAAAAAGCTAAGAAGCTCAACAGATAGCCAGGTATCAAGGAGGTGTCGAGCCAACTTTTAAAAGCAGTTTTTCGAGAAAAGAAAAACACAAATATGAAAGCAATCACGCATGCAACTCAACCAATGATCCAATCAACAGGTTAATCTCTCAAAATCATCTCTCAACAACAATCTTAAGCATATGGATCCTAAAACACGCGCGTGCACACACACACACACACACTAAACAAGTCTAACCAATTTTATATTTCAAAAACAAGTCAAGACAGCTTAGTGAGCATACATCAACACATGTAAACCTTGTGATGGCCAAATCACATTGTACCTGCACATGTATCAAAAGTAGCAAAGAATATTGCGTGTTGTGTGTGAAAAACATCGCAAGATTGCATAAGTGTTTCAAAGTTATGACGATTTGAGATATGAGAAAATCTCTTTAACTCACACACAATCACAACTATTTGATGGGGACAATCACCTTCGAGATACATCCTATAACTCCCACATCTCCTAGAAAACACGCTTGTAATCATATTTTAGAGTATTTTATTCTTTTTGCCTTTTGTTTTCCTTTGAATATTTTTTCTTTTATTAAGCATATCATCCATGGGCATATAAGAGAGAAAAAAAATACCCAGTTATGTTAAGCTTGTTGACATTGCACTTTTGCTATGTCGAAGCATACAAATGTCATTGACATTACACTTTTGCTATGCCGAAGCATACAGATGTCATATCATGATTGGCGAGTAACAGTGGTGAGATGGTTATTTATGCCTTTCTCTTAGGATTTTCTAGTTCTTCTCGTTAAAAAGAGTGATACGAGTGTTAAGTGCAAAAGATCACTTAACCTTATTCATCATAAACAAAGAGCCACAAAACTCACTTGCTTAGTTGTGCATAAGGATGGTTATCTAAGCTACAAGAGATACAAAGTTTAGAAAACTCTGTTTCAATGGCCATTTTAAGGTTCACAAGAACCAAAGTACACAAATACACATTGTTTTTGTATTTTTTTTTCAATTTTTAAATTTTTTTATATTTTTATCTGAAAAGAAAAATAAAACAAAACTGAAAACAAACAAACAAAAACATGCTAAATAAAGCAAAACAATTTATAAAACTAGACTGACTCAAAATAGTAAAGCAACACACACAAGTAATGGAAAAACAAAAACAAGAATGGGAGAAAGAGAAAACGTGAATAAATCACTTGGAACCCTTTTCCTTCCACACCTTGAAAAAACTTTTCCTTTTTACAAACCTTTGAACAGGTGATGAGGGGGAAGAATTGAAATCGTTCAAGTTCGAAAGGAACATGAGGGCTTTAAGAAGATCTCCAAGAGGAGCAAGAGAGGTTCGAAGCTGATTCTGGTTCCCAAATGCTATCATGCCATTGCTCTGTTGAGTGACTAACCACTTATAGTAATTTGGTCAAGTGTGACCAGCAATACCACAATGATGACCAAGATGTTGCTTCTTTTATTTAGGCTTTTTAGAGTTAGCCTTCTTAGTCCTAGGATTTTTAATTTCTTTCTTCTCAAGCTTAGGGGGTGCTCCTAAGATTGACTTACCCTTGTCTAGGTTCTCACTAACTAATTCAGTTTTAACATTATTGTTCTCAATTTTAATGTTATTAGCAGGAGGAACAAAAACAATAGTGCTAGCAAAAGCAATATTAGAAGAAAATAGATCAGACCCCAAACTTGTTCGATCAGAAGCAGGTTTTTGATTGTTGAGCATCTCATCCAGCTTCGCACTTGATGTCCTCTCCAATTGAGCTCTAACTTGAAACAAGTCTGCTTCAAGCTTCTTGGTCTTCTTAGCCAGGAAATTGTTCTCGAATCTCAGTACCCTAATAGTCTGATTTACTTCATCAAAATTAGTGGAAAGCTCCTCACGGTTAAGTTCCACATCACTGAGCTTCTTGGTAGCCAGCTTATAGAGTTTCCCATGCTTCTTAGAAAGCTTGTATAATTTCTCATAAGCGGTATGGATATCATCTTGATCATCCATCGTTTCAAACTTAGCATCCACAAATTCTTTTTCTTCGTCTACATCTTTAATAGTCCCTTCAGTAGGATTGACAGTGGCAGTGAAGGCATTCAAAATTTCGTTATTATCATTGTCGGAATCATCCTCAGGTTCAGTGTTACTCAAGGTACCAACAAGTGCCTTGCTCTTTCCAATGCTCTTAAGATATGTGGGACACTCTTGTTTCACGTGACCGAAGTCTTGACGCCTGAAGCACTTAGGTCCAGCGGAACAGTTTACTGACCACCATTCCTAGTATCCTTCTTCCCTTTATCTAGGCTCTTGAACCGAGAAGAACTAGATTGCCTACAGTCTTTGTCGAAGCCTTTTCCATTGGCATTTTTTATGAATTTTTTTAATTGCCTGGTGATGTAGGACTTCATCTTAGAATCTTCATCGTCTGAAAGCTCATCTATCTCACTGCTCTTAGCCTTCAGTGCCATGCTCTTGCCTTTACTTGACTTGCCAATTCTTGTTAACCCTAGCTCGTAGGTTTGCAGATTACCATTTAGCTCAATTAGAGGAATCTTGTCAATATCCTTTGATTCCTCTATCGCCGTGATCTTGGCATGGAATCTCTTGGGCAGGGATCTGAGCACTTTTCTTACGATCTTGGGTTCAGGAATGGTTTCCCCAAGATTTAAAGCTGAGCTCACTATGTCTTTAAGCTTGGCATAGAACTCATCGAATGACTCATCCTCCTCCATCTTGATTTCTTCGAAGCTTGTAGTGAGCCTCTGTAGCTTCGAATCCTTGACAGCCTTTGTTCCCTCATAAGTTGTCTGGAGAATGGTCCATGCTTCTTTAGCAATTTCAGTGAAGGAAATCTTCTTGAACTCTTCATTAGTGACCACATTGAATAGGGCATTCAATGCTCTGCTGTTGAAATTAGCCGCCTTGATCTTGGCATCATCCCAATCGGTCAGCGCTTCTGTACGCTTGGTCTAGCCTATCTCCACAACTTGCCACACCTTCTCATCTAGTGACTGCAAGAAAGCTCTCATGCATACTTTCTAGTATGCATACTTTCTAGTATGCATAGTTAGTATCATCAAACAGTGGAGTTATGATAAGAGACTGACCTCTATCCATGACAAACAGGGGTCAATGAATCACATACAAAGATTAAACCCTAATTAGAGTGTGCCTTCTCTGATACCACTTGATAGGCCACAAATGCATTGACTCCTTGTGACGAATTAAGTTGATTAATTAGCCAAGATATTAATTAATCAAATTAACATGCAAATTGCTTGGTAACACAAAAAAATCACCAATAAACTAAAGTATGCAGCAGAAATTAAATGACACAATGATTTGTTTACGAATAGGGAAAACCTATACGGCAAAAACCCCACTGGGTGATTTTAAGGTCAGCACTCCCGAAATTCCACTATTATCATAACAAGTGGTTACAAGTAAAGGGATCTCAAGTGCCTTACCAACCTATAGTTAAACCCTTACCCCAATACCCAATTGAATTTGTTCTGTAGTGACAATTTCTCCTTTTGATGCACGGCTCCCAAGTACGTGACTAACCAATTGCACGGATCCCAGTACGCGACTTCAATCACCAACTAGAGAAAGTTGTTGGCTGCAAAGTTCTTCAATTCATCCACACGATGAAGATCAAGAAGATGCTTGGTTACAAAACCCTACAGTGCACATTACACAGCAACTTCTTCACAAGAGAGATGAACTAGGCCAAGAACTTTGTCACAGGTCACAAATTGCTTGAATAAGGGTTTCTTAATGCTTGTACAACTTGTGTACACTTTGATGGCCCTTAAAATAATATTTTTGTATGTCTAAGGTTAAAAGAAAATAAGTCTCAAAGACACATCTATGGATTAGAATCAAAAACAGAACTCAGAATCTGTTTTTCTTAAATCTCAACAGCTAGAGGTGTCGAGCAGTTGTTGAGCCTCGGGGCTGAACAGCTTCTTAAAACTTGATAGATGCAGCTGTCAAGCCAGGTGTCGTGCTTTAAAAACTGGCACTTCTCAACTTGAATCCTGGACAACTTGCATGGCCTTAACACTTGATCTTGAAACCTTATTTTTTGAAGTATTAAAATCATCCTAGAGCCACCCAAATACAAGCTGAGTGCGTTTTGTCAAAGGATAAGCCAATTACATAAAAGAATAACATATGTTCAAAACAAAATGAAACACATATGTCCTAACAATTTTTGTATGAAATCTCTTAAATGTTCTACAAAATTAAAAGCTAATTTTAAAAGGGTTAAACTTGAAAGAGATGATTTGATTTCACAATTGGATGAAGCAAATAATTTGAATGAGGAATTTAAAAATCAAATTTCATCTCAAGTGAACAAAATTAAGAGTTTGGAAGAGCAATTAGTTGAATTTAAAACTAAAGTTGAAAATTTAACTAGTGTCAAAGTTATTGTTGAGCCTAACTAAAAAAAAAAAAGATTTTTATATTCCTCCATTTAAAAGGAATAATTAAGAGTTGAAGGCTAACATTGCTAAAATAGACAATTGTAAAAAATTTGATATTAACGTTGAAGTTTCTAAACCTCTATCTAAAACTCCTCCTAGGTTGAATGAAATATCTGAATTTGTATGCACTTGTCATCATTGTCATATTATTGGTTATATTAGGCCAAATTGTCCTAAGTTGAGGTCTCTATCAACCTTTAAGATTAGACTCCTTCTTGGAAGCCGAGTAGCTCTAAAACTACTCATGTTTGTCACCATTGTGGTGCTTCCGGTCACACTCGGCCTAATTGTTTCACGTTGTTTCCTCATAAGCGAGTGTCAAATAGGTCTCATCCTTTGACTAAAGGCTCTATACCTATTCTTGGCGAGTTATTAAAAACTTTGAGCTTTTTAACTCAATTTAAGGAGAATTCTAATTCTTCTATGTCCATTAGTAAACATACTAGGACACGTGCCTTTTCATCTTCATGGCCAAAGACTCGTGCTGTGTGGGTGAGAAAGAAGTCTAAGGCTTAATTGTCTTTTCTGTTTGTCCTCTGCTTTAATTCCTTCTATCTAAAGTAGAACTCTCTTTGCTTGATTTTTTATCTGCATTTTTCTTTCGTGCTTTCATGCATATGCATCTTTCTTTCATGCTTTCATGTTATTTGTCTGTTTTTGTTTGGTTGTTTAGTTTTTATTTTTATTTTATTTTTATTTTATTCTGTTTTCAAAATAAATAAATAAAAAAGAAAAAATAATAAAAATACAAAAACAGTGTGTGTTTGTGTATATTGGTACTTATGTACCTTGAATGGCCAATAAAACAAAATTTTCTAAATTTTGTATCTCTTGTAGCTTAGATGAGAATCTCTATGCACAACTAAGCAAATAAGCTTTATAGCTCGTGTTTGTGATGAGCAAGGTTAAGTGATCTCTTGTATTTAACACTCGTATCACTCTTTTTGACAGGAAAGACTAAAAAATCCGGAAAGACTAAAAAATCCTAAAAGAAAGGCATAAATAATCATCTCACCACTGTTGCCTGCCAATCATGAAATAACATCTGTATGCTTCGGTATAGCAAAAGTGCAATGTCAAAAGGCTTAAAATCATTGGGTATTTCTTTTCTCTCTCTTATATGCCCATGCATGATATGCTTAATAAAAGAAAAGTATGCAAAGAAAATTAAAGCAAATAGATCAAAATGCTTTATATATGATTGCAAGTGTGTATTCTAGGAGATATGGAAGTTATAGGATGTACTTCGAAGGTGGTAGTTTCCACCAAGCAGTTATGATTATGTGTGAGTTTAATTGATTTACTCATATCTCAAATCATCATAATATAGAGACACTTTTGCAATCTTGCAATGTTTTTCACACACAACATGCAATATTCTTTGCTACTTTTGTTACATGTGCAGGTACAATGTGATTTGGTCATCATAAAGGTTTACATGTGCTAATGCATGCTCACTAAGCTATATTAACTTGCTTTTGAAATATAAAATTGGTTAGACTTGTTTAGTGTGTGTGTGTGTATTTTGGATCTAAATGCATGACATTTTTATTGTTGAGAGATGTTTTTGAGAGCTTAATATGTTGATTGGATCTTTAGTTGAGTAGCATGCTTGATTGTATTCGTTTCTGTGTTTTTATGTTCTTTGAAAAACTATTTTTTAGCAACCTTGACAGCTTCTCAATACCTCTTAACAATTAGCTATCCATCGAGACCCTCTCTCTTCTTGCCTTGAACAAAGTTATCACAATCTCGATCCATCGAGATATCTAGACTTTGTCTTAATAGCTTCTCGACAGATTCTCGATTCATCGAAAAACTTTCTATATGCTCGATAAATGCTTAATAGTTTCTCGATCTATCGAGGTTGGCTCGATAGCTTCTCGACACCTCTTGATCCTTCAAGATCCTCTTGCATGCATTATTTTTCACATGTTTTGCATGTTTCTTTTATCTTGTCATCCATAGTATCTTGTTTCATTACATTCATGAATTTATATAGATTTCTTTTGCCCCCTTGATCATCCTTGATCATCTTTATGTTTCTCAGGTGAAGCTTTCTAGCTTCTTATATCATTTGTCAATCATGAAAAAAATGGGGAGAAATTGTGATAAATATGTGGTTTCTTTTTAAGATTCTACGTGTTAGGAGGAGAAATACATGTCCTTGTAAGGGGGAGTTGTGTTTCATTTTGTTAGGGGGAGTGTTTACCTCCTTGTTGTTGTAGGAGCTTTTTTTAGCTTCTTTTTCTTGTACAACGATCTTATGACCATGTTTACATATATTATGCTTATCTTTGATATATATATATATATATATATATGTGATGATGTATGTTTTCTTCACCTAGCTCTACGTGTGTTGTTTCTTTTCTCTTTTTATACACATGTTTCTTAATTGTATGCAATCTATTATTTCTGTTTCACACTAAGATGCCTTTATGAGTTTTGTTTACAGTGTTTTAGAAATACAGGTTGTCAAAGCCTTCCTTGCCATGAACTCTCTTCTTGCAAAATTTTTCAAGAGTTTGTCATAAGACTGATTTTACTATACTTAACAAGTGAGTATAAGTTAAGTGATTTATGACTTCTCTCATATGTTCATTTGTTTATTATGGTTTTGTCACGGGTTGCCAAAATAGGAGATTGTTAAGGACATATTTTATGTAATTCGCTAATCCTTTGACGAAACGCACTTTACTTGTATTTAGGTAGATCTAAGATGTGTTTAATACTTCAAAGAAAAAGAGTCCAAGTCTAGTATTGAAGTTTTGCAAATCTATCCAAGAAACAAGTGAAGAAGTGCTGATTCATTTAAGCTCAATAGCTGCTCGACAGATAGCTATTTATCGAGGCTCGACAGCTGCTCGATAGATACTATCTATTGAGAATTACGAAAATCAATTTTTCAAGTCTGATTTTTGGCCCATACTTATGTATTTGTGTAAGGTTTCTTTTCTTACAACCCTAGATATATATATATAAGGCTTATTTTAAAAGTTGTCACATAAGAGAATACACGGAGAACACATGAAAAAGGTGAACGATGCCTTATTCTCTCTAAAAGAAGCTATTGCGTCTTTGGGCCTTAGAGTTTTGTAACCAAGTGTTTCTTGATCTTTATTGTGAATGAAGTGAAGAACTTTAGAGCCAACATTTTTCTTCCTCAAGTTGGTAAGTGAGTCACGTACTGGGATTCATGCAAAAAAGTTAGTCACGTACTGGGATCCATGTATCAAAGGGTAGAGCTCATATATTGAAGAGTTTAGATGTTCTGAAGTGGTAGAAAGTTTCTACTGTAAGTTCATCTATGGGGATTGTTAAGTGTAGGGACAAAAGTTTTGTACTAGATCTAAAACTTATCTTTATCATAGTGGATTGCTTTCGGGAAGGTTTCTCCCAGGTTTTTATTGTGAAACTAGTTTGTTTTATTGGTTTTCTTAGGTCATCATATCTTGTCTTATTTACATTTCTGTTGTGCATGATAATTGACTTGATATTGATGTTTGTTTGTTTGTTTTAATAAGTTTTATACATAATAAATCTAATTAACAACTTAAGTTTAAAACTTGTTAATTCTATCAACTAGAGTCTAAATTTCTCAACACCATTGTTTCATAGCATCAGAAAAATTGCGTTAAATAAAAACTATTTTTAGTCAACAAAAAAAATATGACTTATTTTTAGGGATTGTTTTCCACTCCTTTTTTTTTTTTTTTTTTGTAGAAAACAACTCTATCTCACAATAAGCTAAATAAAGGAAGTCAGGAGATTGTTTTTCAACTCATTTAAAGTTGCTACCAAATATAGGAAAAAGAGATAGTATAGATACCTCATTATGTACCAGTTAATAACCTTTGGTCCTCGGCCCCAATGATGAGCTTGATATATGTTAACCAAGGGTAATTAAAGAGTTCACAATAGTTTGGAAGTAATCACAACTTAGAAGTGCTCAAATTGCTTTAAAAACAATGCTGAAAAATGATGTTTGCTCAATGTTTTGACCATAACTTTTGGTCCACAAAGAACTTTTGGGTGATATTTATTTCATTGGAAAGTAAACATCCTGGCATTCAATTTGAACATAATTTTTTCAAGATTTGGATTTATATTAAGTGAGTTATGATTGTTTGAAGTTGGACCAAAAATGCAGTCAGGGTTTTTAGGAAGCAGGAATTAAGCATGTGTACACATGCATAAAAGCTGTGTATGCAGCCATGATCCCAAACCTTCAGACCATGATTTTTGGGCCCCTAAAATTTTTTGATGGGGGCTGGCCCCTAGACCCTTGTGAATGTACAAAGACCTCTAAAAGGCCTTGAAAAACCTAATTTTAAGTTATAAATACTCACCCTATGTCTTCAAATCCAAACTCTAGCCAGAGAAAGTTTATTTTCGTGCCTCAATCTTTTCTAAACCCTAATATCTCTTTTCTAAACTCCCAGAAAGCATGTAATCACATTTTTTAATCATCAAAAAATCTCTCTTTAGTTAGGTCTAGGGCAAAAACTAATGTCTAATTTGATTTCTCAAAACCTTTTCAAAATCTTTTATTCTTGAGTTGTTGTTACATAAAATAATGTGTTCTTTTGATTATTCTTGTTCTCTCAATCTAATCTTTGTATTGTAGGCATTGAGGGGTTAGTTAAACAAACTTTAAACTCATAGTCTTAATTAAGGTGAGTGTTCTTCCCATGAACTCCTCCTTTGCTTAATATGATTCACATGAGTTCTTGATATAGTCTCTCTATTTGTTATATTTTATTTGTTCAATGTTTTTAATTATTTTTAAATGTATTAATCTAATTTTAGGTTGTTTATAATATGTTCTATTTGTTCTTAAATTGGTATTTCAATTCCTAGGTTAGTTTGACATGATTATTCATTTTAAGTTAGAGTTTAGTATACTTATTTGATTTTTTTCTTGATTATTTGTTTTTGTTTATGCTTTTTTTTTTTTTTTTTTTGCTTTATGTTAGCTTAGTCTTTAGGGTTTCTAACATGCTTCTTTATTTTCTTTGTTAACATCTTTGTTTGATTAAACATAAATATGTATTTTTTTCAAATATGTGCTAAAGGATGCGTACACATTATCAAGTATGCATACACATAGTTGAGTATGCATACGCACCCTTGAACAGAGATTTGACAAAAATCTTATTTTTATTGTTTTAATCATTTTTCACATGTTATTTAATTCCTTTTGGCTTTGTTTAGGTTAACTAATTGTGTTTAATTATTTAATTTCACATGTTATTGTTCAACTAGATTATTTAATTTCATTCATTTCAAGTTACCATATCTTCAAGCAAAATAAATATGTAATTTTATTAGAGTATCTCATACATTGAATGAGTTAGCGATTAGTCTTTATCCAATTTTCCACGTCTCTAATTTTTTAAAGTTTTATTTACATAATTTATCTTGAAGTTGGAAAAGTTGGTGTATATTAGCTACCATTTTTGTGAAGTGGTGGACCTGGAATTGATTTGTTATCCATTTATACTTTTGACAATATTTCATTAATGAAAACTGTGGTTGGAAGGGATAAACGTTAATTTTACTGGTATCTTAAGCCAAATAGCAACAAAATTTGCATTTGGAAGGTATAAACGTTTTTATTTATATTGGTTCTTTTTTACATGTTTAATTATGAAAATTTTTTTAAAAGTCTTAGTAGTGACCACTTCAGATTGTTCAATAAAGAGTATTTTCTTTATCTAATAAGAGACAAACCGACATTTGGTGAGATACAACTATTCTTAATTAGGCCCTTTTTGATATACACCACAGTAAGTTTATTTAAAAAAACCTTCTCCCTTCTCTCCGTGTGTGTGTGTTTAAAATACTTAGTATTTTAAAAAAATATATAAAATATAGGAACAAAATTAATATTTCCACCTTAGAAAATATGGACTATGTGTAATTGCACTGGATTCATTCACATGATGACACATGTCCAACAATAAACACATGACATCATTGGGATAGGTTTTGGTGCAATTGGAAACTAGACCTAATTCTTACCTAAAAGACACTACTACCTTATAAACAAGGGTGGCCCCACATTAGAGCCTGGGTGGTCACAGGACCACCCTGATTAGGAAAAAAAAAATCATTATTATATATAAATTTTAAAATTTTTATATTTGTTTACCCTTAAAAAATGTGTGACCAACCTAAACTTTTTTAGGCCCAATATAATTAAACTTTGGACAAAGTTTAGTAACAAATTTGGTTGTAGACTTAGGCTATAACTCCACTCAATATTTTTTTTTATAAGATACGAATTTTAAAAAATTCACAATTAGATTACTTTTTTTTTCTTATATTCCTCATGCTTGCAAAACTTCAAGAAGACCAAAGATCAATTGCTTTTGTCATCAATTAAATATTTAAATTTTGAGTTTTTGTAGTCCAAAACTATATGCAAAAAAAAAAAAAAAGAAGCTTATGGATCAAATAGTAAATAATAGCCAATTGACATGAAATTTGACATGTGTTTTAAGAACATAAAGAACATACAATTCAATGGTTAAAATATGTTGCCATGTTAATTTATGTACTGAAAGTTGTAGTTATAGGCTACAGCTAAGTTTGTAGTCTAATTTTGGTCATGTTGTCAATATACTGAGTCCTTATAAACAAAAAGAAAAAAACCAAGAATTATTTTATTCAAACAAAATTTTGAAAAAAATGTAGCTTGCAGTATTGATAATGAGATTATCGTACAATGATTTCAAAATTAAAAAAAAAAAAAAATATATATATATATATATATATTGTAGAAGGAAATTGTAAGACTTTATGTATTTGGATGTTTTTTTGTTGTTGTTGTTGTTGTTGTTAATATATGAGGCTATCCTTTTATTAAAGTTGGTGTAATTTAAGTTTCTTAATAACCACCTGGAAAATATTCTTGGAGCCACCACTGCATATAAATCTTTTAATTAGTATTATGTCACCATATAGAAACGCTTGAGAGTTGAGACAATCAATAGAAAAATAAAAATGTAGTTATTGCAGTGTCTGTCGAAAACTCGTACTCCCACTCTCATATCAGGCTTTAACAAAATGAAAGTATGGTATTAGCATGATTTAAAAACTGGATTTGGGGCAAAATCGGCTTTGCCTCTGATTTCCGGTTTAACCCAGTTTCTGGGGTTTTTCAGGACTAGATTGGTTGCCAATTTTCGATCCAACCAGTCAAACCAGTCGGTCTGGTTTGGTTTAGTAGTATGCACTGCTGAAAAAAAATAAACTAGAAAATATATAAAACAAAAACGTGTTAGGCAAAAATTTAGAAAGGTCTTGGAAGCCACGGCAGGCCCTACTTTTCCTTGGATTAAACTTGTAGCTCTCTTTCTCTCTCTCTCTTACACAAATGCAAAAACCAATTAGAAATTAGAGCTCAAAGCATTTAATTTAAATTTTCTTTATCAGCCTATCATATTTTTTCTCCAATCAAATTTTATTGTTTTCAATTTTATTTCATTTTTTGGTTTGCTAATCAACCCTCCTTCTATGTAGATTCAACCTTGGATACAATTCTGCAATTTGGAGCACTAAAGTCGCGATGCTGTGTAAAACCTCATGTGAGGATTATATTTTTTTATGGACCACCCACGTGAGCACTTGTTTGGGCCTTCCCACAAGCCCAAATATCAACACTTGTCTCACCCAAATTGGACCGATTGTAAGTCCTGATTTAGTAGTTTATTAATTTTTAAGCATTTAAATCTAAAGAGTCAAATTTGAAAATGAAAAAAATAAGTAAGCCCACATATGACTTTTTTTCCCCTTGTCAAAACCCCCCAATGCCGGGTCACTCACACACTGGCGGGTCCCACACACTGTGGGGCCCGCCTCTGTGTGAGAGACCCGGCATATATGCCGGGTACAGCATATAATTTTCGCCCATCTAGGACAATCAATAAATAATGAAACTAATAACCCAGTTATTTTTTAAACAGGTCTTCATAGTTCATGATTGGTTTTTTTTTTTTTGGAAGTCCAAAATTTGTTGGATTTTTATTCATTTGTATTAAAATCATAGTAACTTTTAATTTTTGCATATATAGGTTGTCTTTGGTCAACATTACTTTACATTCCAGCACCAAAATAAAATACAAGCTTTTCCGTATACCGTAAGTTCGCAAGAGCGATAACAGTTTTGACATCCTTTCTTGAGATGGAAATTACCCATTGAACGAGCAATGCACGTTTGGAAGCAACTTTCATAGCATTTGTCAAAATTCGATTTCGTTGCTCTAGAGTGGCTCGCGAGCATCACAAAACAAAGCATCAAAACCAACACCAATGTTCTTCTTTGTTCCATAATAGCTCTGGAAAGAGGATATTTAGTTATTCTTGTTTGAAGTCCAATTGAAATAAATTAAATTATATGGTATTTAAATGGTTTCAGGTTTTATTATTAAGGCAACTGTACCATAGGTGTTGTAAATCTCCTATTTTCAAGTGAAGGTATTCTTTAAAAGTTAGACATATTATTTTGTACCTAAGATCACTTTAAACGCATTATGCACAAAAAAGGACTTGAAAATCCATGGTCATACAATATATATACTGTTTTGTGTATAAATAATTATATGCAATATTTTGATGACTCCTAACGTTAAACAAAAAAAAAGAATCTTTACAAAATTATGTTTGAATATTAGAGAAGATGCTTTAATCTATGAAAGGAAGTTGATTCCTAAAATAATTAAAGAAATATCAATATGTATAATGATAATAAATGTCTATTATTATTCTAAAGAATTAATAAATGTCTATTAATAATTCTATCATAATTATTAAAATTTATATTTAGAAAAAATAAAAATAAAAGTGATAAGACTTTACAATTTTTTTTTAGCTCTTTATATTGTGTCAAATAAGCTCTCACAATTTTGCACATCATAATTCTAATATATTTATATATTTTTTAATTTTAAATTCTCATATATATATATATATATATATTTAAACCCAATATATCATTCCGTATTCAAACACAATCATAATAAATATGTCATAATTATCAAAATTTATATTTTGAAAAAAAAAAAAGAAAAAAAAAATTCATATCATGGTTAACTTTCGTGTGAATTGCATGCGTTACCGATAGTATGTCATACTGTAGAGCTTACTTTGAGACAATGAAAAATTATTAGATACTCCTGGAGTACCATAAATATGTACTCCCTCCTCTCATATGAATGGTGGGTTCCTTAGTAGGACCCACCATTCATGTGAGAGGAGGAAGTACGCATTTATGGTACTCCGAGAGTACACAATAATTTTCCTGACACAATATATCTTGTTTCAAAAGTATGGAGGGGCTTTGATTCCAAAAAAAAAAAATTGAATCTAAAAGAGAAGTACGAAGGTGCCCTCTCATAACAGGTAGATTCGTTCCACACACCCATAGGGTCCAACTATTGTGAGAGGCCCATTTCTTATTTTCCAAAAACGTGGGTTATGTATTCTTCCCCACCTCTAAAAAGGTCCCAAAATATTGATCCAATAGAAATTCAAATCCAAAGAAAACTCTAAACTATTTTAAGAAAAAAATTTATCAGATGTGTCACAAGAAGATTAAGTGGATAACTATTATCAATTCTAAATAATATGTTAATAAATTCTAAATTAAAAAAATAGTAAAAAACTTATTTTAAATCTTAGAATAAGTAATAATTTTTTTTTTTCTAAAGATGAAAGTAAAATGAATAATGTTTATATTTAAAAAATTTACTCTTTTTTTTTTTATAGGTTAAAAAGTTTACTTTAATGCTTCAAAATGTATTGAGTCAGCCAGACATATTATCTAAACTAAGGCACTAAAACATAACATGGAATTTCAGCTTGAGTGGGAGAGACTGCAATTTGCCAGATCATCTCGGACCATTTCTAATTCTTAATATGATCGGAATGAATGACTATGAGATACTGTGGGTGCTTCTACTTCAAGGTCCTATTTTTGTATTGAAAGTTGAAACTCTATGATTAGAAAAATAAATAAATAAAATAAATAAATAAAAATAAAAAATAAAATAAAATTAAAGAGGAATGGGAAGTTTATATTTCACACAAAGATGGCAAAAACTCCCATAAAAAAGAGAAAAACTTGTAACCTAGTCAATGACATGGTGAAAGTACTATGTTCATAACATTTTTACAACACTTTTATAACAAAGTATAGGTGGTAGGTTACTATTGGTTCTAATTTTAGTCCACAATTTAAATTACTTTTTTGTCTACTAATAACAACTTACCACTATAAATTTGTTGTGAAAGTATTGCGAAAATATTGTGAACATAGTATTTCTTGTAAGATTAGGGATGTAATGCCTCCAACTTTTTATTATCATCTTACATTTGGTTAGATATATATTTTCTAAATGACCTGCAAACTATTAAGCATGATATTAAAGTAAAAATTTTCTCGTGACTTTTATATGTGCATAAAATTACTTAAAATAGAAAATCAAATATAAGAAAACAGACTCTGATTACCTGACAAGGTCTCTCTTTCGGAAAATTTTTAAGTTCTTGAGCTGCTTTTTTTTGTCCCACTTTCTCCCTTTCCTATAGTATGTTAAAGACGGCTCCAGATATTTAACTTATTTATTTTGGCTCGAGATATGTAACTTATTTATTTTGGCTAGATATGTAACGCAGAAAGTTGGGATTATTTAAACCAGAAAATAAATCCTATTTAATGAAGCACTCTCAACCGACGTCATTTTAATTTATTATACCAACGGTTACAAAGAGTGGGGTTGAAGTCTGTACCCTTTTTCTTTTTTTCTTTTTTAAATAAAAATTTTTATAAAACTTTGGAAATTGAAGTTTTTTTTGGTAGAAGGAAATTGAAGTTTGCACTTTGTATTATGTTAAATCTTCTGTTCTCTAACAGCTTTTTGACCGTTATTTAATACCATCGGACGATAAACATCAGCCATTATGGAATACCACAATAATTTATACAAATATTAACCGCCATAATGCTATCTTGTGTTTCGGGTTTGGAATAATTCTAAGATAGACGGAGATCTTGATTGTTCTTCCACTGCACATATTTTGTATGCAATACATATTGACTTCCAGCAAGTCCAAATTGTGTAGTTTGCTAGGTTCATATTTTTATGTAACTGGCATATGGACAAAATTTAAGTAAAGTACCTTAATTGATATTCCTTAAGTTTCTTTTTTAAGATTTAGTCATATGACTACTTAATTAAAAATATAATTTCATCCCATGAGAAAAATTCAAATGGCAGAATTTTAAGAGAGAACTTAAGGAACAACACCTAAATACTGTATATAAGTCTTATCATTGGCATATCCTATGACAAAATGTATTTTATTTGTATTTGGATAAATCTAAATAAGTTCAAGATGATCATTACAAGTGGTTACATTAAAGATATGAAGATTAGTTAAGAACTGCTAAAAAAAAATTGAATCAGTAGATCTTGATACCTCCTCAATATCTGTCAATTTATTGAGATTCATTAAAGCTCAATACATGTCTCGATACGTCTCTATCTATTGAGTTTATGAGATTTCTGATATAGTCTGCAACATTTTTATTCTTAAAGGCTATTTGTTTAAGGGTTTGCATAATCCTTACAGGACTAGAAAATCCTAAAGTTTGCGTAAACCTAATTGGAATAGGAGAGTTTATTTAAAAGGCCCATTAAGCTCATATTTAAAAAAGAAGGTGGAGAAAGAAAACCCAAATACCAAAAAGGTTCATAAGGTTTTCTTTTTAAAACTCTAGTCGCCTTCTACAGAAGAAAGAGTTCTTGCTGCATTTCTTGTATACCTTTGGGTTCTGTAACCAAACAAATTCTCTAACACCAACATTGAAGATCTTATTAGTGTTTCTATGTGAAGCTGTAGTTAGTTACAGCAATTAAAGGGTTATTGTGGAATTAGTCATGTACTAGAATCCTGTTAAGATATGTGCCCTTAAATCCTATTGTATGATACTATGTATGACATTATATATGACTTAATGTTGTGTTTAATAAACTTGTTTATTTTTATCTAAAATAATGGCAACATGAATATTTGAACATTATCATATAGTCCATGAGATGCATAATATGTGTTTTATATGAAAAGTCACAGAAGGTCTAAATCACAAGTTCTTTGTAAACTCAGAATTTGTAATTCGTAGTCGGTGATGAAATTGGACATTTCATCTGTGAAGACTATAACATATCAACTAAGATAATTTGTCTAAATCATGGAAGTGGAGACTTTTAGTTAATATGTTGATATGTTTTAAGAGTTAAGATATATTGAACCGGACCGCTGTGAGATTTATTATTCTCTCAACGACTGTCAAATGAATAATAAATCTCACGACTTTTATTTGCATGAACTCTTAATCCTGAGAGAATAATGAACCTGATCATGACGTGTAGGTTGCTTTGATATATCAAGAGTGAGATCTAAAGTAACGGTCAAAATTTCAGTATGTTGGGCAGCCCTATTTAGTGTTGATGGAACATATATTCTCAATATGGAATTCATAGTTTCTTGATGGAGATATAAAATATTCCCTTAAGATAAATTTAATGAGTTCAGTTATTTAGAGAGTTAGACCTAACCACTTTGGTAAGAAATTACTAAAGTATATATTTATGAAATTGGATTTCATAAATATATGATGAATAACTTTAAAGGATTAAACCGAGTATTCAATGATAAGATGTAGTAATTTTTAAAGTGGCAGTCTATATTCATGACTTTGTATTACTACCAATATTTTATGAAGGGTTTGCATGTATAATGAAGTCTTGGGATATAATTTATTAATAAGGCTTAGAGTGCAATTATATTTATATAATGGTATTAAATATAATTAATGGTAACTTTGGACTTGTCAAGAGTTGACGGAAAAACCCAAGGCCCATTGGAGCTAGTGTCTTATTGGTCCCTTTTGGTCCCACTCCAAGCCACACACTAAAGCCCAATTGGAAATGTCCAATAGGTCGGCCCAATTAGATAATCAATTAGTTATAAAGGGAGAAACATACATAATTTTTTATTAGAGAAAAAGAATCGTAGAGAAAAAGAAAGAGTGTGAGACACTTTCATTCTTCTTTTAAAAACTGATTTAGAGACCACACATCTTGGGCGTAAAGTGAAATTGGAGTGAAGATTAAAAGTGTTTCCAAGTGCTTCTAATCTTTATTTTGAATTTCTCCACACTAAGGTACTCTATCTTGTTCTTAAATTCTGAAATTTACATAGTGCATGTTGTCAATCATAAATGAAATAGATTCTTGTTTGTTACTTCCCCTATGTGTTTTGTATGAGATACAAAACTAGATTTTATCCAACAGATCCACGTATAGAAGTTAGTCATAGTTTGAGATTTGTGCAACAAAGGAAAGAAGTCTACTACAAGATCAAGTTTAATTGGGTATTGGAGCAAAAGTTCAACTATAGGTTGGTATTTTAGAATAGGCTAAGGTAGTGATAAGATTCTTTATACTTGTAACCATTTGATTATTGATTAATAGATTCTTGGGAGTAGTAACCTTAAATTCACCTTGTGGGGTTTTTGCTTTACAAAAGGTTTTCTCAATTTGTCAACAAATCATCGTGTTAATTTAATTTTCGCTGCATTTAGTTTATGTAGTGATTTGTTTATGCTTCCATGATTCATATGTAATTTGACCTAATTAATCAACTTGGGTAATTAAATTAATTAACTGGGGTTAAGCTATCTTAACTTAACAAGTGGTATTAGAGCGGGCACACTCTGATTAGGTTTTAATTTTTGCTGTGTGATCCGTATAGTTGTTAGATTATGTTTAACAAACGTTGTCAAATTATGTTTAACAAACGTCGTCAAATTATGTTTAACATATATTGCCAAATTATGTATAAATCATCAAACATAATTTCAACTATAGGCCTTTTGGCGTATAAGTTTCATTGATGTGAGTAGTACCCATTCAAGATAATGTATTTTTTAATTACAATCCCTTATTTCAAGGGAAGACCCTTTGATTTCAACCACATCGTCTTTGTACATAAGTTCATTTATTTTCATGTTTAAACGGATATGTGTTTTTATTTATTTGTGTCTGCACCTAATAATTTATCTAAGTTGCCTACGTACCCTTGGCTAATTTGAGGTTTTAGATTTAAAATCCTCAAATTGATTTTGCCCAATTTATAAAATGGACATTTAAGTCAAATACTTCTTATTTAATTAAGCATCGACTTAATTTTACTTTTTGGAGAGATAATTGGTTTTAATCTCAAGGATAAAACAATGATCATATTTTTATGGAAATTGAATCAAGGATTCTCTTTCTGAGAAGTTGAATGTCCAAGAAATTTTCCCTTTTCTTTCATTTGTTTCCTTGTAGGAATTTTAATGATATTTGGATTGAAGTTCCCAATTTTAATTAAGGGAAAGAAAACTCCTTGAAACAATTTTATTTTTTTATGAACAAGTTTCAGGAATTGGGAATTATAAAATTTCCTCAAATCAATTTTTATGATTATTTTATTTTGTGAATTATTAACTCTAATCTTAATTAAGAAATTAGGAATTTCCAAAAAATTAGTCAAGGGCTCCATTAATTGAGTAGAGTCAAGGATTCCATTAAAATTTGGTCGAGTCAAGGACTCCATTAAAATGGTAGGGTCAATGACTCCATTAATTTGGTAGAGTCAAGATCTCTATTAAAATGGTAGAGTCAAGGGCTCTAGTGATGAATTTGATTTAGTAGAGTCAAGGACTCTAGTTGAGAAAACACTGAACCAAAGCGTGGAAGAATTTTTATTTGGTAATATTCAAATAGGATTTACAAGCTAGGGACTCGTATCTAAAACTTCATTCATAGAGTTAGGAACTACTCATGAAACCCAACCCTATTTTTTTTTACCAAACGAAAATTCAGATTTGGAAAAAAAGGAAGAGGGAAAGATTTAGAGAAGAAAGGGACCAATAAAATCCCCACCTAATGTCGTGTCTTCCTCCTTTGTTTGTTGCTCTCTATCTCTGCCTGTGTCTCTTTTGTTTTTTTCTCTGTTCTCTATGTGCGTGCTTCTCTTCCCCCTTTTTTTTTACATGTTCCTCTCTAATTTATAGAGGAACTGAGAAGCAGTTATCCCCTATTTTTTCTCTTAACTGATCAATTCATGGACCAAAACTGCAAAGAAAGTGCAATACTGCACTAGCTTTCAGGTACAGCAAGTGAGGATTGTGGCTAAACTTTAGGTACATTTGCTTTTTGGAAACTTTTGAGTGGTGAGTGTGGTAGGAAGTTACCTACCCACACGTCCCACTTTGTTATTCTTTTATTTTTTATTTATTTTATTTTATTTAATAGGGATGTGACATTGTTGCAGTATTGCCATAAACAACCCCACTCACGTGAGTGGAGGGTTTTGTTTAATACTATTTTTTTTTTTTGAACATCATCCTTATATTATTTTTTTTGCACTATTTTTTTAATTAATTTTGTTAATTTTGAAGGGAATTTTTTTTTGGTCCTATGAACTTGTCTAAAATTTATATTCTTTAATAACTCTTGCTTAGACATTTTTTTAAGTAACCATTTTTTTGGTTGAAAATTTCATATTTCAACAATTCCCCTCGAGTGTCACGTGGGATTAGTGATGATTCTTGCATGACACTCGTATCAATTTTTTTGTTTTTTTTTTTTTTTTTTTGGGTATTGATTTGCACTTTATACTTATTCCAATTTTCTTACGTGCATAAGATTGATCACTTATTTGGTGGAGAATGTTTTTTTTTTTGGGTTGACATGCGACTAAACTTAGTAAATGATACTAAGCTGCCTACATACCTGGAAGGGTATCAAGTCGTCATGTAGTTCAGGAAGAGAATTTTTACTGAACTTAGTAAATGATACCAAACTGCCTACGTACTTGAAAGGGGATCAAGTCAACACGTAGTTCAAAAGGGGATCATTTGAAGATGTGACTGAATTTAGTAAATAATACTAAGATGCCTACGTACCCGAAAGGAGATCAAGTAAACATGTGGATCAAGGGGGCAATTTTTTTTTTTATTGGTTTTTTTTTTTTTTTGTGCCCTAACTTTTGTCTAGGTCACCTTATAAAAAGGTTTTCAACCTAGTGGGCTTTTTAAAAATATATATATATATATATATATTTTGTGCATTAACTTTAAACACATTGTTCCTCACCCTTCTTCCTCAATATCCTTGTTTTTGATAGATGCATAAGGATGGTTGTTGCTTAAAATTTTGCATCAAGATAATTCACCTCTTCTCCCATGAAAGGGTTAGGATTAGTGTACACCTTAATCACATTTCCATCTTCATCACAAAGTTTAATGCATTGATGAAGTGCAGAACTAATTATGCTATAAGTGTGTACCCAAAGGCATCCCAACAACACATTGTAGGAAGTATCGGTTTCAATTACTTGGAAAAGAGCTTCAGAATACAATTCTCCTATTTCCACTTTTAATGAGGTGGCTCCCATGGTTCTTTGTCCAACTTGGTTGAAGTGTTGAATGGGGGCAATTATTTAGGCTTCATCCCCATTACTTTGAATGTCTTATAAGGGAGAAGATTTATAGTTGATCCGTAATCCAATAAGATTCTTGATAACCATACATCTCTAATTGTGCCCTTGACATATAAAACCAATTCTGAAAATTTTTCCCAAGCTGGATATCCTCATCACTAAACATTACACATGCCAAACATGAAACGCATTGTCTAGGTGACAAGGGTTGTGAGGAATTTCCTTCTTTACCTTTAGAAGCATCATCTTTTGCATTTTGGCTTAATTTTTCGTTTTGTGGTAATGAAAAATGTTGGCCAGAAAGCAAAGTTACTTCATTTACCTCTCATTCATTGTTATCAATTGAAACCATGCAACATTGCATAAATTCCTCTTTCATCTCATCCTCCGAATGATTTTGGAGAAATTCCTTAGGAAGATATTCAACTAGAGTTATTGGCATTCTCTCAGATTGAATATATTTTTCTTCCTGTAAACTCATACTTTTATTTTGAATTTTCTTCTTTTTCTTCTTGTTTTCCTTGGAATCCTTCCTTCCATGGATTTTGACGCCTAGCTTCTCAAAGGGCACAATGATTGGTAATGGCCTTTTAGCCATTTTCTTGGATTTCATACCAATATATGTTTGCCACTTTTCTTCATTTCCATCTTTCATATTAAAGGAATTGTCCCAACAGTCTAATTTTGCTTTAGTCATAAGCTCATAAAGACTTGGGAGATTGCTTGACTCGGCCTTGACATTAGGAGTCTTTTTGACTTTTTCAACATTATTTGGTTTTGCCCCTAGTGGGCAAGGAAAAGTTGACTTTGGTTCCTCCTCAAGTAAGGAAATGCTATTTGATGCAGCAACTGGTGCTCGAGAGGAACTATATACCTCGATTTCACCATCATTTATCATTTTTTGAAATATATTCTTCAAGATATAGCATTCTAATAGAGGATGGCTAATGATTCGATGGTAGCGGCAATATTTAGGGTCATCTATCTTATCAACTTCAGAAGGTCTTTTAGGCTTAAGGAGTTGTATTGCTTTTTCTTTCATCAAATCATTAAAAATCCCTTCCACATCATCATCATGGAATGAGTATTTCATTTTCTTTTTCTCTTCAAGAGTGAGCTTTTTCGAGCCTTCCTTACCTTTCCCATTTTGTCTTCCATTATTAACAAAGGTAGCCATTACTTCTCCATTATTTCAGGGTTTTTTTCCTTTTGTAGTTTTTTCTTCTAAATTATGCCCCCTTTGCGTGGTACTCTTTTGTCGAGCAATTTGTCTTTCAACATTGCTCGCCTTAGAGACCAATGTATCAAGACTCTGAGGTTCTGTAGTCCCTATGAAAGTGGCAATCTCTGGTAAGAGTTTGTTTGAACACATTTGTACTGCAGATTGTTCAGTTAACTTTTCGGAACATTGGAGATTTAGGCTTCTTCATCTTGTAATGAAGTCATTGACAATTTCATTTGACTTTTGTCGAGCGTTAGCTAAATCAATTATTGAAACTTTCTTCTTTGAACTCACAAAATGGGCAAAAAAAGCCCTTTGTAAATCATCCCACGTATGAACTGATCTTGGTTTCAATTGGGTGTACCAAGTGAATGCGGAACCCTTGAGAGATTGGATGAATTGTCTTATTAACAAGGCGTTTGACAAAGTAGATTCTCCACATGCCAAATAAAAATGTGCCAAGTGTTCTTGAGGGGAACCAGTTAAGCCATCAATTTTCTCAAAATTTGCTCTTTGATAACCCGTTGGGAATGAAATAGAATCATAATGAGCTAGATAAGGTTTTTGATATCCATGAACGGGTAAATTTATAGATGCTTGAAATTCTTTGGTTCCCTCAGCAATGAGTGTCTTTAATTCATCTTGTGATATAGAACTAGATGATGTGTGCCCTTCTTCAGCTGTAGGCACATGAGTTCTAGCTGATGCACTTGCTTGAGAAGCTACTTGGGCTGCCAAGGTTGCTATATCGGCAGCTTTCTCAATGAGGTTCCTTTGCAACTCTTGAAGTTGCTCTTCTAAATTTGTGGTGCTAGTTACTAGAACTGGCATGTCTTTAGAATCACTTTCATATGAGATCTTTAACACTTTGCCAAATTGATCCATTATAATTTCTAGAAAGTCTTCTTCTTGAAAAGTAGACTTTGAATCTCCATATAGTGGACTATGAAAATCACTTTGTGTTTCCATAGTATCGGAAGAAGTGGTGGAGATTGAAGAATCATCGATGATGGATTGGGATAGAGCGTGTGATAGGACTTGAGTAAGGCCTTGGTGACTTATTAACCTTGTCGGGGGATGATAAAATACAACTCCAATATCGTCCATGAAGGTTGTCCAGGACAAGACCAAGAAAGCAAAAGTTGTAAGAACCTCGTACATAAAAAGCTTGTCCATGCAGGAAGTTGCCTGGACGAGCCTCGCATGGCCAAGTTTGACAAAACCACACCGTCTCGTCCAAGGCAACAATCAACCTCGTTTGTAAGAAGGTCGTCCATAGAAGAACGACCTCCTTTGGAAGCGAGGTATGCTCAATAGGAGGACCCCTGGACGATCCCTTGACACTTAGGAAAATTCTTGAGTGTGTACTACAACTCCTTATCAAGCGCCTAACTTCCAATGACCATTATATGAAAAAAAATGTAACTCCTAAACAGTTGTGGAAGTTATTCCTAAACCCTTACACCTCCTCAAATCCAGGGGAGGTTACAAGTCTAATAATTGTTTCTAAGACATTATATAAACGCTCATTCAGACCAAACAAAGGTACATACGAACATTTCCTAAAAAGTTGGGAACTCCAAAATTTGAAGAAAGAAAAACTAACTTTGCTATCGGAGGGTTATTGGCCAGCGACCCCGATCACCTTTGATCACTGTTCTTTCTTTCTCAGGCCATCAAGACAGCTAGTATTCCTTTCAAATTTGAAACATGCAGCCTACTGATTTTCTTTGCATCATCAGTTGATGCCGTCTGTAGGAAGAACAAATTTTCATTTCGTTTCGTCAGATTATTTGTTTTCAACGATTCGCTTTTCCTAGACAAAAGGCTGAATGGTTCGGACAAGATCAAGGGTTACCAGCCCAGGCCACCAGGAGAGTAGGGATGCTTCCAATAATCCCCACTGTGATCGTCAGTCAGCGCCTGTCATGCAACCACCATCCATCCAACATATACAGTCCATGGCTACCGCTATGGCAGAACTAACCCGTTAGAATCAAGAGTTAAACAAAGAGATCAATTTAAGGAGGTAGCACCATGATAGACATGCCAAAGAGCGAGCCCAGAGTTAAGAGGGAAGAGGAGAAAATGTTGAGTTAGAGAATCAGTCAAGGGGTACTGCTTCAAGAAGAGTGCCTCACTTAGAGAGGGAGATGAACCAGATGAGAAAATCCATTGATGAAATGAAGGAGAATATGAGACGGGTGAACCTCGTGGATGACTTAATTCACCAAACAGACTCCTCTTTCACGGCTTCCATCAATAGTCATCCCTTACCCCAAAAATTCAAAATGCCTTCCTTGAATTCATATGATGGAAATCGAGACCCGTGTGATCACATCACTACCTTCAAAACTACTATACACCTTTAAGGGGTTTCGGATGAAATTATGTGTAGAGCATTCCCTACCACACTTAAGCGATTGGCATAGGTGTGGTTCAGCAAAATACCCCCAAACTCTGTGGGCTCATTTGAGGAGTTAAGTAAGTCATTTGTCAATAATTTTATTGGAAGGCAATGACACAAGCATTCCTCTTCTAGTTTGCTAACTATAGAGCAAGGGGAAAATGAGAGTTTGCAGTCCCGGTTTAATAGAGAAGCCTTGACAGTGGACGAAATGGATGACAAGTTGTTATTGGCCACCTTCCATAATGGGGTCAACTCTGACTTATTCATCCATAAGCTTTATGAGTAAGAACCATAGACTATGGCCGAGCTCGTCCATTCAGCCTAGAATTTCATGAATGCTGAGGATGCGATTATAGCGAAGAAGAGGAAAAGAGCAAAGTGCTCGGAAGTAGGTCACCACCATTATCCAGATCAGGGTCCTCATCCAAAGAAGGCTCGAACAGAAGAGAAAAAAGATAAAGATAGTAAGAAGGCAAGCTCTTTAGCGAGAAACCAATAATACACTCCCTTAAATATGCCACTAGAGCAAGTGTTTATGCAAATCAAGGACGATCCATCATTGAAGTAGCCAGAAAAGATAAAAGGAGATCCTAACAAGCGTAATAGGAACAAGTGTTGTTGCTTCCACAAGGACCATGGGCATGACACGGATGAGTGTTTTGATTTAAAGTAGCAGATAGAGAATCTTATTAGGCAAGGGAAGTTGAGGAATTTCCTTGGATGAGACTACAAGGACAAGAAGCTGAAGGCTAAGGTGGAAGAATCTTCAAAACCCCCACTTGGAGAAATAAGAGTTATTATTGGAGGAAACTCAATAGCTCAGTCATCCAAATCGAGAAAGACATTCCTGAAGGTGGTGCAAAATGTCCAATTGTCAGGACGACCTCCCAGGACGAAGGAAGCGGATGAGCAAGCCATCATGTTTACGGACAAGGATGCTGAAAGAATTCACCACCCCCACGACAACGCAATTGTCATTACCCTACTCATTGCCGATTATACGACTAGGAGGGTGTTGGTAGACAATGGCCGCTCTGCGGACATTCTGTATTACCCCACTTTCCAACAAATGAGACTAGGATGGGATCAACTTCGACCTGTAAATTCACCATTGGTGGGATTTAGAGAAATGAAAGTGCAGCCTGTGGGCACCATTACATTACCGGTGGTGGTTAGAGTGTATTTGCAGCAGCTAACCAAAGAGGTAAACTTCCTTGTTGTTGATTATTCATCATCATATAATGCTATTATTGGATGGCCAACTTTAAAAAGTTGGAAGGCGGTAACCTCTACTTACCATTTGTTTGTCAAATTTCCAACCGAGCATGGTGTGAGTCTAGTACAAGGAGACTAGCTAGCCGCCAAAGAGTGCTACTTAGCCATGTTGGCAATGGTCGAGCATATGCAAACAATGAGCATAGACGAGAGGAGGATTACAGCAGAACCCATTGAGGCATTGGAAGACATCCCTCTGGATGAAACCAGCCTCGAGAAGTTCACTAGAATTGAGGGAAGCATGGAGAAGGAGGCAAAGCATAATCTGGTTCAGTTTTTGAAGAAAAACCTTGATGTCTTCGCCTGGAGTCATGAGGACATGCCGGGTATTGATCCAAGTGTCATTACTCATCGCCTGAATGTGTGTCTCTACTCTAAACCAGTGCATCAGAAGAAGAGGGTCTTTACCCTTGAGCAAGATAATGCCATCAAAGAAGAAGTCCAGAAGTTGCTTACTGCGGAGTTCATCTAGGAAGTTTATTATTCGGACTGGTTGGCAAATGTAGTCATGGTAAGGAAGGCCAACGACAAATGGCGGATGTGTGTGGACTTTACTGATTTAAATAAGGCTTGCCCCAAGGACAGTTATCCATTGCCATGCATAAACCAATTGGTGGACTCGACGGCAGGCCATAAACTGTTGAGTTTCATGGACACCTTTTCAGGCTACAACCAAATATAAATGGACGAGATAGATCAAGAGAAGACTTCATTCATTATTAGTCAAGGGTTATTATGCTACAAGGTAATACCTTTTGGTTTAAAGAATGTGGGGTTGACTTACTAAAGACTAGTTAACCACATGTTTCGTCCTCAAATCGGGCGAAATGTGGAGGTTTATCTAGATGATATGTTGGTAAAGAGCTTGGATGAGGGGAAACATCTAGACGACCTTCAAGCAACCTTTGATACACTTCAGCGATATAATATGAAATTAAATCCAAACAAGTGTGCTTTCGGAGTTTCATCGGGGAAGTTTTTGGGGTTCATTGTTTCACACAAAGGAATTGAGGCAAATCCGGACAAAATCTAGGCCATACTAAATATGGAACTACCAAAGAGCATTAAAGAAGTTTAGTCTCTTACTAGACGAGTTGCCACCCTTAATAGGTTTGTTTCAAAAGCTACTGATAAGTGTTTGCCATTCTTTAAAGTCCTCAGGAATGCATTTGAGTGGACGGACGAGTGTTAAAGCGCCTTTCAAGAACTAACGACTTACCTCACGACGGTCCCGTTGCTAAGCCCATCTGTACTTGGTGAAGAATTATATTTGTATTTCGCAGTGGCCCCGCTCACTGTGAGCTCAACATTGTTTAGAGAAGAGGGGTGGATTCAGAAATCAGTTTACTATACGAGTCGGGCACTGAAGGAAGTGGAAGGACGATACCCGATGATGGAGAAGCTAACTTTTGCTTTGATCACAGCTTCTAGGAAGCTGAGACATTATTTTCAAGCTCACATCATTAATGTCCTAATAGATCATCCTTTAAAAAAGGTGATGAACAAGTTGGAAGCAACAGGACTACTAATCCAATGGGCAGTGGAACTTAGTGAGTTCGATGTCAGATACCAGCCAAGAAGCGAGATAAAGGCACAGGTGTTGGTAGATTTTATAGCGGAGTTCGCTCCCAGTCAGGACGAGTCGGACAAAGAGGTAGGAGCTCAATGGTGGGTTATCAATGTAGACAGATCGTCCACACTATACACAGGGGGGATAGGAGTCATACTCAAGTCCCCAAAGGATGACAAATTGGAGTATGCAGCCCGTTTACAGTACCAAACAACCAACAATAAAGTTGAGTATGAAGCTCTGCTCAAAGGACTGGAATTGGCTAAGTCTTTAGGGGTGAAGTCAATAATAGTAAAAAAAAAATTCTCTGCTAGTCATCAATGAAGTGAATGGAGTGTGTGATGCTAAGGAAGATCGGATGAAGAAATACCTCAGCAAAGTGAAGCAGCTTGTCCAAAAGTTTATAGAAGTGCGTTTTGTTCAATTCCCAATGGAGGAAAATATGGAAGCAGATGCCTTGGGGAAAGCAGCTTTGGAAGGAGGAGTTATGGACGAGTACAGCAGAACCCAATACATGCTAAGTATAGACTTCCCAGATATACAGAAAATAGGAGGAGGAGAAAATTGGATGAGTTTAATAGTAATCTATCTTAAGGATGGAAGGCTTCCGGAAGACAAAGATGAGGCTAGGAAGGTGAGAGTCAGGGTTACCAAGTACGTCCTCATAAACGAAGTGCTATACAAGCGAGACTTTTCTCAGTCCTACCTGAAGTGCCTAGCTCCAGACGAGTCAAACTATGTTTTAAGGAAGGTTCATGAAGGAGCATGCGGGAATCACTCAGGAGCAAGATCACTAGTTCATAAAGTTATCCGTGCAGGCTACTACTGGTTTACAATTCAAGCAATTGCTAAGGTTTATGTCAAGGTATGTGACCAATGTCAGTGCTATAGTAACGTCCTTAGACAGTCGTCGGAGTACTAGACCCCAATGATTGTCCTATGACCCTTTGCACAATGGGGGCTGGATATCCTAGGTCATTTTCCCCTAGGAACTAGACAAATGAAATTTTTAGTAATAGGGATTGACTACTTTACCAAGTGGGTAGAGGTCGAACCTCTTGCAAAAATCACTCAACAAAATGTTTTGAATTTTGTTTGGAAGAACATTTTATGTGGGTTTGGAGTACCTAGGGTAGTAGTATTTGATAACGGACGACAGTTTGACAATGCACTTTTCAGGGACTTTTGTGACCAATTTGGAATCAAGAATCACTATTTCTCACCCTTCCACCCACAGGCAAACGGACAAGCAGAAGCAGCAAACTGATCCCTATTGAAAATCATCAAGACTCGGCTCAAGGGGGCAAAGGGGGTATGGCCAGACGAGTTACCAGGTGTTCTCTAGGCGTACAGGACAACTGAGAGGACCCTGATAGGAGAGACCCCCTTCAAGCTAGCCTATAGAAGTGAAGCAGTTATACCTGCAGAAGCTCATATGGCTAATCATCGAGTGATGAAGTATTAGGAGAAAGATAATGAGGAACAACTTCGTCTGAATCTCGATTTCATTGACGAGGTAAGGATGGACGCGGAGCATAGGACAACAAGATATAAAAATCTTATGGCCAAGCAGCATGATGCCATGGTAAAACTCAAGTGCTTCAACGTTTAAGACCTCGTTCTCAAAAAAGTCACCTTGGCAACTAGGAATCTAGCTTATGGAAAATTGGGACCGAATTAGGAAGGACCCTATAGGGTAGTCAACTACAAGAGACAGGGGTCGTACTACTTGGAAGCTCTGGACGGACAAAAGTTAGAGCATCCTTAGAATGTGGAGCACCTGAGAAGGTACTATCAGTAATGAGCTTGGACGAAGGTTACCAATGACGAGGTTACAGCTATGGACAACGTTACTGCTATGGTCTACGTGTTCACTACTCATGTTTACTATTATATGTCCATACTACTACTATGGTGTGTTTTAAGAATAAAAAGTGTACTAGTTCTTAAACTTTTGCACTGTCTATAGACAAGTTTGCGAAAGACAAGGTTGTGTACATTTTTAAGTATTTGCCAAAGGCACTGGCTTCTAAGCATGTGCCATATTTGTGGATGATGTTTACATAATAATATGGTTTGGATTTTCAATGTATTTAATGTATGAATCTAATTTTCATAATAGTACCCACAAAAAGGCAAAGGCCTAAGACGAATGAAAATATCTGGACGCAGGGATATAATGTTCACAAGCTTTCCTCGAAATGAGGATAAAGCAAACAAACAAGCTAAGCCATACTCTTCTGAAAAACAGATGGACGAGAAAAGGGCATACATTAAAGTATAAAGGTCCATGGACGAGCATCTAGCCAAGATGTTCCACTGTTCCAGGACGAATCAAATGCTCGAGACGTCTTGACAAAAAACGAATGCCATTTGCCCAAAGGACGAGAAAAAGGTCTTGCAAATCATCATTGCCACTTCTGGGACAAGTCACACTTCGAAAAACTTGAATGGCTAGCAAAGACATCCATGCACAAATGGGTCGTCCATAAAAAAAGCGCATGGACGACCCTCTAACACTTAGAATGGACACTATTTAAAAGCCAATAACATTAATGATGAACAGGGAATAAACTCGTCCATACAACAAATAATGAATAAAAGTAAACATTTATTAAAGTTTAAAAAGGGTAGATGACCACCGTCCAAAAACCCTTACAAAGTGGGCCTTAAAAGGCAATTGTTAATAAACTTGCCCAAAGCACTCTGGACGAGGGAACTGTATTTAAATACATCTTAATAAGGGTCCTAAAAACAATGGACCAAACCAAAAGAAAAACAAACAATAACACTTGAATAAGTTAAAAATTTCGTCTTCAAGCAGGAGAGGTGTCAGCATTGGGGTCGTCCTGAGGTGGCAATGTGGTAGCATCTTCCTCTACATTGATGTCTTCTGAGCTTGTTTGGAAGACGGTGCTTGTAGCAGCCTAACCAAGGTTGAGTTTAATGGAACTGAAGTCAGTCTTAGAGAATTTCTCCATGGCGTCCATCCTGAAATCTTCAAACCCTACTGCATAGTTGGTATCCATTAAATTAGTGAATTCTTTGGATGCCTTAAACTCTGCAACTACATCTTCCTGAGCTTTTTCAAGGAGGGCACTTAACTCATCGTTCTTCTTTTGAAGGAGATCAAGACGAGCATCCTTCTCTTTGAATTCAACCCCCAACTCATCGACGTGGTTTTACAGCTTCTTTGCATCATCTTAGGCCTTGGCAACCAACTCAGCCCACCTTTTAGACTCTTCCTTTCCCTTTTTGACCGTCCTTTCCAATAGAATCCTCATCTTGTCTAGCTCAGTTGCCTGCCTAGACGCGGCGATGAACTTAAACATTGCCTACATAGATTAAAATTTTATTATAACACATACATTCGTGCTAATGGCAGGACAAGGTAAACATATATAAAGAGTACATACCTTAAAAGGTCATGTACACCGGAGTACTCAAAATCCTTCAAGGACATGTTGTAACATGCCGTCACATCCTCATCCGTCATAACCTTCTCAAACCTTTCCCAAGCCAAGTCCTCGTTCTCAAGAAGGTTTTGAGGCACCTATTGAGAAGGTTGAGATGAGGCTGGAGCATCGACCCTAGAAGGGATTTGCATAGACGGAGGATCCTTGGGTTCTGAATCAACGTCCAAAATTTGGACGGAATGACCTTAAAGGACAAGGAAAGGATTGGGTTAGTCGTCCTGAGGCTTGGACGACCTATGCCTAGCCTTTTTCTCCTTGCGCCTACTTAGGAGGTTTCCCAAATCAACCCCTAATGACAAGCTTTTTCTTTTATCACTAATAGATAAACGAGGCTAGGATTGCACTCCCTGACCAGTTGCCTCATCTACCACTTCTTTACCTTTATCCTCCTTGATCATCGCTATTCCTAAAAAGAAAGATGTTAGTTCCCCCCCCCCCCCCAAAAGAAGAAAGAACTTACGTTTGCGAATAGTGACCTCGTAAGCGATAGCTTCAGCGGATGGCTCTGGACCTAACCCCCAGGTCGCAAGACGTTGAAGGCTTACCAAGGAATGGAAAGTCCTATTAGTATACAGACATGCCTTCTAAACTCGTTCAAGATAAAACCTGCTCAAATGAGGCCTTCTAACACCTAAAAAATAATAATAAAGGAAGAGAGGGTGATTAGACAACTACAATCAAAAGTGAATAACAAAAAGTGAAGTGACAGCCACAGACGTACCTTCAGGACGAAAGTTCCCTAACTTTCCAGTGTAGGAAGGGAATGGGTCCCTATCAACCTCAATAGGGCGTCCAGCCCAAAATCCAGAGACGAAGAAGAACTCTGTTTTCCATCTTCTATCTGAGGTGACTAAAGATGTAATTAGCCTATAATCTCTCCCTCTGGCTGTGAACTGATAAAAGCCAATGGATTGGTTAATCTTGGAGGGCTTATAGCAAAAGAGGAACTCGTTCACAGTAAGAGGAAGATCCTCCTCAAACGCCTCCCTCCATAAAACTTGAATAGAGACAATTAGCCTCCATGCATTAGGGTTGAACTGACATATACCTAAATCTAACCTAGTAAGCAACTCCCTAGCGAAGGCATTAAGAGGCAACCTCAAACCCCAAAAGGTAAGCCTCATAAATGTCAACGCCAAAACGGGGTTGACAACACCCCTTCCCGCACACAAGTACCCTAGGATTTAAGTCCTCAGGAAGTTGATACCAAGTCTTAAAGAGGTCTAATTTTCTCTCATCTGTCTTAAAGGCAATCCCAACAGCGCAGCTATAAACTACCTCTTCCTTATCTTGAGCAGAAGATGAGGGGGCACTTATACCAACCCTAGACTCGGACTCAGCCCTCGTCCTAAGGCTTTCCTGAAGTACCTCTAAGGGAATCCCAAGGACGCCAGACATATACTCATCCGTAGTGTTTCCCCCACTACTGCTATTGCTACTACTATCACTAGACCCATTAAAATTGCTAGGGTTATGATACTCATCTATGGCTTTGTCAATACTATTGCTAGACGAAGAAAGGACTATTTCAAACATTCTTTGAGAAAGCTTAAAACCTGAGGACGAGGGTGGAGAAAATACCTGGATCTAGACGAAGGGAAGCTATGGACACAGGAAACTTCTAGACGAGGCACTAAGACGAGGGATGTCAAAGAAGAAAACTTCAGAAATAAGAAGGGTAGCGGAGGAATTTCACTATTTATAGGTAGCAAACTCCAGTACCTGAAGTGACGCAACCACCCAAAAGGTGACATGTGGCATATTCCTCAAAAAATAAGTTGACGTGACCAGTCGCCAATTAAATCATGACACGTGGCACACCTAATCACTAACATAAATGCACACGTTCAAAGAATGACGTCAGCTTATACATTCCCTAAACGACCCTTGGACAAGGGGGCAACTAATGGGGGATGATAAAATATAACTCCAATATCGTCCATGAAGGTCGTCCAAGACAGGACTAGGAAAGCAAAAGTTATAAGAACCTCATCCATAAAAAGCTCATCCACGCAGGAAGATGCCTGGATGAGTCTCGCATGGCCAAGTTTGACAAAACCACATCGTCTTGTCCTAGGGAATGATTAACCTCGTCTGTAAGAAGGTCGTCCATAGAAGAACGACCTCCTTTGGAAGTGAGGTATGCTCAACAAGAGGACCCCTAAATGAGCCCTTTACAATTAGGAAAATTCTTGAATGTGTACTACAACTCCTTATCGAGCACCTAACTTCCAGTGATTGTTATATGAGAAAAATGTAACTCCTAAACAGTTGTGGAAATTATTTCTGAACCTTTACACCTCCTCAAATCCAGGGGAGGTTACAAGTCTAATAACTATTTCTATGACACTATATAAATGCTTATTCAGACCAGACAGAGGTACGTATGAACATTTCCTAAAAAGTTGGGAGCTCCAAAATTTGAAGAGAGAAAAACTAACTTTGTCATGGGAGGGTTATTGGCTGGCGACCCTAGTCACCTTTGATTGCTGCTCTTTCTTTTTCAGGCCATCAAGACAGCCAGTAGTCCTTTCAAATTTGAAGCATCCAGCCTACTGATTTTCTTTGCATCATTAAACCTCCTTATAAATCTCTGTCACATTTTTGTGCTTTGAACTTGTCCCTAATCCAAAATTTTCTTCTTTTGTCAACAAATAGCCTGAGAAGAATGTCCATTTTTGATACTCCAAGTTTGACTTAGCCCTTACTGATTGTTCAGCACAAATAGCCATTAACGGAATATGATCAAATAATTCAAAAGTTTGGCTTTCTTCTCTCCTTACACTTTTTCTAGGACCTTACTTGGTTGGTGGCAATGTTTCAAAGGAGGCATCAATGTCCATGGCTACTTCTTTATCCTTGACAACAGGATCACTGTTTGGTGAAGTTAATTCAAGAATGCGAGGGTGCATTGCCTTTGGTTGAGGAGTCACCTTTTACTTTAGTGATGCCTTCTTCAAACTCTTGATAGATTTCCTAGTGACCTTAACCTTCAAGGTTTCAGGATGACTAGCTTCTTTTTCTTTAAATGAAGTCACCATTACTGACTCAATTGTTCCCAATGTGATTGGGAAGGACGACCAAGGGTGAATGTCATGCGACAACTACTTGCTTCTCATGTAGTTGCAGGAAGCTTGTGGAAGTAAACAGTCACTTGGGGAGCCATTGGTAAACCTATTCACAACACGAAAATTAATGTTTAAGAAACATAGTTGGAGATGAAAAGGAGAACGGGTCCCACTGGGCTTGCCAAAAATTATGTTGACGAAAATTGTTAACAATAATTGTTAGATTATGTTTAACGTATATTTTCAAATTACATTTAACAAATGTTGTCAAATTATGTTTAAAAAATATTATCAAATTATGTATAAATCATCAAACATAATTTCACCCATAGGCCTTTTGGCATATGAGTTTTATTGCTGTGGGTGGTGTCCATTCAAGATAATGTATCTCTTAATTACAATCCCTTATTTCAAGGGAAGACCCTTTGATTCCAATTATGTCGTCTTTGTACATAAGTTCATTTATTTTCATGTTTAAGGGAATATGTGTTTTTATTTATTTGTGCCTATACTTAATAATTTATTTAGGTTGCTTACGTACCCTTGACGGGGATTAAGCCAATTCGTAGTTCTTAATTTAAGGTTTTAGATTTAAAATCCTCAAATTGATTTTGCCCAATTTAAATGATGGACATTTAAGTCAAATACTTTGTATTTAATTAAGCATCGACTTAATTCTGCTTTTAGGTGAGATAATTGGTCTTAATCTCAAGGATAAGTCAAGGACCATATTTTTATGGAAATTGAATCAAGGATTCTCTTTTTGAGAAGTTGAATGTGTAAGAAATTTTCCATTTTCTTTCATTTGTTTCCTTGTAGGAATTTTAATGATATTTGGATTGAGGTTCCCAAATTTAATTAAGGGAAATAAAACTCCTTTGAAGCAATTTTTTTTTTATGAACATGTTTTAGGAATTGGGAATTGGAAAATTTAATCAAATTAATTTTTATGGTCATTTTCTTTTGTGAATTATTAACTCTAATCTTGATTAAGAAATTAGGAATCCCCAAAAAATTATCCATGTTGAAATTTGATAGAATTAGAATCCCTACTCTATTTAAAATGACTTTGGCAATCAAGAATTCCATTGAAATGTGGTGGAGTCAAGGACTTCATTAATTTGGTAGAGTCAAGGATTCCATTATAAATTGGTAGAGTCAAGGACTCCACTAAAATGGTAGAGTTAAGGACTTTATTAATTGGGTAGAGTCAAGGACTCCATTAAAATTTGGTCGAGTTAAAGACTCAATTAAAATGTTAGGGTCAATGACTTCATTAATTAGGTAGAGTCAGGAATTTCATTAAAATGGTAGAGTCAAGGACTCCATTAAAATGTGGTAGAGTCAAGGACTCCATTGAAGAATTTGATTTGGTAGAGTCAAGGACTCCATTGATGAATTTGATTTGGTAGAGTCAATGACTCCATTAAAATTTGGTAGAGTTAAGGAATCCATTGATGAATTTGATTTGATAAAGTCAAGGACTAGTTGAAAAAACACTAAACCAAAGCTTGGAAGAATTTTTATTTGGTAATGTTAAAATATAATTTATGAGTTAGGGACTCGTATCTAAAACTTCATGCATGGAGTTAGGAACTCCTCATAAAACCCAACCCTATTGTTTTTGCCAAACAAAAATTCAGATTTGAAAAAGAGGAAGAGGGAGAGATTTAGAGAAGCAAGGGACTGATAAAATCCCCACCTAATGTTGTGTGTTCCTCCTTTGTTTGTTGCTCTCTATCTTTGCCTATGTTTATTATTTTTTTTCTCTGTGTATGTGCTTCTCTTCCTTTTTTTTTTTTTTTTTTTCTTTTTACTTGTTCCTCTCTAATGTATAGAGGAACTAAAAAGCAGTTTTCCCCTTTTTTTTTTCTCTTAATTGATCAATTCATGGGCCAAAATTGCAAAGAAGGTGTAGTACTGCACTAGCTTTGGGTACAACTGGTGAGGATTGTGGCTGAATTTTAGGTATGTTTGCTTTTTGGAAATTGTTAAGTGGTGCGTGTGGCAGGAAGTTACCTAGCCACACGTCCCACTTTCATCTTATCTTCTTTTTTTGTTTTCGTTTTTTTAATAGGGATGTGACATTGTGGCAATACTTCCATAAACAACCCAACTCACGTGATGTGAGTGTGGGGTTTTCTTTAATACTATTTTTTTTCTTTTTCCTTTTTTTAACATCAACCTTATATTTTTTTTCACTATTTGTTTTTAATTAATTTTGTTAATTTTGAAGGGCATTTATTTTTTGGTCCTATGAACTTGTCTAAAATTTCTATTCTTTGATAACTCTTGCTTGGACATTATTTTTTTTAAGTAACCATTTTTTTGGTTGAAAATTTAATATTTCAACAGCTGCATTTAGTTTATTTGGTGATTTGTTGGTGCCTCCACAATTTGCATGTAATTTGACCTAATTAATCAACTTAAGTAATTGTATTAATTAATCAGAGTCAAGATGTCTTAACTGAACAAGTGGTATCAGAGCGGGCACATTTTGATTGGGTTTTAATCTTTGTTGTGTGGTTCGTTGACCCTTGTTGTCATGGATACTCTTGATTGTTTTGATTTGCATGATCTTGTGTTGAATGATGATAATGATATTCAAGATGCCTATTGTAAGCTTTATAAATTTTGTATGAAATATCTTAAAAGTTCGACAAAATTAAAAGCCTAAAAAGGTCAAATTTGAAAGGATGATTTGATTGCAAATTGGATGAAGCCAATAATTTGAATGAGAATTAAAAAAAAAAAAAATCAATTTTCATCTTAGGTGGATGAAATTAAAAGTTTGGAAGAGCAACTAGTTGAATCTAAAACTGTATGAACAAGAAATGGTAAATTGGAATCCTAAAGCCTTCTCAGATATGCAATATCTAAAATTGCTCAAAATTAATAGTGTTCTCCTTATGCATGAACTCAAACATCTTCCTAATAGCTTAAGATTTCTTGATTGGAATTGGTACTTTTTGAAATCTTTGCCATCAAGTTACCAATCAAATGAGCTTGTTAAACTTCACTTAAACTACAGCTACATTGAGCGACTTTAGAAAGGAGCAAAGGAAATTTAGGAACCCTTACACATGCACACTAGCCTCATTACATTAATGTCATAATATTTAAAAATGAGATAGAGGTAGTGTCTTAATTCTTATGATCTATCTATAAGGGGTTTTTTTTTTTTTTTTTAATTAGCTATTTGTACATGAGAAAGCCTAAAAGTTTGAAATTTTAAATTTAAAACAAAAGTGGAAATTCAAATTGGAGTAGATAAAAAATAAAAAAATAAAAAAAAAAGTCTAAAACTTAATAATTTTTTTAAAATAATAAAGGGTAAATTACAACAACCTACCCTGGGGTTTGGTGAAATACAAAACAAATCTAAAGGTTTAAAAAAATGACCGAGTTAGTCCTCAAACACTAACGCCCGTTTGTGCACTGTGTATTAAATGGTTTTATTTCATTTCTGGGCTCTCTCTCTTCGTTCTCTCTTTCTTCACACCAGAAAATACCTCTCTCTTCCTCAAGCTTAAGCTCAAAGCCATATAAGGTTTCAGATTCAGCAAGGACAACAAACTCCACCAAAAAGCTTTCGTGCTGATTTACCCACAAACCCACGCTATATGTTGCCATTTAAAGCTGGGTGGTTAGGTCCGGATCTAGGAGGATGGCGGCTGGGTGGGTCGCAATTTAGGAGGATGGTGGCTAGGTGGGTCGCGATCTAGGGTGGTGGAAGACTGTTGCTGAGTCATGCTAAGTGGTGGACGGCGGTTGCAAGGTCACAATCAGGTGGAACTTGCCGTCGTGGGTATGAGTTTTTTTTTTTTTTTTTTTTTAAAAATTTGATTTGGGTTTGTTTGGGTTTGAGGTATAAATCATGTGATGTTGGATGTTTGGAACTATTTGGGTTTGAGGAGGATGAGTGGGTAGTGATATGTGGATGATTACACGATGCTCAATACTGTATGTCTGGGTTTTGTTTTGAAATTTTTTTTATTTGGGTCTTTTTGAGGTGGGATGTTGGATGGTTGATTGGTTGAGTTGATGTATGTTTGGTTGTCTTGTGTGATGCTGAATCTAATTGGGTTGATCTTGGTTTGATCATTTGATTTAGTGAGATTTTTGTTTTTGAATGTTCTGTAAATTTTTTTCCCAAATGAGACTCTATGGTTTTGGAAAAATGATCCACGAGTTTAGTGAGATTTTTTTTTGGAATGGTTCTTAAATACACGGTCGTGTATGTCCTTTGGATATATTGGTTTGAGCTTGAGAGTGAGGGAGAGGGAGGGTTTATGTTCTGGGCAAAGAACAGAGCGAAAGAAATAGATAATATAGATGAAATTAAAAAAAAAAAAAAAAATTGGGAGAGGGAACAGATGGCATTACACGCCAATTAGTGTTTATGGACTAAATTGGTTATTTTCAAAAACCTTTGGATGTTCTTGGTATTTCTCCAAACCTCAGGGGAGGTTGTTGTAATTTACGCAATAATAAATTACTCTTTTAACAAATTAGTGTTTTTAAATTTAAAATTATTTAACTAAAAGATAAGGGTATTTTATAGAGTGTAAGAATTTATGTGAAGGTATTTAGTACACAAAATGATGAAACCCAAATAGGGAATCATGTTATTAATAATGTGTGTGTATATCTCACTAAGTTTCATAAACTCTTAAGAATTTGTAGAACTAGAAGAAGGGGGGGGGGGTGGAGGGCTTTTAAGAGTCTTTTGGAGGTTGAAATTCATCAAATTGAACAGATCTCAAAAACTTATTGAAACCCTAGACTTCACCGAAGCCTAAGTCCTTGAGAAATTGGATCTTGAAGGTTGTACAAATTTATGTGAGATTCATCCATCTATCAATGTTCTTAAAAAGCATACTCTTCTTAATCTAAAAGGTTGTCAAAACCTTAGGAGTCTTCTCTTGAGATACTTATTCTTTCAAATTGCTCAAAAGTTATATGAATTCATGAATATGGGAAAAACATGAAATGTGTATCAAACTTTATTTGGATGGCATTGCTATTACAAAATTACCCATATCAATTGAATTTTTTTTTTTCATGATTTTTAGGGAACAAAAACAGTTCAAGGCATAGTCCTAAAGTTGCATGAACCAAAAGAGACGTATTGGAATCCATAATCCTTTTCAAAGGTTCATGATCTTAAATTGCTCATGATTGATAACGTTCACCTTTTGCATGAGCCCAAACATCTTCCTAATGACTTGAGATTTCTTGATTGGAGTGGATACCCTTCAAAATATTTTCCATCAAGTTTCCAACAAAAGGTAATTTAGGTACCTTATTCAACTTTATTTTTAAGTTTCATTAATTGTAGGTTTTAGTAGAAGATATTGTTTTTTTTTTTTCCTTTTTTTTTTCCTTTTTTTTTTTTTTTCTATTTACAATATTTTGATAGGTTGAAATTCATCCAATTAAAGAGATCACTAAAATTGATTGAAACCCCTATCTTCAATGAAATCCCAAATCTGAAGAGTTCTTGAATATTGTATAAATTTACTTGGCTTGCACCCGTAAAATGGAGTTCATAAAAATCTCATACTTCTTAACCTGAAAGGTTGCAAAAACCTTAGAAAGCTTCCAAGCAAGTTTGAAATGGGGTCTCTTTAGATCCTTATTCTTTCTAATTGCTCAAAAGTAAAAAGAATTTTAGAATTTGGGAAGAACATGGAACGTGTATTATAGCTGTAATTGGATGGCACTACTATTACAAAATTACCGACATCAATTGGGAATTTGACTAGTCTTACCACATTGGGTTTAAGAGATTGCAAAAATCTCATGTCTCTACCTAGCACTTTTTTTAATGTGAAGGCGCTTGAAAATGTCAATCTTTCCGGATGCTCAAAACTTTGCAAACTACTAGAGAACTTGGGGACGGTTGAAAGTGTAGAGAACGTTGATTTGAGTGGAACTGCTACAAGACTTTTGCATTATTCTAATGCTCCTTTTCAAACTCTTAAAAAACCAGTTTTCGGTGGATTTAAGGCGAGAAGTCCTGATCCCATGAGCTTGTTATCGACTTCTCTATCGGGATTGTGTTCTTTGACCAATTTGCATCTAAGTTATTGCAATCTCAAGGCAATCCCCAATGATGTTGGTTGCTTAGGGCCTGTTTGATAAGCATACTCAAATACAAAACAACACATGTTAAACACACTTACACACATTTCAAAACACTTTTCACCCACACGTATATCGAAAACACTTAAACAACATTACTCAAACCACTCCACCAAATGGGCCCTTATTCTCTCTAGAAGACTTAAACTTAAGTGGAAATAACTTCGGTTGCCTTTCAGAAAGCATTGCTCAGTTATCTTCTTTAAGGGTTTTGTGGGTGGAGAATTGCAAGAATCTTTGATTATTGCCAAAGCCTCCATCAAATATTTATACTATTGTGGGATATGGTTGTACCTCTCTGGAAAGTATAAGAGATGTATTGAAACCAAATTCTTTATGTGAGCCATCACAAATTCCTTATGTGAGCCATCACTCCATCTTTCAAATTGCAGTAAATTGGCTGACAAACAAGGATCCATCGACATGTTTTTTGTAGTGATTAGAAAACACCTTCGGGTCTCTCTCTCTCTCAGTTCTATACAACATGCGTGGTATGTTTTAGGGACACTTTCTTCGTGACAGATTTGACATTGTTATTCCTAGAAGTGAAATTCTGGAGTGGTTTAGGCATCAAAGTATTGGGAACGAAGTTAGAATACAAGAATCTTATTCTTTTTTGTGTAATGAGTGGATGGGGATTGCTATTTGCATTGTATTTTATTCTCTCCCACATCACCAAATCCACAATCACCTCGCTTGTTGGTTGATAGCCAATGGAACATGAGTGTCTACCGCACCAACCACTGGCAAAATTGTTCCTTTATCAGATCATATTTGGCTAGTTTATTTCCGTCCTCAATTCTACAAGGAGAGAAATAAAATCAGTGTGGAAATGTGATGCTAATGGATTCAGTCAAATTGGGGTTAGTATTGAAAAGAATGGTGGTGAGGACTTGGAGGTGAAGAAATGTGGGTTGCGATTGGTATACAAGAAAGACATCGACGATCTTAATCAAACTATGTCTCAAAGCCATCATAATTTTGACAATTTGATGGCGGCAGCAGAAGGTTACAAAGCCAAGCGAACTCGAGATGACTATGATGAGGCTAAGAGCTCTAATGATGAACCTCACCCAAAAAGGATTGGTAACTTCAACTGTGAGGAGTCAAGTGAGTACAAAGACTGTTGTGAAGAGCTAAGTGAAAGTGACCTTGAAGGTTAATCAACTTTTTCCCCTGTAAGTCACTGCCTTTCTTCTTAATTCAATTTCTGTTGGTTGCTACAATACCTTTTTCTTGTGTACATTTATTGATGTATTGCCCACCATATGTTTGATTAGAGTTGTCAATGAGACTTCTAGCAATTTGACTAGGACAAACAAAGAATTGCAACAAAAGGCTTCTTGTTATTGTTTAAAAATCAAAAGAAATAATCTGCTTGAAAACAAGTATACATCAAAACTGGAAAGTTTGTACTGCCAAGCGTACTAGTTTATTGTTCTATCTCATGTTGTTTCTTTCCATTTAAAGTTATACTTCACTCCCTCAAATTTTCATTAAGCATAGGAACTCTCCACAAAGTGAAACACACACACACACACTGAATCAGAAGCAAAATGAGTGGAGAGGAGAGAGAATTAGAGAGAGGGGGAGATATTTCAGAGCAAGGTCTTGCAGAGTTCCCTCTCCTTTGCTTGACAAAATGCCCTCAGTAACACTGCCACATCCTCTATTTTTACCAACCCAAGGTGCTATCTCCAAAAGTGTTCTGTCAAGCGAGTGGAGGCATCTGTGAACTCTTGTCCCCGTTCCTGACTTAGACCCATACTTTGGGCAACAGAATCAAAATCTTAGCTTTGTGGATTTGATGTCCATAATTTAGACTCTTCGCTATGCCATTTTCAATCCCATACCCCTACGCATATTGCGCAACTGTTGCTTAACCAAATGTCTTTCCTCTTACATTGACACATGGTCTGCATTACCATTCCACATGTTATGCAAGAGCTTGATCTAACCATTACTAATCCTTTGGTGGGGCTGCCTTTCTGTCTTTTCTTTTCTACAATGTTAGTGTCTCTGAGTTTGATAGGTAATATTTTTCTCAATCCTCCTTCTACTTCTAGGTTCCCAAATCTAAGGATTCTAGTACTTGGATTTGCAGAGTATGCAAATTTTGAATCTCTCCCCACCCTCCTCACTGCCCTTCTTGTCCTCATTTTAGAAATCCACAAGCACAACATCATTTTGTTTCCATGGCAAGTAATTCAAAATGAATAAAGTATAATTCCATGAATTTATGATTGCAATTGAGGAAAAATTTCAGAAAGTAAATAATGTCACTAATTGTAATCAACAAATTAGGTGAAGATGCAAGAGGCACACACCATGAATTAATAATTGCAATTGAAGAAAAAATTCAGAAAGGTAGCAATGCCACTAATGGAAATCAACAAATACTAAGAATAATAGATAGTAGTTGAACACTAATTATTACAAAGTGGCCTTAGCCATGTGCTTCCATTGTTTTGCAATGTTAGGAAAGCATCTTACACGTCATCATCACATGTGACGCTTGTGCAAAGGCATGGGTGAGATCTTAATAATATTTGAATCTTATTTAAAAGCGACATATTTTTGTTAATTAGATTTTTCGTTCCTTTCTTTATTTTGTTTTCCCCTAATTTCTTTTTTTCAGACATTCAGGAGTTTAATAAAATATATGAAATGTCAATTTTGAATGGAAAGGCTAGTATTAGCCTATGACTTGCATTGTCCCATTGATTTGTAATATTAATAGTTTAAACTCATTTTATACATAATCTTGTTTGTTAATTATGGAAATTTTTACCAATGACTTCTTGAAATTTTCCAAACTTATTTCAAATCATAACCAAGGCAAACCATCCATGTTCATTTCACATGTTTGTCTTTTTAGTAACTAGATTCATGCAGGAAAACAACTGTGTAGACAAGGTTGAAAATTGGAGAAGGTAGTCTGCTTAGGCCCTGCTCTACTTGTTATCGTTGTTGATGCATTATGTCTAGAATTTAAGTTTTGTCACATTTTCATTGTTGCTTTGTCATTTTAGCCTGATGAAATACATTGCATAGTGAATTGATAATACACCTTTATAGACATCCAAGTGTGCGTGTGTATATGTGTGTGTGTGTGTGTGTGTGTATAATGTCAAATGAAATTGCTTAGGTTCTCTACATGTTGTGGCATATGTGCTAGTCAAAGATACTTGAGGTGGAATTTTGAATTATTTTGAAAACCCTATAGCTAAAATGATTTTGAGAGAATTTTACAAATTCCTTTGTGTTGCTGACAAGCTCATAACCCTCATTCCAAATCTGGGGTTTATTTGGTTGAAAAAGGATAATGGCTGTTGCATACTAGGAATTGTAGAAACCAAGCAGGCAGTTCCTTTATTAATCTTAATGGCACAACCGTAAGTGAAGACCCTGAGCTTTGGAACCAGTTATGTAGGTTACAATTACCATCTAAAATGATTGTTGTTCTTTCACTTCTTTGGAGAATTTTATTGAATTTTCTTCTTGTGAGGGAAGAATTGAGAAGGTGTCTAAGGACTTAATCCTTTGAGTCAAATATACTGAAAGACCATTTTTTTTTTTCCTTTTCATCTAGAGAAATCTAGTTTGGTTTGATCTGTACATTGGAATTGATTTCATTCAACCTTATTTGATTCAGGTATGGTCGAAGAGCTGGACGAAGGGAGGGAGATTTGGGGATCTTAAAGTACTTCTCATTGTCTTTTTTCTCTATTTTATGGTCTATTTGGACTTATAGGAACAAGACGACCGTGAAGAAATTGTAAAAGTTTGATTTCAATGTGCAGGGTAACCAACATTTCAAAAAACAAAGAAAAGCCTTGACAACAACAGGATAAGCAAGTATAGACCTTTAGAGAGCGTCACAACTGCAACCAATCCAATTGGAGTTGAGCTGCAAGGGTAGGAGAAGGAAATACAGGGGATCCAAGCTTGTTTTGAAAAAAACAGAGAAGGTGCATGTCAATGGCTGGTTGTTTCAGCTGAGCATTTTCTTCCTTTTCAATCTTTTTGTGGATATTCACAAAACAAACATGACACTGCCACTAGTAATATTGCCACATATTTTTGAGAATAAATTCCATTAATTGTATGTGCATGCATGCAAGCCAAATATATATTATATATGAACTGAAGCTCTATGTATACCTTGCATTCCATTTGAACCTCCCAAGTCCTAACACCAAGCAAGTGACTTTGTACCTTTTCATAACATCGTAAAATGATTTCTATTCACATATGGATTGATAGGTATCACACCTAGAAGTGATCCCCATATCTATAATATCATTGTAAATAACATAAAAATAAATAAAATGAAAATTTTAAGCAAAAGAATCTATTACTGTTCTAGAAGCTCCGGGAAAGCCTCCTTGACATGCCATCCATTCTCTAACTTCAAACTATCTGGATGGTCCAAATGACAGCCCCTTAATAAAATGTGAACATCTTTGTATTACATTGCTTCTTCTAGTTTGTACAACTCTTTCTTTATAGCATCTTCAAGCTTTGAGATTTCTCTTTGTGAGTTTTCTTATAATTTACAAACAGTTGGTAGTGTTGGCCAATAGAGAGGCTGTGGTGAAGGGCATTCAACAATTTACAAATGTTTGGGTTTGACAGGTGGACAGATGTCCTGGTGAAGCCTTGATCCCTTGCAACCCTTGCCCTAAGTTCTTTATGAACATTAGCTTGGATAATAGGCAGCAACTCAAAATCTTGTACTCTTTTCTTCCTCTGATATTTGGTTTCAATGTGTGCAAAAGAATGGCAAGACGGAGCTTTTTGTTGATGTTTTAAAAAGCAGTAGAAACCATGTTTTTATTTCTTCGATTCAGAATTAGGCTTCTGGGTTGTCCTTACTTAGAAGTCCATAAGCATAAGCTCATTAGTAAAGGCATGACACATTGACAAGTAGTTCAAATTGAATAAACTAGAATTCTAATTCTTATATATTTCCTTCTTATCCTTTCCATATATTATGGTTTGCTTTATGTTAAAGTGTGCAAAGGGGTTTTACTTGTTTGGAAATTTTAAAAGGCTATATTTTTTTTGGGCAGAAGAGGGAGGGGGGGGGGGGGAGGAGGTGTTGTTTGATCTGTCCATTAGAAGTGGTTTCATTTAGCCTTAACTCAATTCAGGCTTGGATTTAGAGCTGGCTGAAGGATATCAGGGACAATTTAAAGAACTTAAAGTACTTCTCGGAGTCGTTTGTCTTTATTTTATGGTCTCTTAGGACTTATAGGAACGAGGCAAGGGAGATCCTTTCCCTGCCCCTAATGTGGTCATGCATAGTAAAAGTTTGATTTCTATGTGCAAGGTGACTGTTAAGAACTAATGGAAAGCCTCAACAGCAACAAAATAAAGCAAAGTCCAGACCTTTGAGTCTTTCAACTGGCAACTAATCCTACTGAAGGAGAGCTTCAAGGGTAGAAGAACAAATTGGAGAGGATTCATTCAGTTTTGTTTGTAAGGGGGTCCATGGCTGGTTATTTGAGCTGGATTAGAGAGGCTGGAATAGAAGTAACAAAGAGGTGGCAGAGCTAATGATGGACATTCAGATGTTTAGCAACCATTGCTCCAACTTCTTTAATAACATTAGCTTCGATAGCACACAATGGACTCTCTTAATCTCACATTTTTATTCTAGTGCTTTTTTTGTTCCTTGTATCATTGTATTATTGCACAAATACATTACCAAAGTCATAAAAAAATTTAAAAACAAAATAAAAATCCACAGAATTTTAAGATTACGGTTGCTGTTTAGAGAGAAATTCCTTATTGTATATGTTGATGATGACAAACTTTGCTCCCAGCTATCATTTTAGTCCCTATAATTATCTTTGTTTTCATTTAACGTAGTTGAATAATTTTTTGTCGTTGTTTTCTCACTTTCAAACCTACTTGGTTTAAACAATCGAGTTGATGACCGCACTGCAAAACAGAGGATGTGCATGATAGCACCTGATTCTGTCTCTTTGATTCCAATTCCCAATGCCCATTCTTAAATTTAAGAAGAATTTAGTAGAGTAGTAGTAGTTGTTTATGATTCTACCACTTAAAATTTGTTATAAAAGTATTATGAAAATATTGTAAAACATAACATTTATAAAATTAAAACATGAAAAACCCAAAGTTTCTGTTTTGAATTTAACGGCTCTTTATATCAAATGGCACCATTTTTCTAATTTAATGCAACACATCCCTGCCAGATGTCAATACCTCACTGGCTCCACGTTATTTGTAAATTTTGTTAGTTCTGTTAGAGCCACACGGCTAGTTCCTATTGAAATGCAACAGTTTTAAGTTGTCATTGTAACATGAAAAATTTAACTCTAACGAAACTAAGTTGTAAGACAATTTTCCTCACTAGGTCATTGTCATGTCCTAAGTAATGTTGTTTTAATAAGTTGATAAATATTAGTCACCATTAGGTTAATGTGTCGATGTGTCCCATTTTCTTCTTTCCAAAAGTGTGGAAAATGGGACATGGTTAAACACTAATGTCAAAAACAACATAGAAAGTGTACCATGGCTAAACACTATAAGATCAAAAATGAACGTAGAAAGCAAATGAAATTTTCAGTAAAAGTTATTGCATGCTTTATTGGTCATATTTTTTCTTTTTCTTTAAAAACAATCAAGCAGTCCAGTCCACACTATGATTTGAAGAAAGAAATATCAAACAAAACTTCAAGGCTGGACTTATGTCCTACTGTACTCTTTCCAAAGACGTGGAAAGTGGGCTAGCCAAACAATCATGTCCAATTTTATGGTTGTGGATGAATCGCAATATGGGATATCACGCAAACATTGATTTTTAATTTGTTGGGTGACTTGCGTCAAAACTACTGCGAAAAAAAAAAAAAAAAAAGTAAAATAAAATGAGAGGTGCTACGTTCACAATATTTTCACAATAAATCATAGATGGTTAGTTATTATTGGTTCAAATTTAAACTAAGATTACTTTTTTACCCCAACAATAACAACTAGTAACAACTTACCACTTAGGATTTATTGTAAAAATATTGTGGACATATCATTCCTCAAATAAAATATGTGATAATTGTACTCTTTCTTCTGCCATTGTATTGGGCCTATTGGCCGTGGTAAACCAATTATGGGCCTGTGGGTTTTCCAATGACAATGGCTCCAAGGGAGTCTAAGGGGTTTCCTATTATATCAAATCAAAATTTGAGCTTCAAAAGTTTTTTTTTTTTTTTTTTTTTGAAGGGGTAAATAAATAAATATATAAGAGAAAAGTATAATTCAAGAGAAAAAAAAAAAAAAAGATACAAAACCTATTGTTTACCTTTCAAAAGTTTTACAAGTTTAAGTTTAAATTATTCTGTAATTAAGTGACCGGCCTCTATCTTGTGGACATAGACAAAAGCATTGTGTTTTTGACATGGGTACTGGACACAACATCCTATTGTCTTCTCTTCTTTTCACGAACAAGGAAAGTGGGTCATGCTGCTCCTAAGCCTTACTCGACGACTGAGTTGATTTTTTGATTTATTGATTTTGAAACAATTGAGTTAAGTATGACAAAAAAAAAATGATAAATTACACAAATTTCCCTTGAACTTCTTCAACGTGTGTTTTCACTGAAATAATAATAATAATAATAATAATAATAATAATAATAATACAGTTTCAAGCAATTTATGCAGCCCATTCCCTTTCCATAAAAGAATTGAAACTATATTATATAGCTGGCCACCACCATTAGGTTAATCTGTGTCAGTGACTAAGGTGTGTCATATTTCTTTTTCTAGTTTTTATTGATTAATGGAAAGAGAGGACACTTCTTATAACTTTTCAAAATTCTCCAACATTCATACTTAGACATGGTAATAGGGGTCAAAATTTTCTGACTTAACCCGACCTAAAAAATACCTAACTCGAACTCGATTTTTTTGACCCGAAGTAAAAACGAGTTGAGATGTAACCTGATCCGATTTTTTACAAGTCAAACTAGCTAGATACAAATAACCCATGACCCAACCTATTAGAAAAATTCACTAAAAAATATTTTAATTATGTCCGGATACTAAGTACATAAAGCACCTCAACACCAAAACTAGTAATAAAATGATTCAATATAACCATATAAAATTATAAACTAATATAAAATTGTAACAATGGTCATGACATGACAGTTGACAACTAAAAAAACCTTACACCAACAGGTCCGTCCCACACATTACACAATGACAAGGCTCTGGCCGTCTCACAACCATTCAAATATATATATATATATATATATATATATATATTTATCTTATTCAATGGTCAATCCGTCAATGCTTCCTAGCACCAAGCTCAAGCTATAGTCCATTTCGGATTTTCCGAAGACCAAGACACTAAAGGACAAAATGCACCATACAAATTTGCATGCTAAATCTGCTAATAACGTCTTCCAGATTAAGATTGAGATGTAATTTTTATAAAATATTTACTTATTGTTTTTTATTTAATATGTTATATTTATTTTTAAATCTTTTTTTGTTTAGTTTATTTTTCTAAATACTCTAATTTTACTATTATTTTAAATGCAACAGGAACAAGTGCACTAAAGAAAATCGATAACTTGCTACTTTGCTAGCTTACTTGTTTTGTTTGTTTTAAGATCTATCTCTTTTTGAAGATGTAAACTTCTAATTATATACATTTTAACAGTGAATTATTAACATTAAAGACTTTTTCTTTCATAAATTTATGACTATAAATAATTTTTGTTATGCTCAAAACTGCTAAAATTGAAAGGATATTAACAAGTGGCATTAAGTGCAATTCATTTGCTTAATTGATTTTATTCATTCTCTTTAAACAGGTTGTCATTGATTTGTTTTTGTAATTGAAAAAAAAAAAAACTTGTTTGAAAATACAGGTCAACCCTACCCGACCCGCAACCTGATTGACCCATTTAAAAATGACCTATTTTAACTCATGACCCGTTTGACCCGCAAACCCGCCCCGCCCGTTTTGCCTTGTCTATGTAACATACCGCACCCCCCATCTGAATAATGGAAAGAGAAATATATAAAGTCACCACGAAATTACTCGCTACCCTCATCTTCTTGTTCTTGGCAGGTGGGAAAAAGAGAAAAAGGGGAAGATGCATGCACTGATGAAAGTGGGGAATCAATGACTCGTTGCAAGTCTTGCATATAGCGTTAAAGATTGTAAAGGCACTGAAATAAAGTCTGTAAAAGAAAAAAAGGAAAAAGAAAAAAGAGATAGGAATATTGAGTGACGAAGAATTGTCTATCTGAAAAATCTGCTACTAACGTCTAGTAGATTGAGATTGAGGTGTAATTTTTATAAAATATTTACTTATTGTTCTTTACTTAATATGTTATATTTATTTTTAAATCTTTTTTTGTTTAGTTTATTTTTCCAAGTACTCTAACTTTACTATTATTTTAAATACAACAGGAACATGTGCACTTAAGAAAACCGATTACTTACTACTTTGCTGGCTTACTTGTTTTGTTTGTTTTAAAATTTCTCTCTTTTTGAAGATGTCAACTTATAATTATATGCATTTTGACAGTGAACTATTAATATTAAAGATTTTTTCTATCATAAATTTATGACTATAAATAATTTTTGTTATGCTCAAAACTGTCAAAATTGGATGGATATTAACGAGTGGCATTAAGTGCAATTTATTTGCTTAATTGATTTTATTCATTCTCTTTTAACAGGTTGTCATTGATTTGTTTTTGTAATTAAAAGAAAAGAACTTGTTTGAAAATACAGGTCAACCCGACCCGATCCGACCCGCAACCTGATTGACCCATTTAAAAATGACATATTTTAACTCGTGACCCGTTTGACCCGCAAACCCGCCCCGCTTGTTTTGCCATGTCTATATAACATACCGCACCCCCCATCTGAATAATGGAAAGAGAAATATATAAAGTCACCACGAAATTACTCGCTACCCTCATCTTCTTGTTCTTGGTAGGTGGGAAAAAGAGAAAAAGGGGAAGATGCATGCACTGAAGAAAGTGGAATCAATGACTTGCTGCAAGTCTTGCATATAGCGTTAAAGATTGTAAAGGCACTGAAACAAAGTTTGTAAAAGAAAAAAAAGGAAAAAGAAAAAAGAGATAGGAATATTGAGCGACGAAGAATTGTCTATCTGAAAAATCTGCTACTAACGTCTAGTAGATTGAGATTGAGGTGTAATTTTTATAAAATATTTACTTATTGTTCTTTACTTAATATGTTATGTTTATTTTTAAATCTTTTTTTGTTTAGTTTATTTTTCTAAGTAATCTAACTTTACTATTATTTTAAATACAACAGGAACATGTGCACTTAAGAAAACCGATAACTTGCTACTTTGCTGGCTTACTTATTTTGTTTGTTTTAAGATCTATCTCTTTTTAAAGATGTAAACTTATAATTATATGCATTTTGACAGTGAACTATTAACATTAAAGACATTTTCTACCATAAATTTATGATTATAAATAATTTTTGTTATGCTCAAAACTGTCAAAATTGAAAGGATATAAACAAGTGGCATTAAGTGCAATTTATTTGCTTAATTGATTTTATTCATTCTCTTTAAACAGGTTGTCATTGATTTGTTTTTGTAATTGAAAAAAAAAAAAAAAACTTGTTTGAAAATATAGGTCAACCCAACCCCGAACTGCAACCTGACTGACCCATTTAAAAATGACCTATTTTAACTCGTGACCCGTTTGACATGCAAACCCGCCCCGCCCGTTTTGCCATGTCTATGTAACATACCGTACCCCCCATCTGAATAATGGAAAAAGAAATATATAAAGTCACCACGAAATTACTCGCTACCCTCATCTTCTTGTTCTTGGTAGGTGGGAAAAAGAGAAAAAGGGGAAGATGCATGCACTGAAGAAAGTGGAATCAATGACTTGCTGCAAGTCTTGCATATAGCGTTAAAGATTGTAGCCACTGGGCCTTGTAGCCTAGTGGCACCCGGTGTCCCTGTATACCTAGAGCTCGACGGTTCGATCCCCCTCGTTTACCTAGCAAAAAAAAAAAAAAAGATTGTAAAGGCACGGAAATAAAGTCTGTAAAAAAAAAAAAAGGAAAAAGAAAAAGAGATAGGAATATTGAGCGACGAAGAATTGTCTATCTGAAAAATCTGCTACTAACGTCTAGTAAATTGAGATTGAGGTGTAATTTTTATAAAATATTTACTTATTGTTCTTTACTTAATATGTTATATTTATATTTAAATCTTTTTTTGTTTAGTTTATTTTTCTAAGTACTCTAACTTTACTATTATTTTAAATGCAACAGGAACATGTGCACTTAAGAAAACCAATGACTTGCTACTTTGGGGGCTTACTTGTTTTGTTTGTTTTAAGATCTATCTCTTTTTGAAGATGTAAACTTATAATTATATGCATTTTGACAGTGAACTATTAACATTAAAGACTTTTTCTATCATAAATTTATGACTATAAATAATTTTTGTTATGTTCAAAACTGTCAAAATTGGAAGGATATTAACAGGTGGAATTAAGTGCAATTCATTTGCTTAATTGATTTTATTCATTCTCTTTAAATAGGTTCTCATTGACTTGTTTTTTGTAATTGAAAAAAAAAATTGTTTGGAAATACAGCTCAACCCAACTCGAACTGCAACCTGATTGACCCATTTAAAAATGACCTATTTTAACTCATGACCCGTTTAACCCGCAAACCCGCCCCGCTCGTTTTGCTATGTCTATATAACATACCGCACCCCCCATCTGAATAATGGAAAAAGAAATATATAAAGTCACCACGAAATTACTCGCTACCCTCATCTTCTTGATCTTCGCAGGTGGGAAAAAGAGAAAAAGGGGAAGATGCATGCACTGAAGAAAGTGGGGAATCAATGACTTGCTGCAAGTCTTGCATATAGCTTTAAAGATTGTAAAGGCACTGAAATAAAGTCTGTAAAAGAAAAAAAGGAAAAAGAAAAAAGAGATAGGAATATTGAGCAACGAAGAATTGTCTATCTGCAAAATCTGCTAGTAACGTCTAGTAGATTGAGATTGAAGTGTAATTTTTATAAAATATTTACTTGTTGTTCTTTACTTAATATGTTATATTTATTTTTAAATCTTTTTTTGTTTAGTTTATTTTTCTAAGTACTCTAACTTTACTATTATTTTAAATGCAACAGGAACATGTGCACTTAAGAAAACCAATGACTTACTACTTTGCTGGCTTACTTGTTTTGTTTGTTTTAAGATCTATCTCTTTTTGAAGATGTAAACTTATAATTATATGTATTTTGACAGTGAACTATTAACATTAAATATTTTTTCTATCATAAATTTATGACTATAAATAATTTTTGTTATGCTCAAAACTGTCAAAATTGAAAGGATATTAACAAGTGGCATTAAGTGCAATTTATTTGCTTAATTGGTTTTATTCATTCTCTTTAAACAGGTTGTCATTGATTTGCTTTTGTAAATGAAAAAAAAAAAAAAAACTTGTTTGAAAATACAGGTCAACCCAACCCGGCCTGCAACCTGATTGACCCATTTAAAAATGACCTATTTTAACTTGTGACCCGTTTGACCTGCAAACCCGCCCCGCCCGTTTTGCCATGTCTATGTAACATACCGCACCCCCCATCTGAATAATGGAAAGAGAAATATATAAAGTCACCACAAAATTACTCGCTACCCTCATCTTCTTGTTCTTGGTAGGTGGGAAAAAGAGAAAAAGGGGAAGATGCATGCACTGAAGAAAGTGGGGAATCAATGACTTGCTGCAAGTCTTGCATATAGTGTTAAAGATTGTAAAGGCACTGAAACAAAGTCTGTAAAAGAAAAAAAGGAAAAAGAAAAAAGAGATAGGAATATTGAGCGATGAAGAATTGTCTATCTGAAAAATCTGCTACTAACGTCTAATAGATTGAGATTGAGGTGTAATTTTTATAAAATATTTACTTATTGTTCTTTACTTAATATGTTATGTTTATTTTTAAATCTTTTTTTGTTTAGTTTATTTTTCTAAGTAATCTAACTTTACTATTATTTTAAATACAACAGGAACATGTGCACTTAAGAAAACCGATAACTTGCTACTTTACTGGCTTACTTATTTTGTTTGTTTTAAGATCTATCTCTTTTTGAAGATGTAAACTTATAATTATATGCATTTTGACAGTGAACTATTAACATTAAAGACATTTTCTACCATAAATTTATGACTATAAATAATTTTTGTTATGCTCAAAACTGTTAAAATTGAAAGGATATAAACAAGTGGCATTAAGTGCAATTTATTTGCTTAATTGATTTTATTCATTCTCTTTAAACAGGTTGTCATTGATTTCTTTTTGTAATTGAAAAAAAAAAAAAAAAACTTTTTTGAAAATATAGGTCAACCCAACCCGAACTGCAACCTGACTGATACATTTAAAAATGACCTATTTTAACTCGTGACCCGTTTGACCTGCAAACCCGCCCCGCCCGTTTTGCCATGTCTATGTAACATACCGTACCCCCCATCTGAATAATGGAAAAAGAAATATATAAAGTCACCACGAAATTACTCGCTACCCTCATCTTCTTGTTCTTGGTAGGTGGGAAAAAGAGAAAAAGGGGAAGATGCATGCACTAAAGAAAGTGGGGAATCAATGACTTGCTACAAGTCTTGCATATAGCATTAAAGATTGTAAAGGCACTGAAATAAAGTCTGTAAAAGAAAAAAAGGAAAAAGAAAAAAGAGATAGGAATATTGAGCGACGAAGAATTGTCTATCTGAAAAATCTGCTAGTAACGTCTAGTAGATTGAGATTGAAGTGTAATTTTTATAAAATATTTACTTGTTGTTCTTTACTTAATATGTTATATTTATTTTTAAATCTTTTTTTGCTTAGTTTATTTTTCTAAGTACTCTAACTTTACTATTATTTTAAATGCAACAGGAACATGTGCACTTAAGAAAACCGATAACTTGCTACTTTGCTAGCTTACTTGTTTTGTTTGTTTTAAAATCTATCTCTTTTTGAAGATGTAAACTTATAATTATATGCATTTTGACAGTGAACTATTAACATTAAAGACTTTTTTTATCATAAATTTATGACTATAAATAATTTTTGTTATGCTCAAAACTGCTAAAATTGAAAGGATATTAACAAGTGGCATTAAGTGCTTAATTCATTTGCTTAATTGATCTTATTCATTCTCTTTAAACAGGTTGTCATTGATTTGTTTTTGTAATTGAAAAAAAAAAAAAAAACTTGTTTGAAAATACAGGTCAACCCTACCCGACCCGCAACCTGATTGACCCTTTTAAAAATGACCTATTTTAACTCATGACCCGTTTGACCCACAAACCTACCCCGCCCGTTTTGCCTTGTCTATGTAACATACCGCACCCCCCATCTGAATAATGGAAAGAGAAATATATAAAGTCACCACGAAATTACTCGCTACCCTCATCTTCTTGTTCTTGGCAGGTGGGAAAAAGAGAAAAAGGGGAAGATGCATGCACTGAAGAAAGTGGGGAATCAATGACTCGTTGCAAGTCTTGCATATAGCGTTAAAGATTGTAAAGGCACTGAAATAAATTCTGTAAAGGAAAAAAAGGAAAAAGAAAAAAGAGATAGGAATATTGAGCGACGAAGAATTGTCTATCTGAAAAATCTGCTACTAACGTCTAGTAGATTGAGATTGAGGTGTAATTTTTATAAAATATTTACTTATTGTTCTTTACTTAATATGTTATATTTATTTTTAAATCTTTTTTTGTTTAGTTTATTTTTCCAAGTACTCTAACTTTACTATTATTTTAAATACAACAGGAACATGTGCACTTAAGAAAACCGATTACTTACTACTTTGCTGGCTTACTTGTTTTGTTTGTTTTAAAATTTATCTCTTTTTGAAGATGTAAACTTATAATTATATGCATTTTGACAGTGAACTATTAACATTAAAGATTTTTTCTATCATAAATTTATGACTATAAATAATTTTTGTTATGCTCAAAACTGTCAAAATTGGATGGATATTAACGAGTGGCATTAAGTGCAATTCATTTGCTTAATTGATTTTATTCATTCTCTTTTAACAGGTTGTCATTGATTTGTTTTTGTAATTAAAAGAAAAGAACTTGTTTGAAAATACAGGTCAACCCGACCCGACCCGACCCGACCCAACCCGCAACCTGATTGACCCATTTAAAAATGACATATGGCTAATTACAAAGCATTATATACTGCTACTGAAAATTTGCTAAATTTCATACAGGAAAAACATGCAAAATACTAATCACATGGAGGCGCGTGTAAGCGATGATGCAAGCAAATCCGACTGTGTAAGCGCTGATGCAAGCGAGTTCGGCTGTGTAAGCGATGACTCAAGCAATCCGGCTGTGTAAGCGATGACTCAAGCAATCCGGCTGTGTAAGCGATGACACAAGCGGACCAATCAAGCTGTGACATGTGTCACCAATCAGGCTTCGCCACATGTCACTCACCTACCTCCAAACTCTCACCTACCTCCAAACTCTCATCTACCTCTCATCTACCTCCAAACTCTCATCTACCTCCAAACTCTCACCTACCTCCAAACTCTCATCTACCTCCAAACTCCTATAAATAGAAGCCTTCCTAAGGCATTTGAAAACACACCAAGCCATCAAAACACACCAAGCCATCTAGAGACACCAAGCCATCTAGAAACACCAAGCCATGTAGAGCATAAACAACAACAAAGAAGTATAGAAGCTCTGCTGGAATCAAGCCCTGAAGCCTCCAGTAACTTCAAGAACTTCAACTTCGAATACAAAGAACATTCGAAGCTAAATCACCCAAATCATCCTCCTAGATTTCAAAGGTCACTGGAATCAAGCTCAAAAGCCTACAAAAACCTTCTAAACCACAAATCAATGAAGCTCAACGGATTCAAGCCTCCAAAGCCCCGAAGAACTTGAAGAACAAAGGATTTCTAACAAGCTCACAGCCAGAAATTCATTGTAATTCTGTTTCAAAGATCTTCGATCCATCTTTCAGCTAAATTGAAGGATACTTTGTATTCAAATCACAACCACATCACAAATCTTTTAAGGAGATCGAATCAGAGGATCAATTACAGAGAATTGTACCACACACTTTCATCAACACAAATTCGCATTTGCGGAACTATTTTACTTTGTTCGATTTATTTCGAACCGAGGAATTTAGTCGTCCACACCCACATAAATTATATTTAAGCAAATTGGAAAACTTGGCACACACTTGGGTAATTAAAAAAAAACTAATTAAATTTCTGCTACCTGTACAAATTGTACTCCTTTGGTTAACAGTAATTATGTGACTGGCTATACTAATCAACAAGTCTATAGCTCATGTCTTGGGTTACGTTAGATCAATTAGTAATTCTTTTGTGATTAAATAAAATTTTAGACTTGAATTTTATTTAAACTAAAAATAAAAATCAATATTTATCGGTGTCTGGTGATAAAAAAAAAATCTATTGTTGTAAAATTGATAGTTTGATACTATAAACTTAACTCTTATCATATAAAAAAGGGGAAAAAATTGTTATTACCAGAAACACTCAAGCAATTTATGCAGCACATTCCAATCTTATCAAACTATCTGTAATTATTAGTATGGCACTGCCATCCTAATACATTACCCTGTAAAAAATTTTATGCTTGAGATTGAAGGCTGAGGCTTCACTTTCTAAGAAAACTATCAAATGCATGGAGCTGAATAAACTTTTATCATCACCTTATAATATGCTTAAGTGTCACCTTGTGATTAGTGCACCTAATTTTTTATTTTTACTAACAGTACCTATGGTGGTTCTGTGTAAGTGTTGAAATCTAATCATGAATTGACAAAAAATGTGAAATTGAATTTAAACTTGGGTGTACTATTACCACTAAAGCAACGTTTATACAGACCATTCCATCTCCATATATATGAATTGAACTTTTTGCTTTATGCTTTATAGTTGGTCACCATCTAGGCCAATCTGTGTCCTATTTTCGTTTGTTTGAAAGAATGATTTTTTTTTTTTTTTTTTTGAGAAGGAAAAGAGTGAAAAATAATTCATGGTTAAACACTCAAATAAAAAAGTAAAAATAACGCAGGACCATGGTTAAAGGAACAAATTAAGAAAGGCGCAGAAAGTGGATAGAATTTTCTCGAGTTTGGTACAGTTCACACTTTTATCAACCAAACTTTAAAGGCATGTGACCATGAAGTTAAGGTATGTCCTACTGTCCTCTTTTCAGGAACGTGGAAAGTGGTCTAGCTTGACTACAGAATTATCATCAAAGGTATTGAGAAAAAAAAAAAAATCATATTTTTAGAAAATTTTAAATGATTCATTAACAAATGTCCTAAAGACACTTCTTAATCGGACACACACATATGTATTGTTAAAGTTAACATAATTGTCTTTTAAATTAATTTGAAGGAAAATTTTTAAAATCACTGAATGTCAATTTAAATAACTATTTATTTGTGTGTTTAACTCAATGACTTACAAAAATCATATTAACTTATTCACTAATTATTATGTCTTTGTCCAACATGTAACATTGTAACCACTGACATAAGAAAATTGGTTAACTCCTTCACGAATATCCAAAAGCCATGATTATTTGACAAATTTTTAATAATAAATATTAATTATTATCCTATTAATATATAAAAATGATTGTTATCAACTGTTTAAGAACATAAATTAATTCAAAAATCAATACATCTTTACTTGGGTCCATCTTTTTTTTTTTTTTTTTTTTGGGATGGAATTCGGGTCCGTCTAAATTAATTATAGAATTCTCCATTATCACGACACATCATTTTATTTATTTATTTAATCATCACGATGTCGGAAAATTATTATGTACTCCCGGAGTACCATAAATGCGTACTTCCTCCTCTCACATAAATGGTGGGTCCCACTAATTAAATTCATGGTGGGACCCACTATTCATGTGAGAGGAGAGAATATGCATTTATGGTACTCCAAGAGTACTTAATAATTTTCCCACGATGTCACATAATTGCTTCGAATAATAGTCAATGACTTATTTCTATTTTTTTTTTTTGATAGGATCCAAAAGATAAGTTGCTATGACTAGACTTATTTACCTTATGAACATCATAAAAAGCGTATATAAAGTTATAATTTTGATATTTTTAAGAGTGGACAGTCGATCCGGAAACTTTGGAGGAACTTTCCTAAACTCTCTAACATGAATAAAAGTCAACAATTCATTAAAGTAGTAACCATTACTGTCCACAAGTTCTCAATGACGTACACTCTGTCTCTATTATATTCTCTTCTCTCAAACTTAGCACACACGCACAAAGAAAGCAATTATGTGTGTGTCACATCACAAAGGCATCTAAATTTTGAATAAGGATCATGTTAACGAGTGTCCTTAGGGCATTGATTAACAATCCATTTTAGGAAAGTTTTGACATCACTTTTATGGGAAATGAAAAAAACTGTCAAAATATTAATTGTTTTTCTTTCTTTCTCCATAAAAATTTTCTTTAAATAGATTATTAAACAATACCCTAAGGGCATTCGTTAGCATTTTTCTTTGAATAAATATCTAAATTCTGAAGAGAAAAAAAAAAAAAAAAAACACACACACTAATATGAATAGAACTCTATAATTTGTCAAAAAGCAATAAGAATAAAAAGCGTAAATAAGTTATAATTTTGATATTTTTACAAGTGGACAATTAATCCGGAGACTTGGGAGGGAGGAACTTTCCTAAATTCTCTAACATGAACAAAAAGTCAACAATTCATTAAAGTCGTAACAATTATTGTCCACAAGTTCTCAATGACATACGCTCTGTCTCTATTATATTCTCTTCTCTCAAACTTAGCGTACACGCACAAAGAAAACAATTATGTGCGTGTTACATCACGATAGCATCTAGATTCTGTATAAATATCTAAATTCTGAAGAGATAGAAAAAGAAAGCAAAATGAATAAAACTTTATAATTTGTCAAAAAGTAATATAAACAGAACTTTATAGCTGGCCACCAAAAAATTAATTCCAATCCGGAAACTTACTACAACTTTCCTCAACTCTTCAACTTAATACAATATTTTTCATCTTCAATTATTGTCTCTCTGTTGTTTTTTCTTCTTAAACTGAGCACAAGGAAAGTTTTGTACCACCAATTGTTCAAGCTTATTCGTTTCCTGTTATATCAAATTAAATATAGAAGAAAAAAGTATATTTTAAGAGGAAAAAGATACAAAACCGATTGTCTACCTTTCAAAAGTGTTATTAGTTTAACTTTAAATTATTTATGTTTTGATTTTTTTTTCATAAAAATGTATAACTAACAAAATTTGGAAATAATTATATAAACTTAAAAAAAATGATATTCTTTTCCTTAAAGGTTTTGTCGCACAAATGGTTACTATATGGTTTAAAATTGTAATAATTTAATCATTTTGAGTCTAACAAAAACGGATATAAACTGTACTGATGATTATGAAATTATTTAAAATCATTATTGAGATTTATAAGTGGAATTTTGACTAAGAAAATACAATACAACTTACTCACCAGATATAGATATAGATATAGATATATATATATATGTATATAAAGCAAATAAATACAAGGGAAAATTACACTTTGCTCACTTATGGTTTGCTCGAAAAACATTTTGCCTACTCATGGTTTAAAAATTTGCACTTTATATCACCTGAAGTTAACTCTGTTTGTCTCCCGTTATCCACCTTTATTAAAAATAAGGATAAATTTGTATTTTTGTTACCTTTTATGTCTCTCTCCTCTCAAGACATAAAAAACTAAAAAATCAAAGGAAAAAGATATCTAAAAGCTAGGTGTTGTAAAAATTATTATTATAAAATTGATAGTTTTTTTTTTTTTTTGGAGAATTAATTGATGGTTTGATACCATAAACTTAACTCTTATCATATAAAAAAAGGAAAAGAAAAAAATTGTATTTACCATTAACACTAAAGCAATTTCTGCCGCTCATTCCATTTCCATAGATAAATTGTACTTTATGCTTTATAGCTAAGTGAATTTCCTCATCGTATTCTATCAGATTTTTTTTTTTTTTTTTTATGAGCGTATTCTATCAGATTATATTTGTCATATATTTCCTAAGTTTATGCAAATTATATTTGTCATATATTTCCTAAGTTTATACAAAGCAAGCGTAACTTTTTTCCATTAGAAATATTCTCATAGTCAAATTAATAATCTAAATCAAGTAATCAAGAAATCTTTCCTATAAAAATATAGATTAAAAGTTACCATTCTTTTATAAGACCTATAAAACCTCGCTTACTAGTAGGTTGCCCATGAGTTATGTTTCCACATCATTTATCCTTATTGTTTCTACATTCCAATGGCACCATTTTAATAAAGGTATTTGCAAGTGCTGGTTCTACGTCATATAATACTTGCTAATTGTCACATTGATATTGAATAATTTCCAACATCAGAATTGCTACCGTTTCATATCTTAGCCACCAAACCAAGATAAGTTAAGGTTTTGATACTAATTGATGTTGTGAGTGTGGAAGTTATAAGTAACGTAACACGTCTATTTTTAAAAAATAATATCCAATTTATCATAAAATAATAGAGAAAAACTCTAATTTTTTATTAAACTAAATCTGAATTGTTAAAAAAAAAAAAAAAAAGTTAAAAAACGTTTACAAAACAAACTTAAAGACTTATTTAAAAACTTAATAGAACTTGATATATAAGAAAATATATTTTAAAATAAGTTTTAATTAATATTTAACCATATATGATAGAAGTAGACCTAAAACACTTTAAAAGCAACTAAAAATTAGAAAATATTAAATCCAAACTAAAAATAACAAAAATTATATAACAAAATACTAAAATGAATAAATTATAAAAATTAAATCGTAAATTCAGTGATATAAATATACCAAGATCACGTGTAGTTTGTTTTCTTTTTAAAAAGACCGGACGTGGCTTTCAAGAAAGAAAAAGACTCATTTCTTTTTCTTTTTTTTTTTACTTTGTTCGCTTCTTTCACGAAGAAAAACAATATATAAAACTTTCATGGTATTTTCTTGTTTGGATTTTATTGACGTGTGTTTTAAAGATACACAATAGTATATTATTTTTGAAAAAAAAATTATCAAAAATTGAAAAAATGTTATAACTTTTTTAATTTTTCATAAAATATTTTTAAAAATAGATGACTTAATATGTGCGACACACATTAACCGAACCTATTTTTCATGTGTTGACAAATTGACTTGGACTTGTACGTACGGTAGTAACCCAGCTTTTATAGCCACACATTTCACATTGGAAAACCACAACAAACTAAAAAAAAAATGTGTACTGGATAAAGCTGGTTCACAGTTCACACTTCATTTGTCACGGATAAACACTGGTTTGAAGTTAAATCTATGCTCTTCTCTGGAACTTGCATGGCAAGTTGGCTAGGCTTGACTGCGACATTGAATTGTCGTTGAAGGTGTTGAGTTTTTCCAGGAGAAAATATCTAAGGGCTTCTCAGGATAGTGCATGGAAATTGATTAACTAATTCACGAATACCCAAAAGCCATGATTATTTGACTAATTTTTAATAATAAATATTAATTAATATCCTATTCATATTTAAAAATGATTGCTGAATTCTGGACCCTCAGAGATGGACTGTAGTTGACAATTCAGCTTGGTGTGCAAAGCTTAGAAGTTGAACTATATGAAAAGTCATTGTAGACTTAATTATCTCTAGGAACCCTTCAAATGCAGCCTACTCATCATTGTTGTTTGATTGCAAATCATTGCTGGGGAAGATTCCTCACACAAAAGTGAAATATGTGTATCGAGAAGCAAATAAATGTGTTGATGCTTTAGCTAGAAAATGATGTATTTCTCAAAAGGAATTTGTAATTTTTTATGCTCCCCCATCTGATGATATATTTGCCATAGTTTATGCAGATGAGAAGGGGAAAAGCTACTATAGACGTGTAACTGCTAACTTAGCCATTTTGGCTGCCTAGTCTTTATATATATTTCCTTTAAAACCAAAATAAAAAAAATAAAAAAATGATTGTAATCAACGGTTTAAGAATATTAAGGTTGCATTTGGCAATCAGTTTTTTTTACTATTTAATTTATTTTTGTTACTATTTAGTTTATTTTTTGTTACTATTCATTGGTTCTATTACGCTTTTTAGTATCATTCATGGGTCACACTGTACTATTTTAGTTACATTTTAACTTTATTTACAATATTTCTAACAACAAAATTTCAGTTGCAGCTAAATAAGCTGTTCCCAAATGAATGCTAAATTAATTGAAAAATCAAAGCATACTTTACATGATTCTAGTGTGGGCTTATAAGCTATAGTTTTACAAGGCATGCATAGTGAAAAATTATTACGAAAAAACACTAGTTTAGACCCCAATTACCATTAATTACCAATTATTTCTCAAAGGAAAAAAGAAAGGTTATAAAGGACAAAAGGAATTGCGAAGAAGGGGCTCAGTATCGTACCGGAGGTCATTTTAGTTTGGTAAAAACGCGAAATACTAATTAATACTAGTGTATCATTTCGAAATTATCACTAATTGTATATAATAAAGGAGAGCACGCATTATGCTACTAAATTATAAAGTTTTTGACCTTTTACATGGAGACATTTTTTTTTTTAAATGGCTAATTATCATGATTGCTTACTCTAGCTTAACCAAAATCGCTGAATTCCACTCACAATTTTTAATGAGACAAAAATTTCCCTCTCTTTCATATTGTATCTCCCACCAATTTCCCACTTTTTCAATATTTTTCATTTCACTTTGCATCACTACTTTACCAACACAAAAATTAAAAAAGAAAGGGAAATGTTAACATATTCTCTAAGGGTATTGGTTAGTGAATAATTTTAGAAAAGTTTTTATAAGAAAAAGAAAAAAAAAACAATTAATATTTTGACAGCTTTTTCTATTTTTCATAAAAGTTGTGTCAAACCTTTCCTAAAATAGTTTATTAGCAATTGCCCTAAGGATATCCTTTACATGACATAAAAATAAAAAAGAAAACAATAGAAAATACTTGGGAAGGATTTAGGAAAGACTAATCATTATAGTTACTAAAATATTTAAAATTATTCAGCAACACATGCAATACACGAGAAATATAACATAATATATACTTTTTAATTTGAAATTTGATAATTGTGGTAGTTATTAATAGACATTTATTATGATTATGTTTGTATGTGTAGAGAACTTTATATTCTAGCATGAGGCATTCATTATAATTGTGTTTGCGTAAAGAATTTATATTCTACTATCTAAAGAAAACATGAAGTACCAAGTTTATAATGGAATATTTAAATAAAGAATAGAATTTAAATTCAACTAAAAATATATATAATAATAATGACTTGTAAATTGTGAGGTCTTACAAGTTTATGTGGCATAATAATATTATAAAGTTAACCAAATTTTAAACAACTTCCATTTATATATTTTGTATATAGATTATAGATAATGTACAATTATTACAAAATTATAGTTTTTTTAATATCCAAATTTTATTATATAATATATACTTTTAGTTATTATTATTTTTTTATAAATTTAGTTCAGTACTCACAGATCCTTATACAAGATTATACAAGACTCTATTTTTTTCCCTAGACCCATTTAAATATTTCTTTTTATCAATTTTCTCTTTCTAGTTTATTTATTCTTTAATGAGTAGGATAATTAATTTCATTCTAAGATTAAGAAAAAGTCGGTACCACAACCAGTTCATCACAATTAGAAAGAACAGTACATCACTCTCAAACATTTTTTTTTCCCTTTATAGCATTGATGGGAACTTTTTTTTTTTAATGTAAACGGTAGAAAGAGTTTATAAGCGGTATGAAAATGTACATAATATTTTAATTAGGTGAAAATACCATTTTAGCCACTAAAGTTTGGGGTTATTGCCAATTTTTTTTTTTTTTTTTTGATGAGGGTTATTGTCAATTTGGTTCCCTAAATTGATAATAATATATATATATATATATATATGTATGTAGAGAGAGAGAGAGAGAGAGAGAGAGAGAGAGAGTAAATGTACAGGAAACTACTTGGAAGGACTCCCACAATACAAATGTTCCAATAACTCTTCTCTTTTTAACCCGGTCAATCGGTCATCATGCTCGTTGGCCCGCATGCACGAAAGTCCTTTATTCTAAGCCAAGTTCACACTGCAGTCTACAAGTTGCTGTGCTGCGTTCTAAGCCAAGTGCAAGCCTTCGATCTTTTTCTTTTTTTCTTTTAAGAAAATAACACTAATTTAAAAAATCTAGAGATACAATAAAATGTGACAATATTTTCATAATATTGTTTGTTTTTAGTTGTGGTCAATTCTAGCCTAATAAAAGATTAGATACCGCAACTATTTTGAAACTTTTGTGATAATTTATTGGTCTAATTTTCATTTTGTAAATTTCCTTGCATGGACACGTATCCCACTCTACCTTTATTTTTTATTTATTTTTTACTTCTTTTATTTATTTTTCTCAACCACACGTTTCTTTTCACCCTGATCTTCTTCCACCTTTATATTCTCCCATCCTTCTCGTCTTCTTTCCGCTTCTCATTTTCTCTAATAGAGCTAGCTTTATGTTCCTTGCCATAGGGCATTCTACATACAGAAAGTAAGATCTCATAAAGCTCTGATAACTCTCTTTCCAGGTTTCTATTTTCTTTGTTCTGCAACTTTCTTTGTAACTTTTCCACAAAAAAGCTAGTTACTAAGTTTCCAATGGCTTCCACTAGCTCCGAAACACCTTCTTTATCATTGTCATCATCTCCTTCTTCAATTTCTGGTTCAAACTACGATGTTTTTCTCAGTTTTCGGGGTGAGGACACCCGCCATAGCTTTACAGACCACTTATATGAGGCATTTAGATCGAAAGGCATTGAAGCCTTTAGAGACAGCGAAAAACTCCAACTAGGACAAGAAATTGCTTCTGAGCTCATACAAGCAATAGAAAAGTCCCAATTTGCAATTGTTGTTTTCTCAGAAAAATATGCCAATTCCAGGTGGTGCTTGGATGAACTTACAAAAATTGTTGAATGCAAAAAAAATAAGGGACTTAAAGTGGTGCCTGTATTTTATCGCGTAGATCCTTCCGACATACGGAAACAAACTGGGCCATTTGAAAAAGCCTTTGACGAACATCAGAAAAATGACAAAATCGACAAAGAGAAGATCCAAAAATGGAAGGATGCTATGAAAGAAGTGGGGAATTTATCCGGCGAGCATTTACTGCCACATCAAAGGTAAAATGGTGGTTTTTTTTAGTAGCATTTTTTACATTCTTACCCACACGTTTAAAGCATTCACGTCAGCTTGTTTAAAAGTTATGTCTATTTTAGTATAAAATTTACTTTTTTTTATCTTATTTTTTCACTTTTTAAAATTTTTAATATCAAATTATCTATTTTTTAAAATATTTCATTTAAAATGTTAATTTTTCTTTATTTTTTTAATTTTTTTTCTCTTTCTTTCACGTTCAAAATCCAACATTATCTCTTTCCTTATGTCATTAAGATATGTAAAGAAAAAATAAAATACTAAATGCAAAATAAATAATATCAACATAAATTTATCCACTAAGTCATTTCAAGCAAAATCGTACTATTTCAACTTTCAAGCGTGTATAACAACTTTTATTCTTTTTCATTTACTTTATCTGCAATTTATGTTTCTTTTACCACCCAGTCAAAAAAGCTGTCTCCTTGGGAAAACTTTTTTTTTTTTTGAAATGGTAGAAAACTTGATACATAAAGAATGAAAAAAATATATATAATAAAAGTAAGACTAGGTAACCACAAAGATATATATATATATATATATATATATATATATATATATATAAAGTAAGAGTGTAAGACTAGGTGAATACTCTATTTGTTTACATGGAATTTTAGTTTCTGGCCCAAATTCTTCTCTGCCCCCTAGTATGATCCTAAGCCCAAACATATAACAAAATTAGTCCAACCAACAACAGAAATATAGATCTATAGCCCATTTTTAACCTTTCAAAAACAAGAATTTTTGTGGGTTTCATATTTTAATTACCAAAACAGCTATCATTAAGTAGTTAAAAAGTAAATGACAAAATTTGAAAGAGAATATGATGAGCTTAAACTTGTCAAATTGAAAAGATACCAAAAAAAAAAAAAAAAAACCATAAATGGTGGGAAGTGAGGGGGAAAAAGGTTGTAAAAGAGACAGTTATCTTTTGTTATTGAACCAAACTTAATTACATTTAAAGTAGTGAAAGAGTTAACGAAATTTATAAAAAAAATTTAGTCAAACTAAAATTTTAATGAAAGAAAGAGCTACAAATCAATTTTTTTACTAGCTTGTAACTCTTTGTATATAAATATTGACGCATTTTGTTATAAACTTATAATTAGATTCATATTAAAGGTTCTTATCTAATTTTATAATATTACTTTCTATCATTTTTATCAATTCTTGAAAAATCTTGTAAGGATAACATTTGCAAGAGATGTAAATTACTCATTTTAAATAGCTCTATTTTAGTTAAAAGAAAATAAAATGTTGTTTGCTGAATTATCTATATTCTTAATTAATAATCTTTCTTAACGTCATTTTTGTTATTGTCATGTATGTAATTTATTCCCTATTTATAGTTTTCATGTAAGTTACGAAAGTTGAGTTATTATGAAGATATAATGAAAAGGAATGGGCAATTTTTAGAATATAGTACGAATTTTCATTGAAATTTATACTTAAATTAATAATAGATTCCTATCAAAAAAAAAAATTAATAATAGATTTTTTATATAACAAATACGATAGGTGTTTTTCCCCTTCTTCTTTCTTTTAAAGAAAACTTGGAATGGTTAAAATGAGTGGAACTAGCTAGTTTTACTGAGCTTCAAGTAGAATTAGTAGAAGTGATCATTTTATGGCTTGACATAGTTCTGAATAGGTTAGAAATAATTTAGGCAATTCACATAAAATTAGAGTATGTGAAATCTAATTGTTATGATATTTGGCACAAACTTAGAGTGTCATTAGAATCTAATTAGCTTCTAACCTCATTCATATGCATGGATATATTTAAAAATAAACATAATTAGATGCATATTAAAATTCTTACACAAGTTTAATATTATTAATGGTCATTCCTATATTTTGTCAACTCTTAAAAAATCCTTGTAACAATTTTATTTGATAAAACATGCAAATTGTTCTTTCTTGTTTATTTTATTTTTGAAAAGACAGAAGAAATTTTTTTTGTTAAGTCTTAACTTAATTTTTGTTATTGTAATGCAATAATATTTTTTTTGTGTTCATTTTCAAATAATATATGAATAACCCAGTTTTAGAGCAGGATATACGTTTGCATTAAAATTCATAATTTGTCCAATTATAATTTTTTAACGAAATTTGAATTAGTTTTAAAAAGATTAGAAGTGGTTTCCTATGGGATCTACATAAAAGGGGTTAGAAATAGTTTTAGGTGGACTTAAAATAGTTTTGAATAGGTTGTAGGTATTATACATTCAAAATTTTACATATACATGTAATGACACTTTAAATTTAAAATTTTACATATATGTATAAATTGTAGGTTCAGATGCATGAATTCACATGTAATGACACTTGATGCAAAATGTGAGATGGAATGACTTTTTTTTTTAAAAAAAATTATAAATGAGAGATTGAATGACAGTTGACACAAATTGAAGCCTCCTTTTTTCTCAAAAAAGAAAAAGAAAAAAGTGAAGCCTCCCTTAAAATATAGAGACACTTGGCATCAAATTAGTGGGCAATTAAAAAGGAAACTTGGCATCAAATTGTGTGCAATTAAAAGGATACTTGGCACAAAATTGGAGTTGATTTAGAATCTAATTTCATTTCTAAATTGAACTTTCTTTTAGCTTTCATTTTAATTTAATATACATAATGATTTGGATTTTTATTGAAGTTTCACTTTAATATATTATACACATAACTACATTTATAGCGGGGAGGGGCCTAATGATGGTTGTAGTAATTAGACAAATAGGTAATCCTATTTGACATAATTTTTTCTATTAAATAATAACAAGAATACCCCTTATATAAAAAAAGAAAAAAAAGAATACTCCTTATCTTTAGGCTTTTTTTTAACCGTAAACATACCTACATACATGTTCATGGTGACATACTGAATCACAGGATGGTAGAATCATGATAAAAGGCTCATATTTAATTTTTATTGTGAATTGGATAGAAAAGAAAGTTCACATCTGCCATGTAATACAAGATTTCATACTAAATCATATAATTAATTTTGTGCTTTTAAGACTCTTTTGGAGTAATTTTACTAGAGTAGTTTGGGTTATTGCTTTATCTTCAATTTTAGATAGCTTATATAATCCTCTTCAATTTTCTAGACTTTCTTAGGGGGTTTGAATCCAAGTTTTCCACATGGAGAGAACTAAGCAATTGCATTGAGTTACAAGACTCTTGACATTTCTTTGTTATCAAAATGTTGTGTGGAAAAGAAAAGAAGAAGTAGAAATCCTGTGTTTGATTATGTTGAGTGAATAGAAAATGATAAATTAATTGGCTTAAGACAAAATAGAATCCCAATTTCAGTTTTAACCTACTAAACTTAATGCCATAGACTCAGATTCACAACTTATTGTTCTCTTTTCTTTGTAGGTCTGAGGCCGAATGTATAAAAGGCGTTGTGAAAGTGATATTTAATAAATTGAGTAATGCATTCTCAGCACATACCTTGGGATTTGTAGGAATAGAATCCCGAGTTGAGAAATTGAAGTTACACTTAGCTATAGAGTCAAATGATGTTCGCATGATAGGAATTTGGGGGACAGGAGGAATGGGTAAGACAACTCTTGCAAGAGTTGTTTATGAAGTGGTTTCCAATAAATTTGATGCTTGCTGTTTTATTGCTAATGTTAGGGAAGAATCTAAAAAATGTGGTTTATGTAAATTACAAACAATACTTTTGGAAAAACTTTTGATGCCTAAAACTTTGAATGTAGAAGATGTTTATGATGGAGTTCTCATGATCAAGAATAGGTTACGTGACAAAAAGATTCTTCTTGTTCTTGATGATGTAACTGAATTAGACCAATTGGAGAAGTTAGCAGGGGAGCATTGCTGGTTTGGTTCAGGTAGTAGGATTATTATAACAACAAGAGATAAGCATTTGTTGGTGTCGCATGAAGTAAAGGAAATATATGAGGCTGAAGTCTTGGAAAATGAGGAAGCTCTTCAACTTTTTAGTTTGAAAGCTTTGAAAATGGACCATCCACCTGAAGATTATGGAAAGCTATCTCAAGCTTTTGTAGATTATTCTAAGGGGCTTCCTTTGGCCCTTGAAGTTTTGGGTTCTTTCTTGTTCGGAAAAAACATTGATGAATGGAAAAATGGATTGGATAGGCTCAATGAATTTCCTGAAAGAAGAATTCTTGATGTGCTTCAAATAAGTTTTGATGAACTACAACCAATAGAAAAGGAAATTTTCTTAAATATTGCATGTTTTTTTAATCACATGTATCAAGATGTTGTCATAAAAATACTAGACAATCTTGGGCTTTATCCTAAAATTGGATTAAGGGTTCTCATTGATAAATCTCTAGTAAAATTGCATGAAAATCAATTGTGGATGCATGATTTACTACAAGAAATGGGCCGAGATATAGTTCATCAAGAGTGCCCTAAAGACCCCGGGAAACGTAGTAGATTGTGGTTGTTTGAAGATATTGACAATGTGTTGACAAAAAATACGGTAAGGGGTTATTAAAAGAAACTAAGCATATATCTTATTTTATTATTCAACATATTTTTTTTTTATATAAAGAATGATATGGAGTTTAAATTATATTAGTCTAGTAATAATATAATACATTTTATACTAATCCCTCTTATTGTTATTAATAGGGAACAGAGGCAATTCAAAGCATTGTACTAGAGTTGCATAAACAAAAAAATGTATATTGGAATCCTAAAGCCTTTTCAAAGATGGGAGATCTAAAATTGCTTAAAATTTGTGGTGTTCAACTTATGCATGATCTCAAACATCTTCCTAGTAGTTTAAGAGTTCTTGATTGGAGAGAGTACCCTTCAAATTTGTTGACATCAAGTTTCCAATCAAAGGTAATGTTGGTACCCTTATACTACCCTTTTTTTTTTGTTAATAATAAGTTTGTTTGTAGAAGCTAATTATTTTACTCTTTTCTTTTTGTTTTTCTTTTTTGGATTTTAACAGTATTTTGAGAATTTGAAATTCATTGCTCTAAAAATTACTGAAGGCCCAGAAATCATTAACGTCCCAAATCTTAGGAGTTTGGTTCTTGAAAATTGTATAAATTTACGTAAGATTCACCCATCAATTGGAATTCATAAAAAGCTTACTATTCTTAAATTAGATGGGTGCAAGAACCTCACAAGTCTTCCAAGCAAGCTTGACATGGAGTGTCTCACGGAACTTTATCTTAATGGTTGCTCAAAAATAACAAAAATTCCAGAATTTGGGAGAAACATGAAACGTGTACGCGACCTTTATTTGAGGGGTACTGCAATTACAACACTACCCACGTCGATTAAGCATTTGACTGCCCTTTTTTGGTTGGATTTACGTAATTGCAAAAATCTTGTGCATTTACCTGATACCCTTTTTAATTTAAAGTTGATTGGAATAGTCGATCTTGAGGGATGCTCAAAACTGGACAGACTGCCAGAGAACCTAGGGAATGCCAAAAATCTAGGGTGTTTGTATTTGAGCGAAACTGCTATAAGAAAGGTCCCTTCTTCCATTGGTCTCTTAAAACGTCTTGATTCGCTAGATTTCAGTGGATGTAAGTGGTTATCATCTAATAAATCGAGGTATGAGCTCCTCCCGTTTTATTCAATGCCAACAAGTCCTCATCCCGTCGACTTGCTATTCTCTTCTCTATCTCTATCACCTGCGTCTTCTTTGTTCAGCTTGTATTTAAACGACTGCAATCTCAAGGCAATCTCCAATGATATTGGTTCCTTATTCAATTTATATGAGTTGGATCTAAGTGGAAATGATTTTGTTTGCCTTCCGGAAAGCATCATTCGACTTTCGAAATTGGTATGGATGGGGTTGAATAATTGCACAAGTCTTCGATCATTGCCAAAGCTTCCATTGAATATTCGACGCGTTGGGGCAGAAGGTTGTATCTCACTGGAAATGTTACCAGATCCATTAAAACCAAGCGATTCATTGGAACCATCTCTCCGTCTTAAAAATTGCTTTCAATTGGCTGACAATCAAAGCTGCGTAGACTGGTTTATCTCAGGGATAAAAAAATCCCTCAAGCTCTCTCCCTCTCTCCCTCTCTCAGTCCTAAAGCCGGAGCCTTATCTTCCATATGCCATTGTTACCCCTGGAAGTGAAATTCCTGAGTGGTTTACCCACCAAAGCATGGGGAATGAAGTGAAAATAAAACAACCTTCTCATTTGTGTAAGAAGGTGGGAATTGCTTTTTGCGTTGTGTTTTGTACGCTTGATGTTGTTCCAGAACGACACTCCTTTCTTAGCTATTGGTTGATAGCCAATGGAAAAGAAATTTGTATTGATCGCAATCTCTCAATTGAAAAGGTTTCATCAGATCACGTTTCGCTACACTATGTGGTTCCTGAATACCTCGACGAGGAATCAAATAAATTATTGTGGGAAGGTGACGTGAATGGATTCAGTCATATTAGAATTAAAATTGAAACCTATCATTCAAGAGTGAAGATAAAAAAATGGGGGATCCGTATGATACACGAGAAAGACATAGAAGATCTTGATGGAACAATGGTCCAGTACAGCAACAGCAGCATCACTCCTTATGATGGCATGGATGTTCTCCATCATAATTTCGGCAATTCGTCAGTGGCGGTGGAATGTCACAAAGTCAAGCGCAGTCGTGATGACTACAATGGGGCTGGACCCAGTGGAAAAGGAAGCTCAAAAAGGATTAAAAGGCACACAGAAACCAATGGTGACTCTGATTCTGAGGAGTCAAGCGAGTACAAGGACTGTGATGAGGAGTTAAGCGATTGTGAAGAATCTAATGAACGTAACCCTGATGGTTAATGAACTTTTCAGTAAGTCACTGTCTTTCCCCTGTTGGTTTCTGCATTTTCTTTTTCTTTTAGTGTACATTTTTTAATGGATTGCCCACCACATGTTTGAGTAGAGTTGTCAATGAGACTCCTAGCGGTTTGACAACAAAGAATGGCAAGAAAATGCTTTTGTTGGTGTTTTGAAAGCATGCTTTTAATGTGATTAAAAGTGAGTAAACATCAAAACTGGAAGTTTTTGCTGCCAAATCTCATCTTAAATAGACATATCTTTTTCCTTTGCATTTTCTTAACTAGACTTTTTTTTTTCCCTATTCTATTTTTTCCTCCCCAGACATTTAGGAGCTTAACAGAATGTATATAATGTCAAGTTTGAATGGAAAGTATGCTATAGCCTATCACATGTATTGCCTCCATTTGTAATATAATTACCTCATTTATCTGTGATATTAATACTTTAAAACTCATTTTATAATTGCTCTTTAATTATGGAAGTGTTTGACATATGATTATTGTTCTTTGGCTCTTGATATTCTTGAAAGTTTCCAGGTTTTTTCGGATCATGACCAAGTTCAACCACCCATGCCCATCTCACATGTTCATCTTTATAGTAATTAGACCCAAGCAGGCAAGCAAGTATTTAACAAGATTGAAAATGGAGAAGGTAGAGAATATGCATGTCCATAACTGCTTGTGAGGAGTCAACTGAGTGATTACTGATTAGTGACCTGAGATTTTTTCATTGGAAGGAATTTTGTGAAGTGACCCAGAAGGTTGATCAACGTTTTTCTCTCCATTTCCCGTAAGTCACAATCGTTCTTAATTTGAGTTATATTGGTTGATGCATCATCACTGTCCCTTTCCTTTGGAATATACCTGTACTCTTTTGGGTTAATTTTAACTTCAAAAATGTTTCTTGCTGGCTGTACCTTAGTTAATTATTAGCACTTATTCAAACTCCCTTCTGGTTTGTTTAATCAAAAAACACAAAGCAATACTCCTAGCTAATATGATACACATATAAAAAACAGAGTCTTATGAAATAAACAATGATTAGGATCATCTTGGTTTAGTGATTGTGTTACTTGTTTGTGCTGGTTGCCCCCTTGATGTTGGACCATTGGACTATTTTATGAGGTGAATCTGTCACATGGCCAAGAGACAAAAAGATAAATGCAGTCTGTTGTATGCTTTTTAATTTCTCTCATCATTATTTTAAAATTTTCAAGGTGCAAAAACAATAGATGCATGCCACTGCAAACATTACAATCAAAATTATTTTTTATTTCATTACATATTATATATGTGAAGTCATGCATAGATTGCAGTCAGAATGATTAGTCTAGCTAGGGGTAGCATCTAGCTTCCTCCCTAGTTGAAAGTTCTCTAAAGTTGTGTACTAACCTTCAACGAAAGAAAATGCTTCTTTTTTTTCTGTTCTTTTTCTTTTTTTCTGTTTAAGAGAACAGCTGCATTTTCTGTTCTAGTTCTCGTTCCTTTTATTTTTGTTTTGCTCCGAAAATTTTTATTAATTTAAAGTATGACAACAGTTATATAACTTTTCCCCACTCCACTTGCTATATAGCTAAGACAATCAGGATTCCAATTCTAAGATATACAACCTTTACCATCAAATATAGTTATAAAATTTAACATCTTCAGTAATGAGAAACTTGATAATAACTTTTATGAGGAATTAATTTGGATATTTAAAATATCTGTAAAGAACAAATCATTAAAACAAGTTCTTGATACATTATTGACAATTGATCGTATCAAAATAATTAGTCTTCCTAGAGGTTGTGTCTAGCTTCCTCCCTTGTTGAAGGTTTTTTAGGGTTGTTTACTAAGTTGAAACCAAAGCAGATGCTCTTTTTCTAATTAAGAGAATAACTGATTTTTCTATTCATTTCTTGTTATTTTTTGCTTTTGCTTTTCTCTAAATTTTTATTATTTAAAAGTACAATAACAATCTTAAAGTTACTAAAATGACTTGTATTAGCATGTTTGAGTACATTGTTATTGCAATTCTCATAATGCAACAATCTTTAGAATCAAATCATGGTTAGTGATGGTTCAAAATTTTCAACCATGAGGAGCTTGATCATAACTTACCTTAATGGGGATTTAATTTTGATATGCAAAATTTTTTCAATGACCAAGTCATTACCATGTTCTTGATATATCCAAATATTGTCATGTTGTTGACAATTGATTAGTTCATTGATCAACAAAGAAAGGTCTGCATCCGCAGTAGTAATTTTCCTGGTGAACTGCTTAAACTATCAATATTGGGAACCTAAGCTTGTACCAAATAAATGCCCCGTTACTAGATTTTCCATCACCAAGTACTTGAGAAGCTCTCACAGGAGACAATCGTCAAAGTTAAAAGCACTTAGTCCAATTTTATGTGTCACCAAAAAAATGTTGTGAATGACTGCATATTACTCAATTGTTAGACCTGTCTTGTAAGATCTATGATTTACCATAAGAGAAGCGTGTTTGGATCTATTACTAAATGACCTTGGCCATCTGATGCCTTTATTCAATGTTGGGAAATCATCAAAGACTTCATCTTCCCATGTAATGCTTGTGAAGAAGAATTGGTGAGACCTTTATAATATTTGAATTTCATTTTTATAGTGTCATATCTTTCTTCCTTTGATTTCTTATTTAGATATTTTTTTCGTTCATTCTTTCTTCTCCTTCCTCTTTTACTTCAGAGATTTAGGAGTTAATAGGTGCCCTGTGACATATTCTTTATCTATTGTGCTTTCTTATATATATATAATTTAGTGGACAGGTACTAACATATGTAAATGCCCCATTACTTTTTAATAGTAATAGTTTAAAACTCTTTTTATACGTAGTACTGCTCTTTAATTGTTTAAGCTTTTACCAAATAAATTTTGTGCTATTTCCTCCTGATGTTCTTGAAGTTTTCTAACTTTTATACCTTTAACTCTAAATGAAATTATTGACTAAAATTTGTACTTACCCATATCAGATCACGAGCAAGGCAAAACTGTTTATGCTCATTTCACAGGATAAAACAAACCAAAAGACTTATCTCCATAGGTAACTTAGCTTGGCTACCCTATCAAAGTGACTCAACTAGAATTAGAATTAAAGGATAACAGAAATTAAACCTGAGCATACAACAAACTTAGCCATAAATTACTAATCTAATTCTCTGGTGCATATTCAATCAAGCAAGCAACTGTGCAGAAAAGGTTGAAAAATAGAGAAGGCATCCTGCTTTGATTGACAAGCCCTGCTCTAATTGTTATTGTTGTTTTGATGTGTTACATCCAGAATATAAGTTATCATATTTTTCTGCTTGGTTGTCTTTTTAGCCTGGTGTATTGTATTTTGTAGTGGAAAGATCCTATAGTTTTATTTTGATGTGTTTTGTCCAGAATTTAAGTTTAGTCATGTATGTGTGTGTCAATCCTTTTCAATAATACAAAAAATATTATTTTGCTAGGTAATAAAACCCATACTTTAGTAATCCCTCAATTAAGTCAAAATAAGCTACTACTATTAATAGGTAATTAAACTTATCTTTACACTTTGGCTTGAAAACCGGACCTGATTAGAGAGCTGTGCTCTCCAGAAGTGGCTGCTCATATTTTAGCTATCCCTATCTCAAGCTGTGGTGTTACTGATAAGCTGCTATGGCCTCATACAACACAACATAGTGAGTGAAACCGGTGTTACTGATAAGCTGCTATGGCGTCATACAACACAACATAGTGAGTGAAACCAAGTGTCTTATGCAATGAGGAAGAGAACTTGGATCATTTATTCCTAAAGCACAGTCTTGCTTGGGCTGTATAACCTCAACATAATGATGTTTGAGGGATGATGGTGCAAAATAGTGTACTTACGATGTTTTGTAACGTTTTGTTTTGTAGGTATGCACAAGCCTATGATGCGCAACATGTTGATTAGAGTAACTACTAGAGTGTACCAGGGCAAGTGTGTCCAGTCATGGAAGGATGGCAAGTGTTGCTGACAGTTGAAGGGCACTGGCAGAGCAAGTGCAAATGGGTTTGTTTTGCCTATGTAGCTAAATCATGTGCTGGCAGATAATTTTTTGGCTGTTCCAATAATGCTGTATGCAAACGAGTGGAAGCTTACTGTTTGAGAAGCATTTTTTCCAGGCTTGTTTTGGTTAGTGGAAGATTGGAGGACCTGTGTTTGGAAAAGAAGAAGGTTCCTTGGCAACTTGCTGCGCTGACTGACGAACACGAGTGCAAGGGAGTTGGAGAATGCCAGTGATGTACATTGGCTGTGCATGGGAGCCTCTAATGAGGCTAAAGCCCAGGTTACTCTTGCTTCTAACTCTCTAGTAATAGAGTTAACTTTAGCAATCTGGATAATATATAGCCAATTTGTTTCAATAGTGGGACTTTAGAGTTACTTTCAGCAAAAACTGTTAATGTTTAGTTGATATTCTTCACATGTTAATAGATAGTCAAAATTGCCAATGAGCTGGGTAGCTCAAATGGTAATTTCTACCCCCCAAATTTTATACCCACAGGTAATCACAAGGCTCATGAGCTTGAGAGTTGGCTTTGAACATCAATCAACAAGGCTAGTCAAATTTGGATAACATTGGTAAATTGCTGATTTTCCCAAAAGTTTAAGCTGTTAGGAAATTGTAAATTTAATCATAATTTGACCTAAACCTCTTCCTAAAAAGTAGGGCCCAACTTTTGGGGATTTTAACATTTTAAATTAAAGAGAGTGGAGACACGATTGAACTAAGGATCTCATACTCTTATACCATGGTAAATTACATATTCACCTAAAAACATAATAATTACTTAATTAGTAATTTATCAAAGAGGGGAGACAGGATTGAACTAAGGATCTTGTGTTCGTATAGTTGCAAGTTGTAACTCAAGAGTTATCTATAGCAAAGTAGAAAATTACTAGATTATAAACGAATCTAGCTAAGGAAGAAGCATGCATTTAAAGCAGATAAAAAATTAGCTCATAGTTTCTCTTAGCATCTTCATCATACATTTTGTCATAGTGAAAGGTCTGAACTTTGTACAAAAGGGCAATGATTAATGGCAACATCACTCAAAAAGATCAAAAATTGACAAACAATGCAATTATGTGTAATCCTATCTGGTGACATTTTTACTTTTTACCTCATATAAATGTAAAAGAAAACTAAAGTAATTTGACCTGCTTGAACACCTTCTTCAGCTACTTTACACTGCTAATACTAAATTAATTAGTGGATGTATTAGTCGTAAAGTTTCCAGATTCCACTAAAGCATTTGTACGTGATACGTCATGGTGGAACCTTGATTGCGAATAGATAGATAGAAAGAAAGCCATACGAATAAAAATAAGTTTATAGCTCTTCAAAAAAAGTAATACGAGCAGGGCTTTATATAGTTGGGCACTAGGAAATTACGCAAAATGTGTAGGAGTAATTGTCATTAAATTTTCACTACAGTACTAATAATAATAAAAAATAATAATTTCATAAAAGCATGATAAAGCATATTCATCCCATTACCACCACCGCTAGCAGAAGATTTTGATTCATTAGATTCTACTCATGCAGTGTCTCACTCTCTCACATGTTTGAAAATAGTTTTGCCCCATTAGTTAATCTTTTTGAAAAATGGGTCAATGCAAGGTCAACACAAAAATTTACACTTTGACTTGGAACACAGGACCTGGTTAGGGAGCTATACTCTCTTGAAGTAGTGAAGTTGCTGCTCAAATTTTAGCCACCCCTATCTCAAGGTGAGGAGCTACTAATAAACAAATATCGCCTCAATGTAACACATGGTAATATCAAAATTAAGCTACTGTTGAAAGTAAGGGGGAATTCAGGTAATGGATTCTCATTGGAGGGTCATAGCTCTTAGATGGAGACGTCTGTGGGAATTGAAGCTTCCTTTGAAGTTAATAATTGTTATGTGGAAGTTTGGCATGAGGACTTACTGATTAAAACAGAATAGTGAAATGAAACATAGTGAGTGATAGTAATTGTGTGAGGAAGAGGAAAACTTGGTTCATTTACTCTTGAAATGCAATCTTGCTTGGGATGTATTGTTTGGATAGATTTGAGCCTTAGAACTGAGTTCATTTCTCCCTGCTCTTTGAAGCGGTGGTTGCCTCAGTGGATGGAGGATCCAAATTTTCAAAAAAGGAATATATATTATGTTCTCTAGATTGATGTTTAAGGGTGCAAAGTAGCTTCTAAAGAAGTGCTAATGCTTTGTTTTGCAGGTCTGCACAAGTCTTTAATGCACAACAATCAGATCAGAGTAACTGCAGGAAAGTACCAAGGCAAGTGTTTCAGCTTGTGGAGGGTTGTAGGAATTGCTGACAATTTAGGGACACTAGTAGAGATAGTGTGAACGGGATGGTTTTGGCTTTGTAGCCAAATCAAGTATCGGCAGGCTGTTGCAATTCTTCCATTTGCAATCAAATGGCATGCAGCTAGATGCCACTGTTCGGAAAGCATTAACTAAGGCTATACAGCTTGGTTTTTGTAGACTTGTATCCATAATTTCTATGAGTGGAGGACCTATTTTTGAGAAGAAGGTTTCCTTGGCAACTTGCGGTGCTGATTGAAGACCACAAGTGCATGGAAGTTGGAGAACGCTAGTGGTTGTATATTTTGTGCATAAGAGAGTTGTTACAGATGTTGGGGCCTTGCTTCAAATTCTTTTGAACATTTTTGGACTCTACTACCAGTCAACGCTTCAGACATTATTGTTTTAAACTATTAATAAACCATACCCAAAAAGAAAAACAGAAGATGAAAAGAAACAAGTTAAATTAACACCTTTTCTGGACTAATTTAAGCTATTGCATGCAACTACATGCAATCATTAACATTGTAAGACATCATATAAGAGATTTGTGTACTTAAACATGAAAATCATATTCAACTCTCCTTTTAGATTCAAATAAGAGCAATTGAATTAACTATCTAATGGCTCTAACCGATTGACATGCTTTTTTTTTTTGTGCCCTTCAAAGGGATTGTTCTGTTAAACTTCTATAAAATACAGTAATTGAAATTTCTCTTCCTTATGTAAAGGTTGTTATATACTTCAATTGTTTTTATTTTTCCCCACGATAATCCAAAATATTTCATCTGTCCTTTGGGTGACATAAAATAATTTTTTAATAGAAAATTTTGGCTCCAGCCAAAGTCACATTAAATAATTTTTAACATGACTTAGCTCAAATTGGCTAGAGGGTAATGATAAGAAGATAAATGAAGTCTAGACTAAATACTTTTTGTTTTTTAATGGAAGGTTAAAATTTGCCTAATTGATTTCCAATATAAAAGGATCTAGAGCAGAATCATCTAGTCTTTGAAGCAAAAAAAAGTTAATTTCTGCTATGCTGCAAAACATGAGCATTTGATTTCATCCAAGGTTAGGAAAAACATATTAAATTAGTACCATTTACTAATGAGAAATCTCATTAGTACATGTTTTTTTGTTCAATAAATATCACCATTGAAACTCTCATACAGCTCATGATGCAAGTCCATTTGCAAAGTCAGAAATTTTTATGAAAGAATTCCCACTGAATTTTTAGATTACATTTTCAATCTTTAGATATTATAGATTCTCCAAAAAAGAAATCTTAAGATATTAAAAATTATTTTAAACAGTTACATCTAAAATCAGGAATAAGTCTTCAACTGCATTTTAAATCTAAACACCCCCCCCCCCCAGCCCTCCTTCATTTTCCCTTTTTTTTTTCTCTTTTTCAACGAACGCAGCAAGCTTTCTCTTCCTGTCCTATTTCTAATGATTTTTGGGCATTTGCTATACCTTCTGGATCTGCAATACAATAAATCACATAAACTACATTACACATCAAAAATCAGCTATTCTGTAACAATCATCAATGCATTAATGGAAGGGAAACATGCCAAAGGTTTGATCACATGACACAATTTTTTTTTATACTTTCAACTTGGGTGCAATCATGAGACCAAGATTAGCTTCTTCTTCTTCTTTTTTTTTTTTTTTAATAAGCATGAGACCAGGTTAGCCATTGTTTGAAAAGATCAAACCAAAATATAGAATCAAGTGAAATGTCTACAAATTCTAAGTTTAAAAGTTTTGCAATGTAAAATACATGATTGGACATTGAAAATCTCTCCAAACCAGTTGTATTCCCTGAATTTATATAGTTCTTAGTCCTTCTAAAAGATGTAGGAGTCAAGCCCATTGTAACTTCCAGTGAAGTTATAAAAGGAAGACTAGGAAAAAGAACCCTTAAAAGTAATTAAGAGTGACATCATTATCTTGTTCAATAGAATTTGTAATATATCCCATCTTCTTTGTTGCCCATAAATGGCACAAAGAAATCAAAACTCACCAAATAACTGTGTGAAAATGCGCGTGAAGAAGTTCAAGTTGCAGGAAACATTGTAGGCCATGGCAGGTGGAAGAGGTTTCACATTGGTGTCAATGCTGAATACTCGTTGAAGAAACTGCATACACAAAACTCAAAAGAAGTATCATATCACAAACTCAATTATGAACGGATTTAGATGCAAAATTATACAAAGTAAGCAAATGGAAGAAGAAAAGAGGAGTAAAAATATTATTGAGAGCCAAACAAACATATATGTAAACTGTATAATTCCAAGCAGTGAGTGATGGATAGGCTACAAAAGTGTCAATCAACAGAAAAACAGAACATGACAATAAAGACTATATCAACTAATTGATATACATCCTACAGACATGCCCTTGCCCATAGTAACAATGTGGATATTAATGGCGTTCACACACACACACACCCAAAAAAAAAAACCCTCAATCAATTTCAGCGATCTACTTCATAGAAAGCACAAATATGTAACCTTACTTCATAAAACTGAGGCTTCAACCATATTAAGAATCAACTATATGAAGCCTCAATAATAAGAGGCTTCAATCTCATGTTAGTTGTCTTACCACTTATAAAAAAAGCTTAAACTATTAAGAAATAGTAGATTTAATCATTTAACCATTATTACAATACTTTCTCTCACGTGTGGGTCTATACTCCCCTTTAATAAGTAGAGCCCAACAGATTTGATTTTTAACTTTTTTTAAATTGAGAGGGTAGAGCAAAGATTGAGTTCGAACTCAAGACCACCTACTTTGATACTAAACTATCAGATGTCCCAAAAGCTTAAATTGTTAGAAAATAGTGAGCTTAATCATTTAACCATTGTTCTAACTGTTTGAAACAAAATGACCTGCCATGGTCTATCAACTTGAAACTCTATATTGGATAAAAGTTCTCATCCGCAACAAGAATAAAATTTCTTCTTTCTTTCCTTCTGCTTTCAGTTTTCTCTGCTGGGTAGAAGTTATCAACCACTACTACAATGGGTTATCCCCAGTTGTATTTCTAATTTGGTTTATTATAGTAATACTGAGGTTTTGAGTAGTTTAACCCAGAGATATCATAGAGTTGCAATACATTGGCCAACTGGTAGGAGCTCACATCCCAATTTATACCTAAATAAATTAACAATCTCTCATACAACACATAACTCAAATCTATTAAAACACAATTGAGAACAACCAGGAATCCCCCAACACTGCAAAAGGGTACGCTACTAATGACAAAGACATGAACTTTAAACAACCAATAGCAAGTAATCAGGAAACTAAGAATTGGGTAACCAAAGATACACAAATTAAACCAAGTAATCAAGAATTTCCTCAACTGGGTAACCAAAGAAACAAAATTTAAAGCAAGAAATTAAGAATTCTCTCAACTGGGTAAGCAAAAAAACAAAAACCAACAAACAAAAATGAAAATCAAGAAAATAGAGACCTGGTAGTTCCGTTGAAAGCTGTAGCGAAGCTGTGGGTCAATCTCGACGAGCGAATCATCATCGTAATCGTCCTGGTCATGGCGTTTGGCCTTGTCTTTTTTCTTGCGAGGCACGTGCATCACTGACTCGGCTCCAGGCGCTGCTTTGTGACTTTGAGCTTCGCGTCTTGGAACTCTTCGGCGGCTTCCTCTTCGCCCCTCCATGGCGCCGATGACATCAACTGCTTCCCAATTGCCATTTTTATTCAGTCGGAGTTTACACGCAGAGAGAGAGAGAGAGAGGTGAAGTGCTGTTTGTATAGGTGATAAGGTTTGTGTTGGGCTATGTGGGTTATTGTTGCTTGCATTCTATGTTAGGTTAAAGCCCATTCCTGTTTAGTCAGTGTAACCTTTAAATAAGAGGGAATAGTTAGTCTTAAACTTCATGTTTGGTTAGGGGCATCTAATTGATGAAAATTAATAATTTAATGTTACAGATATATCGATTTTCAAAATAGTAAACTTGTCAGGTTTTTATTGATTCTTACATGGGTCTTATTTTTATTTACTTATCCAAACAATTGCAAAATTTTTTGTACATTTGGACTTCTTGTTTTTCATGAATATGATGTTTTGGAACTTTAATGCATGCATATATAACTTTAAGTATACCTTTAAATTTATAAGTTCCTAAAAAAAAATACTAATTTATAAGTTCCTAAATAATGTGAGTTAATAATGATTGCTTAGGTCAAGTCACTAAATTAGTTTTTGGTGTACTAAGGTTTTGGGGGAATCTAGATACACTTTAGTTTTTAGATCCCCCTTGAGCTATTTGCAATAAAACATGAGAATATATCTTTTCAAAATTACTGTAATTTTAAATATTTATTTAAATCAAATGATTTGTCAATTAGTAAATGTTCAGCGGAAATTGTTTGTGCAACTCAAAATTGATGGTGCAAAAATGGAGAATGGAGATCTGGTTATTTTCACACATTAGCCCTTATGGTGTGTCCAATTTTTAGAGATCCATGTTGATTAGAAGTGTACCCATATTTGAGTTTATATGCACTATCATGCACTTCTCTTGGTATCTTTTAGACAAGAGACCTAGCTTTGGCATATGGCCTTATCTATACCATACATGTGCTGATGTGCATCCTATCTTGTCTCTCACAAATGTGAATTTGGTTCAAACCGTTCCGTTTTGCTTTGACCCATTTATCTTTCCTCATTTTCTAAACTTTTTGCTATTGGGCTTTTTATAGCCATCTATGAACATTGGTTTTGGCCCATTGATACTTAGCTTATTTTGTAATGATAGAATGGTAAAATTTAATATGATCTATGACTAAATCCAAGATAGACAAACAATGAAGTTGTGCAAGTTAATTCAGGCAAATTTCTGGAAAGTTTCAGCATGAACATGGGGTGCATTACAAATGGAATGGTTGAGTTCTTATCCCAAGAAAGGACCATGAAAACTTGAATTTTCTCTACCCTTGTCTCCTTTGTGATTTTTTTTTTACCATAATGATGATAGAATGGTAAAAAATTTGCACTATATAATGTTGGACGACAAACTATGGTGGTTGTTAGTTTGATTTGATAATTGTTCAACTGTGCATGTCACTTTTTTGCCTTTTTCTATGTTGTTGTTGGTGATATTATTTGCAAAGCTGGTGATGATTTAAAAAGGAACCCATGATTTGTGATCATCAGAAGAATAATTGTTTTTTTTATAGGATCTTAAAAATAAATAATTGTTACAAATGATTATTCCATTCTTATCTATTTTGATTACTAACTGATATTTATTTATTTTTTTTTTGAGAGAGAGATTATTAACTGATATTCTATTATGAAATTTTCTATAAAAAAAAAAAGAAAAAAAAGAGGATATTCTATTATGAAATGTCCCACTTTAAAAGCTTAATAACACAATTTATAATTTTTCTAACTAGTCCTTTATCATTTGAAAAGTCAATACTAATTTCCTTTTGATTTATTTGAGTTTAAATTAAGACCGGTAGCTTTGTTTTTTTTTTTTTTTTTAATTAAGACGGAAAACTTTCAGTTTTAGAATTTAATAACTTTTTTTCTTTATTTCCATGATAATATTCCCATAAAAAGTACTTTTTAAGCCAAAAAAAAAAAAAAACAACAACAAAATGGGAGAGAAAATATTATTGACCCAATGTAAAAAAATATTTGAATTTATATGGTAGAGATTGAAGGTAAATATATTATAAAACTCATTATAGATACATTTTTATTAGGGTACGGTTAATGTGTGCCCTAAGGGCACACGTTAACCAATCCATTTTTGGAAAAAATTTCTCGAGAATTGAAAAAACTGTCAAAACTTTTTCAATTCTCAAGAAATTTTTTCTAAAAATGATAAGTTATTGTGTGCCCTTAGGACACACATTAGCAAAATCCTTTTTATTATATGACTTATTCGTTTAATAATGAATTCAATATAGAGTTTATATAGTAGAGAATCATTGGTTCACCTTATACTAATCCAAAGGCTAGTTTGCTAGTTCAATAATTACATGGGCCTACAATAAGATTGAGTCTCTAACCAAACTTTAAGGTTTAGTTTGTTATAATTTCTAATTTTTAGGGTTTAATTTGAACCACCTCTTAAGTATAGGGTTTAAAATGTAATTTTCTCTTAAGATTTATTGACATCTGTTGCCCATTTATTTCTCAATATGACAGACACTTTTCTTTAGTCCTACCGATTAGTTTTTTTTTCCCCCTTTTATTTTAACAAAATAAGACATTATTGTTTTGTTAAGAACTTTATAACTCAATTGTGTGTGGGCGTTTGTTTCTCACAAAAAAAAAAATTGCATTGTCTAATCTTATTTAGGAGAACCAGAATTTGAAACTCCCATGCACCACTTTTTAGTAACAATTGAATTTAAAAAATAAAAACGCACTGTTGTTTTTATAGTACAACACATTGTATTTCTTATTGAAAAGCAGGGGGACTATATTCTGATCACTTTTTCCTACACCTATTTTACGTTCTCATCAATTCCCCATCCAAACATAAGGTTATGTACATAAAAAATGATAATTTATCCATCGGTAAAACAGTTTTAATTGGGAATGCCTTCTGATTTTTCTTTCATATAGCAACTTTTGAATTTAATTTGGACCCCACTATCAGTTGCCATCTTTTGAAGTTTCATGTGCATAGAACTGTGGTGGATCAACTAACCCCTATAGATAAGAGAAAATGTAGTTATAAGTAGTTATAACTACTACATTGAACAAAGAGACACAATTCCCATTTCCCAGCAATGCAATTAGTTGGATAGTATACTTTTTCTGCCCAAATTGGTAGTATTAAGGACCAAAGATGGTCACCCCACATTATGTTTATTTAGTAATTTTCAGTAGTATAATTCATCCAATAAAAAATTTGTAACAACTGAAAATATATATGAAAGGAAAATCCCAGCTCCAATTCTCTCAAGTAAATAATAAATCTATGACAAAACAAGAATAGTGCTAAAAAAAATACAGGAAAAAAAAAAAGGACAGAGAGAATGAAACCTCTATGGACAAAAGGGTCTACCAAGGCGAGCCCTGTGACTTGGGATAGTGAAGTGCCTTATTCTCCCTTCTTGTTCTGTCAAATACCCTTCACAGAGAAAAGCCTTAGAGAACTTGTCCTCCACAACTCTATCCACATCATGCACAAACACATCAGTCTCACCCTCCTCTCTATTCCTAGCCATCAATCCAGCTGTGCATATAGCACTCATTCTTCCTGGCGCATTATCATGGTACCCTGTAGGTGCATCAACCACGATCAAGTCCCATAATAGAAATTTAAAAAATGAAAAAGGCTGTTTTGAAGGTTCGAACCTGAGACAGGAGCATGACAACCATACATGCTTACCACTGAGGCAGCATACATTTCTTTAATGCATTTTCCCTATAATAATATATATCGGTTGGTTTCGGTTTGGTTCTGTGTAATAATATATATAAGTCCACAATAAATTATTTATTTTTTTATTTGTTATTTTTTTATTCAAGTTGGACTTACATATATATATATATATATATATATATATTTATTGATTAATTTATTTTAAAATTATTTTAGTAAAACTTAAAATGATGTTGTTATTAATATATATTTAATAAAAAATGACCGATAAACCCTTCAAATTACAATCACATAAAATGTGATTTAAAAAAAAATGATGCTGTTATTAAGTTATAAGAAACGTAATACACGCCTATTTTTTAAAAATAATATCCAATTTATCATAAAAAAATAGAGAAAAGCTCTAATTTTTACCTACTACATAGTTGGTCTTTTAAACTTTATTGCCTATAAAAAAGTTTAGTCTATAAAATATAAAATGATTGCTTTTAGTAAAATGACATGATCAAACTAAAAACAAAGCTGTACATGATTGGCTTAGGTTTGAAAAACCTATTATTCTATATTGACCTCATCAAGTCCAAAAATTTCTCACCCAAGCTAACATAACCCAAAATAGCTCTTAAAATCAACTCCATCCAACCTGTAAGGGTTAGATTGGAGCCATTTGGTAAGGTCTAATAAAAAAATTATCATTAAATCATTTAAATTTATTATAGAAAAAATTTACAATTTAGCCTAATATTTGAATTATATTAAAAAACTATCAAAATATTAAAATAAATAAAACCATCAAATTCTCTAAATCTAAAATGAATCAAGTTAACAATATTAAAATACATAAATTTTTAAAAATTATTATAAAGGAGTCGTGTTATTTGATTTGAAATGCTAATCCGATACAGACTCAAGCCAAGCTTGGGGAGGAAAATTTTTAATTAAAAAAAGATAATAATCAACCAGACCCCAAGGCCAAAGTCATAATTTTGATATATAATTTTACGAGTGGTGTCAGTAGAAAGAAATTATTTAAGCAAAAGCTGAACATGACAATTATCAAACAATTGGACTAGGTGAAAAAAATGTGGGTTGCGAAGGACATTGAAGATGTTAACCAAACTATGTCTGAGAGAAGCGGCGGAAGGTTACGAAGCGAAGAGAAGCCGTGAAGACTAAGATGGGGCTGGAAGCTCTAATGACAAACCTCACCCAAAAAGGATTGCAAGACTCCTAGAAATTATGGCCCACGGTAACTCTGACTGTGAGAAGTCAAGTGAGTACAAAGACTGTAGTGAAGACTGGAGAGCTAAGTGAAAGGGACCTTGAAGGTTAATCAACTTTTTTCCTTGTAAGTCACTGTCTTTCTTCTTAATTCAAGCTCTGTTCGTTGCTACAATAATCTTTTTCTTGTGTAAAAAATATTCATGGATTGCCCACCATATGTTTGATTAGAGTTTTTAATGAGACTCCTTGAAATTTGACTAAGACGAACAAAAGATTGCAACAAAAAGCTTCTTCTTGTTGTTTATAAAGTGGAGAAATAATCTAGTTTTTACCAACCCAAGGTGCTATCTCCATACGTGTTCTGTCAAGAGAGTTGAGGCATCTCTGAACTCCTGTCCCCATTCCTGACTTAGGCCCATACTTTGGGCGGCAGAATCAAAATCTTAGACTAGGTTCCCAAATCTAAGGATTCTAGGCAAACAACTGTGTAGACAAGGTTGAAAATTGGAGAGCTGATTAGATTTGTAAAACCTGCTCTACTTGTTATTGCTGTTGATGTAATTGTTGCTTTGTCATTTTAACCTGATGAAATTCATTTCATAGTGAATTGATAATACACCTATTTTATTGGTTGTCCCCAAAGGAAAAGTGATGTCAAATGAAATTGCTTAGGTTCTCTACATGGTGTGGCATATGTGCTAGCCAAAGATACTTTCAGGTGGAATTTTAAATTGGTTTGAAAACCCTATAGCCAAAATGATTCCAAGGGAATTTTACAAATTCCTCTTTGTGTTGCTGCCAAGCTCATAAGGCCTCATTCCAAATCTAGGGTTTACTTGGTTGAAAAGGATAGTGGCTATTGCATACTAGGAATTATAGAAACCAAGCCGGTAGGTCCTTTATTAATCTTACTGGCACAAGCATAAGTGAAGACCCTGAGCAGGCTGAGCTTTGGAACCAATTATGTAAGTTACAATTTCCTTCTAAAATGATTGTTGTTCTTTGGAGAATTTTGTTGAATTTTCTTCTTGTGAGGGCAGAATTGAGAAGGCATTTGAGGACTTAGTCCTTTGAGTCAAAGATACTGAAAGACCATATATTTCTTTCCTTTTCATCTAGAGAAACCGGGTTTGGTTTGATTTGTACATTAGAACTGATTTTATCCAGCCTTATTTTATTCAGGCATGGTTGAAGAGCTGGACGAAGGGGAGGGAGATTTGGGGATCTTAAAGTACTTATCATTGCCTTTTTTCTCTATTTTATGGTCTATTTGGACTTATAGGAACAAGGCAACTGTGAAGAAAGAACCTTTCCATGCCACTAATGTGGTCTTGTATTGTAAAAGTTTGATTTCAATGTGCAGGGTAACCAACATTTCAAAAAACAAAGAAAAACCTTTACAGCAACAGGATAAGCAATTGTAGACCTTTAGTGAGTGTCACAACTGGCAATCAACTCCTGAGAAGGAAATGCTGGGGATCCAAGCTTCTTTTAAAAAAATAGAGTAGGTGCATGTCCATGGCTGGTTGTTTCAGCTAAGCTTTTTCTTCATTTTTAATCTTTTTGCGGATATTCACAAAAAACATGACACTGTCACTAGTAGATATTGCCACAGATTTTCAAGAATAAGTTCCATCAATTGTACGTGCATGCATGCAAGTCAAATACATATTATACATGAACAGAAGCTCTATGTAGATATTGCATTCCCCTTTGAACCTCCTAAGTCCTAACACCAAGCAAGTGATATTGTACCTTTTCATAACATCGTTAAATGATTGCTATTCACATATAGATTGACAGGCATCACACCTAGAAGTGATCCCCATAACTATAATATCAATAGCTATAATATCAAAAGAGGATTGTAAATAACATATAAATAAATAAATAAATGAAAATTTTAAGCAAAAGAATCTATTACTGATCTAGAAGCTCCAGGAAAGCCTACTTGACATGCCATCCATTCTTTAACTTCAAACTATTTGGATGGTCAAAATGACAGCCTCCCCTTAAAAAAAAGTGAATGTATTTGACACACACACACACTGAAACAGAAGTGGGGATCATGAGAATGACACATATTAACTAAATGACAAAAATATATATTCCAGCTTTCAGGATGTTCCCTATTGGCTATTACATCACTTCTTCTAGTTTGTCCAGCTCTTCCTTTATAGCATCTTTAGGCTTTGAGATTTCTCTCTGTTTGTATTCTTATAATTAAGAAATAGGTGGCAAAGTTGGCCAATAGAGAGGTTGTGGTGAAGGACATTCAACAGCTTACTAATGTTTGGGTTTGACAGGTGGACATATGTCCTGGCAGAGCCTTGATCCCTTGTAACCATTGCCCCTAAGTTCTTTATGAACAATAGATTGGATAACAGGCGGCAAACTCTGAATCTTGTACTCTTTTCTTCTTGTGCTGCTTTGGTTTCAATGTGCGAAAAAAGAATGGCAAGACAAAGCTTTTTGTTGGTGTTTTAAACAGAAGTAGAAATCATGTGCTGGAAAGCAAGTAAACATCGACACTGGAAGCTCTCACTGCCAAAGGTAAATTGATTTATTGTTCTAGCCCATGTTTTTTTCTTACATTCAGAATTAGGCTTCTGGGTTGTCCTTATTTAGAAGTCCATAAACACAAGCTCATTGGTAAAGTCATGAGAGATACACAGGTAGTCCAAAATGAAAAAACTTGAATTCTAATTTGTATATATTTCCTTCTTGTCCTTTCCATATATTATGGTTTGCTTTATGTTAAAGTATGCAAAGGGGTTTTACTTATTTGGAACTTTTAAAAGACTTTTTTTTTTTTTTTTTTATCTGTCCAACAAAATAAGAATCTCTCATACAGCTATTCTAAAAAGCTAAAATCCTATACTTCCATTTTATCAGTCACCAAAAAAAAAAAAATGTTGTGAATGGCTACATATTACTTGATTTGTCATATCAGTGATTTACCATGAGAGAAGTATCTTTTTGCAAACATCAATATATCATATTGATTCTTGTGCAGAAGCATTGGTGAGTCCTCAATAATATTTGAATCTTATTTAAAACAAACATGTCTTTTTCCTCTGCTTTTTCATAGTTATATTATTCTTTCTTTCTTTCTTTTCTTTTGTTTTTTTCCCCAGACATTTAGGAGTTTAATAGGTTACATCATATATGTGTGTCTGATGTCAAGTTTTGATGGAAATGAGTGCTGCCACATGTAAGTGCCCTGTTAATTTGTAATATCGATGGCTAAAAACCCCTTTTATGCAGGATTGTTCAGTTTAATTATATCGGTTTACTGATAAGCTGATATGGCCTCATACAACTACTAAACATGGTGAGTGAAACTATATCTTATGCTATTACGAAGAGGAAAACTTGGATCATTTATTCCTGAAGTGTAGTCTTTCTTGGGCTGTATGGTTTTGGTCAGATTAGACCCTTAGAACTTTGTGCACTCTTTGAAGCAGTTGTTGACTTAGTGAATGGAGGATCCACATTTTCAATAGCAGGAATATGTGATGTTCTCTAGATTGTCATATCATAAATCTGTAGGCCTTGTGGTACAACCTCAACAAAGTGATGTTTGAGGGTGCGAAACAGGCTGGCTTATGAATTGTTAATGCTCAGTAAAGCTTTGTTTTCCAGGTATGCACAAGCCTATCATGCACATTTGGATTAGAGTAACTGTAGGAGAGTACCGAGGCTAGTGTGTCCAGTTGTGGAGGGATAGCTGGTGTTGCTGACAGTCAACTCTGGCAAAGACGGTGCAGATGGAGTGGTTTTGCCTAAATCATGTGCTGGCAAGAAAATTTTGAAGGTGTTGCAGTTCTGCCATATGCAGTTGAGTAGCTGCTAGAACCTAGCTGTTTTGCTTTGCATCATTCATCTCTTATAACATTAAAGAAATTTCCAGTAGAACTTGGCTTGGATAGGGTGATGATTGTTGATCACAAGGTGTTTCAATTCAAAAGAATCTAGAAGAAAACTTCTGCAAAAATATTTTCTTGTTAACCACAGAAAGGAGTATCCCCTATTGAATTTCGAATTTGCTATGCATGAAAGAAAGTGTATGACACAGCATGACATTTCTTTTTTTGTTTCCTTCTTTTTAAAAAAAAAAAAAATTTAGTTTTGGTTAAGTGTACTAATATATTTACCCAACTGCCCAGAGGCGGAGCCAAGGGGGGGCGAGAGGGGGCAAGTGCCCCCCCTGACTCCTTCCAAAATATTCCATATTAGGAATTTTTTTAAATGCTTTACCTGGCCTCCTTGATGCAGAAATCAAACACAAATCAGGAAAAAAGCTTCCTGGCCTGCTGAAATAAAGGGAAAATGACAAGCTTTCCTAATGCCCAATATGTCAATGACAGCGTGTAAGGAAAAAAAAAAAAAAAACAGGGAAAAAGTTTCCTGACACAAGAAAAAATAAATGAAAGAATTTCCCTTAGGAGCAATAATACACACCAAGAGCTTTGACTTGTCAGCTGTTAGCTTTTAATTATAATGCACTTAAGCTTACCATAATAATAATAATAATAATAATAATAATAATAATATAATCATCATCATCATCATCGTCGTGCATTTTAGTGTCTTTCTTATGACATTTCAATTGATAGTCCTATATTTTACACAATTTTTTTTTTGTCCTCAATTTCTTGACATTTCAGCTTTAAATTGTGGGTTTATGTTATGAACAAAATTTTAATTATTTTGAAAAAAAAATACAAAGTTGAATTTTACCTATAGTTTCAAAAACAATCAAGAAAAGATAGTGAGACGTGTATACAACTTTGCGATTAAATTGCTATACTTTTAATATTTTTCAAATTAATTTATTTCCGCAATTTATTTTATAGTATTAACTTAAATGTCTAACTATAGTTTACATTTAATTAGTTTTTGTATGACACTTATAGTTGTTATTGCTTTTTTTTGTTAATATAGATTTTTTCTGTTTTTTTTTTTTTTAATATTGACTTCTAATCTTGCCCTCCTTGGATTGAAATCCTGGCTCCGCCACTGCAACTGCCAATGCTACTGACAGGGTTCACCACTAATGACAAAGACCTGAACTTCAGACAACCAACAGGTAAGCAAGCAAGAATTCTCTCTTATTTTCTTTTCTTTTCTTTGGTGAATAAAAAAAATGTAATCCAAAAATTAATTAAATGCCCACAAAATAGAAAATAGAGGCCTGGTAGTTACGGTGAAAGCTGTAGCCAAGCTGAGGGTCAATCTCAGCTACAGACTACTTTGTGAGTACGAGCATCGCCTGAGATTTTTCGTCTTTACATCAAACTCGTGGCCTGAGTAAACTTTTTGTAAACATTCTATCACATTATACTAACTCAACCATGAATAAGCTTTCTAAAAAGAGTTTAATTAGTTAACAGTTTGATTTGATAATACTTCTCACTATTATTTTATGGGTCTTGTTAGGTTAAAATTTTATAACACAATCAAGTCACTTCTTTTTAGGAGTCAAGGCACTCTTTAACTAAAAGTTCATACTTCTATGAATTTTTACTATTTCTCAAAGTAGGTAGAGCCCGTTTGAACTTTGAAGCCTCTTTAATGATTGTCTAAGACACCTGTGAACAAAAGCCTAATTTTAAAAGTCATGCTATTGAATCAAATTTTCACTTGATGTGATCCATTTCACAGTTGATTTCAAAGCTTAATTGTTGATAACGTGGCAACTTCTTTTATAATGGGATATACTGTTTGGGATGATAGGTTACCAAAATAATAGTTGTTCATGTGCATTAGGTATTCTTTGTGATTACGAAAGCTCAAAGCAATAACAATTTGTATTTATCTTATTGAAAAATACAACCGTTTAAGTTGCAAAGATGTAATTTGAGATATTTAGATTTTAGTTGATTTATACTTTAAAGTGTCTGCCTTAAGAACTAGTGCACAATCCTCATAAACTATCGTCTTCTATTATAAATTCAACAGATATATATACCTATGAAGATTAAAAAAAATACTTATTTAATTTTGACATATTATTGATATTCAGCTAATGATTTATTAATGGATTTTGGTGAGGACTCAAATATAATCTTAATTCATTGCTGAGCCTCAGTTCTCTCTAGCTCTTGAGAAGCTTCCTTGGGTCCATGGTTATGAGAAAAGAGTGAGGCCTCTGGGGTCTTCGAGTTGAAGTGGGCTTGGGTTTTCAGTAATCTTTGATTTTGGTGCTGAGCTAGATTAAGAGAGCTTTGCCCATTTTTGCTCTTTCAATGAAACACGCAGAGCTTTCCCTTTAGCTTCCTAAAATTTCCCCTTCTCTTTAATTGGTTATTGCTTCTTTGAATTACCCAGAGAACCCATGCCTTATGCTTCATTGAAACACCATATTATTAGCCCACTCATAATTCAACCCCAAAGTAAGTGTTAGTGAGACTGAAATCACAGAGCCATTTATCCAGTGATGTTCACTACAGTCAAAACTTCCGGGAGTGTCATTAGAGTGCTAGGGGTTCTGGTCTTTTGCAAGCAAGGAGTATTGGAGGAAATCACTATTGAAGGATTCCAAAGATTCTAGGACAATTACTGTAGGAAGGCAAGCGGCGCGCTAATAGAGGTTATCTAGAGTTTGTTCCTCAATGGTGTCCCCTTAGTGGAACCAGTGAAGTCACTTCATGAGAAGGCATGTAACAGATTAAGTTGCTATTACGAGCCTCGATTTTTTGGACACCCCTTCATTAATTGGCATGCTCATTTTTTTAAAGAACAATTACGTTATTTGCAGAGTGATCCCATTATTCATTTTAAAGAAGCATAGTCATTATTTTGAAAGGGTAAAGATTCTTCGGTTGATGTCAAAGCAGCTCTAATATAAATAATCTTGATGTCAATTACGAACTTTGCTTGCTCTTAGCCTTCACGTTTTTTTCCCTACATTATTTTTTACTCTCTTCATTTTCAGTTTCTAAATGTCTAAGTCACCCTATCTGTGTACTTCTATAGTTTATTTGCACCCTTTGCCTTTTGTCATAAAATTATTCCTACTTATCATGAGACCAAAAAATAAAAATCAGCCTTACCAACCCCAAGTGAAATTGCTCTAAATAAGAAAGAAAAAAGAGTAAAACAGAAACCAAGTGCAAACACAGTTACACATCCTTATCATTGTTATCAATGACCTGGAGTGAATAATTTTTTTGCACTCTACTTATATTAAATTAGTTAGTGGATGTATTAGTCATAAAGTTTCCAAATTCCACTAAGCATTTAAATAAAAAATAACTTTATAGTTTTTCAAAAAGAAATTAGAGCAGGACTTCTAGGAAATTACACAGAATATGTAGGAGTAATTGTCATCAAATTTCCACTATAGTGCTAATCCAAAAATAATAAAAATATCATAAAAGCATGATAAAGCGTAAACAAGACTTTACTAGTTACTTGAAACTTAATCTTTCTTCTCTCTCTCTTTTTTCTTTTTTTTTTAGAGAATTTCAAAATCTCTTATTTAATCATTAGAGACTTTACCAGTTGAGCTAACTGGAATTTACTTTCTTCTCTTTTTCTTAATGGGAGAGTAAAAACTTATATATAACTCTAATAAAGTCCACTTCCCTAATTTATCTTCCTTCAATTTTTTTTTTTACTTCAGTTTTAAATTTTATTTGAATGTACTTATTGTTTAAATAGTGGTTCTAAGATTTATCAGGATATATTATGATTTATTCCTTTGAAACTGTGGGTTGGGTCTAGTGGGTCAGTAGATTTTGTGATTTGGACTTGATGGGGGTTTGAGGATTGGTATGTGTTAGGAATCAAAATCTTGTCTCTCATTCTCTCACAAGTTTGAAAATAGTTTTGTTCCTAGATAATCTTATTGAAAAATGGGTCAATGCAAGGTCAACACAAAAATCCAAAAGAGCACCAAAAGCCCATACAATTTACCTCACTCCATGAGGTTATTTTCCACTAAGCTTTTCAACTTTCCACTAAGCCTGGCATTTATAAATAAATAAATAAAAAGTTTTCCACTAGAGCATTTACGCTGTCCACGACGATGTCTAAATTGAAGAAAGCAATGTTAACAAACTTTACAACGTATAACTATGAAGCTAAATTTTTTGTCCCACGATTTTTTGTTTTTTTATAATTTCAAAGCCAATTGCCCCTAAAAACTTGCTATTAGAAAACTTAAGTTATTATAGAAAATTTTATGCTACCAAAAAAAAAAAAGTTATAGAAAATTTAACATAACTTTAGAATATGTTTCAAAATATAATTGTAACTTTAATATATACATACAAAACATACATTAAAAAGAATTTAAAAAGAAATAGAAATCCATAGAATTTTAAGATTACAATTTGCTGTTTAGAGAGAAATTCCTTATTATATATGATGATGGCAATATATGGTGAGGCTGTCATTTTAGTCTCTCATAATCTTCCATTTTATTTTATTTTTGAGAAAGTAATTATCTTCCATTTTGTTTAACATAGTTGAATAAGTTTCTCACTTACACATCTACTTACTTTGTTTTAACAAATGATTTGTTGACTCTCTCTTTGATTTCAATACGGCAATACCCAATGCCCATTCTTAAATTTATTAGTAGAATAGTCCTAGTTGTTTATGATTCTGCTTTCTTAAAACACGGAAAGCCCACTTCCTATTTTTGAATTTAATGGCTCTTAACATTAAACAACACCGTTTTATAATTTAATGGCACGACGGAGTCGACATTGTTCTTCCATTAAAGAAGAGCTATATATATATAATTGAAAAATATATCAAAATCATATTGTGTCATTTAAAAAAATTAATTAATTTTTTGCTTTTTCAGCTTCTCTAAATAATACTTATTTTCCTTCTTTTTGGTACTGCTAGTTAACCTGGAAAAAAGAAATTATTATATATAAAATTTAAAAATATTATGATTTTTTTTATCCTTAAAATATATTTGGACCACCCTAAATTGTTTTAGGCCCAATAAAATTAAAAAATAATTAATTGATTTTTTTTTTAAAAAAAGATATCTAAATTTATTACTAGCAATTAATAAACAAGTTTTTTTTTTTTAGAGAGTTTCAACCTATGAGCTATGACGTCCACTCCTGGTGATAACTCTTTTATCTTCAGATCAAAATACCAATCGGTTTTTTATGTAGGCAGTGATTGAACCCCAGATCTCTTATTCAACCATTAAAGACTTTACCAATTAAGCTAACTAAAACCCACTAAAAATAAGTTAAATAAAAAATTTTAGTTCCCAAATCTCACATGTAAACATTGCTTTGCACATAATGCAAATAGAAAATAATTTCATCATGTGTTATACATTGTCATAGTGAAAGGTCTCAACTTTATACCAATGGCCAAGATTAATGGCAACATCACTCTCAAAGATCCAAAATCGACATACAACACAATTATATACATACTCTACAAAGAATTAATTAATTAGTGGGTGCATTATTGATCATAAAGTTTATAGATTCCATCAAAGCATTTATGAGTGACTCATCACAATGGCATACTGACTATGAATAGGTAGAAAGAAAGCAATATGAATAGAATTTTATTATTGGTCTAAAAGCAATATAAACAGAGGACTTTATAGCTAGCCACTAGGATGTTACTCTTATCCTTCTTTTCGACCACACAAAATGTGTAGAGTCAAATTTCCACTCACGTACTAAAATAATAAGTTTCCTCTAAAGCAAGTAAAAAGGTTCTCCTTTTCCTCTCTCCTGTGTGTGTTTGTTTCTCAAAAAAAAAAAAAAAAACGGTAATTGTCTTACATTGCTTAAGAGAGTGTGTTGTGTACAATATAACTTGCCTCACCTTCCCTTAAAAGTTACCATGGCTTTTGAGTAGAGTTGTGGTGTGCTTTTATGTTAGAACTACTTTCTCTCTCCCCTGTGTGTGTGTGTGTGTGTGTGTGTTTGTTTCTTAAAAAAAAGAATGGGTGATTGTCTCACATTGCTTAAGAGAGTGTGTTGTGTGTAGTATAATTTGTCTCACTCTCCCTTAAAAGTTATCATGACTTTTGAGTGGAGTTGTGGTGTGTCTTTATGTTAGAACTCTCTTCCCTCTCCCTTGTATGTGTGTTTGTTTCTCAAAAAAAGAATAGGTAATTTTCTCATATTGTTTAAGAGGGTGTGTTGTGCGTAATATAACTTACCTCACCCCTCCTGTAAAAGTTATCATGGCTTTTGAGTGGAGTTGTGGTGTGCCTTTGTGTTAAAATCTCTTCCCTTCTCCCTGTGTGTGTGTTTGTTTCACAAAAAAAAAAAAAAGAAGTAAAAAGGTTCTAATAAAAGCAAAATAAAGTGTAATCAAAACTTTATACTGGTTACCACAAACTTACACTTTCTTCTCTTATATTGTTTTAATGGAGGAGTAAATTATTTGCATATTGCACTAATTTAGTTCATCCCATATGATATGACACGTTTAAAGAAGAAAACCCAAAAAGCAAAGTCAAGAGTAAATGCATTTAAAAATATCTAGTCAGGCAATTAATTAAGGATAAAAGAAAAGTAACTTTAAAACTGTATCTAGAAGCATTGTTTTAAGGGGTTCTAGAGCTTTATAACCAATTGTACACATTTATGTGTTTTATTTCCCTCCTTAAAATAAAATCTCCACAACAAAATGTTTTCCCTCTTCTCTCATTTATCTTCCTTCTAATTGTTTTACTTTAGTTTTAAAATTTTATTTTAATGTACTTTTTGTATAAAATTGTGGTTCTAACATTTATTAGTATATACTACAATTTATTCCTTTGAAACTACATACCCCACCAGAAGATTTTGAATCATTAGAATATACCCATTAGATAGTCTTTCTGGTCAATGCAAGGTCAACACAAAAATCAAAAAAGGGGACCGAAAGCCCATTGAATTTATCTCGCTCCATCAGATAATAATTTTCCTGGAAGTGGAAGTGAGCCAAAATAAAGCATTAAATAAATAAAAAGTTTTCCACTAGAGCTTCTAAGCAAAACCTATTGTCCCACTAACTTTTTATTTTTTATTTTATGTTTTACGCCTATTGCCCCTAAAAACTTGCTATTACAAAACCTAAGTTATTATAGAATATTTAACATAACTTTAGAATATGTTTCAAAAAATAAATATAACTTTAATATATACATACAACTCATACATTAAAAAGAATTTAAAACATATGTCAAAAAAAGAGATTAAAACAAAATAGAAATCCATAGAATTTTTAGATTACATTTGCTGTTTAGAGAGAAATTCCTTATTAGATATGTTAACGACGACAAATAGTTAGGCTGTCAACTTAGTCTCTTATAATTATCTTCCATTCCGTTTAACATTGTTAAATAATTTTTTGTCATTATTTTCTCAGTATCACACGGACCTACTTTGTTTAAACATTTGATTTGTTGACTATGTCTCTTTGGTTCCAATACCCAATGTCCATTCATAAATTTATTAGTATAATAGTACTAGTTGTTGTTTATCATTCTGCTTTCTTTAAAACATGAGAAGCCCACCGAGTGCAAAAACAGTACTAGTAGTTGTTTATCATTCATAATATCCAAACTTGTTGGCTATTGTTTGTTCTTCAAAAACTTTCAAAGTGCAAAAACAGTATGTGCATGCCACTGCAAACATTATAATTTCTATTAATTAAGTATTAGTTGATGGAGTGCCCACCATATGTTTGATTAGAATTGCCAAAGAGACTACAAAGTACAAACAATTTGACTTGAAAGAATAAAGAACGGCAAGAAAATGCTTTTTGAGATGGCTACTTGCACACCTATTTTATTTAAAAAATGATGCGGTATGTTTACAGAGGATGTGAACACAACACATCATTTTATCACGACGCATCAATTTATTTATTTATTTAATTAATCGTCACAATGTCACATAATTGCTTCGAATAATAGTCAATGACTTATTTCTAATTTTTTTTTTGATAGGATCCAAAAGATAAGTTGCTATGATTAGACTTATTTACCTTATGAACATCATAAAAAGCGTATATAAAGTTATAATTTTGATATTTTTAAGAGTGGACAGTCGATTCGGAAACTTTGGAGGAACTTTCCTAAACTCTCTAACATGAATAAAAGTCAACAATTCATTAAAGTAGTAACCATTACTGTCCACAAGTTCTCAATGACATCCACTCCGTCTCTATTCTTTTCTCTTCTCTCAAACTCAGCACACACGCACAAAGAAAGCAATTATGTGCGTGTCACGTCACAAAGGCATCTAGATTTTGAATAAATATCTAAATTCTGAAGAGGAAAAAAAAAACACTAATATGAATAGAACTTTATAATTTGTAAAAAAGTAATAGGTATAAAAAGCATAAATAAAGTTATAATTTTGATATTTTTACAAGTGGACAATCAATCCGGAGACTGGGAGGAACTTTCCTAAATTCTCTAACGTGAACAAAAAGTCAACAATTCATTAAAGTCGTAACAATTATTGTCCACAAGTTCTCAATGACATACGCTTTGTCTCTATTATATTCTCTTCTCTCAAACTCAGCGCACAGACACAAAGAAAACAATTGTGTGCATGTCACGTCATGATGGCATCTAGATTCTGAATAAATACCTAAATTCTGAAGAGATAGAAAAAGAAAGCAAAATGAATAAAACTTTATAATTTGTCAAAAAGTAATATGAACATAATTTTATAGTTGGCTACCAAAAAGTTAATGCCAATCAGGAAACTTTCTACAACTTTCCTCAACTCTTCAACTTAATACAATATTTTTCCTCTTCAATTATTGTCTCTTTGTTGTTTTTTCTTCTCAAACTGAGCACAAGGAAAGTTTTGTACCACCAATTGTTCAAGCTTATTCGTTTCCTGTTATATCAAATTAAATATAGAAGAAAAAAGTATATTTCAAGAGGAAAAAGATACAAAACCGATTGTCTACCTTTCAAAAGTGTTATTAGTTTAACTTTAAATTATTTATGTTTTGATTTTTTTTTCATAAAAATGTATAACTACCAAAATTTGGAAATAATTATATAAACTTAAAAAAAAATGATATTCTTTTCCTTAAAAGTTTTGACGCACAAATGGTTACTATATGGTTTAAAATTGTAATAATTTAATCATTTTATGAGTCTAACAAAAACTGATATAAACTGTACTGATGATTTTGAAATTATTTAAAATCATTATTGAGATTTATAAGTGGAATTTTGACTAAGAAAATACAATACAACTTACTCACCAGATGTAGATATATATATATATATATATATATAAAGCAAATAAATACAAGGGAAAATTACATTTTGCCTACTTATGGTTTGCTCGAAAAACATTTTGCCTACTCAGGGTTTAAAAATTTGCACTTTATATCACCTGAAGTTAGCTCTGTTTGTCTCCCGTTATCCACCTCTATTAAAAACAAGGGTAAATTTGTATTTTTGTTACCTTTTATGTCTCTCTACTCTCAAGACATAAAAAACTAAAAAATCAAAGGAAAAGAATATCTAAAAGCTAGGTGTTGTAAAAATTATTATTATAAAATTGATAGTTTTTTTTTTTTGGAGAATTAATTGATGGTTTGATACTATAAACTTAACTCTTATCATATAAAAAAAATGGAAAAAAAAATTGTATTTACCATTAACACTAAAGCAATTTCTGCTGCTCATTCCATTTCCATAGATAAATTGTACTTTATGCTTTATAGCTAAGTGAATTTCCTCATCGTATTCTATCAGATTATATATGTCATATATTTCCGAAGTTTATGCAAAGCAAGCGTCACTTTTTTCCATTAGAAATATTCTCATAGTCAAATTAATAATCTAAATCAAGTAATCAAATCTTTCCTACAAAAATAAAGATTAAAAGTTACCATTCTTTTATAAGACCTATAAAAACCTCGCTTACTAGTAGGTTGCCCATGAGTTATGTTTCCACATCATTTATCCTTATTGTTTCTACATTCCAATGGCACCATTTTAATAAAGGTATTTGTAAGTCCTGGTTCTACGTCATATAATACTTGCTAATTGTCACATTGATATTGAATAATTTCCAACATAAGAATTGCTACCATTTCATATCTTAGCCACCATACTAAGATAAGTTAAGGTTTTGATACCAATTGATGTTGTGAGTGTGAAAGTTATAAGAAACGTAACACGTCTATTTTTAAAAAATAATATCCAATTTATCATAAAATAATAGAGAAAAACTCTAATTTTTTACTAAACTAAATCTGAATTGTTAAAAAAAAAAAAGGTTAAAAAACGTTTACAAAACAAACTTAAAGACTTATTTAAAAACTTAGTAGAACTTGATATATAAGAAAATATATTTTAAAATAAGTTTTAATTAATATTTAACCATATATGATAGAAATAGACCTAAAACACTTTAAAAGCAACTAAAAATTAGAAAATATTAATTCTAAACTAAAAATAACAAAAATTATATAACAAAATACTAAAATTAATAAATTATAAAAATTAAATCGTAAATTCTGTAATATAAATATACCAAGATCACGTGTAGTTTGTTTTCTTTTTAAAAAGATGGACGTGGCTTTCAAGAAAGAAAAAGACTCGTCTTTTTATTGTTTTACTTTGTTCACTTCTTTCACGAAGAAAAACAATAAATAAAACTTTCATGGTATTTTCTTGTTTGGATTTTATTGATGTATGCTTTAAGGATACACAATAGTATACTATTTTTTAAAAAAAATTATCAAAAATTGGAAAAATTTTATAACTTTTTTAATTTTTCATAAAATGCCTTTAAAAATAAATGGCTTAATGTGTGCGGCACACATTAACCAGACTCGTTTTTCATGCGTTGACAAATTGACTTGGACTTGTACGTACGGTAGTAACCCAGCTTTTATAGCCACACATTTCACATTGAAAAAAAAAAAAAAAAAAAAAAAAAAAAAAAAAAAGTAAAAGTGTGTACTGGATAAAGCTATTTCACAGTTCACACTTCATTTGTCACGGATAAACACTGGTTTGAAGTTAAATCTATGCTCTTCTCTGGAACTTGCATGGAAAGTTGGCTAGGCTTGACTACGACATTGAATTGTCGTCGAAGGTGTTGAGTTTTTCCAGGAGAAAATATCTAAGGGCTTCTCAGGAAAGTGCATGGAAATGGCTTAACTAATTCACGAATACCTAAAAGCCATTGATTATTTGACTAATTTTTAATCAGTGCCGGCCCAAGGCCTAGGCAAGTTAGGCCTAGGCCTAAGGCCCCACCAAAAAAAAAAAATTGCTTAAAAAAAAAGGCCCCACTTTTTATATTTAAAAGCCTAAATTTTTATAAAATTATATATATTTTCTAAAGGTTATACATTTTTTTTTATTAGTAATGTTAAAGATACTACAAATTTTATTATTGGCTTACAAATTTCCATGTTATTAATCACAAATTGATAAAGTTCATCAATAAAAAACAATGTCACGTTATAGTTTGACCATTTTATAGTGCTTTTAATTAGTGCATTTTTTTAATTTCTATTAAGACTCTCAAAGTACGAGACCAATAGAATCTTAACTCAATTGAAATCTTAAAATATTTCAAAAAGATGTTGCAAATGTGTTAAATCATCAATTATAGATTAATCTCCCGGGATAGTTTGAGACTTTGATTTTTGTAAACTAATATCCTACAAAACCACACACCAAATAATATTTATCTTTCTCTATTGAAATCAAAATATAAAATTAAAAATTAAATTACAACTTTATTTAATTATGCATCGTCTTATATCCAAAATAAAGTATCTTTTTCAATCGCAATATATTTTTATTTTTTTCTTATTAATATTTTTAGTTCAACTATGGTATTCAATTATCTATATGAAATTAACATTAGTCTAGTTGGTATTATTTATGTATTTAATGTATCAAATTAACATTAATTTGATTAGTATTAAATAATTTTGTTTAATTAATATTTACATATTAAAGGCCCCGCGTAAATTTTTCGCCTTAGGCCCCAAATTATGTTGGGCCGCCCCTGTTTTTAATAATAAATATTAATTAATATCCTATTCATATTTAAAAATGATTGCTGAATTCTGGGCCATCAGAGATGGACTGCAGTTGGCAATTCAGCTTGGTGTGCAAAAGCTTGGAAGTTGAACTAGATGCAAAGTCATTGTAGACTTAATTATCTCCAGGAACCCTTCAAATGCAGCCTACTCATCATTGTTGTTTGATTGCAGATCATTGCTGGGAAATATTCCCCACACAAAGGTGGAATATGTGTATCGAGAAGCAAATAAATGTGCTGATACTTTAGCTAGGAAATGATGTATTTCTCGAGGAATTTGTAATTTTTGATGCTCCCCCATCTGATGATATATCTGCCATAGTTTATGCAGATGAGAAGGGGGAAAGCTACTGTAGACATGTAATTGCTAACTTAGTCATTTTGGTTGCCTAGTCTTTATATATATTTCCTTTTTTTTTTTTTTAAATGATTGTTATCGGTGGTTTAAGAATATTAAGGTTACGTTTGGCATTCAGTTTTTTTTACTATTTAATTTATTTTTGTTACTATTTAGTTTATTTTTTGCTACTATTCATTGGTTCTATTACGCTTTTTGGTATCATTCATGGGTCACACTGTACTATTTTAGTTACATTTTAACTTTATTTACAGTACTTTTAATAACAAAATTTTAGTTTCAGCTAAATAAGCTGTTCCCAAATGGACGCTAAATTAATTGAAAAATCAAAGCATACTTTACATGATTCTAATGTGGGCTTATAAGCTATAGTTTTACAAGGCATGCATAGTGAAAAATTATTACAAAAAAACACTAGTTTAAACCCCAATTACCATTAATTACCAATTACTACTCAAAGGAAAAAAGAAAGGTTGTAAAGGACAAAAGGAATTGCGAAGAAGGGGCTTAGTATTGTACCGGAGGTCATTTTAGTTTGGTTAAAATGTGAAATACTAATTAATACTAGTGTATCATTTCGGAATTATCACTAATTGTATATAATAAAGGAGAGCACGCATTATGCTACTAAATTATAAAGTTTTTGACTTTTTACATGGAGACTTTTTTTTTTTGAAATGGCTAATTATCATGATTGCTTACTCTAACTTAACCAAAATCGCTGAATTCCACTCATAATTTTTAATGAGACAAAAATTTCCCTCTCTTTCATATTGTATCTCCCACCAATTTCCCACTTTTTCAATATTTTTCATTTCACTTTGCATCACTACTTTACCAACACAAAAATTAAAAAAGAAAGGGAAATGTTAACATATTCTCTAAGGTATTGGTTAGTGAATAATTTTAGAAAAGTTTTTATAAGAAAAAGAAAAAAAACAATTAATATTTTGATAGCTTTTTCTATTTCTCATAAAAGTGGTGTCAAACTTTTCCTAAAATAGTTTATTAGCAATTGCCCTAAAGATATCCTTTACATGACCTAAAAATAAAAAAGAAAACAATAGAAAATACTTGGGAAGGATTTAGGAAAGACTAATCATTATAGTTACTAAAATATTTTAAATTATTCAGCAACACATGCAATACATGAGAAATATAACATAATATATACTTTTTTAATTTGAAATTTGATAATAATGGTAGTTATTAATAGACATTTATTATGATTATGTTTGTACGTGCAGAGAACTTTATATTCTAGCATGAGGCATTCATTATAATTGTGTTTGCGTAAAGAATTTATATTCTACTATCTAAAGAAAACATGAAGTACCAAGTTTATAATGGAATATTTAAATAAAGAATAGAATTTAAATTCAATTAAAAATATATATAATAATAATGACTTGTAAATTGTGAGGTCTTAGAAGTTTATGTGGCATAATAATATTATAAAGTTAACCAAAAGTTAAACAACTTCTATTTATATATTTTGTAGATAGATTATAGATAATGTACAATTATTACAAAATTATAGTTTTTTTTAATATCCAAATTTTATTATATAATATATACTTTTAGTTATTATTATTTTTTTTTAAATTTAGTTCAGTTCTCACAGATCCTTATACAAGATTATACAAGACTCTATTTTTTTCCCTAAACCCATTTAAATATTTCTTTTTATCAATTTTCTCTTTCTAGTTTATTTATTCTTTAATGAGTAGGATAATTAATTTCATTCTAAGATTAAGAAAAAGTTGGTACCACCACCAGTTCATCACAACTAGAAAGAACAGTACATCACTCTCAAACATTTTTTTTCCCTTTATAGCATTGATGGGAACTTTTTTTTTTTTTTTAATGTAAACGGTTGAAAGAGTTTATAAGCGGTATGAAAATGTACATAATATATTAATTAGGTGAAAATACCATTTTAGCCACTAAAGTTTTGGGTTATTGTCATTTTTTTTTTTTATGAGGGTTATTGTCAATTTGGTTCCCTACATTTTGTTATTGTCAATTTGGTAATTCCCTAAATTGAAAATAATATATATATATGTATGTATGTATGAAGAGAGAGAGAGAGAGAGAGAGAGAGAGAGAGAGAGTAAATGTACAGGAAACTACTTGGAAGGACTCCCACAATACAAATGTTCCAATAACTTTGCTCTTTATAACCCGGTCAATCGGTCATCATGCTTGTTGGCCCGCATGCACAAAAGTACTTTATTCTGAGCCAAGTTCACACTGCAGTCTGCAGGTTGCTGTGCTGCGTTCTAAGCCAAGTGCAAGCCTTCGATCTTTTTCTTTTAAGAAAATAACACTAATTTAAAAAATCTAGAGATACAATAAAATGTGACTATATTTTTTTAATATTATTATTTTTTAGTTGTGGTCAATTCTAGCCTAATAAAAGATTAGATACCTCAACTATTTTGAAACTTTTGTGATAATTTATCGGTCTAATTTTTATTTTGTAAATTTCCTTGCATGGACACGTATCCCACTCTACCTTTATTTATTTATTTTTCTCACTTCATTTATTTATTTTTCTCAACCACACGTTTCTTTTCACCCTGATCTTCTTCCGCCTTTATATTCTCTCATCCTTCTCATCTTCTTTCTACTTCTCATCTTCTTTCTGCTTCTCATTTTCTCTAATAGAGCGAGCTTTATGTTCCTTGCCATAGGGCATTCTACATACAGAAAGTAAGATCTCATAAAGCTCTAATAACTCTCTTTCCAGGTTTCTATTTTCTTTGTTCTGCAACTTTCTTTGTAACTTTTCCACAAAAAAGCTAGTTACTAAGTTTCCAATGGCTTCCACTAGCTCCGAAACACCTTCTTTATTATTGTCATCATCTCCTTCTTCAATTCCTGGTTCAAACTATGATGTTTTTCTCAGTTTTCGTGGTGAGGACACCCGCCATAGCTTTACAGACCATTTATATGAGGCATTTAGATTGAGAGGCATTGAAGCCTTTAGAGACAACGAAAAACTCCAACTAGGACAAGAAATTGCTTCTGAGCTCATACAAGCAATAGAAAATTCCCAGTATGCAATCGTTGTTTTCTCAAAAAAATATGCCGATTCTAAGTGGTGCTTGGATGAACTTGCTAAAATTGTTGAATGCAAAAAAAATAAGGGACTTAAAGTGGTGCCTGTCTTTTACCATGTAGATCCCTCCGACGTACGGAAGCAGACTGGGCCATTTGAAAAAGCCTTTGACGAACATCAAAAAAATGACAAAATCGATAGAGAGAAGATCCAAAAATGGAAGGATGCTATGAGAGAACTGGGGAATTTATCTGGCGAGCATTTACTTCCACATCAAAGGTAAATAAAATCATGGTTTTTTTTAGTAGCGTTTTTTACACCCTTACGCATACGTTTAAAGCATTTGCATCAGCTTGTTTAAAAGTTATGTATATTTTAGTATAAAAATTTACTTTTTTATCTTATTTATTCACTTTTTAAAATTTCTAATATCAAATTATCTATTTTACAAAAATTTCATTTAAAATGTTAATTTTTTTTTTAAATTTCTTCACTTTCTTTCACATTCAAAAACCATCATTACCTTTTTTTTCTTTCATCATCAGATAGGTAAAGAAAGAATAAAATACTAAATGTAAAATAAATAATATCAACATATATTTACAGGATAACTATAATAACTACGTATTTTTATACGACTTTACATTACTTGATGTTGGTAAATTTTAAACTTAATTAACAAAAATGTAAATGTCATCATAAATTTACATGATAATTATAATAATTACGTATTTTTATATGACTATACATTACTCGATGTTGGTGAATTTTATACTTTTTTTTTTGAGGGGGAGTGAATTTTAGACTTAATTAACTAAAATGTAAATGTTGTTCTTTTCCTATTATACAAACAACTAAATGGTGACTTTTAGTCATTTCAAGCAAAACCGTACTATTTCAAGCGTGTATAAACAAATTTTATTCTTTTTCTTTTACTTTATCTGCAATTTATGTTTCTTTTACCAGCCAGTCAAAAAAGCTGTCTCCTTGGGAAAACTCTTTTTTTATTTTTTATTTTAGAAATGGTAGAAAACTTTAAACATAAATAATAAATATATATATATATATATATATATGTATAATAAAAGTAAGATTCGGTGAACACAAGGATATATATAAACATGAAGAATGAAAAATATATATATATATAAACATGAAGAATGAAAAAAAAAAAATATATATATATATATATATATATATATAATAAAGTAAGACTAGGTGAATACTCTATATGTTTACATGGAATTTTAGTATCTGGCCCAAATTCTTCTCGGCTCCCCTAGTATGATCCTAAGCCCAAACATAAAACAAATTTAGTCCAACAAACAACAAAAATATAGATCTCTAGCCCATTTTGAACCCTTCAAAAACATGAATTCTTGTTGGTTTCATATTTTAATTACCAAAACAGCTATCATTAAGTAGTTAAAAAGTAATTGACAAAATTTGAAGTACATAATATGATGAGCTTAAACTTGTCAAATTAAAAAGATACAAAAAAAAAAAAAAAATCATAAATGGTGGGAAGTGAGGGGGAAAAATATTGAAAAGAGACCGTTATCTTTTGTAATCGAACCATACTTAATTACATTTAAAGTAATGAAGGAGTTAATGAATTTTTTTTAAAAAATAATAATTAGGCAAACTAAAATTTTAATGAAAGAAAGAGCTTCAAATCAATTTTTTTACTAGCTCGTAACTCTTTGTATATAAATATAGACGCATTTAGTTATAAACTTATAATTAGATTCATATTAAAGGTTCTTATCTAATTTTATAATATTACTTTCTATCATTTTTATCAATTCTTGAAAAATCTTGTAAGGATAACATTTGCAAGAGATGTAAATTAATTACTCATTATTAATTGCTCTATTTTAGTTAAAAGAAAATAAAATGTTGTTTGCTGAATTATCTATATACTTATGCTCCGTTTGTTTCAATGGAAAACTTTGTGTAAAGATAGTTTTCCATATTTTCTAGTGTTTGGTAGCATAAAAAAAGACAAGTCAAAGGAAAACTATCTTTGATCAACATAAAAAGTATGACTTATTTTTAAAAATTGTTTTCCATTAAATTTTTTTGGAAAACAACTATATCTCACAACAAGCTAAATAAGGGAAGTTAGGAGATTGTTTTTCAACTCATTTAAAGTTGCTACCAAACATTAGAAAATGAGATAATTTTATAGAAAATATTTTTTGAAAAATGATTTATTTTCTAGAAAACATCATTGCTGAAACAAACAGAGCGTTAATTAATCATCTTTCTTAACGTAATTTTTGTTATTGTCATGTATGTAATTTATTCCCTATTTATAGTTTTCATGTAAGTTACTAAAGTTGAGTTATTATGAAGATATAATGAAAAGGAATAGGCAATTTTTAGAATATAGTACGAATTTTCATTGAAATTTATACTTAGATTAATAATAGTTTTTTTTTTATATTACAAATACGATAGGTGTTTTTCCCCTTCTTCTTTCTTTTAAAGAAAACTTGGAACTAGCTAGTTTTTGCTGGGCTTCAAGTAGAATTAGTAGAAGTGATCATTTTATGGCTTGACATAGTTCTGAATAGGTTAGAAATAATTTAGGTGATTCACACAAAATTAGAGTATGTGAAATCTAATTGTTATGATATTTGCACAAACTTACAACGTAATTAGAATATAATTAGCTTCTAACTTCATTCATATGGATGGATACATTTAAAAATAAACATAATTAGATGCATATTAAAATTCTTACACAAGTTTAATATTATTAATGGTCATTCCTATATTTTGTCAACTCTTAAAAATCCTTGTAACAATTTTATTTGGTAAAACATGCAAATTGTTCATTCTTGTTTATTTTATGTTTGAAAAGACAGGAGAATTTTTTTTTACTTACTTCTTAACTTAATTTTTGTTATTGTAATGCAATAATTCTTTTTTTGTGTGTTCATTTTCAAATAATATATGAATATATAACCTAGTTTTAGAGCAGGATATACGTTTACATTAAAATTCATAATTTGTCCAATTATAATTTTTTAAGGAAACTTGAATTAGTTTTAAAAAGATTAGAAGTGGTTTCATATGGGATCTACATAAAAGGGGTTAGAAATAGTTTTAGGTGGACTTAAAATAGTTTTGAATAGGTAATATACATTCAAAATTTTACATATATATATAATAAACTTTTACATGTAATGACACTTTAAATTTTAAATTTTACATATATGTATAAATTTTAAGTTCAGATGCATAATTTACATGTAATTACACTTGATGAAAAATGTGAGATAGAATGACTTCTTTTTTCTTTTTTCTTTTTTTTATAAATTTTTATAAATGAGAGATGTAATGACAGTTGACACAAATTGAAGCCTCCTTTCCTCTCAAAAAAAAAATTGAAGCCTTCTTTAAAATATAGAGACACTTGGCATCAAATTAGTGGGAAATTAAAAAGGAAACTTGGCATCAAATTGTGGGCAATTAAAAGGATACTTTGCACAAAATTGGAGTTGATTTAGAATCTAATTTCAATTCTAAATTAAACTTTCTTTTAGTTTTCATTTTAATTTAATATACATAATGATTTGGATTTTTATTCAACTTTCACTCTAATATATTATACACATAACTACATTTATAGAGGGGAGGGGCCTAATGATGGTTGTAGTAAATAGACAAATAGGTAATCCTATTTGACATAATTCTTTCTATTAAATAATAAAAAGAATACTCCTTATCTTTAGTCTTTTTTTGAACCGTAAACATACCTACATACATGTCCATGGTGACATACTAAATCACAGGATGGTAGAATCATGATAAAAGGCTCATATTTAATTTTTATTGTGAATTGGATAGAAAAGAAAGTTCACACCTGCCATGTAATACAAGATTTCATACCGAATCATATAATTAATTTTGTGCTTTTAAGAGTCTTTTGGAGTAATTTTACTAGAGTAGTTTGGGTTGTTGCTTTATCTTCAATTTTAGATAGCTTATATAATCCTCTTCAATTTTCTGGACTGTCTTAGGGCGTTTGAATCCAAGTTTTCCACATGGAGAGAACTAAGCAATTGCATTGAGTTACAAGACTCTTGACCTTTCTTTGTTATCAAAATGTTGTGTGGAAAAGAAAAGAAGAAGTAGAAATCCCGTGTTTGATTATGTTGAGTGAATAGAAAACGATAAATTAATTGGCTTAAGACAAAATAGAATCCCAATTTCAGTTTTAACCTACTAAACTTAATGCCATAGATTCGGATTCACAACTTATTGTTCTCTCTTCTTTGTAGGTCTGAGGCCGAATGTATAAAAGACGTTGTGGAAGTGATATTAAATAAATTGACTAATGCATTCTCAGCACATACCTGGGGACTAGTAGGAATAGAATCCCGAGTCGAGAAATTGAAGTCACACTTAGCTATAGAGTCAAATGATGTTCGCATGATAGGAATTTGGGGGACAGGAGGAATGGGTAAGACAACTCTTGCAAGAGTTGTTTATGAAATGGTTTCCAAAAAATTTGAAGCTTGCTGTTTTATTGCTAATGTTAGGGAAGAATCTAAAAAATGTGGTTTGTGTAAATTACAAACAATACTTTTGGAAAAACTTTTGAAGCCTAAAAATTTGAATGTAGAAGATGTTTATGATGGAGTTCTCATGATCAAGAACAGGTTACGTAACAAAAAGATTCTTCTTGTTCTTGATGATGTAACTGAATTAGACCAATTGGAGAAGCTAGCAGGGGAGCATTGCTGGTTTGGTTTAGGTAGTAGGATTATTATAACAACAAGAGATAAGCATTTGTTGGTGTTGCATGAAGTAAAGGAAATATATGAGGCTGAAGTCTTGAAAAATGAGGAAGCTCTTCAACTTTTTAGTTTGAAAGCTTTGAAAATGGACCATCCACCCGAAGATTGTGGAAAGCTATCTCAAGCTTTTGTAAATTATTCTAAGGGTCTTCCTTTGGCCCTTGAAGTTTTGGGTTCTTTCTTGTTCGGAAAAAACATTGATGAATGGAAAAATGGATTGGATAGGCTCAATGAATTTCCTGAAAGAAGAATTCTCGATGTGCTTCAAATAAGTTTTGATGGGCTACAACCAACCGAAAAGGAAATTTTCTTAAATATTGCATGTTTTTTTAATCACATGTATCGAGATGTTGTCATAAAAATACTAGACAATCTTGGGCTTTATCCTAAAATTGGATTAAGGGTTCTCATTGATAAATCTTTAATAAAATTGCATGAAAATCAATTGTGGATGCATGATTTATTACAAGAATTGGGCCGAAATATAGTTCATCAAGAGTGCCCTAAAGACCCCGGGAAACGTAGTCGATTGTGGTTGTTTGAAGATATTGACAATGTGTTGACAAAAAATACGGTAAGGCGCTATTGAAAGAAACTAAGCATATATCTTATTTTATTATTCAACTTAATTTTTTTTATAAAAAATTATATGGAGTTTAAATTATATTAGTCTAGTAATAATATAATACATTTTATACTGATCCCTCTTATTCTTATTAATAGGGAACAGAGGCAATTCAAGGCATAGTACTAAAGTTGCATAAACCAAAAAAGGTATATTGGAATCCTGAAGCCTTTTCAAAGGTGGGAGATCTAAAATTGCTTAAAATTTGTGGTGTTCAACCTATGCATGATCTCAAACATCTTCCTAATAGCTTAAGAGTTGTTAATTGGAAAGGGTACCCTTCAAAATCGTTGACATCAAGTTCTCAATCAAAGGTAATTTAGGTACCTTTATACTACTTTTTTTTTAATATAATAAGTTTGTTTGTAGAAACTAATTGTTTTACCCTCTTTTTTTTCTTTTTCTTTTTTGGCTTTTAACAGAGTTTTGAGAATTTGAAATTCATTGGGCTGAGTAAATCTCCAAAATTTATTGAAGTTCCAAGCATCATTGAAGTCCCAAATCTTAAGAGATTGGTTCTTAAAAATTGTATAAATTTACGTAGGATTCACCCATCAATTGGAATTCATAAAAAGATTACTACTCTTAATTTACAGGGATGCAAGAACCTCACAAGTCTTCCAAGGAAGTTTGAAATGGAGTGTCTCACGAAACTTTATCTTTATGGTTGCTCAAAAATAACAAAAATTCCAGAATTTGGGAGAAACATGAAACGTGTACGCTACCTTTATTTGAGTGGTACTGCAATTACAACACTACCCACGTCGATTAAGCATTTGACTGCCCTTTTTTGGTTGGATTTACGTAATTGCAAAAATCTTGTGCATTTACCTGATACCCTTTTTAATTTAAAGTTGATTGTAATAGTCCATCTTGAAGGATGCTCAAAACTGGATAGACTGCCAGAGAACCTAGGGAATGCCAAAAATCTAGGGTGTTTGCATTTGAGCGAAACTGCTATAAGAAAGGTCCCTTCTTCCATTGGTCTCTTAAAACGTCTTGGTTCGCTAGATTTCAGAGGATGCAAGTGGTTATCATCTAATAAATGGTGGTATGAGCTCCTCCCGTTTTATTCAATGCCAACAAGTCCTCATCCCGTCGACTTGCTATTCTCTTCTCTATCTCTATCACCTGCGTCTTCTTTGTCCTGGTTGGATTTACAAGACTGCAATCTCAAGGCAATCTCCAATGATATTGGTTCCTTATTCAGTTTACGCGGTTTGGATCTAAGTGGAAATGATTTTGTTTGCCTTCCGGAAAGCATCATTCGACTTTCGAAATTGGAATGGATGGACTTGAATAATTGCACAAGTCTTCGGTCATTGCCAAAGCTTCCATTGAATATTCGAAGCGTTTACACAGAAGGTTGTATAATGTTACCAGATCCATTAAATTCAAGCGGTTCATGGGAGCCATCTGATTGTGAGGAGTCAAGTGAGTACAAGGACTGTGATGAGGGGTTAAGCGATTGGGACGAATCTATCACCTGTGTCTTCTTTGGACAGCTTGAATTTAAAAGACTGCAATCTCAAGGCAATCTCCAATGATATTGGTTCCTTATTCAATTTATATAGTTTGGATCTAAGTGGAAATGATTTTGTTTGCCTTCCGGAAAGCATCATTCGACTTTCGAAATTGACATGGATGATCTTGAAGAATTGCACAAGTCTTCGATCATTGCCAAAGCTTCCATTGAATGTTGAACTGGTTGCGGCAGGAGGTTGTATCTCACTGGAAATGTTACCAGATCCATTAAAACCAAGCGATTCATTGGAACCATCTCTCGGTCTTCAAAATTGCTTTCAATTGGCTGACAATCAAAGCTGCGTAGACTGGTTTATCTCAGGGATAAAAAAATCCCTCAAGCTCTCTCCCTCTCTCCCTCTCTCAGTCCTAAAACCCAAGCCTTATTATCCACATGCCATTGTTATTCCTGGAAGTGAAATTCCTGAGTGGTTTAGCCACCAAAGCGTGGGGAATGAAGTGAACATAAAACAACCTTCTCATTTGTGTTTTGTACCCGTGATGATGATTCGTATCCCTCTCTTGCATTTTTATTGATAGCCAATGGAAAAAGAATTAGTATTGATTACTGTCCCTCAATTGATAAGGTTTCATCAGATCACGTTTCGCTAGTCTATGTGGTTCCTGAATTCTTCGACGAGGAATCAAATAAATTATTGTGGGAAGGTGACGTGAATGGATTCAGTCAGATTAGAATTAAAATTGAAAGCTGGGGTGTCAAGGTAAAAAAATGGGGGCTCCGTATGATATACAAGGAAGACATAGAAGATCTTGACCAAACAATGGTCCAGAATAGCAACAGCAACATCACTCCTTATGATGGCATGGATGTTCTCCATCATAATTTCAGCAATTCGTCGATGGCAGAGGAATGTCACAAAGTCAAGCGCAGCCGTGATGATTACAATGGGGCTGGACCCAGTGGAGAAGGAAGCTCAAAAAGGATTAAAAGGCACACAGAAACCAATGGTGACTCTGATTCTGAGGAGCCAAGCGAGTACAAGGACTGTGATGAGGAGTTAAGCGATTGTGAAGAATCTAATGAACGTAACCCTGATGGTTAATGAACTTTTCAGTAAGTCACTGTCTTTCCCCTGTTGGTTTCTGCATTTTCTTTTTCTTTTAGCGTACATTTTTTAATGGATTGCCCACCACATGTTTGAGTAGAGTTGTCAATGAGACTCCTAGCGGTTTGACAACAAAGAATGGCAAGAAAATGCTTTTTTTGGTGTTTTGAAAGCATGCTTTTAATGTGATTAAAAGTGAATAAACATCAAAACTGGAAGTTTTTGCTGCCAAATCTCATCTTAAATAGACGTATCTTTTTCCTTTGCATTTTCTTAGCTAGACTTTTTTTTCTCCATATTCTATTTTTTCCTCTCCAGACATTTAGGAGCTTAACAGAATATAAATAGTGTCAAGTTTGGATGGAAAGGGTGCTATAGCCTATCACATGTATTGCCTCCATCTGTAATATAATTACCTCATTTATCTGTGATATTAATACTTTAAAACTCATTTTATAATTGCTTTTCAATTATGGAAGTGTTTGACATATGATTATTGTTCTTTGGCTCTTGATATTCTTGAAATTTTCCAGGTTGTTTCGGATCATGACCAAGTTCAACCCCCCATGCCCATCTCACATGTTCATCTTTATACTAATTAGACCCAAGCAGGCAAGCAAGTATTTAACAAGATTGAAAATGGGAGAAGGTAGCATGCTTAGATTTCTAAACCCCACTTTACTTGTTATTGTCGTTTTGATGCATTCCGCCTACAATTTAAGTTTTGTCACAGTTTCGTCATTGTTTTGCCATTTTAGCCTGATTTATTACATCTCATAGTAAATTGATAATATACCTTTATAGACATCCTAGTATATACATATGGTTCCAATTTTTTTGCATGTCAATAAAGGGGTGTCCTATGAAACTGTTTAGTTTCTGTAAATGTCATGGCAGATGTGCTAGTCAAAGATACTTTTAGCCCGGGTGGAATTCTAGATTCGTTTGAAAACTCTATAGCCAAAATGATTCTAAGAGAATTTTACAAATTCATGTTTCTGTTGCTGACAAGCTCATAAGGTCTCATTTTAAATCTGGTGCTTATTTGGTTGAAAAGGATGCTGGCTGTTGCTTAGCAGAAATCGTAGAAGCCATGCCAGCAGATCCTTTTTTGATCTCACTAGCACAACCGTAAGTGAAGACCTTGAGCATTGGAGCCATTTTGTAGGTTACAATCACCTTCTAAAATTATCGTCATTCTTTGGAGGATTTTATTGAATTTTCTTCTTGTGAGGGCAGAATTGAGAAGACTTGTGAGGACTTTTTTCTTGTGCGTCAAAGATGCAGAAACCTTAGACCTTTGTTTTTTTCCCTTGTCATCTAGAGAAATCTGGTTTGGTTTGATCTGTCCATTAGAAGTAATTTCATTCAGCCTTACTTGATTTAGGCATGGATGAAGAGAAGTCAGGGCAATTTAGAGAACTGAGTTCATTTCTCCTTGCTCTTTGAAGTGGTGGTTGGCTCAGTAGTTGAAGGATCCAAATTTTCAAAAACAGGAATATATTCTGTTTTCTAGATTGATGTTTAAGGGTGCAAAATATCTTCCAAAGAAGTGCTAATGCTTTGTTTTGCAGGTCTGCAAAAGTCTCTAATGCACAGCAAGCAGATCAGAGTTATTGCAGAAAAGTCCCAAGTAATTGCAGAAAAGTACCAAGGCAGGTGTGTCAAGTTGTGGAGGGTTGTAGGTGTTGCTGACAATTTAGGGACTCTAGCAGAGATAGTGTGAACGGGTGGTTTTGGCTTTGTAGCCAAATCAAATGCTGGCAGGCTGGTGCAGTTCTTCCCTGTGCAACCAAATGGCATGCAGCTAGATGCCACTTCGTTTGGAATGCATTAACTAAGGCTACACAGCTTGGTTTTTGTAGACTTGTTTCCATAATTTCTAAGAGTGGAGGAACTTCTTTTGAGAAGAAGGTTTCCTTGGCAACTTGCTGTGCTGATTGAAGACCACCAGTGCATGGAAGTTGGAGAACACTAGTGGTTGTATATTTTGTGCATAAGAGAGTTGCCACAGATGTTGGGGCCTTGCTGTTGCTTCAAAGTCTTTTGAACATTTTTGGACTCTACTACCAGCCAACGCTTCAGACATTATTGTATTAATTAACCATACCCAAAAAGAAAAAAGAAGACAAAAAGAAAGAAGTTAAATTAACACCTTTTTTGGACTAATTTAAGCTATGGCATGCAACTACATGCAATTATTAACATTGTAAGACATCATATAACAGATTCATGTCCTTGCGTGGAAATCATATTCAACTCTCCTTTTAATTCAAATAAGAGCAATTGAATTAACTATCTAATGGCTCTGACCGATTAACATGCTTTTTGTTTGTGGCCTTCAAATGGATTGTTCTGTTAAACTTCTATCAAATATAGAAATTGAAATTTCTCTTCCTTATGTAAAGGTTGTTATATACTTCGATTGTTTTTATTATTCCCCACAATAATTCAAAATATTTCATCTGTGTCTTTTGGGTCACATTAAATAATTTCTTAACAGAAAATTTTAGCTCCAGCCAAAGTTACATTAAATAATTTTTAACATAAAGACTTGACTCAAATTGGCTAGAGGGTAATGATAAAAGAAGATAAATGAAGTTTAGAATAGCGTACTTTTTGTTTGTTAATGGAAGGTTGAAATTTGCTTAATTGATTTCCAATTTAAAAGGATTTATAGAGCAAAATCATCTAGTCTTTTCAAGCAAAAAAAAAAAAGTTAATTTCTGCTATGCTGCAAAACATGAGCAATTGATTTCATCCAAGGTTAGGCAAAACATATTAAGAAATGATAAATCTCATTGGTACTTGTCTTTTTGTTCAATAAATATCATCATTGAAGCTCTCAGATAGCTCATGATGCAAGTCCACTTGCAAAGTCAAAAATTTTTCTTGAAGGGTTCCCATTGAATTTTTAGATTACATTTTCAATCTTCAGATATTATAGATTCCCCAAAAAAGAAATCTTCAGATATTAAAATTAAACAGTTACATCTAAAATCAGCAATAAGTCTTCAACTACCTTCTAAATCCAACCCCACCCCCCCCCCCCTGCCCCAGCCCTCCTTCATTTTCCCTTTTTCTCTTTCTCTTTTTCAACGAACACAACGAGCATTCTCTTCCTGTCCTATCCCTAACGATTTTTGGGCATTTGCTATACCTTCTAGATCTGCAATACAACAAATCACATAAACTACATTACACATCGAAAATCAGCTATTCTATAACAATCATCAATGCATTAATGGAAGGGAAACATGTCAAAGGTTTGATCACATGACACAAATTATTTTATTTTATTTTATTTTACTTTCAAAGAACTTGGGTGCAATCATGAGACCAAGATTAGCTTCTTCTTCTTCTTTTTTATTTATTTTTATAATAAGCATGAGACCAAGTTAGCAATTGTTTGAAAAGATCAAACCAAAATATAGAATCAAGTGAAATGTCTAACAATTCTAAGTTTAAAAATTTTACAATGTAAAATACTTGATTGGACATTGAAATTCTCTCTAAACCAGTTGTATTCCCTGAATTTATATTTCTTAGTCCTTCTAAAAGATGTAGGAGTCAAGCCCATTGTAACTTCCAGTGAAGTTATAAAAGGAAGACTAGGAAACAGAACCCTCAAAAGTAATTAAGAGTGAAATTGTTATCTTGTTCTATAGAATTTGTAATATATCCCATCTTCTCTGCTACCCATAAATGGCACAAAGAAATCAAAACTCACCAAAAAACTGTGTGAAAATGCGCGTGAAGAAGTTCATGTTGCGGGAAACATTGTAGGCCATGGCAGGCGGAAGAGGTTTCACAATGATGTCAATGCTAAATACTCGTTGAAGAAACTGCATACACAAAACTCAAAAAAAGTATCATATCACAAAATTATGAACGGATTTAGATGCAAAATTATACAAAGTAAGCAAATGAAAGAAGAAAAGAGGAGTAAAAATATAATTGAGAGCCAAACAAACATAGATGCAAACTGTATAATCCCAAGCAATGAGTGATGGATAGGCGATAAAAGTGTCAATCAACAGAAAAACAGAACATGACAATGAAGACCATATCAATTAATTGATATCCATCCTACAGACATGCCCTTGCCATAATAACAATGTGGATATTGATGGCATTCACACACAAACCAAAAATCCCTCAATCAATTTCAGTGATCTACATCATAGAAGGCACAAATATGTAACCTCACTTCACAAAACTGAGGCTTCAACCATATTAAGAATCAACTATATGAAGCCTCAATAATAAGAAGCTTCAACCTCATGTTAGTTGCCTTACCACTTATAACAAAAGCTTAAACAATTAAGAAATAGTAGATTTAATCATCTAACCATTATTATAACACTTTCTCTCACAAGTGGGTCAATACTCCCCTTTAATAAGTAGAGCCCAGCAGATTTGATTTTGAACTTTTTTTAATTGAGACAGTAGAACAAAGATAGGGTTAACTCAAGACCACCTAATTTGATACTATAATAAACTATCAGATGTCCCAAAAGCTTAAACTGTTAGAAAATAGTGAGCTTAATTATTTAACTATTACTCTAATTGCTTGAAACAAAAATGATCTGCCATGGTCTATCAACTTGAAACTCTATATTGGGTCAAAGTTCTCATCCACTACAAGAATAAATTTCTTCTTTCTTTCCTTCTGCTTTCAGTTTTCCCTGCTGGGTAGAAGTTATCAACCACTACTACAATGGGTTATCCCCAGTTGTATTTCTAATTTGGTTTATTATAGTAATACTGAGGCTTTGAGTAGTTTAACCCAGTGATATCATAGAGTTGCAACACATTGGCCAACTGGTAGGAGTTCACATTCCCAATTTATCCATAAACAAATTAACAAGCTCTCATATAACACATAACTCAAATCTATTTAAACACAATTGAGAACAACCAGGAATCCCCAACACTGCAAAAGGGTACACTACTAATGACAAAGATATGAACTTTAAACAACCAATAGCAAGTAATCAGGAAAACTAAGAATTGGGTAACCAAAGATACACAAATTAAACCACGTAATCCAGAATTTTCTCTACTGGGTAACCAAAGAAACACAATTTAAAGCAAGTAATCAAGAAACTAAGAATTGGGTAACCAAAGAAACACAATTTAAAGCAAGAAATCAAGAAACTAAGAATTGGGTAACCAAAGAAACAAACTTTAAAGCAGGAAATCAAGAATTCTCTCAACTGGGTAAGCATAACATTAAAAACAAAAACCAAGAAACAAAAATGACAATCAAGAAAATAGAGACCTGGTAGTTACGTTGAAAGCTGTAGCGAAGCTGGGGGTCAATCTTGACGAGGGAATCATCATGGTCGTGGCGTTTGGACTTGTCTTTCTTCTTGCGAGGCACGTGCATCACTGACTCGGCTCCAGGCTGCTGCTTTGTGACTTTGAGCTTCGCGTCTTGGAACTGTTCCGTGGCTTCCTCTTCGCCCCTCCATGGCGCCGATGACTCAACTTCTTCTTCCCAATTGCCATTTTTATTCAATCGGAGTTTACAGAGAGAGAGAGAGGTGCAGTGTTGTTTGAATAGGTAATAAGGTTTGTGTTGGGCTATGTGGGTTATTATTGCTTGCAGTCTATGTTAGGTTAAAGCCCATTCCTGTTTAGTGTAACCTTTAAATAGGAGGGCATAGTTATAGTCTAATTGATGAAGATTATGATTTAATATTACAGATACAACTATTTTTAAAATAGTAGACTTATCAGTTTTTTATTTATTCTTACATGGGTCCTATTTTTATTTACTTATCTAGTTACTTTGACAATTGTAAAATTTTTTGTACATTTGGACTTCTTGTTTTCATGAATATGATGTTTTGGAACTTTAATGCATGCATATGTAACTTTAAGTATACCTTTAAATCTATAAGTTCCTAAAAGAAACTAATTTATAAGTTCTCAAAAATGTGAGTTAATAATGATTGCTTAGGTCAAGTCTCCAAATTAGTTTTTGGTGTAATAAGGTTTTGGGGGAATCTAGATGCACTTTAGTATTTAGATTCTCCTTAAGCTATTTGCAATAAAACATGAGAATGTATCTTTTCAAAATTACTGTAATTGTAAATATTTATTTAAATTAAATGATGTGTCAATTAGTAAATATTCAAAGGAAATTGTTTGTGCAACTCAAAATTGATGGTGCAAAAATGGAGAATGGAAATCTGGTTATTTTCACATGTTAGCCCCTCTGGTGTGTCCAATTCTTGGAGTTCCATGTTGTTGATTAGAAGTGTACCCATATTTGAGTTTATATGCACTTCTCTTGCTATCTTTTAGACAAGAGACCTAGCTTTGGCATATAGCCTTATCAATACCATACATGTGCTAACATGCATCCTATCTTGTCTCAAGGGTGTAAATTTGGTTCAAACTTCAAACCGTTCAATTTTGCTTTGACCCATTTATCTTTCCTCCTTCACTGGACTTTTTGCTATTGGGCTTTTTATAGCCATCTGTGAACATTGGTTTCGGCCCATTGATACTTAGCATATTTTGTGATGATAGAATAGTAAAATTTGTAAAATTTAATATAATCCATGACTAAATCCAAGATAGACAAACGAAGGAGTTGTACAAGTTGATTCAGACAAATCTCTTGAAAGTTTCAGCATGAATATGAGGTGCATTACAAATGGAATGGCTGAGTTCTTATCCCAAGAAAAGGACCATGAAAACTTGATTTTTCTCAATCCTTGTCTCCATTGTGAATTTTTTTTTACCACAATGATGATATAATGGCAAAAAATTTCCACTATACAATGTTGGACGACAAACTATGGTGGTTGTTAATTTGATTTGATAATTGTTCAACTGTGCATGTCACTTTTTTGCCTTTTTCTATGCTGTTGTTGTTGATGTTTAATGCCAAGCTGTTGATGATTTAAAAAGGAACCCATGATTTGCAATCACCAGAAGAATAATTGTTTTTTTTTTTTATAGGATTTAAAAGTCAATGCTAATTTCCTTTTGATTTATTTGAGTTTAAATTAAGATTGGTAGCTTTGTTTTTTTGTTTTTAAAAATTAAGACTGACAACTTTCAGTTTTAGAATTTAATAACTTTTTTTTTCTTTATTTCCATGATAATATTCCCATAAAAAGTATTTTTTAAGTTAAAAAAAAAAAACAAAATTGAAGAGAAAATATTAATGAACCAATGTAAAAAATATTTGAATTTATATAGTAAATATTCAAGGTAAATATATAGTATAACCCTTAAGAGCTACATTTTTTCTATGTGACTTACTGGTGTTATAATGAATTCATTATAGAGTTTATATAGTTATCCAAAAAAAAAAACATATAGAGTTTATATAGTTACCAAACTTTAAGGTTTAGTTTGTTATAATTTCTAATTTTTAGGGTTTAATTTGAACCACCTCTGAAGTATAGGGTTTAAAATGTATTTTGCTCTAAGATTTATTGACATTTGTTGCCTATTTATTTCTCAATATGGCAGACCACTTTTCTTTAGTCCTACTGACTAGTTTTTTTCTCTTCTTATTTTAACATAATAAGACATTATTGTTTTGTTGAGAACTTTGTAACTCAATTGCATTATCTAGTTTCTCACCCCAAAAAAAAAAAAAAAAAAAATTGCATTAGCTAATCTTATTTAGCAGAACCAGAACTTGAAATCCTCGTTCACCACTTTTTAGTAACAATTGAATTTAAAAAATAAAAACGCTTATAGTACAACACATTGTATTTCTTATTGAAAAGCAGGGGGACTATAATCTGATCACTTTTTCCTACTCCTATTCTATGTTCTCATCAATTCGCCATCCAAACATAAGGTTATGTACATAAAAAATGATAATTTATCCATTTGGTAGAACAGTTTTAATTGGGAATGTCTTCTGGTTTTTCTTTCATAGCAACTTTTGAAATTAATTAGGACCCCACTATCAGTTGCCATCTTTTGAAGTTTCATGTGCATAGAACTGTGGTGGATCTACCAATCCCTATAGATAAGTTATACCTACTGCATTTATTGCTAAGAAAATGTAGATATAAGTAGTAATAACTACTACATTGAACAAAAAGACACAATTTCCATTTCCCAGCAATGCAATTAGTTGGATAGTAAACTTTTTCTGCCCAAATTGGTAGTATTAAGGACTAAAGATGGTCACCCCACATTATGTTTATTTAGTAATTCTCAGTAGTATAATTCATCGAATAAAAAATTTGTAACAACTGAAAAAAAAAAAAAAAAAAAGATATATATATTTATATATATATATATATATGAAAGGAAAATCCCAGCTCCAATAATCTCAAGTAAATAATAAATGTATGACAAAACAAGAGTTGTGGTAAAAAAAATACAGGCAAAAAAAAAAAAAAAAAGAAAAAAAAAAGAATGAAACCTCTATGGACAAAAGGGTCTACCAAGGCGAGCCCTGTGACTTGGGATAGCGAAGTGCCTTATTCTCCCTTCTTGTTCTGTCAAATACCCTTCACAAAGAAAAGCCTTAGAGAACTTGTCCTCCACAACTCTATCAACATCATGCACAAACACATCAGTCTCACCCTTCTCTCTATTCCTAGCCATCAATCCAGTTGTGTATATAGCACTCATTCTTCCTGGGGGATTATCATGGTACCCAGTAGGTGCATCCACCATGATCAAGTCCCATTCTATGTCATACACTTCACTTGGAAGAGAGAGAGAGAGAGGACGGGCGGCTGAATGAGAAAGAGATGCTAGGGTTTTAGTTTTAGATGTTTAGTTTTATGTAAATTCAAAACGACGTCGTTTTGATAATAGAAATTTAAAAAAAATGAAAAAAAGCTGTTTTGAAGGTTAGAACGTGAGACAAGAGCTTGAAAAACACACTGAGGCAACATACATTTTTCAATGTATTCTTTCTATATATATATATATAATTAATTAATTAAAACTCTTTCAATAAGAAGCGACTGTTTAACTATATAAGTTTATACCATAAGACTTTTGTGCTTTTGCCCCTTGATGTACTAGAAAGTTTTTCCACCTTTTTAAAACTTTCACGAATCAAATTATTGACTGAAAGTTGTCCATACCCATTTCAGATTGTGACCGAGCAAAAGCTTAAATGAACCAAATGACCTATCTCTAACTTAATTGGGTTAGACCTTGTTAAAGAGACTCAACATGAATTAGAATTGAAGGACAGCAGTAGACATTAGAGAAACCTGACCATACAACAAACTTGATTATATAGTACCAACCATAACATCTGAGGGAAATTTGTCTTAACAGTACACAGACTTGAGAAGGCAAGCAACAATGTAGACAAGGTTGAAAAATGTAGAAGGTAGCCTACTTAGGTAAGCCCCCCTGTTGTACTTGCTATCATTGTCGTGTTATATCTATAAATTAAGTTTTCTCACATTCTCGAATGTATAAAATTTCACAATGGAATGATGCTACACTTTGATAATCATTGTCATTCATTTTTGAAAATTTTAAAATTTTTATATAATATTTGGGGTTTCCCTTAGATAAATCAAAAGAATCTGCATCTTTTAATAGGTATTTAAAGATATCTTTTAATAGGTATTTAAAGATATCTTTACACTTCGTCTTTGGAAACAGGACTTGGTTAGGGAGCAATACTCTCTTGAAGTTGCTGCTCAATTTTTAGCCACCCCTATCTCAAGGTGAGGAGCTACTAATAAGCTGATATAGCCTCAATGTAAGACATGGTTGATATAAGGTCATAATTAAGCTATTATTGAAAGTGGGGGGAATTCAGGTAATGAATTCTCAAGGGACGGTCATAGCTCTTAGATGGAGGCATCTGTGGGGATTGAAGCTTCCTTTGAAGTTTATAATTTTTGTGCGGAAGTTTTGGCATGAAGACTCATTACCACATAATAGTGAAATGAAACATAGTGAGTGATAGCGTGTGTTATGCAATAAAAAAGAGGAAAACTAGGATTATTTATTCCTGAAGTGCACTCTTGCTTGGGCTGTATTGTTTGGATTAGATTTGAGCCTTAGAACTAAATTCATTTCTCCTTGCTCTTTGAAGCAGTGGTTGGCTCAATGGATAGAGGATCCAAAATTTTAAAAATAGGAACATTTGGTGTTCTCTAGATTGATGTTTAAGGGTGCAAAACAATCTGCTTAAGAAGTTCTAATGCTTTGCTTTGCAGGTATGCACAAGTCTTTAATGCACAACAGCAAGATCAGAGTAACTGCAGGAAAGTACCAAGGCAAAAGTGTCCAGGTGTGGCTAACTATTGTGGGACACTAGCAGAGATGGAGGGTGGTTTTGGTTATGTAACCAAATCCAGTGCTACCAGTCTATTGTTGTTCTTCCATATGCAACCAAATGGCTTGTAGCTAGATCAGACGCCCGGCTATACAGCTTGGTTTTTGCAGACTTGTTTCGATAATTTGAGAAAGAAGGTTCCTTGGCAACTTGATATGCTGATTGAAGACCTCAAGTGAATAAAATTTGGAGAACACTAGTGTTTGTATATGTTGTGCATAAGAGAATCACTGTAGATGTTGGGTCCCTAGCTACTCTTGCTTCAAAGTCTTATAAACATTTTTGGACTCTACTACTAGCCAACTCTTCTGACATTATTGTATCAGAAAACCAAACCCAAAAAGAAGAAGAAGAAGAAGAAGAAGTTATCTTCACACCTTTTATGGACTAATGCCTTTGGCACATGTCTGCATGCAATCATTAGAAGCAACAAATCCTTTTCCTCTGCAATTTGTTAGTTGGATTTTTCTTTTCTTTCTTTTATTCCTCCCGTCATCTTCTTTTCAGACATTTAGGAGTTTAGTAGAATATATATAATGTCAAGTTTGAATGGAAATGGGTGCTATCACTTGATTTTATCATCAGCCTGTAACATGAATAGCATTGCTCTTTAATTATGCATGTTTTTACAATAGAACTTTTGTGCTTTTGACATGCTTTTAAGGCCTCTTTCTAACAGTGTGATTTATTTGGTTTAAAAAGTATACTGGCTGTTGCATACTAAGAATTGTAGAAACCAAGCGAGCAGGTCTGTTGTTGATCTTATTGACACAAGCTTCAGCGGGGACATTGAGCTTTGGAATCAGTTGTGTAGGCTATAATTACCTTCTAAACTACTAAACTAATCAGACTTCATTAGCAGTACAAACTAATCAGACATTGCTACTAAACTACCAAACTACAAAACTTGGCTTTAACTACCTTCCAGCTATACTTAACAATCAAATACACAGTAGACTCCAATTTGATCAAATTTGTCTTTCTAATTTGCTATGCATGAAAGGAAAATGTTTGAAACAGCAGGACCGGCCATCGTCTATCACTTGAAACTCTAGTGTAGTAGTGTAGTACAGTTGTCCCTAGAAAAAAAATGACTTTAAAAAGTAGCGCATGAGCAAATATGCTAAAAAGATGAAAGCTTAAAGCAGATCCAACACGCACTCAGCCAGTCAGCCATTGTATTATAGACTACAGTTCTCATTAACTAGTATAGATTTGTTCTTTCTTTTCTGTTTATTAGTTTTCTCTGATGGGAAGAAGTTCTCATCCTCTACTAATAATTTGGTTTGTTGTGGTAATACTGAGGTTTTAAGTTCCTTAATTCAGAGTCATACTCATATCACAGAGTTACAAAACATTGTCAACTGCTAAGAGCTCACATTCCCAAATGATCCTTAAACAATAACGACCTCTCATATAACACATAACTCAAATCTATAAAAACACAATTAAGAACCACCACGAATCCCCCAACACTGCAAAAGGGTATACTACTAATGACAAAGACACGAACTTTAAATAACCAATAGCAAGTAATCAAGAAACTAATAAATGGGTAACCAAAGAAACACAATTTAAAGCAAGTGTGGCTTCCTCATCAGCAAAAAAAAACCCACAAAATAGAGACCTAGTAGTTACCTCGACAAGGAAATCATCAGTCATTATCATCTTGGAACTCTTCTGTGGCTTCCTCTTTGCCCCTCCATGGCGCTGATGACATCAGCTTCTTCTTCTTCGCCGTTGTCATTTTCATTCAATTACTGTTACAGAAAGAGGGGTAGCGTTGTCGGAAACTCGGAATACGTTATAGAAAGAGTTATTACCGTGAGAATTGTTTGGCAAACCTATTGTTAACGCTTCTATCACACAAGCTCTATGAAAACCAAAATAAGCTCTTTACACAACTTGGACCAAAATCATATTAAAGCCAAGAAGGGCCAATTGGCCCAATTCGTGAACTCACCGTAAGACCAAACTGGCCTAGGCCTAGAAACAATCTTTAGTTTAACATAAGATTGGGCCCTATCCAAAATGAGCTCAGTAATACGAAAATGGCTAGGCCTTAAAGGATTGACTTTTGCTTTTAATAAGATTATGTCCAACCCAAAATGAGTAAAAAGTTCAAAAACCGGCGTTCGGTCATAAGTGTTGGAGCCTAACCAATAACGTAAACGTTGAGCCCGCAACTACATAAACCCAACACTTCTGGACCTGGTCAAGAAAAATATAATTGTACAAGAAGTTTGAATCGGGATAAATTTGAAACTTAGAGAACCAATTAAACCAAAGTAAAATTTTAAAAATGGAACAAATTTCAGTCAAACTTTAAGAGTTCAATTTGTATTTTAGCCTATAGTTTTTTTTTTTTTGGGAATCAATTGTGATTGATTTCAAGATGGAAAGATGACAAAATTTTCATCTCTTTGACGCCCCAAATCAGCAGGAGACCAATCTGCTATCAAGGACAGAAAAAAATCATGGGGTTGCTGCCACCAACCCTCCCTAGTTGACTTGTTTTATGTGGACTTAGGCTTTGTTTTAGTTCATACTTCATAGTTCATACAACCTTGGTTGCAGCAAGTCTTGCATAATGTGTGAACGTGAGAGAGAGAGGGATGAGTGTTAAGAGAGAGGAGTGAGAGAGAGGAGTGAGAAACACTAACTGGACGGGAGTCATTTTAACATATTGCCACATCCACTTTTATGGAGGACTTCCTGCAACCAAGATTGCAGCAAATCATTGCCCTTAAATATATGCCACAGATTGCTCCAACGCGATTACAGGTGATTGCCTATGAAGTTTTTGCAGACATCATTTGGAGAGTTGTGACAACCTTTTTTTATTTTACTTGTTCCTTTGCCAAAACAATTTGGCTGCAAAACTTAAGGTTACTAGGATATCCAATTCCCTACAAGAAGTTTCAAGACTGTTATGTGCAAAAATAATCAATTTCTAAGTTGACTATTGAAGCACCAAGAAGATGGGACACTGAACTACTGCACCAGTTATACTCTCCGGATGATATGGCTCTCATCAATCAAATCCCAATAACACTACCAGTGGGCTGGAATCAAATATGGCCACTTTAAAATCAAGTTTGCATATTTATTGGCTCTTCAGTAGGTCACCAAAGCAGGGTGAAAGATCAAGTATTGGTCACCACAGACAATTCTGGAACCTTATTTCTTGACTCACTCACTCATTTAGCCAGTATGATTTTTATGTTTTTAGTTTTTTATTGTTCTTTCTTAGATATTCTTAATTTCCAAATAGAGTATGAGGGGTTCGAATTTCTATTAAATAATTTAAAGAATTAACTTGCATGTGATTATTGGATGAAATAATTGGAATTTGATGATAGTATTGTATGCTACACATAGGAGCAACTGAGACTTGAAATGGCGGCAGAGATCGAGAAATTATGGCATGTTCTTTTATTTGATCTTACAGACACTATAGATGTTGATATATTCGGTTGGGAATCAATCTCGACGTGGTGTTTTCAATGATAACCTAATAATCTTATTCATACTCTGAAATCTATGAAAATGCAAGAAGTTGAAGTTACTCTAGGGGAACAGGTCGGTTCGAAGGCCCAATGGAACTAGGCCCATATAAGCAGAAGGAGGCCTTGTCATTGATAGACAAGCCCAATACCAAATGAGCTGTGAGTGAGTGTGTCTGTAGAATTACGTTCACAGGGGATTTTATTCTTTAAGGAGGTGTTGGGATTATGCTTTGAAAAGGCAGAGCTTATTTTGTTAAGATTGGGTCAGCCCATGAATTTAGTCTATAAAATATAAAATGATTGCTTTTAGCAAAATGATATGACCAAACTAAAAACAAAGCCTGTACATGATTGGCTTAGGTTTGAGAAACCTTTTATTCTATATTCACCTCATTAAAGCCAAAAATTTCTCACCCAAGCTAACATAACCCAAAATAGCTCTAAAATTTAACTTAACCCAACCTGTAAGGGTCAAATTGGAGCCATTTGGTAAGGTCTAATAAAAAAAACATCATTAAATCATTTAAATTCATTATTGAAAAAATTTACAATTTAGCCTAATGTTTGAATTATATTAAAAAACTATCAAAATATTAAAATAAATAAAACCATCAAATTCATACCAAGTCTTTTTTTTAATTTAAAAAAGATAATAATCAACCAGACCCAAAGGCCAAAGTCGTAATTTTGATATACAATTTTACTAGTGGTGTCAATAGAAAGAAATTATTTAAGCAAAGCTGAACATGACAATTATCAAACAAGTGGACTAGGTGAAAAAAATGTGGGTTGCGAAGGACATTGAAGATCTTCACCGAACTATGTCTGAGAGAAGCGGCGGAAGGTTGCGAAGCGAAGAGAACCCGTGAAGACTAAGATGGGGCTGGAAGTTCTAATGACAAACCTCACCCAAAAAGGATTGCAAGACTCCTGGAAATTATGGCCCACGGTAACTCTGACTGTGAGGAGTGAAGTGAGTGCAAAGACTGTAGTGAAGACTGAAGAGCTAAGTGAAAGTGACCTTGAAGGTTAATCAACTTTTTTTCCTGTAAGTCACTGTCTTCCTTCTTAATTCAAGCTCTGTTCGTTGCTACAATTTCTTTTTCATGTGTAAAAATATTCATGGATTGCCCACCATATGTTTGATTAGAGTTTTTAACGAGACTCCTAGAAATTTGACTAAGACGATCAAAAGATTGCAACAAAAAGCTTCTTCTTGTTGTTTGTAAAGCAGAGAAATAATCTGCTTGAAAGCAAGTATACATCAAAACTGGAAAGCTTTTGCTGTCAAACGTACTGGTTTATTGTTGTTTGTTTCCATTAAAAGTTATACTTCAATCCCTCAAATTTTCATTAAGCATAGAAACTCTCCACAAAGTGCAAAACACACACACACTGAATTGGAAGCAAAATGAGTGGAGAGGAGAGAGAATTAGAGAGAGGGAGAGATATTTGAGAGCAAGGTCTTGGAGAGTTCCCTCTCCTTTGCTTAACAAAATGCCCTCAGTAACACTGCCACATCCTCTCATTTTTACCAACCCAAGGTGCTATCTCCAATTCTCCATAAGTGTTCTGTCAAGCGAGTGGAGGCATCTCTGAACTCTTGTTCCCATTCCTGACTTAGGCCATACTTTGGGCAGCAGAATCAAAATCTTAGCTTTGTGGATTAGAGATGCCATTTTCAATGACGTATCTCCTACGTCATCCTCTCCATAATTTAGACTCTTCGCTATGCTATTTTCAATCCCATACCCCTACGTATATTGCGCAGCTGTTGCTTAACAGATGGTCTACACCACCATTCCACATGTTATGGAAAAGCTTGATCTAACCATTACTAATTCTTTGGTGGGGCTGCCTTTTTGTCTCTTCTTTTCTACAATGTTAGTGCCTTTGAGTTTGATAGGTAATATTTTTCTCAATCCTCCTTCTGCTTCTAGGTTCCCAAATCTAAGGATTCTAGTACTTGGATCTGCAGAGTATGCAAACTCTGAATCTCTCCCCACCCTCCTCACTGCCCTCCTTGTCCTCATTTAGGAATCCACAAGCACAACCTCATTTTGTTTCCAGGGCAGGTTCTTCAAAATGAATAAAGTAGAATTCTATGAATTTATGATTGTGATTGAGGAAAAAGTTCGAACAGTTAATAATGTCACTAATTGTAATCAACAATTAGATGAAGATGCAAGAGGCATGCACCATGAATTAATATTTGCAATTGAAAAAACAGTTAGAAAAGGTAGTAATGTCACTAATGGAAATCAACAAATTCTGTGAATAATAGATAGTATTGAACACCATGTATTACAAAGTGGCCTTAGCCATGTGCTTCCATTGTTTTGCAATGTTAGGAAAACATCTTACACCTCATCACCCCATGTAATGCTTGTGCAAAGGCACGGGTCAGATCTTAATAATATTTGAATCTCATTTAAGAGTGACATATATTTTTGTAAATTAGATTTTTCATTCCTTTCTTTATTTGGTTTCCCCCTGGTATATATATATATATATATATATATTTTTCAGACATTCAGGAGTTTAATAAAGTATTTGTAAAGTCAATTTTGAATGGAAAGGCTGGTATCAGCCTATCACTTGCATTGCCCCATTGATTTGTACTATTAAAAGTTTAAACTCATTTTATGCATAACATTGCTCGTTTATACATAACATTACCATATGACTTTTGTGCTTTGGGCCCTTGATATTCTTGAAATTTTCCGAACTTATTTCAAATCATAACCAAGGAAAACCATCCATGTTCATTTCATTTGTCTTTTTAGTAATTAGACTCATGCAGGCAAACAACTGTGTAGACAAGGTTGAAAATTGGAGAGGTGATTAGATTTGTGAAACCTGCTCTACTTGTTATCCCTGTTGATGCAATTGTTTCTTTGTCATTTTAACCTGATGAAATTCATTTCATAGTGAATTGATAATTCACCTTTATAGACATCAAAGTGTGTGTGTGTGTGTGTGTGTGTGTGTGTGTGTGTGTGTGTAGGGTTCCTATTTTATTGGATGTCCCCATAGGAAAAGTGATGTCAAATGATATTGCTTAGGCTCTCTACTTGTTGTGGCGTTTGTGCTAGTCAAAGATACTTTCAGGTGAAATTCTGAATTATTTTGAAAACCCTATAGCCAAAATGATTCCAAGGGAATTTTACAAATTCCTCTGTGTTGCTGCCAAGCTCATAAGGCCTCATTCCAAATCTGGGGTTTATTTGGTTGAAAAGGATAGTGTCTGTTGCATACTAGGAATTGTAGAAACCAAGCTAGCAGGTCCTTTATTAATCTCACTGGCACAACCATAAGTGAAGACCCTGAGCAGCCTGAGCTTTGGAACCAGTAATGTAGGTTTTAATTTCCTTCTAAAATGATTGTTGTTCTTTGGAGAATTTTATTGAATTTTCTTCTTGTGAGGGCAGAATTGAGAAGGCATTTGACATGTTCAAAATTGACACTTATTCCAACTTTCATTATAGGACTTGTTCATGAGGAGAAACTGTCACATGCCCAGAAGACAAGAAGACAGTGCAGTCCGCTGTGTACTCATGATTTTGCTTTATTAGATTGGAGGGTTAAATCTGCACTCTTGCACTTTTGTTGCTTGTAGTTAATCACTTTTGATGTGATATGATAAAACGCAACTCCAATTGTCCATGGAGATCGTCCAGAACAAGCGGCATGCTCAAGACGAGGTAAGCTGTCTCGGCATGCTCAAGACGAGGTAAGCTGTCTCGGCATGCTCAAGACGAGGTAAGCTGTCTCGGCATGCTCAAGACGAGGTAAGCTGGTAAGCTGCCTTGAAGTCCTTAGGACGAGAAGTTATGGACGACGCGTGTACACTTAGACATTTATGAAAGTCTGAAGCATCTTCTCATTATACGAGTAACCTCCAGTGACCGTTGCGCACTAAAAAGGGTAACTCCTAAACGGTTGAGGAAGTTATATTGAAATACAAACCTCCTAAAATCAAGGGGAGGTTACAAATCCAATAACCGCTCTTAAGACACTATATAAACGTTAGTCCAGACCAAGAAAAGGTACGTGAAAATCATTCCCAAAAAATTGGAACTTGAAAATACTTGAGAGAAAAACTAACTTAATCATCGGAGGGTTATTGGCCGGCAACCCCGGTCACCTTTGATTTTCTTCTTTCTTCTTCAGGCTACCAAGATCAACCGCGAGCCCTATCAAACCCGAAGCATCCAGCCTACTGATTTTCCTCGCATCATCAACTTTTAATATTTTTCAAGGGGCAAAACCATTATATGCATGCATGCCACTGCAAACATTACAATCGGACATAATTATTATGTCATTACATATGATATATGTATTGATCACAATCAGAATGATTAGCCGAGCTAGTAGCTTCTAGCTTCCTTTGTTGAAGGTTTTCCATAGTTGTGTGCCAACCTTCAACCAAAGAAAATGCTCTTTTTCTGTTTAAGAGAATAACTGATTTTTCTATATTTTTCCTTTTTCTTTTTATTTTTCTCTGAAATTTTTATTATTTTAATGTAGGGAAACATTTATATGAGTTACTAAGATGATTTGTATTAGCATGTTTGAGGACATTATTATTGTAATTCTCATAAAGCAACAAACTTTAGAATCAAATTGTAGTTAGTGAATGTTAATCAAAAGTTCAACCATGAGGATAATTTCAATTCATTCCAAGTTCTTGATATATCAAAATATCAGAAACATTGTTGATAATTGATAAATCCATGGGTTTACTAAAAACAATATGCATCAGCATTGGTGATATTTTCTGGTAAAGTGCTTAACTGTGTGTGTTAGGAATCTGAGGAATTTGAGCTTGTATATATATGTAAATATATGTGCAATCACCATCTAAATAAAAAGGTCTCACGATAGACAATCTTCAAAGCAAAAACAAGTCTGATTTTATCTATCACCAAAACATTGCTGTCAATGACTCAATTATTAGACCTGCCACATAATAAAATATGGAATTGTAACTATTAGTAAATAGCCTTACTCATGTGCTCCTTTTATTCTGCAATGTATGGAACCATCATACATATCATTGTTCTATGTAATGCTTGTGTAAAAGCCTTTGTGAGATCTTAGTAATATTTCAATCCCATTTGAAAGTAACAAATCTTTTTTCTCTGCTCTTTGTTACTTAGATTTTTCTTTTCTTCTTCCCCCAGTTCCCCCCTCCCCCCCCCCCTCCCAGCGCACCCCTTTCTTCTTCTTTCTAGACATTTAGGAGTTTCATATATGATGTTGGTTGAGTTTGAAAGAAAAAGGATGCTATAATATGAATTTCCTCATCAACCTGTAATATGAAAAGTTTAAAACTCTTTTAATATGTTTCAAGACTCTTTATTTAAGTATTTACTATATGACTTGTGTTTTGCCTCTTGGTGTACTTGAAGGTTTTTCCACCTTTTAATAATCTTCATTTCCACCTAAGATCATGAAACAAACTAAAAGACCTATCCCCAAGTCGTATTATAATTAGGTTATACCCTGTTAAAGAGAATCAACTAGAATTAGAATTACAGTACAGCACAGCAGTAGACAGTAGAGAAACCTGAGCATATGACAAACTAAATCATAAAGTACTAACCAAATCATCTGGTGCATATTCGTCTTTACGGTAATCAGACTCGAACAGGCAAGCAACTGAGTAGATGAGGTTAAAAATTGAAGGTAGCCTCATTAGCTCTCCTGTTCTAGTTATCTTTCTTTGGTGTATTACATCTAGATTTGAAGTATCATTCCCTTTGGTTTTGTTATTCTAATCCTGATGTATTATCTTTCATTGTGGAAAGATGCTACACTTTGAGAATCATTCAAATATATGTATATGAATAATTGTCGTTCCTTTTTGAAAAATTTATATTATTGAATTATCTTGAAGTCAAAGAATCTGTATATGTTAATATGTATTTAGAGTTATCTTTGCACTGACTTGGAACAGGACCTGGTTAGGGAGCTATACTCTCCCGAAGTTGCTGCTCCAATTTTATCTACCCCTATCTTAAGGCAAGGAGTTACTGATAAGTTGATATGGCCTCATGTAATGCGTGTTCGATATGAGGTCAAAATTTGCTAACAATTGCTATAGGCATTGGAAGTAAGGAAAATAAGACAATGGATTCTAATTTGAGGGTCATAACTCTTAGATGGAGAAATCTTGTGGATCTTGAAGCTTCCTTTGAAGTCTGAAGTTATTTTATTTATTTATTTTGTGGAAGTTTTGGCATGAGGACTTACCGATTAAAACAGAATAGTGAAAATGAAACATAGTGAGTTATAGTAGGTGTGTCTTATGCAATGAGGAAGGAAAAAACTTGGATCATTTATTCCTGCAATGCTATGTTGATTGAGCTGCATTGTTTGGTTCAGAATTGACCCTTAGAACTGAGTTCATTTATCCTTGCACTTTGAAGCAGTGATTGCCGCAATTGATGGAGGACTTTAACCTTTCACAAACTGGAATATGCATGTGATGTTCTCTAAAATGATGTTTGAGGGTAAAAAAATGTCTGCTTCAGATCTCCTAATGCTCAGTAAAGCTCTGTTTTGCAGGTATGTATAAGTCTATAATGCACCAGGCAGATCAGAGTAACTGCAGGAATGTACCAAGGCAAGTGTGTCTAATTGTGGAGGATTGCTTAGTGTTGCTTTGAGGGACACTGGCAGAGAGGGTATGAATGGGTTGATTTTGGCTGTAGCTACATCAAGCGCTGGCAGGAAAGTTTTTGGTAGGTGGTTGCAATTCTGCCATATGCAACCTTGGCATGCAGCTAAATGCCTGGCTATTCGAAAATCATTAACTAAGGCTATACAACTTGCTTTTTGCAGACTTGTTGCTTCAATAAGTAGTAGAGGAGTGGAGGAACTCTGTTTGGGAAAGATGGTTCCTTGGCTGACCATGCCCATTTCACATGATGGAACAAACCAAAAGACCTAGCTCCAAATCGTAACTTGATTAGGCTATATACCATCATATAGAGTCAAGTAGAATTAGATTTAAAAGACTGCAGTAGACAGTAGAGAATTCTGACCATACAACTAACTAAACTATAAATTACTAACTCTGTCATCTGGTGCATATTCATCTTTATAGTAATCAAACTCAAGCAGGCAAGCAACTGTATAGACAAGGTTTAAAAATGGAGAAGGTAGCCTGCTTGGATAGGTAAGCCCTCTTGTTCTAGTTGTTTTTGTTGTTGTATTATATCTAGAATTTAAGTTTTCTCATTGGTCTGTTTATTTAGCCTGACGTATTTTATAACGACCTCGCCTCAACTGAATAGATATTGTCCTCTTTGTGGCCTATATCCCTCACAGTTTTGTTCTCCTCCCAATGCACACAGTAATGGGGAAAAAGACCTCTGCACATTAAAGAGAGATCACTCCTTATAAACACATCCCCATGGAATCCCACATTGCTTAGGGAAGCACATGGGGATGTGTTTATAAGGAGTAATCTCCCTTTAATGTGTAGAGGTCTTTTTTCCCATTTCTATGTGCTTTGGGGGAAGAACAAAAGTGTGAGGGATATGGGCTCCAAAGCGGACAATATCTACACAATTGGGGCGAGGTCGTTACATATTATATTTCATACTGGAAAAGATATTATATTTCATAGTGGAAAGATGCTATATCATTGCCCTTCTTTTTAGAAGTATTTACAATTTTTTTTGTTGTTGATATTTTTCTTTATTCTTAAGGAAGTAAAAACAATATACTTTTGTTAGTAGGTATTTGAACTTAACTTTACACTTTGGCTTGGAAATAGGACCTGGTTAGGGAGCTATACTCTCCTAAAGTGGATGCTCAAATTTAGCTTGCTGTATCTGAATGTGAGGAGTTCCTGATACACTGATATGGCCTCATGTAACACATGGTCAATATGCAGTCAAAATAGGCTACCAATTGATGCATGCATTGGAAATGAGGGAAACTCAGGTAATGGATACTAATCGTAGGGTTATAGCCCTTCATTGAAGAAATCTGTGGAGCTAAAAGCTTCCTTTGAAGTTAAGAGTTTTTGTTTGGAAGTTTTGGGAAGAGTACTTTGCCATGGAAACAGAATAGTGGAAATGAAACATAGTGACTGATACTAAGTGTTTCTTATGCAATGAGGAAGAGGAAAAGTTTGATAATTTATTCCTGAAGTGCAGTCTTGCTTGGTCTGTATGGTTTGTGTCAGATCTGACGCATAGGACTGAGTTCATTTGTCCTTCCTCTTTGAAGCGATGGTTGGCTCAGTAAAGGATCCAAATTTTCATTAACAAGAATCTGTTATGATCCCCAGATTGTTTATCATAACTCTGCAGGCCTTGGGTATCACTGCAATAAAGTGATGTTTGAGGGTGCAGAATAGTCTAATTATGAAGTGATAATGCTTACTAAAGGTTTTGTTTTGTAGGTGTGCACAAGCCTATGATGTACACATGGTGGATCAGAGTAATTGTAGGAGTGTATCAGCAAGAGTCTATCTAGTTGTGGAGGGATAGCAGGTGTTGCTGACAGTTAAGGGGCACTGGCAGAGAGAGTATAAATGGGTTGGTTTTGTGCCTACGCAGCAAAATCATGTTTTAGCAGGAAAACCTTTCTGCTATTTGCAACTGAATGGAAGCTTGATGCCCAGCTGTTCGAAAAGCATTAACTAAGTCCATACAGCTTGGTGTTTGCAGACTTGTTCAATAAGTACTGAAGGAGTGGAGGACCTCCGTTTGGGAAAGAAGGTTCCTTGGCAACTTCATGCGATAATTGAAGACCACAAGTGCATAGAAGATGGAAAATGAAGAACACTAGTAGTGTATATATGCTGTGCATAGGAGAGTCACTGTGACAAGGGCCTAGCTACTCTTGCTTCAAAGTCTTATGAGCTTCTTTTGGAGGTTGCAACTTCATTGCTAGGCAACTCTTCTGGCATTACTATATCAGAAAACAAAAAAAGTTATCACCACAGATTTTTTAGACTAATTTATTGGCTTGTAGTGTCTGCATTTTAAGACATTATAGAAGATATTCGTTTCTTTGTGAGAAAATCTATGTAAAATTCTCCTGTTAATTTAAATAAAGGCATTTCAATAAACTATCAAATGGCTCTAGCTGAGTAAATCTTATATACATTTTTTTTATTGTGGAGTTTGGACTTGTCCTTCTTTCTGACTTTGAGCATCGCCATGGCATGATTGGCACCAATGAGTAATGACAACTCTGTGAGGGAGTTCATGTGACGTTAAGGAAATAGTCATTACTCTTTTTGTCGTGTAGTTTTTGTTCTTGGATGCACCACTGGTGCATCCAACAGCACCACCAAACCTCAGAACTAATTAAGAGTTACCATGCTGTTTTGTTCTATAGAATTTGTACTATTCTCTATCTTATCTGCTATTAAAAAATCAAAGACAAAAAATTCAAACCTGACAAAAAAACTGAGTAAAATGCGCCTTCCAAATGATCTTCTTCTTTTTTTTTAAATCACAATCTATCCAAAAAAAACTATTTTGTTCTTTATATTTTGGAGTCAAAGTTAATTTAGTCCATACATTGGATAGCAATCAATTTGATCATTGTTATTTTTAACTTGCAGTCAGTTTGATCTCTACCGTTAACTCGCTAACGAAAAATGTCTACATGACAAACAGTTTGCATTGTTGACGTGTCTAATATTTAAATATTAAATAAAATGCTGATGAGACAGAATGTTAGTGGCCACCTCAGTGCTTAGATGGCAAAAAAACTCCACATCAGCTGTTTAAAAAATAATTTTCTTTTCTTTACCAATTTTGTTCCCATCTTTATTTTTTTTCTTTTTAATTTTATTACAATTTCTTTTAGCCACCACCAATCTTTGACAACCAAGTCCTCCGTAGCACCTAAAAATATCCTCCATCACAGATCTAGGAAACCGATGTGAGAGACAGAAAGCAGGAGCCTTGTGTTTGGAGAGAATCAGAATAAGTGACAAAGGGTTAGATTTAAGTTTGATTGTGAGAATTGAGGGTTTATTTGAGTAAAGGGGACAAAGAGAGGCAGATGCTTGTGCTGTGGTGGAAGCGGTTGTGGCGGCAATGAGCATTGTTGGGAGGCCGAAGCTTCTCTCTCTCGTATTCTCTGTTGCTGTCACCGTGTGATCTGCAAAATGGGTACATGGATAATGGATTTGATTGAAATGTGTTTCAGTTTTGGGTTCTCTTGTTGTGTATTCTTTTTTAGATGTAATGATTTTGGTGTACATGGATCATCTAAGCATTTGACCATCTTCTTGATCTATAAGCATATTTTGATTATTGGGATTACTATGAAGTGAAGATTGGGTTTCAAAATGTTGCTTCAACTCTGGGAAAGGTGGTTCAATTCTAGTGCAGTAATCTAATAAATGGTAAATGGAGGCATCCTCCCATTCCTGTTTAGAACTGGTGAGAGGTGTGTCATTCTGTCATTAAAGGAAATGTTCTTCTATAATTCATTTCCAGAAGAAAAAGATTTTACCCAGACGTTGCAATTGGACATAGCCTCTCATGGTGACCCATTTCCAAAACAATGAATGAATAGTTTCTAAATAGTGAATGGATGGTTAGAGAAATTGTAATAAAGTTAAATGAAAAAATAAAGATAAAAACAGAATTGGTAGAGAAAAGAAAATTATTTTTTAAAAAGTTGATGTGGATTTTTCTTGCCATCTAATCAGAAATGTAGCCAATAAAATTTTGCCACATCAACATTTTATTTAATGTTTAAATATTAGACATGTCAACAATGCAAACAATTTGCCATGTAGACATTTTCTGTCAGTGAGTTAACGGTAAGGACCAAATTGACTTCAAGTTGAATATAACAAAGACTAAATTGACTGCTACCAAAATGTAGGAACTAAATTGACTGTGATTTTAAAATGTTAAAACCAAAATGGTGTTTTCTTCAAAAAATAAAGGCACAATATAAAATCTATTTAGAAACAACCAGAAACTTCCCAACACTGCAAATTGGTATACTAACATGAACTCCAAATAATAATAGTCTTTTGGTTGTTTTGTTTAAACAACAGTTTTCATTATTTAAACAACACAACACGTATTTTCATAATACTTTTTCATTCATACGTATTTCCACTATACTTAAACAACGTTATTAGAACAATATTACCAAATGGACCTTGATAGCAAGAAATCAAGAAAAATAATGAATTGGGTGATATAATTGAGATATGGTAACTTTGATTTTTTTAGGATTGGGGTAGGTAAGAGAAAATCAAACAAAGATAAAATATAATAAATAGTAAAGGCAATTCCAATCACGAAACTTCCTACAACTTTTTTTAAGGGTGTGTTTGGTCGAGGTGAAAATAGGAATAATGGAAAGTAAGGAGAGAAAAATAAGATGGAAAATGTTATTTTTCAGTATTTGGTCGAGGAAGGAAAATAGGAGAGACAGAAAATAGAGAAGAAAGTTTTCCCTCCTGGCCCACTGTTTTTATCCTCCCAAATTGGGAGGAAAATGAGGAGGAAAAAGTGAGAAGAAATCAATTTTACATAAACACCCCCTCACCTACCCCTCGCATATTATGTACTAAGGATATAATAATCAATTTATATAAATTACATTTTCCATCCTTCCATTTTTCTTTCCAACCAAACAAAAGAGTTTTCCACCCTTCTACTTTTTTACCCCTCCAACCAAACACATAAGAGAGAAAACTAAATATTTTATATATTCCCACTTTTCCATCCTCCTACAATTTTCTATCCTCCCACTTTTTCACTCATCCAACCAGATAGACCCTAACTCTCCAACTTAATCCTACTATAATAGTTTTCCTTTTCATTTATTGTCTCTCTATTTTTTTTCTTTCTTTCTCAAACTGAGCACATGGAAAGATTTTTTTTTTACCACCAATTGTTTGTTCAAGCCTATTCATCTCCTTGACCTTGACAACATGGTCCGCACCCTCAAGGTCCTCTCTATTCTCTCATGCAATGTTTTGTGTGAATTCTCTGTTTTCTTTCTTCTTATTCTTTCTTTAAAAAAAAAAAAATTATATTTAGGGTCTGTTTAAGATTTACTTATTTTGCTGAAACTGAAAATTTTTTGCTGAAAGTACAGTAGATAAAGGTAAAAATTAGCTGAATAATACAATGAGACCCATAAATAGTATCAAAAAATGTAATAGGACCTATAAATAGTAGTAAAAATAAGCTATATAGTAAAATAAGTTGGTAAAAATAATTTTTACGAATTTCAATTTCTATTTGGATGATGAGAAAGCAGAGGGAAAGGGGAGGACATGGATATTTTTTCTTGGATTTTGTGTCTCATTTTTGTTTTACCTTTGGTACAATTTATACTTACCAATTGTGATTGGCAAATTACAAAAGTTTTTCTCTTACTATTATTTGAAAAAAGTTAACGGTAAGCATATTCGAGAATAGTTGTAAATCTCATAATTTTTTAATTTTTTTTTGATGAAAATCTGATATAATTTGTGTTGTTTTGGTAAAATTAAATGGATGCATCATTTTAGTTTTGATAAATTACTTATTTGGTTTTTAATTTTTACACTATGTGTCAATTTGGTCCTTAATTTTTTTTTAATAAATAGTAATACTTATTAGAACACACACGAAAATAGTAATAATAGTATTTTAAACTGGGTTTATAATGCATTATATAACCAGAGTACAACTACAAAAGAGCCTAACTTTTGTAGTTGTAAACTGAGGTTATAAACAACGGACACTAGACACATACAAGTAATGTGGGATAAACATCCCTATTTTTTTTTTTAGTAAGCAGTAATACTTATTAAAACACATATGAAAATAGTAACACATATAACTAATTTGGGATAAACATTCCTATTTTTTTTTAGTAAACAGTAATACTTATTAGAATATACATGAAAATAGTAATAATAGTGTTTTAAACTGGGTTTATAATACATTACATAACTATAGTACGACTACAAAATGACCTAACTTTTATAGTTGTAGACTATGGTTATAACAATGGATACTAGACACATACAACCAATGTGGGATAAACATTCCTATTTGTTTTAGAAAACAATAATACTTATTAGAACACATACAAAAATATTAAAATATTAATAATAGTGTCTTAAACCAGGTTTATAATGTATTGTATAACCAAAGTACAACTATTAAATGGCCTAACCTATTAAAAAAAAATTATCACAATCTATCAAATTTGGTCCTTAATTTCAAGTGTGTTAGATGGTATGTGTATTGCCAAGTCCATATGGAATAAAAAAAAAAAAAAACCGTTTATGGTTTTGAAGCTGGGATTGTAAAATTCCCACAATACTGTTATGGAAAAATTTAATATTTTCAATATCCCTTTAATTATAGCAAAATAACATGGGGACTAAAACGAATTTAATGTGGCTTTGGACAAAAAGAAAATTTTAATTCAAATTTTCCGTTTAACTCACGAAAAACAACCCCCTAAAAAAAAAAAAAAAACTCACGAAAAACAACAGCACAAGGGACAAAGTACATATCACAGAAATTTAATGGAGAAACTGCTATATTCTAAAATAAAAGGAACTAAGGTTTTTCTTAGTCAACTGATGCTTTCTGTGTTTTTCTAAATTTTTAAAAAACAAAACAAATTTTTTTTTTGGGTGTTTCTAACTGAGATACGAGTTGAAATCTCTTTTCCTCCATTATTGATTTAAAAAAAAAAAAAAACACTTTTATATTTCATGCTGAAAAGTTAAATTTGTACCAAAGTTTTTTATTTTTTTTTACTTTTTTATGGTTTATATATTCTGATAACAGTCTGCCGAAGTAATTGACAAAAAATAATGTGTCCAAAAAGCTCTTTTATTCTCACCGTGCTCCTTCCTCAGTGTCACTCTCAACTCACTCTCTGAAGCTCTCACGTCTCTTTGTCTCTCCTCCTCTCAAAACTCTCTCAAGCTCACTCTCTCAAACTCTCGCCTCTCTGTTTCACCGCCGCCGGCCCGACTCGATCCTCAACGTCACCGCCCACCGAAGCTCGACGTCACCGACCCACCAGCCGACCCACTTAGTCGAACTCCCAAGCCGCCGATCAGCCTCAGACCCACGCCGCCGATCACTTCTCTTCCGCCGATCCACTTCAGGTCAGTTGTCTCTGTCTTCTTCATCTACATGCTTGGGATTTTTGATTTGGGTATAACATCAAAGAAAAGGATGGATATTTTGTTCTCTGCTGGAACGGGTGTCCCTTATTTTCCATTTCAGCTTGTCGTGAAATTGCAGTAATATAACATTTCTCGTATTGATCAGCTAAACTTCACTGGCTCATCGTTTTGCTACAATTTTTTAGCTTTCACGATCAGTACTGCAATTCCATTTCACAAATAAGTAAAGTTTTCACTTTGCACTGCCCACACCCATCTCATTTATTTCTCTCATATTATTCCCTCTTTGAAATTAAAAATACACATCAAATGGTTTTCTTCTTCTCTAATTTATCTTTCCTTTCAATTTTTTTTTCTTCAGTCTTAATTGATAGTACTTAAAAAAAAAAAAAAAAATCTATTTTGTGTTTCAAGATTTACTGGTATATTTTCAGCAGCTTTCATGAGTACCCAAAAAGATTGGTCATCATGTCCTTCAACAGCAACATGGAAATATGACGTTTTCCTAAGTTTTAGAGGCAAGGACAGCCGGTACAGTTTTGGGAGCCATCTATATTTTGCTTTGAAACAGAAGGGCATTCTTACTTTCAAGGATGATGTACGACTTGAGAGAGGAAAAACTATTTCAGATCTATTAGAAGCAATAGAAGAATCGGAGTTTGCTATTGTCATTATTCTCAAGAAAACTATGCATCTTCGAGATGGTGTTTGGAGGAACTTGCAAAGATTGTTGAATGCAAGAAAGAGATGGGAATGGTTGTTTTGCCAATTTTCTACAAAGTGGATCCATCTGATATACGGATACAAAGGAACATTGCTCGAGCCTTTGTTAAACACGAAATCTGTTTTAAGAAGAATCTAAAGGAGGTGCAAAGGTGGAAAGATGCTTTGAAAGAAGTTGCCAATATCTCTGGATGGCATTTACAAAATAGGTAATTTATTTTAACATATTTCTTTATTTAAAATGTTTCAAACAACTCTTCTTATAGCATTAAGCATATGATTTTATTTTATTTTTGAGATAAGCATTAAGAATACTAATAACAGTACATCAATTTTTTTTATTTATAATACATCTAACAACAAGAATTAAGCATTTCTCCCAAAAATTTTGGAACTAATGAGTAGGGCCAGCTCAATATAAGTTGATTTTTTTTTAATATTTAAATATCAATGAAAGAGTAAAAAAAAAAACATCACACTTTCTGAGAGTTGAATAAATTGGAGATTCTTGATTCAGTTTCTCTTTATATATATATATATATATATATATATATATATATAATATTAAGTTCTCAACGTCATGAGTTCAAATTAGATATCAGTCTGCTGGAACGGGTGTCCCTTATTTTCCATTTCAGCTTGTCGTGAAATTGCAGTAATATAACATTTCTCGTTTTGATCAGTTAAACTTCACTGGCTCATCGTTTTGCTAAAATTTTCTAGCTTTCACGATCAGTACTGCAATTCCATTTTACAAATAAGTAAAGTTTTCACTTTGCACTGCACACACGCATCTCATTTATTTATCTCATATTATTCCCTCTTTGAAATGAAAAATACACATCAAATGGTTTTCTTCTTCTCTAATTTATCTTTCCTTTTAATTTTTTTTCTTCAGTCTTAATTGGTAGTACTTTTTAAAAATCTAGTATCTTCAGTCTATATTTTGCTTTGAAACAGAAGGGAATTTTAACTTTCAAGGATGATGTACGACTTGAGAGAGGAAAATCTATTTCAGATCTATTAGAAGCAATAGAAGAATCGAAGTTCGCTATTGTCATTTTTCTCAAGAAAACTATGCATCTTCGAGAAATAGGTAATTTATTAGGAGGTGCAAAGGTGGAAAGATGCTTTGAAAGAAGTTGCCAATATCTCTGGATGGCATTTACAAAATAGGTAATTTATTTGGACTCACGTGCTTAAGAGTATCTTTATTTAAAATGTTTCAAACAACTCTTCTTACAGCATTAAGCATATGATTTATTTTATTTTTGAGATAAGCATTAAGAATACTAATAACAGTACATCAATTTTTTTTATTTATAATACATCTAACAACAAGAATTAATCACTTCTCCCAAAAATTTTGGAACTAATGAGTAGGGCCAGCTCAATATAAGTTGATTTTTTTTTAATATTTAAATATCAATGAAAGAGTAAAAAAAAAAACATCAAACTTTCTGAGAGTTGAATAAATTGGAGATTCTTGATTCAGTTTCTCTTTATATATATATATATATATATAATATTAAGTTCTCAACGTCATGAGTTCAAATTAGATATCAGTCTTTCCTGTTGAATTGTATAAAGCTCAACTAGAAATAGTAATACAATATTAATAATTTTTAAAGACTTAACTTTTAATAAAAACCCCCAGGGCAGGGGATATACCCACTCCAAACACCTTCTTCCACCCATTGAAGATGTAAATTCTACAACCTTCAAATGCAATTATCTACGTAAATTTCGGAAAAAAAAAAAAAAAAAAAAAAAAAAAAAAAAAAAAAAAAGAGTTAAGGACTGGTCAACCTACTTTTATTGTTAAATACTTAAATTGTATTGTTAAAATGATCAATATGGTAACACAAAGTGAATAGGGTCATTTTGGTTCAGTGATTTGTGTCACTTATTTGTGCCACTTGCTTCCTTCATGGAAGATTATTGGACTTGTTGGCAAGGAGAAACTGTCACACTGCTAGGAGACAAGAAGACAAGTGCAACTGATTGTATGACCAGGATTCTCATTCTGTCATATTCATGGGTAATTTCTGCATTCTTGTTGCCTGCACTTAGTCATTAAAATTTTTTAAAGTGCAACAATAGCACATGCATACCACTGCAAACAGTATTATTTGAGTTTAAGTACTATGTCATTACATATGATAGATGTGAATTATTATCTAGATTGCACTCAGATGGCGATGCTATTGCAACTTAGTCACAGTACTTGGAAATTACAAGCATGAATAGTTTAGCTAGAGGTAGCATCTAGTTTCCTCCCTTGAGTAATTCCATTTGTTAAATGTTTTCCACTTGTTTAAGCGAATAGCTGACTTTTGTATTCTTCCTTTTTTTTCTTTTCATTTTTGTTTGCTATGAAATTTTTATTATTTTAAAGTAGGACAACAATTTGTAATGTTACTGAAATAATGTTTATGTGCATGTTAGACACTTTGTGGACATTGTTATTGTAATTGTCACAATGCAACAAACTTTAGAATCACATCGTAGTTAGTGAATGTTCCTAAATTCAAACTATGAGGAGCTTGATCATAACTTTTATGAGAAATTAATTTGGAAATGCAAAATTTCTTCTAATCTGATTAAAACTATCTTCATTAGAAACCTGTGATGCTTGTACCTATGTGTTAATAGATGTGAAACCACCAACTATTTAAGATGCTCTTACAGGAGACAGTCTTCATAGCTAAAAGCATTAAGTACCATTTTGTTTGTGTTAGGATCTTAGAGCGTCGGCTGATTCCGTGTCAAATTTCCGTGTATTTAAATCTTTCAATTTCATTGTATCTTGTATTTTGGGGGTTTTATTGGTATTGAGTTAGTGAGTGGAGGGAGGCATGCGCTGAAGTTGAAGCTGAAGTCTGCAGAATTCTGCTTCTCCAAAAATGAATGTGTCAAGCAAAAGTGTGGTACAAAATCAAGATTTGAAACTTATCAAAAAAAAAAAAAAAATCAAGATTTGAAAAACCGTTGCACAGAGAATTTGCCCTTACTTCACTCATACAAAAATTGATTACCTGTAAGTCATTGTCTTTCTTCTTACTCTTAGTTTTGTTGGTTGCAGCATTATCTTTTTATCTTTCCTTTGGCATATACTTGAACTTATGTTTGATTTAATTTTAAATTCTAAATAGTATATTGCTAGCTGCAGCTTATCTTCGTTATTGGCACTTATTCCAACAAAAGAATCATTAAAGATTGTTGAACTTCTTGTCTTTTTTTCTTAATCAATTTACAAAAGAATCATTAAAAAACACATATTAGTACACCTAGTTAATTTAATATGTGTATTATTAAATCTTATGGATTGGTTCAATTTGTAAAAGAATCATCCCCATTCTTGAAGCTACTCTTTTAATCCCAAAAAAGAAAAAATAGTTTTATAAAATAAACAATGATTAGGGTAATTTTGGTTCAGTGATTTGTGTTGGTTGCCCCATTGATGTAGTATTGTTGGACTTGTTCATGAGGAGAAATTGTCACGTGGCCAATAGAGAAGACAAGTGCATGCATGTATGGTTCTGATTTTCACTCGATCTAATAGATTTTAGGGTAAAATCTGCACTCTTGTTGCCTATATGCATGCCACTACAAACCTTATAATTGGAATTAATTATTATGTCTTTAAATATTATATATGTGAACTCATGTATAGATCACAATTAGAATGATTAGTCTGGAAAGACATAGCATCTAGCTTCCTCGTAGAAGATTTTCTATGGTTTTGTAATAACCTTCAACCAAAGAAAATGCCCTTTATCTGTTTAAGATTTCAGCTGATTTTTCTATCCTTGTTTTTTTCTCTTTCTTTGAAATTTTTATTATTTTAGTGTAGGATGGCAATTATAAAAGTTATTAAAATCATTTGTATTAGCATTTTTGAGGACATTGTTACTGTAATTCTCATAATACAACAAACTTTAGAATCAAATCACAGTTAGTGAATGTTCTAATTTCAAACATGAGGAGCTTGATCATAACTTATTCTTATTAGGAATTAATGTGGATATGCAAATCATTGACCAAATCATTCAACCGAGTTCTTGATATATCCAAATATCATCAACATTGTACATAATTGATTGATCCATAGCATCAGTTATGTTTTTGGTAATTTGCTTAAGCTATCTTCATTAGGAACCTAAGCTTGTTCAAAGATGTGCAGTAACCAACTCTATAAAAAGCTCTCACAGGTGACAATCTTCAAGGTAAAAAGCATTTGATTCCAGTTTTATCTATTACCAAAACAATGCTATGAACAAGTTTGTGTTACTCAATTGTTGGACATGTTGCGATGAATCAATGATCTACCATAATAGAGCACTGAATAGTAAGTATATTTGAATGGCCTTAGCCATGTGTTGCTCTTAGTCTGCAATGTAAGGAAATCATCATACATGTCATTGTCTTATGTCATGCCTGTGTAGAAACATCGGTGAGACCTTAATAATATTGCAATCCCTTCTTTCTCTACTTTTTGTTGCTAGATATTTTTCTCCCCTTCCCCCCCCACGGGCGGTTTTTCCTTATTCTTTTAAGACATTTAGGAGTTTCATGAGTTATATATATCAGCGTAGTTTGAAAGAAAATGGGTGCTGCAACATGAATTTCCTCATTAATCTGTAAGATCAACAGTTTAAATTTCTTTTAATATGTAGTGGCTCTTTGATTATGTAAATTTTTACCATAAGACTTTTTTGCTTTTGCCTCTTGATGTACTTGAAAGTTTCTCCACCTTTTTAAAAACTTTTGCTTTGAATTAAATTATTCACTCCAAGTTGTCCATGCCCATTTCAGATCATGAGCAGGCAAAGCTGACCGTGCCCATTTCACATGATGAAACAAACCAAGAGACCTATCTCCAAATTGTGACTAAATTAGGTTATGCCCTGTCAAAGAGACTCAAGTAGAATTAGAAGTAAAAGACAACAGTAAACAGTAGAGAATTCTGCCCGTAGAACAGATTTAACTATAAATTGCTAATCATATCATCTGGTGCGTATTCATCATAACAGTAATCGGATTCAAGCAGGAAAGCAACTGTGCTGACAAGGTTGAAAATTGGAGAAGGTATCCTACTTGGATTGGGAAGGCCTCCTGCTCTAGTTTTTACTGTTGTTTTATTATATCTAGAATTTAAGTTTTCTCCAAAACTTTCTAATTAGTTTTGTTATTTAGACTGATGCATTATGTTTCATAGTGGCAAGATGCTACACTTTAATAATCATTCTTTATATATATATAGGCCTTCTTTTTTGAAGTATTTACATTTTTTTGTATTATATTTTGGGATATCCTTAAGGAAGTTGAAACAATCTGCTTCTGTTAATTAGTATTTGAAGTAAGCTTCTTTGCCTTGGAAACAGGACCTGGTTAGGGAGCTATACTCTACTGAAGTGGCTGCTCAAATTTTAACTACCTCTATCTGAAGGTGAGGAGTTACTGATACACTGATATGGCCTCATGTAACACATGGACGACATTTGATCAAAATAGCCTACCAATTGCTGCATGCATTGGAAGTAAGGGATCTGGTAATGGATTCTCACCAGAGTTTCGCGGCTCTTAGATGGAGAAATCTGCGGAGCTTGAAGCTTTCTTTGAATGTGTTTTTGTGTGGAAGTGTTGGCAATAGTACATGGCCACTAAAACAGATTAGTAGAAATGAAACAGTGTATTATACTAAGTATGCTTTGATTATTTATTCCCAAAGTGCAGTCTTGCTCGGTCTGTATGGTTTGGGTCAGATTTGACCCATAGAACCAATTTCATTTTTCCTTCCTCTTTGAAGCGATGGTTGCCTCAATAGATGGAGGATCCAGATTTTCATAAACTGGAATATTCTCTAGATTGTTTTTCATAATTGCTGCAATAAAGTGAAGTTTACAAGTGCTAAACAGCCTGCTTATGAAGTGCTAATGCTCTAAATCTTTTGTTTTGCAGGTATTCAAAAGCCTATGATATACAAGTGGTGGATCAAAGTAACTTTGGGAGAGTGAGTACCAGCACTAGTGTATCCAGTTGTGGAGGAGTTACTAACAGTTGAGGAGCACTAGCAGAGAGATTGCAAATGGATTGGTTTTGTCCCTATGCAGCAAAATCAAGTTTTGGCAGGAATAATTGTTGTAGTAACTGCTATTTGCAACTGAATGGAAGCTCAATCCCCGACCTGTTCAAAGTGCATTAGCTAAGGCTGATTGAAGACCACAAGTGCATGGAAGTTGGAGAACGCTAGTGGTGCATATATCTTCAGTGTAGATACATCAACCTCACGCCACGTAACGTAAGAGTAATACTGTGTGTACCACCAGGGTCTTGATGGAGCTATAGTTATGGGCGCAATACATTTGTTGAATCATCACTGCTATTAAATCACTCAACTCATGCCGAGCATCATGTGAAGCGATTCGAGTACTTCTACTTCTACAATCAAGGCACACCCTACGGTAAAATCCAAAAGCCATGACTAGTCAATTAATTTCTGACAAAAAAATATTTTTAAAAATATATGATTTTGATCAACAGATTAAGAAAAGAAAATTAATTCTTCTCAACAAAAAAAAAAAAAAAAGTCAAAGCATGCTCTAGATAATTTCTAGGCATGGTGAAAATTTATTATACCAAGATAGTGCTAGTGTAAAACTTCTTTGGAAAATCAAAAATACGAAAAAAAAATAGTCTTTGTACTTGATTTGATTGTCTAATTCCAAGCGCTTTTTCCTTTGTCTCTCTTTATCTCAGTATCTTACTCAAACAATGATAACGAAAAGAAAATAATGGCTAGGGCTCCATGTCAGGCAAAAATGGGCTTTTGCCCATTTCGCCCAAAAAATATAGCAAAATGCCTTTATTCTGATACTATCTAGTAGAATACCCCTGTTTTGAAATTGAGTTTTACATTGAAACTCAATTTTCTTAAAATCGAGTTACATGCAATCAAACTCGATTTTCCAAATAACTCGATTTTCATCAAATCGAGTTTTACATTGAAAATTGATTTTCTAAAAATTGAGTTTTAAAACAAGGGTATTTTAGAAAGTTATAGGAATTTTGGGTAAGTAAAAGAAAGTTTCGTCACTAGTCTCTTCATATATACAAATTTCATTAGATATTTTCCTAGTTTCTTAATTTTTGTTACTTTTTAGATCTTGGGTTTTTAGAGAGGGAATTTAATTTCATTATTATTCATTGTATTTAAAATCCTTTCCAATTTTATGGTTGTGGAACATTTGCAATATGGGAAATTACACAAACATTAATTTTAATCTCTTGCTGACTTGCGTTAAAAAAAAAAAAAAAAAATCTAGGATTGCGTTCTTGGTTTTCTAGTTTTTCTAGAAAAAACCTCTCAATTGTCCAAACAAAGAGACTAGTGACAAAACTTTCTTTTACTTACCCAAAATTCCTATGACTTTCCAAAATTCTCCAACATACATACCCCACTCCCATCTGATTAATGGAAAGATAACTAAATTAAGACACCACGAAATTACTCGCTAGCCTCATCTTCTTGGTAGGTGGGAACAAAAAAGGGGAAGATGCATGCAGTAAAGAAAGTGGGGGAATCGAACAATGACTTAGACTTCAAATAACCCACATAAATTAAGAAAAAAAAGAAAAAAAGAGATACAGGCACTCAAATAAAGTCTGTAAAAGAAAAAAAGAGATGCAGACATCTAAGAAATTGAAGTGAAAATAGTAAGAAATATAACAGAAGAAAACTTCAAATCTTGAGGAACAAAGAATTGTCTATCTAAAAAACCCACATAAATTAAGTTCATAATTTCCTTCGGTACTTTCATTAAACACGGTGTTTTAATATGCATTTATAAGCATGACAACGTTAGCTACACAATATTTATGTAATTGGTATATTTTGTGGTGTTTTATGTTTATAGTTCAAATCCTATCTCTAGCTTTCCCTCCCCACTATTAAAATCAACCTATAATAAAAATATTTAAGCAAATTAGAAAACCTGGGTGATAAAAAAAAAATTTAATTAAATCTCTGCTACCTGTACAGATTGTACTCCTTTGGTTGACTGTAATTACGTGACTGGCTATACTAGTTATCAAGTTTACAGTTTGTCTTGGGTTACGTTAGATCAATTGCTAATTCTTTTGTGATGAAATAAAAAATTTAGATTTAAATTTTATTTAGACTAAAAGTAAAAATCATTTTTTATCTGTCTGGTGATAAAAATAAAAAAAAATTATTATTATAAAATTGATAGTTTTTTTTTTTTTTTTTGAGAAGGATAAAATTGATAGTTTGATACTATAAACTTAACTCTTATCATATAAAAATGGAAAAAAAAAAATTTGTATTTAGCATTAACACTAAAGCAATTTATGCAACTAATTCCATTTTCATAGATAAATTGTACTTTATGCTTTATAGTTTTTTTTTTTTAAATATTAAATATTTTTAACACACATGGGGAGAGAGAAAAAATGTATTAAAGAAAGCTAAATTTCGTATAATGGTATCTTCGTGAATTTCTCCATCATATTCTATCAGACTGTATTTGTTATATATTCACTAAGTTTATTCAAAACAAGCGTAACTCTTTTCCATTAGAAATATTCTCATAGTCAAATTAATACTTTAAATCGAGTAATCAATTAATCAAGAAATCTTCTCTATAAAAATAAAGATTAAAAGTTACCATTCTTTTATAAGACTTATAAAAACCTCGCTCACTAGTAAGTTGTGAGTTACATTTTTATGACATTTATCTTTATTTTTTCTATGCGCCAACGGTGCCATTTTAATAAAGATATTTGCAAGTATTGGCTCTATGTCATGTAATACTTGCTAAGTGTCATGTTGATATTGAATAATTTTCTTCACTAAAATTGCTACTGCCTTATATGTTAGCCACTAAACCAAGACAAGTTAAAGTTTTGATACCAATTGATGTTGTGAGTTTGGAAGTTATAAGAAACACAACGTACGTTTATTTTTAAAAAATAATATCCAATTCACTATAAAAATTATAGAGAAAAACTCTAATTTTTATTAAGCTAAATCTGATTTGTTAATAAAAAAGTTTACAAAACAAACTTAAAGACGTGTGGACGTGCGGACGTGGACGTGGCTTTCAAGAGAGAAAAAGACTCGTCTGTTTATGGTTCTACTCCCAGTACGTTCACTTCTTTCACAAGAAAAGCAATAAAACTTTCTTGGTACTTTCTTGTTTTTCATGTGTTGACAAATTGACTTAGACTTGTATGGTTAGTAATCAAGCCTTTTCAGCCACACATTTCACATAGAAAAAACACATCAAACTTTAAAAAAAAAAAAAAAAAAAATGGTGTGTACTGGGTAAAGCTGGTTCAAAGGTAACACTTTATTTGACATGGATAAAGCAATCAGCCAATAACAATTGACTAAACAATAATCTAAAGTTAAAGTTGGCTAGGCTTGAGTAGGACGGTGAATTGTCGTCAAAGGTATTGATTTTTTACATGAGAAAATTTCTAAGGGCTTTCCAGGAAAGTGCATGGAAAGGGATTAAGTATGCCAATAAATATTGTTTTAATAATATTATTTATATTTTTAAAAAAATATATGTGAGTAATAAAAATGTGTAAAAATATGTGTAATATTGTTTAAATACTAAAAATTATTGTTTAAGTTGTGGTACCAAACACTCCTTATTCACGAATATCCAAAAGCCATGATTATTTGACTAATTTTTAATAATAAATATTAATTATTATCCTATTTTTATTTAAAAATGATTGTTATCAACGGTTTAATAACGTTAAGGTTGTGTTTGGCATTAGTTTAAAAGCCAGTTTTTTTTATTATTTAACTTATTCTTATTGCTATTTAGCTTATTTTTGCTACTATTTATTGGTGTAATTGCACTTTTTAGTACCATTCACGAGTCACATTATACTATTTCAACTATCTTTATTTTTATTTTCAGTATTTTCAACAAAAAAATTCCAAATTTAGCGAAATAAGCTATTTTCAAACAAACACTAAATTAATTGAAAAATCAAAGCATACTTTACTTGATTCTAGTGCGCACCTATAAGCTGTAGTTTCACAAGGTATGCATAGTGAAAAATTATTAGGAAAAAACACTAGTTTAGACCCCAATTACCACTAATTACCCATTACCTCTCAAAGGGGAGAAAAAAAGGTTGTAAAGGACAAAAAGAATCGGGAAGAAGGGACTCAATATCGTACCGGGTGGTTATTTTAGTTTGGTTAAAAAACAAAATATTTCGGTACCTATTAATACCGATGTATCATTTCAGAATTATTACTAATATTATATAATAAAGGAGAGCACATATTATGCTACTGAATTATAAGGCTCTTGACTTTTACATGGAGGCATTTTTTTATTTAAATAGCTAATTATCACGATTGCTTACTTTCGCTTAACCAAAAATTGCTGAATTCCACTCACAATTTTCAATGAGACAAAAATTTCCCTCTCTTTCATATTGTATCTCCCACCAATTTCTCACTTTTTCAATATTTGTCATTTCAATTTGCATCACTACTTTACCAACATAAAAATTAAAAAAAAAAAGGAAATGTTAACAGATTCTCTAAGCGTATTGGTTGGTGAATCATTTTAGGAAATTTTTATATAAAAAAATTAATATATTGACAGTTTTTTCTATTTCTCATAAAAATGATGTTAAACTTTTCTTAAAATAGTTTGTTAATAATTGCCCTGAGGATGTCCCTTACATGACCTAAAATAAAAAAGGAAACAATAGAAAATACTTGGGAAGGATTTAGGAAAGACTAATCATTATAGTTACTAAAATATTCTAAATTATTTAGCAACACATGCAATACACGATAAATATAACATAATATAATTTTTTTTTTAATTTGAAATTTGATAATTATGGTAGTTATTAATAAACATTTATTATGATTATGTTTGTATGTGGAACTTTATATTCTAGTATGAGACATTCATTTTAATTGTGTTTGCATAAAGAATATATATTATACTATTTAAAGAAAGCATGAAGTACTAAAATTATAATGGAATATTTAAATAAAGAATAGAATTTAAATTCAATTAAAAAATATACATAATAATAATGACTTGTAAATTGTGAGGTCTTACAAGTTTATGTGGCACAATAATATTATAAAGTTGACCAAAAGTCAAACAACTTCCATTTATATATTTTGTAGATAGATTATAGATAATGTACAATTATTAAAAAATTATAGTTTAATTTTTAATATCCAACTTTTGTTATATAATATATACATTTAGTTAATTTTTTCCTTTTTATAAATCTAGTTCCGTTTTCACATTTCCTTATACAAGACTCTTTCTTTTTTCCATAGACACATTTAAATATATATTATTTTGATAAACTACGTATGTGGTCCTATTCTTTATATTATAATTTAATTCAGCCCTTAACCTTTTAATTGTGTCAATCTGATCCCTAGCCTTTTAATGTCTATTCAATATAGCTTCTACCGCTATTTTTTGAATAAAATTGTTAACGTGGCAAATGATCAAAATCAAATTAATTTATCTCCGCATTAAATGCCACTTGACTACCATGTCAGCATAATTTTTTTTAATTTATAATTTTAAACAACAGATTAGTGAGTTGATCAAAATCCTTAACTCAGAGTTGCTTCATGTCCACAGAGAAAGCAAAGGCACTACGGTGATCAGCGAGGCTGAAGGTGACACCTGACGTCGATGATAGGATCTGAGGGCTACGGAGTCGCTGATCTGCTTGTAATATCTCTCCCTCTCTCTCTCCTAGGTTGTTATCTCTTTTGGTTTGTTTGGAACAGACCAAAACGTAAAGGGAGAGTAAAGGGGAACAAGAAGTTCAAAGTCCGTTTTTTTAGATTAGAACTTCAAAGACAACAGAAATGAAGTAGAAGAAAGAATGATACTCCTCGAAAATGAAAAATGTTGATGATGGTCTTATTATATGCTCAAATCCAGAGGCTTTTAGAAAACCAAAACTATGTACTATACCATCACTAATAAAATACTATTTACTAGATTAAGGAAGACTATGAGATACTTTAGCTTTGAAAGGTTGAAGCCAATAATCAGGCTTTGAATTATGTTTGGATAGCCGGAAGGAGAAAGAAGGCGCCGCTGCCCTCAATTAGGGACTAGGAGATGTGTTTTAGATTGGGTCTACCCTGTTTAACCAAATAAGCAAACTTTAATTATCAAACTAAAAAAATTTGATTTGGGTTTTTTCTTTGAAAAAAAAAAAAAACTAATGTGGTGGTATAGTTGGCTGTTGTCATGGCAATCTTTTTTAATCATATTTAGGCCGTTTGATATGCCAAACTTTTTTCATCCAAGAGATAACAAAGGGTACTAAATTGACACGACAATGAAAGGTTAGAGACTAAATTGACACAATTGAAATATTATGGATCAAATTAAAATATGGTGTAAATGATAGAGACTATTTATGTAGTTTACCCGGCCTTCTTTTTATCAATTTTCTCTTTCTAGTTTATTTATTATTTAATGAGTAGAATAATTAATTTCATTCTAAGATTAAGGGTCCGTTTGGTTAGAGGAATAGAAGAGTGGGAGGATGGAAAATCGTAAAAAGATGGAAAAGTAAGAGGATAGAAAAAATTTTAATTTTCCTCATTTTTATTTAGTTGGGAGTGAAAAAATTGAAAGATAGAAAAAATGAGTTTGTATAAATTTAAATGTATACCCTTATTAAAATATAAAACTCAATTAAAACAAAAAAGTAATAAACAATAAAAAAAAAAATCAATCACCTAAACTTATTAAAAAATAAAAATCATGTCCATAAAAAAAATCACATCTAAACAAAAAAAAAACACGAAAGAAAAAAAAAAGCTGGACAAGTCTGCCCAGTAAATGGAAAGAAAAAAAACAAAAAAGAAGAAGAATAAGAAGAGGCAGGCAGCCTGCCCAATAAATAAATAAAAAAAAAAAAAAAAGAGAAAAAAAAAAAGGCGGCAACGACTAGTGAAAAAAAAGAAAAGAAAAACAAAAGGAAAAAAAAAGGCAGCAACGTGGCCAAATTTATTAGGCACAGGCATTTTCATCCAAAAATGATGTACAATTTATCTTTTTTTTTATTTTAATTTTGAAGAGAAAACTTTTTGATGGATCAAGAGAAAAAACTCATAGATCTCATTATTTATTTTCTTTTCACCCCCACCCAAACAAACACACTCAAAAAGAGTATTGTTCCCATTTTCTCTACACTGAAGTTTTCATCTACTCTATTTTACCCAAACAAACACCGGAAAAGTTGGTACCACCACCGGTTCGTTACAACTAGAAAGAACAGTACATCACTCTCAAACATTTTTTTTCCCTCTATAGCGTTGATGGGAACCTTTTTTTTTTTTAATGTAAACGGTAGAAAGAGTTTATAAGCAGTGTGAAAATGTACGTAATATATTAATTAGGTGAAATTACTTTTAGTCACTAAAGTTTGGGTGTATTGTTATTTTTTATTTTTTTTTACCGAGGGTTATTGTTATTTTCAATTTTAAAGTTTTTCTTAATGAGTTCATGGTAAAGATTAAATTTCTACAAACCAAATTGACAATAATATATATATATATATATAGAATTTTCCTAACGTGTGTCCCATTGTCAATCCAAATGTTGCCACAATTGGGGAGAGAGAGAGAGCGAGCAAATGTACATGAAACTGCTTGGAAGGTCTCCCACAAACCAAATGTTCCCTACCGACCAGTCAAAGAGTAATTTTCCAGTAACTCTTCTTTTTATAACCCCGTCATCATGCTCGCTGGCTCGCATCCACGAAAGTCCCCAATTCTTAGCCAAGTTCACACTGCAGTCTGCAGGTTGTTGTGCTGCGTTCTAAGCCAAGTCAAGCCTTTGATATCTATCTATATAAACTTGTTCCTTGCAGTCCATATTTCCCATACCTGTGTTGCCTACACCTCTATCTATTCATCTTACTAGAGCTAGCTTTACGTTCCTTGCCATAGAGCATTCTTCTTACAGAAAGTAAGATCACTTAAAGCTCTGATAACTCTCTTTCCAGGTTTCCATTTTCTTTTTTCTGCAACCTTCTTTGTAACTTTTCCACAAAAAAGCTAGTTACTAAGTTTCCAATGGCTTCCACTAGCTCCGAAACACCTTCTTTATCATTGTCATCATCTCCTTCTTCAATTCCTGGTTCAAACTATGATGTTTTTCTCAGTTTTCGGGGTGAGGACACCCGCCATAACTTTACTGACCATTTATGCGAGGCATTTAGATTGAGAGGCATTGAAGCCTTTAGAGACAACGAAAAACTCCAACTAGGACAAGAAATTGCTTCTGAGCTCATACAAGCAATAGAAAGTTCCCAGTATGCAATTGTTGTTTTCTCAGAAAATTATGCCGATTCTAGGTGGTGCTTGGATGAACTTGTTGAAATTGTTGAATGCAAAAAAAGTAAGGGACTTAAAGTGGTGCCTGTCTTTTACCACGTAGATCCCTCTGACGTACGGAAGCAGACTGGGCCGTTTGAAAAAGCCTTTGATGAACATCAGAAAAATGACAGAATCGACGAAGGGAAGATCCAGAAATGGAAGGATGCTATGAGAGAAGTGGGGAATTTATGCGGCAAGCATTTACTGAATCGTCAAAGGTAAGATTGTGGTTTTTTTTAGTAGCATATTGTACACTCTTACACACGTTTAAAGCATTTGCATCAGTTTGTTTAAAAGTTACGTCTATTTTAGTATAAAAATTTACTTTTTTATCTTATTTATTCACTTTTTAAAATTTTTAATATTAAATTATCTATTTTACAAAATATTTCATTTAAAATGTTAATTTTTTTGTTCTCTTTCTTTCGCATTCAAAAACTAACCTTACATCTTTTCTTTCATTAGAAGTAAAGAAAGAATAAAAAATTAAATACAAAATAAATAATACCAATGTAAATTTACATATTAATTATAACTTTGTATTTTAATACAACTCAACATTACTTGATGTTAGTGAATTTTAAACTTAATTAACTAAAATGCAGTACTTTTCCTATTATGCAAACAACTAAAATGGTGACTTTAAGTCATTTCAAGCAAAATCGTACTATATAAACTTTCAAGCGTGTATAGCAACTTTTATAGTTTTTCTTTTACCACCCAGTCAAAAAAAGCTCTCCTTGGGAAAACTCTTTTTTTGGTTTTTGAAATGGTAGAAAACTTCAAACATAAAGAATGAAAAAATATATATAATAAAAGTAAGACCAGCTGACTAGGTGGACACAAGGATATATATAAATATAAATATATATATATATATATATATATATAAAGTAAGACTAGGTGAATGTGGGTTCCAGTTAGCTCAACTAGTAAAGTCTCTGATAGTTGTATAAGAGATCTGGGGTTCAATCCCCGCCTACACCAAAAACTGATTGGTATCTTGGTCTGATGATAAAGAGCAATCATCAGAAGCAGACGCCATAAGTTGAAAGTTGAAACTCTCTTAAAAAAAAAAAAAAAAAAAAAGTAAGACTAGGTGAATACTCTATATGTTTACATGGAATTTAAGTATCTGGCCCAAATTCTTCTCGGACCCCTAGTGTGATCCTGAGCCCAAATACATAACGAAAGTTAGTCCAACCAACAACAAAAATATAGATCTCTTGCCCGTTAACCCTTCAAAAGCATGAATTTTTGTTGGTTTCATATTTTAATTACCAAAACAGCTATCATTAATTAAGTAGTTAAAAAGTAAATGACAAAATTTGTACAGAATATGATGAGCTTAAACTTGTCAAATTAAAAAGATACAAAAAAAAAAAAAAAAATCATAAATGGTGGGAAGTGAGGGAAAAAAATTTGAAAAAGAGACCATGATCTTTTGTAATCGAACCATACTTAATTACATTTAAAGTAGTGAAGGAGTTAATGAAATTTATTAAAAAAAAATAATTAGGCAAACTAAAATTTTAATGAAAGAAAGAGCTTCAAATCAATTTTTTTACTAGCTTGTAACTCTTTGTATATAAATATAAACGCATTTAGTTATAAACTTATAATTAGATTCATATTAAAGGTTCTTATCTAATTTTATAATATTAATTTCTATCATTTTTATCAATTCTTGAAAAATCTTGTAAGGATAACATTTGCAAGAGATGTAAATTAATTACTCATTATTAATTGCTCTATTTTAGTTAAAAGAAAATAAAATGTTTTTTTTTTAGGGTGAGAAAATAAAATGTTTTTTGCTGAATCATCTATATACTAAATTAATAATCTTTCTTAACGTAATTTTTGTTATTGTCATGTATGTAATTTATTCCCTATTTATAGTTTTTCATGTAAGTTACGAAATTTGAGTTATTATGAAGATATAATGAAAAGGAATAGGCAATTTTTAGAATATAGTACGAATTTTCATTGAAATTTATACTTAAATTAATAATAGTTTTTTTATATAACAAAGACGATAGGTGTTTTTCCCCTTCTTCTTTCTTTTAAAGAAAACTTGGAACTAGCTAGTTTTTACTGGGCTTCAAGTAGAATTAGTAGAAGTGATCACTTTATGGCTTGACATAGTTCTGAATAGGTTAGAAATAATTTAGGCGATTCACACAAAATTAGAGTATGTGAAATCTAATTGTTATGATATTTGGCACAAACTTACAGTGTAATTAGAATCTAATTAGCTTCTAACCTTTTTTTTTTTTGTTTTTTGAGAGAGTAATTAGCTTCTAACCTCATTCATATGCATGGATACATTTAAATATAAACATAATTAGAAGCATATTAAAATCCTTACACAAGTTTAATGTTATTAATGATCATTCCTATATTTTGTCAACTCTTAAAAAATCCTTGTAACAATTTTATTTGGTAAAACATGCAAATTGTTCATTCTTGTTTATTTTATTTTTGAAAAGACAGAAGAAATTTTTTTGTGTGTGTTCATTTTCAAATAATATATGAATAACCCAGTTTTAGAGCAGGATATACGTTTACATTAAAATTCATAATTTGTCCAATTTAATTTTTTTAAGGAAACTTGAATTAGTTTTAAAAATATTAGAAGTGGTTTCATATGGGATCTACATAAAAGGGGTTAGAAATAGTTTTAGGTGGACTTAAAATATATAGTTTTGAATAGGTTGTAGGTAATATACATTCAAAATTTTACATATACATATAATAAACTCTTACATGTAATGACAGTTTAAATTTAAAATTTTACATGTATGTATAAATTTTAAGTTCAGATGCATGAATTTACATGTAATGACACTCGATGAAAAATGCCAGATGGAATGACTTTTTTTTTTTTTTTTTTTTTTTTTATAAATGAGAGATGGAATGACAGTTGACACAAATTGAAGCCTCCTTTCCTCTCAAAAGAAAAAAAAAAAATTGAAGCCTTCTTTAAAATATAGAGACACTTGGCATCAAATTAGTGGGAAATTAAAAAAGGAAACTTGGCATCAAATTGTGGGCAATTAAAAGGATATTTGGCACAAAATTGGAGTTGATTTAGAATCTAATTTCGATTCTAAATTGAACTTTCTTTTAGTTTTCATTTTAATTTAATATAGATAATGATTTGGATTTTTATTCAACTTTCACTTTAATATATTATACACATAACTACATTTATAACGGGGAGGGGCCTAATGATGGTTGTAGTAATTACACAAATAGGTTATCCTATTTGACATAATTCTTTCTATTAAATAATAAAAAGAATACTCCTTATCTTTAGTCTATTTTTTGAACCGTAAACATACCTACATACATGTTCATGGTGACATACTGAATCACAAGATGGTAGAATCATGATAAAAGGCTCATATTTGATTTTTATTGTGAATTGGATAGAAAAGAAAGTTCACATCTGCCATGTAATACAAGATTTCATACTGAATCATATAATTAATTTTGTGCTTTTAGGACTATTTGGAGTAATTTTACTAGAGTAGTTTAGGTTGTTGCTTTATCTTCAATTTTAGATAGCTTATATAATCCTCTTCAATTTTCTAGACTTTCTTAGGGGGTTTGAATCCAAGTTTTACATATGGAGAGAACTAAGAAATTGCATTAAGTTAATTGACCTTTCTTTGTTATCAAAATGTTGTGTGGAAAAGAAAAGAAGAAGTAGAAATCCTGTGTTTGATTATGTTGAGTGAATAGAAAATGATAAATTAATTGGCTTAAGACAAAATAGAATCCCAATTTCAGTTTTAACTTACTAAACTTAATGCCATAGATTTGGATTCACAACTTATTGTTCTCTCTTCTTTGTAGGTCTGAGGCTGAATGTATAAAAGAAGTTGTGGAAGTGATATTAAATAAATTGAGTAATGCATTCTCATCACATACCTTGGGACTAGTAGGAATAGAATCCCGAGTTGAGAAATTGAAGTCACACTTAGCTATAGAGTCAAATGATGTTCGCATGATAGGAATTTGGGGGACAGGAGGAATGGGTAAGACAACTCTTGCAAGAGTTGTTTATGAAATGGTTTCCGATAAATTTGAAGCTTGCTGTTTTATTGCTAATGTTAGGGAAGAATCTGAAAAATGTGGTTTATGTAAATTACAAACAATAATTTTGGAAAAACTTTTGATGCCTAAAAATTTGAATGTACAAAATGTTTATGATGGAGTTCTTATGATCAAGAATAGGTTACGTAAGAAAAAGATTCTTCTTGTTCTTGATGATGTAGCTAAATTAGACCAATTGAAGACGTTAGCTGGGGAGAATTGTTGGTTTGGTTCAGGTAGTAGAGTTATGATAACAACAAGAGATAAGCAATTGTTGGTGTTGCATGAAGTAAATGAAATATATGAGGCTGAAGTCTTGAATCATGAGGAAGCTCTTCAACTTTTTCGCTTGAAAGCTTTGAAAGTGGACCATCCACCTGAAGATTATGGAAAGCTATCTCAAGCTTTTGTAGATTATTGTAAGGGGCTTCCTTTGGCCCTTGATGTTTTGGGTTCTTTCTTGTTCAAAAAAAGCATTGATGAATGGAAAAATGAATTGGATAGGCTAATGATTGAATTTTGTGATAGAGGAATTCTCAATGTGCTTCAAATAAGTTTTGATGGACTACAACCAAATGAGAAGAATATTTTCTTAAATATCGCATGCTTTTTTAATCACAAGAATGAAGATGATGTCATAGAAATCCTAGACTATCTTGAGCTTCATGCTAAAATTGGATTGGCGGTTCTTATAGATAAGTCTCTCATTAAATTGCATGCAAATCATTTGTGGATGCATGATTTACTACAAGAAATGGGTCGAGATATAGTTTGTCAAGAGCGCAAAGATCCTGAGGAACGTAGTAGATTGTGGTCATTTGAAGATATCGACAATGTGCTGACAGAAAACACGGTAAGGGGTTATTGAAAGAAAATAACAAGCATATATCTTATTATATTATTCAACATAATTTTTTTTATAAATAATAATGGAGTTTAAATTATATTAGTCTAGTAATTATAGATTTTATACTAATCCCTCTTATTTTTATTATTAGGGAACAAAGCAAATTCAATGCATAGTACTAGAGATGCCTGAACCAAAAAAGGTACATTGGAATCCTGAGGCCTTTTCAAAGATGCGAAATCTAAAATTGCTTAAAATCTGTGGTGTTCAACTTATGCATGATCTCAAATATCTTCCTAATAGCTTAAGAGTTCTTGATTGGAGAGGGTACCCTTCAAAATCGTTGACATCAAGTTCCCAATCAAAGGTAATTTAGGCACCCTCGTACTACCTTTTTTTTTTATAATAAGTTTGTTTGTAGAAACTAATTGTTTTACCCTCTCTTTTTTCTTTTTATTTTTTGGCTTTTAACAGAGTTTTGAGAATTTGAAATTCATTGAGCTGAGTAAATCTCCCAAACTTATTGAAGCCCCACCCATTACTGAAGTCCCAAATCTTAAGAGTTTGGTTCTTAAAGATTGTATAAATTTACGGAAGATTCACCCATCAATTGGAATTCATAAAAAGATGACTATTCTTAATTTAGAAGGATGTAAGAACCTCACAAGTCTTCCAAGCAAGTTTGAAATGAAGTGTCTTACGAAACTTAATCTTGATGGGTGCTCTAAAATAAAAAAAATTCCAGAATTCAGCAGAAACATGAAACGTGTACGGTGGCTTTATTTAATAGAGACTGCAATTACAACACTACCCACATCGATTGAGCATTTGACTGCCCTTCATGCGTTGTTTTTAACTAGGTGCAAAAATCTTGTGCATTTACCTGATGCCATATTTAATTTAAAGTTGATTGCAATAGTCGCTCTTGCGGGATGCTCAAAACTGGATAGACTGCCAGAAAACCTAGGGTATGCCGAAAGTCTAGAGCAGTTGTATTTGGCCGGAACTGCTATAAGAAAGGTCCCTTCTTCAATTGGTCTCTTAAAACATCTTCATGAGCTAACTTTCAGTGGATGGAAGGGGTTATCATCTAATAAATCGTGGTGTGAGCACCTCCCGTTTTATTCAACGCCAACAAGTCCTCATCCCATCGTCTTGCTATTCTCTTCTCTATCTCTATCACCTGCGTCTTCTTTGACCTATTTGTGTTTATCTGACTGCAATCTCAAGGCAATCTCCAATGATATTGGTTCCTTATTCAATTTAAAGCATTTGGATCTAAGTGGAAATGATTTTGTTTGCCTTCCGGAAAGCATCATTCGACTTTCGAAATTGAAATGGATGAGGTTGAATAATTGCACAAGTCTTCGATCATTGCCAAAGCTTCCATTGAATGTTCGATGCGTTGAGGCAGAAGGTTGTATCTCACTGGAAATGTTACCAGATCCATTAAAACCAAGCGATTCATTGGAACCATCTCTCCGTCTTAAAAATTGCTTTCAATTAGCTGACAATCAAAGCTGCGTAGACTGGTTTATCTCAGGGATAAAAAAATCCCTCAAGCTCTCTCCCTCTCTCCCTCTCTCAGTCCTAAAGCCGGAGCCTTATTATCCATATGCCATTGCTATTCCTGGAAGTGAAATTCCTGAGTGGTTTAGCCACCAAAGCATGGGGAATGAAGTGAAAATAAAACAACCTTCTCATTTTTGTAAGAAGGTGGGAATTGCTATTTGCATTGTGTTTTGTACGCATTATGATGATCAGTATCCCTATATTTTCTATACGTTGACAGCCAATGGAAAAAGAATTTATTTTGGGAATCAAAGAAAGTATCCCTCAAATGATAAGGTTTCATCAAATCACGTTTCGCTAGCCTATGTGGTTCCTCAATTCTTCGACGAGGAATCAAATAAATTATTGTGGGAAGGTGACGTGAATGGATTCAGTCATATTAGAATTAAAATTGAAAGCCGCACTGTCAAGGTAAACAAATGGGGGTTCCGTATGATATACAAAGTCAAGCGCAGTCGTGATGATTACAATGGGGCTGGACCCAGTGGAGAAGAAGGCTCTAATGACATACCAAACCCAAAAAGGATTAAAAGACACAGAAGCCCATGGTAAATCTGATTGTGAGGAGTCAAGTGAGTACAAGGACTGTGATGAGGAGTTAAGCGATTGGGACGAATCTAATGACAGGAACCCCGATGCTTAATCAACTTTTCAGTAAGTCACTATCTTTCCTCTGTTGGTTTCTGCATTTTCTTTTTCTTTTAGTGTACATTTATTAATGGATTGCCCACCACATGTTTGACTAGAGTTGTCAATGAGAGCAATTTGAAACAAAGAATGGCAATACTCCTAGCTAATTTGATATGCATATAAAAAACAGAGTCTTATGAAATAAACAATGATTAGGGTCATCTTGGTTTAGTGATTGTGTTACTTGCTTGTGTTGGTTGCCCCCTTGATGTTGGATTATTGGACTATTTCATGAGGTGAATCTGTCACATGGCCAAGAGACAAAAAGATAAGTGCAGTCCGTTGAATGCTTTGTAATTTCTCTCGTCATTGTTTTAAAATTTTTCAAGGTGCAAAAACAATATATGCATGCCACTGCAAACATTACAATCAAAATTAATTTTTATATCGATACATATTATATATGTGAAGTCATGCATATATCGCAGTTAGAATGATTAGTCCAGCTAGGGGTAGTTTCTAGCTTCCTCCTTAGTTGAAAGTTCTCTTAAGTTGTGTACTAACCTTCAACCAAAGAAAATGCTTCTTTTTTTTTTCTTTTTCTTTTTTCTGTTTAAGAGAATAACTGAGTTTTCTGTTCTTGTTCCTTTTAGTTTAGTTTTGCTCTGAAAATTCTTATTATGAACATTAAATCTGAATAAAATTATTAACTGAAATTTGTACTTACCCATTTCAAACCATGACCAGGGCAAAACTGTTCATACTCATTTCACAGGATAAAACAAACCAGAAGACTTATCTCCATAGGTAACCTGAGCGTACAACAAACTTAGCCATAAATTACTATCCTAATTCTCCGGTGCATAGTCAATCAGGCAAGCAACTGTGCAGAAAAGGTTGAAAAATAGAGAAGGTATCCTGCTTGGATTAGTATGCCCTGCTCTAGATGTATTGTTGTTTTGATGCCTTACATCCACAATTTAAGTTGTCATATTTTTTGGCTTGGTTTTGTCTTTTTAGTCTGATGTATCGTGTTTTGTAGTGGAAAGATCCTATAGTTTTATTTTGATGTGTTTTGTCCAGAATTTAAGTTTAGTCATGTATGTGTGTGTCAATGTTTTTAAATAATACAAAAAATATTATTTTGCTTAAAAAAACCATACTTTAGGAATCCCTCAATTAAGTCAAAATAAGCTACTATTATTAATAGGTATTTAAACTTATCCTTACACTTTGGCTTGAAAACAGGACCTGAGTAGAGAGCTATACTCTCCAGAAGTGGCTGCTCAAATTTTAGCTATCCAATCTCAAACTGTGGAGTTACTGATAAGCTGCTATGGCCTCATACAACACAACTTAGTGAGTGAAACCAAGTGTCTTATGCAATGAGGGAGACAACTTAGATCGTTTATTCCTGAAGCACAGTCTTGCTTGGGCTGTATAACCTCAACACAGTGATGTTTGAGGGTGCAAAAAAGTGTACTTATCATGCTAATGCTCAGTAAAGTTTGTTTTGTAGGTATGCACAAGCCTATGATGCACAACATGTTGATTAGAGTAACTACTGGAGAGTCCCAAAGCGAGTGTGTCCAGTCGTGGAGGGATGGCAAGTGTTGCTGACAATTGAGGGGCAATGGCAGAGCAAATGCAAATGGGGTTGTTTTGCCTGTGTAGCTAAATAATGGGCTGGCAGATAATTTCTCAGGCTGTTCCAGTAATGCCGTATGCAAACGAGTGGAAGCTTACTGTTTGAGAAGCATATTTTCCAGGCTTGTTTTGGTTAGTGGAAGATTGGAGAACCTGTGGAAAAGAAGAAGGTTCCTTGGGAACTTGCTGTGCTGACTGAAGAACACAAGTGCAAGGAAGTTAGAGAACACCAGTGGTGTACATTTTCTGTGCACGGGAGTCACCAATGAGGCTGGTTAGTGGTTACTCTTGCTTCTAACTCTTTTATGAACATTTTTTGGGCATGTAACTCTATTACTAGAGAGTTAAATTTAGCAGTCTGGATAATATATAGCCAATTTGTTTCAATAGTGGTACTTTAGAGTTACTTTCAGCAAAATTGTTCATGTTTAGTAGATATTCATCACATGTTAATAGATAGTCAAACTTGCCAATGAGCTGGGTAGCTCAATGGTATTTTCTACCCTCCAAATTATATACCAACAAGTAATCACAAGGCTCAAAGGTAATTTAGGCACCTGACACAATTTTTTTTTTTTTTAAACTACAAGGTTTTGTTGAATTTTTTTTTTTTGGTTATTTCAGAGGTTAAAATCCATCCGATTAAGCAAGCCTCTAAAACTTACTGAAACCTGTCTTCACTAAAGTCCTAGTCCTTGAGAAATTGGTTCTTGAAGATTGTTTAAATTTATCCAAGTTGCACTCATCAGTTGGAGTTCATAACAACCTAACTCTTTTTAGTCTGAAAGGCTGTAAAAATTAAAAACTCTTCCAAACAAGTTTGAAATGAAGTCTCTTGAAACTCTTATTCTTTTTGGATGCTCAAAAGTTTTAATAAAAAAAATTTCCAGAATTTGGGAAAAACATGCAATGTGTATTGAAAGTTTACTTGGATGGAATTGCTATTACAAAACTACCCACATCAATTGGGCATTTGAACGGCCTCGCTTTATTGAATGTAAGAGATTGCAATAGTCTTACATGTCTACCAAGAACACTCTTTAATTTAAAGTTGCTTAAAGATGTAAATATTTCTGCATGCTCAAAATTCTGTTTGGTTTTATTTTAAATTCTAAAAAGTATTTGTGAGCTGCGTCTTAGCTTTGCTATTGGCACTTATTCCAACAACAACATCATTGAAGATTGTTGAACTTCTTGTCTTTTTTCTTAGTCAACTTTTTCTCTATATTACCTGTAAGTCATTGCTTTTTCTTCTCAATCAAAGCTTTTCATGGGTTGCTCTGCATTATCTTTTTTTCCCCCTTCCTTTGGACACATTTACTTTACTAATATTAACTTAAAAATATAATTTTACTATCTGTGTTTTAGCTTCATTTTGATCACTTATTCCTACTCTCATCTGGTCTGTTTCCTTGATCAAATAACACAAATTTGTGCACCTAGCAAATTAATGCATATTATTAAATCTTATGGATTGGTACAATTGATAAAAAAAAATCACCCCCCTTCTTGAAGCTACTCATTTAATCCAAAAAAAAGAACATAGTTTTGTAAAATAAAAAATGATTAGAGTAATTTTGTTTCACTGATTGTGTTAGTTGTTTGGGTTGGTTGCCCCCTTGATGTAGGATTATTGGACTTGTTCATGAGGAGAAACTGTCACATGGCCCAGAGACAAGAAGGCAAGTGCAGTCCATTTTATGCTTCTGATTTTCGCTAGCCATAATAGATTGCAAGGTAAAATCTGCACTCTTGTTGCCTATAGAGTTCATCGTTTTAAAAATTTTCAAAGTGCAAAAACAATATATGCATGCCATTGCAAACATTATAATCTGAGTTAATCATTATGTCATTTCTTATCATATATGTGAGCTCATGTATAGATCGCAATTAGAATGATTCTAGCTAGACGTAGCATCTAGCTTTCTCATTGAAGATTTTCTATAGCTGTGTACCCACCTTTAACCAAAAAAGTGCTTTTTTCCTGTTTAAGAGAATGACTAATTTTTCTATTCTTGTTTTGCTTTGATATTTTTCTTATTTTAATGTAGGATAACAATTAAAGATGTTATAAAAATGAGTTTGTATTAGCAGGTTTGAGGACATTGGTAATGTAACTCTCATATGTTTAAAATTTCATACATTTAGAGTTTGATCATAATTTACTTTTTATGAGGAATTAACGTAGATATGCAAAATTTCCTCTTTGACCAAATCATTCAACTGAGTTCTTGATATATGCAAGTATCATCAACATTGCTCATAACTGAGTGATCTGCATCAGCATAAGTTATGTTTTTCGTAATTTTCTTAAGCTATCATCATTTGGAACCTAAGCTTGTGCCTATATGTATATAAATGTGTAATAACTAACTAAATATAAATCTCTCACAGGAGACCATCTTCAAAGCTAAAAGCAAATAATTTAATTTATCTTCACCAAATAAATGTTATGAATGACTATAAATTGTTCATTTGTTAGACATGCTATGATGGATCAGTGATTTATCATAATTGAATATTGAAATGTAAGCAGTACTAAATGGCCTTAAGCCATGTGCTGCTTTTATTCTGCAATGTAAGGAAATCATCATTCTTGTCATTGTACCATGTAATGCTTGTGTAGAAGCATTGGTGAGACCTAAATAATATTTCAATCCCATTTAAAAGTAACGACTTTTTCCTCTGCGTTTTGTTACTAGGATATATATATATATATATATATATATATCCCGGTCGAGTTTAAAAGAAAATAAGTGCTATGACATGAATTTAACAGTTTAAAACTCTTTTGAATATGAAACAGCTCTTAATTTTGTAACTGCACAAGACTTTTGTGCTTTTGCCTCTTGATGTACTTGAAATTTTTTCTACCTTTCTAAAACCTTCACTCTGAAACAAATTATTGACTAAATGTTATCCTACCCATTTCAGATCATGATCAGGCAGAGCTGAAACAAACCAAAAGGCCTATCTCAAAATCGTAACTTAATTAGCTTACACCCTGTCAAAGAGACTCGACTAGAATTAGAATTAAAGGACAGCAGTAGACAGTAGAGAAACCCAACCATACAACAAACTTGATTATATATCACTAACCATATCATCTGAGCCATATTTGTCCTTACAGTAAGCAGACTCAAGCAAGCAAGCAACTGTGTGGACAAGGTTGAAAATTGGAGAAGGTAGCCTACTTGGATTGGTAAGCACTCCTGTTCTAGCTGCTATCGTTGTTGTACTACATCTAGAATTTAACTTTTCTCACTTTCTTCCCATGGGGTTTGTTATTTTAGCAGAATGTATTATATTTTATGCTGGAAAAAGATGCTACACTTTGATAATCAATGTCATTAATTTTTGAGAATTTTATATTTTTTTTAGGGAAGTCAAAAAAATCTACATCTGTTAATAGGTATTCAAAGTTATCTTTACACTTTGACTTGGAAACAGGACCTGGTTAGGCAGCAATACTCCCCCGAAGTAGTGAAGTGACTGCTCATATTTTAGCCACCCCTATCTCAAGGTGAGGAGCTACTAATAAGCAAATATGGCCTCGATGTAACACGTGGTCGATATCAAAATTAAGCTACCATTGAAAGTAGGGGGAACTCAGGTAATGGATTCTCATTGGAGGGTCACAGCTCTTAGATAAAGACATCTGTGGGAATTGAAGCTTCCTTTGAAGTTAATAGTTATTATGTGGAAGTTCGGCATGAGGACTTACTTATTAAAAATTTAAAACAGAATAGTGAAATGAAACATAGTGAGTGATAATAATTGTGTGAGGAAGAGGAAAACTTGGTTAATTTATTCCAGAAGTGCAATCTTGCTTGGGCTGTATTGTTTGGATAGATTTGATCCTTAGAACGGAGTTCATTTCTCCTTGCTTATTGAAGCAGTGGTTGGCTCAGTGGATGGAGGATCCAAATTTTCAAAAACAGGAATATATTATGTTTTCTAGATTGATGTTTAAGGGTGCAAAATAGCTTCTAAAGAAGTGCTAATGCTTTGTTTTGCAGGTCTGCACAAGTCTCTAATGCACAACAAGCGAATCAGAGTAACTGCAGGAAAGTACCAAGGCGAGTGTGTTAAGTTGTGGAGGGTTGTATGTGTTGCTGAAAATTTAGGGACACTAGCAGAGATAGTGTGAATGGGGTGGTTTTGGCTTTGTAGCAAATCAAGTGCTGGCAAGCTGTTGCAGTCCTTCCATATGCAACCAAATGGCATGCAGCTAGATGCCCCTGTTCGGAAAGCATTAACTAAGGCTATATGGTTTGGTTTTTGTAGACTTGTTTCCATAATTTCTAAGAGTGGAGGACCTCTTTTTGAGAAGAAGGTTTCCTTTGCAACTTGCTGTGCTGATTGAAGACCACTAGTGCAAGGATGTTGGAGAACGGTAATGGTTGTATATTTTGTAGATAAGAGAGTTGCTACGGATGTTGGGGCCTTGCTTCAAATTCTTTTGAACATTTTTGGACTCTACTACCAGCCAACGCTTCAGACATTATTGTATTAATAAACCATACCCAAAAAGACAAAAGAAGACAAAAAGAATGAAGTTAAATTAACACCTTTTCTGGACTAGTTTAAGCTATGGCATGCAACTACATGCAATCATTAACATTGTAAGACGTCATATAAGAGATTCATGTCCTTGCGTGAAAATTATATTCAACTCTACTATCTAATGGCTTGGACCGATTAACATGCTTTTATTTTTGTGCCCTACAAATGGATTGTTCTATCAAACTTCTATCAAATACAGAAACTGAAATTTCTCTTCCTTTGTGAAGGTTGTTATATGCTTTGATTGTTTTTATTTTTCCCCACGATAATGCAAAATATTTCTTGTGCGTCTTTTGGGTCACATTAAATATTTTTTTTACAGGAAATGTTGTCTCCAGCCAAAGTCGCATTAAATAATTTTTTAGCATAAAAACTTGGCTCAAATTGGCTAGAAGGTAATGATAAGAAGATAAATGAAGCTTAGAATGACAGACTTTCTGTTTGTTAATGCAAGTTTGAAATTTGCTTAATTGATTTCCAATTTAAAAGGATCTAGAGCAAAATCATCTAGTCTTTCTAAGCAAAAAAAAATGGTTAATTTCTGCTATGCTGCAAAACATTGAGTATTTGGTTTCATCCAAGGTTAGGCAAAACTTATTAAGAAATCTCATTAGTACTTGTTTTTTTTCAATAAATATCATCAGTGAACTTATTGAAACTCTCATATAGCTCATGATGCATGTCCATGTGCAAAGTCAAAAAACTTTATGAAAGAATTCCCACTGAATTTTTAGATTACATTTTCAATCTTCAGATATTATAAATTCTCCAAAAAAGAAATCTTTTAGATATTAAAAATAATTTGAAACAGTTACATCTAAAATCAGCAATAAGTCTTCAACTGCCTTCTAAATCTCCCCCCCACTCCCCCCGGCCCTCCTTCCTTTTCCTTTTTTGTAATCTCTTTTTCAACGAATGCGGGGAGCTTTCTCTTCTTGTCCTATCCCTAATGATTTTTGGGCATTTGCTATACCTTCTGGATCTGCAATAAAAGAGATCACATACTACATTACACATAGAAAATCAGCTATTGAGTAACAATCATCAATGCATTAATGGAAGGGAAACATGTCAAAGGTTTGATCGCATGACACAATTTTTTTTTTTTTTTTGACTATCAAAGAATTAGAGTGCAATCATGAGACCAAGATTAGCTTCTTCTTCTTTTTTCTTTTTTTTAAATAATAAGCATGAGACAAAGTTAGCTATTGTTTGCAAAGATCAAACCAAAATATAGAATCAAGAGAAATGTCTACCAATTCTAAGTTTAAAAGTTTTGCAATTTAAATTACTTGATTGGACATTGAAAATCTCTCTAAACCAGTTGTATTCCCTGAATTTATATTTCTTAGTCCTTCTAAAAGATGTAGAAGTCAAGCCCATTGTAACTTCCAGCGAAGTTATAGACTTGATAGCCCCAAATGCATTGAAAAAAGGTTCAGACCTTCCGCAAGCATACTCATTATGCTGCAGAAATTGCACAACTCTAGGTTTAGTGAAAGAAACAGATTACTAGAAAAAGAGAAATAAAAGAGAGAAAAAAGAGCCAGGGGGAGCAGAACCAGAAGCTGCAAAGGAAGACTAGGAAAGAGAACCCTCAAAAGTAATTAAGAGTGACATCATTATCTTGATCTATAGAATTTGTAATATATACCATCTTCTCTGCTACCTATAAATGGCACAAAGAAATCAATACTCACCAAAGAACTGAGTGAAAATTCGCGTAAAGAAGTTCAAGTTGTGGGAAACATTGTAGGCCATGGCAGGCGGAAGAGGTTTCACAATGGTGTCAATGCTGAATACTCGTTGAAGAAACTGCATACACAAAACTCAAAAGAAGTACCATATCACAAACTCAATTATGAACGGATTTAGATGCAAAATTATACAAAGGAAGCAGATGGAAGAAGAAAAGAGGAGTAAAGATATTATTGAGAGCCAAATAAACATAGATGTAAACTGTATAATTCCAAGCATTAAGTGATGGATAGGCTATAAAAGTGTCAATCGACAGAAAAACAGAACATGACAAAAAAGACTATCAATTAATCGATATTTATCCTAAAGACATGCCCTTGCCATAATAACAATGTGGATATTGATGGCATTCACACGCACACAAAAAAAACCCTCAAATCAATTTCTGTGATCTACATCATAGAAGGCACAAATACGTAACCTCACTTCATAAATTGAGCCTTCAACCATATTAAGAATCAACTATATGAAGCCTCAAATAATAAGAGGCTTCAACCCCATGTTAGTTTCCTTACTACTTATAACAAAAGCTTAAACTATTAAAAAATAGTAGATTTAATCTTTTAACTATTATTACAACATTTTCTCTCACATGTTGGTCTATACTCCCCTTTAATAAGTAAAGCCCAACAGATTTGATTTTTAACTTTTTATAAAATGAGAGGGTAGAGCAAAGATAGGGTTCAAACTCAAAACCACCTACTTTGATACTAAGCTATCAGATGTCCCTAAAGCTTAAACGGTTAGAAAATAGTGAGCTTAATCATTTAACCATTATTCTAACTGTTTGAAACAAAATGACCTGCCATGGCCTATCAACTTGAAACTCTATATTAGGTAAAAGTTCTCATCCGCTACAAGAATAAATTTCTTCTTTCCTTCCTTCTGTTTTCAGTTTTCTCTGCTGGGTAGAAGTCATCAACCACTACTACAATGGGTTATCCCCAGTTGCATTTCTAATTTGGTTTATTATAGTAATACTGAGGCTTTGAGTAGTTAACCCAGAGATATCATAGAGTTGCAACACATCGGCCAACTGGTAGGAGCTCACATTCCCAATTTATCCTTAAACAAATTAACAATCTCTCATATAACACATAACTCAAATCTATTAAAGCACAATTGAGAACAACCAGGAATCCCCCAACACTGCAAAAGGGTACACTACTAATGACAAAGACATGAACTTTAAACAACCAATAGCAAGTAATCAGGAAACTAAGAAATGGGTAACCAAAGATACACAAATTAAACCAAGTCATCCAGAATTTTCTCAACTGGGTAACCAAAGAAACACAATTTAAAGCAAGTAATCAAGAAACTAAGAATTGGGTAACTAAAGAAACAAAATTTAAAGCAAGAAATCAAGAAACTAAGTATTGGGTAACCAAAGAAACGAACTTTAAAGCCGGAAATCAAGAATTCTCTCAACTGGGTAATCAAAACATTAAAAACAAAAACCAAGAAACAACTGAATATATATATATATATATGTGAAAGGAAAGTCCCAGCTCCAATTCTCTCAAGTAAATAATAAATCTATGAAAAAACAAGAATTGTGGTAAAAAAAAAAAAAAAAAAAAACAGAGAATGAAACCTATATGTACAGAAGGGTCTACCAAGGCGAGCCCTGAGACTTGGGATAGTGAAGTGCCTTATTCTCCCTTCTTGTTCTGTCAAATACCCAGAGAAAAGCCTTAGATAACTTGTCCTCCACAACTCTATCAACATCATGCACAAACACATCAGTCTCGCCCTTCTCTCTATCAATCCAGCTGTGTATATAGCACTCATTCTTCCTGGCGCATTATCATGGTACCCTGTAGGTGCATCAACCATGATCCAGTCCTATTCTAGGGAGAGAGAGAGAGAGAACGGGGCGGCTGGGTGAGAAAGAGATGCTAGGGTTTTAGTTTTAGATGTTTATTTTATATAAATTCAAAACAAACGATGTCGTTTTGATAATAAAAATGTAAAAAAAAAGAAGGAAAAATACCTGTTTTGAAGGTTAGAACCTGAGACAGGAGAACACACGTGCTTACCTCTGAGACAACATACATTTTTTATAAGTATTTTTCCTATAATAACATATATAGGTCGGTTTCGGTTTGGTTCTGTGTAATAACATATATAGGTCCACAATAAATTATTTATTTATTTGTTATTTTTTTATTCAAGTTGGACTTACATATATGTGTGTGTATATATATATATATATATATATAAATTTCTTGATTAATTTATTTTAAAATTATTTTAGTAAAACTTAAAATGATGTTGTTATTAATATATATTTAATTAAAAATGCCCGATAAACCCTTCAAATTACAACCACATAAAACGTGATTTAAAAAAAAAGGGCGGCAAAAAGAATGACCAAAATATACCCCCTAAACCTAAAAAATGATTGTTTCTCAAAAAATAAAAAACCTAAAAAATGACAAAATACCCCTTAAACCTAAAAAAGAACCAAGATGCCCCCTAAACTTAAAAAATGTCCGAAATACCCCCAAAAACTAAAATATGACCAAAACACCCCCCAAAACCTAAAAAATTACTAAAATACCCTCGAAACATAAAAAATGATCAAAATACCCCCCAAAGCCTTAAAAAGACCAAAATACCCCCGAAACCTAAAAAATAACCGAAATACCCTAAAACCTCAAGGTATTTTGGTCATTTTTTAGTTTTTGGAGTATTTTGATCATTTTTTAGGTTTTGGGAGTTTTTCGATCATTATTTAGGCTTTGGTTTTATTTTGAACATTTTTATGTTTAAGGAGAGTGTTTCGATCAGTTTTAGGGTTCAGGAGTATTTCGGTCATTTTTTAGGTTTCGGGGGATATTTCAAACATTTTTATGTTTAGGGGGGGTATTTTGGTCATTTTTTAGGTTTAGAGGAGTATTTTGGTCTTTTTAATGTATCAGTCATTTTTTAGGTCTTTTTTCTAGGTTTAAAAGGGGTATTTCATTTTTTAGGTTTAGAGGACAAACAAACAATTGGAATAGTTTAGTTTAAAAAATAATAATAAAAAAAATTTTAAAAATAAAAATTCTAATTTAATAATAATAATAATAATAATAATAATAATAATAATAATAATAATAATTGTGAGGATTAATGAGCTGAGCAGGAGTGTTGGGCCATGAGCCATGCCCGAGGACATATATGAGCTTGAGGATGGTCAAACGGTGTAATAGGAATTGGGATCAATGGGTCGAGGACAATGACAAATACTAACGAATGGATGGTGTCTCCTGAGGAGACCCTCAATCAATTTTAGTGATCTACATCATTAAAGGCACAAATATGTAACCTCACTTCACAAAACTGAGGCTTCAACCATATTAAGAATCAACTATATGAATCCTCAAAAATAAGAAGCTTCAACCTTATGTTACTTGCCTCACCACTTGTAACAAAAGCTTAAACGATTAAGAAGTAGTAGATTTAATCATCTAACCATTATTACAACACTTTCTCTCACAAGTGGGCCAATACTCCCCTTTAATAAGTAGAGCCCAACATATTTGATTTTGAACTTTTTTCAATTGAGAGGGTAGAACAAAAATAGGGTAAACTCAAGACCACCTAATTTGATAGTATAATAAACTATCAAATGTCCCAAAAGCTTAAATTATCACTCTAATTGTTCAAACAAAATGACTTGCCATGGTCTATCAACTTGAAACTCTATATTGGGTAAAAGTTCTCACCCACTACAAGAAAAAATTTCTCCTTTCTTTCCTTCCGCTTTTAGTTTTCTTTGCTGGGTAGAAGTTGTCAACCACTACTACAATGGGTTATCCCTAGTTGTATTCTAATTTGGCATATTATAGTAATACTGAGGTTTTGAGTAGTTTAACCCAAAGATATCATAGAGTTGCAACACATTGGCCAACTTGTAGGATCTCACATTCCTAAATTATCCTTAAACAAATTAACAATCTCTCATATAACATATAACTCAAATCTATTAAAGCACAATTGAGAATAACCAGGAATCCCCCAACACTGCAAAAGGGTACACTACTAATGACAAAGACATAAACTTTAAACAACCAATAGCAAGTAATCAAGAAACTAAGAATTGGGTAACCAAAGAAACAAAATTTAAAGCAAAAAATCAAGAATTCTCTCAACTGGGTAAGCAAAACAAAACCAAGAAACAAAAATGAAAATCAAGAAAATAGAGACGTGGTAGTTACGTTGAAAGCTGTAGAGAAGCTGGGGTCAATCTCGACAAGGGAATCATCATCGTAATCGTCATGGTCGAGACGTTTGGACTTGTCTTTCTTCTTGCAAGGCACGTGCATTACTGACTCAGTTTTAGGAACTCTTCTACTTTGTGACTTTGAGTTTCGCGTCTTGAAACTCTTCGGTAGCTTCCTCTTCACCCCCTCCATGGCGCCGATGATATAAACTTCTTCTTCCCAATTGCTATTTTTATTCAATCGTAGTTTACACAGAGAGAGATGGAGAGAGAGAGGTGTGGTGTTGTTTGTATAGGTGATAGGGTTTGTGTATGGCTATGTGGGTTATTATTGCTTGCATTCTATGTTAGGTTAGATTTTCTGTTTAGTGTAACCTTCAATTAAGAGGGAATAGTTATAAACTTGCTTCACTATTGGCACTTATTCCAACAACTGTGTCATTGAAGATCGTTGAACTTGTTTTCTTTTTTCTTAATTAACTTTTTTTCTCTTGATTTTTTGTAAGTCACTGTTTCTCCTTCATAATTAAAATTTTATTGGTAGTTGCATTATCTTTTTTTCCCTTTTCTTTGGACACATTAAGGGTCTGTTTGGATACCGCTTAGTACTAAAAACTGAAAACGTTGTAGTAAAATAATTTTTAAATATGTGAATAGTACCGTGGGATCCAGCTTTAAAGTAATATTTGCTGAATTCCGTACTTGCAAGTTCTGTAAACAGTGCACGAGACCCACAAAAAAAAAAAACCCAAACATGCAAAGCAACGCAAACACATTTCTATCCAAACCCAACCTAATTTTACTTCAAAATATAATTTTGCTAGTTGTGCTTTAGCTTCATTATTGGCTATTATTCCAACTCTCATCTATTCTATTTCTTTGATCAAATAACAATGCAATAAACCTAGCTAATTTAATATGCATAGTATTAAATGTTATGGATCGGTACAATTGGTAAAAGAATCACCCCCATTCTTGAAGCAACTTATTTGATCCAAAAACATTATTTAAAAAAAAAAACATATTTTTATAAAATAAGAAATGATTAGGGTAGTTTTGGATCAGTGATTTGTGTTGGCAACCCCCTTAATGTAGGATTGCTGGGCTTGTTCATGAGGAGAAACTGTCACATGGCCCAGAGACAAGAAGACAAGTGCAATCCATTGTATGCTTTTTAATTTTCGCACTAGCTAATAGATTGCAAGGTAAAATCTGCACTCTTGTTTCATTTTAGTGCATCGTTTTAAACTTTTTTGTTAAAATTACAAGAGCAATATATGCATGGCACTGCAAACATTATTATTGCACTTAATTAAATTTGTCGTTACATATTATATGTATTATATATATGAACTCATGTATAGATCACAATTAGAATGATTAGTCTAGCTAGACATGGCATCTAACTTCCTTGTTGAAGGTTTTCTACGGTTGTGTACTAACATTCAACCAAAGAAAAGGCTCCTCTTTTTCTAATAAAGAGATCGGCTGATTTTTCTATTCTTGTTTTTTTTTTTTCTCTCTCTCTAATTTTTTTTTTGAGAAAGTTTCAATATATAGCATTCACTTCTGAGAGTAACTCTTTATCATCAAACCAATACATCAATCGGTTTTTGGTGTAGGTGAAAATTAAAATTTTTATTCTAATGTAAGATAGCAATCATAGAAGTTACTAAAATGATTTGTCTTAGCTGTTCAAGGACATTGTTACTGTAATTCTCATAATGCAACAAACTCTACAATCAAGTTGCAGTGGTGAATGTTCAAAATTTAAAACATTAAGAGTTTGATTATAACTTAATTTTTTATGAGGACTTAATGCGGATATGCAAAATTTCCCTGTTGACCAAATCATTCAACTAAGTTCTTGACATATCCAAATAACGTCAACGTTGTATATAATTGATTGATCCATGGGTCAACTAAAAAAAGGACCTGCATCAGCATAAGTTATGTTTTTGGTATTTTGCTTAATCTATCGTCATTAGAAACCTAAGCTTGTACCTTCATGTAAATAGATGTGTGATAACCAACTAAATAAAAGTTCTCACAGGAGACAACCTTCAAATCTAAAAGCATTTAGTTTCAATTTATCTTCACCAAAACAGTGTTATGAATGACTATATATTGCTTGATTGTTAGATATGCCATGATGGTTCAGTGATTTACAATAATTGAATATTGAATAGTATGTAGTAATAAATGGCCTTAGCTATGTGTTGCTTTATTCTACAATGTAAAGGAAATCATCATTCATGTCACCGTCCTATGTAATGCTTGTGTAGAAGCATCTTATTTCAATCCCACTTAAGAGTAGCATCCTTTTCTCTACCTTTTGTTACTGGGTGTTATATATATATATATATATATATATATATATATATATATATATAAGATTAATGATTTAAAACTCTTTTAATTTGAAGCGGCTGTTTAACTATATAAGTTTATACCATAAGACTTTTTGTGCTTTTGCCCCTTGATGTACTAGAAAGTTTTTCCACCTTTTAAAACTTTCACGAATCAAATTGTTGACTGAAAGTTGTCCATACCCATTTCAGATTGTGACCAGGCAAAGGCTGAAATGAACCAAATGACCTATCTCTAACTTAATTGGGTTAGACCTTGTTAAAGAGACTCAACATGAATTAGAATTGAAGGATAGCAGTTGACATTAGAGAAACCTGACCATACAACAAACTTGATTATATATTACCAACCATAACATCTTAGGGAAATTTGTCTTTACAGTACTCAAACTTGAGAAGGCAAGCAACAATGTAGACAAGGTTGAAAAATGTAGAAGGTAGCCTGCTTAGCTAAGCCCTATTGTACTTGCTATCATTGTTGTATTATATCGATAAATTAAGTTTTCTCACATTCTCGAATGTATTAAATTTCACAGTGGAATGATGCTACACTTTGATGATCACTGTCATTCATTTTTGAAGATTTTAAAATTTTTATACAATATTTGGGGTTTCCCTTAGATAAGTCAAAAGAATCTGCATCTTTTAATAGGTATTTAAAGATATCTTTACACTTTGTCTTTGGAAACAAGACTTGGTTAGGGAGCGATACTCTCTTGAAGTTGTTGCTCAATTTTTAGCCACCCCTATCTCAAGGTGAGAAGCTGCTGATAAGCTGATATGGCCTCAATGTAAACATGGTTGATATAAGGTCATAATTAAGCTATTATTGAAAGTAGGGGGAATTCAGGTAATAAATTCTCAAGGGAAGGTCATAGCTCTTAGATGGAGACATCTGTGGGGATTGAAGCTTCCTTTGAAGTTAATAATTTTTGTGCGGAAGTTTTAGCATGAAGACACACTAACACATAATAGTGAAATGAAACATAGTGAGTGATAGTAAGTGTGTGTTATGCAGTAAAAAAGAGGAAAGCTAGGATTATTTATTCCTGAAGTGCACTCTTGCTTGGGCTATATTGTTTGGATTAGATTTGAGCATTAGAACTAAACTCATTTCTCCTTGCTCTTTGAAGCAGTGGTGGGCTCAATGGATAGAGGATCCAAAATTTTAAAAACAGGAATATTTGGTGTTCTCTAGATTGATATTTAAGGGTGCAAAAAAATCTGCTTAAAAAGTTCTAATGCTTTGCTTTGCAGGTATGCACAAGTCTTTAATGCACAACAGCAAGATCAGAGTAACTGCAGGAAAGTACCAAGGCAAAAGTGTCCAGGTGTGTCTAAATATTGTGGGACACTAGTAAAGATGAAGGGTGGTTTTGTTTATGTAATCAAATCCAGCGCTGGCAGTCTGTTGTTGTTCTTCCATATGCAACCAAATGGCATGCAACTAGATCAGATGCCCGGCTATACAGCTTGGTTTTTGCAAACTTGTTTCAATAATTTAAGAAAGAAGGTTCCTTGGCAACTTGCTATGCTGATTAAAGACCTCAATTGCATAAAATTTGGAGAACGCTAGTGGTTATTTATGTTGTGCATAAGAGAGTCATTGTAGATGTTAGGTCCCTGGCGACTCTTGCTTCAAATATAAACATTTTTGGACTCAACTACTAGCCAACTCTTCTGACATTATTGTATCAGAAAACCAAACCCGAAAAGAAGAAGAGGAAGTTTTCTTTACACCTCTTTATTGACTAATTTATGCTTTTAGCACATGTCTGCATGCAATCATTCGAAGCAACAAATCCTTTTCCTTTGCAATTTATTAGTAAGATTTTTCTTTTCTTTCTTTTTTTCCTCTCGCCATCTTCTTTTCAGACATTTAGGAGTTTAGTAGAATATATATAATGTCAAGTTTGAATGGAAATGGGTGCTATACTTGATTTTCTCATCAGCCTGTAACATTAATAACATTGCTCTTTAATTATGCATGTTTTTACAATATGACTTTTGTGCTTTTGACATACTTTTAAAGCCTCTTTCTAACACTGATTTATTTGGTTTAAAAAGTGTACTAGTTGTTGCATGCTAGGATTGTAGAAATCAAGCAGGCAGGTCTGTTGTTGATCTTATTGACACAAGTTTAAGTGAGGACATTGAGCTTTGGAATCAGTTATGCAGGTTATAATTACCTTCTAAACTACTAAATAATCAGACTTCATTAGCAGTACAAACTAATTAGACATTGCTACTAAACTACCAAACTACTAAACTTGGCTTTAAGTACCTTCCAGCTATACTTAACAATCAAATACACAGTCAAGACTCCAATTTGATCAAATTTGTCTTTCTAACTTGCTATGCATGAAAGGAAAATGTTTGAAACAGCAGGACCGGCCATCGTCTATCACTTGAAACTCTAGTGTAGTACAATTGTACGTAGAAAAAAAATGACTTTAAAAAGTAGCGCATGAGCAAATATGCTAAAAAGATGAAAGCTAAAAGCAGATCCATCACGCAATCAGCCAATCAGCCCTTGTATTATAGACTATAGTTCTCATTAACTAGTAGAATAGATTTGTACTTTCTTTTTTGTTTAACAGTTTTCTCTGATGGGAAGAAGTTCTCATCCACTACTAATAATTTGGTTTGTTGTGGTAATACTAAGGTTTTAAGTTCCTTAATTCAGATTCATACTCATATCACAGAGTTACAACACATTGCCAACTGGTAAGAGCTCACATTCCTAAATGATCCTTAAAACAAAAACATTAACAACCTCTCATATAACACATAACTCAAATCTATAAAAAAAACAATTAAGAACAACCAGGAATCCCCCAGCACTGCAAAAGGGTATCTACTAATGACAAAGACACGAACTTAAAACAACCAATAGCAAGTAATCAAGAAACTAACAAATGGGTAACCAAAGAAACACAATTTAAAGCAAGTAATCAAGAATTCTCTCATCAGCAAAAACCCCCCACAAAATAGAGACCTAGTAGTTACCTCAACAAGGGAATCATCAATCATTATCGTCTTGGAACTCTTCTGTGGCTTCCTCTTTGCCCCTCCATGGCGCCGATAACATCAGCTTCTTCTTCTTCTTCTTCCTTGTTGTCATTTTCATTCAATTGCTGTTACAGAGGGAGATATAGTGTTGTCAGAAACTCAGAATACGTTATAGAAACAGTTTACTGTGAGAATTGTTTGGTAAACCTATTGTTAACGCTTCTATCACGCAAGCTTTATGAAAACCAAAAAGGCTTATCAAAAAAAAAAAAAACCAAAAAGGACATAATGGACTGAAGTGGACCGAATAGGACCAAAGTGGACATAATAGACTGAACGGTACCGAATAAAACTGAAGTGGACTGAAGAGGTAGGATAGACCGAATAAGACCAATATGGACCAAATAGGACTGAGGTGGACTCATTAAGACCAAATAGACCCAACTCGACCCAATAGGACCGAATAATTCAGAAGTGAGTTTAATTGGTCAATAGTTTGATTTGTTCAAATGTAGGCTTAATAAATCTCTATATAATTTAAAAGTCATGATATTTGAAATATCCTAAATTTGCACGAGCAAATATTTTGTTTTTGATTTTAGAGTTAAATACATAGTTGGTCTTTAAATTTTATAGCCTATAAAAAAGTTTAGTCTATAAAATATAAAATGATTGCTTTTAGTAAAATGATATGACCAAACTAAAAACAAAGGGTGTATATGATTGGCTTAGGTTTGAGAAACCTTTTATTCTATATTGACCTCATCAAGTCCAAAAATTCCTCACCCAAGCTAACATAACCCAAAATAGCTCTAAAAATCAACTCAACCCAACCTCTAAGGGTCAGATTGGAGCCATTTGGTAAGGTCTAATAAAAAAAATATCATTATATCATTTAAATTCATTATTGAAAAAAAATTACAATTTAGCCTAATATTTGAACTACATTAAAAAACTATCAAAATATTAAAATAAATAAAACCATCAAATTCATACCAAGTCTTTTTTTTAATTTAAAAAAGATAATAATCAACCAGACCCAAAGGCCAAAGTCGTAATTTTGATATACAATTTTACTGGTGGTGTCGATAGAAAGAAATTATTTAAGCAAAGCTGAACATGACAATTATCAAACAAGTGGACTAGGTGAAAAAAATGTGGGTTGCAAAAGGACATTGAAGATCTTAACCGAACTATGTCTGAGAGAAGCGGCGGAAGGTTACGAAGCGAAGAGAATCCGTGAAGACTAAGATGGGGCTGGAAGCTCTAATGACAAACCTCACCCAAAAAGGATTGCAAGACTCCTAGAAATTATGGCCCACGGTAACTCTGACTGTGAGGAGTCAAGTGAGTACAAAGACTGTAGTGAAGATTGAAGAGCTAAGTGAAAGTGACCTTGAAGGTTAATCAACTTTTTTCCCTGTAAGTCACTGTCTTTCTTCTTAATTCAAGCTCTGTTCGTTGCTACAATTTCTTTTTCATGTGTAAAAATATTCATGGGTTGCCCACCATATGTTTGATTAGAGTTTTTAACGAGACTCCTGGAAATTTGACTAAGACGAACAAAAGATTGCAACAAAAAGCTTCTTCTTGTTGTTTATAAAGCAGAGAAATAATCTGCTTGAAAGCAAGTATACATCAAAACTGGAAAGCTTTTGCTGTCAAACGTACTGGTTTATTGTTGTTTGTTTCCATTAAAAGTTATACTTCACTCCCTCAAATTTTCATTAAGCATAGAAACTCTCCACAAAGTGCAAAACATACACACACTGAATCGGAAGCAAAATGAGTGGAGAGGAGAGAGAATTAGAGAGAGGGAGAGATATTTGAGAGCAAGGTCTTGGAGAGTTCCCTCTCCTTTGCTTAACAAAATGCCCTCAGTAACACTGCCACATCCTCTCATTTTTACCAACCCAAGGTGCTATCTCCAATTCTCTATAAGTGTTCTGTCAAGCGAGTGGAGGCATCTCTGAACTCTTGTTCCCATTCCTGACTTAGGCCCATAATTTGGGCAGCAGAATCAAAATCTTAGCTTTGTGGATTAGAGATGCCATTTTCAATGACATATCTCCTACGTCATCCTCTCCATAATTTAGACTCTTCGCTATGCCATTTTCAATCCCATACCCCTATGTATATTGCGCAGCTGTTGCTTAACACATGGTCTACACCACCATTCCACATGTTACGGAAAAGCTTGATCTAACCATTACTAATCCTTTGGTGGGGCTGCCTTTTTGTCTCTTCTTTTCTACAATGTTAGTGCCTTTGAGTTTGATAGGTAATATCTTTCTCAATCCTCCTTCTGCTTCTAGGTTCCCAAATCTAAGGATTCTAGTACTTGGATCTGCAGAGTATGCAAACTCTGAATCTCTCCCCACCCTCCTCACTGCCCTGCTTGTCCTCATTTTAGGAATCCACAAGCACAACCTCATTTTGTTTCCAGGGCAGGTTCTTCAAAATGAATAAAGTAGAATTCTATGAATTTATGATTGTGATTGAGGAAAAAAATCTAAAAGTTAATAATGTCACTAATTGTAATCAACAATTAGATGAAGATGCAAGAGGCATGCACCATGAATTAATATTTGCAATTGAAAAAACAGTTAGAAAAGGTACTAATGTCACTAATGGAAATCAACAAATTCTGTGAATAATAGATAGTATTGAACACCATGTATTACAAAGTGGCCTTAGCCATGTGCTTCCATTGTTTTGCAATGTTAGGAAAACATCTTACACCTCATCATCCCATGTTATGCTTATGCAAAGGCACGGGTCAGATCTTAATAATATTTGAATCTCATTTAAGAGTGACATATATTTTTGTAAATTAGATTTTTCATTCCTTTCTTTATTTGGTTTCCCCCTAGTATATATATATATATATATATATATATTTTGTTTCAGACATTCAGGAGTTTAATAAAATATTTGTAAAGTCAATTTTGAATGGAAAGGCTGGTATCAGCCTATCACTTGCATTGCCCCATTGATTTGTAATATTAAAAGTTTAAACTCATTTTATACATAACATTGCTCGTTTATACATAACATTACCATATGACTTTTGTGCTTTGGGCCCTTGATATTCTTGAAATTTTCCAAACTTATTTCAAATCATAACCAAGGAAAACCATCCATGTTCATTTCATTTGTCTTTTTAGTAATTAGACTCATGCAAGCAAACAACTGTGTAGACAAGGTTGAAAATTGGAGAGGTGATTAGATTTGTGAAACCTGCTCTACTTGTTGTCCCTGTTCCTGCAATTGTTTCTTTGTCATTTTAACCTGATGAAATACATTTCATAGTGAATTGATAATTCACCTTTATAGACATCAAAGTGTGTGTGTGTGATGTCCCCATAGTATAAGTGATGTCAAATGATATTGCTTAGGCTCTCTACATGTTGTGGCGTTTGTGCTAGTCAAAGATACTTTCAGGTGAAATTCTGAATTATTTTGAAAACCCTATAGCCAAAATGATTCCGAGGGAATTTTACAAATTCCTCTGTGTTGCTGCCAAGCTCATAAGGCTTCATTCCAAATCTGGGGTTTATTTGGTTGAAAAGGATAATGTCTGTTGCATACTAGGAATTGTAGAAACCAAGCTAGCAGGTCCTTTATTAATCTCACTGGCACAACCATAAGTGAAGACCCTGAGCAGGCTGAGCTTTGGAACCAGTAATGTAGGTTTTAATTTCCTTCTAAAATGATTGTTGTTCTTTGGAGAATGTTATTGAATTTTCTTCTTGTGAGGGCAGAATTGAGAAGGCATTTGACATGTTCAAAATTGACACTTATTCCAACTTTCATTATAGGACTTGTTCATGAGGAGAAACTGTCACATGCCCAGAAGACAAGAAGACAGTGCAGTCCGCTGTGTTCTCATGATTTTGCTTTATTAGATTGGAGGGTTAAATCTGCACTCTTGCACTTTTGTTGCTTATAGTTTATCACTTTTAATATTTTTCAAGGGGCAAAACCATTATATGCATGCATGCCACTGCAAACATTACAATCAGACATAATTATTATGTCATTACATATGATATATGTATTGATCGCAATCAGAATGATTAGCCGAGCTAGTAGCTTCTAGCTTCCTTTGTTGAAGGTTTTCCATAGTTGTGTGCCAACCTTCAACCAAAGAAAATGCTCTTTTTCTGTTTAAGAGAATAACTGATTTTTCTATATTTTTCCTTTTTCTTTTTATTTTTCTCTGAAATTTTTATTATTTTAATGTAGGGAAACATTTATATGAGTTACTAAGATGATTTGTATTAGCATGTTTGAGGACATTATTATTGTAATTCTCATAAAGCAACAAACTTTAGAATCAAATTGCAGTTAGTGAATGTTAATCAAAAGTTCAACCATGAGGATAATTTCAATTCATTCCAAGTTCTTGATATATCAAAATATCAGAAACATTGTTGATAATTGATAAATCCATGGGTTTACTGAAAACAATATGCATCAGCATTGGTGATATTTTCTGGTAAAGTGATTAACTGTGTGTGTTAGGAATCTGAGGAATCTGAGCGTGTAAATATGTGTAAATATATGTGCAATCACCATCTAAATAAAAAGGTCTCACGATAGACAATCTTCAAAGCAAAAACAAGTCTGATTTTATCTGTCACCAAAACATTGCTGTCAATGACTCGATTATTAGACCTGCCACATAATAAAATATGGAATTGTAACTATTAGTAAATAGCCTTACTCATGTGCTCCTTTTATTCTGCAATGTATGGAAACCATCATACATATCATTGTTCTATGTAATGCTTGTGCAAAAGCCTTTGTGAGACCTTAGTAATATTTCAATCCCATTTGAAAGTAACAAATCTTTTTTCTCTGCTCTTTGTTACTTAGATTTTTCTTTTCTTCTTCCCCCAGTTCCCCCCTCCCCCCCCCCCCAGCGCACCCCTTTCTTCTTCTTTCTAGACATTTAGGAGTTTCATATATGATGTTGGTTGAGTTTGAAAGAAAAAGGATGCTATAATATGAATTTCCTCATCAACCTGTAATATGAAAAGTTTAAAACTCTTTTAATATGTATCAAGACTCTTTATTAAAGTATTTACTATATGACTTGTGTTTTGCCTCTTGGTGTACTTGAAGGTTTTTCCACCTTTTAATAATCTTCTTTTCCACCTAAGATCATGAAACAAACTAAAAGACCTATCCCCAAGTCGTATTATAATTAGGTTATACCCTGTTAAAGAGATTCAACTAGAATTAGAATTACAGTACAGCAGTAGACAGTAGAGAAACCTGAGCATATGACAAACTAAATCATAAAGTACTAACCAAATCATCTGGTGCATATTCGTCTTTATGGTAATCAGACTCGAACAGGCAAGCAACTGAGTAGATGAGGTTAAAAATTGAAGGTAGCCTCATTAGCTCTCCTGTTCTAGTTATCTTTCTTTGGTGTATTACATCTAGATTTGAAGTATCATTCCCTTTGGTTTTGTTATTCTAATCCTGATGTATTATCTTTCATTGTGGAAAGATGCTACACTTTGAGAATCATTCAAATATATGTATATGAATAATTGCCATTCCTTTTTGAAAATTTATATTATTGAATTATCTTGAAGTCAAAAGAATCTGTATATGTTAATATGTATTTAGAGTTATCTTTGCACTGACTTGGAACAGGACCTGGTTAGGGATGCTGCTCCAATTTTATCTACCCCTATCTTAAGGCAAGGAGTTACTGATAAGCTGATATGGCCTCATGTAATGCGTGTTCGATATGAGGTCAAAATTTGCTAACAATTGCTGTAGGCATTGGAAGTAAGGAAAATAAGACAATGGATTCTAATTTGAGGGTCATAACTCTTAGATGGAGAAATCTTGTGGATCTTGAAGCTGCCTTTGCAGTCTGAAGTTATTTTATTTATTTATTTTGTGGAAGTTTTGGCATGAGGACTTACCGATTAAAACAGAACAGTGAAAATGAAAAATAGTGAGTTATAGTAGGTGTGTCTTATGCAATGAGGAAGGGAAAAACTTGGATCATTTATTCCTGCAGTGCTATGTTGATTGAGCTGTATTGTTTGGTTCAGAATTGACCCTTAGAACTGAGTTCATTTATCCTTGCTCTTTGAAGCAGTGATTGCCGCAATTGATGGAGGACTTTAACCTTTCACAAACTGGAATATGCATGTGATGTTCTCTAAAATGATGTTTGAGGGTAAAAAAATGTCTGCTTCAGATCTGCTAATGCTCAGTAAAGCTCTGTTTTGCAGGTATGTATAAGTCTATAATGCACCAGGCAGATCAGAGTAACTGCAGGAATGTACCAAGGCAAGTGTGTCTAATTGTGGAGGATTGCTTAGTGTTGCTTTGAGGGACACTGGCAGAGAGGGTATGAATGGGTTGATTTTGGCTGTAGCTACATCAAGCGCTGGCAGGAAAGTTTTTGGTAGGTGGTTGCAATTCTGCCATATGCAACCTTGGCATGCAGCTAGATGCCTGGCTGTTCGAAAATCATTAACTAAGGCTATACAACTTGCTTTTTGCAGACTTGTTGCTTCAATAAGTAGTAGAGGAGTGGAGGAACCCTGTTTGGGAAAGATGGTTCCTTGGCTGACCATGCCCATTTCACATGATGGAACAAACCAAAAGACCTAGCTCCAAATCGTAACTTGATTAGGCTATATACCATCATATAGAGTCAAGTAGAATTAGATTTAAAAGACAGCAGTAGACAGTAGAGAATTCTGACCATACAACTTACTAAACTATAAATTACTAACTCTGTCATCTGGTGCATATTCATCTTTACAGTAATCAAACTCACGCAGGCAAGCAACTGTATAGACAAGGTTTAAAAATGGAGAAGGTAGCCTGCTTGGATAGGTAAGCCCTCTTGTTCTAGTTGTTTTTGTTGTTGTATTATATCTAGAATTTAAGTTTTCTCATTGGTCTTTTTATTTAGCCTGACGTATTATATAACGACCTCGCCTCAACTGAATAGATATTGTCCTCTTTGTGGCCTATATCCCTCACGGTTTTGTTCTCCTCCCAATGCACACAGTACTGGGGAAAAAGACCTCTGCACATTAAAGAGAGATCACTCCTTATAAACACATCCCCATGGAATCCCACATCGCTTAGGGAAGCACATGGGGATGTGTTTATAAGGAGTAATCTCCCTTTAATGTGTAGAGGTCTTTTTCCCCATTTCTATGTGCTTTGGGGGAAGAACAAAAGTATGAGGGATATGGGCTCCAAAGCGGACAATATCTACACAATTGGGGTGGGGTCGTTACATATTATATTTCACACTGGAAAAGATATTATATTTCATAGTGGAAAGATGCTATATCATTGCCCTTCTTTTTAGAAGTATTTACAATTTTTTTTGCTGTTGATATTTTTCTTTATTCTTAAGGAAGTAAAAACAATATACTTTTGTTAGTAGGCATTTGAACTTAACTTTACACTTTGACTTGGAAATAGGACCTGGTTAGGGAGCTATACTCTCCTGAAGTGGATGCTCAAATTTAGCTTGCTATATCTGAATGTGAGGAGTTTCTGATACACTGATATGGCCTCATGTAACACTTGGTCAATATGCAGTCAAAATAGGCTACCAATTGATGCATGCATTGGAAATGAGGGAAACTCAGGTAATGGATTCTAATCGTAGGGTTATAGCCCTTCATTGAAGAAATCTGTGGAGCCAAAAGCTTCCTTTGAAGTTAAGAGTTTTTGTTTGGAAGTTTTGGGAAGAGTACTTTGCCATGGAAACAGAATAGTGGAAATGAAACATAGTGACTGATACTAAGTGTTTCTTATGCAATGAGGAAGAGGAAAACTTTGATAATTTATTCCTGAAGTGCAGTCTTGCTTGGTCTGTATGGTTTGTGTCAGATCTGACCCTTAGGACTGAGTTCATTTGTCCTTCCTCTTTGAAGCGATGGTTGGCTCAGTAAACAAAGGATCCAAATTTTCATTAACAAGAATCTGTTATGATCCCCAGATTGTTTATCATAACTCTGCAGGCCTTGGGTATCACTGCAATAAAGTGATGTTTGAGGGTGCAGAATAGTCTGATTATGAAGTGAGAATGCTTAGTAAAGGTTTTGTTTTGCAGGTATGCACAAGCCTATGATGTACACGTGGTGGATCAGAGTAATTGTAGGAGTGTATCAGCGAGAGTCTATCTAGTTGTGGAGGGATAGCAGGTGTTGCTGACAGTTAAGGGGCACTGGCAGAGAGAGTGCAAATGGGTTGCTTTTGTGCCTACGCAGCAAAATCATGTTTTAGCAGGAAAACCTTTCTCCTATTTGCAACTGAATGGAAGCTTGATGCCCGGCTGTTCGGAAAGCATTAACTAAGTCCATACAGCTTGGTGTTTGCAGACTTGTTGAATAAGTACTGAAGGAGTGGAGGACCTCCGTTTGGGAAAGAAGGTTCCTTGGCAACTTCATGCGATAATTGAAGACCACAAGTGCATAGAAGATGGAAAATGAAGAACACTAGTAGTGTATATATGCTGTGCATAGGAGGGTCACTGCGACAAGGGCCTAGCTACTCTTGCTTCAAAGTCTGATGAGCTTCTTTTGGAGGTTGCAACTTCATTACTAGGCAACTCTTCTGGCATTACTGTATCAGAAAACAAAAAAAGTTATCACTACAGATTTTTTAGACTAATTTATGGCTTTGTAGTGTCTGCATTTTAATACATTATAGAAGATATTCGTTTCTTTGTGAGAAAATCTATGTAAAATTCTCCTGTTAATTTAAATAAAGGCATTTCAATAAACTATCAAATGGCTCTAGCTGAGTAAATCTTATATACATTTTTTTTATCGTGGAGTTTGGACTTGTCCTTCTTTCTGACTTTGAGCATCGCCATGGCATGATTGGCACCAATGAGTAAAGAGTAATGACAACTCTGTGAGAGAGTTCATGTGACGTTAAAGAAATAGTCATTACTCTTTTTGTCGTGTAGTTTTTGTTCTTGGATGCACCACTGGTGCATCCAACAGCACCACCAAACCTCAGAACTAATTAAGAGTTACCATGCTGTTTTGTTCTATAGAATTTGTACTATTCTCTATCTTATCTGCTATTAAAAAATCAAAGACAAAAAATTCAAACCCGACAAAAAAACTGAGTAAAATGCGACCTTCCAAATGATCTTTTTTTTTTAAAAAATCACAATCTATCGAAAAAAAAAAAAACTATTTTGTTCTTTATATTTTGGAGTCAAAGTTAATTTAGTCCATACATTGGATAGCAGTCAATTTGATCATTGTTATTTTTAACTTGCAGTCAGTTTAATCTCTACCATTATCTCACTAACGAAAAATATCTACATGACAAACAGTTTGCATTGTTGACGTGTCTAATATTTAAATATTAAATGAAATGCTGACGAGACAGAATGTTAGTGTCTACCTCAGTGCTTAGATGACAAGAAAACTCCACATCAGCTGTTTAAAAAATAATTTTCTTTTCTTTACCAATTTTGTTCCCATCTTTATTTTTTTTCTTTTTAATTTTATTACAATTTCTTTTAGCCACCACCAATCTTTGACAACCAAGTCCTCCGTAGCACCTAAAAATATCCCCCATCACAGATCTAGGAAATCGATGTGAGAGACAGAGAGCAGGAGCCTTGTGTTTGGAGAGAATCAGAATAAGTGACAAAGGGTTAGATTTAAGTTTGATTGTGAGAATTGAGGGTTTATTTGAGTAAAGGGGACAAAGAGAGGCAGATGCTTGTGCTGTGGTGGAAGCGGTTGTGGCGGCAATAAGCATTGTTGGGAGGCCGAAGCTTCTCTCTCTCGTATTCTCTGTTGCCGTCACCGCGTGATCTGCAAAATGGGTACATGGATAATGGATTTTATTTGAAATGTGTTTCAGTTTTGGGTTCTCTTGTTGTGTATTCTTTTTTAGATGTAATGATTTTGGGGTACATGGATCATCTGAGCATTTGACCATCTTCTTGATCTGTAAGCATATTTTGATTATTGGGATTACTAGGAAGTGAAGATTGGGTTTCAAAATGTTGCTTCAACTCTGGGAAAGGTGGTTCAATTCTAGTGCAGTAATCTAATAAATGGTAAATGGAGGCATCCTCCCATTACTGTTTAGAATTGGTAAGAGGTGTGTCATTCTGTCATCAAAGGAAATGTTCTTCTATGATTCATTTCCAGAAGAAAAAGATTTTACCCAGGTGTTGCATTTGGACATAGCCTCTCGTGGTGACCCATTTCCAAAACAATGAATGAATAGTTTCTAAATAATGAAGGAATGGTTAGAGAAATTGTAATAAAGTTAAATGAAAAAATAGAGATAGGAACAGAATTGGTAAAGAAAAGAAAATTATTTTTTAAAAAGTTGATGTGGATTTTTCTTGCCATCTAATCAGAGATGTAGCCAATAAAATTTTACCACATCAACATTTTATTTAATGTTTAAATATTAGATATGTCAACAATGTAAACAGTTTGCCACGTAGACATTTTCTATTAGTGAGTTAACAGTAAGGACTAAATTGACTTCAAGTTGAAAATAACAAGGATTAAATTGATTAATACTAAAATATAGGGACTAAATTGACTGTGATTTTAAAATGTAGAAACTAAAATGGTGTTTTTACAGAAAAAAACACAATATAAAATCTATTTAGAAATGACCAGAACTTCCCAACACTGCAAATCGGTATACTACTATTGACATAGATGGGAAGACATGAACTCTAAATAATTTGGGCCTTTTGGTTGTGTTGTTTAAAGTTTAAACAACAAAATTTTTTGTTTAAATTACACAACACGTATTTTTATAATATTTTTTCACTCATATTTATTTTTATTACACTTAAACAACGTTATTAGAATAACGTTACCAAACAAACCTTAATAGCAAGTAACCAAGAAAAATAATAAATTGGGTGATATAATAGACTTTGATTTTTTTAAGGATTGGGGTAGGCAAGCGAAAATCAAACAAAGATAAAATATAACAAATAGTAAAGGCAATTCCAATTACCAAACTTCCTACAACTTTCCTTAACTCTCCAACTTAATCCTACTACAATAGTTTCCTCTACAATTATTGTCTCTCTATTTTTTATTTTTTTTTTCCTTTCTTTCTCAAACTGAGCACATGGAAAGTTTTTTTTTTTCCCCACCAATTGTTTGTTCAAGCTTATTCGTCTCCTTGACCTTGACAACGTGGTGGTCCGCATCCTCAAGGTGCTCTCTATTCTCTCATGCAATGTTTTGTGTGAAGTCTCTGTTTTCTTTCTTCTTCTTTTATCTTTTTTTTTTTTTTAAATTATATTTAGAGTCTGTTTGAGATCTGCTTATTTTGTTAAAATTAAAAAAATTTTGCTGAAAGTATAATAGATAAAGATAAAAGTTACCTGAAATAGTACAATGAAACTCATGAATAGTATTAAAAAATGTAGTGGAACCTATGAATAAAAAATGTAGTGGGACCTATGAATAGTAACAGAAATAAGCCAAATAGTAAAATAAGTTGGCAAAAATAACTTTTGTCAAACATACACTTAAGATCTGTTTGGATACCGCTTATTTTGCTAAAACTGAAAACTTATTGTTGAAAGTATTGTAGATAAAGGTAAAAGTTAGCTGAAATAGTAAAGTGGCGCCCGTGAATAGTACTAAAAAGTGTAGTGGGCCCGTAAATTGTAAAAAAATAAGCTGAATAGTAAAATAATTTTCATTTTTCATTGGCATCCAAATGGAGACTTAATTTATGTTTCAATTTCTATTTGGATGCGAGAAAGCAGAGGGAAAGGAGAGGAACATAAATATTTTTTCTTGGATTTTGGGTCTCATTTTTTTTTGCTTAATCTATGATACAATTTATACTTACCAATTGTGATTGGCAAATTACAAAAGTTTTTCTCTTACTATTATTCGAAAAAAGGTAACTGGAAGCATATTCGGGAATAGTTGTAAATCTCATATAATTTTTTTAATTTTTTTTTTATGAAAATCTGATATAATTTGTGTTGTTTCGGTAAAATTAAATGGATGCATCATTTTAGTTTTGATAAATTACTTATTTGGTTTTTAATTTTTACATTATGTGTCAATTTGGTCCTTAATTTTTTTTTGAGTAAATAGTAATATTTATTAAAATACACACAAAAATAGTAATAATAGTGTTTTAAACCGAGTTTATAATACATTACATAACCAAAGTACAACTACAAAAGAGTATAACCTTTGTAGTTGTAGATTGAAGTTATAAACAGTGGACACTAGACACATACAACTAATGTGGGATAAATATCCATATTTTTTCTTGAGTAAACAATATTGCTTATTAGAACACACATGAAAATAGTAATAATAATGTTTTAAACCGGGTTTATAATACATTACATAACCAGAGTACAACTACAAAATGACCTAACTTTTATAGTTTTAACTGAGATTATAAATAGCGGACATTAGACACATACAACCAATGTGGGATAAACAATTTTTTTTTGAGAAAACAGTAATACTTATTAGAACACACACGAAAATAGTATTAATAGTGTTTTAAACCGGGTTTATAATACATTACATAACTAGAGTACAATTACAAAAAGACCTAACCTATCAAAAAAATATATTACTACAAAAGAAAATTATCACAATCTATCAAATTTGGTCCTTAATTTCAAGTGTGTTAGATGGTATGTGTATTGCCATATCCATATCGAATAAAAAAAAAAAAAAAAAAAAAAAAAAAAAAACCGTTTATGGTTTTGAAGCTGGGATTGTAAAATTCCCACAATAGTTTTATGGAAAAATTCAATATTTTCAATATCCCTTAAATTATAGCAAAATAACATGGGTACTAAAACGAATTTAATGTGGCTTTGAACAAAAAGAAAATTTTAATTCAAATTTTCCTTTTTCCGTTTAACTCACGAAAAACAATAGCACAAGGGACAAAGTACATATCACGGAAATTTAATGGAGAAACTGCTATATTCTAAAGTAAAAGGAACTAACGTTTTTGTTAGTCAACCGACCCTTTCGGTGTTTTTCTAAATTTTTAAAAAACAAAAACAATTTTTTTTTTTTTTTTGGTGTTTCTAACTGAGATACGAGTTCAAATCTCTTTTCTTTAATTATTGATTTAAAAAAAAAAAACACTTTTATATTTCATGCTGAAAATTTAATTGTACCAAAGTTTTATTATTATTTTTTTATGGTTTATATATTCTGATAACAATCTGCCTAAGTAGTTGACAAAAAATAATGCGTCCATGTCAAGGGCGGAGTCAAGGGGGGCGGGGTTGGGGATGGGGGGAGATTTGCCCCCTTTGACTCCACTTAAATAACAGTTCATAGAACTTACCTGCAGCAGAAGTGAACAAAAGCTCTATTAAATACTTAACCTGTTTGCCTCTTTTGATATAAAGAAAAAAATAAAATGCAGTCTCTAAAATATTGTCGCTACTGTTAAAGCATGCTACATCTTTTTGGTTTAAAAAAGAAACTTTTATCAAGTTTCAAATTTAAGCATCTCACTACCATTCTTGGAATATTTATCTCAACTTTCTTTTCTTTTTTATTTCATAAATTTTTAATTGATGGTAGGTCTTATATTTTAATATTTTATACGAAATAATTAAAAAAAAAACTAACTAATATCTTTGTATTATAGTCTCAGACCTTAAAGAATATTTGGCATATATACTTAAAAATATATATTCTATTATTTAAAAATATATAAAAAAATACGTGTGGATAAAAAAATTATGTACAATATTATTTGAAAACTGAAAATTACTATTTAAAATAGGCTAACAAACACCCCCTTGGAACCTCCACTGTCTTCTCTCTCCTCCATCTGTTTTTTTATATACTTTTATTCTCACCGTCTCTCTCTCAGTGTCACTCTCAAATCACTTTCTGAATCTCTCACACCTCTGTCTCACCTTCTCTCAAAACTCTCTCAAACTGTCACCTCTCTGTTTCACCGCCGCCGCCCGACTCGATCCTCAACGTCACCGCCCACTGAAGCTCGACGTCACCGACCCACCAGCCGACCCACTTAGTCGAACTCCCAAGCCGCCGATCAGCCTCAGACGCACGCCGCCGATCACTTCTCTTCCGCCGATCCACTTCAGGTCAGTTGTCTCTGTCTTCTTCATCTACATGCTTGGGATTTTTGATTTGGGTATAACATCAAAGAAAAGGATGGATATTTTGTTCTCTGCTGGAACGGGTGTCCCTTATTTTCCATTTCAGCTTGTCGTGAAATTGCAGTAATATAACATTTCTCGTATTGATCAGCTAAACTTCACTGGCTCATCGTTTTGCTAAAATTTTCTAGCTTTCACGATCAGTACTGCAATTCCATTTCACAAATAAGTAAAGTTTTCACTTTGCACTGCACACACCCATCTTATTATTTCTCTTATATTATTCCCTCTTTGAAATGAAAAATACACAATCAAATGGTTTTCTTCTTCTCTAATTTATCTTTCCTTTTAATTTTTTTTTTCTTCAGTCTTAATTGATAGTACTTTAAAAAAAAAATCTATTTTGTGTTTCAAGATTTACTGGTATATTTTCAGCAGCTTTCATGAGTAACCCAAAAAGATTGGTCATCATGTCCTTCAACAGCAACATGGAAATATGACGTTTTCCTCAGTTTAGAGGCAAGGACAGCCGGAACAGTTTTGTGAGCCATCTATATTTTGCTTTGAAACAGAAGGGCATTTTAACTTTCAAGGATGATGTACGACTTGAGAGAGGAAAATCTATTTCAGATCTATTAGAAGCAATAGAAGAATCGGAGTTTGCTATTGTCATTTTTCTCAAGAAAACTATGCATCTTCGAGATGGTGTTTGGAGGAACTTGCAAAGATTGTTGAATGCAAGAAAGAGATGGGAATGGTTGTTTTGCCAATTTTCTACAAAGTGGATCCATCTGATATACGGATACAAAGGAATGTTGCTCAAGCCTTTGTTAAACACGAAATCCGTTTTAAGAAGAACCTAAAGAAGGTGCAAAGGTGGAAAGATGCTTTATAAGAAGTTGCCAATATCTCTGGATGGCATTTACAAAATAGGTAATTTATTTTAACATATTTCTTTATTTAAAATGTTTCAAACAACTCTTCTTACAGCATTAAGCATATGATTTTAGTTTATTTTTGAGATAAGCATTAAGAAAACTAATAACAGTACATCAAATTTTTATTTATAATACATCTAACAACAAGAATTAAGCATTTCTCCCAAAAATTTTGGAACTAATGAGTAGGGCCAGCTCAATATAAGTTGATTTTTTTTAATATTTAAATATCAACGAAAGAGTTAAAAAAAAAAAAAAAAAAAACATCACACTTTCTGAGAGTTGAATAAATTGGAGATTCTTGATTCAGTTTCTCTTTATCTATATATATATATATATATATATATATATATATATACATATAATATTAAGTTCTCAACGTCATGAGTTCAAATTAGATATCAGTCTTTCCTGTTGAATTGTATAAAGCTCAACTAGAAATAGTAATACAATATTAATAATTTTTAAAGGCTTAACTTTTAATAAAAACCCCCGGGGCAGGGGATATACCCACTCCAAACACCTTCTTCCACCCATTGAAGATGTAAATTCTACAACCTTCAAATGCAAATATCTACGTAAATTTCGAAAAAAAGAAAAAGAAAAAAGAGTTAAGGACTGGTCAACCTACTTTTATTGTTAAATACTTAAATTGTATTGTTAAAATGATCAATATGGTAACACAAAGCGAATAGGGTCATTTTGGTTCAGTGATTTGTGTCACTTATTTGTGCCACTTGCTCCCTTCATGGAAGATTATTGGACTTGTTGGCAAGAAGAAACTGTCACACTGCTAGGAGACAAGAAGACAAGTGCAACTGATTGTATGACCATGATTCTCATTCTGTCATATTCATGGGTAATTTCTGCATTCTTGTTGCCTGCACTTAGTCATTAAAATTTTTTAATATGCATCAATAGCACATGCATACCACTGCAAACAGTATTATTTGAGTTTAAGTACTATGTCATTACATATGATATATGTGAATTATTATCTAGATTGCACTCAGATAGCGATGCTAATGCAACTTAGTCACAGTACTTGGAAATTACAAGCATGAATAGTTTAGCTAGAGGTAGCATCTAGCTTCCTCCCTTGAGTAATTCCATTTGTTAAATGTTTTCCACTTGTTTAAGCGAATAACTGACTTTTGTATTATTCCTTTATTTCTTTTCATTTTTGTTTGCTATGAAATTTTTATTATTTTAAAGTAGAACAACAATTTGTAATGTTACTACAATATTGTTTACGTGCATGTTAGACACTTTGTGGACATTGTTATTGTAATTGTCACAATGCAACAAACTTTAGAATCATGTTGTAGTTAGTGAATGTTCCTAAATTCAAACTATGAGGAGCTTGATCATAACTTTTATGAGAAATTAATTTGGAAATGCAAAATTTCTTCTAATCTTATTAAAACTATCTTCATTAGAAACCTGTGATGCTTGTACGTATATGTTAATAGATGTGAAACCACCAACTATTTAAGATGCTCTTACGGGAGACAGTCTTCATAGCTAAAAGCATTAAGTACCATTTTGTTTGTGTTAGGATCTTAGAGCGTCGGCTGATTCCGTGTCAAATTTCCATGTATTTAAATCTTTCAATTTCATTGTATCTTGTATTTTGGGGGTTTTATTGGTGTTGAGTTAGTGAGCGGAGGGAGGCATGCGCTGAAGTTGAAGCTGAAGTCTGCAGAATTCTGCTTCTCCAAAAATGAATGTGTCAAGCAAAAGTGTGGTACAAAATCAAGATTTGAAACTTATCAAAAAAAAAAAAAAAAAAATCAAGATTTGAAAAACCGTTGCACAGAGAATTTGCCCTTACTTCACTCATACAAAAATTGATTACCTGTAAGTCATTGTCTTTCTTCTTACTCTTAGTTTTGTTGGTTGCTGCATTATCTTTTTATCTTTCCTTTGGCATATACTTGAACTTATGTTTGATTTAATTTTAAATTCTAAATAGTATATTGCTAGCTGCAGCTTATCTTCGTTATTGGCACTTATTCCAACAAAAGAATCGTTAAAGATTGTTGAACTTCTTGTCTTTTTTTCTTAATTAATTTACAAAAGAATCATTAAATAACACATATTAGTACACCTAGTTAATTTAATATGCGTATTATTAAATCTTATGGATTGGTTCAATTTGTAAAAGAATCATCCCCATTCTTGAAGCTACTCTTTTAATCCCAAAAAAGAGAAAAAGAGAAAATAATTTTATAAAATAAACAATGATTAGGGTAATTTTGGTTCAGTGATTTGTGTTGGTTGCCCCAGTGATGTAGTATTGTTGGACTTGTTCATGAGGAGAAATTGTCACGTGGCCAATAGAGAAGACAAGTGCATGCATGTATGCTTCTGATTTTCACTCGATCTAATAGATTGCAGGGTAAAATCTGCACTCTTGTTGCCTATATGCATGCCACTACAAACCTTATAATTGGAATTAATTATTATGTCTTTAAATATTATATATGTGAACTCATGTATAGATCACAATTAGAATGATTAGTATGGAAAGACATAGCATCTAGCTTCCTCGTAGAAGATTTTCTATGGTTTTGTAATAACCTTCAACCAAAGAAAATGACCTTTATCTGTTTAAGATTTCAGCTGATTTTTCTATCCTTGTTTTTTTCTCTTTCTTTGAAATTTTTATTATTTTAGTGTAGGATGGCAATTATAAAAGTTATTAAAATCATTTGTATTAGCATGTTTGAGGACATTGTTACTGTAATTCTCATAATACAACAAACTTTAGAATCAAATCACAGTTAGTGAATGTTCTAATTTCAAACATGAGGAGCTTGATCATAACTTATTCTTATTAGGAATTAATGTGGACATGCAAATTATTGACCAAATCATTCAACTGAGTTCTTGATATATCCAAATATCATCAACATTGTACATAATTGATTGATCCATAGCATCAGTTATGTTTTTGGTAATTTGCTTAAGCTATCTTCATTAGGAACCTAAGCTTGTTCAAAGATGTGCAGTAACCAACTCTATGAAAAGCTCTCACAGGTGACAATCTTCAAGGTAAAAAGCATTTGATTCCAGTTTTATCTATTACCAAAACAATGCTATGAACAAGTATATGTTACTCAATTGTTGGACATGTTGCGATGAATCAATGATCTACCATAATAGAGCACTGAATAGTAGGTATATTTGAATGGCCTTAGCCATGTGTTGCTCTTAGTCTGCAATGTAAGGAAATCATCATACATGTCATTGTCTTATGTAATGCCTGTGTAGAAACATTGGTGAGACCTTAATAATATTGCAATCCCTTCTTTCTCTACTTTTTGTTGCTAGATATTTTTCTCCCCTTCCCCCCCCCCCCCCCTTTTCCTTATTCTTTTAAGACATTTAGGAGTTTCTTAAGTTTTATATATATATATATATATATCAGCTTAGTTTGAAAGAAAATGGGTGCTGCGACATGAATTTCCTCATTAATCTGTAAGATCAACAGTTTAAATTTCTCTTAATATGTAGCGGCTCTTTGATTATGTAAATTTTTACCATAAGACTTTTTTGCTTTCGCCTCTTGATGTACTTGAAAGTTTCTCCACCTTTTTAAAAACTTTTGCTTTGAATTAAATTATTCACTCCAAGTTGTCCACGCCCATTTCAGATCATGAGCAGGCAAAGCTGACCATGCCCATTTCACATGATGAAACAAACCAAGAGACCTATCTCCAAATTGTAACTTAATTAGGTTATGCCCTGTCAAAGAGACTCAAGCAGAATTAGAAGTAAAAGACAACAGTAAACAGTAGAGAATTCTGCCCGTAGAACAGATTTAACTATAAATTGCTAATCATATCATCTGGTGCGTATTCATCATAACAGTAATTGGATTCAAGCAGGAAAGCAACTGTGCTGACAAGGTTGAAAATTGGAGAAGGTATCCTACTTGGATTGGGAAGGCCTCCTGCTCTAGTTTTCACTGTTGTTTTATTATATCTAGAATTTAAGTTTTCTCCAAAACTTTCTAATTAGTTTTGTTATTTAGACTGATGCATTATGTTTCATAGTGGCAAGATGCTATGCTTTAATAATCATTCTTTATATATATATATAGGCCTTCTTTTTTGAAGTATTTACATTTTTTTTGTATTATATTTTGGGATATCCTTAAGGAAGTTGAAACAATCTGCTTCTGTTAATTAGTATTTGAAGTTAGCTTCTTTGACTTGGAAACAGGACCTGGTTAGGGAGCTATACTCTCCTGAAGTGGCTGCTCAAATGTTAACTGCCTGTATCTGAAGGTGAGGAGTTACTGATACACTGATATGGCCTCATGTAACACATGGACGACATTTGATCAAAATAGCCTACCAATTGCTGCATGCATTGGAAGTAAGGGATCTGGTAATGGATTCTCATCAGAGTTTCGTGGCTCTTAGATGGAGAAATCTGCGGAGCTTGAAGCTTTCTTTGAATGTGTTTTTGTGTGGAAGTGTTGGCAATAGTACATGGCCACTAAAACAGATTAGTAGAAATGAAACAGTGTATTATACTAAGTATGCTTTGATTATTTATTCCCAAAGTGCAGTCTTGCTTGGTCTGTATGGTTCGGGTCAGATTTGACCCATAGAACCAATTTCATTTGTCCTTCCTCTTTGAAGCAATGGTTGGCTCAATAGATGGAGGATCCAGATTTTCATAAACTGGAATATTCTCTAGATTGTTTTTCATAATTGCTGCAATAAAGTGAAGTTTACAAGTGCAAAACAGTCTGCTTATGAAGTGCTAATGCTCTAAATCTTTTGTTTTGCAGGTATTCAAAAGCCTATGATATACAAGTGTTGGATCAAAGTAACTGTAGGAGAGTGAGTACCAGCACTAGTGTATCCAGTTGTGGAGGAGTTACTAACAGTTGAGGAGCACTAGCAGAGAGATTGCAAATGGATTGGTTTTGTCCCTATGCAGCAAAATCAAGTTTTGGCAGGAATAATTGTTGTAGTAACTGCTATTTGCAACTTAATGGAAGCTCAATCCCTGACCGTTCAAAGTGCATTAACTAAGGCTGAATGAAGACCACAAGTACATGGAAGTTGGAGAACGCTAGTGGTGCATATAGCTTCAGTGTAGATACATCAACCTCACGCCACGTAACGTAAGAGTAATACTACCTGTACCACCAGGGTCTTGATGGAACTATAGTTATGGGCACAATACATTTGTTGAATCACCACTGCTATTAAATCACTCAACTCATGCCGAGCATCATGTGAAGCGATTCGAGTACTTCTACTTCTACAATCAAGGCACACCCTACGGTAAAATCCAAAAGCCATGACTAGTCAATTAATTTCTAACAAAAAAAATATAATTAAAAATATATGATTTTGATCAACAGATTAAGAAAAGAAAATTAATTCTTCTCAACAAAAAGAAAAAAAAAAAAAATCAAAGCATGCTCTAGATAATTTCTAGGCATGGTGAAAATTTGTTATACCAAGATAGTGCTAGTGTAAAACTTCTTTAGAAAATCAAAAATACAAAAAAAAAAAAAAAAAAAAAAAAAAAAAGTCTTTGTACTTGATTTGATTGTCTAATTTCAAGCGCTTTTTCCTTTGTCTCTCTTTATCTCAGTATCTTACTCAAACAATGATGACGAAAAGAAAATAATGGCTAGGGCTCCATGTCAGGCAAAAATGGGCTTTTGCCCATTTCGCCCAAAAAATATAGCAAAATGCCCTTATTCTAATACTATCTAGTAAAATACCCCTGTTTTAACATCGAGTTTTACATTGAAACTTAATTTTCTTAAAATCGAGTTACGGGCAATCAAACTCAATTTTTCAAATAACTAGACTTTCATCAAATCGAGTTTTACATTGAAAATTGATTTTCTAAAAATTGAGTTTCAAAACAGGGGCATTTTAGAAAGTTATAGGAATTTTGGGTAAGTAAAAGAAAGTTTCGTCACTAGTCTCTTCATATATACAAATTTCATCAGATATTTTCCTAGTTTCTTAATTTTTGTTACTTCTAGATTTTGGGTTTTTGGAGAGGGAATTTAATTTCATTATTATTCATTTTATTTAAAATCCTTTCCAATTTTATGGTTGTGGAACATTTGTAATATGGGAAATCACACAAACATTAATTTTAATCTCTTGCTGACTTGTGTTAAAAAAAAAAAAAAAAAAAATCTAGGATTGCGTTCTTGGTTTTCTAGTTTTTCTAGAGAAAACCTCTCAATTGAATTGTCCAAACGAAGAGACTAGTGACGAAACTTTCTTTTACTTACCCAAAATTCCTATGACTTCCCAAAATTCTCCAACATACATACCCCACCCCCATCTGATTAATGGAAAGAGAACTACATAAAGACACCACGAAATTACTCGCAAGCCTCATCTTCTTGGTAGGTGGGAGCAAAAAAGGGGAAGATGCATGCAGTAAAGAAAGTGGGGGAGTCAAACAATGACTTGCCGCAAGTCTTGCATATAGTGTTAAAGACTGTAAGTCAAGGGTACAGGCACTCAAATAAAGTCTGTAAAAGAAAAAAAGAGATGCAGACATACTTCTAAGAAATTGAAGTTAAAATAGTAAGAAACATAACAGAAGAAAACTTCAAATCTTGAGGGACAAAAAATTGCCTATCTTAAAAACCCACATAAATTAAGTTCATAATTTCCTTCAATACTTTCATTAAACACGGTGTTTTAACACTAGTGAGTTACTCAAATATGCATTTATAAGCATGACACCATTAGTTACACAATATTTATGTAATTGGTATATTTTGTAGTGTATTATGTGTATAGTTCAAATCCTCCCTCTAGCTTTCCCTCCCCATTATGAAAATCAACCTATAATAAAAATATTTAAGCAAATTGGAAAACTTGGGTGATCAAAAACAATTAATTAAATCTCTGCTACCTGGACAGATTGTACTCCTTTGGTTGACTGTAATTATGTGACTGGCTATACTAGTTATCAAGTCTACAGATTACATCTTGGGATACGTTAGATCAATTGCTAATTCTTTTGTGATTAAATAAAAAATTTAGATTTAAATTTTATTTAGACTAAAAGTAAAAAATCAATTTTTATCTATGTCTGGTGATAAAAAAAATTATTATTATAAAATGGATTTTTTTTTTTCCGAGAAGGATAAAATTGATAGTTTGATACTATAAACTTAACTCTTACCATATAAAAAAGGAAAAAAATAAAATAAAATAATTGTATTTACCATTAACACTAAAGCAATTTATGAAACTAATTCCATTTCCATAGATAAATTGTACTTTATGCTTTATAGCTTTTTTTTTTTTAAGAACACTAAATATTTTAAACACACACAAAGAGAGAAAAAAGATCTTAAAGAAAGCTAAATTCCATTTAATGGTATCTTCATGAACTTTCCCGTCATATTCCATCAACTGTATTTGTCATATATTCACTGAGTTTATTCAAAGCAAGTGTAACTCTTTCCATTAGAAATATTCTCATTGTCAAATTAATACTCTAAATCAAGTAATCAATTAATCAAGAAATCTTCTCTATACAGATAAAGATTAAAAGTTATCATTCTTTTATAAGACCTATAAAAATCTCGCTCACTAGTAGGTTATCCATGAGTTAAGTTTCTATGACATTTATCCTTATTTTTTCTATGCTCCAATGGTACCATTTTAATAAAGATATTTACAAGTGCTGGCTCTATGTCATGTAATACTTGCTAAGCGTCATGTTGATCTTGAATAATTTTCATCACCAAAATTGCTATTTTCTTATATGTTAGCTGCCAAACCAAGACAAGTTAAGGTTTCGATACCACTTGATGTTGTGAATGTGGAAGTTATAAGAAATGTAGCATACGTCTATTTTCAAAAAATAAAATCCAATTCACTATAAAATAATAGATAAAAACTCTAATTTTTATTAAACTAATTCTGAATTGTTAAAAAAAAAGTTTAAAAAGTGTACAAAACAAACTTGAAGACGTATTTAAAAACTGACCCTCTACTTTGGCTTTCAAAGAGAGAAAAAGACAGTGGACGTGGCTTTCAAGAGAGAAAAAGACTCATCTTTTTATTGCTCTACTTTGTCAGTACGTTCACTTCTTTCACAAGAAAAGCAATAAAACTTTTTTGGTACTTTCTTGCTTTTCATGTGGACTTGTACGGTAAGTAATCAAACTTTTTTAGCCACGCATTTTACATCGAAAAACACAACAAACTTTAAAAAAATAATAATAAATGGCGTGTACTAGATAAAACTAGTTTACAATTCACACTTTATTTGACACAGATAAAGCAATCAGTCAATGACAATTGACTAAACAGTGGTCTAAAGTTAAAGTTGGCTAGGCTTGACTATGACGTTGAATTGTCGTTAAAGTATTGAGTTTTTACATGAGAAAATATCTAAGGACTTTTTAAGGAAGTGTATGGAAAAGGATTAATTTTGGTAAGTAATGTTGTTTTAATAACATTGTTTGTATTTTTTTAAAATATATGTGAGTTAAAAGATATATAGAAATACATGTGATATTGTTTAAAAATTAAAAATTATTGTTTAAGTTGTGGTACCAAACACCCCCTTATTCACAAATATTCAAAAGCTATGATTATTTGACTAATTTTTTAAAATAAATATTAATTATTATCTTATTCATATTTAAAAATGATTGTTATCAATAGTTTAATAATGATAAGGTTGTGTTTGGTAGTAGCTTAAAAGCCAGTTTTTTTTTTTATCTAACTTATTTTTATTACTATTTAATTTATTTTTATGACTATTTATTGGTCTCATTGCACTTTTTAGTACCATTTACGGATCACACTATACTATTTCAGTTATATTTAACTTTATTTACAGTACTTTCAGGAAAAAAAAAATTCAAATTTAGCTACATAGGCTATTTTCAAACGGATGCTAAATTAATTGAAAAATCAAAGCATACTTTACATGATTCTAGTGCGCACTTATAAGCTATAGTTTCACAAGGCATGCATAGTGAAAAATTATTAGGAAAAAACACTAGTTTAGACCCTAATTACCACTAATTACCAATTACCTCTCAAAGGAAAAAAAAAAAAGTTGTAAAGGACAAAAAGAATTGGGAAGAAGGGACACAATATCGTACCGGGTGGTTATTTTAGTTTGGTTAAAAAATAAAATATTTCAGTACCTATTAATACCAGTGTATCATTTCACAATTATCACTAATATTATATAATAAAGGAGAGCACGTATAATGAGATCTTCATGAACTTTCCCACCATATTCTATCAGACTTTATTTGTTATATATTTACTAAGTTTATTCAAAGCAAGTGTAACTCTTTTTCATTAGAAATATTCCCATGGTCAAATTAATAATATAAATCAAGTAATCAATTAATCAAGAAATCTTCTCTATTAAAATAAAGATTAAAAGTTACCATTCTTTTATAAGACCAAAAAAAACCTGGCTCATTAGTAAGTTGTCCATGAGTTACATTTCCATGACATTTATCCTCATTGTTTTTATGCTCCAACGGTGCTATTTTAGTAAAGATATTTGCAAGTGCTAGTTCTATAATACTTGCTTAGTGTTACGTTGATATTGAATAATTTCCATCATCAGAATTACTATTGTCTCATATTTTAGCCACCAAATTAAGATAAGATAAAGCTTTGATACCAATTGATGCTGTGACTTGTGAGTGTGGAAGTTATAAGAAATGTAACACACATCTATTTTTAAAAAATAATATCCAATTCATCATAAAATAATAGAGAAAAACTCTAATTTTTACTAAACTAAATCTGAATTGTTAAAAAAAAAAAGTTAGAAATCGTTTACAAAACAAACTTAAAGACCTATTTAAAAACTTAGTAAAACTTAATAAAAAAAAATATTTTAAAATAAGTTTTAATTAATATTTAACCATGATAGAAATAGACCTAAAAAACTTTAAAAGCAACTAAAAATTCGAAAATATTAACTCTAAACTAAAAATAACAAAAAATTATATAAAAAATACTAAAATTAATAAATTATAAAAATTAAATAGTAAATTATGTGATATAAATATACCAAGATCACGTGTATTTTGTTTTCTTTTAAAAAAACAGTGGACGTGACTTTCAAGAAAGAAAAAGACTCATCTTTTTATTGTTTTACTTTGTCAGCAGGTTCACTTCTTTCACAAAGAAAAACAATAAATAAAACTTCATTGGTACTTTCTTGTTTTTCATGTGTTGACAAATTGACTTGGACTTGTAGGTACGGTAGTAACCCAGCTTTTATAGCCACACATTTCACATTGAAAAAACACAATAAACTAAAAAAACATAAAGAAAAAAAGGTGTGTACATTGGAAAAGTTGGTTCACACTTCACAGTTCACATTTCATTTCATTTGTCACAGATAAAGCAATCAGCCAATGACAATTGACTAAACACTGGTCTGAAGTTAAAGCTATGTCCTACTCAGGAACTTGCATGGAAAGTTGTCTAGGCTTTTGACTACGAGATTGAATTGACGTTAAAGGTTTTGAGTTTTTTCAGGTGAAAATATCTAAGGCCTTTTCAGGAAAGTGCATGGAAAGGATTAACTTATTCTCGAATATCCAAAAGCATTGACTAATATTTAATATTAATTATTAATTATTATCCTATTCATATTTAAAAATGATTGTGTTCTAAAAAAAAATGATGGTTATCAACCGTTTAATAACGTTATGGGTGGGTTTGCCATTAGCTTAAAAGCCAGTTTAAGAACATTAAAAGTCAGATTTATTTACTATTTAATTTATTTTTATTGTTATTTAATTTATTTTTGCTATTATTATTAATTTCACTATACTTTTTGGTGCAGTTTATGAGTTATACTGTATTATTTTAACTACTTTTTAGCTTTATTTAAGATACAAGACTGATTGTTTACCTTTTAAAAGTGTTCCAAGTTTAACTTTAAATTATTCAGTAATTAAGTGACCTCTATCCTGTGGACATAGATAAAAACATTGTGTTTTGACATGAATATTGGACACAACATCCTATTGTTTTATTTTCACGAGAAGCGGGGTCACGCAGCCTCCTCCTAAGCCTTCCTTAACAAATGTGTAAAGGTCTTTTTTTTTTTTTTTTTAAGAAACAACTGAGTTAAGTTTGACAAAAAAAAAATGATAAATTACACAAATTTCCCTTAACTTCTTCAATGTGCATTTTCTCTCAAATCCTCTCATAATAATAATAATAATAATAATAAAAATATAGTTTCAAGCAATTTATACATGTTAAAGATATATTAGATATATTAGCCCAATGTAATAGGTTCAAACACATACCTACTATGCTCATTCCCTTTCCATAAAAAAATTGAAACTATACCATATAGCTGGTCACCACCATTAGGTTAATCTGTGTTAGTGATTAAAGTGTGTCATATTTCTTTTTCTAGTTTTTATTGAAGTTTCTAGTATTTTCAATATAAAAATAAAAAATAAAAAAGAACAAAAAAGAAAAAAGGGGAGAGTGAAAAGTGAGGCATGGTTAAAGTTAAACACTAATGTAAAAAACAACTCAGAAAGTAAACCATGGTTAAGCAGTATTGAAAAATGTTAAGGTCAAAAATAGACATAAAAAGCAGATAAAACTTTCAGTGAAAGTGCATTATGCATTATTTGGTCATCCATTTCCTCTAAAAACAATCATGCAGTCAACAGTCCACACTATATAAATTTATGTCTAAATTGATGAAAGCAAAATCAGCAGAACTTTAACGCTGGAGTTATGTCCTACTGTACTCTTTCCAAGAACGTGGAAAGTGGCTAGGCTTGAAGAGTACAAAATTAATTCTTCGTTAAAGCCTTAAACATGTGGAGCAAAAATATAATATATATGTATATATATATATATATCACTCTCTTTTTTTTTAACTCATAGAATGTCAATTTGAATAACTATTTATTTGTGCGTTCAATTCTATTGCTTATAAAAATCATAATAACTTATGCAGGAACCGTTCTATCTTTAAATTATCCAACATGCAACCATTGACACATGATAAGGGATAAACATAAATATTCACAATCCAAAAGTCATGAGGTTTTTTTTTTTTTTCTTCTAAATGAAAAAAAGGATCTTCATTGTAGATACATCTATCTCACGTGACATCACGTGACCTAAAGGTAATACCACATATACTACCAGAATCTTGATAGAACTATTGTTACAGGTATAACACATTTGTTGAAGGACCACTACTTAAACCCCTCAACTCATGCCAAGCATCTTGTGAAGTGACACAAGAACTCCTACTACCAAGTTACACTTTATAGTAGAATCCAAAAGCCATGACTAGTCAATTAATTTCTAACAAAGAAATGTATTTAAAAATATATGATTGTGATCAAAAGATTAAGAAAAGAAAATTAATTCTTCTTAACAAAAAAAAAAATCAAAGCATGCTCTAAATAATTTCTAGGCATGGTGAAAATCTGTTATATGAAGATAGTGATAGTGTAATACTTCTTTAAAATACAAAACAATACTGGCTTTGTACTTGATTTGATTGTCTAATTTCAAGCGCTTTTTTTTTTTCTCTCACTCAATAAAAATAATGGCTAGGGCTCCAAGTCATATATATAAATTTCATCAAATATTTTTCTCGATTCTTAATTTTTGTTACATAAAATTTTGGGTTTTTAGAGACAGATTATTAATTATTTATTCATTTTATTCAAAATTCTTTCCAATTTTGTGGTTGTGGAAGATTTGCAATCTCGAATATCACGCAAACATTAATTTTAATCTCTTGGGTGACTTGCGTAAAAAAATAAAAATAAAAATAAAAACTAGTGACTAGTGAGGAAACTTTCTCCAACATACATACCCCACCCCCATCTGATTGATAGGAAGATAACTATATATAGACTATAGAGTCACCACGAAATTCTTAACTAGCCTTGTCTTCTTGGTAGCTGGGAAAGAAAAAAAAGGGTAAAAGATGCATTCACTAAGAAAGTGGGGAATCATTGACTTGCGTCAAAATTATTTGGAAAAAAAAGAGGAGGGGGGCGGGGGGGCCGTTGGAAAAAATAATTGGGTGACCAAAAAGAAATTTTTTAAAAAAGCTAAAATTAAATAAATTCTACGATAGCTGTGCTCTTTCTTGGCCATTGTATTGGCCGCAGCCTGTGGGGGTTTCCAACAACAATGGCACGAAGGGCGTCTAGGTGGTTTCCTATTATATCAAATTAAAATTTAAGGATCGAAAGTTTTTTTAAAGAAAAGGGTGAATAAATAAATATAGAAGAAATTAAAAGTATAATTCAGGAGGAAAAAGATACAAAACCTATCGTTTACCTTTTAAAAGTGTTATGAGTTTAACCTTAAATTAACCTGTAAGTGATTTCTATCTTGTGGACAGACAAAAACATTGTGTATGGACGTATCAAAATTAATAGTATTTTTAACTTTTCTATGAACAGGTGGTTATATTCAATAAAAATATTGCACCAAAATTTATACAATGGCAAATCTCTCCACAACCTGTTGAAAAAAAAAAATTATATTAAATATTTTAAAATACTCTTTAATTTAAATTATTGATTTTAGAATTAGGGAACAAGAAATGGAGAAAAGTTAATTCTTCTTCCTTTATGGGAGTTCTTCTAAGACATCGATCTACTTGTTTATTAGCATCAGTAATAGTAGCATCAATTCTTGGCATTTTGGGTATTTCAAGTAAATATAAGAGCATTTTTGTACTTATGTTTACTAGGTAGGGTTTTTTTTAATTTGTTAGACATTTTAAATCTAATAGGAATGGAAATTTTGGAAGACTACCCTTACCTGAAGGGTAGATTAATACACAACATTTTTTACTTCAAATTAACAAAGTTTTGTTAATTGGTGGTGGGATATACTATTTGGGATCATAATTTTCTAAGATAGAATTTGTTTATGTGCATTAGGTATTCTTTGTGATTAAACCTCAATGCTATATAATTAAATTTCAACTTATCTTATTGAAAAATGCAACAGTTTAAGTTGTGAAGATGTAATTTTGAGATGTTTAGATTTGAGTCGGTTTAAAGTCTTCCTTAAGAACTGGTGCACAATTCTTGTTATAATTTTGGTTAAATGATTATAATTAAATTTACCATTAACAGTTTAGACTTTTGAAAAAATCAGTAATTTAACATGGTATCAAAGTAGAAGATCTTGATTTCAATCTTTATCTCTCATTTAAAATGTTAAAAGTCCTACATATTGGACCCCACTTATTAAGGGGGAGTTTGAGCTTATATGTGAGAGAAAGTGATAGAACTATAATTAATAAATGGTTAAATTCACCCTAACAACCTAAGCTTTTAAAAAAATTGATATCTTGTAAACCAAATCTTACTTTACGTGCTATTCTCTTCCTTTCACGAACCCAGAAAGTGGGTCATGCTGCTCCTAAGCCGTCCTTCACAATTGAGTTAAGTTTGATAAAAAAAATTTGATAAATTACACAAATTTTCCTTGAACTTCTTCACGTGCATTTTCACCCAAATTCTCTCATAATAATAATAACAATACAGTTTCAAGCAATTTATGCAGCCCATTCCCTTTCCATAAAAAAATTGAAACTAAACTATATAAGTGGTCACCATTAGGTTAATTTGCGTTGGTGACTCACTAAGGTATATCCTATATTTCTTTTTTTAGTGTTTATTAAAGTTTGTTGTGAAAATGTTGCAAATGTACCACTTCTCTAAAGTTAAACCCCAGAGGAAAAAAAAAATGTAGGAAAACCCATACTATAATCTTTGTTTTTCTTTTTCTTTTTTTCCTTTTAGAAAAACCTCTCAATTGAAACTATACTATATAGCTGGTCACCACTGTTAGGTTAATCTATGTCGGTGACTAAGGTGTGCCATATATTTTCCAGTTTTTATCGAACATATGACAATGGAAAGAGAGGACACTTCTTATAACTTTCCAAAATTCTCCAACATACATACCCCACCCCCGTATGATTAATTGAAAGAGAACTATATAAAGTCACCACGAAAATTACTCGCTACCCTCGTCTTCTTGTTCTCGATAGGTGGGAGGCAAAGATGTATGCACTGATGTGTGGAATCAATGACTTGCTGCAAGTCTTGCATATAGCATTAAAGATTGTAAAGGCACTGAAATAAAGTCTGTAAAAGAAAAAAAAAAAAGAGGTAGGAATTGGGAAGCCTTTTTTTTGTTATATTAAGGGGATTACGCTATGCCCGCAGGTTTTGAATCCATAATGTCTATTTTGGGGAGATACAGATCAACATTGTTCTAAGAAATTGAAATAAAAATATTAAGAAACATAACAGGGAAAAAAAAAAAAAAAACTTCAAATCTTGAGGATGAAGAATTGCCTATTTGAAAAACCCACATAAATTAAGTTCATAATTTCCTTCTGCACTTTCATTAAACACAGTGTTTTAACACTTGTGACTTACTCTACCTATATATGCATGACACCATTAGCTAGATAATATTTATGTACATGGCATATTTTGTGGTGTTTTATGTATATAGTTTGAATCCTAGCTACCCGTAACTTTCCCTCTACCATTATCAACATATGAAAAAAAATATTTAAGCAAATTGGAAAAATAAAACTAAAAATTAAAATTGCACATTAATTATGTCCAACACACGGCACGCTAATTATGTCTTCTTGCCAAACTCGAAAGTCATCAATTGAGCAATTTGAAATTCATGTTACATGGACTTCATACCATTAACAAGGTTCACCAAATAAGAATCAGCAACTGAATCAAATCTATCAACCCTAATAAAATCTATAAAATTTGGTTCATACCTCCCACCAAAATAAATTTGTAGTCTCCTTTGCATTATTCTTCTTCTTATCATGCTTTTAGATTTTGCATAATAATCAGGTTTCATCAGCTCATTTATGGCCCAAGTGTACAAGTTTTCAATAAAAGCCCTTAGATATTTTCTACTGAAAAACTTAATGCCATCTGTTGTGGGTTGAGTTGTGTAGTTTTCCATTTTATTGGTAAGCGATTATGTATTAATTTGATATTAAATATTCTTCTAATTTTTTCTAGATTAATAAGCCAACAGGGATCAAAAAGTTTATTGTAGCATTAGCATTTTGTTGATTTTATTATATGCTTGTCTGGGTCTTTAATGTTTTGGGCCCTTAAAAGATTCACCTGTTTGTCAAATCTATTGAATATAGATTTTGTTTATATTCTTCTATTGTTTTTTCCCCCCTTTCACATCTATAATCAAAAGTTGTGTTGATATACAAATTTGAGTTTGAAGCTTTTGTGGCCAGTTTGGTACGGAGCAGATAGAAGAAAAGTAGGGAAAATTAAGAATCTTGCAAGTGTTTCATTTTTTGCGTTGGTTACATGGGGAATTATCATTTCTTTTACCCATTATAATAGTTAGTGGTGTTTATCAATCATATAGTTCAACTGAGTCTCTCATGCATGTTGAAGAACCAATTTTTGCATCACTAAACAGAAATTATTTTAGTTTGTTACGCTAAAAAAGTTTGGTATTCTAAAAACTTGAATGTAAAAGATACAAATTAAATAACACAACTATAGACCCATGTGTCCTGAGAAATCAATTGTTCGCAACCATTGCACTAGATATCTTCTTCTCCTTTTTCTATCTAATTAATTTTGTCCCAAAAAATAGTTGGTACCTATATTGGGTGGAGAAGAGAACAAGAAATCCGCCTTGCAAGACCTACCTTTATGCATGAGTTACGTTTAGCTCAACTGATAAAGTTTCTTGTCGTTGAATAAAAGAATAAGAGTTTGAACCTCATCCACACTAAAAATTAATTGATATCTTGATTTAATGATAAAGATCAATCATTATAGAGCAGATTCCATCGATTAAAATTTTATCCTATCTATGAAAAAATTAATAAAAATAAAATCTACTTTTATGCGAATGTGTCAAGTTTCTACTAAGGCATTTATGCAATTGGCACTAAAATGGCATACATAGAAAAAAAAAAAAAAAAAAAAAAAAAAGGAATATAATCTGAAGACTAATGTTGAGGACACAAAGTTTTCTAATTTTTTTTCTCACAAATGTTGATGTGCCAAGCCGTGATTAAAACATCATCACTTTTACATGTTTCTCTTGTGATTAGAGTTTAATTAGTGCACCGAATTTTTTTTTTCTAGCGGGTACTAGTTGTGGTCCGTGTGTATGTATTGAAATTCAATTGAATGTGGATTTGAGTGCGCAGCCCCTTCCATTTCCATATATATTCAGAATTGAACTTTATTCTTTAGCTAGTCACCATCTGTGTCCTATTTTCCTCTGTTCAAAAGAGTGGAAAATGGGCTATGGTTAAACACTAAAACCAAAAAGTAAAAACAATGCAGAAAGTGGACTAAATTAAACACACAAATATTATTAAGAAGAACGCGGAAAGTGGATAGGACTTTCACAGTTTCACCGAAAGTCACTGCATGTATTGGTGGTCGTACTCGTACATTCCACACTTTTATCAACTTGTTACTTCGTGCGTGGAAAATGAGCTAGGCTTGACTGCGACTTTGAATTATCGTTAAAGTTATTGAATTTTTCAGGAGAAAATATCTAAGGGCTTTTTAAGAAAGTGCATGAAAAGGGGTTAACTTATTCACGAATATTCAAAAGCCATAATTATTTGACTAATTTTTAGTAATGGATATAAATTATCATCCTATTAATATTTTAAAATGATTGTTATTAACAATTTAAGAACATAATTTTTTTTTTTTGAGAAGATTTAAGAACATAGAATTAATTCAAAAAATTAAAGCATACTTTACATGATACTAGTAGGCGCTTATAAGCTATAGTATCACAAGGCATAGTAAAAATTTATTACGAAAAAAAAAAACCACGAGTTTAGACCCCAATTACCACTAATTTACCAATGTATATGCTAGATCTTAGTATCAAACTAATAAATTACATTATAAAAGATTTTATAATTAGAGATTGAAATTTTACTTCATAAGAAAGCTAGAGTTAATAATGTTGAAGCACCAACTTTTGCATCCCTTAACAGAAATCGTGCTTGTTTATTTTGGAAACATTCTGGCGGAGCTATTCAAAGCTCAATCCCAAGCCTCTCTTAAAGGGATGTCACATGTGCTAAATGTAATGATTCAAACGACGCCCTTTTATAGACTATTTAATACTAAGTGTGCGTTTGGCTCCAAATTAAGTCCACTTAAGCAAATGACAACGTTTCTTAGGCTTCAGAACAGTACCGTATCAGCTTTGAGCCATTGGTTCCAAGTCAAAAAATTGTGTTATTGTTTTCCGTGGTAATTCTCTCATTCCCGTTACATATATGGACATTCACAAATAAAAATTATTCATCTTAGTTACTATTGCACTTTATGCTCCATTAAGGCACTAACTACAGTAAGTCATGCATGTGGTTTTTTCTATTTTAAATATTGGATACTTTATAGGGGGTTGAAAAAAAAATTATACGGTAGACTACGATTGTTAAATTATAAAATAGAACACTGAGAGAGAAAAAGACAAGTATTTTTTTTATACATCCTAATTAGCCAAGCTATGCAATTGCTTGGTGGCTTGGTGCAGTGGCCTGAACTCTGTTAAGTCTTGTAGCATGTTGGCAAATTCCGTGACAAATTAATTGTATTTTTTATCTTTTTATTGAATGGTTTTTTTTCCGTTGTACGTTCAAGTTTATATCAATTAGTAAATTTTCTTGCATGGAATAAAAGACTAAGGGTCAATTTGGTTGGAGGGGTGAAAAAATAGGAGGATAGAAAATGGTGAGAGAATGGAAAAATAAGAGAATTAAAAAAATTTTAATTTTCCTCTTTTTTGTTTGGTTGAGAGTGAAAAAATAAAGGAATGAAAAAAGTGAGTTTGTATAAATTTACGTTACACCCTTATTAAAAAATAATGCCCAATTAAAACCCAAAAAGGGATAAACAACAAAAAAAAAATCAATCACTTAAATTTATTAAAAAATAAAAATCATGTCCATAAAAAATATCACATCTAAACAAAAAAAAAAAAACACAAAAGAAAGCAAAAAAAAGAAAAAAAATCCTGTGTAAGCCTGCCCAGTAAATCAAAAGAAAAGGAAAAAAGAAAAGAAAAAGCAGGCAGTCAACGCCTGCCCATTAAATAAAAAGTAAAAAAAAAAAAGAGAGGCAGGCAACGTAGGAAAAAAATAAAATAAAAAAAGTGTGAAGAAAAGCAACGTGGGTTAAGGTGCAATTGTTCACGGTCATTTTCATCTAAATATGATGCATAATTTCTTTCTTTATTTTTTTCTCTATTCTAGAGAGAACTTTTTGGTGGAGTAGGGATAAAAACACCTAAACCCCACCATTTATTTTTTCTTCCTCTTCACCTAATGAAACGCACTTTAAAAAAAATTTCCTTCTCATTATTTCTTCAAAGTTTTCCATCCACCATCTTTCACATCCAAACAAACATACGCTAAGGTTTGAATTATAATTATACAAAAAATTAATTGATATTTTAGAATGGTCATAAATACTATAAATTTAAATCTTTATCTTATCTAGATTTTTTATAAAATAAAAATAAATTATAGTTATCCCTAAATCAATTTATGCAGCCCATTCCATTTCCATATATAAATTGAACTTCATGCTTTAAAGCTGGTCACCAATCTGTGTTCAACTGACTGACTAAAAATAAATTGAACCTTTATATAATGTTTATATTTATATACTAAACTTTAGAAATGATATTGTTTTTTTTTAAGGTTTCGACGCACAAATGGTTATCATATGGTTTAAAATTGTAATAACTTAATCATTTTATGAGTCTAACAAAAACTTATATAAACTGTACTTGAGGCTTATTGAATTATTAAAAATCGTTATTGAGAATTATAAGTGGAATTTTTTACTATGAAAAAAATAGAATAAAACTTATTCAGACATTAAAAAAAATAGTGAATAAATACAACATAATAAATACACTATAATTTAATGGGTTTCTAACATTAAAATGCTACTTAATATTCACATGAGTGGTATTTTTTTTTTTTTTTTGAGAAACACACACACACACACACATATATATATAGGAGAAGGGGGATGAGATAAGAGAATACACTCACACGTCAATACCAAAACTGCATGCTACATGAGTGGTAATTTATTATACAAATTGGCTTCAGGTTTTATATATATAAATAAATTATAATGTATGTGTTGTGCTTGTCCATAAGTTTGTATAAATCTGCATACGTTTGTGAGAATAAAAAATGAATGTCTAATAGTTATAAATTTCATCTAAGGGCTTTGCTTCTCCGTCTTTGTCTTCACACCCTTAACAGTTTCAGAAAGAGGGTTCAGAGTGTGCATGGTTGGGTGGTTGCCCCTCTCTGAACCCAATGATTTCTATCAATTTAGTCCTTCAAATCAACCACCCATGACCCTTCTCTTCTAAACCCTATACCCAAAGATCAATATCAAAAAAAAAAAAAAATAGTTATAAATTTCACCCTTGTGAACTTAAATCTTAGCTCCGTTACTTGTTCTGGAGTGTCTCATATATGGACAGAAAATGAAATAGCTTGATGAGACAAATTATGCGGACCATTCCTTACAATAGCCTTTTAAGTTTAAATTATAGAAAAGCAATATAAAATGGATTTTTTTTCCTGGTCACACTCACATGACAATGTATGTCTCCTATTTCCTCTATTTGAAAACGTGTCAAGTTTTGCTAATCTTTCCCAAAAATGGGTCATGGTCAACACAAAAATCAAAAAGAGCACCGAAAGTGCATAGAATTAACCTCGCTCCAGGAAGTAATTTTCCATGGAACTGGAAGTGGGCCAAAGTAGAACATTGCCATCAAATGATGCAGTATCCATGATCAAATTCTACCAAAGCATTTATGCAGTCCACGCTATGATTAATTAGGTCTAAATGGAATAAAGCAATATCAACATACTTTTAGCAGATAACCATGAAGCTACACCTACTTTTGTCCCCATTCCCCAAATTATTATTATTATTATTTTTAAATCCTATGGCCCCTAAAAAGTTACGATTAGAAAATTTAATATAACCATAGTATACAAAAATACATTAAAAAGAATTTAATGACTCCAAAATATGATAGGAGCAGTCTCGACAGAAATCTTTGCTAATGATGGACGGCTATGACAAAATACACTTACAAGCAATCCACAGTAGAAGATGCAAATTAATACCTGTTTGGATCCAGCTTTTCTTTCCCACCGTTTATGTTTCACGTTTTCACTTTTTTTTTTTTTTTTTTTTTTTTTTTTTTTTTTCGGTTCTGCCGTGGGGACAGGTGCTGCGCGCACTGTGCATGTACTGTTTATGTACTTTTTTAGCAATTTTTTATTAAAAATGGGTCCTGCAGTACTATTCACACATTAAAAAATTATTTTGTTACAGTGTTTTCAGTTTCAGTTTTCAATTCAGCAAAAATAAGCTCTATCCAAACGGACAATTAGTATTGCCCTTTGAAAATCTGTCTCAGAATTTTTGCAGATTGAACTCAAGTCATAAATTTTTGTAGAACATAATAGAAATCCACGGAATTTTTATTTTTTGCTGTTAAGAGAGAAATTCTCTGTATGTCGATGACGATTGATGACAAACTTTGCCCCCAACTATCATTTTAGTCTCTCAAAATTATCTTCCTTTTTGTTTAACGTAATCGAATAATTTTTGGTCATTGTTTTCTCAATATTCACTTTCAAATCTAGTACCTTGTTTAAACAATTGAGTTGTCGATCTCACTGCAAAATTGAGGATGTGCATGCTAGTACTTTACTTTATCTCTTTGATTCCAATACCCAATGCCCATTCTTAAATTTTACAAGAAATTGTTTACCCCAAAAAAACAAAATTTACAAGAAATTTGTAGGGTAGTACTAGTTGTTTATGTCACATGTTAATGACAGTGTGTAATGTAGAACAAATCGTCATGGCCTTCCTGAACTCTCATGTGTGACTAAAATCAACATGCAAGGTAAAAATGCACTAGTAGAAATCATGGGCCTCGGAGCTAGAATCGCATGAAATTTAGCAGGCTAAAGCAAAATGGCCTTCTGAGCAATAGTCATCGTTTTGCCACTATGTACCCCCTGAAAATAGCGAATTTCGTCATTTAGGCCTTGAAAACTACGATTTTGCCGTCTATAGTAATCTTTGTTTCCATAATAACTTTTTGTTCAAAAGTTAGAATAAGGTCTCACTTGTTTTGGGGCGATCTTTAAGGTCAGTAATTTATGATTCTACATTTAACCCAATTTTGCCATTTTTGGTAAATTTCAGTATTTTGTCATCTAATTGCATAATTAGTACAAATTAGGGTTTTAGACGTTTTTCTTAGTATTTATATGTTTTATAACTACTAAAGACAAATTAGATTATTATTAATAAACACAGACTTTAGTCAAATTCTTTCTCTAGTAAATTTCAGTTTATCTCTTTGTGAATTCAGGGAAACCCTTGTGGATTTGAGATTTACTACCATAAACTAATTGTTTAGTTTAAATTCCATCAAGAGAGTATCGTGTATGTTTTCTTCAGACTTCCGTGACATTAATGTGTTGCTCTTTCTTTAATGGAAAAACGATGTAACTTCGTAAAACAATAGTAGTGACTGAAGACAAAATGTTGCCATGCCATTAAATTAGAAAAGTGGTGCCCTTAGAACATTACATAGACTTTTTTTAAAGTCTAGTTTGTTAGTTAGATAGTTTAAGTAGATAAGTTTAGGCAGTTTCAGGTAAGTTAATTCCTAGCTAATCACATATCCTCTATTTTCATTTTTCCTCAAATCAAATATCTATTGCTTTCTCTCTCTCTGTTTTCCTCCTTTTTCATTTTACTTTGTTTACTGTGATATTCAATAAGTGAGAACACTGAGAAGGAGAAGAAGAAAATTGAACGGTGAGTTTCAATTCAAGGTTCGGAAACATAACCAGTGGTAGAGGATCATAATTTACGAAGATAGTAGTTGTATATGTGCAGTTATTCTTTGTGACTATGAAACCTCAATGCAATAACAACTTCAAGTTATCTTGATGAAATGCAACAGGGTAACTTTGAGATGCTACATGTCTTCAATCTATTATAAATTAAAAATTTTTAAAGATCTTTATACATATGAAGATGAAAAATACATATAAGATTATTAGATTTTGGATTTAATCTTGTCATACTATTGATATTCAGCAATGAATCGCCATAAATAAGTTTGGTATTGGTAGATGCCTTCTAAGTTAGTCTTTAGTTTGAGGTCCGCACCATGTAAAATTTAACTCTAAAAAAAGTGTGTTATAAAACAATTTTTCTTACCGGTTCATAGTCATGTCCTAAGTAATGTTGTTTAACAAGTTGTTGAATATTAGTCACCATTAAGTTAATCAGTGCTGGTGTGTCCCATTTTCCAAAGCGTGGAAACTGAGATATGATTGAAGGTAAACACTAGAGTAAAAAACAACATACAAAGTAGACCATGGTTAAATGCTAATAAAAAATGCTATTAGCAAAGGATGAACATAAAAAGCTGATAGAATTTTCGGCTAAAGTTCCCACATGCATTATTGGTCATCCATTTCCTCTAAAAACAATCCTGCAGTCCACAGTCCACTATAATGATGTCTATCTATATTGATCAAAGCAATATCAACTAAATTTTAAGGCAGGAGTCATGTCCTACTGCACTCTTGCCAAGAACTTGAAGACTGATTCTTCGTTGATGCGTTATAGGTATTGAGCAAAAATATACTATATACCTCCTTTATTAAAAAAAAAATAATAATTCACTGCATGTCAATTTAAATAAATAATTGCGTTTAATTCTATGACATATTAAAATCATATTATCTTATGCAGGAGCCGTTCTGTCTTTAAATTGTCCAACATGCAAAACATATGAAAAGGGATTAACATATATATTCACAGCTATCCAAAAGCCATGACTTTTTTTATTTTTTGGCTAAATAAAAAAATAATGTCTTCAGTGTGGACTCATCGATCCTATGTCACGTGATAGTAAGTGTAATACATACCACGTGTATTAGCATAGGAGTGGCTCCATGTTTATGTCAGGACCACCCTAACTTGCAAATAAAAAAAAATGTAAATATATGCTTACGAAAAGAATTATACACTAAACTAACCTATTTTGACCATCCTAATAAAAATGTTGAACACCCTATCTTGAGAATAAAAAAAATTATGATCCAACAAAAATAAAAGTAATGTTACATCCACAATATTTTTTCAATAATTTTATAATAAATCTTATGTGGTAAGTTGTTACTGATTCCAATTTGGGTCCAATATTACCATCACTTTTTGCCCATCAATAAAAATTTGCTGCATAAGATTTTTTATGAAAATGTTGTGGATATAGCGTTTTTCCAAAAATAATTTTGGTCCCAAACAAAATCCTTAACCCCTTAAACAAACAAAAAAAGAAAAAAAAAGGACAAAAAAAAAAAAAAAAAAAAAAAGAGGAAGACTAGACCGAACAACAAGAAGTTAAATAAAAATCCTATTAAAAAAAAGTCTCTAATAATTCAAATTTGTAACTCATTCAACTCATTAAATAAAAATAATACCTTATTTTATTTTTAATTGAATAATGTACAAAAATAAATATTGTGGTCGTAAGTTGTCTTAGGTGGTGTCAACATTACCACCGCACACCCTTAGTGTGAAAGTCACTCTACAACTATAAGTATTTGTGGGGTGTGGGGGGCAAAGGTTGGGGTTCAAGTCTTTAGGAGGGAGCTTTACACACATATACACTTAGATTAAATTAGAGTAAAATTCTATCCGGTATAAAAAAAAAAAAAAAAAAAAAAAAAAAGTGGTGTCAACATTAATGCTCTCTTTGGCTTTGTAGTCGCATCAATTTTGCTCTCCTTAGCAACTCAACTTGCAATTATAGCAAATGTCATCTCTCTCTCTCTCTCTCTCTCTCTCTCTCTCTCTCTCTCTCTCTCTGTTTTTTTATACAAGATATAATTTCTACTCTGGCCTAATCTAAGTATATATGTGTGTGAAACTCCCTTCTGGAGACTTGAACTCCGGTCCTTGCCCCCTACACCCCACAAGCACTTATATTTGTGGAGTGACCACCGCACTAACCATCGCACCAAGGGTATGCGGTGGTTCTCTGTGTGTGTGTTATTTTGTGTAACAACATATTCAAGTTAACCGTTTATTATATTTTGTATAATTTACGTTTCTTAGTAACTACCCTAAAATATATTCTTAGAGTCACTACTGTACCACTAGAGTCTTGATGTGGCTATCATTATGAACACAACAAATTTGTTACAAAGCCACTGCTAGGACCATTCAACTCCTACCAAGCATCATGTGAAGCAATATGAAGAATCTTACAATCTTGTGATCGATAGATTAAGCAAAGAAAATTAATTAAATAATCAAAGCGTGCTCTAGATAATTTCTAGGCATGGTGAAAATCTATTATACCAAGATTTGATAGTGTAAAACTTCTTTAGAAAATAAATACTTGTGGAGTGACCACCGCACCAGCCACCGCACCAAGGGTGCGCGGTGGTTCTCTCTGTGTTTGTTATTTTGTGTAACAACATATTCAAGTTAACCATTTATTATATTTTGTATAATTTACGTTTCTTAGTAACTACCCTAAAAAATATTCTTAGAGTCACCACTGTACCACCGGAGTCTTGATGAGGCTATCATTATGAAGACAACAAATTTGTTACAAAGCCACTGCTAGAACCATTCAACTCCTACCAAGTATCATATGAAGCGATATGAAGAATCTTACAACTTTGTGATCGATAGATTAAGAAAAGAAAATTAATTAAATAATCAAAGTGTGCTCTAGATAATTTCTAGACATGGGGAAAATCTGTTATACCAAGATTTGATAGTGTAAAACTTTTTTAGAAAATAAAAAATACAAAAAAAAATATTGTCTTCGTACTTGATTTAATTGTCTAATTACAGGCACTTTTTCTTCTCTCTCTCACGCTGTGCTTGGAATGGCAGGAAGAGAAGGGAAGGGAAAAGAAATGGAGGGAAGGGATAGTATTTCTGCTGTTTGGTTGACTCTAGAGAAAAGAAAACAAAAGATATTATTTCCTTCCGGGCCCACCTTTTCCAATCCGCCCAAATTGGGCAGAAATGGAGAGAAAGATGGAATGGAGAAATGCAGGCGATTTTTTGACTTTTTATTTCTTTCAAAATTACAATTTTGACTATTTAGCCTTTTACTCATTTCTCCAATTAATGAGGGTATTAAAGTAAATAATACATTTTCTTCTTTTCATTTCTCTACTTTTGCAAACCCAACAAACATTTTCTTCTTCTTCTTCTTCTTTTTTCCTTTTTTTTTGCTTTTCCCTTCCCCTCCCTGCTTCCAAACATATACCAAGGAAACATTTTCTTTATAATTTCTTTTCTCCTTCATCTTTTCTTTTCTTTTGTCTTCCTTCATTTGCAACCAAACACAATGTTAGTATCTTACTCAAACAATGATGACTCGTAGAAATTAATGGCTAGGGCTCGATGTCATATATACAAATTTCGTCGGATATTTTCCTAGTTTCTTAATTTTTGGTCCTTTTAGATTTTGGGTTTTTAGAGAGGGAATTTTCATTATTTATTCATTTTATTCAAAATCCTTTACAATTTTATGGTTGTGGAAGATTTACAACATGAGAAATCACGCAGACATTAATTTTAATCTCTTGATGACTTGCGTAGTAAATAAATAAAGGATTATGCTAATAAATAAATAAACCCTATTGGGATTGTGGTCTTGGTTTTCTTGTTTTTCTAGAAAAAGCCTCTCAATTGTCCAAACGAAGGGACTAGTGAGGAAACTTTCTTTTACTTACCCAAAATTGCTATAACTTTCCAAAATCCTCCAACATACATACCCCGCCCCCGATTTGATTAATGGAAAGAGAACTATATAAGTCACCACGAAATTACTCGCTAGCCTTGTCTTCTTGTTCTTGGAAGGTGGGAAAAAGAGAAAAAGGGGAAGATGCATGCACTAAAGAAAGTGGGGGAATCAATGACTTGCAAGTCTTTCATATAGCGTTAAAGACTGTGTGTAAGTCAAGGGTACAGGTACTCAAATAAAGTCTGTAAAAGAAAAAAAGAGATGCATACATACTTGTAAGAAATTGAAATAAAAATAGTAAGAAATATAACAGAAGAAAACTTCAAATCTTGAGGGATGAAGAATTGCCTATCTGAAAAACCCACATAAATTAAGTTCATAATTTCCTTTAGCACTTTCATTAAACAGTATTTTAACACTTGTGAGTTACTCGAATATGCATTTATAAGCATGACACCATTAGAGCATCAGCATTGAATGGGCTAAATCCCACATGTAAGCCAAATCCCACATGTAAGCCAAATCCCAATATAGTTTACAATTGATGCCCAAAATAGAGCTCCATTAGATGTTGGGTTTTGTAACAATTGCAAAAAAAAAAAAAAAAAAAAAAAATACAATAGAGCTACAGTGCGATTCTAAACATAGAATCGCACTGTAGCTCAATGGTAAACGTTATATTAATATTTTATTGTAAATATTAGTCCTTTCTCTCTCCACTGTCTCTCATCTCTCTCACTCCATCGCTGAAGCTAATCACACCAAGCCTCTTGCTTCTTTGTCATCCCCTCTCTCTCGCCATGCCGATTCACCTCACCCATCTCTGAAGCTCTTTCACACCAAGCCTCTCTCTTCTGTCTCATCCCCTCTCTCTCACCATCGTTGCCAATTCACCTTCACCCATCTCTGAATTCACCCTCACCCATCGTTGAAGTTCTTTCAGACCAATCCTCTCTCTTCTCTCTCATCCCCTCTCTTTATCACTCTCTCTTCTCTTCAAACCAAGATTCTCAAGGGTTTTTAGGTTTGGGTTAAGATCAAAATCAAAATCAGCTTGTGTTTGTGTTTGTTCATGGGTTTTCAGCGTGGGTTTTTTAATGGGTTTCTGACGTTTGGGTCAGATTTGGGTGGCGTTTGGGTCAAATTTGGGTTGGCGTTTGGTGTTTGTTGGGTTTGCTAATGGGAGGTGTTTGCTGGGTTTGCTGGCGTTGGCGTTTGCTAGGCTTGCTGATGGGTGGCGTTTGCTGGCGTTTGGCATTTGTTCCGATGGGTTTGATGAGTTTGATGATGGGTTTGTTTCGGCAATGGGCGACCCTCTCTCTCTCTCACCATCGCTACCGGTGAGAACAGATGGGTTTGGGTTTAGGTTTGGTGAGAACAAATAGGTTTGATTTTGGATTTTAGATTTTGGATTTTGGATTTTGGATTTGGCTAGATTTTGCTCAACGGAAGTGGGTGGCGTGACTGAGAAGCTGAACGGTGGTGGTGGTAATGGTGGTGGTGGGTGGTTGACAGAGGAAGAGAAATAGAGATAGGAGAGAGAAGTGGCTTTTTATATTATTTTATAGAGATCAATGAGAATTATATCTATATTATTTTAATGTATAGTATGGTAAAATAAAAGTTGGGATGTTAGTGTATTGTAAAATGGTATTGTATAATTGATAAAGTGACTTTTTAAGATGGTAAAATAGGATAGAATTGGCATGAGCCGTTGTGGATGCTCTTAGCTACACAATATTTATGTAATTGGTATAATTTGTGGTGTTTTATGTGTATAGTTCAAATCCTTCTCTAAGAGTCCATTTGGAAAGAAGTTATTTAGTTGTAACTAAAAACTTTTTATTGAAAGTATTGTAAATAAAGCTAAAAAATAGCTAAAATAGTATAGTGGCACTCATAAATAGTCCAAAAATTGCAATGAAATCCATAAATAATAGTAAAAATAAGCTAAATAGTAGCAAAAATAAGTTAAATAGTAAAAAAAAATTGGCTTTTTCAACTAATGCCAATTGCAACCTAACTTTCCCTCCCCATTATCAAAATCAACCTATAATTAAAATATTTAAGCAAATTGGAAAACTTGGCACACAATTGGGTGATTAAAAAAGATTAATTAAATTTCTACTACCTGTGTACAGATTGTATTTGTACTCCTTTGGTTGATTGTAATTGTGTGACTGGCTGTACTAGTTATCAAGTCTACAATTTATGTCTTGGGTTACATTAGATCAATTGGTAATTCTTTTGTGATTAAATAAAAAATTTAGATTTAAATTTTATTTACACTAAAAATAAAAATCAATTTTTATCTATATCTGGTGATAAAAAAATTATTATTATAAAATTGATAGTTTGATACTATTAACTTAGCTCTTATCATATAAAAAAGGAAAAAAAAAAATTGTAGTTACCATTAGCACTAAAGCAATTCATGCAGCATATTCCAATCATATCAAACTATATGTAGTTATTAGTATGGCACTGCCATTCTAATAAATTACCTTCTAAAAAATTTTATACTTGAGATTGAAGGCTGAAGCTTCACTTCCTAGGAAAACTATCGAATGCATGGAGCTGAATAAACTTTTATCATCACCCCTATCGAATTAAGCCATCGATTATGTTTTAATTTGATATTTAGGATTCTTCTAATTTTTACTAGATTAATAAGCCAACAGGGATCAAAAAGCTTGTTAGCATTTCGTTGATTATATATATGCTTGTCTGGGTCTTTAAGGTTTTGGCCCCACAAAGATTCACTTTTTTGTCAAATCTTTTGAATATAGATTTTGCTTTTCATTCTTCTACTGTTTTTTTTCCCCATTTCACATCTATAATCAAAAGTTTGGTTGATATGCAAATTTGATTGTGAAGCTTTTGTGATCATTTTTGGTCCAAAGTAGATGGAAGATAAGGAGCGGAAAAATTAAGAATCATTCAAGTGTTTCATTTTTAGTTATTGTGACACGGAGAATTATCAATTCTTTTACCCCTTTTATATAATAGTTGATGGTGTTTATTAAATCATATAGCTCAACTGAGTCTCTCATGTTAAAGCACTAATTTTTGCATTGCTAAACAGAAATCATTTTAGTTTGTTATGCTAAAAAAAGTTTAGTATTCTAAAAACTTGAATGTTAAATGTACTTATTAAGGGTCTGTTTAGATACAGTTGAAACTGAAAACTGAAAAATACTGAAGCAAAATAATTTTTTAATGTATAAAAAACATTGTTCACGCCTAAAATCACTGTTCATGGCCAATGAATAGTGCACAGTGCACATCCAGGGAGGGAAAAAAAAAAAAAAAAAGTTAAAAAACGCAGATGTGGGTAGAATCATTTCTACCCAAACGCACACTAAATAACACAACTACAGACCCTATGTGTTCTGAGAAATAATTGTATGCAACCATTGCACTAGATATTTTCTTTCTCCTTTTTCAATCTAAATAATTTTGACCCAAAAAATAGTGGGTACCTAAATTGGGTGGAGAAGAAAACAAAGACCCCACCTTGCTAAAGAAAGGTGTAGACTGGAAAAAGCTGGTTCACAGTTCACACTTCATTTGACTCGAATAAAGCAATCAGCCAATGACAATTGACTAAACACTGGTCTGAAATTAAAGCTATGTTCTTCTCTGGAACTTGCATGGAAGGTTGGCTAGGCTTGACTACGACATTGAATTGTCGTTGAAGGAGTTGAGTTTTTCCAAGAGAAAATATCTAAGGGCTTTTCAGGAAAGTGCATGGAAATGGATTAACTTATTCACGAATACCCAAAAGTCATGATTATTTGACTAATTTTTAATAATAAATATTAATTATTACCCTATTCATATTTAAAAATGCTTGTTACCAACGGTTTAAGAATGTTAAAGTTGCGTTTGGCATTTTAAACTCAAAAAAAAAAAAAATATTGTGTTTGGCATTCTGATGTTTTAAGAGTCCATTTAAATACAGCTGAAATTGAAAACTGAAAAATATTGTAACAAAATAATTTTTTAATGTGTAAAAAATACTGTTTATGCCTAAAATTACTGTTCATTGACCTAAAATCACTGTTCATGGCCAATGAATGGTGCACGTTGCACGTCCACGGAGGGAAAAAAAGAAAAAACTGAAAAACGCAGACGTGGGTAATCATTTCTACCCAAACGCACTTACGCACACTTACTATTTAACTTATTTTTGTTACTATTTAGTTTATTTTTTGCTATTATTTATTTGTCTTATTGTACTTTTTGGTACAATTTATGAGTCACACAGTACTATTTTAGTTATTTTTTAAATTTATTTATAGTATTTTTAGCAAAAAAAATTCAATTTTAGCTAAATAAGCTGTTCCCAAACAGACGCTAAATTAATTGAAAAATCAAAGCATACTTTACATGATTCTAGTGTGTGCTTGTAAGCTATAGTTTTACAAGGCATGCATAGTGAAAAATTATTACGAAAAAACACTAGTTTAGACCCCAATTACCACTAATTACCAATTACCTCTCAAAGGAAAAAAGAAAGGTTGTAAAGGACAAAAGGAATTGGGAAGAAGGGACTCAATATCGTACCAGAGGTCATTTTAATTTGGTAAAAAAGCGAAATATTTCGGTACTAATTAATACTGGTGTATCATTTCAGAATTATCACTTTGCATCACTACTTTACCAACATAAAAATTAAAAAATAAAGGGAAATGTTAATAGATTCTCTAAGGGTATGGAATGGAATAAAATGAAAAGAATAATTTTAGAATATTCTTCCCTTCCTTTATTTGGGAGTTTTAATGGAAGGAATGAAAAGTCCATTCCCCTATTTGGGAGTTTAAGTAGGAGGGAATGGAAAGGGTAGGAGGGAACACTCATTCCTCTCTATTTCCTTAAAACCTCAAATTTTCATTCCCCCCAAAATTGGGAGGAATGGGAGGGAATGAAATTAGATTTAATGAATTTTTTACTAAAAGTCTCAAAATATCCCTATATATTCAACCATTTATTTTAAAATAGGGGTCTAATAGTAATATTGTCATCAAATGATTCCATTCAATTCCCTCCATGCTACTTCCAAACAAGATTACTTACATTCCATTCATTTTCATTCATTTCCATTCTTTTATTTTAAAACATCTAATCAAGGTTACTTAATTTCATTCCATTCTTTTCCATTCCTTTCCCTTATGGCCTGTTTGGATGGAGGGGAGAAGGAGGGGGAGTGGAGTAGAGTTGGCTAAAAATAAGCTAATTTTGTAAAATCTACTCTACTCTACTCTACTCCCCCTTCCTCTCCCTCAATCCAAACCGGTCATTACTTAAATACATTCCATTCCATTCCATTCCATTCTCTTACGATCATTCAATTTCATTTCATTCCCTTTCCTTATAAACTCTCAAACGGAGCCTAAGAGTATTGGTTAGTGAATCATTTTAGGAAAGTTTTTATTAGAAAGGAAAAAAATAATTAATATTTTGACAGCTTTTTCTATTTTTCATAAAAGTGTTGTCAAACCTTTCCTAAAATAGTTTGTTAACAATTGCCCTTAGGATATCCCTTACATTACCTAAAAATAAAAATGAAAACAATAGAAAATACTTGGGAAGGATTGAGGAAAGACTAATCATTATAGTTACTAAAATATTCTAAATTATTTAGCAACACAAGCAATACACGAGAAATATAACATAATATATATTTTTTAATTTGAAATTTGATAATTATGGTAGTTATTAATAAACATTTATTATGATTATGTTTGTATATGCAAGGAACTTTATATTCTAGCATGAGGCATTCATTATAATTGTGTTTGCATAAAGAATTTATATTCTACTATCTAAAGAAAGCATGAAGTACCAAGATTATAATGGAATATTTAAATAAAGAATAGAATTTAAATTCAATTAAAAATATATATATATATATATAATAATAATAATGACTTGTAAATTGTGAGGTCCTACAAGTTTATGTGGCATAATAATATTATAAAGTTAACCAAAAGTCAAACAACTTCCATTTATATTTTTTGTAGATAGATTATAGATAATGTACAATTATTACAAAATTATAGTTTTTTTTAATATCCAAATTTTATTATATAATATATACTTTTAGTTAATTCTTTTTATATAAATTTACTTTAGTCCTCACAGATCCTTATACAAGATTATACAAGACTATTTTTTTCCCTAGACCCATTTAAATATTTCTTTTTATCAATTTTCTCTTTTTAGTTTCTTTATTCTTTAATGAGTAGGATAATTAATTTCATTCTAAGATTAAGAAAAGTTGGTACCACCACCAGTTCATCGCAATTAGAAAGAACAGTACATCACTCTCAAACATTTTTTTTTCCCCTTTATAGCATTGATGGAACTTTTTTTTTTTTTTTAAGTAAACGGTAGAAAGAATTTATCAGTTGTATGAAAATGTACATAATATATTAATTAGGTGAAAATACCATTTTAGCCACTAAAGTTTGGGGTTATTGTCATTTTTTTTATTTTTATGAGGGTTATTGTCAATTTGGTTCCCTACATTTTGTTATTGTCAATTTGGTTGTAGTTATTTTCAATTTTAAATCAGTTTTTCTTAATGAGTTGATGGTAAATATTAATTTGCTACAAATTGAAAATAATATAAATTAAATTGACAATAATATATATATATATATATATATACAGAGAGAGAGAGAGAGAGAGAGAGAGAGAGAGAGAGAGAGAGAGAGAAAAAATGTACAGGAAACTGCTTGGAAGGACTCCCACAATACAAATGTTCCAATGACTCTACTCTTTATAACCCGGTCAATCGGTCATCATTCTCGTTGGCCCGCATGCACAAAAGTCCCTAATTCTAAGCCAACTTCACACTGCAGTCTGGTTGCTGTGCTGCGTTCTAAGCCAAGTGCAAGCCTTCGATATCTTTTTTTTTTTTTTTTTCTAAAAAAAATAGTACTAATTTAAAAAGTCTGATAATATAATAAAATGTAACAATATTTTCACAATACTATTTATTTTTAGTTGTAATTAATCCTAACATAAAAGATTTGATACTTCAACTGTTTTGAAAATTTTCTGATAATTTATTATGTCCTAATACAATTGTAATTTTCATTTGGTAAATTTCCTTGCAAGGACACGTATCCCACTCTACCTTTTATTTTTTTTCTCAACCACACGTTTCCTTTCAGCCTTTTCTTCTTCCACCTTTATATTCTCCCATCCTTATCTTCTTTCTCTGCTTCTCATTTTCTCTTATAGAGCTAGCTTTGCGTTCCTTGCCATAGGGCATTCTACTTACAGAAAGTAAGATCTCATAAAGCTCTGATAACTCTCTTTCCAGGTTTCCATTTTCTTTGTTCTGCAACTTTCTTTGTAACTTTTCCACAAAAAAAGCTAGTTACTAAGTTTCCAATGGCTTCCACTAGCTCCGAAACACCTTCTTTATCATTGTCATCATCTTCTTCTTCAATTCCTGGTTCCAACTATGATGTTTTTCTCAGTTTTCGGGGTAAGGACACCCGCCAGAGCTTTACTGACCATTTATACGACGCACTTACATCGAGAGGCATTGAAGCCTTTAGAGACAGCGAAAAACTCCAACTAGGACAAGAAATTGCTTCTGAGCTCATACAAGCAATTGAAAACTCCCACTATGCAATTGTTGTTTTCTCAGAAAAATATGCCGATTCCAGGTGGTGCTTAGATGAACTGGCCAAAATTGTTGAATGCAAAAAAAATAAAGGACTTGAAGTGGTGCCCGTATTTTACCACGTATATCCCTCCGATGTACGGAAGCAAACTGGGCCGTTTAAAAAAGCCTTTGATGAACATCAGAAAAATGACAGAATTGACGGAGAGAAGATCCAGAAATGGAAGGATGCTATGAGAGAAGTGGGGAATTTATCCGGCGAAGAATTACTGCCGCATCAAACGTAAGATCGTGGTTTTTATATAGTAGCATTTTTTACACTGTTACACACGTTTAAAGCATGAGCATCTTATATAAAAAGTTATTTCTATTTGAGTATAAAAATTTGCTTTTTCTATTTTATTTACTTACTTCCCAAAATACTTTTCATCAAATTTTCTATTTTATATTAATTTTTCTTGATTTTTTTTAAAAAAACTTCTCTTTCTTTTGTATTTAAAAACTAACATTACCTCTTTTCTTTCATTTTTCATTTTTGAGATATGTAAAGAAGAAAATAAAAAACTAAATGTAAAATAAATAATATCAATATAAATTAACATGGTAACTATAATGTCTATGTATTTTTACACTGCTATACATTACCTGACATATGTTTTGTTTATTTCAAAAATGATAATTTCTAAAAAATAAGTCATTTTTTAAAAAATATTTTTTATAATAATATCTCATTTTTGTATGTTGGTAAATGGGCTAAAATTTTTTTTCCTAACTTTCCTTATTTGTTTTGTTTGCTGTGAGTTAGAGATGTTTTTCAAAAAAATTTAGTGGAAACAGTCTCTAAAGATAAGCTAGCTATAATTTTTTTGTTGACCAAACATAATTTTCCATTAACTTATTTTTTCTTATGCTACAAAATATTGAAAAACAACAAAAACTATATTTATACAAGATTTTTCATTGAAAACAAACAAAGTAGCAAACGAATTTTGGGCTTGATTAATTAAAATGTAGTACTTTTTTTATTATACAAGCAACTATAACTGTGACCCTAAGTCATTTCAACCAAAATCATACTCTTTCAAGCATGTGTAAATGTGTATTCGAACTTTTATTCTTTTTTTATTTTTTTTACTTTATCTGCAATTTGTGTCTCTTGTACCACCCAGTCAAAAAAGCTGTCTCGTTTAGAAAACTTTTTTTTTTTTTTTTTAATTTTTGAAATGGTAGAAAACTTTAAACATAAAGAATGAAAAAAAGATATAATAAAAGTAAAACTAGATGAACACAAAGATATATATAAATAAAAAGAATAAAAAACATATATATAATAAAAGTAAGACTAGGTGAATACTCTATATGTTTACATGGAATTTTAGTATTCGGCCCAAATTCATCTCGACCCCCTAGTATGATCCTGAGCCCAAACATATAACAAAAATTAGTCCAACGAACGACAAAATTAAACCCAAACAACAACAAAAATATAGAGCTCTAGCCCATTTTTAGCCCTGCAAAAACATGAATTTTTGTTGGTTTCATATTTTAAAAAGTAAATGACAAAATTTGAAGTACAGAATATGATGAGCTTGCATTTTTTTTTTTTTGGAGAAGAGAATATGATGAACTTAAAGTCTTAGGACCTGTTTGGTATACAAGTTTAAATACTTGTTTTCAGTTTCCAAACAATATTACACGTATTTTTAAACACTTTTTTACCCACACGTATTTTCAAAAACTTTAAAACTGTTGTCTAAACACACGTACCAAATGGGCCCTTAAACTTGTTAAATTAAAAAGATGCCCCAAAAAAAAATCTTAAATAGTGAGAAGTGAGGGGGAAAAAAGATTGAAGAAAAAATTGTTATCTTTTGGAATCGAACCATACTTAATTATATTTAAAAAATAGTCAAGGAGTTATTGAAATTTTTTTAAAATAATAATATAATTAGGAAAACTAAAATTTTACCAAAAAAAGTGCTTCAAATCAATTAAAATTTAGCAAATTGCAGTTTGATCGGTTGAAGGTCTCTCTCGATTGGTCAAGCTCTTCAGTTTATGAATTCATTTTTCTACAATTTGTACGTTCTTGAATCTTGACTTATATCAACTTGAGCAATGTCTAAACCACTTCAAAGACACTAAGATCTTATTCTAGACTAGTTTTTGTTCTCGATTTTCCAACATACAACATATTTAGAACCTAAACATTTAAGACTAAATATTTAGAACCTAACAATTCTAATTCAAGATAAATTCATGAAGAAGTGAAATTTCTTTAGGATCTAACCATGAAAAGAGTTATTTAAAGCAAGTATAACATAAATCAAATTTCTACAATAATAGAACAAATAAAAAAGTCCTATAGATCTTAACATAAATAAAAGCTATGTATAAATTGCTCACATTATATAAATAGCAAAGAATAAACTCAACATCACAAATAAGACATTTAAGTTGTCATGTCCTGTGTATTGTCCAAGCAGTAAGGGTTACACTTATGGGTTCATCAATGAATATGGAGATTTATCAAGTATGACTTTTTTTTTCTTTTTTGAGAAGAAGACAAATGAACTTCATTAATCAAACAAGGCTAAATTGCCTAAAGTACATGAGTAATGTCTTGTGGCACATCTTCCATCTATAGAAACCCCAAGAGGAATGAGTGTTATTTATATAAATGTTGTTGGGACGAGTGTCATCTCAATAAATCTCAAGGAATGTTGGTTTATTTAACCCTAATTTTAAGTATTATAATACATGATTTGATGTGATTTTGACATGAGCTTATATAATAATAGCTAATTTTAATGTGAATGTTTTGGAGACAATAACTAAATGACCGATTGTTATATAATTATAAAACTCTCATATATTGTACCAAATATATTGTAATTTTGCATGGAATAATATTTTTAGGCAGGCATAAGTCACAATTTATGCTATTTGTAGTTAACAGTAACTTATTAACGGCGACAATTGAAACAATTAAAACAGTTAATGATTTGAATCATTGATGTACAATACAAATAAACTAAGAGAAAGATTCCATTGTTTAATGGTCAACAAGGCTATTTAGTCAGCTCTTTTATTTTTTATATTTTATTATAATGATTTTTTTTATAGATTTAGTAGACTTATTAAGGAAAATGCTAGGGACACAAAAAATCCCATAACTATTGTCACAACATGTCACATGACAAGCTGTGAATGGTGGAGGTCAAATGGTGGGTCCACACCTTCACCACTCATAACTCATCACATGACAAATTATGGCAAAAGTTGTAAGAAAATTTTGGTCCCTAACATTGCTCGACTTATAAATGACCATTGCTATCGTAAGCAATGGGATTGGATGATGACATTGAATTTCCTCATTTCTAAATATTCTGCAGCTGCTCGTTTTCCCTCCTGTTCATAGATTTTCTTCTTCTTCCTTACTCCCTGTAAATTAAAGCTCTAGTTTGGAAGGCCAAGATCTTGGGAAGTAGGGAAACGTTTCATATGAAATTACACATAAAGAGGTATAAAACATGTTAAAGATTGAAGATGTAAAATCTAGGAAATTTCAACCGCAATTATTTATGAAAATTAAGAAAGGAATCAAGGAACAGTTCATAATTGTATTGCTAAAAATGAACGATGGTAAGTTGGTAACCCAATATCTATATAGGTAGTTTTCCTTAGAAAAAAAAAAAAAAAAAAACTTATATGGGTAGCTCTTTGGATTTTGGCTTGAAGCGTTTAATTACATTATTATAAAAAATAATATAACATAGAAGCATTCGATTACATCTATTCGTCCCAATTTCAGTTTTAACAAATTAAACTTAATGCCATATATCTACCAAATTTACATTATGGATATATCCTGCACTGGTAGATTCAGATTCACAGCTTATTATTCTCTCTTTTTTGTAGGTCTGAGTCAAAATGTATCAAACTCATTGTGAAAGAGATATTAAATAAATTGAGTAATACATTCTCAGCAGATACTGTTGGACTAGTAGGAATAAAAACCCGAGTTGAGAAATTGAAGTCACACTTAGCTATGGAGGAGTCAAATGATGTTCGCATTATAGGAATTTGGGGGACAGGAGGAATGGGTAAGACAACTCTTGCTAAAGTTGTTTATGATATGATTTCCAATGAATTTGAAGCTTGCTGTTTTATCGATAATGTTAGGCAAGAATCTGGAAAATGTGGTTTACATAAGATACAACAAATACTTTTGAGGGAACTTTTGAATGATAGAGATTTGAAGGTACACAATGATCATAATGGAGATCTCATGATAAAAAGTAGGTTACGTAAGAAAAAGATTCTTCTTGTTCTTGATGATGTAAATGAATCAAAACAATTGAAGAAGTTAGCTGGGGAGCATTGTTGGTTTGGCTTAGGTAGTAGGGTTATTATAACAACAAGAGATAAGCATTTGTTGGAGTCGCATGAAGCAAATGAAATATATGAGGCTGAAGTCTTGAATCATGAGGAAGCTCTTCAACTTTTTAGTTTGAAAGCTTTGAAAATGGACCATCCACCTGAAGATTATGGAAAGCTATCTCAAGCTTTTGTAGATTATTCTAAGGGGCTTCCTTTGGCCCTTGAAGTTTTGGGTTCTTTCTTGTTCAATAAGAGCATTGCCGAATGGAAAAGTGAATTGGGTAGGCTCTCCAAATTTTGTGATAGAGGAATTCTCAATGTGCTTCGAATAAGTTATGATGGACTACAAGCAACCGAGAAGGATATTTTTTTAAATATCGCATGCTTTTTAAATCACGAAAATGGAGATGACGTCATAAAATTTCTAGACTATCTTGAGCTTGATGCTAAAATTGGATTGAGGGTTCTTATTGACAAGTCTCTCATTAAATTGCATAGAAATCAATTGTGGGTGCATGATTTACTACAAGAAATGGGTCGAGATATAGTTTGTCAAGATTGCAAAGATCCTGGGGAACGTAGTAGATTGTGGTCATTTGAAGATATCAACAATGTGCTGACAGAAAATACAGTAAGGGGTTATTGAAAGAAACTAATAAGCATATATCTTATTATATTATTCAACCTAATTTTTTTTATAAATAATAATGGAGTTTAAATTATATTAGTCTAGTAATTATACATTTTATACTAATCCCTCTTATTTTTATTATTAGGGAACAAAGCAAATTCAATGCATAGTACTAGAGATGCATGAACAAAAAATTGTAGATTGGAATCCTGAGGCCTTTTCAAAGATGCGAAATCTAAAATTGCTTAAAATTTGTGGTGTTCAACCTATGCGTGATCTCAAACATCTTCCTAATAGCTTAAGAGTTCTTGATTGGAGAGGGTACCCTTCAAAATCGTTGACATCAAGTTCCCAATCAAAGGTAATTTAGGTACCCTTATACTACTTTTTTTTTTAAATAATAAGTTTGTTTGTAGAAACTAATTGTTTTACCCTCTTTTTTTTCTTTTTCTTTTTTGGCTTTTAACAGAGTTTTGAGAATTTAAAATTCATTGAGCTAAGTGAATCTCCAAAACTTATTGAAGTTCCAGGCATCATTGAAGTCCCAAATCTTAATAGTTTGGTTCTTGAAAATTGTATAAATTTACGTAGGATTCACCCATCAATTGGAATTCATAAAAAGATTACTATTCTTAATTTACAAGGATGCATGAACCTCACAAGTCTTCCAAGCAAGTTTGAAATGGAGTGTCTTACTTTTCTTAATTTACAAGGATGCAAGAACCTCACAAGTCTTCCAAGCAAGTTTGAAATGGAGTGTCTTAAGGAACTTAATCTTTGTCAGTGCTCTAAAGTAAAAAAAATTCCAGAATTTAGCAGAAACATGAAACGTGTATTGAGGCTTTGTTTAAGTGATACTGCAATTACAACACTACCCACGTCAATTGAGCATTTGACTGACCTTATTAACTTGGATTTACGTAATTGCAAAAATCTTGTGCATTTACCTGATACCATTTTTAATTTAAAGTTGATTAAAATGGTCAATCTTGAGGGATGCTCAAAACTGGATAGACTGCCAGAGAACCTAGGGAATGCCAAAAGTCTATCGCATTTGTATTTGAGCGAAACTGCTATAAGAAAGGTCCCTTCTTCCATTGGTCTCTTGAAACATCTTGATTGGCTATATTTCAGAGGATGGAAGGGGTTATCATCTAATAAATCGTGGTATGAGCACCTCCCGTTTTATTCAATGCCAACAAGTCCTCATCCCATCGACTTGCTATTCTCTTCTCTATCTCTATCACCTGCGTCTTCTTTGTTCTTCTTGGATTTAAAAGACTGCAATCTCAAGGCAATCTCCAATGATATTGGTTCCTTATTCAATTTATATGAGTTGGATCTAAGTGGAAATGATTTTGTTTGCCTTCCGGAAAGCATCATTCGACTTTCGAGATTGGAATGGATGAAGTTGAATAATTGCACAAGTCTTCGGTCATTGCCAAAGCTTCCATTGAAGATTCGACACGTTGAGGCAGAAGGTTGTATCTCACTGGAAATGTTACCAGATCCATTAAAACCAAGCGATTCATTGGAACCATCTCTCGATCTTCAAAATTGCTTTAAATTGGCTGACAATCAAAGCTGCGTAGACTGGTTTATCTCAGGGATAAAAAAATCCCTCAAGCTCTCTCCCTCTCTCCCTCTCTCAGTCGTAGTAAAGAAATATGCTATTGTTATTCCTGGAAGTGAAATTCCTGAGTGGTTTAGCCACCAAAGCATGGGGAATGAAGTGAAAATAAAACAACCTTCTCATTTGTGTAAGAATGTGGGAATTGCTATTTGCGTTGTGTTTTGTACGCATGATGATGATAATCAATATACCTATCGTACCTATAGGTTGACAGCCAATGGAAAAAAAATTTATAGTGTTCACGGTCCCTCAATTGATAAGGTTTCATCAGATCACGTTTCGCTAGCCTATGTGGTTCCTCAATTCTTCGACGGGGAATCAAATAAATTATTGTGGGAAAGTGACGTGAATGGATTCAGTCATATTAGAATGAAAATTGAAACCTATAATTCAAGAGTGAAGATAAAAAAATGGGGGATCCGTATGATACACGAGAAAGACATAGAAGATCTTGATCGAACAATGGTCCAGTACAGCAACAGCAGCATCACTCCTTATGATGGCATGGATGTTCTCCATCATAATTTCGGCAATTCGTCAATGGCAGTGGAATGTCACAAAGTCAAGCGCAGTCGTGATGATTACAATGGGGCTGGACCCAGTGGAGAAGGAAGCTCAAAAAGGATTAAAAGGCACACAGAAACCAATGGTAACTCTGATTCTGAGGAGTCAAGCGAGTACAAGGACTGTGATGAGGAGTTAAGCGATTGTGAAGAATCTAATGAACGTAACCCCGATGGTTAATGAACTTTTCACTAAGTCACTATCTTTCCCCTGTTGGTTTCTGCATTTTCTTTTTCTTTTAGTGTACATTTTTTAATGGATTGCCCGCCACATGTTTGAGTAGAGTTGTCAATGAGACTCCTAGCGGTTTGACAACAAAGAATGGCAAGAAAATGCTTTTGTTGGTGTTTTGAAAGCATGCTTTTAATGTGATTAAAAGTGAGTAAACATCAAAACTGGAAGTTTTTGCTGCCAAATCTCATCTTAAATAGACATATCTTTTTCCTATGCATTTTCTTAGCTAGACTTTTTTTTTCCTATTCTATTTTTTCCTCCCCAAACATTTAGGAGCTTAACAGAATATATAATGTCAAGTTTGGATGGAAAGGGTGCTATAGCCTATCACATGTATTGCCTCCATCTGTAATACAATTACCTCATTTATTTGTGATATTAATACTTTAAAACTCATTTTATAATTGCTTTTTAATTATGGAAGTGTTTGACATATGATTATTGTTCTTTGGCTCTTGATATTCTTGAAATTTTCCAGGTTGTTTCGGATCATGACCAAGTTCAACCACCCATGCCCATCTCACATGTTCATCTTTATACTAATTAGACCCAAGCAGGCAGGCAAGCAAGTATTTAACAAGATTGAAAATGGGAGAAGGTAGTATGCTTAGATTTGTAAACCCCACTTTACTTGTTATTGTCGTTTTGATGAATTACACCTACAATTTAAGTTTTGTCACAGTTTCGTCATTGTTTTGCCATTTTAGCCTGATTTATTACATCTCATAGTAAATTGATAATATACCTTTATAGACATCTTAGTATATACATATGGTTCCAATTTTTTTGCATGTCAATAAAGGGGTGGCCTATGAAACTGTTTAGTTTCTGTAAATGTCATTGCAGATGTGTTAGTCAAAGATACTTTTAGCCTGGGTGGAATTCTGGATTTGTTTGAAAACTCTATAGCCAAAATGATTCTAAGAGGATTTTACAAATTCATGTTTCTGTTGCTGACAAGCTCATAAGGTCTCATTTTAAATCTGGTGCTTATTTGGTTGAAAAGGATACTGGCTGTTGCTTAGCAGAAATCGTAGAAACCATACTGGCAGATCCTTTTTTGATCTCACTAGCACAACCATAAGTGAAGACCTTGAGCATTGGAGCCATTTTGTAGGTTACAATCACCTTCTAAAATTATTGTCATTCTTTGGAGGATTTTATTGAATTTTCTTCTTGTGAGGGCAGAATTGAGAAGACTTGTGAGGACTTTTTTCCTGTGCGTCAAAGATGCAGAAACCTTAGACCTTTTTTTTGTCCCTTGTCATCTAGAGAAATCTGGTTTTGGTTTGATTTGTCCATTAGAACTAATTTCATTCAGCCTTACTTGATTCAGGCATGGATGAAGAGAAGTCAGGGCAATTTAGAGAACTTAAAGTACTTCTAGTTGTCTTTTGTCTCTATCTTATGGTCTATTTGGACTTATAGGAACAAGGCAACCGTGAAGAAAGAGCCTTTCTCTGCCACTAATGTGGCCATGTTTTTTAAAAGTTTGTTTGATTTCAATGTGCAGGGTATCTAACAGTTCAACAAACAAAGAAAAGCCTCAACAGCAGCAAGAAAAGCAAATCCAGACCTTTAGGCCTCGCTTGGGAGGAGAGAATGGAATGGAATGGAATGGAATGAAAAGAATAATTTTAGAATATTCTTCCCTTCCCATGTTTGGGAGTTTTAATGGAGGGAATGGAAAGTCCATTCCCTCGTTTGGGAGTTTAAGTGGGAGGGAATTGAATGGATAGAAGGGAACACTCATTCCTCTCTATTCCCTTAAAACCTCAAATTTTCATTCCCCTCGAAATTGAGAGGAATGAAAGGGAATGAAATTAGATTTAATGAATTTTTTATTAAAACTCCCAAAATACCCCTATTTATTCAACCATTTATTTTAAAACAGGGGTCTAATAGTAATATTACAATAAAATGATTATATTCCATTCCCTCCATGTTACTCCCAAACAAGATTACTTACATTTCATTCATTTTCATTCATTTCCATTCTTTTATTTTAAAACATCCAATCAAGGTTACTTAATTCCATTCCATTCCATTCTTTTCCATTCATTTCCCTTACTTAAATTTATTCCATTCCATTCCATTCCATTCTTTTCTATTCCCTTATGATCATTTCATTCCATTCCATTCCATTCTCTTCTCTTATAAACTCCCAAGCGGACGAGAGCTGCAAGGGTAGGGGATGGAAATAGCGGGGATCCAATTTCTTTTTTAAAAATAGAGAATACGCACGTCCATAGCTGCTTGTGAGGAGTCAAGTGAGTGATTAGTGACCTAAGTTTTTTTCATTGGAAGGAATTTTGTGAAGTGACCTAGAAGGTTGATCAACGTTTTTCTCTCTATCGCCCGTAAGTCACCATCCCTCTTAATTTGAGTTCTGTTGGTTGATGCATCATTGCTTTCCCTTTCCTTTGGCATATACTTGTACTCTTTTGGGTTAATTTTAACTTCAAAAACGTTTCTTGCTCGCTGTACCTTAGTTAGTATTTAGCACTTATTCAAACTCCCTTCTGGTTTGTTTCCTTAATCAAAAAACACAAAGCAATACTCCTAGCTAATTTGATACGCATATAAAAAACAGGGTCTTATGAAATAAACAATGATTAGGGTCATCTTGGTTTAGTGATTGTGTTACTTGTTTGTGCTGGTTGCCCTTTTGATGTTGGATCGTTGGACTATTTCATGAAATGAATCTGTCACATGGCCAAGAGACAAAAAGATAAGTGCAGTCCGCTTTATGCTTTTTAATTTCTGTTTAAGAGAACAGTTGCATTTTCTGTTCTAGTTCTTGTTCCTTTTATTTTTGTTTTGCTCCAAAAATTCTTATTAATTTAAAGTATGACAACAGTTTTATAACTTTTCCCCACTCCACTTGCTATATAGCTATAAGACAATCAAGATTCCAATTCTAAAATGCACAAACTTTACAATCAAATGTAGTTATAAAATTTAAAATCTTCAGCAATGTGGAACTTGATGATAACTTTTATGAGGAATTAATTTGGATATTTAAAATATCTGTAAAGAACAAATCATTAAAACAAGTTCTTGATACATCCAAATATCAACATTATTGACAATTGATCGTATTGGAATAATTAGTCTTCCTAGAGGTTGTGTCTAGCTTCCTCCCTTGCTGAAGGTTTTTTAGGGTTGTTTACTAACTTGAAACCAAAGCAGATGCTCTTTTTCTGATTAAGAGAATAACTGATTTTTCTATTCATTTCTTTTTATTTTTTGCTTTTGCTTTTCTCTGAATTTTTATTATTTAAAAGTAGGACAACAATCATAAAGTTACTAAAATGACTTGTATTAGCATGTTTGAGGACATTGTTATTGCAATTCTCATAATGCAACAATCTTTAGAATCAAATCATGGCTAGTGATGGTTCAAAATTTTCAACCATGAGGAGCTTGATCATAACCATCCTTAATGGGGATTTAATTTTGATATGCAAAATTTCTTCAATGACCAAGTCATTACCATGTTCTTGATATATCCAAATATTGTCATGTTGTTGACAATTGATCAGTTCATTGATCAACAGAGAAAGGTCTGCATCGGCAACAGTAATATTCTTGGTGAACTGCTTAAACTATCAGCATTGGGAACCTAATCTTGTACCTATATGTTAATAGATTTGCCATCACCAACTAATTGAGAAGCTCTCACGGGATACAATCTTCAAAGTTAAAAGCATTTTGTCCAATTTTATGTGTCACCAAAAAAATGTTGTGAATGACTGCATATTACTCAATTGTTAGACCTGTCTTGTCAAATCTGTGATTTACTATATGAGAAGCGCGTTTGGATCTATTACTAAATGACCTTAGCCATCTGATGCCTTTATTCAATGTTGGGAAATCATCAAAGACTTCATCTTCCCATGTAATGCTTGTGAAGAAGAATTGGTGAGACCTTTATAATATTTTAATTTCATTTTTAAAGTGTCATATCTTTCTTCCTTTGATTTCTTATTTAGATATTTCTTTTGTTCTTTCTTTCTTCTCCTTCCTCTTTTACTTCAGAGATTTAGGAGTTTAATAGGTGCCCTATGACATATCTTTTTTCTATTGTGCTTTCTTATGTATATAATTTAGTAGACAGGTACTACCACATGTAACTGCCCCGTTAATCTTTAATAGTAATAGTTTAAAATTCTTTTTATACATAGTACTGCTCTTTAATTGTTTAAGCTTTTACCAAATAAATTTTGTGCTATTTCCTCTTGATGTTCTTGAAATTTTCTAACTTTTATCCCTTTAACTCTAAATGATATTATTGACTGAAATTTGTACTTACCATATCAGATCACGAGCAGGGCAAAACTGTTCATGCTCATTTCACAGGATAAAACAAACCAAAAGACTTACCTCCATAGGTAACTTAGCTTGGCTACCCTATCAAAGTGACTCAACTAGAATTAGAATCAAAGGATAACAGAAATTAAACTTGAGCATACAACAAACTTAGCCATAAATTACTAACCTAATTCTCTGGTGCATATTCAATCAGGCAAGCAACTGTGCAGAAAAGGTTGAAAAATAGAGAAGGTAACCTCATTTGATTGATAAGCCCTGCTCTAATTGTTATCATCGTTACATCCAGAATATAAGTTTTCATATTTTTCTGCTTGGTTGTCTTTTTAGCCTGATGTATTGTATTTTGTAGTGGAAAGATCCTACAGTTTTATTTTGATGTGTTTTGTCCAGAATTTAAGTTTAGTCATGTATGTGTGTGTCAATCTTTTCAATAATACAAAAAATATTATTTTGCTAGGTTATAAAACCCATACTTTAGTAATCCCTCAATTAAGTCAAAATAAGCTACTACTATTAATAGGTATTTAAACTTATCTTTACACTTTGGCTTGAAAACAAGACCTGATTAGAGAGCTGTACTCTCCAGAAGTGACTGCTCAAATTTTAGCTATCCCTATCTCAAGCTGTTGAGCTACTGATAAGCTGCTATGGCCTCATACAACACAACATAGTGAGTGAAACCAAGTGTCTTATGCATTGAGGAAGAGAACTTGGATCATTTATTCCTAAGGCACAGTCTTGCTTGGGCTGTATAACCTCAACACAATGATGTTTGAGGGACGAGGGTGCAAAACAGTGTACTTATGATGTGCTAATGCTCAGTAAAGTTTTGTTTTGTAGGTATGCACAAGCCTATGATGCGCAACATGTTGATTAGAGTAACTACTAGAGTGTACCAGGGCGAGTGTGTCCAGTCGTGGAAGGATGGCAAGTGATGTTGACAGTTGAAGGGCACTGGCAGAGCAGGTGCAAATGGGTTTGTTTTGCCTATGTAGTTAAATCATGTGCTGGCAGATAATTTTTTGGCTGTTCCAGTAATGCCGTATGCAAACGAGTGGAAGCTTACTGTTTGAGAAGCATTTTTTCCAGGCTTGTTTTGGTTAGTGGAAGATTGGAGGACCTGTGTTTGGAAAAGAAGAAGGTTCCTTGGCAACTTGCTGTGCTGACTGAAGAACACAAGTGCAAGGGAGTTGGAGAACGCCAGTGGTGTACATTGGTTGTGCATGGGAGTCACTAATGAGGCTAAAGCCGAGGTTACTCTTGCTTCTAACTCTTTTAGGAACATTTTTTGGGCTTGTAACTCTATTACTAGAGAGTTAACTTTAGCAGTCTGGATAATATATAGCCAATTTGTTTCAATAGTGGGACTTTAGAGTTGCTTTCAGCAAAAACTGTTCATGTTTAATTGATGTTCTCCACATGTTAATAGATAGTCAAAATTGCCAATGAGCTGGGTAGCTCAAATGGTATTTTCCACCCCCCAAATTTTATACCAACAGGTAATCACAAGGCTCATGAGCCTAAGAGTTGGCTTGGAACGACAATCAACAAGGCTAGCCAAATTTAGATAACATTGGTAAATTACTAATTCTCCCAGAAGTTTAAGCTGTTAGGAAATTGTAAATTTAATCATTTAACTATAATTTTAACACTTCCCCTCATATGTGGACCTAAACCTCTTCCTAAAAAGTAGGGCCCAACTTGTAGGGTTTTTAACATTTTAAATTAAAGATAGAGTGGAGATAGGATTGAACTAAGGATCTCATGTTCTTATACCATGGTAAATTACATATTCACCTAAAAACATAATAATTACTTAATTAGTAATTTATCAAAGAGTGGAGACAAGATTGAACTAAGGATCTTGTGTTCATATAGTTGCAAGTTGCAACTCAAGAGTTATCTATAGCAAAGTAGAAAATTACTAGATTATAAACGAATCTAGCCAAGGAAGAAGCATTGCCTTGCAGGCTTGCATTTAAAGCAGATAAAAAATTAGCTCAGTTTCTCTTAGCATCTTCATCGTACATTTTGTCATAGTGAAAGGTCTGAAATTTGTACAAAAGGGCAAAGATTAATGGCAACATCACTCAAAAAGATCAAAAATTGACAAACAATGCAATTATGTATAATCCTATCTGGTGACATTTTTACTTTTTACCTCATATAAATGTAAAAGAAAACTAAAGTAATATGACTTGCTTGAACACTTTCTTCAGCTACTTTACACTGCTAATACTAAATTAATTAGTGGATGTATTAGTCATAAAGTTTCCAAATTCCACTAAAGCATTTGTACGTGATACATCATGGTGGAACCTTGATAATGAATAGATAGATAGAAAGAAATCCATATGAATAAAAATAAGTTTATAGCTTTTCAAAAAAAGTAATACGAGCAGGACTTTATATAGCTAGGCACTAGGAAATTACGCAAATGTGTAGGAGTAATTGTCATCAAATTTCCACTACAGTACTATTCCCAGAAAATGAAAAAAAAAAAAAAAAAAAAAAGTTTTCATAAAAGCATGATAAAGCATATTCATCCCATTACCACCACCACCAGCAGAAGATTTTGATTCATTAGAATCTACTCATGCATGTGTCTCACTCTCTCACATGTTTGAAAATAGTTTTGCCCCATTAGTTAATCTTTTTGAAAAATGGGTCAATGCAAGGTCAACACAAGAATTTACACTTTGACTTGGAACACAGGACCTGGTTAGGGAGCTATACTCTCCTAAAGAAGTGAAGTGGCTGCTCAAATTTTAGCCACCTCTATCTCTATCTCAAGGTGAGGAGCTACTAATAAACAGACATCGCCTCAATGTAACACATGGTGATATCAAAATTAAGCTACTGTTGAAAGTAGGGGGGAATTCAGGTAATGGATTCTCATTGGAGACGTCAGTGGGAATTGAAGCTTCCTTTGAAGTTAATAATTGCTATGTGAAAGTTTGGCATGAGGACTTACTGATTAAAACAGAATAGTGAAATAAAACATAGTGAGTGATAGTAATTGTGTGAGAAAGAGGAAAACCTGGTTCATTTATTCTTGTTATTCTTGAAATGCAATCTTGCTTGGGCTGTATTGTTTGGATGGATTTGAGCCTTAGAACTGAGTTCATTTCTCCCTGCTCTTTGAAGCGGTGGTTGGCTCAGTGGATGGAGGATCCAAATTTTCAAAAACAGGAATATATTATGTTCTCTAGATTGATGTTTAAGGGTGCAAAATAGCTTCTAAAGAAGTGCTAATGCTTTGTTTTGCAGGTCTGCACAAGTCTTTACTGCACAACAAGCAGATCAGAGTAACTGTAGGAAAGTACCAAGGCAGGTGTTTCAAGTTGTGGAGGGTTGTAGGAGTTGCTGACAATTTAGGGACACTAGCAGAGATAGTGTGAACGGGATGGTTTTGGCTTTGTAGCCAAATCAAGAGTCGGCAGGCTGTTGCAGTTCTTCCATATGCAATCAAATGGCATGCAGCTAGATGCCACTGTTCGAAAAGCATTAACTAAGGCTATACAGCTTGGTTTTTGTATACTTGTTTCCATAATTTGTATGGGTGGAGGACCTCTTTTTGAGAAGAAGGTTTCCTTGGCAACTTGCTGTGCTGATTGAAGACCACAAGTGCATGGAAGTTGGAGAACACTAGTGGTTGTATAATTTGTGCATAAGAGAGTTGCTATGTTGTGGCCTTGCTGTTGCTTCAAAGTCTTTTGAATATTTTTGGACTCTACTACCAGCCAACGCTTCAGACATTATTTTGTATTAATCAACCATACCCAAAAAGAAAACAGAAGACGAAAAGAAAGAAGTTAAATTAACACCTTTTCTGGACTAATTTAAGCTATGGCATGCAACTACATGCAATCATTAACATTGTAAGACATCATATAAGAGATTCATGTCCTTACGTGGAAATCATATTCAACTCTCCTTTTAGATTCAAATAAGAGCAATTGAATTAACTATCTAATGGCTCTGACTGAGTAGCGTGCTTTATTTTTTTGGTGCCCTACAAATGGATTGTTCTGTCAAACTTCTATCAAATACAGAAATTGAAATTTCTCTTCCTTATGTAAAGGTTGTTATATATTTCGATTGTTTTTATTTTTCCCCATCTGGGTCTTTTGGGTCACATCAAAATAAATTTTTAACAGAAATTTGGCTCCAGCCGAAGTCACATTAAATAATTTTTTTACATAAAAACTTGGCTACATACATTTTGTTTGTTATTGGAAGGTTGAAATTTGCTTAATTGATTTCCAATTTAAAAGGATCTAAGCAAAAACACCTAGTCTTTTCAAGCAAAAAAATGGTTAATTTCTGCCATGCCGCAAAAGCATGAGCATTTGGTTTCATCCAAGGTTAGGCAAAACATATTAAGAAATCTCATTAGTACTAGTTCTTTTTTTTCAATAAATATCACCAGTGAACTTATTGAAACTCTCATATAGCTCATGATACAAGTCCATTTGCAAAATCAAAATATTTTATGGAAGGGTTCCCACTGAAGTTTTAGATTACATTTTCAATCTTATATTATAAATTCTCCAAAAAAAGAAATCTTTCAAATATTAAAAATAATTTGAAACAGTTACATCAAAAATCAGTAATAAGTCTTCAACTGCCTTCTAAATACCCCCCCCCCTGCCCTCCTTCCTTTTCCTTTTTTTTTTAATCTCTTTTTCAACGAACGCGGCGAGCTTTCTCTTCTTGTCCTATCCCTAACGATTTTTGGGCATTTGCTATACCTTCTGGATCTGCCATACAACAAATCACATAAACTACATTACACATCGAAAATTAGCTATTCTATAACAATGATCAATGCATTAATGGAAGGGAAACATGTCAAAGGTTTGATCGCATGACACAACTTTTTTTTTTTTTTTTTTTTGACTTTCAAAGAACTTGAGTGCAATCATGAACCAAGATTAGCATTTTTTTTTTAATTTATAATAAGCATGAGACAAAGTTAGCTATTGTTTGAAACGATCAAACCAAAATATAGAATCAAGAGAAATGTCTACCAATTCTAAGTTTAAAAGTTTTGCAATTTAAATCACTTGATTGGACATTGAAAATCTCTCTAAATTAGTTGTATTCCCTGAATTTATATTTCTTAGTCCTTCTTAAAGATGTAGGAGTCAATCCCATTGTAACTTTCAGTGAAGTTATAGACTTGATAGCCCCAAATGCTTTGAAAAAAGGTTCAGACCTTCCACAAGCATGTACTCATTATGCTGCAGAAATTGCACAACTCTAGGTTCAGTGAGAGAAACAGATTACTAGAAAAATAGAAATAAAAGAGAGAAAAAAGAGCCAGGGGGAGCAGAAACAGAAGCTGCAAAGGAAGACTAGGAAAAAGAACCCTCAAAAGTAATTAAGAGTGACATCGTTATCTTGTTGTATAGAATTTGTACTATATCCCATCTTCTCTGCTACCTATAAATGGCACAAAGAAATCAATACTCACCAAAGAACTGAGTGAAAATGCGCGTAAAGAAGTTCAAGTTGCGGGAAACATTGTAGGCCATGGCAGGCGGAAGAGGTTTCACAATGGTGTCAATGCTGAATACTCGTTGAAGAAACTGCATACACAAAACTCAAAAGAAGTACCATATCACAAACTCAATTATGAAAGGATTTAAATGCAAAATCATACAAAGTAAGCAGATGGAAGAAGAAAAGAGGAGTAAAGATACTATTGAGAGCCAAACAAACATAGATGTAAACTGAATAAATTCCAAGCAGTGAGTGATGGATAGGCTATAAAAGTCTCAATCAACAGAAAAACAGAACATGACAATAAAGACTATATCAATTAATTGATATACATCCTACAGACATGCCCTTGCCCATAATAACAATGTGGATATTGAAGGCATTCACACACACACACACACACAAAAAAACCCTCAATCAATTTCAGTGATCTACATCATAGAAGGCACAAATATGTAACCTCACTTCACAAAACTGAGGCTTCAACCATATTAAGAATCAACTATATGAAGCCTCAATAATAAGAAGCTTCAACCTCATGTTAGTTGCCTTACCACTTATAACAAAAGCTTAAACGATTAAGAAATAGTAGATTTAATCATCTAACCATTATTACAACACTTTCTCTCACAAGCGGGTCAATACTCCCCTTTAATAAGTAGAGCCCAGCAGATTTGATTTTGAAAATTTTTTTAATTGAGACGGTAGAACAAAGATAGGGTTAACTCAAGACCACCTAATTTGATACTATAATAAACTATCAGATGTCCCAAAAGCTTAAACTGTTAGAAAATAGTGAGCTTAATTATTTAACTGTTACTCTAATTGTTTGAAACAAAATGACCTGCCATGGTCTATCAACTTGAAACTCTATATTGGGTAAAAGTTCTCATCCACTACAAGAATAAATTTCTTCTTTCTTTCCCTGGTAGGAGCTCACATTCCCAATTTATCCTTAAACAAATTAACAATCTCTCATATAACACATAACTCAAATCTATTAAAACACAATTGAGAACAACCAGGAATCCCCCAACACTGCAAAAGGGTACGCTACTAATGACAAAGACATGAACTTTAAACAACCAATAGCAAGTAATCAGGAAACTAAGAATTGGGTGACCAAAAATACACAAATTAGACCAAGTAATCCAGAATTTTCTCAACTGTGTAACCAAAGAAACACAATTTAAAGCAAGTAATCAAGAAACTAAGAATTGGGTAACCAAAGAAACACAATTTAAAGCAATAAATCAAGAAACTAAGAATTGGGTAACCAAAGAAACAAACTTTAAAGCAGGAAATCAAGAATTCTCTCAACTGGGCAAGCAAAACATTAAAAACAAAAACCAAGAAACAAAAATGAAAATCAAGAAAATAAAGACCTGGTAGTTACGTTGAAAGCTGTAGCGAAGCTGGGGGTCAATCTCGACGAGGGAATCATCATCGTAATCGTCATGGTCGTGGCGTTTGGACTTGTCTTTTTTCTTGCGAGGCACGTGCATCACTGACTCGGCTCCAGGCTGCTGCTTTGTGACTTTGAGCTTCGCGTCTTGGAACTCTTCGGCGGCTTCCTCTTCGCCCCTCCATGGCGCCGATGACATCAACTTCTTCTTCCCAATTGCCATTTTTATTCAGTCGGAGAGAGAGAGAGAGAGAGAGAGAGAGGTGTAGTGTTGTTTGTGTAGGTGATAAGGTTTGTGTTTGGCTATGTGCCTATGTGGGTTATTGTTGCTTGCATTCTATGTTAGGTTAAAGCCCGTTCCTGTTTAGTGTAACCTTTAAATAAGAGGGATTACTTATATACATAAACTTGATGTTTGGTTAGGAGCATCTAATTCATGAAGATTAATGATTTAATGTTACCGATACAATTTCCTCAACCAAAAAAAAAAAAAACCAAAAAAAAAAAAAAATGTTACAGATACAACAATTTTCAAAATAGTAGACTTGTCAGGTTTTTATTGATTTGGGCCATATTTTTATTTACTTATAATAACCAGGTACTTGGACAATTGCAAATCTTTTTTGTACATTTAGACTTATTGTTTTTCATAAATATGATGTTTTGGAACTTTAATGCATGCATATGTAACTATAAGTATACCTTCTTTTGGTTTATAAATCTATAAGTTCCTAAAAAAAATACTAATCTATAAGTTCCCCATTGTTTTAAAAATTGGACCAGGTTGGCCGATCCGATCGGTTCAAACGAAAATCAAGAGCCAATCCAATCTGGTGAAAACCAGTCAAAAACTGGGTTGAATCAGGAATTTTGAAAAAAACTGTTCAGCTCTCGGTTCGGTTTTTAAAACTATAAAGTTTCCCAAAAAATGTGAGTTAATAATGATTACTTAGGTCCACTCACCAAATTGGTTGTAGGTGAGTCTAGATGCACTTTAGTATTTAAATTCCCCTTGAGCTATTTGCAATAAAACATGGGAATGCATCTTTTCAAAACTATTGTAATTGTAAATGTTTATTTAAACCAAACGATTTGTCAATTAGAGCATTACCATCCAAATGTCATTTTACCATATCAAAATCTACTTTATCAATTTTAACACATCATTTTATAATGTATCGTTCATCACATCTTCTATTTTTCAATTCTATACATTAAAATAATATATACAAATATTAAAATAAAATTTAAAAAACCAATCATATAAACTCAGTTTTTCCACCGTCACTTCCACCAACTCACTGTCATGGTGCCACCCCCTCTATAGCCCACCACTAATACAAACCCACCACCATAGCCCATCATTGTTACAAATCCATCACCACCAACCAACAACAACCAAAATCAGCTTCAGCGGCGGCTTCAGGCAAGACAGCTCTAGGCGAGGTGGCTTCAAGCCAGATCAATTTCAACGGCTTGAGGTGGCTTTAGGCGAGATCGGCTTCAGGTGGATTAGGCAAGATCGGTTTCAGCGGCTTGAGGATGAGAGAGGAAGAGAATGAGAGAGAAAAGGGAGCTGTAGAGGTCGATCCAGACGAATATGGTAGTGAGATTGGCAGTTTCAGCGAGATCAATGGCGAGTCGGCAGCTTCAGCGAGATCGGTGGCTTCGGTGAGATTGGTGAGAGAGAAGAAACAGTGGGTAGAGAGAAGAAGTTCCAATTGAGAGAGAGAGAGAGAGAGAGAGAGAGAGAGAGAGAGAGAGTCTGAGTGAATGAGAGAGAGATGAATAAAAATAATAATAAACTCGTGTGCTATATTGCTCCGTTCCATGCCAAAGTTATCACGGTACTGTAATATGTTATAAAATTTTGACACATTTAGAACACCTAATGAGGCTTAAATAGTAGTATTTAATGTGTCAAATGCCAAATATTTGACATTTGACACACTTGATAGTAGTGCTCTTAGTAAATGTTCAGCAAAAATTGCTTGTGCAACTCAAAATTGATGGTGCCAAATGGAGAATGGAGATCCGGTTATTTTCATTTCACATGTTAGCTCCTGTGGTGTGTGTCCAATTCTTGGAGTTCCATGTTGATTAGAAGTGTACCCATATTTGAGTTTACATGCATTATTATGAACTTCTCTTGGTATCTTTTAGACAAGAGGACTAACTTTGGCATATGACCTTATCTATACCATACATGTGTTGATGTGCATCCTATCTTGTCTCTCACGGATGTGAATTTGGTTCAAACCGTTCCGTTTTGCTTTGACCTATTTATCTTTCCTCATTTTCTAGACTTTTTGCTATTGGGCTTTTTTTAGCCATCTGTGAACATTGGTTTTGGCTCATTGATACTTAGCTTATTTTGTGATCATAGAATGGAAAAATTTGTAAAATTTAATATGATCTATGACTAATCCAAGAGAAACAACGAAGGAGTTGTGCAAGTTGATTTGGGCAAATTTCTTGAAAGTTTCAGCATGAACATGGGGTGCATTACAAGTGGAATTGCTGAGTTCTTATTCCAAGAAAAGGACCATGAAAACTTGATTTTTCTCAACCCTTGTCTCCTTTGTGATTTTTTTTACCACAATGATGATAGAATGGTAAAAAATTTCCACTATACAATGTTGGACGACAAACTATGGTGGTTGTTAATTTGATTTGATAATTGTTCAACTGTGCATGTCACTTTTTTGCCTTTTTCAATGCTGTTGTTGATGATGTTATTTGCCAAGTTGTTGATGATTAGAAAAGGTACCCATGATTTGCGATCATCAGAAGAATAATTGTTTTTTTTTTTTTATATAGGATCTTAAAAATAATTGTTACAAATTATTATTCCATTCTTATTTATTTTGTTTACTTACTGATATTCTATTATGAAATGTCCCACTTTAAAAGCTTAATAACACAATTTTATAATTTTTCTAACTAGTCCTTTATCATTTGAAAAGTCAATACTAATTTCCTTTTGAGTTTAAATTAAGACCGGTAGCTTTGATTTTTTTTTTTTTTTTTTTTTTGTAATAAAGGCTGAAAACTTTCAGTTTTAGAATTTAATAACTTTTTTTCTTTATTTCCATGATAATATTCCCATAAGAAGTATTTTTTAAGTAAAAAAACAAACTGGGAGAGAGAATATTAATGAACCAATGTAAAAAATATTTGAATTTATATTGTAAAGATTCAAGATAAATATATTTTAAAACCCTTGAGAGCTACATTTTTACTATATGACTTGTTGGTGTTATAATGAATTCAATATAGAGTTTATATAGTAGAGAATCATTGGTTCACCCTATACCAATCCAAAAGCTAGTTTGCTAGTTCTATAATTATATGGACCTACATTAAGCTTGGGTCTCTAATAAAACTAACCAAACTTTAAGGTTTAGTTTGTTATAATTTCCTATTTTTAGGGTTTAATTTGAACCACCTCTGAAGTATAGGGTTTAAAATGTATTTTGCTCTAAGATTTATTGAAATTTGGTGCCTATATATTTCTCAATATAATAGACTAATTTTCTTTAGTCCTACTGTTTAGTTTTTTCTCTCTTTTTATTTTAACATAATAAGACATGATTGTATTGTTAAGAACTTTGTAACTTAATTGTATTATCTAATCTTATTTAGGAGAACCGGAATTTGAAATCCCCATAAGGACCCTACTATCAGTTGCCATCTTTTGATGTTTCATGTGCATAGACCTGTGGTGGATCTATTAACCCCTATAGATAAGTTATACCAACTACATTTATTACTATGAAAATGAACCAGTTATAAGTAGTTAGAACTACTACATTGAAGTATTGAACACAGACAGACAATTCCCATTTCCCAGCAATGCAATTAGTTGGATACTAAACTTTTCTTGCCCAAACTGGTAGTATCAAGGATCAAAGATGGCCACCCCACATTATGTTTATTTAGTAATTCTCAGTAGTATAATTCATCCAATAAAAAATTTGTAACAACTGAAAAAAAAAAAAAAAAAATATATATATATATATATATATATATATGAAAGGAAAGTCCCAGCTCCAGTTCTCTCAAGTAAATAATAAATCTATGACAAAACAAGAATTGTGGTAAAAAAAAAAACAGGCAAAAAAAAAATGACACAGAATGAAACCTCTATGGACAAAAGGGTCTACCAAGGCGAGCCCTGTGACTTGGGATAGTGAAGTGCCTTATTCTCCCTTCTTGTTCTGTCAAATACCCTTCACAGAGAAAAGCCTTAGAGAACTTGTCCTCCACAACTCTATCAACATCATGCACAAACACATCAGTCTCACCCTCCTCTCTGTTCCTAGCCATCAATCCAGCTGTGTATATAGCACTCATTCTTCCTGGGGCATTATCATGGTACCCAGTAGGTGCGTCCACCATGATCAAGTCCCATTCTATGTCATACACTTCACTTGGAAAGCCTTTGAGTGCAAGTTGGCACTTTGAGAATCTTGGGTCACTCACAACTTTGCAGTCTTCTTCCATTCCAATCTTGATGAGTTGGTCAGCTTGGTGAACCTTGGTGTCATACTCAACATGGTATGACTCTAATGTGGGCAAACGTTCAAGGATTTGCTCGATCCATGACTTGTCTTCTTCTAGGAAAACCGTGCGGCCACCATGGTTGAGTGAGGTCCACATGAGACTGTCATGGCCTAGGCCAAAGACTAGGAAGTTACATGGTGATTTTTTGGCTAGGATTCTTGCTGAAACTGAGATTTCCTTGAAGGTTTGTTGTGGGGTTATGTTTGTTGTTGCATAGTGGATGAGAGCATTGGCTAGGGAAGGTGGGGTTTTGGAGCAAGTTTGCGATAAGGGTAAGGATGGACATGGTGTTGTTGTTGATGATTGTGGTTCTTGAGTGGTGCTTGTTGAGTTTGAGAGATGGGTTTCTGAGATTGGTTGCTGGGAAGACGAAAAACTTGATCTTGTTACTAAGATGAGGATCAAGAGAAAGAAAAAGCAGAGAAGGATGAGCTTGAGGTTGATTGAGAATGGAGTTTTAGACTTCATGATGGTTCTTGATGGCCTTGAATTTTGTTTTGGGGAGAGAGAGAGAGAGATATCAAAAAATGGGTTCTTTGAGTTTTAGGGATATGATTTTGATCTGAGGTTATAATCAAAAACAGAGGGGCTTGAACCTTGAGGAAGAGGAGACAAGAAATTATTTGATTCTGTTTTTAGTGGTGAGAAATGGAGTGGTAGATGAAGTTTGGCTACGTGTTAGACAAAGAAGACTATAAGGTCCAACGTAATTGTCACAGTGGGGCAACAGTTTTCCTTTTCATATAAAGGATGGTTACAACCAAGGCTTGTGATTCAACTATATTTTGATCAAGGAAATGGTATATTCATTGTGAGTTAGGACTTAAGGTTATAGAAGAGGTGACTTGAAAGGGAAGGGAGGAGACCTAAGCAATGATTGTTACTAGTATATGATTTTTAAATCTTTTTTTTAGAGATGAAGCAAAGAAGGTAGCTTTGATGTTGACATGAAAGCCACTAAGGTCATAAAACATGGTTGGTAGATCTACAAGTGTTTTTTGAATTATTGTGAACCAATTATTATTTCCTTTCTCCTATATGGCCGATGTAATGTAGTTGGAGGTTTTGATGATAAAAAAAAATGATATTGCATTGTGATAAATTAATGCCTTTGGAAGGGATTCGTTTGCTGGCTTTGGGAAACAAATATCGGGTTCAAGAATCGAAAAGACAATAGAGTGGTTAGCTTTAATGTCTTTTATTATAAAAAAGTTTTGCACCTAATCATGAAAGTGTTTGAATTTGATTAGTTTTTTTTCTTTTCTTTTTTTGAGAAAAGAATTTGACTAGGTAATAATAATACAGAGCACGTCTATTAGGACTTAGGTAATTATATTATTAAAGGGACTCAAAGTATTATCCATCCCCTCTCCCTTTATGTGTTTGTTTTTAAATGAGGAAAAAAAAAAAGAACCTCTAGGTGTAAATCTTGTACATGAAACATGTATTATCTTGTTTTATTTTTCTAAGGGGAAACCTACATTTATGTAGATCCATTGGTTTTGATAAAAAACCTTATGTGAATATAATTTGTCTCATTTTCGCCTTTAATTTATCTTATTTAGATTAGCGTGAAATAAAGTAAAATAACTTTATCTCACGCCAAAAACTTAATAAGAAAAATTTAAAAATAATTTTTCAAACTCATTTTAAGGTTGCTATTAAATATAATAAAATAAAATTGATTTTTAAAAATTAAAATTTAAAAAATTATTCATTTCTCAAAAAATGTTATTATCAAAATAATCGGAGGAAGTGTAATATATTGGGTGTATAGAGTAATTTTTCCAACTTTAGATATCACCTGCTAGATACAATTACAAATTTTCTGTCCCAACCCAATATATCAATTTACTCTTTCACGCATGCAATATTCAACCCCGTAACTCCACAAATTTAGGGGTCAAATTCAGGTTCAAGAACACAACTGGTGGTGTGGTGTCATTGTGACCCCATATTTAAGGTAGAAAATAAAATATCAACCAACAGTCGGCAGCCAATTGTGTGAAGGTATGTGTTGCTTTCTAGTCTTTGATGGACCTTCAATTTATCATCATTAATTTTCAGTCTCTTTGAAACCGTAAACTAGTGTATAGTATATACAATGATTAAACCTCAGTACATACCTCTATTTTTTCTACATTAATCTGAAGAAGAAAACATTTCTAAAAATCCTTATTATGTCAAAAGGCATATGTTTATAGGATTTTTTCTTTTCCACAAGTTATTATCATTTCTCAACAACCTTCACTGTGTCTCTATTAAGTCAGCTTATACTTTTTTTCACCTTATTGTTACTTGAATGATTCTTGGGAAATTGTTTGATTATGGAATTTTTATACTTATATTAATATCTTTATGCTAGCACTATACCACAAGTTTCACAAAAAGTTGTTGACATTTTCATCTAGAATTTTGACCCAGTTGCTTCAAGTCTTCAAATATATAAAGACTACTAGGAAGATTTTAGTTTAAATATATAAAATTTGGAAAAATTTTTGAAAAAGAAAATTAAATGGGGAAATTAAAAGAAATTGTCTAAGCTTGTCATTTTAACTTAAATCAAACGAAACTTACACAATTCTAAACTCTATGTATTAGCTGACATTATATGAACCTAATTTTTGTTTGTTATCAGGCATATTTTATACAACTTACACAACTTTTTCTTTTTCTATTTTGCTTTTCCAGAAATGAGAAAATGTTCAGTTTAGCATAATATGCAACAAACGAGCATCTATAATTTACCAACAATCTTGTGTTTAAAGTTTAAACATAAGATTTTTTTTAACTCTTCTCAAAATATTCTTGCGAGTAATTCTTGTGCAACATAAAATGGTACAATATTTGCCCATGTTACGAGTTATAGACAAACACCCATCTACTAACCACATCTCGTCACATAGATGTGTTGTAACCAATTTTGTACCGCTTTATTTGGCACAGGAATTTTTCTATTCTTGCACATGTCTGTAAATATTTACACAACTTATTATACTGTATAAGTATAAACAAATTAAGAATCTTAATCTGGTGGATTCAGTTCCCAACAAACATGTACGACCTAGTTATTATACTGTTTTTTTGGCTGAATGTGACATGTTGTCTTGTGGATTCTTGTAACACTTGCCATGATATTTGCAACTTTTGCAGTTTTCACACTCCAATTAATATAAATATAGTACTATATTGCATTGCATCCAAGCCATCCATCTTTACGGTGGTAGGACTCGGAATTATTCTACAACCTTGGAACAACACCTTGAAATTTGTTGCAGCTTGGAAAGCTAGCATATAAGCATCCACAGCTGTCTTGCCATATCTCAAATGTAAGCCTTATTTGGCATTTAAGCTCAAAAAACCCTCAACAACTGGATTGGTAAAACTGACAGTGGCCAAAAATTTTTTACATATTGCTACAGTACCATCTCATCTTTGAGATGGTACTGTAGCACTATGTCAAAACAAAATACTATATTTTAATTCACATCAACTACTTTCTCTCTCTCTCTCTCCCAGCTTTGCTCTCCATCGCCTCTCTCTCTCTCTCACCACTGTCAAGCTTCTCTCTCCATCCCCTCTCTCTCTTGATCTGGGCATGGCGGTGGGTTGGGATCGGTTGATGGTGGGTTTGGATCGGCGAGGTCTGGGTTCGGCGTTTTGGTAGGCGTGGGTCACGGCGTGGGTTGATCGTGGTTTTGGCCGTGGGTTTCCGGCGTGGTGGTGATGGGTTTCCGGCGTGGGTTGATCATGGTTTTGGGCGTGGGTTTCCGACGTGGGTTGATCATGGTTTTGGCCGTGGGTTGATCTGGGTGAGATCGGCATGATCAAGGTGGTTGATCATGGTTTACTAATCGGTTTTGGCCGTGGGTTTCCGGCGTGGTGGTGATGGGTTTACTAATCGGTTTTGGCCGTGGGTTTGGGGCTGAGTTTCAGTGGTGGATCATGGTGGCATCGGTGCGGTGGGCCGTAGGTTGTGGTGGCACGGTGGGTCTAGGGCAGAGTTTGGCTGGGTCTTCACGGTGGTGATGGAGGTGATGAGTGGCAGAGAGAGAGAGAGAGAAAGAGAGAGAGGGAGGGAGGGAGGAGAAGATAGAAAAAAATGAGAGAGAGAAATAAATATATTTTGTTGTGTAAATATATTATTTTAATGAGTAGAATAGGAAAATAAAAGTTGGGATGTTTGAAGAATTAGAAAATGGTATGGTATAATGATAAAGTGACTTTTTGAAATGGTAAAATAGAATAGGATTGGCATTCCCAGCTGTGGATGCTCTAAATAGAAGTATGTGCATGGAATTTTAAAAGTCTATTTTATTTTGGGGAAAGATGAACCGGCCATAGAGATTCTTTTTTATGGGAGAGCATAGTGATTGAGACTCAATTGAATTAAAAGATAAATTGATGATGTGCAATATATATATATATATATATATATATAATAATAGGTGAAACTGAGAGAAATTCATATTAGAGTTTCAATGTTTAGCCATGTGTTTTAAATTATTTATTCTTAAAGAGTTTTATTTTTTAATTTTAGAATAATATGTGGAACCATATCATAAATATTCATTCAAGTGAGTTATTAAGTACAAAAACTAAAGAGTTTAGAATAAGTGAATCGTAAAAAAAAAAGTGTTTCACAATAATTTTTTTTAAAAAAAGGACAATTTACATTTTATATCTAATAATATCCATACAAAAATTTTTAATGAGTTAATAAAATATAAAAATAACTATCAATAGTATTTAAATTATATATATAGAAATTATATTATGCATCTTATTGTATATCTTTAAGTATATCCATGTATATGTATGAAATTACAATAGTACATATAAATATAACAAGTTAAAATGTTAACGAATGTCTTAAGGACATTGGTTTATAATTTATTTTTATAAATATTTTGTAGGAAAATGACAAAAAAATTAATTTTGTTAATAGTTTTTTTATATTTTTCATAAAAGTGGTATCAAAATTTTCTAAATATAGTTTATTAACAATTACTCGAAAAGCACCCGTTAACATGACCCGTGTATTTGAAATTTGCAGGATGTATATATATTGATACTTAAAGATGGATCCAGAAAATCTATTTACTTAATTTTTAAAAATAAAAATTCAATTTCCCTATTATAAATTTAGAGAGGGAAGAATTACCCCATTAAGTAAATTAATATCATCTTTTTTTTGTTGGGAGACAGAAAAAGAAAGAAGACCATGACTATACATGTCATGCTGAGGGGCTAACCTGACACAGTTGAGACTTAAGATTGTACTAATTTTTCTGTTTTAGTCTTTTCTTCGTGCAATTATTAGAGACCCCTATAGTTTTCTCAAAAATAGAAATTAGACACTCTTATGGCATGGTACTTATTTATTATGCCTGATAAAAACACGACATTCATGCTACGTCAGCTTGAAATATAAATTAAGTCTTTAAAATTTGGTCGAGAAAATGCATTCTTAGAAAAATAATTTTTAGCCTCAATAGCCTTCAACTAGTGAAAATTATCTCTTACGCTCGCTTTATGTAGCAAACCACATGTATGTGGGTCTCATATATGTGAGATCCACGTATTTGTAAGAGGCCAACTCCATGGAATGGATGCAATAAATATCTTTTTCCCAACCATTTTTTGTGAACCTTTTCCAACATTAATCAAAAGACATTACAAATATATACTCTTCGCTTTATGGGAACATTTAAATCAACTAAGGCTGATTTGTTGTACTTAAAAAAAAAAAACTATATCGGTTTCACATAAATGAAACATTTTTTTCCCTCATGTTTCAAACTTACCCTTTTTTTTTTTTTAGTAGACAGTAATATTTATTAAAATACACACAAAAATAGTAATATTAATACTTTAAACTGGATTTATAATACATTATATAACCAAAAAACAACCAACAAAATGGTCTAACTTTTGTAGTTGTAGATTAGGGTTATAAACAAGAGACACTAGACACATAAATCAATGTGGGATAAAATATTCTTTTTTTTTTTTAATAAACAATAATACTTATTATAACACACACAAAAATAGTAATACTTAAACTAGGTTTATAATACATTATATAACAATGGTACAACTACAAAAGGGTCTAACATTTGTAGTTGTAGACTGAGATTATAAACAGCGAACACTAAACACACACAACCAACTTAGAATAAAACATCCTTATTTCTCGTCTAATGCAACACTCCTAACTTTGAGGTGTCATACATAAATTCTTGTAATCATGTTTTAGCTGTGAGGACCAATAGGTTGGGAAATACTCTTTTCAACAAATACAAGTCTATAAACCCAAAATTAGGCCTACCATCCCAAAATTCAATACTTTTAAATTCTCCTATTTCTTGATAAGGTATGCATCTCTAAGCATGGTTTTAAAAACCGAACTGAGAATTAAACCGTTTTTTTTTTTTTTCAAAATTTTCGGTTTTGACCGGTTTTTCAGTTATTGGCCGGTTTTGTGGCTTTTAACCGGATCGGACCAGACCGGGTTTCTTGGGTAAACCGGTCAGACTGTCCAGTCCGGTATGGTTTTTAAAATAGTGTCTATAAGACATATACATTTTTCTTTTCCCAATACATGGATTCCACATAATAGTAAATCCCAAACATCATAAGAAAGAGGATGCATATCTTCAATGCAAAAAATAATTATTAATCTATCGAATAGCTCTTTTTAGAGAAATATACACAAATCCCTTATAGTATTATCATAAAAACATAAAACCTCTTGAAGTTTTAAGTTTAACACTTAAACCACTTGATGTTATTAAATATATAAATAATTAAACATCCATGAAAGTTAAAACATGAGTTGTTCATCTAATAACATGTGTTTATATTATTTGGGCTAAAATGGTAAAATACCACTATCTGGCAAAATATGTAAAAATCTACTACTGTTTTGGAAATATATATGGATGTACCACTCTTGTAGAACTCGAGTTTGTGAAATTCGAGTTTGCCATGAATTCAAGTTCTTTGAAAAAATAGCCTTCAAATTTGCCATGCCATTTTTTATAAAACTCGAGTTTGTGTGAAACTCGAGTTTACCATTAAACTCGAGTTTCACAAACTCAAGTTTTAAAAAAATAATAAATTTTTAATTATTTTGCAAACAGTAATATATTTTAATATATTTTACTAAATAGTGGTACTTGGTCATTTGGCCTATTATTTGTGCATAAAATATTACCATAGTGGTTTAGTGATTGTGGTACACGCAAACCCCCAAAAGTCAAGTATTATATGATTAAATGTTTATACATAAAATAATATCACATAGAATTAAGTTTTTACATTCAAAGCTCCATGATTCTGTGTTTTATGAGGAAACCACAAAAGGTTTCTTTTAAAAAAATTTTACTTTCCTTGTTATTTTTATTTAGGGTAAATTCTAATGACATTCATTGAGATTTGGGTCATTGCCAATTAAGTCCAAAACTTTTCAAAATTGACTAATTTGATCCCTAAACCCAACTTTTAGTCCTTAAAAAACAGTTAAGCAAAATGATTAACATTTCAAATAATATTTAGTGATTAAGTTGGCTTTAAGGACCAAATTGGTCAATTTTAAAAAGGTTTGAACCTGATTGCTTTACCCCAAATCTCAAAATATGTTACTGAATTTACCCTTTTATTTATAATAATCCTAGTTGAGAGCCCAAACGTGGGAAAATCAAAAGCAAAATTGGGCTTAAATTCAGCCCGCCCAAAATTATTGCTCGCAGCTTTAGGTTCCAATAGGGTTTAAGAGCCTGTTCAAAGTTTCAAACAAACAGAACAGAATAGAGGGTTTGATTTTAGGAGCAAAACCCAAAGATTTTCTTCCACAGCTTTCCCCAAAAAAGAAAAGGACTTTCTTGTCTCCCTCAAGTACAAGACAGAGAGAGAGAGAGAGAGAGAGAGAGAGCATGAAGTTTGCAGTGAAAGCATGGAGCAATGGAAGTGCAAGGGCAGGGGTGGTCCAGTTGGGCAACTTTCCACACCCAATAGAGACACCTTGTCTTCTTCTTTCCACACGTAAAGGGCTGCCCTTTTTCATCTCCCCTGACCTCCTTCCCTCTCTTCCTTCCCCTGACTCTCATCTCCTCCAAGTTTGCCCACTTCACTTGTATGTATTCACAACTCCACCCCAATTTTGCTTATTTATCTCTTTTGGGTATTTGTTTTCTTCTTTTTTCTTTTTAAATATACATTGAATGGTTGGTTCGTTTATTGGACATGTATGAAGAAATTGCCTTTTAGGTGTTAAGTGAATTGGGTTTGTTTTGAGCTTGTGTTATTGAAGTTTTTGTTATGTTTTGCACACTAATATACAGTGAGTGCCTGGTTTGTTCCTTTTGGGTGTTTAGTGAATTGGGTTTGTTTGAGCAGTTTGTGCTATTGAAGTTTGTGTTATGTTTTGCACACCAATTCACAATGAGTGTCTTGGTTTCTTTCTTGGACATGAATAAAGCGAGTGCCTCTTTAGGTGTTCAGTGAATTGGGCTTGTTTGAGCTTGTGTTATTGAAGTTTTTGTTATGTTTTGCACACATATACAATGAGCGCTGGGTTTCCTTTTTGGACATGAATAAAGTAAGTGCGTTCTAGATGTTTAGTGAATTGGGTTTGTTTGAGCTCGTATTGTTGAAGTTTTTGTTATGTTTTGCACACTTAGATATTGTACATGAGTAATGTGGTCATGGCCTTTGTAGTAAAGTGGTACTTTTTTTTTTTTAATAAATTTTATGAATTGTAAAGTGGTACTTATTTTCCTTAAAAATTGTTTAAACAGTGGAAAGTGAGAGCCTTTTGGGATGAAAGATTGCTACTCTGTTACTTATTAAAAAAAAGAGATGGCTACCCTGTTGAAATTGTGTATTCTTCTATGTATGTTTTATCAAGTAATAGGGATTGAAACAATTCCAAGAGAGATGCATATTTTAACATTGCGTAAATTATTTTTCATTGAGCTAGCTACATAATTAAATTCTGCAGCTTGGAAGGCCTTTCACCAAAAACAATATCAAATAGTGGAGGACTTCATCAAATGCTTGGTCTGCATGATTATGGACTTGCGGCTGTAACAAGAGATTCTATTCAATGCCTTCCAGAATATAACAGCACGAACAAAGTTGGAGCGTCGTTTGAGACTCCTTGTGGGCGTCTTTTGGTAATTGGCCTGTATTGCTTCTCATATGCTTAAAAAAATCTAATTGATAATATTTTAGTGATCAACTTGAAAATATTTCTAAATAAAATTGTTTGCTCTCAGATCAAACCTGTAGAATACATGGAATTGATTTCTTCCATGAGGCCAAATATATGGGCCACTTTAGCTGATGAAGTGCCTACATGGGTATCTGACAAGAGAAACAGGACATCAGTGGATCGAACTGTGAGATGGCTTGATGACTGCATTGCATTAAGTCCAGTAAGAACTATACATGTTTTCCCCCCATATTTGGACATTATGAGTTACTGTATTAAGATGTTTCTGAGTTATCAATTGCTAGTCAATGTTCATTGTTTGAGATTTCAAATGAAATTTGATTAATCAATATTATGGCAATTTTAAAATCTTTAGCTGCTATGCTGAGTGGGAATCTCCCTACTAATGAGTGTTGCACACATTCATGGACATGAAACCCACTTTCCCTTCCCATTTGGATATTCAACTTCATTTATTATGATTAAATGTGAATCAATGTGAGATCGAGAGAAGGTTTTCACAAATTCCTAGCTGCTTGCTCCACCTTGTGGTTTTCATTCAATTTTGTTAGTAGAATCATGTAAATTGTGAGCTGACTGCTGAGTATTGACATGTTTTAGATCAATTTGATAGATCCCTTGTTGTATAGATTGGTCAATAATGGGCTTGTTTTAACCCATATATGTAGGCAGGCGGAGCAGTATTTGGAGCCATTGTTGGAGGTTCTAATGTAGAAGAACGCCGCCGATGTGCACAAGAGGTAGCCAAGCGAAATGTATCAGGTTTCAAAAAATATTTAGACTTGTCTATCTAATTAGAATTTGATCCCAAATCAATCATCATCTTTTAATTTATGTTACTTTTTGGTCTACAAAATAGAACCCATGAGTAGATACTAATCATCATTCTAATTTTTTTGTTCGCTTATGCTACATATATTTGTAAATATGAGCAGCACACTATCATAGTACTTCTCTGCTGCAGTAACTGTAGGTTCAATCATGTCCTGCATTTATTGTAATTAGGAAATTAGACTTGTCTAATGCTTGCTTGGCATGCATAACATTTCAATTATTTTTGAAGAAGGTTGATTCATAGCTTAAAGAAGTTTCAGATGATTATATTAACATTTTCACGTATATTTTTGTATTGATAAAAAAATATTCTCTGCAGTCTCTCACTATGTCTTGTGTTCATGCTGCCAATATCCTAATCTAAACATTAGGCTTATATTTTCTTGTTGTGCTGTTTTTTTGTGGCAACTATGGAACATTGTTGTTTCTGTGTAGGTTTGTGCAGCAATTAGGAATAGAACTCATCTTAATTTTATGATATTGACTAGTTTCAATTGAATTATTATAGGAATTTGGTTTCCTTCTAAAATTATTTTTGGTTATCTATTTTTTCTTAACTTGGCCACAACATATCTTCTGCAGGTTACTGGATTGGAGGCTTTGGGCTAGGAGAGAGCAGGGATGAGCGCCCTGCTCTCCTTAATACTATTACTGTAAGATACTCAATTCTAAGTATTGGCTCTTTAATTAATCTCCTGATTTTGTCAATAAACTGTACCGCGTATTACAAAAGCAGCTATGTGAATGATTAGTTGATTACTGACATCAATGCATTTTTCTAACAAGCTGAGTTTGTCAGCTGATCCTTTGACATTCCCTGATACATGAAAGGGTTTTTTCATATATTGAAACTGATTGTTTCCTTTATTGATTCTGAAATCTAATGCTGCTGCCAAATACTCAGGATATTTTACCAGAGGAAAAGCCGCGCCTGATATGTGGGCTTGGACTTCCAGGTATCAGCTTCATCATTAATAAAACTTTGATTAAATATCAGGTTTTTCATCAACCAGGAGAGACTATAAACTTTTATTTATTTTTTTTAAATTCTTTTAATTGGTATGTGTCACTTACGAAAATTTTATCACAGCTTGAATTCAAAATGTATCATGCAACCTGTCTTGTATGCAGCCTATTAAAAAAAATTATGAATTTCAGATTATCGTTTAAAAGAATTGAGGATCTGATGCTCAATCTTTAATCTCTGATGTTAGGTCTAGAGGGTGTATAGTTGGTTCATGACTTGCAGTTTGCTCATAGTAACTGCTCATGCTTATGCACATAGTTATCATTAGGACAATGTCATCTAAGGAACATTTTTTGATACTCAAATGTATCTTTGTTTAAATTTATCAGTATGGATTCATAATTATTCAGCGAATAAAATCTTTTCTTAATCTCACAGAGGAGGTCTTGCAGGGGGTTGCTTCAAGCATTGATCTATTTGACTCAGTGTATGTAGCTTATTTCACTATATATCATCTCTGAGCTTATCTTTCCTGTACTAATTTCACCATTATTTGAATAATATATGCAAATTTTTGCAGGTATATATATCACCTTACTCTTGGAGGCTTTGCACTTACCTTTCCATTGAATGGAGTTGATGAAAATGAATCTAATTTTCAGCTGAGTGATATTGGAAGTGACCGGACAAAGATTAATTTAAGGGCAACTGCTTATAGGTAACTAATAAGATCTTTTTCTACTTCCAACATTACTACTTGAATATTTCCAAATTGTTGATCTTAGCCTTTCGGCCGCAGGATTCACAATATTGATCATCATACATTCCATGTTATATATTGAGGTTAAGAGATTTTATCCACTAAATTAAGTTGGAAATTTGATGAAATCTGTATGAGACTCCAAATATCTATCACATAATAATTTCTTTCTCATGTCTGATTAAAATATCCTTTTCTGGTGGTATCTATGAGTACTTTCCATCAACCCTCATTATAGCGTATGTCCGTGCAATGCACAAATTAATTTAAATTCATAGGTAAAGTAAAGAAAAGGTGTCCACTTTTCATAAACATGGTTTCTAAGACCCTACTTTTATTATATAGTACACATGATTTCTAATATCATGTTCAATTTAAGTTCCTGCCTAATGTTTGGTCGCCATTGACCAAATATGTCAAATTGATGTTATTGCTTGAGAATTGTGATGGCGTATTTTTTGCTCCATTCATGTCATTTTCCAGTTTCATGTACTTATGTTTGTTTCCTTAGTAATTTGGAGATTAATGAATGCATGAAATGACAATTCTGTGTGTCAGAACTCATGATTTACCTTTATTAATGTGTTTTTTATTCAGGAAAGATACTTCACCAATCGTTGAAGGATGTAGCTGCTATACATGCCAGAACCATACTAAAGCATACATTAATCACCTGCTCAACGTTCACGAAATGTTGGCTCAGACACTAATAGAAATGTACAAGTTTTCATTGGTCCCAATGATAATGATAGTTGTTATTATTGTTTTAGTAATAATCATAATCCTGTCCTTGATGTTGCAGACACAACACACACCATTATCTGGGATTCTTCCGTGCAATAAGAGAAGCAATTAAGACAGGAAACTTTGAGCAATTTCATCGACAGTTTATTGAGGGAAGGCGTAATTGTGTTGCGGTGGCTGCTGTGCATGCATGAGTTTTTTTTTGTTGTTATAAGGTAAATAGGAGGGATCAAATCCCAGATGTTAACCCATGAAGGGCAACGAGGCAAGTCAATAGGCCATACGGCCATCGGCAATCATGCATTAGTTCTAGTACAATATAGTTATCTTTGAAGATGGTTCCTTTTTATGAGTGTAATAGTTCAACTAAATTATGTAATGACTTGGTAAAGAAAAGATATGTACTGTTTATCAATCTGATAACCCCTTGACATTTGGTTGATGCAATTTTTCTCCTATCAACTTCAAGTTAGATTTGGTTGCAGAAATTAGCTATGTTATCATTGAGTGACCAAGCTTATATATGAAACATATTGGCCATCATCACTCATTTCCTACAATGATCAATGATTGTGTGCAGCACTCATCCGTGTGTCCTACAATAACCAATCTTGATTTGTATTCTTTTGGTGTTTTTTGCGCGAGGCTGCTAATCATTAAATTATTTCATTTGAAAGCAAAAATGAAACACGACTTTAGGTGGGAAAAGCTGAATGAAGCTGAGGCCAGGCCGTTCCAGAATATTACAATGGATTTTGATCATAGCCTTGCATACCAGAAAAACGAGGCTTTCTATATGGTTCTTCAATCGTCAATACTAGCAAACTTAGTAACCTACTTCAAGATTCAAATTTGGCAAACATAGCCTTGCATGCCAGTGTTCCAAGTAGCATCTTCCATTATGAATGTCTACTAAGTTAATCAAATAGAGGGGCAAAAAAGACCAGAAAGGCCTCTTTGTGCTGCTACTTTCTTCACCTTTTCTGAGTCGTGACTATCACATTTACTAGTTTGAGTCGCAGGAAAAATAAATATATAAAAAATAGTATTCTGTGAAAAGGGAAAGTTTCTACACTTATTAGTTGGTTATCAAAATGAATTTGGCAACAAGAAATGGTAGAGGAGTTATGGAAGGCATTACTTCCTACTGTAACCTCAACAAAGCTAAATTTAAATGTGTTTCTCTTAAGTGTCACCAGTTAACACTGTATGTTTTCATAGTGAACATATCCTTTGGAACTCTTTGAGGGAGTGAAACCATGAAACATATAACGCCACTGAAGTAAAACCACACAAAATTTTACAAAAAACTAAGTTAAAATGCATTACAAGTGTTTCCTCAATATGGTCAAGATTACCATCAGAAATTTAATTGTCTACCATCACCATGCTCTCGATATATAAACTATAAAAGTTCAACATATTAAGTGCCAGCTATGTGGCTTTATAATTGACCACTCAGATTGATAGAGGAGATAATGATACTTCTAGGAAAGCAAACCCTATATGGACATTTACATGTTACAACCATGGCCTAGCAATTATTTATTATCACCATCAGCTTGGAGAGTTTCTTTTACAGCATATTCAGAATTGAATTTAGCTACAAAAATATCTACAACTAGTGAGACATTTTCTTTTTTGGTAAGCAATACATTTACCCCAGGGTGGAAAAAAAAAGTATACAGGCATGGGGCATACCCTAGACAAACAAAGAAGGCTATATACACATATAATTTAGTACTAGAGATTAAAACTATACAGTGGCTGCTGAATATGTCTGGAACAAATAAGACAAGATCTTCTTGTAGTCACCAAATTGAGCACCAGTATTGGGATCAATAAAGTAAGGTACCTGAAAGAGGAAAAACTCTCCTTAGTAATGCTTAAAGTCCCCTGTAGGTGAAAAAACATGCATGCAGGAAAGCAAAATACCTTCAAGTCTTCAACTTACCATGCAAGCTGTTAACAATTTTGTGTGTGTGTGTGTGTTCTTCCTATATCACAAGATTACGTGAGGCCTAGGCCATTGGATAGGCAATGCACATAAACAGATTTAATATCTGCAAGAGTTAATTACTAGGAATACATTCAAGTATCTCTATCTCAGGGCGGCAGCAGAGTCTCAAGGCATTAAAACACTATAACTAGTCTATTCAGACAAGCAAAATACTAGCAAAATTGAATTCATTCAAGTACAATATGTTAAAAGATATTAAGAATGACTAAATATTGTAACAAAACTAACCTCTTTGGATTGAGATGCATCAAGAAGTAACTTTGTCCGTGTGGAACCTTCTCCAACATTATGGAGGATGTACGCAAGCTCCAACTCACATAGTGCCTCCCGCACAATTCTTGCATACTGTAAAGAAGTGTATGTTTGGGAAAAAGGAAGTGAAACATATTACACTATATCATGGAATGCTTAAACTACTAGAAGATACTTAAAAAGTATGACTAACATGGCAGGTCTAGAAAGTGATTCTGTGTACTCTACTGGTCCTAGTATTTTTGACTTATTTTACACCCAATTTGACAATCTTGCACACTGTCTGAGTTTTTTTTCTTTTTTCCAGGTTCTTTTAGTTGACAACTCAGGGATGTGTGGTATTCAAACTTTGCACAAATGAAAGTGTTGTTACCTCTCTGAATGAGTAGATGCCTTGATTTGGCTAAATGAAGGCCATTAATCAAACTTAGCTAGCTATAGTGAGCGTAGACTTTTTACTTCAAAAAAGAAAAAAAAAGGATACTCTTTGTTTACTACTTAAAACTGCAACAGACCTCTGGTTTCCTGACCTACTTACTCAAAAACAAAGGGGGAAACAGAAAGAAACAAAAATACTTATTTTCTGACATACTATGATGTCAGCCCTGTTACATAATACAGAAGTGAAATAAATACCATTCATATTATAAAACACAATCATCTAGACAATAAATGGAGTAGGCAGACATTATCTTACCGCATTATTTTCATAAGAGAAAAGTTCCAACTTTTTTGGTGGTGGGTCTTGTCTGGCTTTTTCCCACAATGTCATTCCTCTTCCAGCCCGAAGAATTGTTGGCATCCGCATGAGAGAGAGGAAGAGAGAATGAGAATGAGAATGAGAGCCAAGTGAATACAGGATTGATATGACTATAAGCTCTAATTCAAATGAGACTTTCCTCCATAAAAATGGATGAACAGTGGGGTCATGGGTTTAGGACCTATTTACAATTTACTAATAATAATAGATTAAAAAAAAAAAAGTGATACCACTGACAGTGGGTATTGATCATGCATCCAATACATGCCAAAATCCATTTGTACGTCAAAACTGTCATCTTCATACTTTGAAATGCATATAATAATCATATTCATACCCTCAAAGTGCATATGATGATTATAGACCTAGTAAAAATTTCCAGTCATTGCCTTTCTATTACAGATAACATCAGCAGAGATATGTTGTGTTACATCGAGGGAGAATTTATGTTGAAGAAAATATTCTTCATCTGATCAAATGGGAAGTTCAAAGGAGAATTAAAGGGAATGGATACTTTAATAACTCTATTCAAAACAGTCTTGTGCCGTACATGGGAAATTTCTTTAGATGCTCCTAAATCCTCTTCTTCTTAATTCCTTTCTATTGTTGTAGCTAGGTGATTGTTTCCCTTGTATATGAGTTAGATTTGATATTTTAAATGGCGTTCCAGCTTTGCTAATAGGTGCTGTTACATGAACTTTGTGCCCTATTCACTTGATGTAATAAAATACTCTCATTCATCCCAAAAAAAAGTGCAATATCGCATAAAGACACTAAACAATTTAACATCATATTAAGGTAAATGTGTACTTGATTATCTCAAAATAATTATAAGAAGACATGGAAGATAACATCAATTGATAACTTTGTTTCAAGTCTCAAAGCTGTGTAATTGATTATCTCATAATAACTATAAGAAGACATGGAAAATACCAGCAATTAATAACTTCATCTCAAGTCTCAAAGTTGTACTCATAAAAAATACAAAATCCTTGACCACTGAGACAATTTCTGATGTCCATACCTTTCCAAAAGTCCTGTTGATGGGCTTCTCCCTTTACCATATTGCTGAAATAGGTAATTCACAATATCACCTATCATCCAAAGTTAGAAAAAAAATGCATGTTAAAGAACATGTGAAATTGATATCCAGAATGCAATCAGGTACAAGATAAATTACAATGACTTTCATCAACCATTAGTGCCTGCTTTATTGACCAATAATTCGCTTTATTTTTGGAATAAATTATAAATTGACATAGTCGTCCTCATCAGTACTAAGCCAAATCAGGGAATGGTTCCATAGATCCAATTTATCCAAAAAATTATATCTTCAATTTTGTGTGAGGTTTTATCCTCATATTCCTCTGTGGGCTATCTATGTATAGATTGGTCAAACCCAATTATCTAATTACCCTCTGGTCAATATTTTATATATTACTCAGGTAAAAAAAATTATATATTTCAAATTTAATGTGTGAAACTAGAACACCATTTCCTACAGGATAATCAATTGTTTCTGACATTGCTTATATTTTGATGTAATACACTAAATACACCAAGAGGTCTTGACATGTTTATGCATCTAGTCAGTCCTGCTCCTGCATGGCTTTTCATAATGAGTTTCAAACAAGCATGCTACTATACAGATCTACTGGCGCTTTAAGAATCTTGCAGCTTATGGCTAATTGTGGCCATAAAAACCATAGACACTATTTGGGAATGCCTCGTTAAGGAATAACATAAATTTTTTTAAAGAGATTACAAGAATCACCTTTACAACAATAATCACACTCAATAAATGAGAATACATAGTTGAGGCATCTGTTATCAACAAATTTGGTCATACGAGATCTGAAAATAAGACTAAGCCTTATACTTACCACTTTCATACAATGAAATACCAGTATTTGGATCAATGAGGAAAGGAAACCTGCATGGAAAATAAGAAGCTCTATAAATATGCAAAATTTTGTGAAGGTAGAGAAGCAAAAGAAGGAAGACACCTTATCCTTTTCTCAAAGAATACATGTCCAAAACAGGTTAAGGATATCAACATCATAAAGGTTCATACTGGACCAGATTAAAAATGATATGCTGACCTCATTCGCATAACTGATTGTTACAGAACAAGTTCATATATGAAATTTGGTAGAGAATTAATTACATACTGCTCTTTGCCACCGGATCTTCTAACCATTTCTCTATGTCTTAGAGAGCCTTTTGGACAGGGATAGACCTATATATATTTGCCATTGAGTTCAAATTAGGAAAGTAAATGACAAAAGAGAACCAATAAGAAAATAATTTCCAAGTTTTACAAACAAGGCTGAAAAATAAAGGACATAAAATAGTTAATTCACAATATACTAGACACAATGTCTTCTCTAAAAAAAATCACATTCAGCTATACAAGCCAGTTTTAACAAATTATCAAGATCTGCTTGAATGACTTTGAACTAAGACTTCCACTAGGTGTGTGGGATAATCATCAGCTTGATCATGCAACATCTATATTTCGTTTATGAAAGAATGCAATGTTAGCTATATCCAGATAATTGGATCAGGTTTGGTAACCTGATGAGTTATGGCTTTCAACCCATTTTGCCCCAAAACTAAGTTTATATCAGGGCTTAATTAATTATCTGACAAGCAAAAAATAAGAAATGAAATAGGAGTGAAATTAATCTTATCGTGTTAATCTATCTGATATTCAGAAGGTAAAGTTCCATTTTCAGATTCAACAGCCTGATCCAAGTATCGCTATGAACCGACTAGTTTTAGTTGTACCACTATTACAAAGTTACTCCTACCATTTTCCATGCCAAGTATGAAAACCTTCTTTATTTCCTTTTAACATAACAGATACATGCTGGACCTAGAATCAAGTCCACAATTCTCAGCTTAAGCATGGGCTCAAACTGTCTATGACTTTCCTTATTTAACGTTTTTCATGCTGAAGGAATATGCCTAGAATGCAAAATAGAATGGTGTCAAATCAATGAGACAGCAAAGATAATGATTATGCACTCTAACAATAGGACAGCTACCAAGCATAGGAAATAGAGGTAAGCAATGGTTTGGTGATTATATCTAAAGTATCCATTCTTACCTCTACAGAAAGATCTAGCTCAGTCATGGCCTCTCGAACCCTCCGGCAAAAGGGGCATGCCTCTGTTGACAAATAATATTTGAAAGATTAAAGTTACGGAAAAAAACCAATCCCTGAAAACAATCTGCAACACATGATACGAGAACTTAGTTGAGGAATCCTTATCCGAAAAAAAAGTATCGGGACTACCTAGACCAATATATGACTTGATTCTTCATTATGGTCTAGTCATACCTATATCTAAGCTTATAGTCCGTATTCAATCATATTGACGCATTCAAGCAGTATAAATCATGTTCCAAAAGTATTCTTGATCTTCATAATTTTAAAAGTGCATGAAACAGAAGGTATTTTTCCACTGGCAACAAAATTGATTATCACTTTATGGATGATTAGCCAACAGTCTTATCAGGGAGAAGCTTACCAAATTCAAAGAGTTGCAAACGCATAGGTGGATCTAAAGTGGTGATCTCTTCACTATATAAATTGTCTGATAGTGCTTTTGATCCCCATGGAAGTCTTGCCAGAGTGGACAGTGAAGATGCTGCTAACTAAATTCAGAAACAAAAGCAAGGATGTCTGAGTAAGCTAGCAATTGAAGCCCACCAAGCACAAAGTTGATATTACTATGCAAATGTACGGATCCATGCATGCCTACATGCATACATATCATAAAGAGAAGTACTTGCAGGGGCACAAGAAAGGAGATACAAAGTAAAATGCATGTTACACTGTTGAACAGTATAGATGCTGGTAATCTTAACAGGTTTTTCGAAGTATTCTCTTCTATGCATCTAGAGAAGTTAGGCAAACTAAATTTTGTTCATGCCACAAGATTCATCTAGTGATCATATTGATTACTTCATCCAGCGTATTTTTATATTTATTTCGTTTTTGATTTATGTTCTATGAAAAGATGAAAGGTGAAAAGCATCAACTAAGAATGAAAATAGTGAAAAGGCAAAAAGGAGAATAGCGGCAAGAAAAATCCACATAAAGCAATATTAAATTTGAGTTCTGAAAATAAGAAACCCTTAAAAAGAGATTACCTCCAAACTATAATTCCGTTCTTGAGAAGGATCTCCTCCCTGCAAGAAAGAAGACAAACATAATGGTATATATAAATGACAAAAAAGAAAACAAACAAGATGTTTGGACCTGTACTATACATAACAAAATCAAAAGAAGAATTATGCAACTGAGCACTACAACAAAAGGTTGCATATTTACAGAATATATTAAATCATGCATACAACAGAATTTTCAAGGTAAGTAGCATTAATTAGTGATTAAATACAGCATGTCAAGTTAAAGAACTTTTTTTTTATGCAATTGCTAGAATTGCAATCTATAGGGTTTGTGGCTGTACCCATCAGGGAATTTCGGCTGCATAGGCTCCTTACATCTCAATTTTTACAGGTGCAATTCTGTGGCTGTACTCCTCTATGCTAATATGCCTGGTTGAAGTGACCTTATCAAAATTAGTCCATCCACTTGATGGGGAGAACAACAAGAACCTAAAATTTGATAAACACTACTTCAACCTTGTCTGTTACCTTACGGGATTGGGACCTTCAAATCCTTCCTCTCAGTCATATGATGCAGATAACACCAACACCACAATCATATGATATCTGTATCCCAACTATGTACTCATGCAACATGTAACATTGACCAATGCTGAAATTCTTCTATACAAAATTCCCCAGTTAGGAGTAACAACATTGACTGTAAACCCAAAATTCCAATATTTTATCCAGCATAATCTACTTCATCACACATGTTGGATGCTAATTCCAATACCCCAAATCCATTTTACAATAAATACCAGTTCCATAAACACATTCTCTTGGACCAATTGAAACATAGGAATTTCCATCTAGATGACTAATATGTTCTGACAATTGTATTTCATCCTATGTCAAAAAATACTATAGCACTAAACAGATTTACCATATAAGATGCATAAAGGTTTCAACTTTCCATAGTCTAATTTAAAAAAAAAAAAAAAAAAAAGGTGGGGGGTGGGGATTAAGAGACTTACAGAGAAGAGCTTGAGCAGAGGACAAAGAATGGACAGAAAACTGGTTGATGAGTTGCCACTACTATTGGAAACTGTACCATTTTCCTGGGAAACTTCGGCGGATGGCTGGTTGGCATTGGGTTCTGAGTCAGCAGATTTTGCATGAAATCTGTTTCTGTGAGAAACCCAGTTCCCATTTCCCAACAACCTTTGAGAAAATGGTGAGAATTTCAAAGTAGCAGCTCGAGTTGACGAAGTACTTGGGAATGGAAAATTCTTGAACTTTGTCGGAAGACGTTGAGGTGGCGAAGTTGAGAAATAGATAGACTGAGAGCTTGTCAAAGATAGCAGTGACATTGTTTTAGTACTCTGATTGGTACTACACTAGTACAGTGCACATAGGCTTTGCTCTGAGCCTTAACCTGGTAATGGATCGGGTTCAGTAGAATTGGGTCGGATCATCCTTGGTGCGGGTCAAAGCTATCTGAGTTTTTTTTTTTTTTTTTTTTTTTTTTTTTTTTTTCGCTGAATTATCTGAGTTTTGAACATGTCCATTTTTCTTGTATTAATGCACATTTGGATTTCTTGTAGCCAGTTACGCTCTCAATAAAGGTTTTTATTAACAGGTGCATTTAGCTAATGAAAAAAAAAAAAAAAAAAATAGAGACTTGCTTGTGGTAATTATTGTCTCATGCCCCATGGTACATGTGGGTAAGCCCATGGGTACCACTAACTCAAACCGGAGCTCGGAGACCTTGAACTCACAAACACCCTAAGTTCTTTTGATTTTTGGGACCACCAGAAATTTTAATTACAGTCCTCACAAGAACTAGAATTTGAAATGTGGTGAAGTCTCAGTAGTTACCTACTAATGAAAAATTGGTGTCATTGAATTGAGATTCAAAAGAGTAACACAAATAAATGAATAATTTTTTTATAAATAAAATGTTGTGCAATTCCTAAAAAACTAAATTACTAATCAATAGCAATAAAAATTTGAATTTTAATCAATACCTAATTTAAATAAATTGTTATTGGACTTATCTATACAATATGAGACCACAAATGCTAAAAAGCACTTGGTCCTTCAAATGTTGACATTGTTTTACTTGTGTAAAAGTAAAATAGTGTTTAAAACCAAGGGATACATAAGTGTGGGCGGACAAAAACTAGACTCCCGTATAGTACCATGGATTACAGTTAAAAGTTTCACACAATTTATTTATAGTTGAACAGCTGGAAATAAACACTCCACAATGGAAAGTTCAAACAATTGATTTCATTGATCTAAAGTATTGCAAGTAAACTCTCAATATTTCCTTTACAAAAATTCCCTTATCCCTATGGAATTGAACATCCTCCTCTCAGATGGGCTACCTTCCTTATTTATAAGCATACTTCTTGTTTCTGTCTTTATAGCTGTCTTGTTGCCAGCTCACCTCTCAAGGATATTTTTCTTACTTTATTAGTTTCCTCCCCTCTTATCCCTGAGCTCTATCTTCTCAGGGATATTTTTATTGTTCAGGCTGTCTCATATATATTTAATGCGGTAGAGGTTAAGTAAGGGCTCTCAAATTGATGCAGAGATAAAAATCTTCAACCTTCTTGTGTGTTCTAGAAGTTTCCTGAGGTCTTGGGCACCATCTGAAAGCTACATATGGATCATCCGTGCACCTCACTTCAAGTAAAGCTAATTCCTCACCTTCTCCACAGGTACCATTTTCCCATGGTGTTTTCCGTTATTGGGTATGAGGGTTAGTTCAGCTTCCTTTTCTTACGGCCCGTTACCTAATTGGATCCCCCTCATGCATACAAGTTTGGCCCAGTTTGTTCCCGTGGCCCAATCCATTACTGGACTTAAAGTTTGGACGAAGATTCTCCTACTACTCACAATAAGGTATTGGGTAAGAGCATTCACGCAAAAATCACCCTCAATGCTCATCTTGTTAGAGTAAGAATAAAAAATGAGTCATACATATTTTATAGACACAATGAACTTCCAATGAACAAAATAAAATATCACCCCATTAACCTGTTTGGCAAAATTAAATCTTAAAATTAGTTTGTTTGTAAAATGCTTGTGGTTCTTTTTTTTTCCCCTGTTTTTTGGGTTTGTGAACTGTTGGAAAAGAAGGAACTTTAAATAGTGTTAAATATTGTTTTTCTTAGGAATTAAAGTAAATAACTGAATATCTTTAAAATGCTATGAATTTTCTAATTAGAGGTTCCATTTACCATCCATTTGAGAATTGTTTATTTTCTTTAGCTTATTTACAAAATACTTTTTAAAATTTTTTAATAGTTTTTATGTTAAATGTAATACAGAAAATTAGTTAGTTTATTTCAAAAACAAATCCCATAAAAAAAAATCTACTTTTCTTATCTAGAGTCAAATTTATTTCAGAAAATTAAATTAATTGTAAAAAAAATTAAACAAAAAGCAAAATTTTTTAGAAGTGTAAAAAAAAAAAAGAAAGAACAGAAACAAAAACAAAACAAAAACTGAATGAGAAAAACAACAAAGAAAGAAAGAAATGAGAGGGTTGTTATCTATGTACCAGAGAAGCTCATTGTCACTATGGAGAAGAACAACAACATTAACAACAACAAATGAACCGTACCGTATATTGTTGTCCGGTTCTTTCAGCACAGACCCAGATGGAAACCAAAGCTCTAAAGTCAAAATCTTCGATCGTCAACTCAAACGCAAACAGGTTCACAAACAATTATAATTATAATAATTATAAATTCTCTCTCTAAACCCATCGTTCTGTTTACCCATTTCACAATTCATATTTGTTATTCAATTAAAACTCAAAAAAAGTACTTACTTACCAAACAATGAATTACTTAATAATGTTTTTTTTAAAGTTTAGACCTTTTTGTTGGTTTTTTTTTTTAATTTATAATTTTGTTCTTCTTTGTTTGGCTTGTGGGAAAATTTGGGAAAGGAAAGGAAATGTTTTGTTTAAATTTTCTTTTATTTTGTTGTTAAGAATAAGCTAGAAAGATAATGCTTAATGTGAGTTGTGTTAGGCTGAGGAAATTATTGTTTAGAAGTCTGCCACTGAGTTCTGTTTAGTTGTGAGGAAAAGGAGAGAAAGGATAGGAATTTTAAAGTTGGATTTTTTTTTTTTGGGAAAAATTGCTGTGTTGTGTTAAATTTTTTGAGATAGTGTAATATTTATTGTATTTCATTTTAAAAAAAAAAAATTGAGTGTATCTTTTAGTTGAACTTTTTTTTTGGTTGCATTAAGATGTGAGTTCCGATTGGTTGCAAGGAAAATGTGGGAACTAAAAGGAAAGGAAAGGAAAGTTAAAGGTTATTTTTTTTTTTTGGGTAAAGATCTTGTGTTAGTTTTTTTTTTGTTTTTGAGAAAGTGTTAGGGATGTGTATGAAGAAATTGAGTTCACCATTTTTTGTTCATAAATTTGAATAAATCTTTTAGTTGAACTTATTTCTATTACATTAAGATGTGAAAGAAATACATTTTAAAGTTATGTGCTACTCTTTTCGTCAAATCTTTTAGAAATGAGGTGGTTAGGCTACACCATTTGAGGTTTATCAAAATTTGATGCTTCTTTCTGCCACTTGCAGACATTAGATAGTGAAATTTGGATGAAAAGACTAAGGAAGGAGATCTAATCATGTTGAAATTCTACGCTCTTGCTGTCTTGCCTTTGATTGATCCTACTTGGGCTCTGTCTGGTTCAGGATTTGGATCCATCTTTTCAATGGATAATCTAGTTTTTAAAGCCTGCAATAGAAAATCTTGTGATGGTTTTTGAGCTATAAAAAGAAGTCCACAAAAGTTAATCACCTGAGAAGGGAAATAATTGAATTCTTTAGTAGCCCTGTAAATTTTTGGGACTAAGGCTTGGTTGCCGTTGCTATTGTTGTTGCTGTATCTGTTCATGGGTTGTTTCTTGGTGGCAGCGTAATCGAGCTGCTTGGTTGATGCGTCCAAATGATTCTTTTGTTGATGCTGTTGCTGAGAATCTGTTGGATCGCTTGGAGGTAGTAATAAGCATCCTTATAATTTAATCTTTTTCCATTCTCTTCAGTAACGCTGAAGGGTTACATGTTCTTCTGTTGGGCAAAGCTCTCAAGTTTGGGTAAATATTTGTAATATGCAATGCTGATTTCACTTCCAAAGTTTGAGTTTCTACTACTTGGAATTCAAATGCAAGTCTTAAATATTTTATGTCTGTTATAACTTCAGAATTGTTTCCTCATTAGGTTTATGTTGGCTATGTGTTTGCCTTTTGCAGGATTGTAAAAAATCATTTCCAACAGCATTGTGTTTGGGTGGTTCATTGGAAGCTGTCAGGCGTCTGTTAGGTGGTCGTGGTAAGAATTTAAAGTTTCGTTTTTTTCCTCCAACCATTTATCTACCTTTTACTTTCTGTTTGCTGTGTAATTAGTTGTCTGAAATCACTTTAAAAGATTAAAGAATTATTTGGGATGTGAATTAGGAAGGACTAGGATGTAATGGATGGAGTTGATGCCTTGATGGAATTATGGGAATTAGAATTTGCATTAAGGCTATCCTTTTAATTGCATAGGAATTAGTACAGTGGTTTTTTATTTTTATTTTTGTTGGACAACATTTTAATGCTCTATTGAGGAAGATGCTACCTGTGCAATTAGGGCAAGGTGGTCAGCTGTCTTTTTAGTGATCATTACAGCAATGTTGTTTTTTGTTTTACCTGTCTTTTTTTTCCTTCTTCTTGTACGTTATTTTTATTTCCAAGATGCTCCCACTAATAGATTGTAATATCATAAACACTTTCCCTGATGTCAGGTGGCATTGAAAAGCTCATTATGATGGATACATCATATGACATGATAAAACTGTGTAAGGATACTGAAAAAGATGTGCACAATGAAAACATTGAAACATCCTACATGGTTGGCGATGAGGAGTTTTTGCCTCTTAAAGAAAGGTGTGCATGTATTCTTCTTTCCCCTTTATGGATTCATGTGCTGTATACTAAACGAGGGATTTTTTTTTTTTTTTTTGATAAGTAATAAAGATTCATAGATATAAAAAGAGAGGAACATAGCACCCAAGTATACAGGAAGTATACAAGGGGAGCAAATCAAAAACGAACATTACAATAGTCAAGAAAATCCAAAAGAGAAGAAAAAGGATTGTTTCTCCACACAGAGAGCCATTCAAGAAAGGTTCTTAGAAAAAGCAGCTTGAGATCAGGCAAAGAACACTCAACATCTTCAAAGCATCTGCTATTTCTCTCCTTCCAAATACACCACATCAGACAAGGAGGAACGGCCTTCCATAAAACTCCATTACGATGACGACCAAAAGGACCTTGCCAACAAGCCAAAAGACCTACAACCGACCTAGGCATAACCCAACAAACTCCAAATAAACCGAAAACCATATCCCACAAATCCAAAGCAACCGGGCAATGGAGGAAAAGATTATCAACACTTTCACTATTGCACTTGCACATAAAACACCAATCTAAAATGCAAATCCTTCTTTTCCTCAGGTTGTCAATAGTCAGGCATTTACCCAAGGCTGCAGTCCAAACGAGGAAGGCAACTCTAGAGGGGATCTTCTGCTTCCAAATGCTTTTCCAAGGAAAAAACTGATCACTATGGCCAACTAGGAGATGATAATAAGCACTAACCATGAACCCCTTGCCTTTAGAAGGCAGCCAACAACACTTGTCCTCCCCAAACCCCTTTACAGGAGTGTTATAAATGGAATTGATAAAGCTCCTGAAAGCTTCCAATTCACGATTGTGCAACTCCCTACAGAACAGTAACTCCCAATGAAGGATTCCATTGGTGTGCCTTAAAAGATCCGCCACACTTGCCTCTTTGCTACGGGAAATCCTAAATAAATCAGGATAGCGGACAGCGAGAGAAGAAGATCCACACCAACGATCAAGCCAAAACTGCACTTTAGATCCATCTCCAATTTCATACAAAATGAAACGAGACAAAGAGAGCCACCCCCGCCTAATATTTTTCCACAAACTAACACCATAAGGACCAGAGCAAGAGTTAGAACACCAACCACCCCATTCACAACCGTACTTTGCCACTATCACATGACGCCAAAGAGCATCCCTTTCTTGCCCAAATCTCCATAACCACTTCCCTAATAAAGCTGCATTGAAAGATCTCAAGTTCCTAATCCCCAACCCACCTGAAGAAAGAGGAGAACAAACCGTAGACCAATCAACCAGATGAAACTTGGGCTCGTCACCTAGACCACCCCACAGAAAGTCCCGTTGCAGCCTAGCAATACGATTGGCCACAGAAGCAGGAATAGGGAATAAGGAAAGAAAATAAGTAGGAAGATTAGAGAGAGTGCTTTTAATCAAAGTGACTCTACCTCCCTTAGATAAATATAATTTTTTCCAACTTGCTAACTTTCTTTCCATCCTCTCAAGAATAGGGTTCCATATAGACTTGTCCTTAAATTTTGCCCCCAAAGGAAGGCCCAAGTATATCATAGGGAGGGACCCTTGCTTGCAACCTAGAACAGCCACAAAGAGATCCATGTCAAGAACTGACCCCACAGGCACCAACTCAGACTTACTTAAGTTTACCTTCAGACCTGACACGGCCTCAAACCAGATGAGCACAATACGGAGAAACAACAACTGATCAAGATTAGCATCACAAAAGATTAAGGTGTCGTCAGCAAAAAGGAGATGGGAAATCGTCAAAGGACTTCCGGAAGAAACACCTACACTAAAGCCTGACAAACGACCTTCTTGGACAGCCTTATCCAACATTCTACCGAAGGCATCCATAACCAACACAAATAACAAAGGGGACAAAGGATCACCTTGCCGCAACCCTCTAGAACTTCCAAAAAACCCATGGGGAGAGCCATTAATAAGGATAGAGAAGCGAACAGTTGAAACACAAAAGGAAATCCATCGCCTCCATCTATTAGAAAAACCACACCGCTCAAGCAAAGAAGAAAGAAAGTTCCAGTTCACATGATCGAAGGCTTTCTCGATGTCCAATTTACATAACAACCCTGGGAGACCCGACTTCAATCTATTATCAAGACATTCATTAGCAATAAGAACGGAGTCTAGGATCTGCCTATTTAGAACAAAAGCATTCTGAGGAGCAGAGATGATCTCTCCTAAAACCAAGCGAAGACGATTAGCCAAAACTTTGGCAAGGATTTTATAAACCCCCCCAACAAGGCTTATAGGCCGAAAGTCCTTAACTTCCACTGCTGCAGGTTTTTTAGGAATGAGAGCAATGAAAGTTGCATTCAAGCTTTTTTCAAACTGACCAGAATCATGGAAATGGTGGAACATAGCCATGATGTCTGATTTGAGAATCCCCCAACAAGCTTGGAAGAAAGCCATCGAAAAACCGTCAGGCCCAGGAGATTTATCTCCATTAAACTCCTTGATGACCTCAAAAATCTCGGAATCCTCAAAAGGCCTCTCTAACCAAACCATGCTATCCCCAGAAATACTAGGAAAATCCAAAACATCTGAGAAAGGGAGCTGCACTTGCTGATCAGAGTATAGGTTCCTATAGAATTGTTCGATATGGTCAGCGATCCTATCCTGGTTGGAAGACAAAGCCCCATCAATCATGAGGTTTTCAATATAATTACTTCTTCTATTAGAATTAGCCATCCTATGAAAAAATCTCGTGTTGGAATCCCCCTCCTTAAGGAACAAGACTCTGGACTTTTGCCTCCAGCTAATCTCTTCTAACAAAGCAGCCTTCTCAAGATCGGCACGAAGGGAAGCTTTTTCCAACTTTTCCTCCTCTGAAAGAGGTTGAGAGTCCTCTTTAACATCTAAAGCATTCAACTTACTCCTTTAATTTACTTATATAAAATGTATTTGTGGTTTGAAGTTCTGTAGATGTGGTATTAAGCTGCTTGGGGCTACACTGGACAAATGATCTTCCAGGTTCCATGATACAGGTATGCGATCTCAGTGTAAACTTCAGTGGTCCATTATGCAACAAATTCATTAGAATTTTGATTGCAGAACTCAATAAGTTCTTTAATATAATGGGAAAGTTGTATTGGAACAAATGCCTAATCATTGTATTGTATGTTTTTATTTCTTTATGTTGTCAGAAGCACAAAGATCAAGTACATATATAAAAAATTACATGTTGTAAAAATAATAAGCGCTGGAAATGCCTCTAAAGCTATCAGTTGGTCTTCATCTTGATTTATTTTCTTTCATTGATTAAAAAACTTCAAAAGTTTTCAATCATAAATTAAACACAAAGAAATATCTGGTATTTCTTTATTTAGCAATTTGACCGCCAAAGGTATCAAGGGCCCGTTTGGTAGAGCATCGTAAACACATGCTTTCAGTTTTTAAACAACATTACACGCATTTTCACACACTTTTTAACCGGCACGTATATCAAAAAAATACAAACAATATTACTCAAACTCTTCTACCAAACGGGCCTCAAATGTGCGTACACGCATTGAACAAAGAGTAGTTCACGTGCATGTGCGCACATAGATATCTATTAATAACCTACGTGGTTTTAAAGAAAATTAAAACCTTTTTTTTTCAACTTAAAATATATATATATATATATTGTATCTCTTCTTGTACCAATGAATATAATGGAAGCCTGAAATTTGTTAAAGCTGACTTAAAGGCTTGAAACATTGTGTGAGTCAAAGTTGTCCTTCCATCTTTTCCTCCCAAATTCTAATCCTTTCATATATGTAAAGGGATCCTTGCTGGATTCATTTCTAACAAATATGTATCTTTGCCAGTGTAGATTAGCATTGAAGCCGGATGGCATATTTTTAGGAGCTATTCTCGGTGGAGAAACCTTAAAGTTGCCTATTCCTTTTCATTTATTTCTTTATTTACTTATCTGAAGTTAAAATTTTACATCAATGCTTGAAATGCCTGGTTGATTTTTCAAATTGCTCATACTTGTGACTAGGGAGCTGAGAATAGCATGCACTGTCGCACAAATGGAGCGTGAAGGAGGCATCAGTCCACGAATATCACCTCTGGCACAAGTATTTTTTTTTTATGAAGAATGTCTCAGTTTCTTTATTGAAAAAAAATATGTTTTTATTTCTTTTTCAAGTGAATCCATGCAGTTATATTTCATCATGATTAATGTTGCTATCTAATTGTCTTAGCTTCCATGACCACTCACAATTAATTTTTTTTTTTCAATAATTTTAATTTGAAAATTCTTGAGAAATGAACACATACTTATATGCCCTATTTCACATTGTGAACCAGTCAACAGATTTTTTGCTTATCTTGTTTAGGTGCGGGATGCAGGCAATCTTTTGTCTAGGGCTGGCTTCGCCCTGCCAGGTGTTGATGTTGATGAATACGTTGTTAAATATCGAAGTGGTAAGAATTTTCTCATCCTCTTGTGATGTTTATTTGGCAAAAATGGAACTTTTAGAACAAAAATTAATTGCTGGTTTACAAATTCAGTGGTCAATGTACTGGTGTTCACCAAAATACCATTTATTGTATATGAACTACAAGCATCAAATGAGTTCAAGGTTTCAAGCTTTTGATTTCATGTTACTATGATGTTTCACTTGCTCTTTTCATTTAATATTGTGGTGGGGGCAAGGCTTTCTTTCCTATGAAATTAAAGAATAATGCTGGGAAGTTGATACACAGATGTGGTCAAGCTCCTGCAATTTATTTTCATGAGAGGGGTAGAGTGTTGGTGTGGGTCAACATAATTTTCTCATGAAATATTAACAAAGAAAATGGCATAAAACTCATTCTTTAGTGTAAAGCCCAGTTTGGCATCAAATGATGAATGCACACAAGAGATAGTGTATCCTCTTCATAAATGTTCTTTTGACTTGTGGAATTAGTGGCATTGAATTGCATATCAGTGCTGACATTTAAAATTTAATTACAAAGCTGGTACTTGATCCACCTTTGTCCTTGAAATATATTTTTCTGCTCTTTTTTTATTGCTTATCACTTAATTTCAATATAAACCCTTTAGAATAATAGTTATCTAGTCCTTTACTTTTCTTTTCCTTTTTAATATTCTTTTTTCTCTCTGATTGGTGTAGCTCTGGAGCTGATAGAACATTTGCGTTCAATGGGTGAAACTAATGCTCTCCTGCAAAGGAATAATGTGAGAGTTTTTATATTTGTTACACGCTGAATATCCTTTCTTTCCAATGACTCAAATACAGAGCATGAGCTAGTTTGGAAATCTCAATTGAAATTTGATGTTTTCATTGATGAAACCAGATGCTAAACAGAGAAACAGCACTGGCAACTGCAGCTATTTATGACTCAATGTTTGCTGCAGAAGATGGCACCATCCCTGCAACCTTTCAGGTGAACATAGTAGATTAGTTATTCACCATTGACTTTTTTCCTTGCTAATGTCTAATGGAACTTGGGAAATTACAAATAATCCCATATAGGGCTAAACAATATTAGTGAGATCATATATAAAATAACATAAGCAAGATATCACTTTCTTTAACAATTTAGGGAATGCACCAATGAAGACTCTGGAGATGTCTGTGATTAGTACAATATTTGCCATCAACAATGGTCCTGGGTACTCTTAAATCATTATGCTTCTATATATTCAGTCACAAGATATGTTATATGTGCATAGCCAAAAAGGAGTATATCATGTTGCTAGAAGCTTTTGATACTAGGCACTCCAATTTTTTTTGGGGAAAAATTTAGAGTCTCTTCATTTTTGACAGAAAGGTAACAGTTCAATATTTCCAGTCCACATATTGATAATGTGGGTAGTTTTTCACATTGAATCTATTTGGTCCTTTTAATACACAATATATTTTTGTTTAGGGCAGCTATATGTTATGTAAATAGGGTTAACTGGCTATTTTATGTGACACCATGCCAATGATAGATCTCTGTAACCACTGTCAGAACCCAGCTTCCATAACCTTCAAAACACCTTCTTTTTGCTTGGTGACTTTCATATTATCTATTGGAAAACTTGGAACCTAGATGCAGAGGGAGTCTGCTCTCTCTCTCTGTCAGTGTGACCTGGAAACTATAAAATTTGCTCATTTTTCAATGCAGAAGTTGTATTCATTCATTATTGTTGTACACAATTGTTTGCTTGGAATATATCATGGCACAAATTTTTCTTGGTTATTTGTGGGGCAGTTAATTGAATTTAGACCTCTAATGACACTCAAATACAGTTTATTATTCTTAACATATAATGTAAATATGCAAATCCGTGTGGACTGGTATCCAGCATTCCAATTCCTATTTCTTTCTGTATTAGGAAGTAGAGTAATACTGAAAGTAAAATCCTATTCCTTGGCCGTATACTACGTTTGACACTGCTCTTGGTTGTAGGTAATTTTCATGACAGGGTGGAGGGAACATTCTTCTCAGCAGAAGGCCAAAAGGAGGGGGTCTGCCACTGTATCTTTCAAGGACATCCAGAAGAAATTTGGAAATGGGAACTGAACATTCTTTCTCTCCCTCTCCCCAGTATACCTTGGATGAACAAAGAGTCGAAAAAATAAAAACTGTAATAGCTTTTCTTTTTCATTTTTCAGTGCTTTTTTTCTATTCTTTTTTAAATTCTCCACTTGTTAAACTTATAAAACATTGTTAATAAATTCTTGATGAGTTGGTTCCTAATTGATTAAAGTTAGGCCACACTTTGTTCAATTCCTTGATGATGAGCTTGCAACCTGAAACCTTTACTTCTGAGTTGGTTACCAAGTGTTTTTTTTTTTGAGAAAGGTTACCAAGTGTTGAAAGGTAGACAACAGCATGGTTCATTTTCAGCATAAAATGGGGTAAACCTTTATTGAGCAAAATATTTCTAAAGTACAACATGAAATGCCATCTCTAATTGTTTCTTGTTTCCCTTGCATACAAATTATGCCTTCGGCATCACTTTTACTTTCAAATTTTGGGACACCAATATGTTTGACAAGCACACTTATTGTTTTATGTTTTTTGTTTTATAATCAAGGCTATCAAGCCACTGTATTGGCAACTGCAGTATGTGTCACAGTGCAGATTTCTCAGATATAGATAACAATCAGCCGTTTGTATGAATCAACAATACAATTCAAAAGCATGCACAATTAGATTGATGAAAAACACAAAATCTTTATTACTTTTACTACAAAGTACAAGGGCACTCTTAAAGTTCTCGTACAAAACCTGCCTTAGCCTAGATCAGGCACCAACGGTTACAAACAGAGAGTTTTACAATGGTTCCCAACATAGTATACTCTTTTTAAGGGTTTTTTTTTTCTTTTTCACGCGTTGACTCATCTAATAGTTTTAAGTAAACAAACACGAAATAGTTGTTGCAGTGGTTGCTTGCTAAGTAACTACACCTAGACCTGTTTGGCTTGGCACTTTTTCATGTTTTAACATATGCACTACTTGTGCGCATGTTCTAGCCCATCACAAGTCTTGCAAATACACTTGACAACCTGAGTAAATGCCTAAAAACTCAACTTTGGAGGGCTTGGCTCATGTCAATGCCATCTCCAAAGTACAAATCTAATCAACACAACCCACACAGCTTACACCACATCACTACCTACATGCAATCCAGCCACACAAGCTAAAACCCAACAATAAGCCAATGGCCAAGTCCACGGAAAGACTATTGTGCCTTAATTATTGCACATGTTGACCACACCACAGCATACACATGGCGTCTAATCTACCAAGCCATGACAAGAGTCCATCACCTTTACAAAACCACTGTCACATTGCCATTCAACCAACACGACTATGCATGCACCACAACAAGGTAGTATATAGCTTGTTGCTGTTTCAAGGAACTTACTCAGTTCATGGCATATGCCTCCTTCATGTCCATAGGTTTGTGCATGACTAACATTCTTAGATAAAGCACAAGAACACACAAATCACACATAAAAGGTTGGGAAAAAAACAATTACTCGTGCAAATCTTCACAGAAATTTCAAGTGAAATAAAATACTACAAGAGAGAGACTATCATAATATCCTTGATTACAATTCTGAAATGTGAGTGGATAAATTCTGAAATCCACCTTAGCAAAAATTTGAGTGGATAAATTCTGAAATCCACCTTAACAAAGACAATAAGTTAATAAGCTCTACATGTCAAAACAACTATAATAAAATGATATCATAGGTTCTGGCTGAAAGGATAATAATTAAATCTAGTGACACAAAAGTTAAGTTCTACATTTATCTAATGATTTATGAAAAAAACTTGTAGGTTTTGGCAGAGATGATAATTTGCCGTATTCCTCCTATGGGTGCAAGGACTGCTATCAAAACTCCGATGATGATCGAAATCTGAAATTAAACGCAAATATGTTAAATTAGTTACAAACAAAGAAATACCCATTACTAGTTTTGAATAATGGAATAATAAAGTATGAATAGATTAAAGTTTTAAATGGAATTAAGCTTACCCAAGATGCAATCCAATGAAAGCTCCATCTATTTGGTTTTTTTAAGATAAGCCAAATGATACAAGGGGTCTGCATTGAAAAGTTACAAAAGTAACAATCAGTACATAATTTTGGTTTCAATTTTTTTTTTCCTTTTTTCAAAGTTGAAAAAGGATATATAGTGTATTATAAACTTACAAAGTATGAGGTTGAGGCAAACACTAGTCCTCCAAAGAACCCCAACAATCCTCCAAAGAATGGAATACACATTGCAATGAATCCTGTTATGGCTGTTATAAAATTCACAATATGAATCAGTCATCAATAGTGATATATAAAGAAAGAAAATCTCTACAAAGTTTTTGTTCATTTATTTTTTTTGGTACCAAAATGCAAAATCATAAAGAACACCATTAATTAACCATACTTACCTACGTATGTGCTACGACCAGCGAGGCGTAGGGCTCGTCCAGGAGTGAAATGCAACTTTTGCACCAACCATGACTCAAGCATGTCGAATACAGGCATAGCGAAAACCTGAAAAAGGTAAGGGAAACAACAATATTTACTACATCTTTGTTTCTCATTTTAAATCATTCTTATAAAAAAAAAAAATTATAAAAAAAAAATTGTTGAGTTTTAGTATTATTTTGGAAAAATATTAAAACTAATACCAATTTTATAGTACCACTTTAACAATATAATAAATATAAATGTTTTATAATTATTAATTAGTAACACATCAATTTGTAAGACATACCTGATAGCTTCCTATGACATGTAAAAACACCATAAAGTTTGCAATGGCAATAAGCCAACGGGGTTGTTCAAGTGAAATGAGAATATCATCTTCAACAACGTTGCCAAATGCCCAGAACCCAGAGATAGAGACTGCTAAATAGCAAAGGGCTACAATGATATAAGCCACCACGCAACCTTTCCACATGGGCTTCTTGGATGTGTTCTTTTGAGTTGAAGGGATTGTAGCCTGAATCTCTAAAGCCACACTGTGACCAGCAAATGCAAATGCTATGGTTCCAATACCATTTAGAACATCAAAGATTTGGCCGGCAGTTGTGTGAGATCGAACTCCATATGTTGCTGGATGGTGATGACTACCCCTAATGGTTGATGCTATAAAAGCCACCATTGAATAACTGCAACAATTTACACAATCACTTTTAAAACTTTTGTTTTGTGTAAGTAAACACAATCTGATTTACATTTTGTTTAGTAAGTTAAATACAAAAAAAAAAAAAAAAAAATTAATCATTCAATTAAGTATTAAGCTACAAATTATATTGAATATGTGCACATGCCTTGTCAAAAAGCTATTTCAAATAGATCTATTCTATGATTTATATTAAATATTATAAATCTGATGTGTAACTAATGTCGTGTTGTTCAAAATTTTAAATAATATGATACTATGTATATTATTAAACACAAAATATAAAATATAAAATGAAATCCTAATCTTAAAATAGACTCTATCTTAAAATAGACTCTTTCCGCGTGATCGTATTCTTTTCGCGATCGCATGGCTATACTTGTGTGGTCATCGGCAAGTAGATATTCATTTTTGTGTTGTGCATATGAGTAGATTTGTGTGAAAGCTTTTGATTCGCGTTAGGCTTTTACCAAGAGGAACCCAACAATGAGGTTCATCATCCACCAGATCATATACCAAAAAAAAAAATGTAGCATACATTGATTTAACATATAAAAAAAAATTACTATTTTACATATCTAATATATACATCATCTTTCTCACATTGTGTGACTTCCACTGCTGTATGAAATCTACACATTGTGAGATGATTAATACATATGTTGAATGCATGAATTATCTTATACAAAAGAGGAGGACGAAAAGTACCAGAATGACATCACTGCAGCAAGTAGGGAAACTCCTTTCAAGGAATTAAAATTAGGGGTTTGGGAGATGAAAACTTGCAGGCACGAAAAGAAGAGGATGAAATATGTTAGTCTAAAATCAGCCACGCTTGGAATCAGCAGATCAAAGAACTTCTTCAAAGACTTCCCACCCGTGACCGAATACACTATGGTTGTAGCCACTTGAACACACGTTTGCTGAGGCATAACAATCCAGTACCCTAATTTAGGACCAAAAGCATGCTCTCCCAATTCAGGGTACCTATCAAACCTCTTTCCAGGCACTGCTTCATGCAGTTCAACAAGTTGCCACAACGTATAAAAAGTGATCAACCATGAACCAAGAATCGCTACAATACCAGGGGTCCTACAAATTAATTAACCAAAGAACATATAAGTTCAAGTAAATGTAACACAATACAACAATAACGAGGATAACAACCAAGTCTTACTCTTAAAATTTTGAGATCGGACTAATCAAGATCGGTCACATATATAAAAATAACACTATTCAATTAGATTTAGTTTTGTAAATGCTAATAAGCACGTACCAGCCAAGTTGGGATAGTGCAAATGGTAAGCCAAGAACCCCAGCACCCACCATAGCCGTAACATTGTGGAAAGCTGAGTACCACCACTTTGCTTTTCTAGATGCAGTTATAGGCAGCCAACTATTAAGGTCTACCACTTGCTCAGTTTCCCTAGACTGAGGAGCCATTTGATCACTTGCATTCCCATTGTTTTCCTGAAATTAGATTGTATAGCATTACATTAACATAACAATATATGCTTTAAGTAAATAGTAACAACAAAACCAAATATTCATAGTACGTAGTTTGTGTATGTGCATCAGTGCATGGATATATAAGTAAGACATACCAATGAAGTCTCGTGGTTGCACATTCTCCTTTAGCACTTACTCTTTGCTGAGAGAGTAATAAGTTGAGAGTGTTTCTGATCTATGATCTGCAGTGGTTTTAAAAACGAAAAGTTTGAGTTAATTAGATCTTAGGGGTATCTAATAGATCCTAATGTTGTGGCTCTTGAATCAGTCATGGAATCTCAACCACAATAAAAAGACAAACAGATAAGCTTATCCTTCCTACAAAAGTGTACCGAAAAAAGCTCAGTCGGAGCAAAGATTTAGAGTAAGGTGAGAAAAAAATATTTGTCACGTGTAAGTTTCAATATCAAAAAGTTTAAGAATTGGACAAAATCTCACAATATTTTCATAATATTCTTGTTTTGAGTTGTGATAAGTCCAAATATAATTTTATTTTGACTTTTAATGATTTAACAACTTAACTTGTGAAAAAATTAGGAGATTTTGTAGAAGAACTCAACATCTAAGATATCCTAAAGACATGGGCTTACTCTATAAATTAACAGGTGGCTCTTGAAGAACTTGAACTAGTCGTGGATACTCAGCAATAACTAAACAAATAGTTTAAAAAAAAATTATTTCTCTTTCTTTCTAATTTCTTTTCTTGATAAATTGATTTATCGATCCATATGCATAATATCATTATGTACTACGGCATAAAAAATAAATAAAATTGACTCGTAGAATGTACCTCTTCTACTTCCTCTTCTTTCAGAGAGTCTATACGATATTCACTGACTCTACTTATTCTTCTTCTTCTTCTTCTTCTTCTTCTTTCAGAGAGTCTATATTCACAGCCAAAAGCTTCTTCTTCTTTCAAGAGCCTATATTCACAGCCAAAAGCTAGGAGAAAGAAATCAGGAGCAATCCCAGCTCGTGAATGTAAAGGGTCTTTTATAAGAATCTTAAACGTCTCACTCCATTAAATAAATAAAAGAGGAAGATGAATATTAAGGTATATATAAACACGGCTTGGTTATTTATATAGTTTTATTCGGAATACAACACTAATTAGTGTTATATATATATATATATTCACCAGTATCCTACTCCTATCCAAAATCTTTTATTGGGTTTATGACCTTTCATATGTATAGGATCACTGCCCAACTAATTTGTAACTAGAAAATTAAATAACATCTTTCCTCACTTCCCATAAATAAATAAATAACGATCTTTTCTCACCAGGATTATATCATCTTGACTTTCTTTGTTGATTTTTCGTGGTTTTCTGCTTTTAGTAATATAAAAAAATTAGGTGAAAATTATCATTTAATTTTCCTTATCTACTCTATATATATATATATATATAATTGAAACCTTTAAAACTCTCTCAATTTTTCACATCAGCACTATATTTAAATTAAATTATTATTTTTTAATCCAAACTTAATAATGAGTGAAACTCTATCTTTCTAACAAGTTCAATTTAAATTCAAACTTATCATTATCATTTTTTTTAAATAAAATTATTTTTTGTTTAATCCAAATTTAATAAGAAATGAAACTCTATCTCTTTAACGAGTCTAGCTTAAATTTAAACTCAAACTCAAATATTGATAATTTATTTCCAAATTTGTGAGGTTAATCATGAACACTATAAAAGTAAAGTAAATCTCAGTATATTTTTTTTAAAGCCGAGTAGAGATATGAGCTTTTCTTATGTTATTTTCTTGTTCTCTACTTTGTTAAAAAAAAAAAAAAAAAATTTATTTTATGGTTTTTCATGTATTTTTTTAAAATAATTTTCATACATGAACCACCAAACTCTCTTTAGCTGTTTTTTACAAAATAAAAAAACTTGTGATAATTGAAATTATTCTTTCGAATGTAACTCATCTTTCTCTTATATTTCTTTATTATTTAGTCATATATATTTTGTTTTGTTTTAATAATTTCAATGCTGTGAATCATTTGATTCTTTAATATTTTTTGGTTTTCAGAAGTTTTAATATCTAAATTTTTGAGTTTTTTTTTTTTTTTTTTTTTTTTTGCAGTATTTGAAACTGTCTAACAAATTTTTTGTAATGATATAGTTTCTTAAATTTGTTATAAAATTATTTTAGACTACCCCACAAATATGTAAGTTTCTGTGTATAGCATGGGTTAGCACAAGTTTAACTTAGCATGAAACATAATTGTTTTTTCACTAAATTTTTCTAGAAAATAACTTTATTTCATGTCAAACTAAATAGTGGAAGTCAAAAGATAGTTATCCAATCCATTTTTAAGATTGCTATCAAACATTAAAAAAATAAAATAATTATTTAGAAAATACTTTTGAAAAATAATTTATTTTTCAGAAAATTTTATAATGTCGAAATAAACGGACTCTTAGCATAGCCAATTGTTCTTAACATTTGCGTTTTGATGTTTTAATTGCGACGTTGCTAATTTCAAATATCATTTATGTAATGACTTTAAAATATTTGTTATGATCTGCCTTTGTTGAAGCAAGTAAAATCATTGTAATGGCCACCTCAACAAGTTTCAAAATAATTTTAGAAACAATTTATTTTTCTTTCAAAAAATTTGTATATATTTTCCTTCTTGAATTATTGAAATGAATTTGTAGGGTCAATAGGCCAGAAATATGTATTGGGTTGGCTCAGGGATGTTTGTTGGGCTGAAGGCCCAATTAGAGGACATTGAATGGTCCGAGGATAAGAGAATATCAACCCACGAGGTAATACTAGTAGGTAAAGAAGTGATATCTGATCAAGTTTATCCAAGAAAGTGATTCAAGGAAGAATATGTCCTTGGCTATGTAAAGCGAAGGTAGGAAAGAATTGTCTAGTGTCCAAAGGCAATATTCTAAAAGATCCTATAGGTAAGGGTAGACATGGTAGATGTACAAGATAAGAAGAGAGGTTGTGAAATATTTAAAATAAACCTGTTATCACTGCATTGAATACTCTGCAACTACTTCTTTGGCCGCATTAATGGAGAAGTGATGCCTGAGCATCAGAGTTCAGTCTTACAATTGCCTCCAAAGACTTCAAGGAGAGGTTGATGGGATAAGTATCTAAATTGATGATCTAATCCATACGTGAAAGATGGGGAAAAGAAAGAGGATGCTATAAAAGGAAAGGAAGACGTTCAGGAAAAGGGATCGGGGGAGAAAGAGAGAAAACATTGTACACACCACCAGCCATACTTGTAATCTATCTTTGGAAAAGGGAAAGATAATACAAATCATTCTCGGCTTGGGTCCGAGGAGGAATTTTGTTACTTAAACAGTTCATTGTATGTGATGTGGTAATTTAGTCCATCATTTTTGTTATCCAACATCGCTAGAACCTAGATTTCAAGCCCACTCTCTATAAATTTCATTGTATTGGGCTTTTTGGGTTTATCCCTTTCTTACTGTTGGGTTTGAGTGCAAATTGTAACCTTAAAGAATTATATTACACGACTTATATAAAGGTTGAACTACATGATATATTTATATTTTTATCCAACTACAAATAATAAAAAACATCTAGGATTCAAATCGTTTTACTTACTCCACTGTAACTTTCAACTTATCCGCACAAAAAATGTACATGGTATCTATTTCATAAATTCAAAGGAAGAAAAAAAAAATTCAAATGCTTAAATTAAAACAATGCTGCAAAAGCTTTTGTTGTTTTGGCTAAGTTATTATTATTATTATTATTATTATTATTATTATTATCATTATAGCTCAGATATTATTAAGATAAGCAATGTTAAGAACACAAATATTTTCATGTCCTTTTTTTAAAACTTGTTAAAAAGTATTAAGCAATGTCACAACTTTCATTATACACCAATAACAAACCGTCATATCAACTGGAGGAATAGAGGGTCCAGAAGAATATTTTGGGCCATGGGCCTTGTCCAAGGACACTTAGTGGTCTGAGGACATATGGACAACAGGGAAAATGTAAGAGTTAGAGCGCCACGAGCAAATTATAGTTACGAAGGTTATGGAGAATAGTTCGACGAAGAATGCCTCCACGACTAAGCAAAGCAAGGGTAAGAAGGATTAGTTTGCCCTTCAAGGCAACACTTCAAAGGGTTCTCCTAGTAAGGATAAATATCAGGGAAACGTAGGACACAGGGAAGCTAAGAAATATCTAAGAGAAAGTTGCTACCAACACATTGAATACTCTGCAACTAACCCTCTGGTCATATTAATGTGGAAGTGATGCCTGAATAGTGGGAAGCAGCCTTACAGCTACTATCAACTTATGCCTCCACGGCTAAGCAAAGCAGGGGTAAGAAGGATTAGTTTGCCTTTCAAGGCAACACTTTAAAGGGTTCTCCTAGTAAGGATAAATATCAGGGAAACGTAGGACACAGGGAAGCTAAGAAATATTTAAGAGAAAGTTGCTACCAACACATTGAATACTCTGCAACTAACCCTCTGGTCGTATTAATGTGGAAGTGATGCCTGAACAGTGGGAAGCAGCCTTACAGCTACTATCAACTTACAGCTACTATCAAAGGCTTCAGAAAGGTGCTGATGGGACAAGTATCAAAGCCAGCAATCTAATCTACACGTGGAGGGTCGAGATGAAGTGAGAGAGGGGAATATAAATAAAGAAATCCCCATTACAAGGGGAGTAGGAACCACGGGACACTCAAGAATTGTAATGGTATTTAAGTCTAACAGAAATATATAAGAACTACCATCCTCGAACTTTGCTGAAGAAGATTTTCTTTGCATAAACTTGTTTATTCATACTTTCAAGTATCATTGAATCTATTGTAATTACGGTCCAACTCGTTAGAGTTCAGTTTCTAGCTCACCCTCTACAAATTCATTATTTTGGGCTCTTTGAGCCTTAATCCTTTTCGCTTTTGGGCTGTGTACTCAAACCTTGCCCTTACATCAACAATTAAAAAAAATTGTAGAAATATCTTGTGCAATAATAATAATAATAATAATAATAATAATAATTTTTATTATGGGCATTATTCGTTTGTTGAAGTACATTTTTTATACATGTCATGAATTTCATGTGTTAAACGATGAACATATTTAAAAAATAACAACACATGTAAATTATGAACAAAATATGAACAACACATGTAAATTATGAACACTGTATCAATAGTATGCATATAGTGTACTTTTTTAAGGAGTATGTAATAATATTTTCCCCTGAATTCTTTTTTTTTTTTTCAAAAAAAAAAAAAAAAGTAAACAGCCCAGTAGTCCACCATCTAATTTGTCCATATGTATTCAATAATTGGGCCACCATTTCTTTCTTTTCTTTTCTTTTTTTGCTGAAATTGGGCCATCATTTCATTAAATGTGAGCGACTTATATCATATTATGACTATTCATTCAACTGTAACTGGATGCAATATGTTTAACGGTATAAGCGACAAATTCAATTTTTTTTCATGCTTAATTAGATGATTGGTAGTATGATTCTCTAAAAAACAATTATGTAAAAAAAAAATTATTATCTAATAATAAGTGTATATTATATGTATTTATCAGGCTGATTTGGCCTATATTTCATTATTAATCAAAAGCTTCTTCTTCTCAATTTTTTTTTTTTCAAATAATAGGTAGGTCATTATTTTTTTACTTTTTATTTATAAACTTATAAAGTTTGTTTCTATCTTTTAATTAATAATAGTAATAACAGGTTGCGGTTTCTTTTTAATCATTAAGCAAGCTCAACCCCTCACATTATTCAGCAAAAAAAACCCCACATTAAATGTTCCCTATTTAATTTCACTTTGAAGAGAAACAGATTGGTACGAATATTAACAACCATTATTTTTTTTCATTAATTAGACACGAGCTCATTTTTATCTTTTATTTATTTTTATTTTAAAGAGTAGGTGTTGAGTATTGACCAACACGTAAAAATAAACGATTTATAATTCTTACGTGTCCATCTATATAACCGCAAAAGTCAAGGCAGGATTTTATTTTATATTATTTTTTAAAAAAATCCTCAAGGCATCACTCTTCACCTTAACCTTAAACACTTATGTTTTAAGTTATTGTTTTAAAAAATGAAGTAAATCACTAATGAGTTTCTTAGTATATGGTAAATCTATTAAATTTCAAATAAGAATGGTTTCTTTTTTAATAGAATTTCAATCTATGACAGATATATTTGATGATTGCGCTTTTTATAATCTTAGCAATATATCAATTGATTTTTGTGTAAGGGGGAATTAAACTCAGATCCTTTATTCCACATTCATACCCATTATTAAGAGAAGTATAAAAGTTAAAAAAAAAAAAAAAGATTAAAAAAATTATGGAAACATCTCTATATGTGTTGCTATCGTTTCAGCCCTATCCAATTCTATAATTTAAACTTACATTTTAAAATGGTTATTGGTGTGGCCAATCTGTTAAATTTTAAAATGTAGTATAATACCCAATACCATTTTGTTTTTATATTCTTATTTAAAAAATGAAAAATAACCAAAGACATAATTTTAGTATTTTTTTTATATAAGATAAAAATTATATTCTAACATAATCTAAGTGCATATGTACGTAAAACTTCCTTTTTGAGACTTAGGGTATGTTTAGTAACTGTTTTCCCCTTTATTTTCTTTTTTAAAATAATTTTATATTTTTGAGACTAGAAAACTTGTTTAGCAAATCCAAAATGGACAGAAAACAAAAATTGTTCCCAAAGCCCAAAATGTGAAGGAAATTGAAAACATGTAAAATGTTGTTTTCAGTTTTTGGTTTTCAAAAGCCAATGAAAACACGCATTTAATTTAATGAATGTGTCTTATTTAATGAGTTAGCATTAGAGTTCAAATCTTAGTAACAATATATATTAGTATTTTCTATTTTTTTCTTCAAAAAACTATCTTTTTTATTTCAGCTAACTAAACATGTTTTTGATTTGATAAATACAAGAAAATTGTTTTTTCTTTATATTCCCAAAAATAAGTTTTTGAAAATAGAAAACAAAAATTGTTACCAAACATAACCTTAAACTCCAGTCATTGCCCCCCTCCCACACCTCACAAATACTTATATTTATGGAGTGACTATCGTGCCAAAAGTGCACGGTGGTTTTTAGTGCATTTTTATTCACACTTGTAGGATACAATAATTATAGGCTATGTAATTGTTCAAGGGTGATTATATATATATATATATATATATATATATTCAAAGTAATAAAGAGATTAGGAGGATTCAACCCAAACTTTATGGGAGGAGGAGGTTCCAAGTGACCTACAAATTAATAGTAATTACAAATTTTGGAAAAAGGCAAAGTTATTATTATTATTATTATTATTATTATTATTATTATTTTTGCAAAAGTTTTACAAACTAAAGTGATACTGATAATAGACATGATTAGTGACACATCAACATAATAAATAAATTTTTGAATTTTTTTTGTGTGTTTAAAATTTGACACATCAATCTTTTAGGCTTTTGTGTAAATTTTGTTGTTACATCACTCACAAATTCTTATGCTTAAAACAACCTGAATGATTAGTTGATTGCAAAGAGATTAGTTGAGCAATAAATAATTTAGCCATAAAACTAAGAATTTGAAACTAGAAATAATTACAACTAGTCTCAAAATTAAAAAGAGTTGATTATAAATATCAAAAAACTAGTTAGGGTTAAATGTATATATTCTTTTTAGTTTTTACATACTACATGAAGTCATACTAATTAGTCATTTTCACATAATCGGTATGTCCTTTTTTCACTACTATTTTTGTCTTCCATTATCTTTTTTATTTTTTCCATCAATTTAAACCAACTAACTTTTTTTCATTGGTGTATTAATATTTATTCTTTAAACATGGCCAAACAATCTAAAATACTATTTTATCATTTTTTGCAACAATAAATGTTACCCTTATCTTCAAACAAATTCTCTCAATGGAGGGCAGTGGAGTTTATAGAAGAATATAAGGAGGCGCAACAGCACCTGGCTGTCTAATTGACGGCCGTGAGAGGCTCTACCTGGAGTCCACCACCGGAGAATTGCTTCAAACTCAAATTCAATGTAGCTATCTTCAATGACATAAACGCCTCGGGCTTTAGTGCAGTAATTCACAATGAGCTGGGGGAAGTGATGGCTGCCATGACGGCGAAAGGTCCCTCAATTTTTGACAGCGAGGAGGCTGAGGTGCTAGTGTGCTGCAAAGCATTGGAGTTTGTCGTAGACTCGGGTTTTGTGGAGCTGATTATGGAAAGTGATAATGCAATAGTTATGCAGACAATAACATGTTCACGGGCTACTCTATCACGTCTAGGTCACTTGTATGAAGATATCCAATGTATCAGTTTAGGCTTACCAGCTGTGTCAGTAAGTTGTGTGTGTCATTTTGCCAATTCTGTGGCTCACTCTTTGGCTAAATTTGCTAGAGGAATTGTGGATGAGATTGTTTGGTTGGAGGAATCCCCCCCACCTACGTTAGAAGCATTGTATCTTGAATCATTTTAATTAAATGAAGTTGGTTCTACTTTCCAAAAAAAAAAAACAAATTCCCTTATTGGAATCCCATCTTTCTTTGTATGTTCACTCATATGTCTTAACATTCTCCTTTAGCTACACTCTTTTTTATGAATATGTTGTTTTTTTAACAAGCTAACATTGAATATCATAGAGCATAATTGATCTTATAGCCGTCTTTATAAAAAAAAAAATTCTTTTAACTTAACAGGCATTCTATAATATACAATACTCGTGTTGTGCTTCTCCTCTTAATCCACCATACTCTTATCCTATGATTTGCATCATCTCCATTCTCTCATTCTCTTTGAATTATTGATCCAATATATCAAAAACTCCTATTGTTTGATATCTCTTAATCATAAAGTCTTCGAGCCCCTTAATCCTTGTTACTACTTTGACTAAACTTATGACATGTTTGGTAGACTGTAATAAGTGCTGTAATGTAATATTTATTCTTATGGTTTAATTATTTTTTAGTTTGGTTATATTTTTATTACAAGAAGTAGTCATTCCTTATGAATAACTATTCTTCAAAATGAGGAATAACTATTGAGAGATGCTACGTTCACAACATTTTCACAACATTTTTACAACAAATCATAAGTGGTTAATTATTATTGGTTCAAATTTGAACCTAACACTAAGATTATTTTTTTGCCCCAACAATAACAACCAATAATAATTTGCCACTTATGATTTGTTGTAAAAATGTTGTGAAAATGTTGTGGACATATAATTTTTCATAACTATTTCTCTTTAAAAGGTTGTATTAGCTATTTCTTAGTAAGTGCAATAATTTCAAAACTTAATATATTTCTAAATAAGCAAACTTTCCATATACATCTAACAATTATAAAAATAAAAAATCATAAAAAATAACACATGTCTCTCTTAAATTTAAAAATAACAATTTTTAAAAAGATATAATTGTATGGGTAAGATATTTTCTAAAATAAATGTTAAGTTTCGTTCTAATGTTATAACTTACAACCAAACTAATGAATATGTTTAGTTATTACATTACAACATATTTTATTACTAGTAATAAAACTTACAATTCCTATCGTAATCTTTATTTGGTGTACCAAACGTACCCTTACATTTCATCTACTAGAACTTAATGTCGATCCTTGATTCAAACTTATAGTTCTATATAGGAAACTGGTATTGTCTTAACTTGTTCTCACACTAATTACAACTCCACCGGACCACCATACCTATTTTAATCAATTGAATAATAAATATATTTTGGAGTTTTTTTTTTCTTACAAAATCCATTCACATAACCTCTTTAAGGACCCTATAAATTGAAAAAGGTACTATTAACATGATAATTATTCAAGAAAATCTATAGATACAAAATTTGACACTCACTAATGCTACATATTGTTTGTAGTAAGAAAAAAAAAATGTCCATATTGACCCGAAATCCATAATAGTTTTGACACATCAACAAAGTGTCAATTTTTTGGCGTACTAGGATTTTCTCTTTTAGCCATGAGTGAGAGAGAGAGAGAGAGAGAGGAACACCAATGATAGTTGCAAAGTGGGGCCTTAAATTACCCGCCTCCGCACATTAATGCAAGAGATATACGCAAAGCAGCACTAGCGTGAGCTCACAATGCGCACAACAAACAAAATCCTCTACAATCCACACTCATCACCATCAGTGCCACTCCATGAAGCATGACCCATCCACACACACACACACAAACACAGTCACTCTCTCTCTCTCTCTCTCTCTCTCATACACAATTCGGTTATAGTAAGGCATATTCTCTTTCTCTTTTTCGCTCTCAATTTCTCTCTCTCTCTCTCTCTCTCTCTCTCTCTCTCTTTCTCTTTTTTTGTTTTTTTTTAATATATAAAAATATATATATTTTTATATATATCCGTTACTGATTATCTCACCATTCCTTTACTTTCTCATCGTTTCCAACGTCAAACAGTGAAAGAGAAAGAGAAAAGAAAAAAAAGAAAAGAAAACATACACACGGAGATTGAGATAAAATCGGAATTTGGTTTTCAGGGAAAACAAAATCTTTTGGTGGTAGTGGTGGAGGAAGAAGAGGGATGGATCTGTGGGCGGTGCATCATGTAAAGAACACGACCCGGACCCCAATCTTTCTCAGGAACTCGTTTTCCGAGAAACCCAATTCCTGGAACTTGGGAAAACCCAATTCTTGTAGCGGAGCTGACTGTAAAGGCAAGGTCTTTGAGATCAGGGTTTTGAGGAGACGCAGGATTTCCACTTCATCTTCTTTTGCTGTTCGAGCTATGGCAAAGAAGAATCATGAAAATTCCGGTATTGGGTTTTCTTCTTCTTCTTCTTTTTCTTTTTACTTTGCTTGAAATTTTGTTAGATTTTTGGTTCCTGGGATTCTTCGAACTGGTTTCGATTCTGGGTTTGTTTTGGTTTGATTGATGTGTGTGTTTTTTATTGGGTCTTATGATGTTTGATTTTTGTTCAAGGTTGACTTTTTTAGTTCTGTTTGCTAGCTGACATGTTGGAGGGTTTTTGAAAGGAATGGTTTTTATGTTCAAAAACTCATAAATTAAAGGACTTGAAAAAAAAAAAAATGAAAGTTAGAATTTTTATGTTCGAAAATGCCCATCAACAAAAACTAGAAACTCTATTTTTATTCTAAGGCTTTTTGGGTGTCAGAGAGTGTGTCAATTAAGATTATTAGCTAGAAGCAAATGGGACTGGAATTGTTTGAACATGTGGTAAACAGAATTGTTATTGTGGGTTGTTAAATATGTTGGTGCTTGATGTGAGAGAGTGACTGTTGGTTTGAGACCGTTTAGATATTGGGCAGGCAAGTTAGTTGATTAATTACTGAGATATTACGTTATTATATTAGGTATCTATATAGCATTGAGGACTGATTTGAAAGCGGAATGTTTCTGATTACATAAAAAGAAAATTCTCCTTAAGGTTTGTAAAGTTAGTTAATCTATATCGGAAAAATAAGGGCCGGATCTACTAGAGGTTTCAAATTGCTTGGAATAAACTTGCCCAGGTTGGTTGTTTAGCTAAATGGACTAGTTTAACCTGAGATTTGAATATTTGTTACATGGTTGAGGCGGCCAAAAATGGTAGTGCTGTTGAATTATAGGCCTTAAGAGTCATCTATTTAAAAGGAAAAAAGAAATAAGAAAAAGGCTATAGAGTCTTAGACATGGTAATTCAATAATCACACACTTCTTGTCCTTTCTTCTTTCTTTATATTTGTTTCTATTTAGTTAATTTAGAAGCATTTTAATGTGGAGACATGATGTTTTCTATGGGGAAAAAATGATTGGAGTGGGGATGTTCTGTTGTCTGGAAGCAGAATGGATAGCTGTTGATGTTTTACTGAATCACTGAAAGAACCCGAGCTGATAGCATTGGGACTTTTGAAAGCTATGGATTTGATTTTGCCCCATGTGGATGATATGAGTTGCAGAACCAAAGCTCATTCAGGGTTGTTTTTATGTGATTAATATATATTGTTTGATCTTCAAATCTGTAGAGGAGCACATTCTGGGAGTTCCTATATTTTGAAGCTTGTCTATCTGGTTGTTAGAGATTTCTTCAATCTCATACCCAAATGTCTATTAGACTAGAGTTAAGAGTTTCTATACTTTTAAGAGCAAATTCATATTCTATGTGTGATCTCTCAATGCACAAGGTTTTGCCTTTGTAGCTTGTTGACCTATGCAAAAGCTCATTTTGTGGTATCTGACCCGTGCCACTTTCTTGCATCAGATTCTAGATAGTTAGCTGATCATACTTCATACGGCTTATAACTTGGCTCTACTAATTTTTTTTTGTCTCCTAGATCTAGTTTAATAAAGCAATAGGCAATGCTTCCATATCCTAGAATTCTCTTCATCCTTAATATGGTAGGTGTTTGACCAGATTGTAGAAGCTGGTCTCTAAAGGCGTTCTGGATTACAAAAGAATGCATGGACAAATTTAATCAATCCCATTCAGGAGATGCAGCTAGTGATTGTTGAGTAAGATTTTGAGTGATGATTGGAATGAGGGACCAGAAACTACCTCTTTTGCTTGAGAAGAAAGGCTTTAGAAATGAAATGAGGAAAAATGTTATGCCTCTTTATTTTTAGCTTACTTGATGATACTCCATAAAACAAAACTAATGGTCGTTATAGTTTGGTGCTAAGAATCTTTTAAGCAGGGACAATTATGAAAGCATCTTTGATATACTTGACATTAAGAATACTTTGTTTATATATATATATATATATATATACACACACAAATTGTGGGAACATGTGCATGTGGATAATGCTGACATGAAAGAAAAGATGTTTGCGCGTTATCAAAACATGTAGTTGTCATAATTGATGCCTTGCCTTCCAAAAACTCTGCAAGGTGATGTTGTGTGTGTGCGTGTGTACACGTGCATTTATGCGCATGCATGTGTGCTTGTAACTTTGTTAAACTAATGCCATAAAATAAGTATACATGTGGTGTTATGGATTTCTTATTTCCAGTTTACTGTCTTGCATCATATTTTATTATATTGCACATCTTTACTTGCCACTGCATCCTTTGTTTTTAGGGTCTTCTTCTTGCCTCTGGCACCTTGTGTGTGAATCATATTACAAATAATAGTTGTGATTCTAGCATATGACTAAACAATCTAAGTCATCTTTCGCAGAGCTTTGCTTTTAAGCTGATGCTACTTCTCTTCTTATCAATGCATTCATATTTTATAATACTCTTCTTAAAATCTTTTTACCTGAGTTGCACTTATCGATCTTTCATTTCCCATTGATTTTGGTTAATATTATTAATCATAAAGTATGTTCTGCTTTACAGATTCTTTTTTTTCTTCTTTAAATTTCTTTTAATAGGTATAATGCAATCACTCTATTTAGACACACTTCTCTGCATGCTTTCTACTACTATATTTACATGGGTGGAATTCTGACCATATCCCCTTCCCATGAATAGATTATTCAAGCTCTCCATTATCTTTTATTACTATTCCTTTGTTTTTTCTCCCAGCCTTGTGATTTTTTTTGTAGTCCTGTTACAAGTTTAGCTTAAAATTTAACAGTAAGCGCTATGGTTTGGAGAATGATGCCCTATGGAGAAGGGTCATTGGGGCAAAGTATGGGAATGAGTGGGGTGGTTGGTGCACAAAATCTGTGTCTAGGGCTTATGGTGTTTGTTTGTGGAAGTTCATTTGGAGTGGCTGGGGGAATTTTTCCAAGTTCATTCGGTATGAAGTGGGTGATGGAACCCGTGTGAAGTTTTGGGATGATGTGTGGCGTAGGGATTGTCTGCTTAAGGAGGCGTTTCCAAATCCTTATAATATCGGTAGGATAAGGGATGCTTCAGTCTTTGACGTTATGTGCTTTGTAAATGGGAGAGTTTCTTGGGACATTCAGTTTCGTTGGTTAGTGAATGATCAAGATTCACAATCTTTAGATTTGTTTATGGTTTTGATATACTCCACGAAGGTGCGGGGTGTTGGTTCTGATGTTCTTTGTTGGATGCCAGCCAGCAGACGAGGTTTTAAGGTGAGTAGTTATTACCATTCTATTTCCCCTTCTACTGGTAGTTCTTTCCCTTGGAAAATGGTGTGGCAAGTGAAGGTTCCTCCTCGGGTAGCTTTTTTCTCTTGGATTGCTTGTTTAGGCAAGATTTTAACTATAGACAACCTTCGGAGGAGGCATTTTGTTGTCCTTGAGTGGTGTTTTATGTGCGAAAGGTGTGGGGAGTCTGTAGATCATCTCCTTCTTCACTGTCCAATAGCTTTTGAGATGTGGAGTATGATCTTTAGCTTGTTTGGTGTTTGTTGGGTGATGCCTCAAAGAGTAGTGGATTTGTTGGATTGTTGGACATGCAAATTCAGGCGTCATCGTAATGTAGTTATCTGGAGGCTTGTGCCGCACTGTTTGATGTGGTGTATTTGGCGGGAATGGAATTTTAGAAGCTTTGAGGGTCGTGAACGGTCCATGATTGAGCTTAAGTCTTTCTTCTTTTTTACTTTTCTTGAATGGTGTCTTGTTTTACCATCTTTTTCATGTATTTCCCTTCCTGTGTTGTTAGATCATTGTAATTTGATTTCTTGTGTTATACCTTTTTGTACATTTCCTATGTACTGGGCTGTGTGTTTTTATAAAATTTCTTTATTACTTATCAAAAAAAAAAATTTAACAGTAATTTAGACTATTAAAATATTTTATAACTGTATGATTAGCATTCAGATAGGGCGTTGGTGTAATCTTTGGCATACACTTATTTTGATTGGAAAGTAAGCTTCACTCTTCTATTTCATCACATGTTAGTAATAGTCTATAATACTTGTCTCTGATTATATTGATATATTTGGCTGATACTTCTTTAAGGCTTTATATCATTGTTTCCCTAAATGTTTCTCTTTCCCCCATAAAGAGAATCATTAGCTTCTTATAAATTCCACCACTACTTATTTTTGTTGTGAAAATGTTAAATGATCAACTGCCGCAGGTGCAAATGATTTTTTCATGAATTTTTTTGAGTCTTTAATTTCATTTATAATATGTTTCTTAATTAAATATACACTTGCTTCCTGAAAGATAATGTGTTCCACCTCTTTGGATAGAAGACATGTTTTGGTCACCATGTCAGAATCTGACATGTTGGTGCGTAGTTGCTGACTATGTATGCTAGGTAACAACTCCACTAGAATTGTATGCCTAGACCTTGCTTAAGCTATTGTCTACTCTTTGGGAAAAATAGCATCCTACCATTATAAAGACAATACGTCCAGTTTCGTGGGTAGAATTTAGGGTAGCACTTGAGGATTTATAATGTTTTCTCATTAGTCACAAATTCCATGCGCAAAGATGATTGAGGGACCTTGAACATTGATCGAGGATTATGATTCATGAAAGTGTGGATTTTTTTTCTGGTCATTCTTACGAATTGATTCTAGGTGTATCAACTATGGAAATCAGGATGTGTTCTTCTTCAATGCAAAACGGAATGTTATTGCAAAATAGTGCAGATGTTAACGTTCATATGGTACTAATTCTCATTGAGCATGGAGTAGGATCTGATCTATTTTTGTCATTTTATAACTTAAAATTGAATACTTAACTGTGACTGAATAAGAAATATTTTGTATGTTAATGAATACAGGAAATGGTGATCGTTCTATTCCAGAAGGAGATGGGAAGAAAAAGAACAATTCTTCTGATGGAAACAAATCCAATGACACTGCTTCCAATAAATCTGAGCGTACAAGCTTGGACTGGAGAGAGTTCAGAGCAAACCTATTTGCCCGGGAGCAGGTGATATATTTCTCTCTTAGCGTAGCTGTTATCTTCCCGAAATTGAAAGGTACTATTTGTAAAGTCCCAAATGTATCATGTATTTCACTCAATGTGATGTACAACATTAAGGCGCTGAGATAAGAGCTTTTTAGAAGTGCTAATGTTTGTATTAGATTGACCCCATCTGTTATGGGCTTGTCTGGTTTGTTGTTAATTATCTAGCCTTCCATGGGAGGGTAAGGCTATTAATTTGGATAGTTTGTGAAAAATTTCCTTACATACCTTAGAGCTGGCACAGTGCTGGGTTGTTGGGTCAAATAGTCACCTGCTTATAATCTGATTCCTTTGGGGTTCATTAGTTTTTGATGCCTGGCACAAATCTACCAGTTTGCAATTGTGGTGGATATTGGTTTGAGAGTTCAATTAGATGAGATTAACCTCCATCTATAAGGTTCTAGGAAATATAGGCCTCCCTTTTTGGTTATGTGAACCACTTGTAAATGTTGAATGCTCGTGTGATTTAACAAAGTAGACAAGATGGTTCAAAATCATGCTTCATAAACTGTAAAAATCACTTTTGTTCTTTTGTAGAATTAAAATTCATACTCAAAATGATTATTTTTGCAGGCGGAAAAGGTAGAGACTGATACTCACAACCAGGATGTGAAGCCCCATGATTCCAAACCTCTTGGCCTTAAATGGGCCCATCCTATTCCAGTACCTGAGACTGGCTGTGTCCTTGTTGCCACAGAAAAACTTGATGGAGTGCGAACTTTCGAGAGAACTGTTGTTCTCCTTCTTAGATCTGGAACCAGACACCCACAAGAAGGCCCGTTTGGGATTGTCATCAACCGTCCACTTCACAAAAAGATCAAACACATGAAACCCTCTAATCTTGATCTAGCAACCACCTTTTCTGATTGTTCCTTGCATTTTGGGGGACCTCTTGAGGCAAGCATGTTTTTGTTAAAAACTGGGGAAAAATCAAAGCTTCCTGGATTTGAAGAGGTGATTCCTGGCCTGTGCTTTGGTGCTCGAAACTGTTTGGATGAAGCTGCAGTGCTGGTAAAGAAGGGTATTCTTAAGCCTCAGGATTTCAAATTCTTTGTTGGTTATGCTGGGTGGCAGCTGGACCAATTGAGAGAGGAGATTGAATCTGATTATTGGTATGTGGCTGCTTGCAGCTCAAATTTGATTTGTGGGGCTTCATCAGATTCTTCATCAGAAAGTTTGTGGGAGGAGATATTGCAACTAATGGGTGGTCACTATTCAGAATTGAGCCGGAAGCCTAAGCAAGATATGTAGTTATGAGCCTATGTTTACTAAATAAAAACCAATCCAAGAGTTGAAGGGAGACATGTAATCAAATCACTAGTGAAGCCAATTGTACAGAAAGTTCTCTGGCTTTTCAAATCAGTAGATCTTCTTTCTGTTTCTTATGCCTTTTGTTTTCTTTTTTCCCCCAGTTCTATTTTATTTTATTTATAATTAGAGAACCTTATATGTTTTTTATGTAATGATGCTCTTTAGGTTACCTCATTGATAAGAAGTTAAGCAATTACAAATAGCTTTGTAACAGTGATGCAGTTTATTTCTGTAATTGGCTAATTGCTCTAGTGCTACAAGCTTTAGACATCATCAAAAATACTTGTGGGGAAAGTTTAAGTCGAATGATGATAGTGATTTCCTTTGTTTTGAAATAAACTTCCACAGAGAGGAGTCATGATTCAATAGGTTAGGTGCAAGGGATACCCAAATCGATCCAGCACCTCTTGTGGCTCCTGCCTTCCTTGGCACTGAGGTTTGAATTCCACCAGCTTGTCTCCCTATTTTATTGGCAACACACACACACACACACTTCGGGCTACCACCAGAAACCCCCATGTTAGAATATTTTCAAGAGGATTTATTGCTGTCTTTCCTAGGATGAGACTGAAATAAGGAAAATTGTTATACTTCACTAAACTTGGAACAATTTGAGCACCTCTTAGCTGGATCATGTACGTATGCACTTTAGTTATCCATGAAGGAGGTGAGAATGTTTCTAATGCTGACTAAATGATCAACATTATTTTAGCAAGAGTTGACGCCATCAGAGAGAACAGGTCAGTAGGATGCAGGAGATGCCAAAAATATTAAATCCCTGATTCCAAATGACAATGATTATGTACACTGATCAAACAGCATTAGCATTCACTAATTTTCTGCAGCCATTTGATGATCCATCAACAGAAGCAGTGCAGGTTTATACATAGTGGCAACATTTTTGTGGAAAATATGACTAGGCTAGGAAAGTATCTAGCTCCTCTCCCAAGACTCAGCAAGACCAGAACTGAGTAATTGTCAGATTCTGTATTTCATTTTCCCAGCTTCCCCGTATGATGTCTTTACATTATTTGCAAAATTTGTATAGGCTACCACAGAAAATGTACCAATCATTTCAGAATCTCTTAAGAAATTGGAGCTCCCAAAAAGTGCTTTTCTCAATGTTCCCCCCACCACCCCCTCTCCTCTTTATCCTTCATTCTTTTAACCAGTAATTACTAATTAGTAATTAATGTTGATCAAAAAATAAAATTTAAGACCTAAGATTTATTACTCATCAAAAGCTGGTAACTAATGCCCAAAACTGATAACAGATTACCACACTTGACTAAAATTCTGTATATTCCTTTCTCGTAAGTACAAGTAAAATACATGAAAAGAAAATGAATATTTATACATTGCATGTATATACTGGCTTCAATTGAACAAACCCTTTCTACTATACAAAGCAAAAACCTGCACATAATGTCTAAGCAACCAAAGAAATAATCACAGATCCTTGTAACTTGACAATTTCAAAGCAACCCCGCAGCACATACAACCTTCTGAATGCCTTGTTTTCTTCTCTTTTCTTTTTCATTTCTTCTTTAGGGAGGAAGGGGGGTCAGAACTATTATCACCTTATTCTTGGTTTAAACCTTAGTGGCATATTATCTCTATTCAGTATGTGGTGATCACGAAAGAAGCTTCCGGCTGGCATGCGCGACAGATTCACTGGTCAGAACAGCCAGGTCATAGAAAATCCATTCCTACCAAGGAAGAGAAGTTTCAAATTTTGAGAATCATGAAACATTTCTTCAATGGTAACCATCGTAGTTTTTATTGGTTCTGGTCTTGTCAAGTCGTGCTTTACGAACAGCTTGTTGGATTTGTCTCTCATGCTCTTTGAGCATATCTTCAATGTTTCCTCCTGGTGGCATCAATGGTCCAGAGTAGTGGATTCTGTTCTTCTTTGGTACATATCCCTGTAATCAAACGAGGAGAGTCAGTAATCTTAAATTGAGTGCTGTCACAAGTAGCTTATGTTATGGCAGCCCAACAGTTCATGCATTAGTTTTTTCAGGTCCACAGTTTTGACTTGTGAAAGAAAAGTATATAGTTAAGGAAGGATTATGAGCAGAAAAAGTTAGTTATTACCATTCCAGGTTCTTTTCTAGCTACTCTTTCATCTTTATGCGGAGAATTGGACAGGTCTGCAGCTGCTGGAGGCATGTGAGACTTCTGTGCCTTTGACTCACCATTGTATCTTGCAGGGGCTCCCGGCCTGTTCAATGATGATCCTACTAAACTAGTGTGTACCACTGAACTACTATGTGTGAAGCCATTCTTCCTAGCTCCCCTAGGTGGCTCCATCCGGAAACCGGACCCACTTTCCTCTGTGGGATCGTACTTGTGACTGGAGGTTTTGGGATTAGTCTGCCCCTGTCATGTTTAAGTTAGCCAGATAAGTGGAATGAAAATTACACTAATAATAATTAGTTGTGTTTCAAGCCTTAGAATACCTTCAAAGAAACATCTCCCTGGGCGTTGAATTCTGGTGTTGGCACTGCCTTGGCATCTCTTAAACCCCTTCTGACAGACTCAGCACCACGACATTTTACATTTTCAGCTTTTCTCCTGAAAAAAAGAAAAGAAAAAAAGACTGCATTTATTGCAGCATCCCAATAAAATTTCAAGGCATCGCCACCTAGAAATTTCAACAAAATCTGCGAAAAGGGACTCTAATTTCAAGCTCTGCAAAATGTTACATTTGAGGCTTCCACACATATCAATCAATATCAATATCAATATCAATATATATATATATATATATATATATATATATAAGTAGAGATCTCATGATGGAGGGCACGAGGTTGTGCCAAGTGACACATTTCTTGAAGTTCTTTTTATTTAGACTTCTACTTCAAAGAGTTTGCATTTATATCAAATTATTAATTCATTAAATCAGCTAATAGAGTAAATGTATATACTAATTATCTATAGTTGTGCATTAATTATTTATATTAAATGAATTTATAAGATTATTTTTATAAACTTTATTTAAGAAATAATTTTTAGTTGGAATAATAATATTAGATTTACAATATGACATTATTCCTCATGTTTAGTTGCTTTCAAAAAAATTGACACAAAAACTACAAACCAAAAAAAAAAAAAAATTAAACATTTGTGAATTCACTAAAAATTAATCTTAACCCTTTAAATTTTCTGATTCTTTTCAGTGACATGTGATATATATATATATATATATATATATATTTATATGTATGTGGAACTAACATTGTGTTATTTATTTTATGTAATTAGAAAGATAACTAATAGAATGAATATGTTTACTTTGTTATATTAATTATTTTAAGCATAATGAAATTTTAATATCATTTTTCTAGGATTTATATGATAAACAATTGATTTTTCTTTTATGTGAGGAACAACTGATTTGAAATATGATATTCTTACTAAAATTTTAGTTGTCTTTGCAACTATTGAAACAATGTCCAACAATAAAGGAAAAGATAAATAACTTTACTAACACAAAATCCAGAATGTAAAAAAAATAATTGAAGGATATTTGCATTTTTTTAGGCATGAAACATGTCTATTTATATGACCCAATATATCTTGCAATTTTCAATTTAAAAGCACATATATATGCTAGGATCAAATCACTACATTATTCTTAGTGTTTTTCTATTTTGTCTATAAAATAACTAAAGATTACCTTTTTTTACGAGGAAAGTTTTTTTTATATACATTGATAGTTGAGGGTGAGTGATCTAAATCTGAATGTCTCTATTAAAAATTGAGATGCCAACCAATTAAATTAAACCTTATTAAAATATTAGAGAAAACTAAACTAATAATTACTAAATCCAAAGCCATATATGGGTTCCAAACAGTCAGAAATTTGGTCTTGCACAAGTTTCAAAAGATCCTTATTTTTATTGGAACTCTGCAGTATACAGTAATATTGAAGTTTCAGTTACTTGATACGCTAGCTTTAATACTAAGAAGTCAAGATGTACATAACAACATTCATAAAAAAAAAAAGATGTACATAACAACGCACATGTAATTAATATAATGTAAAGAAACCAGGAGATGATGACTATTTTAAGATGGAGGGAGTAGAAAGTAGATATATAACAAGTTACACATACCATATTACCATTTGGGAAAGTACTTGTTTTTTGGAAGCAAAAGCATTAAGACACAGCTTAAGCTTAAGCTATTCATATCAAACCATTTTATTTCTCCTTTTGTATCTAAGAAATAAAAATAATACCATCAAGAACATACCTTCTTTCTTCCTCATCCCGAAGCTTGGCATCAATCTCCTTGCATGGAGGATATTTTGGTAAACTTGATGGGTCACAAGGTAGGGGCTTTGTTGTGAAGAACTGAAATGGAAAAGTCCAAATGATAAATCCAATAACTGAAACACACATAAATGAGGTTAATTACCTCAAGTTAGGCGTAAGGTCCAAGGGATACAAAGGGAAACTCAAAGTTACCTCACTTCTAAGTGCAGATGCAGCCGATCCTCGTTTCTCTGGTTCTATTGAAAGGAGTTTATCAACAAGGGCCAAAGCAGAAGAGGGAAAGTCTTTGAATGTGTCAGCAACAAAACGCCTGTATCGATGTTGAGGTTTGAAACTAGTTGCATGAGGCAATTTTGATTTTTGCCAGTAGTCCTCAGAGGGTGACCCACAAAGCTTAAAAATCTTATGCATTTGTTCTACCTAGTAATAATTGGGATGTTATTGACCACCATTAAAAAATATTTGAAGGAGAAAATGATATGTTTTTATGTTACTACTATATTAACACAAATTCAAAACCAGGATCAGCTCTGAGTTCTCAGTGCTGATTAGCAGGCTTACGGGTATAGAAAGTAGGAAATAATACTTAACGAGCATAGATGATGATGTTCCTTACACCCTACAAAGTATGCATACGATCCAAGCAATTTAATCCTATAAGGGGATTACCTCTGTTCTTCCAGGCATAATAGGCTTCCCAGCAAACAGTTCTGCTAGGATGCAACCCGAGCTCCACATATCAATAGCAGCCCCATACTCTGTAGCCCCAAGCAAGAGCTCAGGTGCTCTATACCACAGAGTTACAACACGGCTTGTCAATGGCTGCTCTTGATCAGGCTCATAAAAGGTGGCCAAACCAAAGTCTGCAATCTTAAGAACTCCATTATTGTCAATCAGAAGATTTGAACCCTTGATGTCTCGGTGAAGAATACCACGACTATGGCAGTGCTCGAGGCCACAAAGCAACTGTTGCATGTAACATTTAATCTGCAAGCACATTGTATAAATATGAATTTTAGACTAGCGTCATTTCAAGCAAAGAAATCTGTTAGATGGAACAAGCAAAAAAGGAAAATTTCATGTCAATCTTTTCCCCATATGAAAATTACAGAGCATGAAATATGTCGGCCAGAAGAGATGCCAAGTGCATATAAAATTCAAGGTTCTGGTATTTGTTGAAAAAGTGAATCCCCTCATTTCTTTTGATTTATTTCCATGAATAATAAAAAGAAGAAATTAATGAACAAGAAAAAAAAGACAAGTCAGAAGCTTTAGTATCTTGATCATAGTGAAAAAATGCCCAAGGCAAAATATATTTAATCAAAACCTCCATATAGCTTTGAATATTCTTCTTTTTGTCTATTTTAACTGGCTAGGCGTATCTCTCTTTTTAAAATAAAATAAATTAAATTCATCAAAATCTTTTTAATTGCTGAAAAAGAGATTAGGAAAGCTCTTAATGAACCATTAAATGTCTACCATTACTGGTAGGTCCACCATGTACTTTTTCTTTTTGGGCCTGAACACCCTTTGCATTAAGAAACCATGCTCAAAATGGATACCTTCAAATTTTTAAAAGTAAGTGATAGAAGAGAAGGTACCTGTGGTTCGGTAAACTTGATGCTACGTGTTGCTGCAAGCCCAGCAAGGTCATGGTCCATGTACTCAAAGACAAGGTACAAGCTGCTTGACATCCTTGATGTAACTATTCCCTCAAGCTTCATAACGTTTGGATGGTCAAGTTTACGCAGAATATGGATTTCCCTAGCCATAAAACGTACGCTTTCTGGGTCCATATTTAGAAATCGAACTTTCTTCAATGCAACTATTTTGCCAGTGTCAAGGTCACGAGCCTTATATACACTGCTGTAAGTTCCTTGTCCAATCTGCATTAATAGCATCCCATCTGGATATCAATATATAAGATATTGAACGAGCCTATAACTACAAATCAAAATCCTATACCACTCAAAGAAAAACGATACCTCTATCAAGCAAAGAGAATAATTTTAGTACCTGATAACCCTGCCATTCTCAAATTTCACTTAGAACTTAAAAAAGGAAGAAAAAAACTTCACAGTTTTTGAATATTTATCACTATATTGAGATATCTTACTCTGACTGAAACTACAATTGCTAACCCTTCATTTTTTTTTCTCCCCCAAACTACTTAATTTTCACTTAAGCAACATGTAAGCAACACACATATATATATTAAACTTAGCATTTTCAAGGAAATAACAATTATAGTCAATATATTCTTACTATAAATCTTAAGGAGTTGCAATACTTTCACATCCTGTTTTGTATGAATAAATTTTGATATGTTATTTTAGTTATTAAAATGGGATGAACCTCATATTTCTATTAAGTTAAGATATATAAGCTTGTCCCACTCCACCAATTTTATTTCCTTTCATCAGTATCTCATTTTAAGAAATATTTATTCCTGAAAAAAAAAATCTCATGCAGTTTAAAGAAAATGATATAGAAATATCATTTATACGTAGGATTTTTGTTGGTTCCTAGTTCATGGTTCATATGATTCTCATGCTAAAATCCATGTACTTATCAGTATCACAAGATCGCATACAAGTCTCAAACATGATGACAAAACTATTCATTCAAAACGGCCACTGACATCAACAAACAAGGACAGTGTTTCAATAGTAGAGGCCTATCTCAAAAAGAGATGCAATCAAAACATTATCAACATAATAAAACAAGGCATACATTGCACTCAGTAAGAGACATTGAAAGAAGCGATCAATTAGAGAACTAACTTTGTCTAACTTCTCAAACGATTCTGCCCGTCGAGGCACCCAACCTTTGATGGCTTCTCCTGCAACTGCAGTTAACCAAGATGGCCACCCAGCCGCACTTTGCTCCCCTTTACCACCTTGGGGAGTGCTAATTATCTTAGACACCTCAGAATGTCTTCCACTTGATCCTAAATCCATTGTTGCCCATCTTTGGTGATGGCCATTGGTTGGTCTTTCCACAATCCTTTTTTTCTTCTCTTCAGTGTCCTTTGCCGACGTGATAGACCCCGAATTTACTCTTGAGGATGCCTTAGATTTAGGACGCAAAGAACCATCAACTCCTCCACCACCTATTACCTCTACTACCACCTCCTGTCTCTTAGAGGGAGCTGGAGCTACCACTTGAACTGAGGACTTACTAAGCTCCTGCGCTCTCTCCCAATCAGCAATCTTTTCAGCGTCTGAGGTTCCTTTGGAGCAAATGCACCCCATATTCTCACCTCAGAATGTTCTAAACATATACAGCAGCAACAACAACAACAACAACAACAACAACAATCCCTTTTGCAATGTTATAACCAATAATCAAATGGGTAGACCTGCATTTTTTTCCCTCAAAAGCCAAAGCTTCCAGTTTCAGCAAATCATATTTCCTCAAATTCTCAATCTGGGTGCTCTCAAATTCAATTTGAAACCAGTAAAAGAATCAAGTTTCTGATTCTTTTTGGACAAAGAAAGCCCACCCCTATTTATAATTGCAATGCAATATGATTGACCTTAGGTTCCCAGACCCTTCAGGATAAACGAAGTTGCAGCCTCAGAATTTTCTTCCAGCAGATCAATGCTCCAAAACTTTAGAGAACCCGATTGTAAAGTTTCAATCTTTAATCACAATGAGGGTGGAAAGGAAATCAATGAATCCAAGAATTGTAGAACAAAAAAAAATTTGTAACAAAGAATGTTATAGACTGTAAAATTTCAAAACTTAAATTGTACAACAAAAATCAACAAACAAGAATACAATTTCAAAGGTTCAAAATTGATCTTGAAAAACCCAGACCAGAAAATCCTGCTTTGAACATAAAAGAAATTAAAATGTGAAAAAAAATGAGAAAGGAGAACAAAAAACAAATATGTTCTTGATGCAGGAGTTTCTGGGTTGCAGGCTTTTTCTGCTTTTGTTTTCAATTGAAGACACAATCAAAAGAGTTCAAATTAATGAATTTTTCCTTATAGTATATTCAAAGATTAGAGATTGAAGAAATGCAGAGGACATTAATGGAAAATCTCAAAAAAAAAATTGTATAAAAGTGAAAAAAGAATTGAAAAAAAATTAAGGGTCTTGGAGATTGCCCTGAGTTGGAATGTGGGTCATGTGTGAGAGAGACAGAGACAGAGAGAGAGAGAGAGAGATTTGCGGAAGTGGGTTAGTCCTAGAAATGCGAAAAACCAAAGGTTTTTGGGACATGACAGAGTGGTGCTTGTTTGAGCTGACCTAGCTTAACTCTCTCTATCTCTCTTGAGAGAGAGAGAGAGAAAGAGAGAGAAAATCTCAAAGGAAAATGAACATGTATCTAGATTGATAGATACATGTATCATGTATGAAACAGAAATGGGAATGTTAGGAATCTGTGTCCTTCTGGCAGAGACACAGAGATTGTAACTTGTAAGAGAGAGAGAGAGAGAGAGTTTGTGACTGTTTGCAAAAAATGAAAAGAAAACAATGCAGACGTGCACTGCAGTATGTAGTAGAGAATCCACGTGTATCCATCTCAACTTAGGACTACTTGGCTCCACCTCACAAAATCTTTTCCTTTAATTTTCTTTTCCTTTTGTTTTTAATTTTATCCAAAGTAGATCAAAATTTTTTTCCACTCATCTATGTCCAATTATTAGGTTTATATTTTTTGTCACGTGGCTTTTGAGGCCAATCACCTCATATTTCTAGTGATGGCAGGCCCTCTTCTGCTCAATCCGGAAATCCATCACCTAAAAATATCATCTCCAAAACACTTGTTTTTTTTAGTATTATAATTACTTCTCCTTTGTTAATACGGCTAACGTGTTAAAAATTTGGGTATTATTTTATTACTTTCTTTCTACTCTACTAATAAAGAAATAATTAAAAAAATAAGGGTAAATTATGTATTTGGACCCTATTTTATATACCATATTTTAATTTGGTCCATAACTTTTCAATTGGGTTCATAACTTTTCAATTGTGTCCATTTACTCCGTAACCTTTCAATATTGTGTTAATTTAGTTTATACCGTTATTTTTTGAATGAAAATTGCTAACGCGTCTACTAATTAAAATAAAAAATTAGCTTTCATTGATTTGAAAGTACACTAAAATTTTATTTTAGCCATTTACTATGTCATCACTTTTCATCCAAAAAATAACGATATAAACTAAATTGACATGACACTAAAAAGTTAAGAACCAAATTGAAATATGGTGTATAAAATAGGAACCAAATATGTAGTTTACCCAATTTTTTTTTAAAAATTAAATAAAGTGATGAAAGAATAGAAGATATGACATAAGGTGTATTGTTAAATGATGTGTTAAAATAGATAAAGTAATTTTTTTTTTTAAAGGAGATAAAGTAATTTTTTGATGTGTCAAAATAACATTTTTTTTAACACAATTGATATTAATGCTCTTAGAGTCATTTCATTAAAGATGGCAAAATACGTTCCCTTGAGGGAAGAAAATGATATATATATATATATATATGTAGAAAAATTTTATAATATTACTATGTTTTTTTTTGGGTATGACCATTGTAGGTAAGTATTATGATCTTAATAATGTGTTTTAAAGTATCTTAACGTCTATCATTCCCTCATGAGAATAAATAAAATGATAAGATTAATACGGTTGAAACAAACCATTTTCATCACAGTGGATATATATCCTAGGTATACCATATAAGAAATAATTTGATTCACTTTACCCTTTGGGAATAGGTGAAAGAAATATTTTTCCATCAATGATAATTGATAAGTGGGAAAAAAAACAATTTAGTCATAGTTTTGTAGTCATGGTTTTGGTTGTAAATTAGTTGTTATGGAAAAGCTGGAAAATATGAGTAAAATGGATTTTTTTTTTTGAAATATATAAATTCGAAAAGTTGTTACACCAAATAAGGGGTAGTTACTGTTTTCAAAAAAAAAAAAGTTATTACAATCATTTTAGATAGAAATAGATTAATTATTTTTTAACAAATTTTGCAAATTATTTTATAACAAATTAACCAATTTGAAAGCGAGGAAAAAATTTGTATTTTAAATTTAATGAAAAAAATATTCTTAATAAAATATCTTATTCAGAAAATAAAATTCAAAATAATTTTTTTTAAGAGATTATTAAACTATTGAATATTGATGAATCATGAATCTAAATTCCCAAATTGGCCTGTTTTAATCCATATTAGATTTATTGTCAGGCCCATAAGGTTGGGTCACATAGCCCGTATGATTATTACAAAAAAGAAAGAGGAGCATTCGGCCCATAATATTTGGAGCTATTATTATCACAGCACTTGATTTGTAGGAGATAAAAGTCTCCGTCTAAAACTATTACACCTTCATTTCGCTTATTCATCACTCTCATAGTCTCATCAGTCTCTCGTCTCTCTCACTCTCACACTAGATTCATTTTTATTTTTGAAAGTCTGAGGACAATCATAACAGCAAGCTCCATCATAAGCAGGGGTGCTTTTGCTTGTGTATTTCATATTTGTTACTTTGTTTTATGCAAGTTTTGAGTTATGACCATATCAGAACTGCTCCTTTTTTTTTCTTTTTCTTTTTTGTGGTGACTGTGTTTCTTAATGGATGCAGGCAAATGCCGCAAATCCTTATTTTTGACTATGTAAATGTGATTGACTCTGATGAAGAATTGGACCTGGCATCAATGGTAACTACTCCGGAAGGTTCATAATCACTAGTTGCTGCATATGAAATACATTATTATGTATTGTGCATGTATTTTCTCCATGGTTTTGTTTGCTATTCATGTAAGAGGTTTCTTTCCCTTGCTAGCTGCGCTTTTCAAATCTCAAATTATGTCTTGAGCTCAGACGGAGTAGTTGTGGAGAAATACTTGCTTTTAAGATAACAGTTATCCCTATTTTTTTTCCTCTTGATACATGTTTTGTTTTCGGCCCACCCCAAAATTGCATGCGTATGTAGCAAAACAAAGTCCTCTCTCTCTCTCTCTCTCTCTCTCTCAAACTAGGTTTGCTTTCTTTATATTTGGTTTAAACAAGGGAAAATGAGGGTTTTTTGGGATGTAATATTGTTATCCTGTTAAGTTTGTGTAATCTTATACATCTCTTTTATCAAGTTATTGGGATTGAAACGACTCCATTATAGTTTAATTAACATTGAATAATATGCTTATTCATTGAGCTAATTAATTTGTGCTAGCTCTCAGCCTACACAAATTTTTTTTTTTCCACATATTGCTGATGTTTTGAGCTGAATTTAGTGCTCTTAGCCTTTATTTTTTAATTTTTTTCAATGACTGGTTTTGTGAGCTCAAGTGTGAACTCCTAACCTTGGTTTTTTTCTTTTTTGGTAATTGATGGTTGGTTTTGTGAATCTTAGACATGTACTCCCAACCACAACTATTTTGTTAAGGACAAAATTTAAGTACAGTACTTCATGTGCTGTTCTTTAAGTTCCTATCTAAAGATTTAGCCATGTGACTATTTAACTAAAAAATACACTTTCATTTCATAAGCAAAAATCCATATGGCAGAATTTCAAAAGAGAAACTTGAGGAACAATACCAAGTATTATACCTAAGTCTTGCCTTTTTTATGGTTTGGGGTGAAATTTTGTAGAAATACCGCTTATATAGTTAAATGCCCAATAGAGAAGCATAACACAACTGTGAAATGAACCCTTAGCCCCTGGTATCATGAGTAAAATAGAAGTTTTCTTTATTTTTGAAATATATAAATTCCAAAAGTTGTTATACCTAACAAGGGATAGCTATTGTTTTCAACTAAAAAAGAAAAAGAAAAAAGAGGAGGAATATTTATTATAAATTTACAACCATTTTACGTAGTGATAGATTAATTATTTCTTGTCACAAAAATTTTCAATTATTTTATAACAAATTAACTCATTTGAAAGAGGGAAATAAAGGTTGATTTTAAGTTTAATGAATATAATATTCTTGAGTAAGATCTTAGTAAGAAAATAATTTTTTTTTTTTTACATATTAAAAATTAGCTAATTAAACTATTGATGAATCATGAATCTAAATGCTCAATTCCTAAACTAGCTTGTTTCATTTGTTTGTAATTAGGTTGGTTCAATCCATATTAGATTTATTGTGAGGCCCATAAAGTTGGGTTCCATAGCCTATATGATTAGTATAAAAAAGAAAGAGGAGAATTCCGCCCATAACGATTGGAACCATTTTTTAAATGACACTTGATATCTAGGAAGTAAAGTACAGTCCAAAACAGTGTATATACTGTTTTAAAGAGTGGGTTTAAAAAAAATAGTGTTTTTATAACGTGCGTTTTAAAAATACCATTTTTAAAACCACAGATAAGCATTTGGTAAAAATATAAAAATGTGCGTTTTCTATTTTTAAGAACCAAAGTAAGTGTTTGGATAAGTTATTTTAAAATTTGCATTTTTTGGTGTAAATTACAAAAAAAGACTGAACTATATTGTTAAGATTATCTTGTCATTTTTTTTCCTGTTGAGTGTTTTCTTAAAGGATTAACAATTGCATTAATAATAATAAAAAATAATGATGATCATGATGTTGTTGAAATTCATGAAGAGAAGTTTCTCAAAGAAAATAAATCATAAGAAGAAAGACATTAATTAAAATGATTAGGAAAATAAATATATTAAAATGATAATTACCCAAAATATCAATACTTTGACCCATCAAATATAACAATAATAATAAAATAAAATAAAAAAGCTCTTAACTAAAACATTAAAATTTGTCCAAAATAGAAATAACAAAAATATTGTATACAACCCACAGATGGATTGAACTATCTTGTCATGAATAGATTTCATCTTCTCATCATGTATATTCTCAATGTTTGCCTAATTGCTACTACATTCTTCACTAATATTACTTCTTAAATTGTCCAAATTATGCTCATCCTATTCAAATTCCTTATCCTCCTTATCATGTTTTCTAATAAAATTATGCAAAATACAAGTAACAACTATAATGTTTCTTTGGTCCTTAATGTTGTAAGATGTCATTTGTTTCAAAAATTTTCATCTATTCTTTCACGCTCCAAAAGTTCTCTCAATTGCACTTCTAAGTGATGAGTGTGCATAGCTAAACCTTTCTTCTAGGTAATTTCCATGACTAGCTTGTCAAAAATCTAGAAGATGGTACCTCTATCCCTTATAAGGTGCCAAATATCATTTCCGTAAAGAGTATCTAGCATCAACTAAATAATATTTTCCTAGTAAAAGAAAAGAAAAAAAAAAAAAAACACATAAGATGTGCATAAGTAATATCCTTCACATATACTTAATATAAAAAATTATATACCTGGTGGTGGTTTTGAAAAGTTGATAGATTGTTAACGAATAACATCTAAGAAAATACGTGTATCATGTGCTGCAACTTCTCATCCAACCATAACAAATGTGAAAATTAAATTAAAATCGCATACCACCATCACATTAAAAGTTGGCACACCCTTTTTATTATAATATGAAGTTTTCTTGTCTTCTGCAACAACAATTTGGATCTATATACCATCAATGACACCAATACAATCCTAAAATAAAATACAAATTTTAATAAACTAGGCAATAATCCTAGCAATGATTGGAAGCAAATTATAATATTTGAAATGCATACTTGAAAATGTGGCATGTACAATGGATTTTTTTGTATATGTCTTGGAACTATATTAAATGTAGAGTCAGAAGGCTTGAGGATATTCATTAACATTATGTTAAGGCGTTTCAAAACTCTATGAAACTGTCTATGTATAGTCTTACCATAATGTTGAAATTTTTCTTGAACTAACCTGTTACATGCTCCTTGTCCAAGTATCATCAAACACATACTTACTAACTCTTCAAGCCTAACATACCTTGTGTGTCGAACTCCATATGTATGTTGTAAAACATTATACAATTGAAGGAAAATATGTAGCTTCATTCTGAACATTTGGTGACATTTTGCTTCATTATTAGACAAACAATTTATCAACCACCTATAGCCAGTTTGTTCAAAATCTCTACAAGTTTATTGATAAGAATCTCTACAAGGTTCTTTATCAATATATTTCATATAATATGTCATTGCCAGCAACAACAAGATCATATAATTCATCATCATCTTTCACATCATAAGAATGATCATCATCACTATTATCAATATAATCATTGTAATCCATATGAATGACACCTATAAAATGATAACAAAAAATTAGACAAATCAAAATAAATAAATTGTCTAAACGATTAAAGAAATAATATCCATTAAAAATGTTGTTAAAACATCCCAACAAGTTCAAACACACCCTAACAATCACATTATTTAGATGACAAAATAATAAACCACGAAAAAACCTCACAAAAAACACATTTTAATCTTGCTTTCTCTTACAGAACTGAAGTTGCAAATGTGATTCTCCCATCCACAGTTATTTTGTAATTGATGTTTGGTTTTGTGACTCTTAGACATGTACTTCCAAACATAGCTATTTTGTTATTAGGTTTTTTGTTTTTTATTTTTATTTTTTATGGTTTGGAGTGAAATTTTGTAGAAATACTGCTTAAATAGTTAAATGCCCAATAGAGAAGCATAACACAATTGCGAAATGAATCCTTAACCCCTGGTATCATGAGTAAAGTGGAAGTTTTTATTTTTTTTGAAATATATAAATTTCAAAAGTTGTTATACCTAACAAGGGATAGCTATTGTTGTCAACTACAAAAAAGAGGAGGAATATTTATTATAAATTTACAACCATTCCACATAGTAATAGATTAATCATTTCTTGTAATAAAATCTGTCAATTATTTTATAACAAATTAACCCATTTGAAAGTGAGAAATAATGGTTGATTTCAAGTTTAATGAATAAAATATTCTTGAGTAAGATCTTATTAAGAAAATAATTTTTTTTACGGATTAAAAATTAGCTAATTAAACTATTGATGAATCATGAATCTAAATGATAAATTCCTAAACTAGTTTGTTTCATTTGTTTGTAATTAGGTTGGTTCAATCCATATTGGATTTATCAAATATTGTGAGGCCCATAAAGTTGGGTTCCATAGCCCATATGATTAATACAAAAAATAAATAGGAGAATTCGGCCCATAATACAGTGAGCCATTTTTTAAAGGATACTTGATATCGGAGAAATAAAGTACTGTATAAAACTTGTTTTAATTGCACTTAATATCGTGGAAGTTAAGTACAGTCTAAACCTGCATTTCCCTCAGTGGAATCTGCTTGATTTGTTCTGATTGCAGCAAATAGCTTTTCAAAGAGGTATTGGAAGCTCAGGTTTGATATGGGTAATACGAGGAAAAAAAAGGACTTTGATTTTAATGACATTTGTGACCTATTGCTTTTAAGTTTAACCAATTTTGAAACTTTTTTTTTTCTTTTTTTTCTGATGCTGTTGTTATAAGCTTGGTGCAAATGTGGGTTTTTGCTAGATTCCCACACATGGTTCCAAATATGAAACAACCACATCAAGATGACAATAAGTACTAATATGTACTTGTAAACCTATACTTGTAAGCCAATACTTAGTATTAGACACATTATATATATTCACGGCATTTATATGTTTGTAATTATAAATTTAAAAAGCAATTGATATATACTTATATGTGTGTTCGTAAGAAAATGAGCTCATAAAGACTTCCCAACTACAAGAGTAGCTGCAGAAACAATTTTTGGAGTTGAAATCGAAGGTAATGTTGATCGTTTAGGGGAGAAAATCTATATATGTGTGTTACACTAAATTTATTGCAAAATTTTTACACAATAAATTTTGAGTAAAATGGAAGTTTTCTTCTTCTTCCTCTTTTTTTTTTTTTTTGAAATATATAAATTTCAAAAGTTGTTACACCAAATAAGGGATAGTTATTGTTTTCAACAAAAATAAAAAAGTTATTACAATCATTTTAGATAGAAATAGATTGTTTCTCAAAAAAAAAAAAAGATAGAAATAGATTAATTATTTTTTTTAAAAATTTTGCAAATTATTTTATAAAAAATTAACCAATTTGAAAGCGAGGAATAAATTTTGATTTTAAATTTAATGAAAAAAAAATTGTTAAGAAAATATCTTATTTAGAAAATTAAATTCAAAATAAATTTTTTTTAAGAGATTAAACTATTAAATATTGATGAATCATGAATCTAAATTTCCAAATTGCCCTGTTTTAACCCATATTAGATTTATTGTCCGGCCCATAAGGTTGGGTTACATAGCCCATATGATTATTACAAAAAAAAAAAAGAGGAGAATTCGGCCCATAAAGTTGATATCTCGGAGGTAAAGTCTCCGTCTAGATTCTTTTTTTTTTAGTTGCTGCATATGAAATACATTATTCTGAATTGTGCATGTATTTTCTCCATGGTTTTAGTCTTTTCTAACAATTCCACCAACATTTCTAAAACGAGTTTGCTTTTAGCCATGTTTTGAACCCTCTTTTGGTTTAGTATTGCAATGGTATTTGAGAATTCTTTGATTTTCTAAAGGAGTTGTAGTGCTTGGAAGATACCTATTGGCATTGGTTGTTGTTAACTGCATATGTGTTTCAGGATATAATACTTAAAAAAAAAAAAATCAAACAAAAAGTGGTAAATTCTGTTTTCCTTTTCTTTAGAGATGTAATTAAGAGTTGATTTTTGCTCCAACTGACTTTACCTCCATAAAGTAACCAATATTAATTACTTGAGCCTCCTTTTCATTACAAATGGTTCACTCTGGCCAAGGTATAGGTTTCAAATTTCAACTACTTGCACTAGTTCTTTCTGCATATATTAGGTCCACGCACCATTAATAGATACACAGGATTACATAGATATTAGATTTTTAAACACTATATTGTGCTGGGTGTGTGACTATATTTTATTGTTGCACTTCTAGGAAATGTAATTGGTGGATAGACTGGTAAACCTTCTTGTATAACAGGGATCCTACTTTCACTTCACAATTCTGGAAGGAATTGATGCAACTGCAAGGAATAGAACTGGCCATGTCTTCAGCCTATCATCCGTAGACAGATGGGCAAACTGAAGTGGTGAACAGGAGCTTGGGGTAATATCTGAGGGCATTGGCAGCTGATAAACCTACTGCTTGGGTTGATTGGTTGCCTTTAGCTGAATATTAGTTCAATACCAATTTTCACAACTCCACTGAAACAACTCCTTTTGAAGCCCTATATGGTTATCCACCTCCAAGATTAATGGATTATGTCCTGGAACAACTAGAGTGGAGGCAGTTGATATGCATCTCAGGTCCAGACATCAGATATTGTCATTGCTAAGGCATAAGTTGGTTTTAGCTCAAGAAAGAATGAAGCTACAAACTGATAGGCATGGGTCTGAAAGGTCATTTGAAGTGGGGGAGTGGGTGTATTTGAAGCTTTAACCTTACAGACGGAAGTCAATTAATCATAAAACTCTTGGCAAACTAGCTCCTAAGTACTAATGGTCCAAGTTCTGCACAAGATAGGTGAAGTAGCTTACAAGTTGAACCTACCCTCCACTGCCTTAATTCATCCTGTATTTCATGTGTCCTGCCTTAAGGAAAAACTAGGACAGCAAGTCATTCCCATTCCTACCATAACAGATATTACTGCAGAAGGCATTGTTAACCCTGAACCTGTTGCAGTGCTGCAAGAGAGGTCTCACAGGCTTCGAAACAGAACCATCACTCAGGTATTAGTCTAGTGGCAAGGAAGCAATCAAGATGATGCAACTTGGGAGAACTTATATAGTTTACAACAACAATTCCCTCACCTTGTGGGCAAGGTGCTTTAAAAGAGATCATTGGCTAAGTGAGAGTGTAGGAAATTGTATAGTGAGCTGCTGTGCCATATAACTGCTAAACTATTAGTAGTTAGTTGAGATTCCTATTATGTTAGTTAGTTACAGCTAAGGGATAGACATGTACTAGTATATAGAGAGTACTTGATGTATGAGGGAATTAAGCAATGAAATAATCTCTTTCAGTTACATTCTTTTCCTATCTCTCTCTCTCTCTCTCTCTTTTCCCCAATTCTTGGAGGCTAGCTGCCCTCGAAGTCAGCTGCTCTATCATAGGTTCTGGTTTTGCAGAACCTTATCAGACGGAGCCATCTTCGAAAAAGAAAACAAGTCTGGCCTGGGAGTTGTTATGCGCAATCATGAAGAGATTTATTCCCAGTTGACCACCTCCTCCCATTTATAGGGCATACTAGGAACTAAACTAAGCTCCATTATGACTTGCCAAATTAATTTGCTAAAAGGGCACTCAAAGAACAAGTGCTTCCTAGTTTCAATAATCATTCTGCAGTAGGAGCATAGGCTATCCCCAATGTTTCCCACTGTATCAACCTTACGATAGTTGAGAGTCTGTCTTTCATTGCTAATCACCCTATGAAGCTGTGCTTTGGTATTGCAGCAGAGAACCAAATCAGCCTCCAGCAGGGGACCTTGCTCTTCTTTCTTTGAAGATGATTCCAGGTGGCAGCAATGCCAAATTTCCCTAAAGGAGATGCAGTCCAGATTACTCTATCATTCTCTTTGAGATCTATCGATTGCAGTTTACTTTGAATCTTGACCAAATTTTCAGACCTAGCAGACCTCCAATGCCATTCCTTGTCTTTAAGTACACAGCAGAGCGTTGCCTCAAAAGAACTAGCTGCGTCATAGATAACTCTAGGCCCATATGCCAGTTGTCCAGCCATAGGAATATGCTCTTTCCATTACCTACTTCATGCCTTACAAGCTTCTTGGCTATAGTTCTAAGCTTCAATAGATTCCTCCAATTCCAAGAGCAATTCTGAGGAATATTGACAGCCCAAAACTGCTGCCCTTAAGTAACATAGCATGCACCCAGGCCACCCAAAGAGAACCTGCTTGGGTGAAAAGATTCCAAATGTGCTTCATAGCTGTTGCTTCATTCCAATCTTCCAACCTTTTAAGGCCTAGCCCTCCTTCCTTCTTAGGATAACACACTTGCTCCCATTAGACCTTAATATTTCCTTTAGATGCATCAGATTCTTTCCACAAAAACTGAAACCCTCAGCTCATGATGCAAATCCATTTGAGCAGCCATAAATTTTGATGATGGAGTTCTCTTTAAGATTACTCTTTCAATCTTCAGATATTATAAACCATTAAAAGCAGTTGAATCTAAAATCACCAATAATGTCTTCAACTGCCTTTCTAAATCAACACCCCCCCACCCCTTTCTTTCTTTTCCAACGAACTTGATGACATCTAATATGAATTATATTAGATGTCAACAATCAGCTTTCATTTTTAGCTAGTTAAGAACCATTTTTTTTCTTTTAAAAGTAAATAAGTATGAGATCTATATGTGCTAGGGGACCAAATTAACCATACAATAAATCATTGTGCAACATGAAGTCAGTATTGTTAGTGATAGAATTCAGTCTTTTTTGTTTCTGCTGTTTTTGTGAATCTTTATAGGACTCTACCTTGTGTGTAAAGATGAGCACACGCATTTAAATGAAGTCAGTTTGTAAAGATTAGCACACACACATATACACTCTGCACATGGTTTTTTTTGTAATTTAAAACCTAGTTCAGGTTTGTAAAAAATTTTCCTTTGTGTTTGCTTTGATGAAGTTTTTTAAAAGCTCTAACAAGTCAATTTTTGTCTTATCACTGAGGCTGTTACAAATGTGTCTTATTATTGACGTGCATTGCATATAATTGCATACGATGTTCATTAGTGGTTGTCTGAAATACAATTGATGTGACATATCACTATGGGGACCTTGCAATAGTGTGTAAATTTTCACCTGCATTGCATTTAAGTTTTATAATCTTTAGTGGTTGTCTCCTTACAAATTCATATCATTGCACTCGTGTCAGATATGGATCCTGGGCCTAGTGATCCAAGTGTTTTGACCAGACAAGCCGAGCATCGGTCCACTTGGATTTGGGATGGCCCTGACGAGGGTGAGGTATGTACTTCACTTGATATGATACTTTTAACAAAAGATATGAGCCCTAGGTCCTACCAAGTGGCACATTTTTGGTAATTTTTTCACTTAGCCTTCCACATCATATAATAATTAATTAGTGCCATGTGTCACTCTTCTTTGAAATAAAAATGAGTACTATTCATTTAACTTCTGCCTAATCAATGGTATTGCTGAATTAGTTCACGTAACATTCTAGTCAATCTAAGGTTTTAATGTAGTTATACTTAAATCTAATGTCTTATTTTTGTGAAAATCTCCATGTCTTTATGTAAAAAATAAGTTATGCTTATTTCAAATTTCTTTTCTTTATTTTAAAAAAAGAGTATAGGTCACATTACTAATATTCTAATAAAGTAATGAGTTTTCGTTAGTGGTAACGTATGTGTCACAAAAAGACAAGTTATTGTTCTGGAAATACCAAATCTATTTATAATTTAGTTTTTGATGGAAGTAATTATATTGTTATTACTGTAAATGATATTAACACATTGTTATTTTTTTTTTGTAGGATATGCTAGGTGTATTAAAGTGTCGACATCGCTTTGTTGATTTGCTACGACATCAACGGCTAGATCCACGGATTGTTCGCTACATCGACGAGGCTGGGTTTTCTGGGTTATATGGTGTCTCATTTATATCGCTTGATCATGCGTTGATCACTGCATTGGTTAAGCGCTGGCGTCCAGAGACCCACACTTCCACCTACCCCATGGTGAGATGACCATTACTTTACAGGATATGGAGGTCATGATGGGGTTACCAGTAGAGGGGTTGCTAGTGATAGGGAAGACTAACTTGATTTGGGAGGAAGAATGTGAACGCTTACTTGGTGTTAAGCCTCCAGCCTCAATACCAAATCCTAATTAGAACAAGTCTGTGCTAGATGGGATAAGAATTAAATTAAAATGGCTTGCTGACCGCTTTAGAGCTCCCCTACCTGAGAATGCCAGTGAAGATTTGGTGCAACAATATGCTCGGTATTATTTACTTGAGCTGTTGGGTGGCAGCTTGTTTATGGATACCTCGGGAGGATGGATCTCTCTTTTGTATCTTCAATTCTTGGATCCCATTGGTGATGCCAAGAAATACAATTGGGGTAGTGCAGCCTTCGCATGGTTGTATAGACAGTTATGCAATGCCACCGACCTGAAGGCGAAGCATATTAGTGGTGCACTACTCTTGGTGCATTTGTGGGCGTTTGATAGGTTCCCACACATGGTTCCAAAGATGAAGGAACCACTTCAAGGTGCTCTGGACCAGGAATTGCCGCTAGGTCCTCATGCCATTAGGTACATACTATTGTATCCTTAGTGTCACTATTCTCGTATGGTTTAATTACACCTTAGGCATTATGAGTTTTATGTAAATAACTAATGAGCATATTATGCTGCATGTTAGCTAGATGGCGAGGGGCAAAGTGCACAAAAAACGCTCCCACACACGTACTAGAGGCATATCGTGCCTCATTTTCTACGACCCAGGCCCATCAGGTATCATTCCTGTTTTTAGGCATCATTTTTCATTTTATGTTTATGATCACTCATGTAAATATATTGTTAATACTGTTGCTTTTATTATTGGCTATTGTAGATTGTCTGAGAGCCATATAAGGAGGTATTGAGTACCCTGCCCACATATTGTACTGCAGGCCAACGAGTATGGAGGTCTGCTGTCCCACTGATTTGTTTTTGGATTGTAGAGTTTCATCACCCTGAACGTGTCCTACGTCAGTTTGGCATGCAGCAGGGTGAACCAACTATTGTTAACACTTCGGTTAAGCTTCATGGGATAACCTTGAGGGCGAAGATGGATAAAGACTGGAGGAAAGAACACGCTGTGTATATTCAGCGATGGGATAGTCGTGACCAGCGTGTCCACGATGCACCTGTGTTTGATGGGGTTATGCAATATAATCATCCATATATGAAGTGGTATCGCGGTATCAGTCGATGTCATATCAGTCGCAATAGTGCAAAATGGGACATTATAGTAAGATTATAATGTTGATTGTATTATGAATTGTGTTTGATTGAACGGTTTGTGTTCCATCTACTAACACTACTCTCTTATATGACAGGTTAACACCCAGCTCCGTATGCTAAGCAGGTGCCAACCAAATTCTGAAAACTATAAGGACATCATGGATGTCCTCGACTTAGTGGGTGAGATGAATCGGGTCAATCTAGATAGTGCTGGCGCTGTGAGCTCCATGAGGACACCGGCTGCAGGGCATGGTGGGCTAAGTGGAGGGCGTGGCGGGCGACATGGAGGGCGTGGTTTTGGATGTAGCAGCTCACATGATCAGGACAACTCTGATTCTGATGAATACCCTCCATCTGCAGCGGATACAGACTCTGATTCTGATTATGGCTTGTCCATTGATGACATTGGGATACGCCCATGCATGATACATGATGATATTGGGCCATCCACTACTCATGACGCCTCACTGTCCCCCCTACCACCACTCTCCATGATGATACTGAGCCATCCACTACTCATGGAGCCCCTTGGTTTCCCCTACCCTCCACCCCTATGTCTACCACACTCACCACTAATGTTGCCTCCACGGACCTGGCTGGTGGTTCCTCAAGGATATTTATACCTATCCTTGGCCTACCCACACCACATCACCATTTTCCTACAAGGTCAGCCCAGATACACTCATTCCCTAAACCCCAGCAAGAGGTTGCAAGGGTTGAGCAGCCACACAGTGAAAATGTTAAGCAGCTAGAGCCTCCACCGCCCAAATATTTGAAACGCACTCGAAATGAAAAGAGTAGCTGTGGAACTGGTGAAGGTATTCCAAATGCTTTATTCTGTTGCTCCTCATTTTTGGGGTTCTATGTGCATGAAACAAATATATTTTTGTTTATAACAATTACAAGTATATGGAATGTGTTATGTATAACATGGATTATTATGGCCATTTCTAGGTAAGACGAGACCATTTAAGAATAAGAGGAATAGTCCAAGTAAGACGAGACCAGTTAAGAATAAGAGGAAAAGATGACTTTAAATATTTATTAAAAAATGCTGATTATTTTGACTACCCTATGGGAATTCCAAAATTTAATACAAAATTATAAAATAGTAAAAATTGTATGACAACGTTTATCAAGGTGTAGCATCTTTCCACCATTTAAAACGTGAATTCTAGATGTTGGAATTTGAAAAGCTTGACTTAGGCATACACTGATTTTTTTTCATATTATTTTGTATAAGCAATTTCTCTATTTAGAGCTTTTTTGAATTTGTTTATGTATATTTTTTGAAGAACCTGGTGAACTTACATTTGCGGAGGAAGAAATTGCATTGGAAACCACAACCATGGATATTTGTGCAGCTTCTCTAGCTTCTCTTTCTAGTGCTCCCACAGGAGATACCACTGATTGTGCTCTTGCTTGTCCATCCAACTCATTACCCACACAACTAACAACAACATCGATAGCTGAACAAAATCCTAGTTCACTACTAGTACAACAAGTACCCACACTAACATGGCCCAAGAACAGTGAGCTTGATCTCGATTGGATTGAGAATCTGATATCAATTTTTGACTGGTCTTCCAAGAATCTACTACCCTCAGAATTCCCACTAGTACTTCCTGTTCAAGCCTTTGATACTCTGATTCTTACCGCATCAAAGATCCTCCACAAGGAGCCTAATTGTATCACAATCGATCCTGTTGAGTCAAGCTCTGTGGTTGTTGTCGGTGACATTCATGGCCAATTGCATGATCTCATATTTTTATTGAAACATGCTGGGTTTCCTTCTCAAAATAGATTCTTTGTATTCAACGGTGATTATGTTGATCGAGGAGCTTGGGGCCTCGAGACTTTCCTTCTCTTGTTGGCCTGGAAGGTATTTCATTTTTTTCTTAACAATAAAAAATCCAACTTTACTTCATTACAAATTCAGCAAGTTTTTGACTTTGTGTATTTCAATCATAAATTCTTGTTAGAGATTTTCTTCTTCTTCTATTGCTTATTTTTTGCGATTTTCAATCAAAATTGCATAAAGTTGATTTTTTTTTTTTCATTATCTAACCTTGGGTCTGATTCGATTACTTAGCAATCGATTAAAACTATTTGTTGATTTGAGTAAAATCTGTATGGATTCTCAGTGTACTAGAAATTTAACTAGGGTTTTGTAAATTTTGTTCGGTTATTGATTTGCTTGATTCTGATTTGATCTTTTTTTTGTCGTTGAATTTTTTCGATGAACCATTTGGTCTTCACTACTCATTAATTTTGCTTTTGAGTCCGTTTGATCTGTATGTATATTTGTGTTCTGTTTGTGTTTAGTAAAGTATAATGGTGCGTTAAGTAAAACAATATAATATAGCTGACAAGTGAGAACCAGCTGAGAGGAAGAGAAAATCTATATTCACTGGACCCAATTGGTTCTCGAAATATGGTTCATATAGAGAGTCAATAGTGAGCTATTCAACGATCCCATACACTGTCTATGTTGATGGAAGAGTAAAATTATCACGATAAGCTGAACATTCCTGGGAACTACGTTCTGCAAAGGGGAGCACTGCTTGAATTATTATTGGTTTTAACTTATTGTGTAAATATATGGTTTAGGCTGGATATCTTTTGAAGGAATCATGTATGTGTGATCAATTTTGTTATTTTAGTCTACCACCAAGAGTATTTAAGTTTTCTATTTTATTTTGGGTTGATTGTCTTTGATTTATGTATTTTGGTTATTGATTATGATTAAGGATGATCAATTTGAAGAGCTATGTTATTGAAAATCCAATTTTGTTCGACAAATTCACCATATTTCCTGCTTTGTCTCTTTGTAATATTCTCTCTCTCTCTCTCTCTCTCTCTCTCACACACACACACACACACACATTTTTTTATTGGTATAATGGTTGAAAGAATGATATAAGAATTGGTATCTTTTGTGAAAATAGGCCAACCCTAAGTGTTTGACAATATGTCTCAATGAAATTAGAATCAATGTAGATTAAAGGCTTGGTAAAAAATTTACATATGTTATGTGAAAGTCCTCTATTTTGGATTGGTAAAAATTAGAATATGTTTGGATTGGTTGAAAAAGTCTGGAATTTTTTATTGCTCTCTTTATATGTTATTATGCTGTGAAGTTTAGTATTTCAGGTTATTAGTTGCTATAAGTTGATTGTTTTGGGTTATTTTTGAATTGCAGCAGGTATTGTTGGTGAGAATTTGTGTTGCAACTCCCAACTAGAACTGTGAGTTGTAATTTTGTTAATAAAGAACTGTAAGCGTTTAGATTTGGTTAAGAGTAATGATTTTTACTGATAAGTTCTTTGGAATTTTGGTTGTCTTTTTAAATGTTGTGCTTTTATTTAAGCAAACATTTTAAAAGGCTAAAAATGATGCTACAACCTATGACTTCACTACACAAAATTATTTTTACTTGAATATATGTAGCGTAAATGGCAAAGCTATGTAATAGCACTCTAATGCTATGCTTTGGATATCACCTTATAATGTTAGGTGGTGTCTAAAATTTTCTTATGGAATAGATGTATTGAACACATCTTTTATATGTATGTGGGATTGACCTATGTAAGCTCCACATACATATTCATATTAGTATATTCAATTTGTGTTTGCCTATTGGGTTTGTGTGTGACCTTGGGTCCTTGCTATCTAATTGTTACTTACTCTCTCTCTCTAAAGGCTAAATACTTTGATATGTTGAGTTATTTGGGTTTCGTTTGAATGGTTTCACTATTTTTTGTAGGTAATCTTGTGCCAATTAGGGACTGTTGCTTTACTCAAATTTGTATTTGTTGGCCCTTCTAAGAAGCCTTCAAATAGGTCTCTGAAAACCTAATCAGAGCATGATTTGGTCGCACTAATTCTTGCAAGCTTGAGTATAAGTCCTCCATGACCAGCGGTTGCACTTCAAATCCAAGGTTTTCTTTCTTCAATTTTATTGAGTTGGGAAATTCTAGCTCTTTGTATTATAGATTTATGTTGCTGTTGACTAATTGGGAATTGAAACATGTTCTAACATGCCTCCAATACACCTAACAATATCAGAAATAAAATGTGTTAAATGGGAATGAAAAGACTATTTTTACTCCCATTTAGAACTTGTACCCCACGGCAAAGAATCTTTTCATTCCCATTTAGAACATGTACACCGCTTGTTTGAACAAAAAATCTCACTCCCTTTTGCTTTTTTATTTATTTAGAATTTGATAGTTAAACTCACATTATTTTAAGTCAACTTCATAGTTTGTGTCTCTTGGTTTTAGTTGTCATAGGAATTGCTAACACATTGAAACACCACCCGTGCTCTCATCCTACATTAAAACAAAAAAATATCATTGATTTTTAACTAACCAAGCATGACAGGTGTCCAAGAAAATAATATAGTAACATTATCCCATTGCTTTCAATTTATTTCTCCTTCCCCCAATTCCACATAGATACTTTGACATATTTTATCAAACAAGTCGATGCATTACACCACAATGACTCACTAAATGCATTGTATGCAATTGTGATAGATTTGGTTTTGAATTAGAATTGGTTTTATAGTGATTGAAACCCTAATTTGGGTCCATTTCTATATACAACCCTCTATATACATCCATTGGTAAAGTTTTTGTTTTCCCTTTTGAAAATTTGGATTTTAAATATGACTTAGGTTTTGATGTTGTGGTGGGTTGGTTTTGATTTAGGAAATTGGGTTAGTCTATGGTCAACATAAAATGGGTTGCCTAAGAGATCATTTGGGAAGAACATGCATTTGGCATTAATTTGTAAAGCGTATTTTGTTGTTGTTGTTTTTTTTTTTTTTTTTTTCATGAGGTTTTGTGGACAATTATCAGTGAGTATTAACCTCTTATATGGTATATGTATACATGTTATTTTCAGACCTTTAATTGATGTTTTGATCAATTTCACCATTGCCTATGGTGATTATTATGTAGAGGCTACACTTACGTCATCAGTTGAAGGAGCTATGTTCCTTTGCAAAGCAGCCAATAAATATAAAGCTATCAACTTCATTTTCTTTTGTTCTTCCATGAAGACGAGGGGGATGCATGTTCACAAAGCTTGATGTGCAAGTTTAAAGAAAAGAAATGAGATTCTAGAAGGAGAATGTTTGGATCTAGATTGTCATAGTATTGAGCAACCATGATAGCTATTGTGGTTGCTATTGGCTTCTATGTAAATTAAATGCCTACAACAAATATAGATGTGGAAATAGTGTTTATTGGAATTCTTTTGACAGTCTTTAATCTACAAAATACATTAGAGTGAAAAGTGAATTTATGTAGTGGGATTGATTTACAATTAATATGAAGTGTGTTTTCATTGTTTCAAAATTGAATTTGGATTTTGACCTTGAGCCAAGTAAACATACAAAGGTTGCTATCCTTTGCAAATAGATTTCCCATTATCTTAATGTTGCTTTAGGTTTCAACATTATTTTCTAAAAAAATAGGTTTCAACATTATTTTCTAAAAAAAAAAGAAAAATTTTTTTCTTTCTTTCTTTTTCAATGTCTTTTTTTTTTTTTTTTTTTCTTTCCTTTTCAGCTTTTTCTTGGTGGGCAAATCAGCTTTTCCTTGATTCTTTTAGCTTTTTATTTTAAAATGAGGTTGATTAACTAAATATTTATGTAACTAGCTTTTTCTTTTAATGTGAGGTTGATTAATTAAATATTTATTTAACTATCTCGTGCGTCGCATGTGTTAACGACTAATTATTATATAAAACTGAAACCTCTGAAACTCTTAAAATTTTTCACATCAACATTATTTAAAAAAAAAACAAAAATTCTGATTTTTTTTTTCTAAAACCCGATAATACGAAAACCTAAATTCTGATTAAACCTGATAATACTCCTTCCTCAATTTGAACTTTTCTAAAACCCGATAAAGGTAAAACGTTTCTCTTCTCTATGGAAGCTATTATGTAGAAATGCAAATGCAAAAGCTTATTCTTCTCTCCTATTCTCATGGATCGATTGAATCTCTCTTTTTGTACATGTTTAGATGCAGCCTAATTGCCTAAGCCGTTCTCTCAACCACTCTCAAAACCCCAAAACCCTAACCCTTGAGCGCTTTTTATCAATGGCAGAGAGAGATCCAAGGACCACAGTCATGTCAAACTATCTTCCACCTTCAGTCCAGCCTCCTACTGCCGTCATAATATATGGGGTTGGGGAAATATTATTCTTGTGGTTGATTTGATGGTGATTTTTTTAGTGAGGTTGCATTCGAGACTCTATTGTCTTGCCTTTTGTTGTTAAAGCTTTTGAAATATAAGTCTGTACTTAAATCCACATTTGTTTGTCTGTTACTTGGACTACAAGTTGCGCATGTAATAATTATATAGTTTAATCTAAATTCAAAAGTTGCTTATTATTGCATAGACATGTTTTGTTACCTTCAACTTAGATCTCATCACTCAAATTTTATGCTATTAATTAGCTATCAGAATATGCTCTGCCATCACACAAAGAAAAGTAAATGATTATGTCATTTGATAGTTCCAATGTTACACATGACAAATACGTGTTAATGATAGACTTGACTCCCTTATATAATCAAGGTTTCAATTAATTTTGTTGCTTTAATTTAAAGGTTGTTAGGACATATGTAGTTCAAGTATGTAAACATATGTCGCTATTTTATGTAATTGGCTTATCCTTAGACAAAACGCATTTTACTTGTAATTGGGTAGATTTAGGATGTGTTAAACACTTCAAGAAACTTGGTTCAAGATTAAGTGTTGAAGCAGTTAAAGTCTGTCCAAGATACAAGCAAAGAAGTGCAAGTTTTTAAAGCTCGACACATACCTCGACACATGCATCTATCGAGCTTTAGTAAGCTGTTTTGCCCCGAGCCTCGACAGCTATCTCGACACCTCTCGACACCTCTATCTGTCGAGAATTAAAGAAAACAGTTTTTCAAGTCTGTTTCAAGTCCAATCCGTGAATGTGTCTTTGGGACTTCTTTTCTCCTAACCCTAGACATATAAAAGGATTGTTTTAAGGGCCGTCAATAGGATGCAAGTTGCACATTCATTTAGAACATCCTGTTCATGCAATTTGTGATCTGTGAGACAAAGTTCGTGCCCTAGTTCATCTCTGATGATTTGAAGAACTTTGCAGCCAACATTCTTCTTCCTCAAGTTGGTGAGTGAGTCACGTACTGGGATTCGTGCAAAGGAGTAAGCCGCGTACTGGGATCCGCGCATCAAATTGGTTAGTCACGTACTTGGGAGCCGTGCATTGAAAAGGAGAAACTGTCACTACAGAACAAGTCCAATTGGGTATTGGGGTAAGAGTTCAACTGTAGGTTGGTGAGGTACTGGGATTCCTTACTTGTAACTGCTTGTTGTGATAATAGTGAAGTTTCAGGAGTGGTGACCTTAAATCACCCGGTGGGGTTTTTGCCGTAAGGTTTTCCCCATTCGTGAACAAATCATCGTGTTATTTACTTTCCGCTGCTTTACTTAGTTTCGGTGATTTGTTTGTGCTGCCACGTGATATTGCATGTTAATTTGATTAATTAAAAACTAGGCTAATTAATTAATCTAAATTATCACAAGGGGTCAACGCGTTTGTGGCCTGTCAAAGGTGTAAAAATATGTTGAAGAAGTTAATGATGGTCATTGCAATGGAATAGTTGCTTTCTCTCTATACTAATACACATATTCTCTACGTTGTTTCTATAGTAATCTATTCTTGGTTATATTTTCGGCATGTTATACAATCTATTTGATTTGGGAGAGCTTCAGACTATGGCTTGCACTTCTGGAGGTTCACGCTTTTATCTCTCAAGGGAGTAATTAAATTCATGCTTGAGTAAAGCAAATGATGTAGAAATTTTTACTGCAATGCGTGGAAACCAGAAATCAACAATGAATTGAAATTACAGAGCATGTACTATGGTCCATGGAGCATCTATATGTTTCTCATTTTTAACGATTTTGTGTAAAATTTTGACAATTTTTCTTACGAAATGTTTAATTACTTTCTTTATTTTACATTGGAGCCAATAGTTGAAATTAGACATATATTTAACATTGCAACATTTATTGAATTATTGAATACTAATCTTTATTTAATTTTTTTGTTTGATTGATATTTTCCAAGAAAACATTAATGCTAAAACAAAAAGAACGTTAGTAATTTAATGTTTCATATCGAATTTTTAAAATTGGAATCTTAATGTGTAATCGAAGAGGTTACAAAATTTATATTTGTAACTAGTTATTATTTATTTTTATTATTAAACACTATCGGTTCAACAACAATCTATAAATTTGGCAAATATTCTTTAATTAGAGAATATGCTAAATCCTAACTCAAAATTTCATAATTTTTTAATTCAAAACTACAATATGATTAAATCAGACTTCAAAACTATTTTAATAAGTGACATTAATTCAAAATTATTCTAATAATTAAAAAAAAAAAAACTTCAACTAAAAGAAAAAAATTTTGAAACAAGGTACTTATTAGTGGAGTTAATGCTATTTGTACCTTTTATTTGGAGTAATTCTTAGGTACTCTTAGAGCATAATAAATGATGTTCTCTCCTCTCATATTCATGGTGATGAGATATACTCATTAAATTCATGGAGGACCCCACAATGAATGTGAGAAGAAGGAGCACCATTTGATCCAAGAGTATCTAAGAATTTTTTCTCTGAAAGTTAATATATGGGAAAAAAATCTTTGCAATATTGTTTATGCTAAAATATTGTGATTGTAAAATTATTATTTTTTCTTCCTTTCTTTTTTTGAATTTTGTACAATCAATATTGTAGGGGCTCAGGCCCAAGTGACCCAAAATGGCCCAGGTGACCCTGGGCGGTTTGGGTAACCGAAGCCATTCTGGGTAACCGAGGTCCACTGTTGTTGGGCCAAGACCAGTTCACTGGTGGATGTGCTAAGGTCTAATCGCAATGATTGGGAAATGTACCACGTCGGGACTAGTGCAAACCAATGACCAAGAGAATTCAGCAAGTGGACAGGGCTAATTTAGGTCGGTAGCCGATCATAGTTAATGCCTTTGGAAAATCCATTGCCCAACACTATTTGGCGTTTGGAACAAGTTTTGAGGGAATCTTCAGAGGATATAACTGTTCTAGGGATTAGAGGTGAAAGTGGGATTGCATGAAAACCAGCGAAAGGTAATCATTTCAACCCCACTAAGAGGAGGCTATATAAGGGTCTAAAGCACACAAAGCGAGTGGTTGGAAAAATTGGGGAGTGAAAGACAGCAAGGAAAATACAGGGAAACACAAGGGAACAGAGGGAAACCAGAGGAAGGTTTTTGGTGACCACAAATATTGTACATACATCAAATCAACAACCACTAGCGGCTTCACATGCAAGCCAGGGTGGTCATAGGACTACCATAACTTGCAAAAAAAAAAAAAAAAGCATATATATATATATACTTGCCAAAAAATTATTATATGTTAAACTAACCTATTGTGACCACCCTAGTAAAAATAAAGAATGTCCTGACTTGAGAATTATAAAAAGTTAGGTTCAACAAAAATAAATATAATGCTACATTCACAATATTTTCACAATACTTTTACAACAAATCTAACGTGATAAGCTGTAACTAATTCTAATTTGAGCCAAATAATGATATTATTTTTTTACTCACATATAACAGTTTGTTGCATAAGATTTATTGTAAAAATATTGTGGACTTAGCATTACTTCAAAATTAATTTTGCCCCCAAAAATAATCCTTAATCCCTTTTATAAAATTAAAAAGAAAAAGCTTTAATAAAAACAATAAATATTAGCCCAAATAGCAACAAACATAAACCAAAAAAAATCAAGACAAGACCAAACAACATCAAGTGATCAAATTATTCAACAAAAAACCTATTATAAAAAAAAAAGATAAAAAATACTAAATATTCAAATTTGTAGCTTGTTCAACCTATTCAATAAAAATATTTTCTAATTTCATTTTCCCCTAAAAAATGGTATCAAGAAAAATATTATAGTTGTCAGTTCTCCTTGATGGTGATGACAATTATATTTTTTTTAGCTTTGTAGCTGCAACAATTGTGCTCTTCTTAGCGACTTGACTCACAATTGTAGCAAATATTTAAGTTATCGCTTTATTAGATTTTTTATTATTCAAATTTCTTAGTGACCACCTTAAAAAAAATTCCTAGAATTGCCATTGTCAACAACAATAAAATCTTAGTCCCACTACAACAAAATGTACTTTTAGTGACGAAAATTAGTGAGGAAATTTTTTTCGTCACTAAAAATATAGCTTTAGTGACGAAATATGCATTTCGTCACTAATAATGAAAAAAATTTTAACATTTAGTGACGAAAAATAAATTTCGTCACTATTGTGATCTGAAAAATAGGCGCCAGAGGAGGGAAACTTTGGCGCGATTTTAATTAATCTATAGTGACGAAATATTTCGTCACTAAAAATTTCAACTTTTAGTGACGAAATATTTCGTCACTATAGGCTTTGCAGTTACATGTTTTTAGTGACGAAATCACAATTCGTCACTAAAAGTATGCTTTAGTGACGAAATATGAATTTCGTCTCTAAAACCCTTAACAAAGTCTTGGTTCTATAGTGACGAAACTGATATTCGTCACTAAAAACATAAGAACCTGACATCTTTAGCGACGACAAAGTTAGCATTAGTGACAGAAAAATTTCGTCGCTAAAGACTAAGGAAATTAAGTCACTTTTCCATAAGAAAAAAACAAACCTGACTCTATACCAAAAGAAAGTAAGTATCTCCAAGGCTTGCTCGCTACCCAGTAAGTTCAAAACTTAAAGAAAGTTCAGTGCGACGGTTCAGAGCGAAACGGCGACGGTTCATTTCTGCGAGACGGCGACGGCGACGGTTCCTATAGGCGAGACGGCGACGGTTCAGCTTCATACGGCGGCGGTTCAGCTTCAGACGGCGACGGTTCTCTAACCCAAATCGCGACGCCGGCGACGGTTCAGCTTCAGACGGCGACGGTTCTCTAACCCAAATCGCGACGCCGGCGACGGTTCTGCTTCAGACGGCGACGATCTGCACCTATTCGTCGCGATTCTCAAATCCAGTAGCTTCGCCGGCGACGCTTCAGCTTCAGACGGCGACGATCTGCACCTATTCGCGATTCTCAAACCCAGATCGCGACACCGGTGACGCTTCAGCTTCAAACGGCGACGCTTCAGCTTCAAACGGCGACGCTTCATCTCCAGTCCGACGCGACACTTCATCTCCAGTCCCGACGCGACGCTTCAGCTCCCTATCGCCGGCGATTCAGACACCGGCCTTGATCGCGACGCTTCAGCTCCCTATCGCCGGCGACGCTTCAGTTTGCACCATCCGGCGACGCTTCCGGCGACGCTTCAGTTCGCGACGGTATTTTTTATTTTTTTTCCTTTTGAGTTAATTTTTATTGTTAATTTTTTATGTTAATTTTTCTGCTTGATGTTAATTTTTTTTTTTTGCTTTTTGTTTTTTTTTTTTCAAGAAAATAGTTTTCCTAGCTTACTGTGAATCAAAAGTTTTTAAAAAAATAATAATAAAATAGTTTTTCTTATTGTAATTCATGCATTTTCTTAATTTGGAGATCATGATGGAACTTGAAGATTTAAAACTCATGTCTGTGTTGCTGGCTTGCTGCACCTAAAATGTTTAGGTCTTTTTGTAATTGTTATGATGAAATTTCCTGAATATTTAATAGAAACAAAACTAAATTAATCATATGGGAATGGTGCACTTTGCAGGCATTCTTGAAGATTTGGGGACTTTCTTTATTGTGGTAAGAGTGAATTGATTTTAGTTCTGACAGTTTTTAAACCCAACCATCAAGCTCTTTGAAATACTAATATATGGCCAGGATTAACTGAGATACATTAACAACATGTAATGAGTTTTTTTGTACTGTTAAACAAATGCTACTAATTTTGTTGTGTTATTTATAAATTTATTTTTGGGGTAGAAACAGAAGAATATAACAATTGGTGAGGATTTTCTTCTCCCACATATTATTTAGAAAAATTTAAAAACACTTCTTAGAAATTTCGTTCAAGTAAGAGAAGTGGAGTTTGTAATTCTTGCCTAATTGGTCTAAGACTAATTTCCCATCCAAAAAAAGAAAAAAGTAAAGGAAAAAGTGATAACGTAGTGATAGCTCTCAGACTTATGAAGTAACCAAGAGATAATAAAGGTTTACAAAAGTTGCATTTCTGTTTTATTTTTTGTTCATTTCCAAGTTTAGATTTTTTGGGTTCAAAATGTTTGAGTGTGGGAATGGGATTTGAAGAACCATGGTTGTGTGGTGGCAATGGACCACTGATGTTTTCTGCGATGGTTGATGATTATTTGTATGATCTCAGTTAATTATCTTATTCTTTTCAATGACTATATGATTGTTATATGATTAGAGAATCACTTTGTGGGAAAAATTCTTATGGAGTTAGGATCACTTTTAATCCAATCTCTCTTTGGTTCTTGAGTGAACATGGGAAATTTAGATGTATGATTATGATGTTAGATTGTTAATTAGATAGTTAAAGGACTCTCCTTTGTCTTTTTTGTTTGGGTAAGCAATTCTATTTTCAAAAAGGTGGAGCTGTGTTAACTAAGCTGATAAATTGAAAGAACTAGACTTAGGTAAGCAATTCCATTGGATTTTTTCTGAAAGTTGTAAGCTTAACTTGAGCAAAGTAAATTTTAGTTGAAAACCTTATAAAACTCTATACTTGTGATGTTGGAAATTTGATTTGTGGTGGTATGCTGTGTTGGAGCAAGCGGGTGGCTTGCACGGTGTTATAAGGTGGGTTAAACTAATATTAGAAGTGTTTTTCATTTCTTGCAAATGTTAATGAGTATTGTTGATTAGATGTGATGAATAATATTTTATTTGATTTAAATACTTGTAAAACTCTATACATGTGATGTTTGTGATTGGTTTTGTGGTGGTATGTTGTGTTGGAGCAAGCGGGTGGCTTGCACGGTGTTATAAGGTGGGTTAAACTAATATTAGAAGTGTTTTTCATTTCTTGCAAATGTTAATGAGTATTGTTGATTAGATGTGATGAACAATATTTTATTTGATTTCAATATTTGTAAAACTCTATACATGTGATGTTTGTGATTGGTTTTGTGGTGGTATGTTGTGTTGGAGCAAGCGGGTGGCTTGCACGGTGTTATAAGGTGGATTAAACTAATATTGGGAGTGTTTTTCATTTCTTGCAAATGTTAATGAGTATTGTTGATTAGATGTGATGAATAATATTTTATTTGATTTCAATACTTGTGCATTCATGAATGAGATAGAACTTTATCTAAGTAGCTTATAGACTTAGATGTTAGAATACATTATGCATGAGTGACATCTTTTACTAAAGTAGCATTTACCTTATTGTAGTCAAACATGGATAAAAGTTGGATGCCAATGGCTAAGACACCTGATGGCAGATTAAGTCGTACATATATTGAAGGGGTCAATACATTTATTAATTTTGCAAGACCGATTGTGGACTTGAGTGGTAATATTCCGTGCTCGTGTATTCACTGTGTGAATTGTTATCGACAATCTCCTCAAATTGTGCGTATCCATTTGCTTCATCGTGGGATTATGCAATCTTATATTAATTGGTATAATCATGGAGAGCCTCGTGTATTGAATGAGAATATTCACGAAAATGAAATGTCGGATGGTGATCAAATGGATGGTATCGATGCCTTGGTAGGTGACCGAATTAGAGGGGAACCAAGAAATGCAACCGAAGATGAGGAGGTGTGTCATTTTGACAAACTTGAGGAAGATGCAAAGCGTGAGTTGTATCCGGGTTGCACTGATTATAGTATTTTGAAGTTTGTTATTGAGATATTGAATGTAAAGGTAATGACCAACTTGAGTAATAAGGGACTTGATATGATGCTGGAATTGCTGACAAAGGTTTTACCGAAAGATAACTTGGTTCCAAGGTCAACTTATGAAGCAAAGAAGATATTACGTGATTTGGGCATGTCATATGAACATATAGATGCATGCAAAAATGATTGTGCACTATTTTGGAAGGAAAATGAAAACCTTGATAAATGTCCGGTGTGTGAGGCGCCTAGGTACAAAGATACACGTGCCCAAGGTAAGAAGATTCCTCATAAAGTATTGCGTTACTTCCCGTTGACACCGAGACTGAGGAGATTGTACATGTCAGGCCAAAGAGCTAAGGACATGAGATGGTATATAGACAAACGAGTGGATGATGGGATAATGAGGCATCCGGCTGATAGTGAAGAGTGGAAGGAGTTTGATTTGCAACATCCTGATTTTGCCCTCGAACCTCGCAATGTAAGGTTGGGGTTGGCTACAGATGGATTTAACCCTTTTGGGAATATGAACAACAACTATAGTATGTGGCTTGTTTTGTACTTATCTTGATCTTGATATGGATATTAATGTGGTCATTTGTTGTGTTGAGTTAGTAGTAATTGTTATTGAGATGTTTTGTACTTATCTTGATCTTGATATGGATATTGATGTGGTCATTTGTTGTGTTGAGTTAGTAGTAATTGTGTTCAAATTTTGCACTTATGAATTCCTTAGTATGGATAATGGCGTAGACTATGATATGTAAAGTTAGTAGTAATTGTTTTTGAGATGTTTTGTACTTATCTTGATCTTGATATGGATATTGATGTGGTCATTTGTTGTGTTGAGTTAGTAGTAATTGTGTTCAAATTTTGCACTTATGAATTGCTTGGTATGGATAATGGCGTAGACTATGATATGTAAAGTTAGTAGTAATTGTTATTGAGATGTTTTGTACTTATCTTGAACTTGATGGTATCAATACATAGTTTCAAAAAATGCCCAAAAAGGCCAAATACACTCATAACATACCGAGGTATGAGATGGCAAGATTGGATAAAATGAGGCAAAACCAAGAGAGAATTGATGCTTTGGGATTGAAGTACATCTCAACTTCTCTAAAGGATACTGCTCAGTCCAATTGTGCAAAAGGGAAAAGAAGTAGAGCTAGTGTTGTGGTAGATGATGATTATGTACCACCTATTGGTGACGATGACAATGATGATGAGTCATCTAATTCTGTAACCCATAAGGTACAATAGATGTTCCATAGGATACAATAGATAATAATTTTATTGTTCCATGAACCTTGTAATGACTTTGTTGTTTCATTATATGTATGTTTGTTAGTTACAGATGGCACCAGGACGACTTACACGCTCGCGAGGTGAGGCATCTATTCCGGTGGTCCAATCTACGGTCCAATCTACGGAAACACCTCTTGAAGCAAATCCTCCCATCCAAAGTTCTTCGAGTGTGGAGACGGAGACTACTGGCGCATTAACTAGCACGACTGGTAATTACATAAAACATATTTAATTACAACTACACCCTGTTTTTACTATTGAGATTATATTTCACTTAATTTAGTTATAATATACATGAAATGTATAATTTCTTAACATTAATAATGTTTAAATAGGATCTGCTAGCAGAAATACCCGTGGAACAACACGTGGTATAGCAGTACGGGCACTTGTTGAAAAAAGTGGTAAGTTGCCAGTACGTATAGCTGCAGAATATGATGCTCCTGTTGGGAAGAATGCATGTAAGCTTGTTAATCAAATTGGCTTACAAGTGCGAAGTAATTTGTCCAGTTACAACGTAAAAAATTGGAAAAATGTTGATGCTGCTACTAGAGATGTGGTGCTTCAAAATATTGCGGTAAATTTACATTGATAACGTCTAACTTGTCTTTGTTATAACTAAGCATATTAAATTCAAATAATAGTATTTTTATAATACATATACACTTCATTTTACAGGATCAGTTTGAGCTACAAGGGGATTCCAACTTGGTAACGAAAACATTAAATACAAAATGTGGAAGATTATTGAGTTCCAGCTCTCACAAGTTGCACCAAGCTTATAAAAAGCTCGTACAATCTCATGGTGCTGACTATGCAAGAAGCCACCCGCCAAAGAATGCCAAACTTGAGCTGTGGACTGAACTCATTGATAGGAGATGGACCAATGAGGATTGGCTGGTAAATTATTTATACATATATTGTTATTATTCAATGTTTACTATATTATGTTGTAAACTAATTAGATTAATACTTAGATAAAGTAAATGTATACTGTTTTATTCATGATCTAATAAATATCTTGAATGTTGTTTACCAGAAAAAATCAAAAAAGAACTCTGAAAATAGAAAGAAAACTTCAGGCAAACATAGATGCGGGACAAAGGCACTTGCTGTTAGGGTTGATGAGGAGGTGCATGTTTTTTCATTTTTTTTAAACTTTAGTATATTACATGTTGTGATTAATTAAGTATATCTATCTAACACTTGAATGTTAATTATCAGACAAATAGTAATGATGGTCAAGTTCCTGAATTGGCAAAAATCTTCAAAGATGTTCATTTCAATCAAAATACAAATATGTGGATACACCATGAGGATGAAGCGACATATGTATGTATATCATTCCATCCCTATCATGTTTGTAAAGCTATAACATATGTATTATTAATATTGTGATTGTTTGTCTCTTTCTCTTTTCAAATGATAGGAAAATATTCTCAAAGTGCAAGAGGATCATTGTCAAGATCCTAATGCAATTCCCTTTACACAAGAGGAGATCTCAAACTTGGTTTTTAAGAAGAAGTCCGGTATTGTGAAAGGACTTGGCATGAGACCTTCCTCTTCTTTAGTAACCACCGCCTCATCTAATTCTTCGGTAGAGTATATTCAACGGTTAGAAAATGAGATCATTGAGCTCAAAGAGGCAAGAGCTAAGGACGAAGAGGAGCGAGCTAGGGACCAAGAGGCACGAGCTAAGCAAGAAGAGGTCCAAAAGAATATTATTAACTTTTTAAGGAGGAATGGTTATGATGACGCTCTTACCTATGGGGGTGGTTCAACTTCAAGTTAAAACATGTTTTGGTTAGTACTTTCTTTTAGCAATTGACCCACATTACATGGTGTGACTACTCTTAATGTATTGTTAGAAATGTTTCATATAACATAATTAATGTTTTTATTTTACGATTTTAATGTGGTATTGTTTTTATATTTGTGCAGATTTTTTATTGGTGGCTATTTGGAGATTTACTTTTGGCATTACTTGAAGACATATGAGGATATCTTTCGTTATTGTATATGTTGCAAACAATTACATCTTGAGTTATTGTATATGTTGCAAACATATCTTTCCTTATTGTATATGTTGCAAACAATTACATCTTGAGTTATTGTATATGTTGCAAACATATCTTTCGTTATTGTATATGTTGCAAACAATTACATCTTGAGTTATTGTATATGTTGCAAACAATTATTGTATGGAAGAAGTTTGAATTAGATACTTGTTTTATTTTTTACTTGTGAAATGTATGGATCTTTTTTTATAAATGTGCTGTTGAAATAAATGTATTATTCAAATGTGAGGTTTTAGTAATGTAATAATAGGTTACAGGTTAATATCAAAGTTATGAAAAAAATAAAAACAGAAAATAAGTTTTAGTGACGAAATATTTCGTCACTAAATGTAGCAAAATTTTGTAAGCAAAGGTTTTAGTGACGAAAATTTTCGTCACTATATGTACATGGATTTTCTTAAAAATAGTTTTAGTGACGAACTTTTTCGTCACTATATGTACCCGAAAATAGTTTTAGTGACGAAATTATTCGTCACTAAATATAATTTAATAAACTAAAATGTTTTTAGTGACGAAATATTTTCGTCACTAAATGGTGTTTTTAGTGAGGAAAACATTTAGTGACGAAAGGTTTTCGTCACTAAAAGTTTTTTTACAAAAAATCAAATCGGACTTTTAGTGACGAAATTTTTCGTCACCAAGACTTTTAGTGACGGGGTTTTAGCAACGAAATGAGTTTCGTCACTAAAAGTCCGATTTCGTCACTAAAGGTTCTTAGTGACGAAAAACTGGACTTTTAGTGACGAATTTTTTCGTCACTGAAAATACATTTTGTTGTAGTGTCCCAAAATTTTAGAGTCAGCTATGTTAAAATTAGTGTTGAATGTATTAAAAAAGACAAGTTAGATAGACCAGATTGAATAGAATCAAAACTAGACTAATTAATTTTGTATTGGAACAAAGTTTCCGATCTCAAATGATTAATGATAAACTGGATTTTTATATATATATATATATATATATATATATATATATATATATAAAAGAGTTGTGAATCAATAAAATTGAAGAAATAATTGAATATTTATTAATCAAATTATTTCGTCCGTCATAGTTGGATAGATAGATCTTTTGAAGAATTAATTAATTGAATGAAGATAAAGATAGTCTCATTCCACATGTTAATACTAACAAGAATAAAATTTATAAAAAGAGGAAAATCCACTGACTATATAAATCGTGAGAGTTTGAGTCATTCAATGAGATTATTCGTTTTTTGCTGAAACTGAAAACTTTTTACTAAAAATACTGTAGATAAATGTAAAAATTGATTGAAAAAGTACAGCGAGACCCGTGAATAATACTAAAAAGTACAGTGAGACTCATAAATAGTACCAAAAATAAACTGAATAGTAAAATAAATCGACTTTTTAATTTGGTGTCAAACGCACTGTTAATCAAACCTATAGAGCAACAAAAATTAACTTTCAACAAGAAGATAACAATGTTTAAACATAGGGTTTTAAAATAGATAAAAATATTTTTTATATATTAAAAAAAGGGGAAACATTGTTAGTATAGGCTTTGGATAGTTCTGTTTGTCGGGCGGGCTTGACAAAAGCTATTAAAGATTTGAAGACTTTTTAGGGTCAAGTATTCCTTCATTAATGTAAGTAAGCCCATTGCTCTTATCTGTAGTTGCAACAAGAATGTGTTACCACAAAAGTCTTCAAGAAGAACTTTAAATTTAAAGAGTATGGCCCAAATTCAATTCCTTCCTTTAAAAAGTCCATTATTCTCACGTACACTTAAGAGTCTTAGAGTGAACAGCATTGATTAGACTGCTCTCTAGGATAGGATAGAAGAGTACTGTAATGGAAAGCAAAACCTTTTCCTTTGCATGACTTTATTTTACAGATGTGCTACGGTCATAATATTTTTATAATAAATTATAAGTAGGTAGTTGTTATTGGTTCAAATTTGAACTTAATACTAAAATTACTTTTTTGCCCTAATAATAACAATTAGTAACAACTTACCACTTAAAATTTATTATAAAAATATTATAAAAATATTATGAACATATCATTTCTCTTTATCTTAATTAGCCTACCCGAAACTTACGACTCATGGGCCAGTATTTTGATAATAAAAAAATTGACAGGTAACATGCATATGCAATGAACTCTCATTTGCAAGTCTTATCAACGTTGGCAATTTGTTAAGCATATAAACGTTTACTCGGTCTTCTTGTAGACTTTTCTGCTTCAACTATTCATTGCCTTAGAAAACTTATCTCATTATTTGGTTGGCTTTCTGTGAGGTCTCTTTCTGGAGGAAATAATTGCCAACGTTCCATTCCATCACTTCTGTGCTCCAACTGGACTAACAACTAACAAGCTCACGCAGGGCCGGCCTAGGCCTAGGCCACTTACGCCAACGCCTGGGGGCTATTAGAGAAAGACTTCAAATTTTGAGGTAAAAATTGATATATTTATAAAAAAAAAATTAGTTTTATAACTTTTTTTCACTTTTAAGAAGTCCCAAAGTATTGAGTAATGTTAAAAATAATACAACTTTAAATACATAGATCTTACAAATAGAGTAATGCTATAATTTTATAAACTATTTTACAATATATTTACAAACTTTTGTTGTGGCCAAATTTTTACTGGTTCTCATCAGAGCCCACCGATAACATTACTTTTTTTTATTTATCTTTAACCATTCACCACATTATCAGTTTGTAAAAGTTTTTGTAAAAGAATTTGTATCTCTTGCATTTTCTCTTACAAATATATGTGTCACTAGTCGCAAGAAATAATTCAAATAAGAAAATACTAGAAATATCATTAATTTTACTTGAAAGTTTTACAAATTGATGTGATAATTAATATGATATGTAGACGTCAATAACCTATTAAATGCATTTTTAAATTATTTTTTGTAATTAATGATACATCTTTGTAAGTTTCATGTTGTAAAATTTATAATATTCCTAACATTGTTCATTCAAATACTTATTTATTATCTTCTTGAAGTGTCTCTAATTGCATTCATTTCTACATCATTTGAAAGTTCTTTTTAGTAAAATTTGTTATAATTTTAGCATTTTTCCAAAAAAAAAAAAAAACATATTACAAAATAAAATGAATAGATTTTTGTTATAAAAAAATTATGATATTAAATACTAGTTAAATATTATTTAAGTGATAACAAAAAGACGTCATTTAAATATATCTTCCTGTGCCTCTAAATTTGTTGGGCTGCCCTTGAGCTCGCGTGAGTATTCAGTTGTGACTGGGTTTGACAAAATTTGAACACATGCAACTAAATGATGAAAGAAGATCGAGAACGAATGGAATAATGGAAAGTGGAACTATGAGCGTTTGGTTCGCAAGATGTTTAATTGTAATGTAATGTTAGATGCTTGTAATATTTGATTCACGTGATCACATTACACTAATATAACATTATTATGTTTGGATCATTCATGGATCATTATTATATTTGATAACTTGTTATGAAATTTTTTTTGTGCTTATCTAATTATCTAGTTATGTATATTGAAGCCTTAAATCAGGAGGTGAGGTTCAGACTATAGATATCAAACTCCGCAAATAATGTTATTAATTATTAATATTGGGCTAACACAATTTTCGGTGCAATTTTCTACAGAAAATAGACAATACTGCGATCTGATGCTGGACCTATTGGATGAAGTCTTCTATGGTCCCCATAGTATTTATTGATTGAGGAACCAATGTCTAAAGGAATCTAAATAAGAGATGGGGGGGAAGTGGACTGGGGACCATAGATAATAGTTCATCCAATAGGTTCAGCATCAGATCGCAGTATTGGTAAACATATTGTATAGGCAAGCTCTTCCTTGAACTAGTTGCCTCTACAATTTTTCATTAAAAAGGAAAAAAAAAAAAAAGAAAAAGAAAAAGGAAAGCATGTAAATTGGTAAACAAATTACTTTCTTTCCCCTAAAAAGGATTAATCAAGAATAAATATTAGAGTGCTTTTCCAAATAATATCTTTACAAGATTTTTGTAGAGTTTACAAAAATTCAAAAACAAATATAGGTAAAATTCAACTTAATTATGAAAATTTAATATGTAGCTCATAAAAAAATATGAATCTAGCAGTATTTATTTTTATATGTGCTGATGCACATACATATAGTTATGAGCTAGTTATTATTTTATAATTAAAGGTAAAGTTAACGTTGCTTATTTGTCTTGCACAATTTCTTTTTTATTGAGGCTGCATAGCTAAATATCTAATCGTGGAATGCAGTTGGATCAACTTTTTGCTTAAAGTTATAAAAAAAAAAGAAAAGAAAAAAAAAAAGGTACAATTGTAGATTTGAAAAATGAGTTTAAAAAAAATTATAACATATAAACAAATCAACTAAACAGTTAAAAGAAAAAAAAAAAAAAAATTCAGATTCACACTTATTTTTAGTTTTATAGAGAATTAATTACTGCTGCTTTGTGGCCTTTGCCTTACTTAAGAATCTTGGGAAGATTTGAAATTTGGGACATTTACGGGGCCACTTAGTACAAAGACACCGAAGATATTTTGTCAATTTGAAACCCAAGCTCTCCAACAAGAAACTACACCCTGTCCTCTACGGCTCTATCTACCTCTCCCATATCCCACGCTCTCATATTCTTCTGATAATGATCACTTGGCTGGCCACCATTGGCAGCCACTATTTCCACTATAAATCAAGGTAAAACTTTTAGTTTTCCTTATGTTCTTGGAGCCATAACTATACTTGATCTCTATGAATAATACATTAATTAGGACTGAAGGGACTGAAGTTTCAATTGAGCTGAAACCTTTTGTGCAGGTAATATTTATAACAGGCTAGTCAGGTTTTTAGCTACTTGACCCTCCAATGGCAGGCATAACATCAAGTCTTTCAATGCTGCTCCTTCTCAGCTTCGCCTCCATTCTGCTTACTGGTCGTTCAACTTCTCAGAATGACCGAAAGGCAAATATTTCTGTCGCTGATCTCTTATTTTATTTTATTTCTTGTTGAGAGGAGGGGGGAGGGGAGTGAGCTTTCCAACTTAATTTACATTTTCATCAATTGACGTATGATATGTGTTTGATTTTTACCTTTTTAAATTGTGATTACTTTATAAAGAAAAATATAATGGTCATGTAATAGCAGATTGCAATTAGTAAAGAACAAAGTTGAATATTCAGAATGTGACAAAAGATATATTTAAGCACTACTTAAACGCCTTTATTTTCTCCCTAACCGACTTTAATGTTCTTCTTATGATATGATATATTGTGCATGCAGGCTTATATTGTGTATATGGGTAATAAGAGGGACGAGGTTTCCACATCATCCCTTTACACAAGCATGTTGCAAGATGTCATTGGCAGGTTATAAAATTTAAGTAGAATAATGGCACCACCACATACTTGCTTTATGATGCTTCAATTTCTTAGTTATAACAAGCTTTTGACAATTTTCACAATAAGTTTTTGTCATGTTATATTTAATATTAATCTCACATATAGTATTTATATGGCATATTTTTGTCATGTTTGTGATTTCACATCCTTATATTATAATTTAGGAGAAATTATACTTTACTGTTCTAAACTATGCCTCAGATTATACTATGCACCATAAATTATTCGTATGCATAGTTTGCACCTTAAATTATGACTATTGTTACACTTTGTGCCCCGACATTAATTTTACCGTTAAGTCGAATGGAAATATGAAGCATGTAACTTGCACATGTGTATTGCTTAAGTGAGACAAACAAACCAATCTTCCCTATCAATTAAAAACAATTTTTTTTTTCATCTCTCTATAATGCGTATCAGTCCCTCTCCCCAAATCAAAATCCCTACAACCCTAAATCTCCAAAGCAAAATTATCTTTGGCACCACCATTATTCCACCGGCCACTGCGATGAAATCCCTATAACTATGTTCGTGCTCTTTATAAATCTTTACAATAGGAGGTAGAATCAACGGAATCCATTGCAAAGTTGAAGATTGTTGTTGGTCACCATGCCATTAGAAGTGCTGGACGTCACGGTGATACAAAGGAACTTACAAAGTGGCATGGTGGATGTGAAAAAGCCGAGTGGGATTCACATAAGCAATTAAGATTTTTAAAAAACCCAAAACAAGATGTAGGTAATGTTCCATTTAAAATGAGATGCGTAAACCATTCAAGGACCAATTTCAATTTTCATGGCTACAACAAGCTTCAACCAGAACAGCAAGTGAACAAAGTATAGTTCCCCATAAAGGTCCAAATCCAAAATCCAATCCATGGTGGTGTTGAGAGAGAGATGAAAAAAAAAATTTAATTGATTGGGGAGAGGGGTTTTTTGGTCTTTTACGTTTGTCCCATTTAAGCAAGCCACATGCTTCATATTTTCATACATTTAACGGTGAAACTAATGTTGGGTTGCAAAGTGTAACAAAGATTATAGTTAGGAATGTAAATTGTGCATCCGAATAGTTGATGTACAAAGTATAATTTGGACATAGTTTAGGGTAATAAAGTATAATTTTCTCTAGTCTTCATATCCTTATATTAATATTATGTATAAAACTCTATTATCAAACTCGCAAAAAGTTTGAAACACTATATACCTCGGTTAAAATTTCATTTTCACCATCATTTTATGTTTTGATAAAATATTAATCTTAAACAATGTATTTTATGTATACAGGTTAATTTTTCATTTTTTTATTAGCTATTTATTATCAATTTCAATGATTTTAGTAATTTTTTATTATTAATCCATTAGATTCCAAGAGTTAATTTTTTTTTAAGCCAACCAGGTCTCAATTACATTAGAAAAAATATATGGATAAAGTTATTAACTTGTCAAAATGCACATGCTTGCTTTCAGCCATATTGGTCCAGAATCTTTACTCTATAGCTACAAAAGGAGTTTTCATGGATTTGCAGTGGAGCTAACTGAGCAAGAAGCTCAAAAAATGGCCGGTGGGTGAACCTGATCACAATTCCCCCCCCCCCCCCTCCCCACAACCCCACCCCCCCCCAAATTTTTTTTTGGAATTCATACAAAAATGATGTAAAAATGAATATGTAGGAATGGATGGAGTAGTGTCGGTGTTCCCTAACCAGAAAAAAGAGCTCCATACAACAAGGTCATGGGACTTCCTTGGCCTTCCTAAGCAAGTCGATAGACCAACAACTGAGAGCGATGCCATTATAGGAGTATTTGACACTGGAATTTGGCCAGAGTCTGAGAGCTTTAATGACAAAGGATTTGGTCCACCACCTAGCAAATGGAAGGGCAAATGCCAAGCCTCAACCAATTTCACTTGCAACAAGTATATCTTTAATATCCATCTATTACATTTTGTATTTTATTTTATAAATTACTAACGTGGCTTGTTGTAATTGGTGAATAATAAAATTGATGTTAATAGTGGAGCAAGAGCAAGTGAAAGTAATATCGTTCCAATCACAAAAAGCCATGTTAGCAACAAATGAAAAAGTTTGTGGAAAACATTGTGCCAAGCACAAAAATTTTGAGACAAAAGTACAACTAACAAATCGTGGTTAAAATTAATGCAGTAAAATCATTGGAGCAAAATATTACCATAGCGATCGATTTTTTGAAAAAGAAGATATTCGATCTCCAAGAGATTCAGAAGGCCATGGAACACATGTTGCATCAATCGCAGCTGGGAACTTAGTGAGCAAGGCCAGCGTAAAAGGCATTGGTTTGGGAACAGCACGAGGAGGGCTTCCATCAGCACGTATTGCTGTGTACAAAGTGTGTTGGTATTTTGGCTGTAATGATGCTGATATTCTTGCAGCATTCGATGATGCCATTGCTGATGGGGTTGACATAATTTCTATTTCAATTGGTGGATCTTCGGACAACTATTTTACAGATACAATTGCCATTGGTGCCTTTCATGCTATGAGAAATGGAATATTGACATCAACTTCTGCTGGTAATCGAGGTCCAGATCTAGCAACCCTCACAAGCTTCGCCCCATGGTCTCTTTCTGTGGCTGCAAGCACCATAGACCGAAAGTTCTTCACTGAGGTCCAATTAGGTAACAACAAGAAATTTGAGGTAATCAAAATAATTTATTCTACTTTTACTGTTTCACTTCCATGCCTTTCCCTTGTAAACTTTAGTTATTTCTAAGGATAAAAAAAAATTGATAAACGGCAATTGGTGAAGTATAAAGTAGAATACTTGTAGTGAGGCCTAGAGATTATTATTATTTGAAATGTTAGAAAAGATTCTATGCAAATATTTTGAAAAATAATAACATTAATAAAACACTAATACATAAGAAAAAGTTTCAATATCCCATTTTATACTTCATCAATTGCAGCCTACCACACATCTAAGTAACAATAAATTAAGTGTGCGTTTGACATTGATGAAAGTTGTAAGTTTATTTTATTATTTAGCTTATTTTTACCATTATTCATGGGCCCTACTGTATTTTTTGGCACTATTTATGGGTCTCACTGTACTATTTTAGTCAACTTTTATCTTTATTTACAGTACTTTCAACAAAATAAGTAAATCCCAAACAGACCCATAGATAGAAAAAATATAGGCACATGGTATAGGGTAATTAATGAAACATAAAGTAAAAAACTGAATGTGAGATATGGAGTTTCATTCTATTTCTAAGTACTGAGCTGAACATTTCCTTCATGTGTAAAGCCTATGGTATACAAATAAACTGCAAACTAATTTGAATAATTTCTTTGCTTCATGCGTAGGGAATTTCAATTAATACATATGACCTCAAAAATGAAACATATCCAATAATTTATGGTGGAGATGCACCAAACAAGACAACACAGTTTAGTTCGTACAACTCCAGGTAACTGAAAAAAAAAATTTTAATTAAGCTTTTACTTTTTTTGATGTATACGTACAGACAAAAGGAGCAATTTTAACCATTTGCCAGTGTTGTGTACGTAAATCTATCAAACTAGTTGGTGAAGTATTCTTTATTCTTCAGAAGAGCAGTAAACAATTGTTAAGAGTTTTACAGCTTAATTGACACTCATTAGTATTTTTTAACAGAAAAATTTAGAATTCAAATCCCTCTACCCCTAGCTACCAAATTACCGACTAAAAAAAAAGTATCAATTATGTACACATTCTAACATGGAAGTATTATAAAAGAAAAGTTTGCAGTTTAAAAAAATGGAATTTATTGGGAAAATGCAGGTATTGCTTCGAGAATACATTGGACAAAAATTTGGTGCAAGGAAAAATTGTACTTTGTGATGGTGAGAATTATGGGGTTGGGCAACTCTCGGCCGGTGCAGTTGGTACTGTGATGCGAGGCCGACGCCCCAGCTCTGACGCCTTTGCGTTTCCCTTGCCTGCAGCTTACCTTAGCTCGGAGGATGGTGCCAACATTTACTTGTACATAAATTCCACAAGGTATTAATCTAAAATACCTTAGACAATTAAGGTTCTCAAAACACATACTAATCCTAATGAAGATGCACAATTTTACAGGACCCCAACAGCGACTATTCTTAAGACCAATGACCGTAAAGATCCAACTGCCCCTTACATAGCTACCTTCTCATCTAGAGGTCCAAACCCCGCTGCACACAACATTCTCAAGGTAACTTCCTAGTAATCACTTTTTTAAATTTTGTATTATTTGATAATTTGCAGGGAGAGAAAATTTTTTTCTTTTGATATCACTTTTATTTCGCATTAATAACAACCGACTATGTCGATAGTTGTGAACAAAGTTGTATAATATGTTATGCCTCTAGAATTATTGGTATTATCTTTCTTATTGAAACCTATTTTATGTCGTTTTAGCCTGATTTAGCTGCTCCTGGAGTAGACATTCTGGCAGCATGGTCACCAATTTCCCCAATTGCCGATGTTAGTGTTGACAAGAGAGCAATTTCATATAATATAATCTCAGGGACATCAATGTCTTGCCCTCATGGTTCAGGGGCAGCTGCCTACATCAAGTCTTTCCATCCCACGTGGTCACCTGCAGCTATCAAATCTGCTCTTATGACTACTGGTAATAACTATATTCAGTTTCTAATCTTGGTAATGTTAAGGCCAAACTAATTAGTTTGTTCTAAACTTTGGTGCAGTAGTGATTTTAGTCCTTTATGTTTAGAGTTTAAGAACCAATATTGTATTTTATCATCCTTCTAATTTAAACCATAACCTCAACCAATTTATTGAATTACTTGCAGCTATCCCCATGAGTCCTGAAGAGAGCTTTGGAGCTGAATTTGCGTATGGCACAGGCAATATTAATCCATATAAGAGTGCAAATCCTGGTTTAATATATGATATTGATGCACTTGACTACATAGCTTTTTTGTGTGGACAAGAATATAGCACGAAGTTATTACAAGCTGTTACTGGAGACAATAGTAGTTGTCCCAAAGGTACATATGGTAAAGTTTCTGATCTAAACTATCCTTCTTTTGCTCTATCCACACCATCCTCAAATTCTATAAGTCATGTTTTCAATCGGACAGTCACCAATGTTGGAACATCAACTTCTACATACAAAGCTAAAGTGAGTGCTCCACCTGGACTTAGTATCAAAGTGAACCCTTGCGTTCTATCATTTACATCTCTCAAACAAAAGCTATCATTTGCACTTACAATTGAAGGAACAATAGATAGACAGATAGTTTCCGCTTCTTTAATCTGGGATGATGGAACATTTCAAGTGAGGAGCCCCATTGTTGTGTATGAAGCATTTTGACATTCTATATATGGAACATGTATTTCCAATATTAATAAAACAAAAGTCTTGCTTTTAAAAATAATAATAATGATAATAAAGCAAATGCTTTGAAGTAATATGCTCATATAGAAGGATGAAGGCAGTGATGAAATTACACCAAGAAAAATGGTTGTAAACCTTTGCTCAATTGCAATTAATTGCAGGTGTCCCTATAAAATATTGTCTTTTCGATCAAACACTTGTTGCTAATCTGTTATTCCAGGTCGACTTGATATAGTTTGAGGCCTAAGACAAATGGTTTTCCTATTTTTATTTTTATATTGTATTAAATACCATTTAAATATTATTTATTTTACTTTATATATATATATATATATATTCATTCTTGCTTTTTAATATGCAAAAATTACTAACTATATTTTTAAATTTAAGTTTTGCTAACCATGCTAATCCACTTAGTCTTATTGTGATATAATTGATTTTAATTATAATTTTATCAATATTAGTTTTAAAACATATATATCGAAGGATTCAATGTGAGATTCAATTAAACTTTCTATTCTTCTCTCATCTGTTCTTTAGTTAATTATTTCATATCCAGTTGTGTATTTCAAGTATAGATATCAAGTATTAATCTAACTTACTTCATATCCAGATGAGTATTTCAAGTATAAAAGTTTTATCCAAAAAAAAGAAAAGAAAAAGAATATAGATATCAAGTATTAATATAACTTATCAAAGACACTACTACAATTCATTCAATAATATAATCACCTAACAATCTCAATTTGCCAAAAGAAAGATGATTTTAATATATAACTTAATTAATTGTATACTAACCAAATCAATATTAATTTTATATTAAAAAACCAAATATTTTGGTTTAAACATAAAATTTAACAAAAAAGACATAAAATTTCAGTTTTTATCTTTTTAAAAAGTTTTAATTTACATTGAGCAAAGTAATACATGGTGAAGGAAAGTTGAAATTTAATTTCCAAATTTTGATTTTGGAGAGAGAGAGAGAGAGAGAGAGAGAGAGAGAGAGAGAGAGAGATTATTTGTTGTTGGTTCATGTGAGAGATTAGATGGCTAATATTGACAACTAGTCGCTAACCCGTGCTATGCACGAGAACTTACCTATTTATGAGGTAGACTAAAATAATTTTATAAAAATTTAAGAAACTGTACCATTACATGATTTGCTCTTGTATTACTTCAATTTGTATTACAATTTGATGAAGAAACCATTGCTTGAACATGCAATGGCTTACAAAAAATTTGTCAGACAACCGAAAATTTGTCTCAAAATTTTAGATATTAAAATTTCTAAAAGACCAAAAAATATTAAAGAATCAGATGATTCACTACTTAGAAATTATTGAAACAAAACAAAATATATGACTAAATAATAAAGAAATATAAAAAAAAGATGAGTTACTGTTAGGACATATATGGATATTGTTAGAGACATATGTTATGTAAATTGGCTAATCTTTTGACAAAACACATTTTACTTGTAATTTGGTAGATCTAGAACAGGTTTAGTACTTCAAGGAACAAGAGTTCAAATCAAGTGTTAAAGTCACACAAGTCTGTCCAAGAAACAAGTGAAGAAGTATTGTTCATTAAAGCTTGACAGATATCTCGATAGATCATATCTATCGAGATTTAATGGTAATGCTCAATAGCAGCTCAACAGAAGCTGCATCTGTCAAGAACTATGAAATTTAGATTTTTAGATCTGAATTCACACATATCCAAGTGTATTTGTGTAGGGTTTCTCACAACCCTAGACATATATAAGGATTATTTTAAGGGTCATCTCAAGGGATGCAAGGTGATTATTCATGTATATTGTGACCGGAGACAATTTGCCCTAGTTCATCATATTCTTTGTAGAAACTACTGCATCTTTGCGTCAAGAGTTTTGTTACCAAGGAGCTTCTTGATCTTCATCGTTGGATGAACTGAAGAACTTTACAGCTAACATTTTTCTCAAATTGGTGTGTTAGTCTTGTATTTGGATCCATGCATCGATTGGTTAGTCACGTACTATGAGCCATGCATTGAAAGGAGAGATTGTCACTACATCACAAGTTCAATTGGGTATTGGATTAAGGGTTCAACTGTAGGTTGGTATTAGGTACTGAGATTTCTTTCACTTGTAACCACTTGTTTTGATGATAGTAGATTCTCAAGTGTGGTGACTTTAAATTCACCTAGTGGGGTTTTGCCTTGGTGGTTTTCCCTATTCGTAAACAAATCACCTTTGTCAAATTTATTTTCCGCTGCATTTAACTTAGTAGGTGATTTGTTTGTGCTACCACACTTATTGCATGTAATTAAATCTAATTAATTAATTTAGCTAATTAATTGATTAATTTACCAAATGGGTCAATACATTTTAGGCCTATCAAGTGGTATCAGAGCCAAGGTCATGGATTCAAGTCACGAGAATGTCATTGTGAGGGAGGGATTGTTGGGGGGACCATAATTTGACTTCCTACAAACATTCTAAAAATAGACCCGCATGGTGTGATGTCGAATGCCATAAAATGTTTGAGTATATCTTCCTTATCACCAATTGGTTTTGAGGTGGAATGACGCAACTCACAGTCTGACAAGTGGTATTAAAGCGAGCACACTTTGATTAGCGTTACTCTTTGCTATGTGACCTATTGGCCCCTGTTTGTCTTGGATAGAGGACAGTCTTTTATTATACCCCCGTTATTTGATAGTACTAACTATGCATACTAGAAAGTTTGCATGAGAACTTTCTTACAGCCTTTAGATGAGAATGTGTGACAAGCTGTGGAAATTGGCTGGATGAAGCCAAAGGAAGCGGCAGCTGATTGGGATGATGCCAATATCAAAATGGCAAACTTCAAAAGTAGAGCATTGGATGCTTTATTCAGTGCGGTCACTAATGAGGAGTTCAAAAAAATATCCTCTACTGAAACTGCTAAGGAAGCATGGACCATCTTTTAGACAACTTACAAAGGGAAAAAGGCTATCAAGGATTCAAAGTTTCAAAGGCTTACTATGAGCTTTGAAGAGATTAAGATGGAGGAGGATGAGTTGTTTGAAGAGTTCTATGCCAAGCTGAAGGACATAGTCAACTCTGCTTTAATCTTGGGCAAACTATTTCTGAACCCAAGGTTGTAAGAAAGGTGCTTAGACTTTTGCCTGAGAGATTTCATGCCAAGATCATTACCATTGAAGAATTAAAAGACATTGACAAAATTCCTTTGACGGAGCTAGTTGGCAACTTGCAAACCTATTGTTGGGTTTGACTAAGATCAGGAAACCAAGCAAAAGTAAGAGTGTGGCACTGAAGGCTAAAAGCAATGAGACCGATGAGTCTTTTGATGATGAAGATTCCAAGATGAAATCCTACATCACTAGGCAATTCAGGAAGTTTATAAAGAATGCCAATGTGAAGGGATTCGACAAGGATTGAAAGCAATTCAATTCTTCACAATTCTAGAGCCAAGATAGAGGAAAGAAGGATGCTAAAGATGGCGGTCAGTATGCTGTTCCCTCCAAAATAAAGTGCTTCAAATGTCAAGGTTTTGGACACATAAAATAAGAATGTCCAACATATCTCAAGACAATTGGAAAAAATAAGGCTCTTGTTGCTACCTTGAGTGACACCAAGCCTAAGGATGAGTCAGATGACAATGATGACGAAGGGATCTTGAATGTCTTCATTGCCACAGTGAATCCTATTGAGGGCATTTTCGAATAGGTAGATTAAGAAGAGGACTTGGTGGAGTTTAAGTTTGAGAAAATGCATCTATACAGCCTATGCTAAGTTGTACAAGGTTTCTGAGAAGCATAAGAAACTTTATAGGCTGGCCACAAAGAAGCTGAGTGATGTGGAGCTAGATCAAGAAGAGCTCTCTTCAAAGGTTGATCAAGCAAATCAAACCATTAGAGCTTTGCGGTTCGAAAACAACTTCCTTGCTGAAAAGACAAAGAAGCTTAAGGCAGAACTGTTTCAGGTTAAAGCTCAATTGGAAAGAACTTTTAATGCAAAGCTTGATGAGATGCTAAGCTCTCAGAAATCTTCTTCTTATAGAACTGGTTTAGGGTATGATTTCTCTTCTCCTAATATTGCCTCTTCCAGTACTACTGTGTTTGTTTCACCTGCTAATAATGTTAATTCTAAGAACAATGAATGTAAAACTGATATAGCTAATGAGAACGTAGACAATGGAAAATCTATCCTAGGAGCACCCTCTAAGGTTGATAAGAAAGAGACTAGAAACCCTCGGACTAAGAAGGTTAATAACAAAAAGTCTCAACCGAAAATGTCGAATCTCTGTCATCACTATAGAGCTTTGGGGCATACTCGTCCAAATTGTTATAAGTGATTAGTCACTCAACAAAGCAATAATATGCTCTTGTTTGAAAACCAATATCAGTTTCCATTCTCTTTTGCTCATTTTGGAGATCTTCTCAAGGCCCTAATGTTCTTTTTGAACTTGAACGGTTTCAACTCTTTCCCTTCACCACCGGATCAAAGGTTCGCTCAAAGGAAATGTTCTTCCAAGGTGTGGAAGGAAAAAGGCTCAAAATGATTTATTCACTCTCTCTCCTCTTATGGTTATGCATTACTTGTGTGTTTTGCTTTCTTGTTTTTGAGTCAGTCTAGTTTATGTTTTGCTTTGTTTAACATGTTTTTTTTTTTTTTTTCATAAAAATAAAAAAAATACAAAAATAGTGTGTATTTTGTGTACATTAGTACTTATGTACCATGAATGGCCATTGAAACAAAGTTTTCTAAACTTTGTATCTCTTATAGCTTAGATGAGCATCTCAATGCACAACTAAGAAAGTAAGATTTATGGCTCGTGTTTGTGATGAGTACGATTAAGTAATTTCTTATACTTAACACTCATCACTCTTTTTGACGAAAGGACTAAAAAATCCTAAGAGAAATGCATTAATAACCATCTCACCACTAAAGCCCGCCAATCATGTATAATATCTGTGTGCTTTGGCATGACAAAACTATGATGTTTTTGGCTTACATAATTGGGTATTTCTTCTCTCGCTATATATATGCCCATGCATGATATGTTTAAAAAGTAAATATACAAAGAAAAATAAAAGAAAAAATAATCAAAATGCTTTTAAATATGATTATAAGTGTGTTTCTAGGAGATGTGAGAGTTATAATATGTACATCGAAGGTGATAGTCCCCATCAAGTAGTTATGATTGTTTGTGAATGAAATTAATTTTCTCATATCTCAAATCGTCATAATATGAGATGCTTATATACTCTTGCTATGTTTTCACACATAACACGTAAATTCTTCGCTACTTTTGATACATATGCAGGTACAATGTGATTTGACCATCACAAACAAAGAATACATGTGTTAATGTATACTCACTAAACTGTCTTAACTTGTTTTTGAAATATAAATTTGGTTAGACTTGTTTAGTGTGTGTGTGTGTGTGTGTGTTCGTGTGCGAGTTCTGGATCTTGAATGCTTTGCATATATGTTAAGAGATGTTTTGAGAGCTTAATATGCTGATTGGATCTTTTGTTTGAGTTGCTTGCTTGTTGCATTCATCTTTATGTTTTTTTTCCCTCTTTGAAAAACTCCTTTTCTTCAAGCTCGACAGCTTTCTTAACAGATCTCGAAAGATCCTCTTCTACCGAGCTTTCTTAACGCAATCTCGACAGCTTCTCGATCCATGGAGCAAATTTTCTTTAGCTCTCTAACTGGTCGATAAATCCTCGACAACTTCTCGATCCATCAAAACATTTTTATCGTCGACAGAATCTCGACAGCACCTCGACAGATTACATCTATTGAGATTTAGTGCTCGATCGATCTCGACAGATACTTGGATCCATCGAGCTATGATTTCTTTAAATACCTAAGACATGAAATCAGATCTCATTTTCTTATCTCTTTCTCAACGAAAACACTTTTCTCTCGCCCCGAACATTTCTCCCTCACTCAAATCTCTCTACCCTATACATTTTCGGCCTTTACCAAGATCAAATCACTTGGTAAGTGTCCTAAAAGCTTCATTTTTCATTTTTCATGCATTTTAGACCTAGGTTTTGGGGTTTTTAAAATTGTTTGGGATTTTTGAGTATTTTGTGATATTCTTGGGTTGGGTGTTATTGATTTGATATTGTATGCTCATGCATTTCATATTCCTTACATTTTAACAATGTTTCATGCATTTAGATGTATGGTTGATTATTGTTGATGTGTGCTGGTAGGTTTGAATTGGGTTTTACCCATGATGTATTTATGTTTGCACGTCACATGTTCATGCATATTTCATGCATACGTCACATGTTCTGGCTGTGATGTGTTTCATATTTCTTCTCTCTCTCTCTCTCTCTCTCTCTCTCTCTTAGATAGACTGCGCTATGGCACCTAAACAGCACAAATCTACCTCGGCTCAGAACCCTTTTCGTGGTTCTGGGTCTTCTTCTTCTTCTTCTGCTCTTCCCCCCTCTTCACGTTAGGTTCCATGATGAGAAGGCCCAAAAGGACCTCTCAAAGAACTTTCAGCGATGTGGCGTTCATTCGCAACACCAAGTCATTCTATCTGACTTTTCCAACGCTTCTCTCCCTACCGTTATTCGGACTTGGGGTTGAGCTTCTCTCTATGAGAGTCCTTTGAGATGTCCTGTTGTGATTATACAGGAGTTTTACTCCAATATACGTTGCAGCGATACTTCTATGCCTCTGTTTTCTATGTTCATTCGAGGTACACATATCGTAGTTACCCTAGATCTTATATCCGAGGTACTGCATACACCTAGGGTAGTGCATCCTGACTACCCTAGTTGTGATCGTCTCCGGACTGTGTCTAGAGACGAACTGTGAGACTCCTTCCATATGGGGTAGTAAGCTAAACACCCCATGCTCAGGCTTTGCAAAAGGTTTGAGGTTCTTTAATATGGTGATGACATTTACTCTTACTCCACTGTCTCACCATAACTCTATCACTGAGCCTCGTGCTCGTTTCCTTCTTGCTCTAATGGAGGATTTCTCTATAGACTTCCCTGCTCACTTCATCACATCGGTCATCGATGTTTATCAGGATACAGCTACATGTGATAAGCTCATCTTTCCTTTTGCTATCATGTGTATCCTTCGACACTTTTCCATTGAGATTCCTAATACCCCTACTTCCATCCCTATTATGGGTGCCATTAACGCTGGTACTATTCGACGAAGTAAGACTCAGCTTTAACCAAAGAGGTTGCGTTTGGTGACTACCGATCCTGTAACTCCTGATGATCCTTCCACCTCCGCTCTTTCTTCCTCGTCCGGTGATGTGATCTTGGAGGCCATCATGGCGTAGTTTCAGCGCATGGATGCTCGCCTTGACACTCTCTCTACTGACTTGTGTCAGGTGAACACTCATGTCGGTCGTCTAACACGACGATAGGCTTGCCTTGGTAGTTTTGTTGCTTCTTCTCAATCTCCCTCTCTAGAGGCTTCGACAGATGAGGATGGTGATGAGGATGCTAGCTCTTCTGATGATGTCGAGATGATGCCCTCTTAGTGACTTGCCCTTTGTTATTTGTAATAAAAAAGGGGAGTAGTTTTGGATGAGAGTAGTCTTGTACTTAGGAGGAGAGTTAGTATATGACATTTTTGTTAGAGGGAGTGTCTATATTTGAGGGATGTCGTGAGGATTTTATGTACTTTTTTTTCTTTATCTGTAGTTACATTATCCTCTTGTACATTGGTCTTGTGACCATTTATTTATGACATATATTGTATTTATTTTCATTTATATATATGATGATGTATGTTGTGATGAGTTTCGTTTAAAGTGCTTTAGAAAGGTAGGTTGTGAAAATCTATCATGCCATGAACTCTCTTCTTGCAAACTTTTTCAAGAATTTGTTTTAGAGTTAGATTTTATTGTATTCAAAAAGTGGTTATAAGTTTAGTAATTTAAGACTTCTTTTATAATGTGTTTGTTGTAGTTTTGTCATAGATTGCTTAAGGGGGAGATTGTTAGGACATATGTAGATATTGTTATAGACATATGTTATGTAAATTGGCTAATCCTTTGACAAAATGTACTTTACTTGTAATTGGGTAGATTTAGGATGGGTATAGTACTTCAAGGAACAAGAGTTTAAGTCAAGTGTTAAAACCATATAAATCTGTCCAAGAAACAGATGAAAAAGTGTTATTCATAAAGCTCGACAAATATCTTGATAGATAATATCTATTAAGGTATATGATGATGCTTGATAGTAGTTCAATAAAAGCTGTATCTGTCAAGAACTGCGAAATTCAGATTTCCAGATTTGAATTCACGCATATCCAAGTGTATTTGTGTAGGATTTCTTTTTTCACAACCCTAGACATATATAAGGATTATTTTAAGGGTTGTCTCAAGGGATGCAATGTGATTATTCATGCATATTGTGACCAGAGACAATTTTTCCTAATTCATCATATTCTTTGTAAAAGCTATTGCGTCTTTGCGCCAAGGGTTTTATAATCAAGAAGTTTCTTGATTTTTATCGTTGGATGAACTGAAGAACTTTGCAGCCAACATCTTTCTTAAGTTGGTGTGTTAGTCACATACTTGGATCTATGCATCGATTGGTTAGTCACGTACTGAGAGTCGTGCATTGAAAGGAGAGATTGTCACTACATCTCAAATCCAATTGGGTATTGGGGTAAGGGTTCAACTGTAAGTTGGTATTAGGTACTGAGATTCCTTTTACTTGTAACCACATGTTTTGATAATAGTAGATTCTTGTGGTACTGAGATTCCTAATACTTGTAACCACTTGTAATCACTCTTTATTAAGTTTAGATTAAGCAAATAATTTTGTTTAAAAAAAATGATAATGATGAATTTGAGTTTAAGTTGGACTTGTTAGAGAGATAGAGTTTCACTCCTTATTAAGTTTAGAGAGATAGAATTTCACTCCTGATTAAGTTTGGATTAAACAAAAATAATTTTGTTTTAAAAAAATGATAATGATGAGTTTGAATTTAAGTTTAAGTTGGACTTGTTAAAAAGATAGAGTTTCACTTCTCGTTAAGTTTGAACTAAACAAAAATAATTTTATTTAAATAAAATGATAATTTTAATTAAATATTGTGCTGACATGTAGAAAATTGTGAGAGTATTATAGGTTTTGGTTTTATATATATATATATACACACACACACTACTATTTATGACAAATACTTTTAAAAAATTAAAATCTTAAATCCTAATGGAAAATTGATCTTCAATGATAATTTTGTATACTCATTTACTACTACTATTTTTTCTTAAACAATCTAAGATTTCAAATGAGTTGAATTTCAATGATCTCACAAATTTAGGATCTTCTAGTTGAAGTGAGAGAGTTTGAAGTGGGAGAGCTCACTTAAAAAATAAAATTAATTAAAAAATTTTGGGGCATATATTTCTTTATAATAAAAGCGGCAATGTCTCTACAATGCTTTCGCACTGTGCATCCAAAGTATTGGCACTGTGCAACACTGTAGCTGCAACAATACTTTGGTTTAGTGAGTCTTTTTTTTTTTTTTTTAGTAATCGGTTTGTGTTTTTTTTTTTTCCTTTTAAATATATTGTCATACAGACAAAATAAATTTCACAATATTTTCACAATTATGGACGTGTCAATTTCTTACAAGTCGAAATAAAATAATAAAATATGATTTTTTTTTTCAGTAATCAGTTTGTGTTTTTTTTTTTCTTCTAAATATTGATGTAAGCTAACATTTATATTGTTATACTGACACAATAAATTTCACAATATTTTCACAATTATTGATGTGTCAATTTCTTACAAGTCGAAATAAAATAATAAAATATGAGATTGTAACCAACCACAACTGAAAATAAATGTTTTAAAAAAATGTTACAACACTTATTGTTATCAATTCATAACCAAATTTTCTATAACATTTTTCATATAGTTCACATATCTTAGTAGGTCATAAAGTTACCAATTCATAATATAATTCAATTGAGAAAGTAGTATATAAATTTTGTTCATAAGCTTGCCAATTTTAATAAGAAAACTCCAAACCATTGGAAAGAATTCAATATATTAAACAGAGAGTATGGGAGAAGATAGTGCCGATTAGAAATAGGATGAAAAAAAAAAAAAAACTGAAGGAATATTGTGGATTTGCAGTTTGAGGGATTTAACATTATTTGAATTATTATTACACAACTTTGTGAAGGTGAAGAGTGGAACAAATGAATAGGGATTTTTTTTTTTTTTTTTTTTTTCAGAAAGTTGCAATTTATTTTTATGTGGGTTTTTTTTTTTTTTTTTTTCTCATATATAGGAGCGTGGGGTATTTTATTTTTATAGAGCATGGGCATAGGCAAAGCCCGAGGGGGGGGGGGGCAGGGAGGTCATGGCCCCCTGAGTTATGAAAAAAATCCAAGAATAATAGTACTAGAATAAATAAAAAATTATTAGGAAGAAACTTTGTTACCTCCCCTCCCCTCCCCTCTCCTAGTGCTTAACTTGTCTTCTTTTAGAGTAGTGGTCTTAAGTTTTCTCAATAGGCTTAAAAATAAATAAATTTATTTCATGCGACAATAGGTTTAGCTTCATGGTTCTCCACCGTAATTTTTTTTTTTTTTTAAAGTTGAGATAGAATTCTTCGTGAAGCCTAATTGAAGTACATCAATATAAAGCTTTCTTCAGGAGACTTGAATCTCAACTTTTGTCCTCTCCCACACCCTATAAGTACTTATACTTGTAAAGTGACTATCACGCCAATGGTGTGTTGTAGTTATCCAATGTAATTTAGATGTCATTGTACCATGGACTCCAAAAATGCTCAGGGAAAACTTTATATATTTATTTTTAAAAACCAGCTTAGTGGAAAGTCAGCAGTAGAATCTTAATCATCAATAAATATTAAACGCTAGTTATGGAGAAGAAAATTCTACCCTCTTTGATTTTAAAGTAATGCTACAAACAAATTATTCTGCAATATTTTTACTAAGTGTTGATGTGGTCAACCTTTAATTGGATTTTATCTAGACAATTAATATTATTTTTTTTCATGTACCAATAATCACTCAACACATTAGCGGTTTGCAAAAAATAATTGTAAAATAATTTGTATCTCTAGCATTATTCTTGATTATTTAATGCTTTACTTTGGCTCACTTCCACTTCCTGGGGAAATTATCTCAGGGAATGAGATAAATTCTATGGACTTTAATTTACACCCTTCAATAAGAATATGATACATCATCATATTATTAAAACATAAATACATATAATCATGCTGGATAACATCTCAATAAACACCACATTTCAAGTTTTGATTAAAATATTGATGGGGTGTTAATAAGTGTGGTAAGATGTATTAAATTTTAAATAAAAGTCTAATGAGATAATCTCTTATTGGATTATGTAAAATATAATATTTATATCATTTTTACCAAATTCTGACTATTGTTAATATTCTACCCTCTTTGATTTTAGTGCTTTACTAGATCATAAATGCCACTACTTTTTGTCGAAAATTATACCCTCTTTGATTTTAATGCTTTACTTTGGCTCACTTCTGCTTCCAAGGAAAATTATAAGGGGCGAGGTAAATTAATACACAGTAATTTTTTTTTTTTTGGATAGGATAAATACACGGTAATTTATGTTTTAGATATAAAGTTTTGTTCAAAAAATACACACTGTACTTGATCTTTCATATGTAAAGTTTTGTTAAAAAAAATACACGGTACTTTATCTTAAGTTTCATAAAATTAAAAAAAAAAATACACAGTACTTGATCTCTACGATATAAAGTTTTGTTAAATATAAACTTTGCTAAAAAAATACACGGTACTTTAGTTTTCGATGTAAAGTTTTGTTAAAAATCTGCTCCACAAGCTCTTGCAACAAGACTGGTGTGAAGAATGTAAGGCAGAGTCTGAAACAACGGGCCATTAATTCTGGAGATGTCCAAGAGCGCAGGAGGTGTGGCAACACACAAAGCTACACTTCTCTTTTGCCCCACATACTATCTCGTCCTTCTTTGATTTGATGTGGAACCTGATGTTGTTGGGCAAGTATGCTGAAGAAAAAGTGGCAATGGTGGTTACCGTAGCTTGGGCATTATGGGTGAACAGAAATGAAGCTCGAAATGGGAAAAGAAAAAAGAAAGGACAGGATATCGTGCAGTGGACGTCTCAGTACCTTGCGGAATATTGGGCGGCGAATGAGTGTCAGAGAGTCACAAGTCCAGCAAGTCAGGTGGTTATATGGACTCCTCCGACGGGGTAATGATACAAAGTCAATGTGGATGGGGCGGTTTTCAAAATGCAGAAGACAGCAGGAGTAGGGGTTGTGATTCAAGACTCAAACGAAATGATTATAGCAGCTCTGAGTAAGAAAATCAACTCACCTTTGGGGGCGTTAGAGGTTGAAGCGAAGACTTTTGAAGCTGGAATCAGTTTTGCAATGGATGTGGGGATTTCTGATTTTACTATTGAAGGGGACTCCTTGGTGATATACAATTCTTTGAGTGGTCAGTCTGATCCTCCTGCTCCAGTGGCTCATGTTCTATCAGGTATAATTGGGAAGTATAGGGCTTCCTCACATATTGATTTCTCACATATTAGAAGACAAAGTTGTAGTGCCAATGGGCCCGAAGTACACACAGTGGGCCGGCCCAAAAGCTCTCACCATGAAAGAAGCCCAACCCCACATCTTGAATGGTCCAAGGACGTAATCAGTCTAACCTATAAAGTCACGTGATAAAAAGGGGTGTCATGCATGACCAAAACACCAAGAAATATGACGTCCGAGGACAACCTAGTCCTCGGCAACGTGTTGCCGAGGACGATGTGAATGATCTAGTAGTTCAACAGTGCCCATGTTGAAGACCTTTGACGCTGGAGTTAAGAAAACGAGGGTAAAGAATAAAGGGGAGGGGTAGGCGAATATCAAGGAAAAAGCTGCTACCACCGCATTTAAGGCTCTGCACCTGCTTCTCTGGCCGCATTAATGAGGAAGTGACGCCTGAACACTGGAATTCAACCAAACTCTTATCGTCAGAGGCTTTAGTGAGAAGGATGGATGGGACAAGTATCCAAAAGGAGGATTTAGACCCTACGTGGAAGCAAGAAGAAGGGGAGGCAGGCCTATAAAAGAGGAAAGAGGAAGAAAGAGGGGGGGATACTGGAAAGGGGGAGAAAAAGTTAGAGAAAGAAAGAGAGAGAGAGAGAATTTGTAAAAGAGGCATGAAGAATTATCCTCGGCACCAATGTATACAACTTAATATCACATCTTTGTATAAGATCAGTGCATGAATTACATGATTCAATCCAACCTTTGTGTTATCTATCGTCTCGAAAACCTAGATTAGACATCCACTCTCTATAAATTTATTGTTCAGGGCTCATTGGGCAGGTCCGTTGGTCTAACTTTGGGCTAGTTTGATTTGTGGCCCTACAAAAGTAATAAGCCAGCTCATTTACTAGCAAATATATGTTAGGTATTGATGACTATATGACCTGGATGGAAGAGAATTCTTGCTTTTTAGAGCAAGTTCTTCTTCATGATGTATTGTGTATTGTGTGATTTTCTCTAATAAAGTTTACAGTTTCCTATCAAAAAAAAAAAAAAAATATATATATATATATATATACACACACACACACTCTTGTTAAAAAAAATAGCTTGACAGTTTTTACATTTTTTATTAGGGGTAATTATCATATTATATATGGGCTGAATCACAGTTGTGGATGGAACAAACTCAACAAAGCACTGGAAGCTAGGAGAAGATTCTAAAAAAAAAAAAAACTCAACAAAGCACTGATTTTATAATAATGTAACTTACATTCAACACTTTTATTTTTTTAAAAAAAATTGGATTCAATTAAAACTTACATTCAATTAAAACTTAAAATGATTAAAATCAATTTTAGATTTTATTTGTATCACAAAAAAAAAAAAAAAAGGATAGAAATCATTTAATTTTTAAAGTACATAAAGATTTACATTAATTAAAAGAGACATTAATTTTAAAAATTTTTATAATTATGTCATAAAAATTTAATCTCATTTGTATAAGAATTTCAATCAACCACAAAGTTATAGGGTAGCTATTTTACATATAAATATCTATTTTACTATAATATTTTTTTAGTACCTATTTGCTAAAGTTAATATATCCACTTACTAAAAAGTAAAAACTTCTAAAAATGATAATGAATATTATCACCTTCCAAAAATAAACAATTGAGTTTTGCTAAGGAAAAAAAAAATATAACATAAGTCATGTGTCATTGAATTTTCCATTAGATAAATTATAAGTTTCGAAAATTTAACACCTTATATCATCATTCTAACTTTCCAAAAATTACTACTATCTAAAACTCAAAATATGTGAATTTTTATTTTGAGATGATAAAATTTAGTGGGAGTATTTTAAATATTACACAATAAAATATTTTAAGAATCATAAGCTTTCATTAGGGTTTAGCTGAAAGAAAAACAATATGACATATTTGCTATTTACCAAAATATTAAGGGAAAATTTGCTTAAATTTAAAGTTTAAAAATGAATTGTAAACTACCCCAAACATAAAGGATGAAAAGTGTTTTTATCCTAAGTTTTTGTTTTGTTTTTGTGTGTAAAATTATGTGGTTTTACTTAAAAAATTTTCGCAAAAACAATATTACAAAAAGTCAACTCAAGAAAATCGTATGTGAAATAGTGAATTTTGGTTTAACAAAACTGATTGAACGAACAAAAAATTTCTAAAAACACAACACAATGACACAATATTTTTACAATACCTTTATAATTTTGTTATATTTTATTTTGACTTGTAAAAAACAGCTCAATAGTTTTGAAAAATATTGTGACGAAAGCAAGATGTCTTAACATTTTCAAAAGAAAAATGTTATGTCCACAATATTTTTACAATAAATCATAAGTAGTAGGTTGTTACAGATTATTATTGGTGGGCAAAAAAATTGTTTCATTGATAGGTTTAATTTGGAACCAAAAATAATTTACCACCTATGATTTGTTATGAAAGTATTGTGAAAAATATTGTGGATATAACATTTCTTTTTTCACTATACCTTTATTTTTAGTTGTGGTTGGTTCTAGTATGATATTTTATCATTTTATTTCGACCTATAAGAAATTAACAACTCAAAAATTGTGAAAATATTATGTCAATTTGTTGTTTAATATTTTATTATAATGTAAAACTGCACGAATTAGACAAACCAAAAATAATGTAGCAAATATACTACAACTTTACGCATTCACAAAAAAAAAAAAAAAAAAAAAAAAAGAGCGAACAACAAAACAGTAAAAATTAAACAAACCAAAACTACTATAGTGAAGCAATGGTAGCTTTTCCCATTCACTTTTTTTCCACAAAGGATTTGGATTAATCAACCCCACCCCTATAGCCCAAGTACATATCCTCCTTGAGAGTTATTCTAGACCCATTCCCGTAATAGCCTTGTTTGATACAGGCGCAGCAGCAACAATTCTCCATCCCAAGATATTACCTAAACAATTTTGGCTACTCCATCATCAGATGTTCAAAACAGCAAATGGAGAAACATTTTTTATTACCTTGAAAAGTAAGCCTATCCTCATCAGGATCCTTCCAACCCTTACCATTAAATACCAAGTCCTTGGCTCCCCTCTCACAAGCAGAGACCTTCTTATAAGATTTGATCTCTTTCATCAAATACCTAGCCTCAAATGGTCATCAAAATGGGCTTTTGCATAAACATCTTCTCACTTGGACCCAAGTACCCCATTTATTCACAGTAGACCCGTTTGACTCTTTGAGACTTTAGATTATTAAAGAATGTTGTGCGACTATCCATTCTGAATTCCTCCTTAAAAATCCAAATCCTTTGTGGAAAAATCCATCTTTCTTTATAAACCTACCCTCCAAAAAAAATGAAGACGTTAACCCCACAAAAGCCAGTCACAGAGAAATGAATCATGAACATTTGACCTTAGCTAAGCAAGAGTTATCCACTCTTCTTTCAAAAGGCCTCATTGAACCTATAGCTTCTCCATGGGCGTGTGAAGCTTTCTATGTCAATAAACATGCTGAGCAAGTTCATGGAAAACTCAGATTGGTAATCAATTTCCAAGATTTTAATCATTTCCTTGCAGATGACAAGTTTCCTTTGCCAAACAAAAGTGCCATTTTCCAACATCTTTCCAATGCTAGGATATTTTCAAAATTTGATCTCAAAGCAAGATTTTGGCAATTAGGAATCCATCCAGAAGAAAGGTACAAGACAGCGTTTTGCATTCCGGACTACCATTATCAATGGATTGTTATGCCTTTTGGTCTTAAAAATGCTCCATCCCAATTCCAAAAAGCAATGGTAACGCTGTTCTAGCCACTTTTGACAAATGCATTAATCTATGTTGATGATATTCTTTTATTTTCAAAGGATGCAGAATCCCATGAAAAATTGCTTACTGAGTTCTACAAATTAGTAAAAGCTCAAGGGATAATGCTTTCAGAAAAGAAAATGATCATAGAAGCATCTTTTATAGATTTCTTGAGAGTAAACATTTCAGATGGAAAATATACTTTGCAGCCTCACATCGCGGTTTCTCTTGGAGAGTTTCCAGATAAGCTCACATGTACCAAACAGACAACAACTTCTTAGAGTTGTAAACTACAAGTCAGATTTCATTCGAAAAATCTCCAGTTATAGGAACTGTTTAGCTCAATTGCTGAAAAAATCACCTCCAGATTGGAATCCAATTCATACAGAACCAGTCCAACAATTGAAAAGGTTAGCAGAAAAGCTTCCCCTTTTGCAGATTTCAGGACCAGGCAAATGAATCCTGCAAACAGATGCAAGTGATGAATATTAGGCAGCAACTCTCTTTGAAGAAGTTGATAGCAAGAGAAGTATTTGTGGTTATAAAAGTGGTGTATTCAAGCCTTCAGAGCTTCATTATCATTCTACTTTCAAGGAAATTTTGGCAGTTAAACATGGTATTGAAAAATTTCAGTTTCACCTTCTTGGGCATAATTCTCTTGTAGAAATGGACATGTCCTTCTTTCCTAAAATGCTCCAGTTCAATAGAAAAATGCTTCTACATCCTCAGCTACTCAGATAGTTAAACTGGTTTTCACAGTGGTTTTTTCAAGTCAAACACATCAAAGGTAAAGATAATCTTATCACTAATTACCTTTCTCAAAAACCTCCAGTTCTTACCACCACAATCATTCCTCCACCTTTATGTGTATATCCAATCACAAATCCATCCTTATCCTCAGGCTCTTTTTCAGCCCCTGACTCTTGAAGCTAGATTTAAAAGAATCATTAGAGTCCTCCATGACTACTTTAAAGAACATCGGCGTCATTTCCTTGCTATTTTTCCAGACATAAATGAACCATGGAAAACTCCTTTTTCCTTTTGGATAACCAATTGGACAGTTGTACATTATCTCTACATGTGGTACTTACTCAATGAGTATTACTTATGTCTCTATTTTGAACCAGAATTTTACTCATATATTTTCCCTCATGAAAATAAATATTTTACCAAGTTGTAGTTTGAAATCTTGAAAAATGATGCTCATAATGGTCAATGGTCCAAACATCCCAAAATAGAGCACCCACTATTTGGCCAAAATATTACTTCTGCCTGTTTGGTTGTTAAGCTCAATTCCAAAAATAATGTGCACGCAGAAGGAATCCTTCACCCTGCAGACATGCATTGGGTAACTAATGCTAATGGTACTCTTCATAAACATATGGACGTGTTTTGGATATCTTGACAATATTCCCTCACAATGGCAGAATCCCTTAATCAGGGAATCCTACCTAAGATAGTGCCAGCAGTTCCAGATGTATGTAGACAGCAATGGCCACATGAGGACCACTGGAAAATGCCTAATCCTTTGATGGGACATGATGACCCTTTCTACCATAACCATGAGCATCATTGGATTGGGCCATCTCCTGGGGTAAAATCCAAACACCCTAAAACTTTAGGGAGTAAAATCCAAACTTTAAGAATATTTTTTTCTCTGTTTCATGTAGTCCATCATAACTTATTTTAAGTGATTGGAGAATAACACATTCAAGATGTTCTTTAAGCTGCTTTAATGCACGGTTCCACTGATTGATGCTTCTATTGAACAAAAAAGGAACCCAAAATCTCAATAGCTAAAGGAAGGCCTTTAGCATATTGTACAATATCTTTGGACAACATTAGATAATCTTTGGGACGATGGTCTTTTTTAAAAGCTTTCAAACATAGAGGATGAAGAACTTCATCATCATTCAATCCTTGAGCATCATATATTTCATCTACTTCAAGTATATGTATTAAATGTTTATCCTCGTTATTATGATAACTCTACTACCTAGCCCTAACCAATTATGCTTCCCAACTAACTTTTTTAATTGATCTAATTGATTTAAATCGTCAAGACCGGGAAGATTTCTTTTATGACATAATCGATTCTTGATCATAAAAACCCCATCATCAACATTTTGAATATTCATACTTTCGTTTAAAATTTGACTAATAAGTTGTTGTTGTAATGGAACTAAACCATCTCTCTCACAAACCTCCCTAACATTAGCAAGAAAACAATAGCCTTCAAATTTCTTAGAAACCACACGACATACAACTCTAGCAAGAGTTGTTTTACCACTACCCCCGATCCCCCAAATTCCTATAATGCGAACATTGTTAAACTCTATGGCCAAATATGTCTCCAATTCCTTCACTCGAGATTCTATCCCTACAAAGTCTTCAATATCTTCCAACAATGTATAACTCAATTTATGCCATAACTCTCCCACAATATTTTGAATAAATTTTGACTTGAACTTGCAATTGACAAAGAGATATTTGGTGAGTTTAAGAAAGAAATTTAAAGTTCTATTGTATCGGGTAAAACCGAAAATGTAAATAACTTTGCTTAAGACATAATTGAAAGAAATATGAAAATATAAATTAATTGGATCAAGTGAAAATGAAATCGCCATGAACGTGTATGCATGTATGAGGATCAAAACAAGAATAATGATAAGAAGTGTATGCATGTATGTGGATCAGTGAAGCAGCAAGATCAGCAGCTAGATTCACAGGTTGTAGATTGGTTTGGGTGGTATGTTGATTTGGATTCGGGAGTTAGGGACCGGTTGCCATGGGTGTTATGAAACATAGATTAGTGGTAGTGGATGTGGTGGTTGCAAATCAAAGGTTGTTAGTAGTGGTGGTGGTTATTGGTTGCAAAAGGGAGGAGGAGATTGTGGGTGTTGGTGGTTGTGAATTGGTTTGGGTTTGTTGTTGGTGTGGATAGCTGTGGTCGACTAATTTTTTTGAAATTTTTGGGTTTGGTATGTATAGTTGTGATCAGTTGGTTTCTTTAAAGTTTCTGAGCTTTTTGTAGTGTGGAATGTGGATAGCTGCTTGTAGGTTATTTCTACCTTTTTAAGTGTTTGATTTTCTGGGTTTCGATGTTTTGATGATTGCTGGATTTTGTATTTCTAATTTGAATTGGTGGGTTTCCAAAGGTTTTTGGGACATGACAGAGTGGTGCTTGTTTGAGCTGACCTAGCTTAACTCTCTCTATCTCTCTTGAGAGAGAGAGAGAGAGAGAGAGAGAGAGAGTCTCAAAGGAAAATGAACATGTATCTAGATTGATAGATACATGTATCATGTATGGAACAGAAATGGGAATGTTAGGAATCTGTGTCCTTCTGGCAGAGACACAGAGATTGTAACTTGTACGAGAGAGATAGAGAGAGAGAGAGAGAGTTTGTGACTGTTTGCAAAAAATGAAAAGAAAACAATGCAGACGTGCACTGCAGTATGTAGTAGAAAATCCACGTGTATCCATGTCAACTTAGGACTACTTGGCTCCACCTCACAAAATCTTTCCCTTTAATTTTCTTTTCCTTTTGTTTTTAATTTTATCCAAAGAAGATCAAAAAAGATTTACACTCATCTTAAGATTGTGTCCAATTGTTAGGTTTATATTTTTTGTCACGTGACTTTTGAGGCCAATCACCTCATATTTCTAGTGATGGCAGGCCCTCTTCTGCTCAATCCGGAAATCCATCACCTAAAAATATCATCTCCAAAACACTTTTTTTTTGTTTTTTTAGCATTATAGTTACTTCTCCTTTGTTAATACGACTAATGTGTTAAAAATTTGGGTATTATTTTATTACTTTCTTTCTACTTTATTAATAAAAAAATAATTAAAAAATAAGGGTAAATTATGTATTTAGTCCCTATTTTATACACCATATTTTAAGTTGGTCTATAATCTTTCATTTATGTCAATTTGCTCTCTAACCTTTCTGTATCAATTTAGTTTCTACCATTATTTTTTGGATGAAAATTGATGACGCGTGTAATGACTAAAACAAAAAATTAGCTTTCATTGATTTGAAAATACACTAAAATTTTATTTTAGCCATTTACTATGTCATCAATTTTCATCCCAAAGATAACGACATGAACTAAATTAACACGACACTAAAATGTTAGGAACCAAAGTGAAATATGGTGTATAAAATAAGAACCAAATATGTAGTTTACCCAAAAATTAAAAAAAAATTAAATAGAGTGATGAAAGAATAGAAGATATGACATAAGGTGTATTGTTAAATGATATGTTAAAATAGATAAAGTATTTTTTTGATGTGTCAAAATAACTTTTTTTTAACACAACTGATATTAATGCTCTTAGATTCATTTCATTAAAAATGGCAAGATACGTTCACTTGAGGGAAGAAAATGATATATATATATATATATATATATGAAAATTTTATAATATTACTATGTTTTTTTTAGGTTATGACCATTATAGGTAAGTATTATGATCTTAATAGTGTTTTAAAGCATTTTAACGTCTATCATTCCCTCATGAGAATAAATAAAATGATAAGATTAATACGGTTGGAATAAAACATTTTCATCACAGTGGATATCATATCCTAGGAATACCATATAAGACAAATAATTTGATTCACTTTACCCTTTGGGAATAGGTGAAAGAAATATTTTTCCATCAAAGATAAGTGGGAAAAAAAACAATTTAGTCATAGTTTTGTAGTCATGGTTTTGGTTGTAAATTAGTTGTTATGGAAAAGCTGGAAAATATAAGTAAAATGGAAGTTTTCTTCTTCTTCTTTTTTTTTGAAATATATAAATTTCAAAAGTTGTTACACCAAAGAAGGGATAGTTATTGTTTTCAACCAAAAAAAAAAAGTTATTACAATCATTTTAGATAGAAATAGATTAATTATTATTTTAACAAATTTTGCAAATTATTTTATAACAATAACTATTCCTAAAATGATTGTAAAATTCAAAATAATATTCTTAAGAAAATAAAATTCAAAATAATTTTTTTTAAGAGATTAAACTATTGAATATTGACGAATCATGAATCTACATTCCCAAATTGGCCTGTTTCAACCCATATTAGATTTATTGTCAGGCCCATAAGGTTGGGTCACATAGCCCATATGATTATTACAAAAAAGAAAGAGGAGAATTCGGCCCATAATGGTTAGAGCTATTTTTTTCACTGTACTTTATTTCTGGAGATAAAAGTCTTCGTCTAAAACTATTACGCCTTCGTTTCGCTTATTCATCACTCTTATCAGTCTCTCGTCTCTCTCACTCTCACACTAGATTCATTTTTACTTTTGAAAGTCTGAGGATAATCATAACAGCAAGCTCCATCATAAGCAGGGGGCCGGGTGCTTTTGCTTGTGTATTTCATATTTGTTACTTTAGAGAGAGAGAAAATTTTCAGCCTATCACAAGCTGACATATCATGCCACCAAGTCCATAAAGTATGGCTAATTACAAAGCATCATATACTACTACTAGAAATTTGCCGAATTCCATTAAGGTAAAAATATGAAAAGCATGCAAAATGCTAATCACATGTAGGCGCGTGTAAGCGATAATGCAAGCGAGTCGGCGCGTGTAAGCGATAATGCAAGCGAGTCGGCGCGTGTAATCGATGACCCAAGTAATTCGGCGCGTGTAAACGATGACACAAGTAGATCAATCAAGCTGTGACATGTGTCACCAATCAGACTCCGCCACGTGTCGCTCACCCACCCCTAAACTCGTATAAATAAAAGCCTTCTTAAGGCATTTAAACACACCAAGACACCAAGACATCTGGGGAAGAAGCAGCATCAAAGAAGATTCAGAAGTATTGAAGCTCTGTTGGAATCAAGCCTTAAAGCCTCCAGGAACTTCAACAACTTCAATTTCGAATACAAAGAACATAAGAAGAGAAATCATCCAAATCATCTTCCTAGATCTTAAAGTTCATTAGAATCAAGTTCAAAAGCCTCTAGAAACCACATAAATCACAAATCAGCAAAACTCTACAGATTCAAGCCTCCAAAGGCCCGAAGAACTTCTACCACAAACCTTCAAATACGAAGAACATTCGAAGATGAATCATCCAAATCATATTCCTAGATCTCAAAGTTCACTAGAATTAAGCTCAAAAGCCTCCAGAAACCTCATAAACCATAAATCAGCGAAGCTCTATGGATTCAAGCCTCTAAAGCTCCGAAGAACTTCCATCACAAACCTTCGAAGACGAAGAACAAGAAGAACACGAAGAATAAAGAATTTCTAATAAGCTCATAGTCAGAAATTCATTGTAATTCCATTTCAAAGGTATTCGATCCATCCTTCAGCCAAATTGAAGAATATATTGTGTTCGAATCAAAATCAATCAACAAATCTTTCAAGAAGATCAAATCAGAAGATTACTCTTTGTAATCATAGAGAATTGTATCACACATTCATCAATACAAATTCGTATTTAGGAAACTATTTTACTTGTTTAACTTATTTCGAACCGAGAAATTTAGTAGTCCACAATTACGTACTTTGTTTTTTGCAAGTTTTGAGTTATGGCCATATCAGAGCTGCTCCTTTTTTTTTTCTTTTTCTTTTTTGTGGTGACAGTGTTTCTTAATGGATGCAGGCAAATCCTTATTTTTGACTATGTAAATGTGATTGACTCTGATGAAGAATTGGACCTGGCATCAATGGTAACTACTTCGGAAGGTTCATAATCACTAGTTGCTGCATATGAAATAGATTATTCATTTATTCTGAATTGTGCATGTATTTTCTCCATGGTTTTGTTTGCTATTCATGTAAGAGGTTCTTTCCCTTGCTAGCTGCGCTTTTCAAATCTCAAATTACGTCTTGAGCTCAGACGATGTAGTTTTGGAGAAATACTTGCTTTTAAGATAACAATTGTCCCTATTTTTTTTTCCCTCTTGATACATGTTTTGTTTTCGGCCAACCCCAAAATTGCGCATGTATTTTTAACTGTACTTGATGTCGTGTAAACAAAACCAACATCATATCACTTCTGTTTATTCAAACATTACTGGAGAATCAATTACTGAGTAATATCAAAACAAAGTCCTCTCTCTCTCAAACTAGGTTTGCTTTATTTATATTTGGTTTAAACAAGGGAAAGTGAGGATTTTTTGGGATGTAATATTGTTATCCTGTTAAGTTTGTGTAATCTTGTATGTCTCTTTTATAAAGTTATTGGGATTGAAACAACTCCATTAGAGTTTAATTAACATTGCATAATATGCTTATTCATTGAGCTAATTAATTTGTGCTCTGAGCCTGGCCTACACAATTTTTTTTTCCACATATTGCTGATGTTGTGAGCTGAATTTAGTGCTCTTAGCCTATATTTTTTAATTTTTTCAATGACTGGTTTTGTGAGCTCCAGTGTGAACTCCTAGCCTTGGTTTTTTTTTTTTTTTAATTGATGGTTGGTTTTGTGAATCTTAGACATGTATTCTCAACCACAGCTATTTTGTTAAGGATAAAACTTAGGTACAATATCTTAGGTGTTGTTCCTTAAATTCTTCTATTAAAATTCAGCCATGTGGCTATTTAACTAAAAAATACACTTTCATTTTATAAGCAAAAATTCAAATGACAGAATCTTAAAAGGAAAACTTAAGGAACAATACCTAAATACTATCCCTAAGTCTTATCTTTTTTTATGGTTTAAGGTGAAATTTTGTAGAAATACCGCTTATATAGTTAAATGCCCAATAGAGAAGCATAACACAACTGTGAAATGAACTCTTAGCCCCTGGTATCATGAGTAAAATAGAAATTTTCATTTTTTTGAAATATATAAATTCCAAAAGGTGTTATACCTAACAAGGGATAGCTATTGTTTTCAACTAAAAAAAAAGAGGAGGAATATTTATTATAAATTTACAACCATTTTACGTGGTAATAGATTAATTATTTCTTGTAACAAAATCCGTCAATTATTTTATAACAAATTAACCCATTTGAAAGTGAGAAATAAAGGTTGATTTTAAGTTTAATGAATAAAATATTCTTGAGTAAGATCTTATTAAGAAAATAAATTTTTTTTACAGATTAAAATTTAGCTAATTAAACTATTGATGAATCAATAATCTAAATGATAAATTCCTAAACTAGCTTGTTTCATTTGTTTTGTAATTTGGTTGGTTCAATCCATATTGGATTTATCAGATATTGTGAGGCCCATAAAGTTGGGTTCCATAGCCCATATGATTAATATAAAAAAGAAAGAGGAGAATTCGACCCATGATCCATTTTTTAAAGGAAACTTGTTTTCATTGCACTTGATATACGGGAAGTACCGTTCTAAACCTGCGTTTCCCTCATTCATCACTCTCTCTGCCTCTCTCTCTCAGTGGAATCTGCTTGATTTGTTCTGATTGCAGCAAATAGCGCTTCAGAGAAGTACTGAAAGCTCAGGTTTGATATGGGTAATACGAGAAAAAAAATGGACTTTGATTTTAATGACATTTGTGACCTATTGCTTTTATGTGACAAGGTTGTGCTAATGGTTTGGTTTATTGACATACTTGTGTATTATTCTTCTTCAAAGGTTTGCAAAGTTGCTCCTATTCCTGGTGAGACTAAAGTGGCGGTATATTATTCTCAAAAGTCACAAAGAGGAGCAATACGATTGACAACCTTGGAGTTGTTTATAAGAGCAGTGACTCTGAAACAGATTTTGTACTGAAGGGTGTGGTATGTTCTAATTATGTGCTTCCATGATAAAGTTTAACCAATTTTGAAACATTTTTTTTTTCCTGATGCTGTTGTTATAATTATCCTTATTTTTTCTCAACTGTAGAATACAGGAACGAGCCATTGAAGAAATATAATCATGATTGAGTTACATTATGCAGTAAAGTTATGGTCAAACCTGAATTGTGTGTGCCTCATGTTCAAACCAATGCTATTAATTTCGTGTCGAACTCTGTTTTGGTTTGTTAAATGAAATAGAATATTTTGGCACCGACCTATTTCAGTCCGTTTCAAGCGGTTTGGGTTCTTAAAAAAAATTAAAAATATATATGTAGTATAATTTTTTTTATATTTATTATTATAATAAATTAATTTCCTCACATTGTGTGACAAAGAAATCTCCACGCCTACACTCTATGTGCAAGTAAATACTAATAACCCATCAGTCCATCACACCATTCAAAACTTTACCAAACCTCATTGTTCAAAAATAAACAAGCCTCACGTTTTTAGCATTCAGCTTAACAAAGAAAAAAGTCTCAAGCTCTTAGCACTCTAAAGGTTTGATGAAATGTGAAGACAAGCAATCGAAAAAATGTAGTGCAGAAAGAAAATAAAGCCAAAAATGAAGAGGGAAAAGAAAAGATAGAGCATGCAGATGAAGGTTGGACACTGCCATTGTTTGTTAATTTCCTTCTCTCTTCTTAATTTCTTTTTGGGTGGTGATTATTTTCTTATGAATTTAAGATCTTGTCAAAATAGAAGTTTCACATGTGTGAATGGATCTGTGAACATCTGATTTGAGATGTAAAACAACGTAGTTGTAGGATAGATTTTTTTTTTTTTAGGCAAAACCAGTACCGGCCGAAATTCCCATTCCACCCGAAATTGGCCGGAATTGACCGAAACGGCCGAAAAAAACACCCCGAAACAGGCCGAAATTTGACCCGAGGTGGAATGGGTGGTAGTACCATTCCGGATTGCACACCGGCAAGAGAAATTCCGGCCGGAACGGAATGGAATTAATAACACTGGTTCAAACTGTCTTGAGCTTGATTTGAAACTGTTCAGGGTTAATATAGTTTATCATAGTAAGAGAAGCTGATATTGGGCCTGTTTGGATCGCTTATTACTAAAAAGCAAAAACACTGTAATGAAATAATTTTTAAGTGGGTGAATACTATCGTAAGACTCAGTTTTAAAGTTATTTTTGTTAAAATCCGTACTTGTGGATCTTGTGAACAGTACATATTGTAAAACAGTGCATGGGACCCATAGAAAAACCCCAGAGGCAAGCGCAATCTTAACAGTCACATAAGCTCATGCAACTAGAATAAACATCTTCCCCATATTTATATTTCAATAGTTATTCATCCTATTTATTTGGTATTAGTCTTTTCTAACAATTCCACCAACATATTTGAGAGTTCTTTGATTTTCTAAAGGAGTTGTAGTGCTTAGAAGATACCTATTGGCATTGGTTGTTGTTAACTTTATATGTGTTTTAGGATATAATACTTAAAAAAAAAAAATCAAACAAAAAGTGGTAAATTCTGTTTTCCTTTTCTTTAGAGATGTAATTAAGAGTTGATTTTTGCTCCAACTGACCTTTTGACGATGCCTTTACCTCCATTAAGCAACCAATATTAATTACTTGAGCCTCCTTTTCATTACAAATGTTCACTCTGGCCAAGGTATAGCTAGTTTCAACTTTCAACTACTTGCACTAGTTCTTTCTGCATATATTAGGTCCATGCACCATTAATAGATACACAGGATTACATAGATATTAGATTTTTAAACACTATATTGTGCCGGGTATGTGACTATATTTTATTGTTGCACTTCTAGGAAATGTAATTGGTGGATAGATTGGTAAACCTTCTTGTATAACAGGGATCCTACTTACACTACACAATTCTGGAAGGAATTGATGCAACTGCAAGGAATAGAACTGGCCATGTCTTCAGCCTATCATCCGCAGACAGATGGGCAAACTGAAGTGGTGAACAGGAGCTTGGGGTAATATCTGAGGGCATTTGCAGCTGATAAACCTACTGCTTGGGTTGATTCGTTGCCTTTAGCTGAATATTAGTTCAACACCAATTTTCACAACTCCACTAAAACAACTCCTTTTGAAGCCCTATATGGTTATCCACCACCAAGATTAATGGATTATGTCCTGGAACAACTAGAGTGGAGGCAGTTGATATGCATCTCAGGTCCAGACATCAGATATTGTCATTGCTAAGGCATAAGTTGGTTTTAGCTCAAGAAAAAATGAAGCTACAAACTGATAGGCATGGGTCTGAAAGGTCATTTGAAGTGGGGGAGTGGGTGTATTTGAAGCTATAACCTTACAGACAGAAGTCAATTAATCATAAAACTCTTGGCAAGCTAGCTCCTAAGTACCATGGGCCATTCCAAGTTCTGCAGAAGATAGGTGAAGTAGCTTACAAGCTGAACCTACCCTTCAATGCCTTAATTCATCCTGTATTTCATGTGTCCTGCCTTAAGGCAAAACTAGGACAGCAAGTCATTCCCATTCCTACCTTACCAGATATTACTGCAGAAGGCATTGTTAACCCTGAACCTGTTGCAGTGCTGCAAGAGAGGTCTCACAGGCTTCGAAACAGAACCATTACTCAGGTATTAGTCTAGTGGCAAGGAAGCAATCAAGATGATGCAACTTGGGAGAACTTATATAGTTTACAACAACAATTCCCTCACCTTGTGGGCAAGGTGCTTTAAAAAGGGGGGGGGGGGGGGGGGTAATGTTAGGATCATTGGCTAAGTGAGAGTGTAGGAAATCGTATAGTGAGCTGCTGTGCCATATAGCTGCTAAACTATTAGTAGTTAGTTGAGATTCCTATTATGTTAGTTAGTTACAGCTAAGGGATAGACATGTACTAGTATATAGAGAGTACTTGATGTATGAGGGAATTAAGCAATGAAATAATCTCTTTCATTTACATTCTATTCCTCTCTCTCTCTCTCTTTTCCCCAATTCTTGGAGGCTAGCTGCCCTCGAAGTCAGCTGCTCTATCATAGGTTCTGGTTTTGCAGAACCTTATCAGACGGAGCCATCTTCGAAAAAGAAAACAAGTCTGGCCTGGGAGTTGTTATGCGCAATCATGAAGAGATTTATTCCCCAGTTGACCACCTCCTCCCATTTATTGGGCATACTTGGAACTAAACTAAGCTCCATTATGACTTGCCAAATTCTTTTGCTAAAAGGGCACTCAAAGAACAAGTGCTTCCTAGTTTCAATAATCATTCTGCAGTAGGAGCATAAGCTATCCCCAATGTTTCCCCACTGTATCAACCTTACGTTAGTTGAGAGTCTGCCTTTCATTGCTAATCACCCTATGAAGCTGTGCTTTGGTATTGCAGCAGAGAACCAAATCAGCCTCCAGCAGGGGACCTTGCTCTTCTTTTTTTGAAGATGATTCCAGGTGGCAGCAATGCCAAATTTCCCTAAAGGAGATGCAGTCCAGATTACTCTATCATTCTCTTTGAGATCTATAGATTGCAGTTTACTTTGAATCTTGACCAAATTTTCAGACCTAGCAGACCTCCAATGCCATTCCTTGTCTTTAAGTACACAGCAGAGCGTTGCCTCAAAAGAACTAGCTGCATCATAGATAACTCTAGGCCCATATGCCAGCTGTCCAGCCATAGGAATATGCTCTTTCCATTACCTACTTCATGCCTTACAAGCTTCTTGGCTTTAGTTCTAAGCTTCAATAGATTCCTCCAATTCCAAGAGCAATTCTGAGGAATACTGACAGCCCAAAACTGCTGCCCTTAGGAATACTGAAAAGATTCCAAATATGCTTCATAGCTGTTGCTTCATTCCAATCTTCCAACCTTTTAAGGCCTAGCCCTCCTTCCTTCTTAGGATAACACACCTGCTCCCATTAGACCTTAATATTTCCTTTAGATGCATCAGATTCTTTCGACAAAAACTGAAACCCTCAGCTCATGATGCAAATCCATTTGAGCAGTCATAAATTTTGATGATGGAGTTCTCTTTAAGATTACTCTTTCAATCTTCAGATATTATAAACCATTAAAGCAGTAAAATCTAAAATCACCAATAATGTCTTCAACTGCCTTTCTAAATCAACACCCCCCACCCCTTTCTTTCTTTTCCAACGAACTTGATGAGCTTTTTTCTGCCAATCCAATCCCAAGTGATTTTTGGGCATTTGCAATGCCTTCTGGATCTGCAACGCAACAAATTATATAAATTATATTAGATGTCAACTATCAGCTTTCATTTTTAGCTAGTTAAGAACCATTTTTTTTCTTTTAAAAGTAAATAAGTATGAGATCTATATGTGCTAGGGGACCAAAATTAACCATACAATAAATCATTGTGCAACATGAAGTCAGTATTGTTAGTGATAGAATTCAATCTTTTTTGTTTCTGCTGTTTTTGTGAATCTTTATGGGACTCTACCTTGTGTGTGAAGATGAGCACACGCATTTAAATGAAGTCAGTTTGTAAAGATTAGCACACACATATACACTCTGCATATGGTTTTTTTGTAACTTAAAACCTAGTTCAGGTTTGTAAAAAATTTTCCTTTGTGTTTACTTTGATGAAGTTTTTGAAAAGCTCTAACAAGTCAATTTTTGTCTTACCACTGAGGCTGTTACAAATGTGTCTTATTATTGACGTGCATTGCATTTAATTGCATACGATGTTCATTAGTGGTTGTCTGAAATACAATTGATGTGACATATCACTATGGGGACCTTGCAATAGTGTGTAATTTTTCACCTGCATTGCATTTAAGTTTTATAATCTTTAGTGGTTGTCTCCTTACAAATTCATATCATTGCATTCGTGTCAGATATGGATCCTGGGCCTAGTGATGCAAGTGTTTTGACTAGACAAGCGGAGCATCGGTCCACTTGGATTTGGGATGGCCCTGACGAGGGTGAGGTATGTACTTCACTTGATATGATACTTTTAACAAAAGATATGAGCCCTAGGTCCTACCAAGTGGCACATTTTTGGTAATTTTTTCACTTAGCCTTCCACATCATATAATAATTAATTAGTGCCATGTGTCACTCTTCTTTGAAATAAAAATGAGTACTATTCATTTAACTTCTGCCTAATCAATGGTATTGCTGAATTAGTTCACGTAACATTCTAGTCAATCTAAGGTTTTAATGTAGTTATACTTAACTCTAATGTCTTATTTTTGTGAAAATCTCCATGTCTTTATGTAAAAAATAAGTTATGCTTATTTCAAATTTCTTTTCTTTATTTTCAAAAAAGAGTATATGTCACATTACTAATATTCTAATAAAGTAATGAGTTTTCGTTAGTGGTGACATATAACACAAAAAAACAAATTATTGTTCTGTAAATTCCAAATCTATTTATAATTTAGTTTTTGATGGAAGCAATTATATTCTTATTACTGTAAATGATATTAACACATTGTTATTTCTTTTGTAGGATATGCCGGGTGTATTAAAGTGTCGACACCGCTTTGTTGATTTGCTACGACATCAGCGGCTAGATCCACGAATTGTTCGCTACATCAACGAGGCCGGGTTATCTGGGTTATATGGTGTCCCATTTATATCGCTTGATCATGCATTGATCACTGCATTGGTTGAGCGCTGGCGTCCAGAGACCCACACTTTCCACCTACCCCATGGTGAGATGACCATTACTTTACAGGATATGGAGGTCATGATGGGGTTACCAGTAGAGGGGTTGCCAGTGATAGGGAAGACTAACTTGATTTGGGAGGAAGAATGTGAACGCTTACTTGGTGTTAAGCCTCCAGCCCCAGTACCAAAGCCTAATCAGAACAAGTCTGTGCTAGATGGGACAAGAATTAAATCAAAATGGCTCGCTGACCGCTTTAGAGCCCCCCTACCTGAGAATGCCAGTGAAGATTTGGTGCAACAATTTGCTCGGTATTATTTACTTGAGCTGTTGGGTGGCAGCTTGTTTATGGATACCTCGGGAGGACGGATCTCTCTTTTGTATCTTCAGTTCTTGGATCCCATTGGTGATGCCAAGAAATACAGTTGGGGTAGTGCAGCCTTGGCATGGTTGTATAGACAGCCATGCAATGCCACCGACCTAAAGGCGAAGCATATTAGTGGTGCACTACTCTTGGTGCAGTTGTGGGCATTTGCTAGGTTCCCACACATGGTTCCAAAGATGAAGGAACCACTTCAAGGTGCTCTGGACCAGGAATTGCCGCTAGGTCCTCATGCCATTAGGTACATACTATTGTATCCTTAGTGTCACTATTCTCGTATGGTTTAATTACAACTTAGGCATTATGAGTTTTATGTAAATAACTAAATGAGCATATTGTGCTGCATGTTAGCTAGATGGCGAGGGGCAAAGTGCACAAAAAACGCTCCCACACACGTACTAGAGGCATATCGTGCCTCATTTTCTACGACCCAGGCCCATCAGGTATCATACCTGTTTTCAGGCATCATTTTTCATTTTATGTTTATGATCATTCATGTAAATATATAGTTAATACTGTCGCTTTTATTATTGGCTATTGTAGATTGTCTGGGAGCCATATAAGGAGGTATTGAGTACCCTGCCCACTTATTGTACTGCAGGCCAACAAGTATGGAGGTCTGTTGTCCCACTGATTTGTTTTTGGATTGTAGAGTTTCATCACCCTGAACGTGTCCTACGTCAGTTTGGCATGCAGCAGGGTGAACCACCTATTGTTAACACTTCAGTTAAGCTTCATGGGATAACCTTGAGGGCGAAGATGGATAAAGACTGGAGGAAAGAACACGCTGAGTATATTCAGCGATGGGGTAGTCGTGACCAGCGTGTCCATGATGCACCTGTGTTTGATGGGGTTATGCAATATAATCATCCATATATGAAGTGGTATCGAGGTATCACTCGATGTCATATCAGTCGCAATAGTGCAAAATGGGACATTATAGTAAGATTATAATGTTGATTGTATTATGAATTGTGTTTGATTGAATGGTTTGTGTTCCATCTACTAACACTACTCTCTTTTATGACAGGTTAACACCCAGCTCCGTATGCTAAGCAGGTGCCAACCAAATTCTGAAAACTATAAGGACATCATGGATGTCCTCGACTTAGTGGGTGAGATGAATCGGGTCAATCTAGATAGTGCTTGCGCTGTAAGCTCCACGAGGACACCGGCTGCAGGGCATGGTGGACGAAGTGAAGGGTGTGGCAGGCGACGTGGAGGGCGTGGCTTTGGACGTGGCAGCTTACATGATCAGGACCACTCTGATTCTGATGAATACCCTCCATCTGCAGCGGATACAGACTCTGATTCTGATTATGGCTTGTCCATTGATGACATTGGGATACGCCCATGCATGATCCATGATGATATTGGGCCATCCACTACTCATGACGCCCCACTGTCCCCCCTACCCACCACTCTCCATGATGATATTGGGCCATCCTATACTCATGATGCCTCTTCATCCCCCCTACCCCTCACCCCCAATGACGATACTGAGCCATCCACTACTCATGGAGCCCCTGGGTTTCCCCTACCCTCCACCCCTATGTCTACCACACTCACCACTAATGTTGCCTCCACGGACCTGGCTGGTGGTTCCTCAAGGATATTTATACCCATCCTTGGCCTACCCACACCACACCACCATTTTCCTACAAGGTCATCCCAGATACACTCACTCCCTAAACCCCAGCAAGAGGTTGCAAGGGTTGAGCCGCCACACAGTGAAAATGTTGAGCAGCTAGAGCCTCCACCGCCGAAATATTTGAAACGCACACGAAATGAAAAGAGTAGCTGTGGAACTGGTGAAGGTATTCCAAATGCTTTATTCTGTTGCTCCTCATCTTTTGGGGTTCTATGTGCATGAAACAAATATATTTTTGTTTATAACAATTACAAGTATATGGAATGTGTTATGTATAACATGGATTATTATGGCCACTTCTAGGTAAGATGAGACCATTTAAGAATAAGAGGAATAGTCCAAGTAAGACGAGACCAGTTCAGAACAAGAGGAAAAGATGTCTTTTAATACTTATTAAAAAATGCTGATTGTTTTGACTACCCTATGGGAATTCCAAAATATAATACAAAATTATAAAATAGTAAAAATTGTATGACAATGATTATCAAAGTGTAGCATCTTTCCACCATTTAAAACGTGAATTCTAGATGTTGGAATTTGAAAAGCTTGACTTAGGCATACACTGATTTTTTTTCATATTATTTTGTATAAGAAATTTCTCTATTTAGAGCTTTTTTGAATTTGTTTATGTATATTTTTTTGAAGAACCTGGTGAACTTACATTTGCAGAGGAAGAAATTGCATTGGAAACCACAACCATGGATGATTGTGCAGCTTCTCTTTCTAGTGCTCCCATAGGAGATACCACTGATTGTGCTCTTGCTTGTCCATCCAACTCATTACCCACACAACTAACAACAACATCGATAGCTGAACAAAATCCTAGTTCACTAATAGTACAACAACAAGTACCCACACTAACATGGCCCAAGAACAGTGAGCTTGATCTCGATTGGATTGAGAATCTGATATCAATCTTTGACTGGTCATCCAAGAATCTACCACCCTCAGAATTCCCACTAGTACTTCCAGTTCAAGCCTTTGATACTCTGATTCTTACCGCATCAAAGATCCTCCACAAGGAGCCTAATTGTATCACAATCGATCCTGTTGAGTCAAGCTCTGTGGTTGTTGTCGGTGACATTCATGGCCAATTGCATGATCTCATATTTTTATTGAAACATGCTGGGTTTCCTTCTCATAATAGATTCTTTGTATTCAACGGCGATTATGTTGATCGAGGAGCTTGGGGCCTCGAGACTTTCCTTCTCTTGTTGGCCTGGAAGGTATTTCATTTTTTTCTTAACAATAAAAAATCCAACTTTACTTCATTACAAATTCAGCAAGTTTTTGACTTTGTTTATTTCAATCATAAATTCTTGTTAGAGATATATGGATTTAGTTAAAACAAGCTGTACCCCTCTCAATGGTTTGCTAAATTTCTAAGTTCCATGCCTGATTCTTATTCATTTTGCAAAGAGTGATGTTATGGATATTGCAAACTACCTGAACTTTACAAATTGTGTCACTAGTCATAGAAAAGTAATCCATAAATCATTTCTGATGTTATTAAAATCCACCAATCATATTCATTGACATGTCAGTTTTTTAGTTTGTAGACCTTATGTAGTAGAATTTATTGTAGCTTTAGCATTTTACTTTCTCAAATAATAGCATCTTCTACTATATTCAGTATGCGTATAGCTTGTTTTAGTTAAAGCTATAAATGTCTAATTATTAATTAAATCAGGGTTAAGGATGCCTACCAATCACTTCCCTAGATCCGTAAAAGTGGGAGTTTTGTGCATTTTGACACTTTTTTTTCTTAAATTATTGTCTAGTAATTGATGAATTTATGTTGTTATGGGATGATTTTCTGGCCAGGTCTTTATGCCAGATAGAGTATTTCTTCTCCGTGGAAATCATGAGTCCAAGTATTGCACATCCAATTATGGCTTTGAGAAGGAGGTGCTGACAAAGTATGGAGATAGTGGTAAGCATGTGTATCGGAAATGTTTGGGATGCTTCGAAGAGCTTCCTTTGGCCTCTATTATAGCCGGATGTGTATATACTGCTCATGGAGGGCTTTTCCGCAGCATACCTGTGGTCCCATTAAAGAGATCAAAACAGAAGAAGAGGCGTAGAGTAAGTTTCAACTCCGAGCCCAAGTCATTATCTCTTGGTTCTTTGGAGGAATTATCTGGAGCTCGAAGATCGGTTCTTGATCCTCCATGGGAAGGCTTAAATCTGATTCCTGGTGATGTGCTATGGTCAGACCCGTCAATGACTCCTGGTCTTTCTCTGAATAAAGAGCGAGGCATTGGACTATTGTGGGGTCCCGATTGCACTGAAGACTTCCTCAAAAAGTTCAATCTAAAGGTTATATTAAAAAACCATTTTAATTTTAAAGCTGATACAGATATCTTGTGATGTCTGTCATCATAGGCATGGTTTATTTTGACTGGTAATCTCTAATTGCTTAATGGAAAATTTCAGCATAACAAATTTTTATTTATTTAAAAATTGATCAATTGCACGAAAGATTAGATTTTGAAAAATGTGGTCATCTTTCGTGTCAATTTGATATTCAACATCTATAAGAATATATTTTTCATGTTTGTGTTCATAAATGTTATTTAATAAAAATATTATAAACATCTTTTTATCATTAGTGTTCCTCTTCCATATAAATGTAATTTAGTGGCTGAAAGTTATGCTGTTCTTGACTTATACTTTCCCTTTTTATTAAGTACTTAGTTTTAAATATGTGTTTATTTTTTTACTTTTATTTTTTGTTATCGCTCAAGATGTACTGAAGTAATTTACCATCTTAACTGATAACTTTTTTCAAATTATGACTTGATGCAAAAAGACAACATAGCTTTTTTTTTTCTTTTTCTGGAAAATGCAACTCTTTAATGGCTTTCTTTAGATAGGTAAATAAAACTCCCACCAATATGGAATTGAATGCTAATCTCATGCTATACCCTTTATTCTTATGGGGGGATGAGATGCCATTTGGTCTGTAGTCCATTGGCAGCTCCCGTAATAGCACTCTATGGTTTTGGTTTCTATTTGAAGGTTAAAATTTATATGCAAAATATAGTTTTGCAGTCTGTCTATCTTTACATGAATGAAACTGTCTGTTGCTGTTGAAAATGAAGCAACATACAACATTTTGTAATTGTTTGTTTAACTCCATAGTAAAACCATTTATACACGTTCTTTGTACTTGTTTGTGTTTATTTGTTGGTGTTTGTAATCTTTTATGGAAGCATGCTGGCATTTAATTTTCAAACTAATATTGTGGTTATCACTTGTTGCTTTTGTCCCAGTTAATCATCAGATCACATGAAGGCCCTGATGCGAGGGAAAAGAGGACTGGTTTTGGAGGAATGGATGAAGGATATACCATTGATCATGTTGTGGAGTCAGGGAAGCTGATCACTGTGTTTAGTGCTCCAGACTACCCCCAGTTTCAGGTTTCTATAGGTTCTTCTTTTTTAAGATTTGTTACTGCCATGATGTTTTTTCATGCTTATATTTATATGAATTTCTTGTATGCTTTTACCTAAAGAAAAATATGAATGCATTTGTTTTATAACATTTAGAATGAGTCTTTGTTTCTTATTGTATTGGAAAATAGTTAATACTATAATTTCCTAAATAAGTGGAAATTATTTTGAAATGGCAATAAAAACTTTTCATGTACAGTCCATCTTCATCAATATATAGTATTAATGAGGGATCAGGGTTCAAGTGATAACCTAGTGGTTATGACATCCTTTGTAGTGCCCCATGTCTCTGGGTCGAAATCCCCTCCCCTCCCCCCAAACTATCTACTTATAAAAAAAGGTATTCATGAGTTGGTGCTGAAGGATTTCCAATTCTTTCCATTTTTACAGTTGGCTTGACTGGAAATCTAAATAGGAAGAATGAAATTATGCCACTGTTGAAGGATGTTCTCTGATTTTTTTTAATTAACCTTGTATGTTTTAATTACTGAATTTAAATCTTTTCATATTGTTTGCTGCATCATCTGTAATCTGTCCCAATGAAATGTCTTGTATGCCATGCAGGCAGGAGAGGAGAGATACAAAAATAAAGGGGCGTATGTTGTTCTGGAACCCCCTAATTTTGATAATCCAAAATTTTACAGCTTTGAAGCAGTTGCTCCAAGACCACAGGTATTTAATAACATTCATTTTTTAATTAGGAAAAATTATGATTATTTTCAGGTTTTACATAATTTTTTTGATAGTCTTTGGATAATCATAGCCACAAGCTCCATCATAAGTGGGGGTGCTTTTGCTTATGTATTTCATATTTTTTAGTTTTTTATTTTATTTTATTTTATTTTTATGCAAGTTATGACCATGTCAGAGCTGCTCCTTTTTTTTTTTGGGTGACAATGTTTCTTAATGGATGCAGGCGAATCCCTATTATGACTATGTAGATGTGATTGACTCTGATGAAGAGTTGGACCTGGCATCAATGGTAACTACTTCTGAAGGTTCATAATCACGTGCTGCAAATGAAATTCATTGTTTTGAATTGTGCATGTATTTTCTCCATTATTTTTCTATTTATGTAAGAAGTTTCTTACACTTGGTTTCACTCACCATATTTGTGTTGTATTAGGCTACATCAGCTTATCAGTAACTCCACATCTCGAGACAGGGATAGCCAAAATTTGAGCAGCTACTTCTGGAGAGTACAGCTCTCTAGCCGTCCTGTTTTCAAGTCAAATTGTAAAGATAACATTAAATACCAATTAACAGATGTAGCTTGTTTTGATTTCTGTAAGGATTCCTAATTGCGTAACCTAGGTTCTTTCCAATTGAAAAATATTGATACACACACTTGAATGTTTATGTCAATGTAGGTTCTTTCCACTATGATAATACATGAGGCTGAAGCAATAAAACCATGGGGAGGAATAATATGACCCAACTTATATTGGTTCATAACACTTCGGATCCTTCCACTACAAAATATAATACAGCTGGCTAAAGCAACAAAACTAAGGGGAAAAGTATGAAAAAACATATATTCTGGACGTCACTCATCAAAACCACGATAACAACAAGAGCAGGACTTACCAATCAAAGCAGGAAACCTTCTTTTGTTTTCAACTTTGTCTGCAAGGTTGCTTACCTGCTTGAGCTTGACTACTTTGACGAAAAATATTCACCAGAGGATTATGTTAGTAATTCATGGCTTAGTATGTTGTATGCTCAGGTTTAACTACTGTAATCCTTTAATTCTAATTCTATTCGAGTTGCTTTGATAGGGTAGCCAACTAAGTTAACACATGGAGATAAATCTTCAGGTTTGTTTTGTCATGTGAAATGAGCATGAACAATTTGGCCGTGGACGTGCTCCAATATACAATTTTCAGTCAATAATTTCATTCAGAGTTAAAAATATAAAAGTAAGAAAAAGTAAGAAAACTTCAAGAACATCAAGAGGCAATTGCACAAAAGTCAAATGGTAAAAGCTTACATAATTAAAGCGCAATATTATTACTACATATTAAAAGAGTTTTAGACTATTAATATTGCACATGAACAGGGTAATTACATGGGGTAGTGCTTGTGGACTACTAAAATTATGACAGGGTAGGCAGTGAGGAGGGTGGGGAGAGATTCAGATTTTGATCCCGCTGCCCAAAGTATGAGCCCAAGTCAAGAATGGGGACAAGAGTCCAGAGTGGCCTCCACCTGCTTGATAGAACGCTTGTGGAGACAGCACCTTGGATTGGTAGAAACGAGAGGTTGTGGCAGTGTTGAGTAAAGGAGAGGGAACTCTCACATTTCTCTGCCTCATTCTCCTCTCTGCCCTTTTGATTCCAAGCTGTGATTCAGTGTGTGTTTCTTTTTTGAGTTTCTACTCCTTAATGAGAATGTGGGGGAGTGAGAGGCATAATTTTAAACGGAAGATATTAACATGGAGATATAACAGTAAACAACAACAAGAAGCTTTTTGTTGCAATTCTTTGTTTGTCCTATTCAAATTGCTAGGAGTTTCATTGAAAACTCTAATCAAACATATAGTGGCAATCCATTAATAAATGTACACAAGAAAAAGATAATGTAGCAACCAACAGAACTTGAATTAAGAAGAAAGACAGTGTCTTCAAGGTCACTTTCACTTAGCTCTTCACGACATTCTTTGTACTCACTTGACTCTTCACAGTCTGAGTTACTGGGGGCCATAATTTCTCGCAGTCTTTCAATCCTTTTTGGGTGAGGTTCATTATTAGAGCTTCCAACCTCATTATAGTTATCATGGGTTCGCTTGGCTTTGTAACCTTCCACTGCTGCCATTGAAATTTTGAAAATATGATGGGGAACATCCAAGCCCTTATAAGGAGTGATGTTGTTATTGCTTCTCTCAGCCATAGTTTGGTTAAGATCTTCGATGGAATACTAAACAACCCAGCTGAAACAACCAGCGGTGACCATGCACCTATCTGGCTATCAATATTTTAAAATAAAACTGAATCCTTTCAATTCTTTCTCCTACCCTTGCAGCTCTTCTCCAACAGGATTGGTTGCCAGTTTGAACACTTTCTAAAGGTCTAGACTTGCTTATCCTGCTGTTCGGTCTTTTCTTTGTTTATTACCTATTAGTTACCCTGCTCACAGAAATTAAACTTTTACAATACATGACCACATTAATGGCAAAGAGAGGCTCTTTCTTCATAGTTGCCTTGTTCTTGTAAGTTAAAAAGGACCATAAAATAGAGACAAAAGACAACGAAAAGTACGTAAGTTCTCTAAATTGCTCCCAATTCCCTTCATCCAGCTCTTCATCCATGCCTGAATCAAGTAAGGCTATATGAAATCAGTTCTAATGGAAAGATCAATCTAAAAAAGATTTCTCCAGATATGAATAGGACAAAAAAAAAAAATTGTCTAAGGTTTCAATATCCTTGACACAAAGAACATAAGTACACATATTAGATGTCTTCTCAATTCTTCCCTCACAAGAGAAAATTTAATAACATCCTCCAACGAACAACAATAATTTTAGACAGTAATTGTATCCTACATAAATGGTTTCAATGCTCAAGGTCTTCATTTAAAGTTGGGCCAATAAGATCAAAAAAGATTAGCAAGCTTGGTTTCTACAATTCCTGGTATGCAACAGCCATTATCCTTTTTCTACCAATTAAGCCCGAGATTTGGGATGAGGCCTTATGAGCATGTCAGCAACACCAACAGGAGTTGAAAAATTCTCTCAGCACCATTTGGCTATGAAGTTTTCGAACTAATTCATAATTCCACCCGAGGGTACCTTTGTCTAGCACATCTGCCTCAACTTTTGGAGAACTTTAAGCATTTTTATTGGATGTCCTTTGGGGACATCCAATAAAGTTGGAACCATATGTATATACTTGGATGTTTATAATAGGTATAATATCAATTCGCTTGAAATGCAATACATCAAGCTACAATGACAAAACAATGAGGAAAATGTGACAACACCTAAATTCTAGACATGATGCATCAAAAAAACAATAACAAGTACAACAAGGCTTACAATTCTAACAAGACGACCTTCTCCATTTATCAACCTTGTCTACAAAGTTGCTTGTATGCATAAATCTAATTTATATTTATATATATCTAAAAGCTCTCATAATATATATATATATATATATATATATATCTAAAAGCTGAGACGTAAAATTTAATGTTGTTGTACTCCTGTTGAGTCACCTCATCAGCCATGTCATACTTTTTTTTTTCATTTCCTTTATGATTTTTCTATTTTATTTTATATAAAATAATTAAATATAATTAATGGACAAACCTGTTAAATGCACTCCATTATTATTCAACATGTTACTATTCACTTGTTTTAAATGCAAATATTTGACTATTTAGCTACCCAAATTGATTTCAATTTTTCATTTTCTTCTTTCTAATTTCAAGTAATTGTTAAAATTGAATTATTAATTATCATTTAGTAGATATATGCACATGTTTACTATTCATTACAAACGTTACTATTCATTAGATGCAAATGTCTAACTATATTTAGCAATCCAAATTGATTTCAACTTTTCTTTTTCTTCTTTCTAATTTCAAGTAATTGAATATTTAAACTTTTCATCTTCCTCTTCTAAAGAAAAAAAGCTCTTCTTCTCTTCCTCCAACCTTTCCCCTCCCTCTTTGCCTCTTTATCTCCCTTCTACTCTTTACTTTACGGTTAAACTTTCTTCATCATTTTCTCTTTCTTATATTTTAACTCTTCTCCTCACCATCTTATTTTGTATAAATTTGATATCATTTATTCGATTTAATCCATATATTTTTTCCACACAAAAACTGTGAGTACTCTCTCTCTCTCTCTCTCTCTCTCTCTCTTTGTTGCTTGATTTTTGTTCTTTCTTATAACTCTAATTTAGGTTGATGGTTTTTTTATTTAATTTTTTTGTTGTATTTTTTAAATTTCTTATCACAAATCACTTTTATAGCTTTGGTTGAATTTTGGTTTTGGTTAGTATGTACTTTTTTTAAAAAAAAAAAAAAGAAATTTGAGTTTATATCAAAACAAAATAAAGATGGCTAAAAATTCGAATGTGCCTACCAATGAACTTTCACTGATCAAAGATGTATTCACAATGTTTTTAGCTTCATATACTCCTTTAATTATGTGAATTTGAGAAAGAGAAAAGGGTAGGCAAATGATGTATGGTCTTTCATAATCCCCTATGTCTTAAAGAAAGTGGAGGGCCTATTAGTCTCCCTTCTACTGGAATTTTGTATAGAAAGCCTTTTGCTATAAATTTCTTGAATTTTTGTTATTTTGTAATCGCTCTATAGTTTATAATGTTACAAAAAGTGAATAATGTTTTTTTATTTGTAGAGCATCAAAAAAGTAAAACAAATATTTAGGATAGTAATTTTGTATTATTGCATCCCTTGTGTTTGGTAAAATTTCTTTTAGAAAATTTATATGTTTTTCTCAAATCTACTTGTTACTTTTATTTTGGTCATTTTATTACAAATAGTTAGCATCTCCACCATCAAATTTTTAGTTAATCTTTACTTTCTTAGTAAGCTTTTACTTTGTTTAGTTGATTATCTTTGCTAAAAATGCCAAGAAGAGAATAAGATAAAATATAATTTACTTTATAGCATCATTATACTATTAATGTTTTTATGTATAGATACTTAAGGAACTTTTTCTTTTTGCATTTTTATTTTGTTTTATATTTCTACTTTATAATATATAATTTATTGACAATGATCTGTTGGATAGTTATCTTTATTAACTTTTTCACTTAGTTTCAATTGTGAGGAAGAAAGAGATGTGGATATATGTTTTTGAGAAAAATATATCTATAAGAGTTAAATTGCATACATTTGTATACTTATATACAAAGTATACATAGTCATAACTTGGTCTAATAGTTCTCACATTATCAATTTTTTTAAAATAAAATTATTGCATTGTGTTTTCATACATATCTCAGTATATATAATACCTAACTACAAAATATATTTTGTTACACTACAAAAAAATTCTAATTTAAAACATAATTTCAAAGAACACATATTGAATTTTTAATAATATACAATCTAATTTATTAATTCAATAATTATCCAATAAAAAATAATCATATCATATTTTCTCAAACATCGTGCGGGTCTGCGACTATTTAGTAATAAAATAGCAGGCTATAAACAACTCTTGCAAAAGTTGTCTTACCCATTCCTCCTGTCCCCCAAATTCCTATAATGCGAATATCATTTGACTCTATAGCTTAGTTTGACTTCAATTTCTCCACTCGGGACTCTATTCCTATTAGTGCCATTGTATGTGCTGAGAATGTATTTCTCAATTTATTTAATATCACTACCCCAATGTCTTGGATGCATTCTGCCTCAAACCTACAAAGAAGAGAGAACAATAAGCTGTGAATCTGAATTTACAAGGACAGGATATATCCAACATAAAAATTATATAGACATGTGGCATTAAGTTTAGTTGGTTAAGTCTGAAATTGAAATGCCTCTTTTTTTTTTTTTTTTGGGATAATAATGTAATTGTATGCTTCAAGCCAAAATCCAAAGAACTACCCATATAAGTATTGGGTTACTATCGTTCATTTTAACAATACAATTAACAAAACGTTTCCCTACTTTCCAGTTTCCAGGATCTTGGCCTTCCAGATTAGTGCTTTAATTTACAGGGAGTAAGGAAGAAGAAGACAGCTTATGAAAGAGAAGGAAAAGAGCAGCTGCAAAATATTTAGAAATGAGGAAATTCAATGCCATCATCCAATCCATTAATAAGTTACTATTGACTAAAAATTTCCAACTAAAACCATTAACCTTTTAATTGTTTCAATTTGTGCCCTTAATAAGTTACTATTGACTAAAAAATAACAAAATTTGAAATAACTTGTGACTCAAACCAAAAATCATTCCATGTGAAATTATAAGATATTTGGTACAATATATGAGAGTTTTAGAATTATATAACAATTAGTCATTTAGTTATTTTATCCAAAAAAAAAAAAAAAGTCATTTAGTTATTGGCACCAAAAGATTCACATTAAAACTAGATATTATATAAGCTCATCTCAAAATCATATCATACATATATGATATAAAAATTAAAATTAGAGTAAATTCCACCAACATTCCTTAAGATTTGTCAAGATGATGCTCCTCCCAAACAATTATATAAATAACAATCTCTCCTAGCCTATTGAGGTTTATATAGATCCAAACATATAAGTGGGACTTTACACACCATTCCTCTTGTTTTGCCATATTCATTGACGAACCCATTTAAAAGTTCATTCTTTATAAATTTCCATGTTTTGAGTGTCCTCAACTCATTGCCGTTTTCTTCACACATTGTACCATTTCATGTGACCCTTTTAATCTCAAATTCCATTCTTATATCTTTGAGCTATTGCTATTGCATTTGTGAAACTCATTTGATCGTATTTATACACTATCTAGATTATATAATTCGTGCTTTTTGTGGAAGTAGTGATGTTGTGATTTTAATTGGTAATCGTTTATTTTCTACTGACCCTATCGATGGGGGCAGTATGTGGGAGTGACCCTTCCTGTTGGGACTTGGGACAATACACAGGACATGACATCTTAAATGTCTTATTTGTGATACTGAGTTCATTCTTTGCTATTCATATAATATGAGCTATTGTTTCTATATACATAGCTAATTTTTATGTTAACATCTATTGAATTTATTAACTTGCTAGGATTCACCCATGTTGATTTTGGAGATAGGATGAATTACTATGTGCTTTGATTTTGAGATTGAATTTATTTGTTTTAGAGTTTTTCTATTGTGGGTAAAATATAGACTTTTTGAATTGAACCTTTGGCCTTAAAACTTGTTTTTAATTCAAGTATGAATGTCAATGAAAAATTCTATTATGTTCTAAAGAATTGGCTGTTATCTTCTTTATATTTTTATAATAACCAATTTTCATAACTTATATGAAATTTTAAACATTAAGTAAATTCATTATGTTAAAAATAACACAAATTACGTTCAAATTTAAAACTGAAGTATATAAATAGTCAAATTACCTTTTCTTAAAAATAAAAAATAAAATCAAGGAATTCATAATAAACAATTTGCATACTCTATTAAAAGTTATCATTACAAAGTATTTTCAAAGAATTAACAAAAATACTAAAATGAATATCAGTAGTATTAAGCTTAGGTATGAATGTTTAATATTTATCTAATTGTGTTTATTCTTAAATGTGTCTGTGAATATATAGAGAGTTACAAGTTAGTAAAAAAGTTAATTTGGAGATCTTTTTTCAATAAAATTTTATTTTCCATAATTTTTATAACTATCATTAACTCCTCAACTTTATTTGTATGTAGGGATAATTTGATTTTAGAAGATAACCACCTTTTTATACATCTTTGTTTTTCTCGCACTTTCCAACATTTTTATTATTATTATCCGACATTTAAGGTCATGATATTTTGTTCTTTCAAATTCTATAATTTTATTTCTTACTATTTAATGAGGATTGTTTCCTAAGAAATACAATGTTCACATATTAAATGCAGAATATACTATAGTCAAAATCTTGTGCATATATTTGGCAGTATAATTCACATGGTAAATATCGGGGGAGATGTTTGACACCATCGGAAGAAAAATATATCTCAAATTAAATTATCTATCATGTAAGTGCCACCCGAGAGATTGACCGCTTCTCTCAAAGCATCTCTCCATTTTTGCACTTTCTTTATGTTCTCCTCAAAACGTTCTTCGTGTTTAGCAAAAGCTTGTGCAAAAGTTCCAATTTGTTTCTGTATATCAAATGGATCCACATTATAAAAAATTGGTAGAACTGTCATTCTTGTCTCTTTCACACATCCAACAACCTTTGCAAGTTCATCTAGGCACCATGTAGAAAATGCATAGTTTCTTGAGAATTTGACAATAGCAAACCTTGATTCTTCTATTGCTTTTGAGAGCTCTTGTGAAATTGATTTTCCTCTCTCTAGTTTTTCATCATCTCTAAAAGTAAAAATGCCCTTCTATTTCAAAGCAAAATATAGATGGTCTATAAAATGATTTCGGGTATCCTTGCCTTTAAAACTTAGAAACAAGTCGTATTTCCATCGTGATGTAAAAAAAGAAGATGATGATGGTGACAAGGCTCTTTCAGTGCTCATGAAAGCCATTGAAATTATCCTGGAAAATGTTGAACAAAAAATTAGATAAAAAGTACATTCAATTAAAATTGAAGAAACAAATTAAAACGAAAATAGATCGTTGAAGAGGAAAAAAAAATATTTGTTGTAGTCTTTTCGTATCAAGGATAGAGTGAAAGGAGAGAAATATAAGACATGGATATGTGCAAGAGAAGTGAGAACTTAATGATTTGGAGAATTGCAACAATTCTTTGTAAAGAATCTAAAATCTTTTGAAACAACGCTTGTTGAATACAATTCTAATTTATTGAAGAATTGCAACAATTCTTTGTAAAGAATCTAAAATCTTTTGAAACAACGCTTGTTGAATACAATTCTAATTTATTGAAGAGCTTCTTATTATCTAATTTATCTCCCTCTTTTCTAAAAGGTCTCAATGGATCGGATACTTTTCTTTTTACCTAACTAAACACAACTAGTTTTTCAACATATTGTTATTATTCATTTTTTATAATTCGATAGTTGAAGTTGAGCCAATTTGAACCTTTTACATTTTAGTTGAAAACATCAAATTGTGAGAGTTGAACTTAAAATGCAATTTGGTCTTGAACTCTTTTTTATTTGGCTTCTTTAAGTGTGGCACATGGGATGTGAACTTAGAAAAGAAAAGTTTTTGTTCAAGTTCCTGCTAACCAGCTAAAACGTATTGGCCAAATTGCATAAAGACCCCTGAGGTTTAGGTCAATTTCAAAACACACCCTCTGTGCTTTTAATTTTGTATTATACACCCTGAGGCTTTCAGTAATGACCTCAAACGCCACCAAATACAAATAGCCCTCAAACCCATACCGCCTGGTCCAAGTGGGGCTCACTAGTCACGAGTCACTGCCAGTTTGCATTTTAAGAATTTGTTTATTAAACTTTAATTTAGAAAGAATTTTTATTATTATAATTTATTAAATACAATAATTTTTTTAATGATTATATGATAAAATGGTCACGTGCACTATACATGATCACTTGAAATAAGAATTTTGTCATTACCGAAATGAACAATACAAAATTAAAAGTGCAGGGAATGTGTTTGCATTTGAACCAAATCTCACTGGGTCTTTTTAAATTTGAACTAAAGTTTTGTTTATACTTTTATATTATTTTCTCTATCTTTTTTACTTGCATTAGTGAAAACTTTTTATTTATTTATTTTCTTAATTTTTGAGTGCTTTAGTGGAAATTTGATGACAAGGAATTTCTTGGTGGCCAATTATAAAGTCGTATTTATAGTATTTATATTGATTTTTGATTAACAATAAAGATTTTTTTTTTTGAGATAGGACAATAAGTTCTATTCACTTGAAAAAATTAAAAAAAAAATATATTCTATTCATATTGCTATCTTTCTATATATATGCCAAATGCCATTGGTCGTGGTGTGACATGCATAAACGCATAGGGGTGTTTGATTAGTCGTGATGTTAAATTACACTGTAATGTTATGTTATTTTAATTTTACATTAATGTAATCTCAATACAATAACACGATATTACATTGTTAGGAAGATGATGAGATTAAGGTAATGTAATAAATTTTGTAATTTTAAATTATGGTAATGTTAAAAAAAATAAAATAAACCAAAAATTTTAATATCACATCATCCTAATGTGCATCATATTTTTTTTTTTTTTTGAGAAACACACACACGCATATATATAGGAGAAGGGGGATGAGATAAGTGCACATCACAGTAAACCAAACACTCACATAGTGGAATTTGGGAACTTAATGACTAATAATATATCCACTAATTAATTTAGTATAAGCAGTGTGTAAAGTAGCTGAAGAAAGGTATGATTACTTTATACAAGTAGTGCATAATTACTTTAATTTTCTTTTATTTGCCTACCTAATTTGCACTTCAGATCCTTGATAAGGACATAGCTTACTTTGTTTGCACTCGGTTTCTGTTTTTTTTCTTTTTGGGAAAAAGATATGATTGGAGCCTTCAGTCATCTCGGGTTTTATAATTTTTCAACCCATATTACCCAACCCAACACACTATGTATATGAGTTTATTTCATATATATTTTTAGTTTGATTAATTTTGGTATTTTGATAATTAGATTTGATAAATTTAAAATTTTGGAATATAATTGCAGTATATTATATGAAATGTAATAATTTATTATAAAATTGTTTAAATTATTACTAAAAGCCTAAGGTAGCATCCTTGCCTCTTTGTCGCTTCTCACTGCTCGATGCTTGAGAGAAATTAGTTACAATTTATTTGCAGTATCAGCCTTTTAGACTCCACTTTTTGAGCCCAATTTCTCACAAAATTTTAAACCTAATATCTATATTGAAGAGCTATGGAGTGGCCTAAAAGCCTAGAGCTAAGACCTTTTCAATTCTATCAAAAGTCTCCCTCTTTAATTGCCAATTTCCATGAGAAGAGATTAAATCCAATATGCACAAAGAAACTTTCTAAGTTCTTGGTGCTATTTGGTGTCTGGAAACATTGAAGCAATCCCTAAATCTCTAAGAGGCCTTTGAGTGGCCAAGTAGACTTTGTCTTGATATTGGTGGTTAGCAGATCCAGAGACTAAATAAAGAAAAGATTTGTGGAATTAGTTGCTAGTTAGTATTGGAGGCTCAAGTACATAGTCATTACTTAATTTACAAGGTTTTGTAAATGATTTGTATTGCAACTATTCTTGTTTAGTGGATTGTTTGGTGCTATAGGCCCTAAGAGTTTTTTTTTCCCAATTTTCGGGTTTTTCTCTCTCTGCAAACACTGGGGTGTTTGTGTTTTGATTGGGATTTGCTATTGTGCTTAATGTCCATGCATATTTCTATTAGCTAATGACTTAAAAAATTGGACTTAATTATGTAATTAGCTTACTTAAAATTGACTTCAGCTATAATATAAGGGCCTAAAATTGTATCTCTCACAGGAAAGTACTTAGGTGGAGTAAAGATTTGATGACAAATACCGTCAAGTGTCAACACTCTCAGCGTTCTCGAAAAGAGGAAAGAATAACCTCTTGGTGGTAGTTATATATAAATATATATATATATATATATATATATATGTATATTGTGTTTTGACCAACTATAAAGTTCTATTCATATTAATTTGTTCTACGACTATCTCTATAGAATTATTGTGATGTGAACAGAAAAATGCTTTACTGGACACAGACACCCACTAAAATTGTGTTTGGTATATAAAAGCATCACCGATAGATTAGACATTTTCGTTTGGTATATAAAAGCATCACCGATAGATTAGACATTTTCTCATCCAAATTGTAAGGAATTAACCATAAAAGAGCAAAGATTAGGTATCAATTAAAATTGAAGAAAATAAATGAAAGGAAAATTGATTAAGGAATAAGAAAAAAAACGATTCGATGTGGTTTTTTTTTTTTCTTTTTTATTTCAAAGAGGGAATGAATTGGTGAAAGGAGAGACAAAAGATATGGATGCGTACAAGAAGAGTTAGAACTTACAGATATGGAGAATTGCAGCAATTGGTTGTTGTAAAGTAAAGCTCTAAAACCTCTTGAAACAACGCTCTTAGATAATTATTCTAATAGAAGAATTTCTTATTTTGTAGTATTTGTTATTGCGCTTAGGCAATGCTCTCACCTTTGTATGAGGAAAAACCGATTCCAATGTCTTCTTTGATCCTTACTACCACCGACTATTAAATGCATTTACTCTTGACTTTGCATTTACCTTATTTTACTCCTCCACAAAGAAAATAAAAGAGAAGAATGAGTAAGTTCCTAGTAACTAGTATAAAGTTTTGTTGACACTATATTTTTCCACTTTTTTACTTGCTTTAGTCTAGAGGAAATTATTTTATTTTTTCAGGATAAATACTTTAGTGGAAATTTGATGAAAATTACTTCGACACATTCTGCGATGTTGAAAAGAAAAAAAAGATTAACTTCACGGTGACCAGCCACCAAATCGAAATTTTAAACTCATATATTGAGACTTGTGAAGGCGATATTTTAACAAATCAAACTGTTGAACAATTTTAGATTCTTCTCATAAATCTTATGCGATTCTATGCTTTACAATAAATTTACTAATAAGTTGGTCACTTTGGTTTGGTGGAGCAACCATCAAACACTATGAGACAACCCCTTACTACTTAGCTCATTGGTGCTATCAATCACACAAGAACAATGCTTGCTGGAGTTAACTCTGAAGTCCTGCAATTGAAACAGTTGATTCTATTATCTGAGTGCTAATTAAACTTAATTAACTCCTAGAGCTTGACTTTTCTTCTTTTAGAGTACAGTGGTTGTTTTTCAGAGGGAAATACTAATTTGCATCTTATAGCGTGGAAGGCTTGTTAGAGTAATTTGCCATAACGGTCCATCATTAGAACTTAAGAAGAGAGTGATACAACATTTTCTTTTGAGACTGCTCCTATCATATTTTCGAGTCATTAAATTATTTTGCAATGTATGTTTGTATGCTAAGGTTATATTAAATTTTCTAATAGTTAGTTTTTAATAAGGACCATAGGCTTTAAATAAACGATCTGGGGAATGGGGACAATAGGTGTAGTAGCTTCATGGTTATCTGCTAAGTATGTTGATATTGCTTTCTTCCATTTAGACGTTTTCAAATAGAAGAAATACGAGGACATAATTTGTCACGTTTTCAAATAGAGGAAATATGAGACAGACATTGTCATGTGAATATATTGTAGCATTTTAATGTTAGAAAACCCATAAAAATATAGTGTATCTATTATATTGTATTTATTTACTTTTTTTTTTTTTAATATCTGAATAAGCTGTATTGTATTTTTTTCATAGTCAAAATTTTACTTATAATTCTCAGTAAATACTTTTAATAATTCGATAAGCCTCAAGGTGACAATGCCCTCTTGATCCCTGCCCTTTTTAAATTTTTCCCTTATCTCTAAAGGTGACAATACTCTTATGTTTTATAGCCACATATTGATGATCAGTAAAACTAGGGAGAAAATGGGCTTTTGCCTTCTTTTATTTATTATTATTTAAAATATCTAGCATTTTGCCCTATTTTTGAAACTATTTAAGGAAATGTCTTTGTTTTGAAACTCGGTTTTTGGACAATCGAGTTATAGCGAACTGAAAATTAAAATTTTTTTTTTATTTTATTTTATGGAACTCGAGTTCCATTCAAGGAACTTGAGTTTCATGAACTCGAGTTCCAAAAAATTTTTTTCCCAAAGTCCATGTTCGCTATAACTCGATGTTCGAAAAATTGAGTTATACATTTGAAACTTGATTTTTAAAAAATCAAGATTCAAAACAAAAGCATTTCCCTAATTAGTTTCAGACATTGAGTATTTTGCTGGAAAGTTTGTGAGAAAAAGGTAAAAGCCCATTTTGGCCGTTAAACTATTGCGGTATCCTCACCTCTAAAACCATGAAAGACATCATAGTTCCATTGTGGTGTTGAAGAAGAAAATGATGATGAAGATGCAACTTTTTGAGTGGTAATGTAAGCCATTAGAAATATTTTTGACAAATCTAGATCTACAATCAAGATAACATATACACACACATTCAACTAAAATTGAAAGAAAAATTAGAGAAGAAGAGAATGATTTGACGTGGATTTTTCATTTCAAGGAGGGAGTGAAAGGAGAGAAATAAAAGAGATGGAACTGAAATTGCGGAAGTGATTGAAAAACTCAAAAAATCTTGGAAAAAAATATGCTGGATTCAGATCCTATTACATAATTGCCTTTTTTAATAAAGGAATGGCCACTATTATTTGTGTGTTTGTGAAAGATAGAAGAGAGGGGGATTCACATTCTCTGTTTTCAGTCAACAACACTTATTTATTTAAATGGTCCTTTCCTTTCAGAAATTTTCCTGGCAAGACAGCGACTGAAACTTATTTTTTAACTCTAATGATAAACTCTTCCCCATGTATTGTTTGGTTATTTAGAGGGGTGAGCATTTACGTGCTCTACTTCAAGGCATCTTCTAGTCAAAACTCAAAAGGCGGTCTCGAAGTTATCAAATCCATAAGGAAAAAAGAAAACAAAATGAAAAAAATCAAAGCCGGATTCAGTTTATCTTTATGTAATTTGCATGTTAAAAAAGAAAGAGAAAAAAAAGACCATTTGCAATTGTCAAAAAAAAAAAAAAAAAGAAGACTATCTGCATGTAATTTGTGTAAACGATACCATTCTACTAATAAATTTAAGAATGGGCATTGGGTATTGGAATCAAAGAGACATAGTCAACAAGTTCTTTTATTTTTTATTTTTGAGAAGGATTCAACAAATTAATTGTTTAAACAAAGTGAGTGTGAAAGTGAGAAAACAAAGACAAAAAATTATCCAACTATGTTAAATGAAATGGAAGATAATTATGAGAGACTAAAATGACAGCTTGACTGTTTGTCGTCATCAACATATATAATAAGGAATTTCTCTCTAAATAGCAAATGTAATCTTAAAATTTTACATATTTCTATTTCTTTCTAAATTCTTTTTAATGTATATATTAAAGTTATATTTATTTTTTGAATCATATTTTAAAGTTATGTTAAATTTTCTATAATAACTTTTTTTTTTGGAGCATAAAATTTTCTATAATATCTTAAGATTTCTAATAGCAGTTTCTAAAAAAAAAAAAAAAGAAGCTTTCTAATAGCAAGTTTTTAGGGGCAATAGGCTTTAAAAATAAAAATAAAAATCGTGGGACAGGAAATTTAGCTTCATACTTATCCGCTGTAAAGTTTGTTAATATTACTTTCTTCAATTTAGATGTCGTTGTATCATGGAGGGCATAAATACTCTAGTGGAAAACTTTTTATTTATTTATTTATAGATACCAGGTTTAGTGTAAAGTTGAAAAGCTTTAGTGGAAAATTATGTCATGGAGCGGGGTAAATTGTATGGGCTTTTAGTGCTCTTTTTGATTATTGTTTTGACCTTGCATTGACCCATTTTTTTGGTAAGATTATCTAATGGGATAAAACTATTTTCAAACATGTGAGAGAGTGAGACACGAGATTAGGTAAGGGAAATAAACACAAGATCTTGATTCCTAACACATACCAATCTTCAAAGTTCAAACCCCCTGTCAAGTCCAAATCACAAAATCTACTGACCCACTACACCCAACCCACAGTTTTAGAGGAATAAGTGTTCTTCCACATGTACTTAAAAATGAGTTTATTTGGCAAAAGTCTAGTTTTAGACGAGACTTATTTCTTAGAAATCAAGTATCGTGAAAATAAAAAATAAAAAAAAAGTTCCCAACTTTATGGGCCAAATACTCCTTTTTTTGGTAATAATCATATGGGCTATGTAACCCAATCTTATGGGCCTGACGATAAATCTAATATGAGTTGAAACAGGCCAGTTGGGAATTTAGATTCATGGTTCATCATTCATCAATAAGATATTTCCTTAAGAATATTCATTTGTAATCTATTTTCTAAATAACATATTTCCTTAAGAATATTTTTTCATTAAATTTAAAATCAAAATTTATTCCTCTCTTTCAAATTGGTTAATTTGTTATACAATTATTGATGGATTATGTTACAAAAAATAATTAATCCATTTCTATGTAAAATGGTTGATAACTTTTTTTTTTTTTTTTGAAAACAATAACTATCCCTTATTAGGTATAACAAGTTTGGTATTTATATATGGACTACTTTCTATCATGTAGATAAAAACCTTTATCATAACTATATATATATATATATATATATATATATATATATATTTTTTTTTGACACAAATTTAAATCATGCAAACTTAATAATTTTATATTATGTGTTAGCATCTTCGTTGCTTCGTCTTCTTCTTCTCCTCAAAAATATTATGCATCATCTTTAAAGGATGCCAACAATATTGATCTTGCCAATTTCCCACATCCCCCAATCTCCTATAATGCGAACATTGTTAAACTCTATGACTAAATATGTCTCCAATTCCTTCACTTGAGATTCTATCCCTACAAGGTCTTCGATATCTTCTAACAATGCATAACTCAATTTATGCCATAACTCTCCCACAATGTTTTGGATAAATTTTGACCTAAACCTGCGATAGAGAGACATCTGGTGAGTTTAAGAAAGAAATTTAAAGTTCTATTGTATTGGGTAAAACCGGAAATATGTAAATAACTTAGCTTAAGACATAATTGAAAGAAATATGAAAATATAAATTAATTGGATCAAAGTGAAAATGAAAGAACCATGAACGTGTATGTAGGTATGCCAGAGGATCAAAACAAGAATAATGATAAGAAGTGTATTTTTTTGAACATTTAAAAGTAAAAAAATATTTTGATATTGGATAAACTATCTTGTAAATGCCACCCTTTAAGATTGGCCACTTCTTTCAGAGTAGCTCTTTAGGTTTGCACCTTCTCTATGTGATCCTTGATATTCTCCTCATGTGTAGCAAAGGTTTGGGCAAAACTTCTCATTTGTTAAAAAAATAAAATAAAATTAAAAAAATTAAAAAAAAAAAAAACTTCCCATTTGTTTTTGCACATTAGATGGACCCACATCATAAAAAATTGGCAAAATTGTTATTCCTATCTCTTTCATGCATTGAATGATTTTTACAAGTTCATCCAAGTACCATGTAGAAGATACATAATTTTTTGAGAGAATGAAAATTGCAAACCAGGATTCTTCCATCACTTTCAAGAGATCTAGTGAAATGGACGCATGTCTCTCAAGTTTTTCCTCGTCTCTACGTGTGACAATGCCCATTTGTTTCAAGGCAGCATATAGATGGTCTATAAAACCATAGCGAGCATCCTCACCTCTAAAATTGAGAAAGATATCATATTTCCATCATGGTGTTGAAGAAGAAGATGATGGCGAAAATGAAGCTTTTTTAGTGTTTATGGAAGCCATCGGAAAAATACTGGATAACATGTAAAAATCTTAAGTAGCAGGTTGTTATAGGTTTTTATTAGTGGTCAAAAAAGAAATTTCAGTAGTGACTTCAAATTAGAATTAGTAATAGTTTAACACTTGTTGTGAAAAAGTTGTGAATGGTTGGACTTCTCAACAAAAAGAAAAAGAGCAATGCACAAAAAATTTCACAACATTTTTTATAGCTTTGAGTTGACAAACTTTTACAAGTTCTTATCGAGGTCAACTATTAATATCACTTTTTTACGTACTACTATCAATCTGCCACATTAACATATGTGAAAAGTTTTGTATAATTTTTAGTGTTGATAGACTTTTTCAAAAAAAAAAAAAATTATGTGGTTCATGTTAAAGCTCTAAAACCTCTCTCAAGGTTTTGGGCATAGGCAATGCTTTCAAATATGATCCTAACTTTTTCTTGTATCCTTACTACTTTGACTAGTTATTCTTGAATATATTTACTTTTTGTTAGACTGCAAGCTATGCCATTCTACTTCAAAATCAATTGGTGATGAGGAAGATACATTCAAATTTTTTATGGCATTTGAAATCATGCCTTGCGGGCCTAGATTTAGAGTGGTTGTAGAAGTCAAATTGTGGTCCCTCTAACAATCCCTCACTCACAATGACACTCCCGCGACTCGAACCAATGATCTTAGCTTTGATACCATTTGTTGGACCATGAGTCATACCATTCCACCTCAAAACCAACTGATAGTGAGGAAGACACACTCAAATCATTTATAACATTCAACATCATGCCTTGCGGGCCTGTTTTTAGAGTGGTTATAGAGAGTTGAATTGTGGTCCTCCTAATACTCTTGACTTTACTTTTTTGGTTTTTGTAAACGTGTTACATGGGATGAACTTAATTAGTGTAAATTTAGTGCAAAATTAATTATAAATTATTTCATGATTTAAAAAGGACATCAAATTCAATTTTAACAAATGACTGATTAAAAATATATTAGAAAACAAATAAGTTGTATATTTTTCAATTAAAATTTTGTTAATGCTGATTGGATATTAATTCTAGTTTTCATAATATATTTAGTCTTCAATTTTACATATTTTTAACTCTTTTAACTCGAAATTTTTTTGGCTTATGCCTTTTGGCCCCCCTAAACTAGAATTCTTCTTTTTTTTTTTTTTTTTTTTGATAGGAACCCTAAACTAGAATTCTGATTTCATCCCTAGTATTAAACGAATTTTTTTTTTTATTTAACGATCACCACAAGAGGAGAAATTCAGACATAAAACAACATGAAACACACAAACTCAATAAACAAATTTTCTGTTTCTCACCTTTCCCTCTGCATTCTCGTCGATAAAATTAAATTAAACACAGATTTAATATATATATATATACACACACACACATAAAGAGAATTCTGGATTCACATAATGAAAGCATTGCATAAGAGAAGAGAGAGGACCTTGAGGGTACGGATCAAATGTGAAGAAGAACTTTGTGTGTGCTCTGTTTGAGAAAAGAGAAGATAACGGTGACTAACTTTAAATGAAGTGTGGGGTTTTATTCATGTTAGAAAGTTTAGGAAAGTTCCAGGAATTGACTCTAAAAATATCAAAATTATAATTTTATTTCTTTTCCTTCCTAAAATCTTTAAAAAATTACTAAAATAAAAATCAAAGTAGTGTCTGACTATTAAACTTATATATTGAGAGTTGTGAAGGCGAAATTTTAACAAATCCAACGTCGAACAATTTTAGATTCTTTTATGCTTATGCTTTACAATAAGTTTAGTAATCTTTGGTTTGGTGGAGCAACCATTAAACATACGACACAACCCCTTACTGCTTAGCTCATTGGCAGTTTGGTACTATCAGTTACACAAGAACAATGATGGCAGGAATTAACTTTGAGGTCCTGCAATTGAAACAACTGGTTCTGTTATAAGTGCTTAAGTTAACCCCCCTAGTGCTTGACTTGTCTTCATTTAGAGTAGTGGTCTTAAGTTTTCTAATCGCAAGTTTTTTGGGGCAATACTCAAGAGGCTTAAATAAATTCAATTCGTGCGACAATAGGTTTAGCTTCATGGTTATCCACCGTAATTATTATTATTATTATTATTATTATTATTATTATTATTATTATTATTATTATTATTATTATTATTATTATTATTATTATTTTTAAAGTTGGGATAGAATTCTACTCAAAGCCTAACTCAAAGCCCTGGGGCCGGATGGCATGCCTCCATTATTCTATCAAAATTACTGGAACTTAATAGGTAACGATATCACACAAGCAGTTCTTTATTTTCTTAATTCAACCACCCTCGCACCACACCTCAATCACACTTTCATTACACTGATACCTAAAGTCCATAATCCTGAAGTGGCTTCTGAATTTCGTCCTATAAGTCTCTGTATCGTTTTATATAAGATCTTTTCCAAAGTTTTGGCTAACAGGTTGAAAAGAATTTTACCTCAGATCATTACAGAGCACCAAAGTGCTTTTACCAAGAATTGTTTGATCTCAAATAATATTGTGGTGGCCTTTGAATCTCTCTATAGCATGAAGCAGCATACGTCAACTAATGATGGATATATGGCATAGAAACTCGATTTGAGTAAAGCATACGATCGAGTGGAGTGGGTTTTTTTACAGGAGGTAGTGGAAAAAATGGGATTTAACCACCATTGGATTTCCTTGCTAATGGTGTGTGTGACAACAGTATCTTATTCTATTCTTGTCAATGGTGAGCCCAAGTGGATAATTATACCCACCCTTGGGATCCGACAGGGTGACCCTCTCTCACCCTTCCTTTTCCTTCTTTGTACTGAAGGTCTTCATGGCCTTATCCTTCAAGCAGCCCACAATGGTGAAATTCATGGTTTCCAACTATGTAGAAGGAGCCCTAAACTCACTCACCTGTTGTTTGCGAATAACAGCCTGCTTTTTTGCAAATCTAACACAGTTGAATGTCAGAATGTGCTTGATATGCTAGGTGTTTATGAGAGGTGTTCAGGGCAGCAAATAAACAGATCCAAAACTACTATTTTTTTTAGCAAATCCACCCCCGATGACCGAAGGCTAGCCATCAAGGAGTTGCTTGGTGTTCTTGAAATTCGTGAATACGAGAGGTACCTTGGATTACCTTCCTTGGTGGGAAAGAAGAAGAAAGCTAGCTTTGAGTATATTAAGGAGAGGGTTTGGAGAAAACTCCAAGGTTGGGAGGAAAAACTACTCTCTCAAGCGGGTAGGGAAGTTCTAATTAAGGCCGTGGTTCAAGCCATCTCCACTTATACCATGAATTGCTTTAAACTTCCTTTGGGCTTGTGTAATGAAATTGAGAGTATGATTAGAAATTTTGGTGGGGTCAACGTGGCGATCGTCGAAAAATTCATTGGGTCCGTTGGGAGGTTCTTTGCAAATCAAAGGAAGAGGGCGGTATGAGTTTCAAAAATTTGGCCTTGTTCAACGATGCTTTTTTAGCCAAACAAGCCTGGCGTCTTCTTCATAATAAAGAATCCCTATTCTACCAGATTTTCAAATCCAAGTTCTTTCCTCACTGTTCAATTATGGATGCTCCGGCTTGCTCACAAGGGTCCTATGCTTGGAAGAGCTTATTGAAGGGGAGAGATGTCTTGAGGAAAGGTCTCAAATGGCGTATTGGCACTGGAGATGCTGTTAACATTTGGACTGACCCGTGGCTTCCCTCTACCACTCACCCACAAATTCAATCTCCAGTGGCCCATGAGTTTGCAAATGCCAAGGTTTGTTCCATCATCAACCCAATCTCTAAATGTTGGGATGCTAATCTATTGAATACGTTTTTTCTACCTCAAGAGGTGCTCCTTATTCAGTCAATCCCTTTAAGTCAAAGACCAGTTGAAGATAAGCTTGTGTGGTCTTTCACTCCGTCTGGGGTCTACTCTGTCAAATCCGGCTACAAATTACTATCTCATGAGGTGGTGGTTTCGGACTTCAGAGCACATGGAGTGGACAAGGATGTTTGGAAGATGGTTTGGGGTTTAAAAGTCCAAAACAAGGTTCAAAATTTCATATGGAGAGCCATCCGTAATTCCTTACCTGTGAAAACTAATTTGGTGAAGCGGAAAGTCCTAATTAATGATTCCTGTGATCATTGCCATCATGATCCTGAAAATGTCCTCCATGCTCTTTGGCAATGCCGTCTTTTGGATCCCGTTTGGAACTCAAATCCCTGCTGGAATTTTCGGGCCTCATCTCAGTTTTCCAGCTTTGTAGACCTTGTAAACTACCTGACCAAGGAAGGCCTGAACATTGAGCTGTTTGCACAGATCTCCTGGACCATTTGGTTCCGCAGAAACCAATTGAGGACTTGTTCCAAACCATTCCCCGTAGATCATGTTATACCTGATGCGTGTGCTGCATTGGCTACCTTCACTTCTGCAATCCCTCCAAAACCCCCTGACAGTGAGACACAGCCTCCCTTGCACACCAAATGGAAGCCCCCTGATCCTCACTGCCTCAAAGTGAACTTTGATGGGGCTGTTTTTAGAGAGGATAATGTGGCTGGTGTGGGAGTGATTATTCGAGATGAGAAGGGTCAGATTATCGCTTCTATGGCTGAAAAAGTTCCACTGCCCACCTCCGTTGCTGCTCTTGAAGCTGTTGCTGCAGTCAAGGCCCTCAATTTTGCTACTGAATTGGGCATCTCATCCGTCGTGGTGGAGGGTGATTCAAAGATTGTGATTAAGGCTTTGCTCAGTGAGGACACCTCATTTGCAGCTCACGGACACTTAGTGGAAGAAGCAAAACTCCTATCTACTTTATTTTCCTTTTGTAGGTTCTCTCATGTTAGAAGGCAAGGTAATTTTGCCGCTTATCACTTAGCTAGACATGCTAGACATGTTAGCTCTCAGTCGGTATGGATGGAGGATGTTCCCCCCCCAACTTTTAGCTGTAATTTTAGCTGACATGGCTAACATTTATTGAATATTACAGCCCCTTTCTCAAAAAAAAAGTACATGTGTATAAAGTTTACTTTAGGAGACTTGAATCCCAACCGTTGCCCCTCTTCTTTCTCCACACCTTATAAGCACTTATACTTGTAGAGTGACTATCACGCTAAGGGTATGTTGTAGTTATCAGATATATTATAGATGTTATTGTATCGTGGACTCCAAAAATGCTCAAGGAAAACATTATTTATTTATTTTTAAAGAACCAGCTTAGTGGAAAGTCAACAATAAAATCTTAATCATCAATAAATATTAGATGCCAGTACTTACGGAGAAGAAAATTCTACCCTCTTTGATTTTAAAGTAATGTTACAGACAAACTATTTTACAACATTTTTACAAAGTGTTAATGTGGTCAACCTTTAATTGGTTTTTATCTAGGCTTTCCATTAATATTACTTTTTCATTTACCAATAATCATTCAACACATCAGTAGTTTGCAAATAAAATTATAAAATAGTTTGTATCTTTAGCATTGTTCTTGATTTTATAATGCTTTACTTTGGCTCACTTCCACTTCCTGAGGAAATTATCTCATGGAATGAGGTAAATTCTATGGGCTTTAATTTACACCCTCCAATAAGAATATGGGACGTCATCATATATTACTAAAACATAAATGCATATAATCATGTTGGATAACATCTCAATAAACACCATATTTCAAGTTTTAAATAAAATGTTGATGTGGTGTTATTAGGTGTGGTAAGATGTATTAAATTTTAAATAAAAGTTTGATGAGATAATTTCTTATTGGATGATGTAAAATATGAGATTTATGTCATTTTTACCAAATTTTGACTATTGTTAATATTCTACCCTCTTTGATTTTAATGCTTTACTTGATCATAAACACCACTGCTTTTGGTGGAAAATTCTACCCTCTTTGATTTTAATGCTTTACTTTGGTTCACTTCTGCTTTCAGGGAAAATTATAAGGAGCGAGGTAAAAACATGGTACTTTAGCTTTTAGATATAAAGTTTTGTTCAAAAAATACACACTACACTTGATCTTGCATATATAAAGTTTTGTTAAAAAAATACACACTGTACTTGATCTTACATATATAAAGTTTTGTTAACAAAAATACACAGTACTTTATCTCTCGATATAAAGTTTTGTTAAACACTTTATCTTTGAGATATAAAATTTTGTTCAAAAAATTCACACTAGGTACTTGATTAAAAATTACATTGTTTTTTTTTTTTTTTTGAGAAGGAAGACATCAAACTTTATTAATAAAAATTAGCCATGGTTGGTGAGAAAAACAGAACTCAGGTGTGGAGGAACATTCTCAATCCACGTCAAAAAACATCTAGCATGTCTAGCATGTTTAACTAGGTTATGCGCTGCACTGTTACCTGGGCGGCACGTGGGAAAATGAGACACAACTGCCTGCCACCAACATGACCTTTGCTGAGCTGAGTATGTGACCATAGACAAGGACTTCTCATCTGAGTTCAGGGTGTTTATTACGTTAACTGAATCTCCTTCCAAGATGAATGAAGTGAAACCAAAGTCTTGTACAAAAGATAGTGCTCTTGCTGCAGCCATAGCTTCAGCCATCTCCGGGGAAAAATGAAGGCTAGTTTGTTTAGGCAGAGAAGCTATTGTTTGCCCGTTACTATCTCGAACAATCACTCCTATACCGGCCTTCCTTATATCTTTGAATAAAGCCCCATCGAAATTTACCTTGACCCGTCCCATCGGAGGAGGAGACCACCTGATCTGAGCTGGAGAGCTGCGTCGGATCTGTTTTGGGCCGCTAGAAACAGAGTCGTGGAATGTGGCAAGAGCCTGTGATGCCGTATGAATAACTTGCGACAACGGATAGTCTTTGGAGGAGGTTCGCACCTGGTTTTGACTATGCCAAATGGTCCACATAACCGATGCCATTAGCTCGACATTCTTCTGTTCTTCAATTTGGTATTCAAAATCTCTCGGGTGGGGATGATGGATATAGAATAGGAATGTTATTTATTACCTGAGGATTTTGGGGGGATTTCTCACTCGAAATCTGCCGAATGGCATCCCTGTTTTCTGCAATTTCCTTACTTGAAAAGTTATGGAGGTCAGCGCTCGGCTGTGGCTCAGTGGTGGGCTGATTCTGATCGGCACTCTGTGTGTCCACCGGCGGCTCCTTCCAAGGCCATCACCCATACCTGAAACAGTCGTGAAGGATGATTTCCCTGGATTATACGAAGACGCCCTGAGCCCATGCACCATACCCCTGTAATTCCTCAGAGCCAGAGCCTCTCCTCGTGAGCCATTTCTCGCATTCTTTCTCATTATGGGACACCAAGCCACACCAGTAACAAAAGTTGGGAAGTTTTTTGGTATTTGAAAGACACCCATTGTTCCCTGTCTTCTCCTATTTCAATTTTACGACCTCGACATAGGGGTTTTGAGATGTCCAACTCCATCTTCACACAGACAAAGTCGTTTCCCACCATCTCTTTCAAATTCTCCGTCTCTGATACTTCTCCAAGGGATTCACCCAGTTCTATTGCTGTCTCGGGATCCAATAAATTTACCGGTAGACCATGTATCTGCACCCAAAAATTGACCTTAGTGAAGCGCAAATCTTTGGCTGGAGTTTTGTAGTCATAGCGTTGGAATAACACTAAGAATACACGGTACTTGATCTTATAGATATAAAGTTTCGTTTGTCAAAAAAATGCACGGTACTTTATCTTATCGGTATAAAGTTTTGTTAAAAATAATACACGGTACTTGACCTTGCTGATATAAAGTTTTCTATAAAGATACACGATAGTTTATCTTTCGATATAAAGTTCTGTGAAAAATAATACATGGTACTTGATCTTTGTGATATAAGTTTTGTTTAAAAAATTTTGATTAAAACATACACGGTACTTTAGATTTGTGATATAAAGTTCTGTTAAATATAGACTCTTCTAAAAAAATACATTGTACTTTATTTTCAGATCTAAAGTTTTGTTAAAAAACATAGCACTGATTTTATAATAATGTAACTTACATTCAACACTTTTATTTTTTAAAAATAAATTGGATTCAATTAAAACTTTCATTCAATACTTTTATAGTTTAAACTAGTTATGGCAGCATGTGCTTGCCGTGGAAAAAGAACAATAATTAAGATCAATTTTAGATTTTATTTGTATCACACAAAAAATATAAATCATTTAATTTTTAAAGTACATAAAGATTTATGTTAATTAAAAGAAACATTAATTTTAAAAATTTTGATAATTATGACATAAAAAGTTAATACCATTCGTATAAGAATTTCGATCATCCACAAAGTTATAGGGTAGCTATCTAACATATAAATATCTATTTTACTATAATAGTTTTTTAGTACCTATTTGCTAAAGTTAATATATCCACTCATTAAAAACTTCTAAGAATGATAATGAATATCATCTTCTTCCAACAATAAATAAATGAGTTTTGCTAAGGGGGGGGAAAAAAAAAAAAAAAAAAAAAAAAAAAAAAAAAAAGATAACAAAAGGCATGTTGATCGAATTTTCCATTAGATAAATTATAAGTTTCAAAAATTTAAACCTAAAAAATAAATATTCTTTAGATAAAAATAAAATACCATATATCATCATTCCAACTTTCCAAGAAGTAATACTATCTAAAACTCAAAACATGTGAAGAAAATTTTTGAAATGTTAAAATTTAGTAGGAGTATTTTAGACATTACACAATAAAATATTTCAAGAATCATAAGTTTTCATTAGGTTTTAATTGAGAGAATAACAATATGACATATTTGCTATTTTCCAAAATATTAAGGAAAAAATTGCTTGAATTTAAAGTTTAAGAAGGAATTGTAAACTACCCCAAACATAAAGGATGAAAAGTGTTTTTATGCTAAGTTTTTTATTATGTTTTTCTGTGTAAAACTGTGTGGTTTTACTTAAAAATGGTACACAAAGGGAAAAAAAAAAATCAACCCAAGAAAATTATATGTAAAACAGTGAATTTTGGCTCAACAAAACTAACTAAACAAACAAAAAATTTCTAAAAGCACAAAATAATGGCACAACATTTTTATAATACCTTTATAATTTTGTTATATTTTATTTTGACTTGTAAAGAATTGACAGTTCAACAATTTGAAAATATTGTGACGAAAACAAAATGTCTTAACATTTTCACAAAACAAATGCTATGTCCAAGACCTTTTCACAACAAATCATAAGTAGTAGATTGTTACAGGTTGTTATTGATGGACAAAAAAGTTGTTTCCTTGGTAAGTTTAAATTAAAACCAAAAACAATTACCACCTATAATTTGTTATGAAAGTATTGTGAAAAATATTGTAAATGTAGTACTTCTTTTTTTACAATAACTTTATTTTTAGTTGTGGTTGGTTCTAGTATGATATTTTATCATTTAATTTCTTCCTATAAGGAATTAATACCTCAACAATTTGGAAAATATTGTGTCAATTTGTTGTTTAATATTTTATTATAATGTGAAACGGTGCAAATTGGACAAACCAAAAATAATGTAGCAAATCTATTGCAGCTTTACGTATACAACAAAAAAAAAAAAAAAGCAGCTAGCAAAACAGTGAAAATTGAACAAGCCAAAACTACTGTAGCGAAACTATGGTAGCTTTTCTTATTCACTTTTTTTATATATAGATTACTAAATTTGACTAAATCAAAAAAAAAAAAAAAAAAAGTCTGAATACAACAAAATATTACAATGTTTTCACAATACTTTTATTTTCAGCCGTGGTGGATCTCAATCTAATATTTTATTATCTTATTTTGACCTATAAAGAATTTACACCTCAGTAGTTATAAAAATATTGTGATAACAACAAAATATCATGACATTTTCAAAATACAATCCCTTTATTTTTAGTTGTGCTAGATCTCGGTATGGTATTTTATTTTATTTTGACCCATAAGGAAGTGACACATGCGTCATTACATTTTCACAATATCTCTATGTATACATTGTACTTACAGTGTAAATTTATATTGTAGACACATGAAAATTGGCAAATTTTGTAAACATTTGCAAAATTTGTACAATATTAAACATTTTTCTTTTACAAATGTGCATAATATTGCCACTTTTTATATGTCTACAATGTAAGCTTACATTGCAAGTACACAGTAAACATAGAAAGATCCCTAAAAAACCAAAAACAAAACTCAAACCAACTGCGTATTTGAAGGAGAAAAAAAGAAAAGAAAAGGTGCAGCTCACCAATTGAATAAACCAAAAACACTATTCATGAGCCTATTAGCTCTTTTTATATAGTTAATATAAATAAATTGGATTCAATTGAACTTCTTCTAAAAATTTGATGCACTTAAATAATTAATAACTAGCCTAATCACATGCATGATGAGTCTTTTCTTTTTCTTTTTTCTTTTTGTGGATTTAATGTCATAATTTTCTATTAACAAAAAAAAAAAAAAAAAACACTCATTAATGCTGATATTTTGATTGATTTCATTTATTATTCCTTATTTATGACATTTTATACTTATCTCTAAACCCAAAAAAGGTATACCTATGCGTGTCTCTCTCAAGCATGCTCTCTCAAAATAACCTCTCATAAGTCCTAAGAAATCAATGCTCATAAGCTTCAACAGTAAGCATACTCTCTCAAAATATGACTTTTAAGTATATGGTTTTTTTTGTCTTCTATAAGAAGGACATCATATCCAATCATGACCGGTTTTCCTTCAACTTTATTAAGGTCTTCACTATAAAAATATCACGTGATAAAGTACCTATTACTTGTACACTATAAAAATATCACGTGATAAAGTACCTATTACTTGTACCCAGATGCTAAGACTTAAACAATTTAAATGTACACACACGCATCCCACCATGTAAAATTCAAGACGAAGATACGCTCACACCTACTGCCATTTAAAATAATCATTATTCTCATATTAGAATCCAATTTTTAAATTTTATTTATTAAAATTTTTTGATTCAAATTGCAGTATTTAAATGGCATGGAAATTGGTTAAAATTTTATATTAGAGGAGCAATCTGATAGAAAAAATGTTTTGGAGGAAGCCTATTAACAATTTTGCCAAAACGGGTTAATGTCTCCAAGGATGGCTTTCAATTAAACATTGTCAACATGTTGTTTTATAATGCATTCGCAACCTGCCTATTATCCTGATTTAGGACTCTTTTGCTTATATAAATTGATCAACAAAATTGTATTTTGATCTAAAGATAAAATACACACGTTGAGGGCACTGATTAGAACTGCCAAGTCTCCTTCCAATTCAACACTGTTGAAACGCAGCTCAAGAGCAAGCTCCACGCCCGCCTAGCCGCCAAAGTTTCAACATCAAAGACTATTAAGGGTATAGGTATCAACCGGGATAGGGAAGCCATGACAAGCTGCTCTTCATTCTATATTACCATTCCCAAACCAACACAACCTTCATCTGCAAAAATAGCTCCATAGAATTTTACATACAAACGAAACAAGCTAGTTTAGGAATTTAGCATTTAGATTCATGATTCATCAATAGTTTAATTAGCCATTCTCAACATACACTCGACCTTCTCAACAATAGTGCCTTGAATTTGTTACAAGAAATAATTAATCTATTCCTATGTAAAATGGTTGTAAGTTTATAATAACTATTCCTCTTTTTCTTTTTTTAGTTGAAAACAATAGTTATCTCTTATTAGGTATAACAACTTTGGAATTAATATATTCCAAAAAAAATGAAAATTTCCATTTTACTCATGATACCAAGGGCTAAGGGTTCATTCTGCAGTTGTGTTATGCTTCTCTATTGGGCATTTAACTATTTAAGCGGTAATTCTACAAAATTTCACCCCAAACCATTTATTAAAAAAAAAAAAAAAAAAAAAACTAATGACAAAAGACCTATATGGTTGGGAGTACATGTCTAAGATTCACAAAGCCAACCATCAATTACAAAAAAGGACCAAGGCTTGCTCAAAAAAAAAAAAAAAAAAAAGGACCATGGCACAACATGAGCTCACAAAACCAGTCACTGAAAAAAAATAAAAAAATAAAGGCTAAGAGCACTAAATTCAACTCACAACATCAGTAATATGTGGGGAAAAAATGTGTAGGCTGAGAGCACAAATTAATGAGAGAGAGAGAGAGAGAGAGAGAGGACTTCATTTTGATATTACTTAGTAATTGATTCTCGTGTAATTAAATAATGTTTGAATAAATAGAAGTGATATGGTGTTGGTTTTGTTTACACTTTGAGAAATGATACGTCCATAACATTTTTACAACATTTTCACAACAAATCCTAAGTGGTAGGCTGTTACTAGTTGTTATTGTTGGGGCAAAAACGTAATCTTAGTGTTAGGTTTAAATTTGAACCAGTAACAACTAACCACCTATGATTTTTTATGAAAATGTTGTAAAATTGTTATGGACGTAGCACCCCTCTTACACTTTATACAGTATCAAGTACATTTTTAAAAAAAAAATAATATCTCCACAATATTTTTACAACAAATCTTAAGTGTCAGGTTATTACTAGTTGTTATTGTTTTGACAAAAAAGTAATCTTGGTGCTAGGTTCAAATTTGAACTAATAACAACTAATCAATTATAATTTATTGTGAAAATGTTGTAGATGTAACATTTCTCTTTAAAAATACATGCAAAAAATTATTATGAGTTCTACGTACTAAAACGAGTTCATTTTAGTATTACTGTTGAATTTTTTTTTTAATATCATGACATATATATATATATATATCAAATTATCAATCATCTAACAAAATTAGAAAAATAAAATAGTATTACTTTTGAAAAAATTCGAAAAGAAATTGCATGATTTAAAAAAAATATATTTTAATCATCTGACATAGTTTTCTTAAAAAATTAATTATAAAAGTTAGATTAATAAATTTTGTGTATTTTATTTTGTCAAGAAACTAAGATTTGGGTAACCAAAAAAACACATATTAAACCAAGTAATCAAGAATTATCTCAACTGGGAAACCAAAATATATCAACCTGAGCTTTCACGAAATAGCTAAAAGCAGATTCCAGTGTGAGAGTGAGTGAGACTAGAGATTGAGAGTGATGAAAGAGTGAAACAAGGCTGTTGTAGTTTTAGACGAGACTTTATTTCTCAGAAATCAAGTGTCGTGAAAAAAAAAAAAAAGAAGTTCCCAACATTATGGGCCGAATTCTCCTCTTTGTTTTTTTTGTAATAATCATATGGGCTATGTAACCCAACCTTATGGGCCTGAAGATAAATCTAATATGAGTTGAAAGAGGCCAGTTTGGGAATTTAGATTCATGGTTCATTAATAGTTTAATCTCTTTAAAAAAAATTGTATTTTGTATTTTATTTTCTGAATAAGATATTTCCTTACTAATATTTTTTCATTAAATTTTAAATAAAAAATTATTCCTTGCTTTCAAATTGGTTAATTTGTTATAAAATAATTGATGGATTAGGTTACAAAAAAATAATTAATCCATTTCTATGTAAAATGGTTGATAACGTTATTTATTTATTTATTCATTTATTTTTGTTGAAAACAATAACTATCCCTTATTAGGTGTAACAAGTTTGGTATTTATATATGGACTATTATATATCATGTAGATAAAATCCTTTATTATAGATATATTCAGGAAGGGAGCTAAAACTCTGAGTTAGGGGGGGGGGGGGGTTATTGTTGGTTGTGTACAGCGGTTTCAACCTTTTATTCTATTACTATTTAGCTACTGAGATTATTATTATTATTATTATTTTGTGTTGGTAACAAAAAAATTTTTGTTTAGTATTTTTTAAGGGTAGGATCGTTTATTTTAAGTAAAAAAAATGACGCGAGTAGTGGGCCCATGTGTGAACCAATAAGAATTTGCTACCAAAACATTTTGAAAAAATGTTGTAAAAAAGTTTTTGAATATAGTATTAATCTTAAAAGAATCAATCATATTGTTTAAGGGAAAAAATGTAATTTTATAGAATAAAATTGCTAAAATTAATACACACACACACACACACACACACACACACATATATAATATTTTAAAAACAATTGGTGGGGCCATTGCCTACCTAGTCCAAAGGTAGCTATGTCCCTAGATAAATTATTATTATTTTTTTGCCACAAATTTAAATCATGCAAACTTTAATAATTTTATATTACGTGTTAGCATCTGCTTTGCTTTTTCTTCTTCTTCTCCTCAAAAATATTATGTATTATCTTTAAAAGATGCCAACAATATTGATCTTATGGAAAAAGTTACCTAAAATACTGAGAATTTTTATATATATATATATATTTATATATATATTACAATCTACTAAAAGTGCTTTTTAAATATTTAAACCTTTCTATTTTATAGATCACTAACGTGTTTTACAACTGCCACTTGTGGTAACTTGATTCTTAATAATCTCAAGTTGTTTTGGCAATTTTTTTTTTTTTAATTGTCACAAAAGAGGAGTTTATATAAAGTTTTTTACCAAAAAAAAAAGACCTTTTACATTTCCATGGAATTTTTTTTTTTTTTTTTTTTTTTAACTTTGATATACCATTAATTGAGCCACTTCATACATTAAAAATATTTAAGGCTCATTATTACTTTTGTTATGATATTATAGTTGCCTTAATTATTACTTCTATTGTATTCGGTAAAACAAGAAAAATGTAAATAACTTTGCTTAAGACATAATTGAAAGAAATAAGAAAATACAAATTAATTGGATCAAGTGAAAATGAAAGAATCATGAACGTGTATGTAGGTATGCCAGAGGATCAAAACAAGAATAATGATAAGAAGTGTATTATTTTGAACATTTAAAAGTAAAAAAATATTTTCAGAATGGATTAACTATCTTGTAAATGTTTCCCTTTAATATTAGCCACTTCTTTCAGAGCAGCTCTCCAGGTTTGCACCTTCTCTATGCGATCCTTGAAATTCTCATCATGTGTAGCAAAGGCTTGGGCAAAACTTCCCATTTGTTTCCGCACATTAGATGGACCCACATCATAAAAAAATTAGCAAAACTGTTATTCCTATCTCTTTCATGCATTGAATGATTTTTGCAAGTTTATCCAAGTACAATGTAGAAGATGCATAGTTTTTTGAGAGAATGAAAATTACAAACCAAGATTCTTCTATTACTTTCAAGAGATCTGGTGAAATGGAGGTACCTCTCTCAAGTTTTTCCTCATCTCTACATGTGACAATGCCCTTCTATTTCAAGGTAGCATATAGATGTTCTATAAAACCATAGCAGGCATCCTTACTTCTAAAACTGAGAAAGATATCATATTTCCATCATGGTGTTAAAGAAGAAGATGATGACGGAAATGAAGTTTTTTTAGTGTTTATGGAAGCCATCAGAAAAATATTGGATAACATGTAAAAATCCTACGTAGCAGGTTGTTATAGATTATTATTAGTGGTCAAAAAAGTAATTTTAGTAGTGGCTTCAAATCAGAACTAGTAACAACTTAACACTTACTTGTTGTGAAAATGTTGTGAATGGTAGTACTTCTCAACAAAAAGATAAAGAGCAATACACAAAAAATTTTACAACATTTTTTATAACTTTGAGTTGACAAACTTTTACTAGTTCTTATCTAGGTCAACCACTAACATCACTTTTTTCCTTACCACTATCAATCTGCAACATCAATATGTGTGAAAAGTTTTGTCAAATTTTTAGTGTTAATAGACTATTTCAAAATATATATATATATGTGGTATTGTTAGGATTGGATCTGTGGATTTATGGTGTAGCTGGATTCAAGGTCAGCTAGGTCTCCAGAAGTGAGAGAAAGGAAAGAATAGGGAAAAGAAGAGGAAAAGGTTGCATTGGAAATACACTTTGCTTGATTACCCACTATACAACTCATTGGTCTCTTATACAATACCAAAACAATTGTCAATAACCATTAGTCTCTAACTAACTCTAACTGACTTATACAGTCACTACCCAACTCTGATGTACCTCACATATAGACAATTAGGCACGTATACAACTAGCACACTTATCATAGCCAGACTAGTCACTGCTGCATCATAGCCTCTGCATCACAGCAGCACTACATCACTGCTGCATCACAGCACCCTCTACTATCACAGCATGCACTGCTTCACAGTACCCTCTGCATCACAGCCTGCACTGCATCACATCACCCTCTTATTATACAACATACAACCCTTTTATTATACAACATACAACTATGCCTAACAATATCCCCCCCCCCCTAATTAAAACACCTTGCCCACAAGGTGAGGATATTGTTGCTGCAACAAGCATAGACTTTCCCAAGTAACATCTTCCACTCGTTCAACTTGCCATTGAACAAGAACCTGAGTGACAGGCCTGTTCCTCAACTGATGAGTCCTTTCTTGTAAAACAGCAACAGGTTTAGGTCTAAGAATGCCCTCAGAATCCACAGGTGGTAAGGAAGGCAGAGGAACCACATGTTGACCCAACCTCTGCTTTAAACATGAAACATGGAAGGTGGAATGGAGTTTAAATTCAAGTGGTAAATCCAATTTGTAGGAGACACTGCCAACCCTTTGCAATATTTGAAAAGGACCATAGAATCTAGGTGATAACTTTCCCAATCGTTTCTGCCTTAATGACATCTATTTGTAAGGCTGCAACTTAAGATACACCCAATCACCAACTGCAAATTCCCTCATGGTCCTATGCTTATCAGCAGCAACCTTCATTCTCTCTTGAGCTGCCACCAAATTCTACTTCAATAAGGAAATGAGCTGTTGTCTAGCCCTCAAGTGCATCTCCACACTGTCTACCTTAGTAGTGCCAGGAATGAAGTCCAAGAGTCTTGGTGGAGAAAAACCATATAAAGCCTCAAAAGGTGTCATCTTAAGAGAGACATGAAAATTGGTATTGATCCAAAATTTAGCTAAGGGTAACCACTCCACCCAAGATTGTGGTTTGTCTGCAGCAAAAGCCCTTAGGTAATGCTCTAAGCCCTTGTTGACCACATTTGTTTGCCCATCTGTTTGGGGGTGATAAGTTGTAGACATGGCAAGCTGTACACCTTGTAACCTCATCTATTCTTGCCAAAAGTGTGATGTAAATACAGGGTCCCTGTCACTCACAATTGTGGTAGGCATACCATGCAATTTAAAGACATATTGCATATACAATTGAGCTACTTTGGCTATAGAATAAGGGTGTAACAAGAGTACAAAATGAATAAATTTAGTAAATCTGTCTACCACCACTAACACCACATCCTTCAACTGAGATTTAGGGAGTCCTCCAACAAAATCCATACTCACATCCATCCAAGGTTTTTCTGGTATTGGTAGAGGTTGCAAGAGGCCAGCTGGATTACAATTCCCATACTTCAATCTTTGACAAATGTCACACTCTCTAACCATCTTCCTCACATCAGCTCTCAACCCAGGCCAATAGAAATCTCTTTCAACCCTACGCAAGGTCTTAAGGAAGCTTGAGTGACCTCCTAATGGGCAGTCATGAACTTGGTGCAAAATAGCAACCTTCAAAGCTTCACAAGTACCTAGGTAGATCCTCCCTTTATATAGTAACAACCCATTCTACAGAGAATAACCTTTGTAGGATACCCTGCACCTGCTGATCCGAGGCATAGCTTGTTTTGAGATCACTCAACCAAGCTAGGGAAGGGAAGGAAAACATACACAAAACACCCCCATGAGAATCTAACTCATCCTCATAAGTAAGATGAGCAGTTTCAGCCATACCAGAAGGCCTAGCAGTAGCCAAATCAACCTCAGTTTCAACTTTTCTGGACAATGCATCAACAACAAGGTTATCCTTACCTTTTTTGTATTGGACCACAAATGCATATCCCAATAATTTGGCAAACCACTTCTGTTGAGTAGGAGTACCAATTTTCTGCTCTAATATGTACTTAAGACTTTGTTGATCAGTTCTAACAATGAAGGGTCTACCTACCAAGTAAGCTCTCCACCTTTTAATAGCAGTAACCAGAGCTAATAACTCCCTTTCATAGGTAGACAGGGCCAAATTCCTACCTTTGAGGGCTTGGCTATCAAAGGCAATAGGCCGACCTTGCTGTATCAAAACTGCTCCTAGCCCTTTACTGAAGGCATCACATTCTAAGACAAATGGCATATCAAAATTTGGAAGAGCTAACACAGGTGGTTGAATCATGGCAGCCTTCAATTACTAGAAAGCTTGCTCAGCCTCCTCAAACCAAGAAAATGCATCCTTCTTCAATAGTGCAATTAAGGGAGTAGCAATTTGTCCATATCCCTTAATGAATTTTCTATAATAACCTGTTAGCACTAAAAACCCTATTAAGGACTTAAGATCAGTAGGGGTAGGCCACTGCTGCATGGTAGTAGTCTTCTTAGGATTAGTGTGAACCCCAGCACCAGTGATAACATGCCCTAGGTACTCCACTTCATTACAAGAAAATTTGCATTTGGGCCTTTTTGCATACAAATTATTTAATTCCAAAACCTCTAAAATAGATCTCAAATGAGTCATATGCTTAGATAAAGAAGTACTATAAACCAAGATATCATTAAAGATAACTAAAACAAATTTTCTGAGATAGGGTTTAAAAAGCTAGTTCATCAAGGATTGAAAGGTTGAAGGGGCATTGGTTAAGCCAAATGGCATTACCAAGAACTCATAATGCCCTTCATGTGTTCTGAAGGCTGTTTTGGGAAAATCCTCCTCCTTCATCCTGATTTGATGGTATCCTGATCTTAAATCAAGCTTGGAAAAGATAGTTGCTCCATTCAACTCATCTAACTGCTCATCAATGATTGGAATTGGATATTTATCCTTCACAGTGATATCGTTCAATGCCTTATAGTCAATGCACATCCTCCAAGATCTATCTACCTTCCTTACCAACAAGACAGGTGAAGCAAAAGGACTGGTGCTATTTCTAGTTGACCCAACAAACAAGAGCTCTCTCACAATCTTCTCAATTTCATTCTTTTGATAGAAGGGGTATCTATAGGGTCTCTGGTATACTGGTTGAGAGCCCTCCATGGGAGTGATTTGATGTTCATGACCCCTCACAAGCAGTAAATCGGCAGGAGTTTCAAAAACCTCTCCAAAGTCCTGCAACAACAACTCCACTTCTGCAGGTACACTATCTTCCAACACCACATCAGCTGCAAGAGTGATTAAGCAGTAAGCCCTTCCTCATTGATCCCTTAAGCAATTGATTACAATCCATGAAGGAAGTGCCTGAAAAAGGACTTAAACCCTGCAGCAAAATTTGTTGATCCTTGTAATGGAATTTCATAGTCAACAATTGAAAATTCCAGTGTATTACACCCAAGGTACTTAACCACTGAGTGCCAAACACAACATCACAACCTTCCAATGCCAAAACATGAAATTGAACACAAAATTCCACTCCTTGCACACACACTGGTACACTACTACAAAAACCTTGAGTTCTCACCACAGTACCATTAGCCACCTTAACTTCCAAAATTCTTGAAACATCAACCTTTAACTGTAAACTAGAGACTACTAATGCATCTACAAAATTATGAGTACTACCTGTGTCAACCAGTAACACTAACCCACTGCCATTAATCTTGCCTTTAACCCTTATAGTGCCCAGGGTAGGAGTTCCAGTCAAAGCATACAATTTAATTCCCACATCTTCTTCCTATTCAATTGGTTTACTAAGATCACTACCCACTTCCTCAGCCAACTCAGTAATTTGCACTCCAGATTGCAACCTAGGTATTATATCAATCCCCTCTAAAAGAAACAGCTTAACATTTTTACACTTATGCCCAGGCCCCCATTTCTCATCATAATTATAACACAACCCTTTCTTTCTCCTTTCATCCATTTGAGTAGGAGTAATTCTCTTAACTGGTATTTTGGTTTAGTATCTAACACTACATTACTCTTAGGTAAACCAAGAATTGAAGTGTTACCTGATTCTTGATGACTCCTTATGCTTTTGCTACTGCTCTACACATATTCTTCTTGAATCATGGCTAATCCAAAAGCTTCATTCAAGGATTGAGGATTGAGCATTCTTACAGGTTACCTTATTTCATCCCTTATACCACTCAAGAAGCAGCTGAGCTTACGTAAAGGAGAAAGGCCTTTGACTCTGTTAGAAACAGCTTCGAATTCTGCCTTATACAAGGCCACAGTTGAAGTTTGCCTCATCCTGGTCAGCACCTCCATAGGATCATCGTAGGCACATGCAAAGTTGGTACAAAAGATTCCCAATCTGAGAACACCCTTGCTTCTTCTGCTTCTTGGAACCAAATCGATGCCTCCATATCCATGTGGAAAGAAGCTATCAATAGCTTTTCTGTAATTGGGATTTGGTAATACCCAAAGTACTGGCTAGCCTTGTAAACCCAATTAGCTGGATCAACACCTGAGAATTGTGGAAAATCCAACTTCACAGACTTGGCAAGTGACAAGGTTGAAGAACTTGGAATTGAATTTGATTGCACATTTCTTTGAGGTGAATTTTGATTCACATCTATGGAATTCAACTTCTGTAAAATCGCATTGATGTTCTGATTCATCTCATTCAAGGTTCTGGTATGAATGCCTTGAATCTTTTGTATTTCTTAGATGTCCCTATTATGGTGATCAGAGGTGGTACGGAGAGAAGCAATGGCTTCATTCACCATATTCATGGCAGCATCTCGTGTCTCAGTCATGGCAGGAATGATGCTCTGATACCAATTGTTAGGATTGGATCTGTGGATTTATGGTGTAGTTGAATTCGAGGTCAGCTAGGCCTCTAAAAGTGAGAGAAAGGAAAGAACAGGGAAAAGAAAAGGAAAAAGTTGCATTGGAAATATACTTTGCTTGATTACCCACTATACAACTCATTGGTCTCTTATACAATACCAAAACAACTGTCAATGACCATCAGTCTCTAACTAACTCTAACTGACTTACACAGTCACTACCCAACTCTGATGTACCTCACATATGGACACTTAGGCACGTATACAACTAGCACACTTATCACAGCTAAACTAGTCACTGCTGCATTATAGCCTCTGCATCACAGCAGCATTGCATCACTGCTGCATCACAGTACCCTCTGCTATCACAGCCTGCACTGCATCACAGCACCCTCTACATCACAGCCTACACTGCATCACAACACTTTCTTATTATACAACATACAACTATGCCTAACATTCATGTTAATTAGTAATTTTGTATCTAAAATAAGATAAGAGTGTTTAATTAATATTTAATTTTTTTATTATAAAAGGTCATATATAAATATATAAAATGCTTCAATTCAATTTTCACCTTAGGCCTCAATTGCATCAAGCTGCCCCTTACAGAGAAGAGGGAACAAAATTTGTCATGGACATTTTATTTCAATGAGAGAAATTAAAGACATGGATGTGTGCAAGAAAAGTAAAAAGTTATATATTTGAGAATTCCAGCAATTGGTTTTTGTAAAGCTCTAGAGCCTCTCTCAAGGTTTTGGGCATAGGCAATGCCTTCAAATATGATCCCAACCTTTTCTTGTATTCTTACTACTCCGACTAGTTATTCTTGAATACATTTACTCTTTGTTAGATTGTGAGTTATGTCATTCCACCTCAAAACCAATTGGTGATGAGGAAGATATATTCAAAATTTTTGTGGCATTTGACATCATGCCCTACGAGCCTAGTTTTGGAGTGGTTGTAGAGAGTCAAATTGTGGTCCCCCCAACAATCCCTCCCTCACAATGACACTCACACGACTCGAATCCATGACCTTAGCTCTAATACCATTTGTTGGACCGCGAGTCATGCCATTCCACCTCAAAACCAATTAGTAGTGAGGAAGACACATTCAAATCTTTTATAACATTCGACATCACGCCCTGCAGGCTTGCTTTTAGAGTGGTTATAGAGAGTTGAATTGTGGTCCTCCTAACACTCTTGACTTTACTTTTTTGGTTTTTTTAAACGTGTTTCATGGGATGAACTTAATTAGTGCAATTTAGTACAAAATTAATTATAAATTATTTCTTGATTTAAAAAGGACATCAAATTCAATTTTAACAAATAACTAATTAAAAATATATTATAAAACAAATAAGTTGTATATATTTTAATTAAAATTTTGAGAATTCCAGCAATAGGTTTTTGTAAAGCTCTAAAACCTTTCTCAAGGTTTTGGGCATAGGCAATGCTTTATATATATATATATATATATATATATAAATAAAGAGATTTCTGAATTCATATAATGAAAGCATTGCATATGAGAAGAGAGAGGACCTTGAGGGTATGGATCAGATGTCAAGGAGACCTTTGTGTGTGCTCTGTTTGAGAAAAGAGAAAATGACGGTGACTAAATTAAAATGAAGTGTGGGGTTTTTATTCATGTTAGAAAGTTTAGGAAAGTTCCAGAAGTGTTCTAATTGACTCCAAAAATATCAAAATTATAATTTTATTTCTTTTCATTCCTAAAATCTCTAAAAAATTACTAAAATAAAAATCAAAGTAGTGTCTGACTATTAAACTTATATATTGAGAGTTGTGAAGGCGAAATTTTAACAAATCCAACTGTTGAACAATTTTAGATTCTAATTATGCTTATGCTATTCTATGTTTTACAATAAGTTTACTAATTAGTTGGTCACTTTGGTTTGGTGGAGCAACCATTAAACATTCGAAACAACCCCTTTCTACTTAGCTCATTGGTAGTTTGTTAATATCAGTTACATAAGAACTGAACAATGATGGCAGGAATTAACTTTGAGGTCCTGCAATAGAAACAACTGGTTCTGTTATAGGTGCTTAAGTTAACCCCCCTAGTGCTTGACTTGTCTTCTTTTAGAGTAGTGGTCTTAAGTTTTCTAATAGCAAGTTTTTTGGGGTAATACTCACTAGGCTTGAAAATAAAAAAATTTATTTCGTGCGACAATAGGTTTAGCTTCATGGTTCTCCACTGTAAATTTTTTTTTTTTTTTTTTTAAGTTGAAATAGAATTCTACTCAAAGCGTAATTCAGTGGAGAGTATTGGTTCTCCACTGTTTAAAGCTTTCTTCAGGAGACTTGAATCTCATCCCTTACTCTCCCCCACACCCTATAAATACACTTATACTTGTAGAGTGACTATCACACCAATGGTACATTATAATTATCCGATGTAATTTAGATGTCGTTGTATCGTGGAAGCCAAAAATGCTCAAGGAAAACTTTATTTATTTATTTTTAAAAAACAGCTTAGTCGAAAGTCAAAAGTAGAATCTTAATCATCAATAAATATTAAGATTCGTTTGGATACAGCTGAAAACTGAAAACACTTTAGCAAAATAATTTTTAAATGTGTGAATAGTACTGTGAGACTCATTTTTAATTAAAAAATTGCTGAAAAGTGATGTTTGTGGGTCTCGTGAACAGTGCACGGGTGCAATGTTCATGCAAAAAGTCAACATTCACGGCTAAAAAAAGAAAGGCTGAAAACGCAAACACAAAATGCAAATCATCCAGATCCAAACGCCACCTAAATGCCAATACTTTCTAAGAAGAAAATTCTACCCTCTTTGATTTTAGAACAATCCTATAAGCGCAAACTATTTTACAACATTTTTACAAAGTGTTGATGTGGTCAATCTTTTATTGGTTTTTATCTAGGCCCACCATTAATATTACTTTTTCATTTATCAATAATCACTCAACACATCAACAATTTGTAAAAATATTTTTAAAATAATTTATATCTCTAGCATTATTCTTGATTTTATAATGCTTTACTTTGGCTCACTTCCACTCATTGGCAGAGCCGGAGGGGGACGAGGGCCCTGACTCCTTCTAAAATTTTCTAGCATTAGTAGGAAAAAGAAAGGAAAAAAAGTTCTCAAACACCAAACCATGCTTTTGTCTTGTCCTACGCATTGTTTCACAATTTTTTTATTTTTTATTTATTTTATATCATTATTTACACCATTTTTGATACCTTTCATAGCATTTTATAGTTGAATAATGCTAGAGATACTATAAATTTTACTGTTTATGTCTTGCAAATTGGCATGTCACCAATCAGAAAAAATAATTTCAAACATTTATTCATTATATTTTTTAAGTAACACTAATCACATTTTTACTCCATCAATTTGTAAATTTTAGTAGCTATGAATTGGTTATTTTTGTTTATTTATTTTGTTATTATTGTTGATTAATATTTTTTTAGATTAATTTCACTTTTAATATCGTCTTTTAATTTCGCCTCATCTAGACTAAAATCCTGGCTCCGCCACTACTTCCACTTCCAGGGAAAATTATAAGGAGTGAGGTAAATTCTATGGACTATGCCCCATTTCACCCGGTGGATCTAACTTATATCTTTCTCTTGGGGAGAGAAGAGGTAACATCTAAAGATTCCAAACTACAACATTCAATGGTCACTGTAGGATCAGTTTTGTTCTTTTCGCATCCATAAAGATAAAATTGTCCTATTAATTTGGACGTACTCAACAATTTAAAAATGAAGGCAAATTTTTAAAAGGCAAACTGATGTAGAGGAATGCCCTTCTACTCGACTAATAAAATAATTCACATCAATATAGTCCTGTGTGAAGCCAATCTAATGGTCATTGTTGCTTTCAAAATTCTTAACTCCTACTCCATCTTTTCTCCAACCAGCTATAAGTAGAAAAGTGAAATAAAACAATGTCACTGATAATCTTTTTATTTATTTTTGTGGTGTTTTTGCTGCTAAGTATTCTAGTTATAATGTGGGCTATTAAGAATGAGTAAAAACCAAGAATTTATATTATAAACAAAACAGCCCCATTCAATTAGATGTAGAAAAACTCAAAGGAGAAGAAGAAAAGAGAAGGGTCCATGAATTTAAGTAGAAATTATACATACCCATGTCTTTGTAGCGTAGAGGAAGAGAGAGCACAACAACACATCCAAGCACAGGAACCAAAAGAAGGAAGCAATGCATGAGACAGAGCGTGAAAGAGAGAGACCGAGATACTTGAGACCTGAGAGAGAAGAGAGACTAGAGTCCGAGAATGAGAGATTATGTGGGCGTGTGAAAATTACATGGTACATTATCTTTTAGGTATAAAGTTTTATGAAAAAAAATATTAATCTTTCACATATAAAGTTTTATTAAAAAAATAGTTGATCTTGCATATAAAGTTTTGTTAAAGAATTACACGGTACTTTATCTTTAGATATAAAGTTTCGTAAAAAAAAAAATACACAGTACTTTAGCTTCGAGATATAAAGTTTTCTTAAAAAAATACTTAATCTCGGATGTAAAGTTATGTTAAAAAATTACACGGTACTTTAGCTTTCGGATGTAAAGTTTTGTTAAAAAAATTACACAGCACTTATCTTCAGATATAAAGTTTTTTTTAAAAAATACTTAATCTTTCAGATGTAAAGTTTTGGTAAAAAATTACACGGTACTTTATCTTTCGATATAAATTTTTGTTAAAACAATACTTAATTAAGAAATTACACGGTACTTTAGTTTCAGATATAAAGTTTTGTTAAAAAAATACTTAATATTTCAGAAATAAATTTTTGTTAAAAAAATACACGGTACTTCATCTTGCAGATATAAACTTTTGTTAAAAAATTACAACGTACTTCGTCTTGCAAATATAAAGTTTTGTTAAAAAAATATACTTTAGCTGTTAGATATAAAGTTTTGTTAAAAAAACAGCTAGGCCGTTTTTAGGCTTTTTTGGGCTAATTATCATATCATATGGGCCGAATCACAGTTGGATGGAACAAACTCAACAAAGAACTGATTTTATAATAATGTAACTTACATTCAACACTTTAATTTTTTAAAAATAAATTGGATTCAATTAAAACTTTCATTTAACACTTTTATCGCTTAAACTAGTTATGGCAGCACGTGCAAGGCACATGCTTGCTGGGAAAAAGAACAATGATTAAGGTCAATTTCAAATTTTATTTGTATCACAAAAAAAAAAAGATATAAATCATTTAATTTTTAAAGTGCATAACGATTTGTATTAATTAAATGAGACATTAATTTTAAGAATTTTGATAATTATTTCATAAAATGTTAATCTCATTCGGATAAGAATTTTGATCAACCACAAAGTTATAAAGTAGCTATTTAACAGTTAAATATCTATTTTACTATAATAGTTTTTTAGTACTTATTTGCTAAAGTTAATATATCCATTCACTAAAAACTACTAAGAATGATAATCTTCCAACAATAAACAACTGAGTTTTGCTAAGAAAAAAAAAAGATAACAAAAGGCATGCGTCATCAAATTTTTCATTAGATAAATTATAAGTTTCAAAAAATTAAACCTAGAAAATCAATGTTCTTTAGATAAAAGTAAAACACCATATATCATCATTCTAACTTTCTAAGAATTACTACTATCTAAAACTCAAAATATATGAAGAAAATTTTTGAGATGTTAAAATTTAGTGGGAGTATTTTAGACATTACACAATAAAATATTTTAAGAATCATAAATTCTCGTTAGGGTTTAGTTGAGAAAATAACAATATGACATATTCGCTATTTTCCAAAATATTAAGAGAAAAATTGCTTGAATTTAAAGTTTAAGAAGGAATTCTAAAACATTAAGGAAGACAAGTGTTTTTATGCTAAGTTTTTGTTTTTGTTTTTGTGTGTAAAACTATGTGGTTTTACTAAAAAATGGTGCGCAAAGAAAAAAAATACAAAAAGTCAACTCAAGAAAATTGTATATGAAACAATAAATTTTGGCTCAGCAAAACTGACTCAATCAACCAAAAATTTCTAAAAACACAACATAATGGCACAAAATTTTTATAATACCTTTATAATATTTTTTTTATATTTTATTTTGACTTGTAAATAATTGACAGTTCAACAGTTTTAAAAATATTGTGACGAAAATTAGATGTCTTAACATTTTCACCAAAAAAATGCTATGTCCACGACATTTTCACAACAAATCATAGGTAGTAGATTATTACAGGTTGTTATTGGTGGGAAAAAAAGTTGTTTCATTGGTAAGTTTAAATTAGAACCAAAAACAATTTATCACCTATAATTTGTTATGAAAGTATTGTGAAAAATATTGTGGATATAACACTTCTTTTTTCACAAGAACGTTATTTTTAGTTGTGGTTGGTCCCAGTATGATATTTTATCATTTAATTTTGACCTATAAGAAATTTACACCTCAACAATTGTGGAAAAATTGTGCCAATTTGTTGTTTAATATTTTATTATAATGTGAAATAACGCGAATTGGACAAACCAAAAATAATGTAGCAAATCTATTATAGTTTTATGCCAAAAAAAAAAAAAAAAAACATCCAGTAAAACAGTGAAAATTGAACAAGCCAAAACTACTGTAGCGAAGCTACTGTAGTTTTTCCCATTCACTCTTTTTATATATAGATTACTAAATTTGAATAAACCAGAAAAAAAAAATTATGAATACAACAAAATATTACAATGTTTTCACAATACCTCTATTTTCAATCATGATGGATCTCAGTTTAATATTTTATTATCTTATTTTAACCTATAAAGCATTTGCACCTTAGTAGTTGTAAACAGGGACGGAACCAGAACTTGAACCTAGGGGGGGGCCAAAGTATGAACCAAAAAAATTTCAAGTGACATGTTTTATTAAAAAAAAAAAAAAATCATGGTAGCCAAAACAATTGCACTTTATTACCTAAATATTTAAGTCAAGAAGGAAATAATACGAACCAAAAAAGTTGAAAGTTACAATATGATATTCTAACCTTTTCGAAGAAGAAGAAAAAAAGAAGAAGAAGACTTCGGATCTCCAAATTTTGGGTAATTGGAATTAATATGATGATTTTATCATGTTGACTAATTCACTAATATGATAAACTCATACTTTTGGATGCAACTGAAAATCATACTAATAAAGTTTTCAAAACTTTGTTTGAGGATTTTAAAAAATTGTAATGTTAATATTAAGAGTTGACAATGCTACATCATCAATATTGGCTTCTAAAAGAATTTTGCATTTTATCTTTTGAAAAAAATTTAAATATTGTAATTGACTTTCTCATAATTTATAAATCAATTAAAAAGAGTCATATAAATTATTGTAACCCCCATAAGGGAATTTTTTTTTTCTATGAAATTTTTTTGGTTATGAATAATTGAATTATGATATTGGTGATTTGAGGATTTTTTGTTGCGTTGTATTTGGACTATGGAGGGGCTACGGGCCCAAAGAAAGAGTTAGGTGACTAGTTTCTTTTGGGCTATTTGGACCAATCCAAAAATTTGAGGGGGCTAACTATAACAATTTGAGTCATCCTACGTAATAAAAGTTTTCAAAGAAATGTTGGGGGGGGGGGGCATGGCCCCCCTCAGCCCCTTGGTGGATCCGTCCCTAGTTGTAAAAGTATTGTGATAACAATAAAATGTCATGACATTTTCACAATACAATACTGTTATTTTAAGTTGTGTTAGATCTCGGTATGATATTTTATTGTATTTTGACCCATAAGGAATTAACACATGCATCACAATATTTTCATAATATCTCTATGTATACATTGTACTTACAATGTAAATTTATATTGTAAACACATAAAAATTGGCAAATTTTGTACACATTTGCAAAATTTTTACAATATTTACCAATTTGTTTTTGCAAATGTGTATACTATTTGCCACTTTTTATATATTTACAATGTAAGCTTACATTGCAAGTACATAGTAAACATATAAAGATCCTTAAAAAACATAAACAAAAAAAAAAGCTTAAACCAACTGCGTATTTGAAGGGAAAAAAAAGAAGAAGAAAAGGTGCAGCTCACCAATTGAATAAACCAAAAACACTATTCATGAGCCTATTAGCTCTTTTTATGTAGTTAATAGAAATAAATTGGATTCAATTAAACTTCTCAAAATTTGATGCACTCAAATAATTAATAACTAGCCTAATCACATGTGCGATGAGTCTTTTTTTTTTTCTTTTTTGGATTTAATGTCATAATTTTCTATTCATAACCAAATTTTCTATAACATTTTTCATATAGTTCACATATCATAGTAGGTCATAAAGTTACCAATTCATAATATAATTCAATAGAGAAAGTAGTATATAAATTTTGTTCATAAGCTTGCCAATTTTCATAAGAAAACTCCGGACCATTGGAAAGAATTCAATATATTGAACAGAGAGTACAGAATAAGATAGTGCCGATTAAAAAAAAAAAAAAAAACCTGAAGGAATATTGTGGGTTTGCAGTTTGAGGGATTTAACATTATTTGAATTATTATTACACAACTTTGTGAAGGTGAAGAGTGGAACACAACATTAAAGTCACAAACATGCGTTTAAAAGAAGAGAAAAAAACTTCACAAATACAACCCAAACTTCCCAACCCGGTAACCCCAAAGATCAAAACTTCTCTAGCGGCAACAGCCACCACAAATCATCAAGCAATCAAGCTACCTTGGCCCCCCAGAAAAAAATCCTAGCTCCACCACTGAACACCGGGTAGTTTGTTTTATTGATAGGACTAATGGATAGCACAATGGAGTACACAGCAACAGCGAATCTACAAAATCCATTTTGATGAAGCTTTGTTTATAGATACCCCGATGGTCTAGATTTAGATTGGTTCTCTGTTGAAAAAAGGCCTTGTGTTGTCTCGGGGTAAGCCTACGTGATCTACAGAGGAAGTTAAAATAGGCCCTTCGGATTGCGCATAAAATGAAGGGTGACTCTAAAAACTTGTTGGAGCAATTGTTCATTGATCCGTGAAGCTGAGATATCTGCCGGAAACTTTGAGATACCACTCAATTAGTCACATCGGGCGAAAGAGCAATCAAGTTGCTCATTCTCTGGCTAGACTCGCTCAGCATAGCAGTGATCCTTTTGTATGGCATGAAGAATGTTCAAGTGTTATTCAAAGGTGGTTGTTAAAAGACGTATCCAATTTTTGCTAATTACTGGTAATTAATTGGAATCACGGTTTTCCTTTAAAAAAAATTAAAGGTTTCATTTTTACAATTATAAGGTTTAATTTTTTGTTTTTTGAAACTTCATTGTTGAATTTATTACTTTTGAAACTATATAGTTTAATTAGCTATGTCCTTAAAATATAGGTTTAAAATGTAGTTTACCTTTCTTTTTCTTTTTCTTTTCCAAATAATTAAATTAAAAACTATTGATTCTTGATTCAAGCACAACACAAAGGAAGTTAAAATGCAATAGATAACACATGTTGATTCAAATTTCCAATACAAAGTTTGCAACAATAGATAACACGCAAACAAAACCAAAAAAAAAAAAAAAATTGTCTCCGACGAAATATATCAATATTTGTTTTGAATTTCCTATTCTTTAATGGAAATTTTATGGAATTCCAATGAGCAGAAATTAGAAGTATTTGGAAACTCATTCCCAACGTATTAGACCAATTTCAATTCCGAAATTATATTTGCACTTCCATCATTTACAACCTTTTCTTTATTTTAAATTTTATTCTATATACATTCATTGCATTGTGATCCATTATTTTAATCACTAATGCCCATTTTAACCATTCATTTGGCCCCTGGAAATATGCATACATGCATATCTCAAAATTTTTTATGTGAATAAGCCAATTCGTTCATACCTGGATTATATAATTTTAGAAATTTGTTGTTAATGGATCTCGCATGCTCATTGCCACTAATATCCATTAAATTATAAGCATTTCCATCAAAGACCTCGATGATTAAGAAAGGTCCATCCCAATTAGGAGACCATTTATCCAAATATGGATCTTTAACCCCTATAAGCAAGATAACTTTCCAAACTAAATCCCCAATGGTAAATAATTTCGGTTAAATTCTCTTGTTATACATCTCAGATACTTTTTGCTTTTGTACAACAATAGAATCTAAAGCTGCCATGCGAGCCTCATCAATTTCATCAAGTTCTGCAGACATTGCATCCTGATAATTCAAATGAGTCAATTCTTTTTGCCATGTAATCCTCATTGATCTCACAGTAATCTCCATGGGTAAAATTGCATCATGTCCAAAAAATAAAGAATATGGGGTAGTGTTTATGCTCATTCCTTTCGAAGTTCTATATGCCTATAATACTTTAGACAATAAATCGTCCCCACTTGTAGGATTTCTAGCCACTTGGAAAGTTGTTATTTAAAACTATTTTGTGTTGCCTTTAATTCTGTGCCAAATTTGATTGTAATTTTGTTCAATCATGTGTACCCTGTATTTTATGTGGGATTTCTTTGTATGGATTGTGTGTGAGAGAGAGTGTGAAGACTCAAGCTTGCATTGAAGAATGAGTGGTTTTCGTGGGTATCTTGTAAGTAAACTTCCCGCAAAGTAAGCCACGTGAAGAGCACATGACTGGAATATGAAAAGTCATGAGAATTTAGAGACAGCTAGTTTTCGCGAGTATCTCGCGGGTAAGGCCTTCCCATGAGATACCAGTGAAACATTCTGTTTTGCTATCTTGGCTTATCTGCCCCACCATGTCTTCACCCACACTATATACATACCCACATTACCCACATATTGTAAAGAGTGCTTTTCAGAGAAAAAACCCTAACAAACACACTTGAGAGTTAAAGATTGTATACCCACAATCATCTACACAATCTTTTGTGGTTTTCCTCGTATTCCTACCTTTCCATATCCATATCCATATCCATATCCTTGAGAGGTTGATAGCCCAAACACTTAATTACCACACCCATTCTGAGTGTAAAGTGAGGTTTTGGTGCTGCTAGGAAGCATTGGAAGAAGCCAAGCTTTGGCGGATGCAATCGGGCGCATTGCAGGATCTGAAAAGCTAGACAAGACACGGTTTCGAGAAGCCTTGTTGGAGTAGGTGCTTGAAGGGCTTAGGTGCACTGGGTAGATTAGGCTTGGAGAGTCTTTTGCTATTCGTGTATCCCAATTTATTGTCTAGTGGATCGATTTATAGCTTGGAGGGCAGCGGAGAGGTTTTTCGCAAAGTTCTTCGATTTCCTCTTCGATAACACATCGGCATGTTATCTTGTGTTTACATTTCTCTTTCCTACTTTTTTAGCTTTTATTTTACTACTGTGATTTGTTAAAAATGGCTTAAGAGTATTTTTATTGTTTGCTCGGTCACATTTACTCTATTCCACATTTAGGCTGTGTTTGTTTTAGCTGAAATATATTTCAGGAAATCGTTTTCCTGAAATCGTCATGCTTGGTTAATTCAGAAAATTGGGTCAACGGAAATTATTTTCCACGTTGACCATAAAATTTGCCTAAACCCACTGAAAATGAATTCAGTTCCAATTTTACCTTCAAATCACATTTCGGACTGAAAACAGAGAGAGAGAGAGAGAGCACAAAGAGAGAGAGAGAGAGAGAGAGAGAGAGAGAGAGAGAGAGGAGAGCACAAAGAACTGAGATCGCGCCGTCGCCGAACGGTCAAGATCGTCGTCCTCAACCCGACGGCTCCGCCGTCAAGCTCTCGTCGGGCGCGATCGCAGCGTGAGATTGCGCCGTCGACCTCGCGCCGGGCGAGATCGAGGTGCGATCTCGTGCCGTTGACCTCGCACCAGGCAAGATCGAGGCGCCATCTCGCTGCGTTGACCTCGCGCCGTCGACCTCGCACCGGGCGAGATCGACATGCGATCTCGTCTCCCTGTCTCACCGTCCTCCTCCGTATGACAGTTTGACTGAATAGTTTGGCCATGTTTTTATTTTTGTTTGATTAAGTTGATGATTGTAATTTTCTGTAAAATGTTTGAACAAACCAAACACCAGAATTGATTTTCCATAAAACGAATTCCGAGGCAGCCAAACAGCCTAGATACATTTTCTTTTACGGAAAAACAATTTTCCCTAAAATGATTTTCCGCCCGGAAATTGATTACCGTCGAGCCAAACACAGCCTTAGTTTAAGTTAGAGTAAAATCAACCAAGTAGTAATCTTTTAATCTGGGGTCTGAACAGCTCTTGTGTTTTTAAGACAAATCCGAGCATTCACCATTATTTTCCTCAAATTATTCTTGATAATCTTATTAGTGGCCTCTGCTTGACCATTTTCCTATGCATAATATGGTGTGGAATTCAAAATTCAAATAACATATTCTTGTGTGAAGTCTTTTATTCTAGTTCCATTAAAGATGGTTCCATTGTCCATTGTTATAGATTGAGGACTTTCAAACATATGGACTATCATTCTTTTATAAATTGAATAACATCGAACTCACCCACTTCCTTATAAGGTTTTGCTTCAACCCATTTTGTAAAGTAATCAGTTGCAACGATTATGAAGCATTTTTCTTTCTTGAGACTGGTCTAATTTTTCCAATTAAATCTATTGCCCATCCTCTAAAGGGCCATGGTTTTATTGCCACATGAAAATTTGAAGTAGGAATCCTAGGAATTGGACCATGTTTTTGGCATCCTACACAACCTTGTGCATATTTAATGCAATCTTTCGATACACTTGGCTAATAGTAACCATATCTGTGTCAACTATTTCATTTTTATACCTGATTGGTGTGAACCACATATGCCTTCATGGACTTCTGCTAAGATTTGCTTTGATTCATCATCACTAATGCATTTCAATAGTATACCGTCAACTCCTCTTTTGAATAAAGTTTCATCTTAGTCTCCTATTAATATAGATTTTCTAGCTTTAAGTTTTAAAGCATTATTTGTACAACCACTTGGGTTTTTTAAATAATCCATGATTGGGTTTCTCCAATCATTAACTTGGATATCAAGATGAAAAACCCAGGTTCCTAACTCCCTATCAATAACTGATGGAAGTATCCTTTTACTTAAACACGTGGGACTTTGTGCAACTTGATTGGTTTCTTTATGTCCAGAAGCACTTTGTGCCATGCGATTGGCTTCCTCATTCTTACTTCAAGGGACATGGTTTAACTTAGAGTCGCTAAACTGTTCTAGCAGCTGTCTCATAGCCACAAAGTATGGTGCAATGGACGAACTGCGACATTTATAAACACCAGCGAATTGCCTAATTATTGATTATGAATCACCATAAACCTCCACACTTTTTATTCCCATTTCCAATAATATATCTAACCCAATGATTAGTGTCTTATACTCAACTTGATTGTTAGAATAATTTCCTTCTAACTTAAAGGCCATTTGGGTTTTAATCTAGATTGGAGATTCTAAAATCACACCAACACCTGCCCCATATGTGGTACGTGAACCATCAAAATTTAATTTCCAATGGGCTAAAGTGATAAACATGGTTTCGTTTAAATCTGTAACTTCATCGCATGGATGATTTGCCAAAAAATCAGCTAATGCTTTACCTTTTATTGCTATCTATGATACATAAACTAAGTGAAATTCAACTAAAGCTAAACTCCATTTACCCATTCTACCAAGCAAAATAGGTCTAGATAACATATATTTCACTACATCAGTTTGTGCAATAATGTAAGTTACATGAGAAAGAATATAGTGTCTTAACTTAGTAGCAGTAAAATACGAAACCAAACATAGTTTTTCTATCATTGAATAATTTAATTCTGCTTTATTTAATAGCCTACTTATATAAAAAATAGCTTGTTCAAGGCCTTTATCATTGACTTGAGCCAGCAAACTTCCAATAGAATCTCAAGTCACAGATATGTATAACTTTAAAGGTTTCCCACTTCTTTGAGGAATCAACACTGGTGGTGTGAACAAATATCTCTTAATTGTATCAAAGGCCAACTGATGCTCTTCATTCCAAGTAAAATCTTCATGGTCTTTCAACCTTAATAAAGGAGGAAACACCTTAATTTTACCTGCAACATTAGAAATAAACCTTCTTAAAATATCAACTTGGCCCAAGAACCTTTGTAGTTTTTTTTTACTGGAAGAAGGTTTAGCTTGCATGATTGCCTTGCCTTTGTTTTGGTCTATCTCAATTCCTCTATTATGCACAAGAAGACATAGAAAATTTCCTGCTTGCACTCCAAAGGCACATTTAAGAGGATTTATTTTCAGTTGATGTTTTCTCATCCTCAAAAAGGCTTTCTCAAAGTTTTTAAGATGGGTATTAAAGTCTTGAGATTTAATCACCACATCATCTATATAAACTTCCATAAAATTTCCCATTATGTCATGGAAAATTAAATTCATGTCTCACTAATAAGTCGCACCAGCATTTTTAAAGCCAATTGGAATTTCTACCCATTCAAATGTTCCAATAGAACTTAGACATCTAAAATCAATTTTGTGGACATCCTATTCTGCAATGAAGATTTATAACCTCAATGCCCATCCATAAAAGACAACAGTTTGTGTCTTGCCACTCTATCTACCAATACATCTGCAATTGGCATAGGATACTCATCTTTGGGTGTTGTTGTATTTAAGTTCCTAAAATCTTTGCACACATGTAATTTGCCATTTTTCTTAAGAACTAGAACTATATTAGAAAGCCATTCTACGTACCTACCTAGCCTTATGAATCCTACTTGTAATAATCTTTTGATCTCTTTTTTCACTTTCAAAGTAACCTCATTCACCATCCTGCAAGGAGGTTGTTGGTGTGGAAGGTGTTCTTTCTTGATTGAAAGTCTATGCTTTACCAGTGTTCTGTCTAAACCTGGTAATTCAGTGTAATCCCATGCAAAAGCAATTAAGAGAATTGAGAATTCCAACAATTGGTTTTTGTAAAGCTCTAGAACCTCTCTCAAGGTTTTGGGCATAGCCAATGCTTTCAAATATGATCCCAACCTTTTCTTGTATTCTTACTACTCTGACTAGTTATTCTTGAATAAATTTACTCTTTGTCAAATTATGAGAAATGTCATTCCACCTCAAAACCAATTGGTAATGAAAAAAATATACTCAAATTTTTTGTGGCATTTGACATCATGCCATACGAGCCTAGTTTTGGAGTGGTTGGAAGAAGTCAAATTGTGGTCCCCCCAACAATCCCTCCCTCACAATGATACTCACGCAACTCGAACCCATGACCTTAGCTTTAATACCATTTGTTGGACCGTGAGTCATGCCATTCCACCTCAAAACCAACTGGTAGTGAGGAAGACACACTCAAATCTTTTATAACATTCGACATCACGCCCTACAAGCTTGTTTTTAGAGTGGTTATAGAGAGTTGAATTGTGGTCCTCCTAACACTCTTGACTTTACTTTTTTGGTTTTTTTTTTTAAACGTGTTTCATGGGATGAACTTAATTAGTGCAAAATTAATTATAAATTATTTCATGATTTAAAAACGACATCAAAATCAATTTTAACAATTAACTAATTAAAAATATATTAGAAAACAAATAACTTATATATTTTTTAATTAAATTTTTGAGAATTCCAGCAATTGGTTTTTGTAAAGCTCTAAAACCTTTCTCAAGGTTTTGGGCATAAGCAATGCTTTATATATATATATATATATATATATATATAGATAAAGAGATTTCTGAATTCATATGATGAAAGCATTGCATAAAAGAAGACAGAGGACCTTGAGGGTACGGATCAGATGTCAAGAAGAACTTTGTGTATGCTCTGTTTGAGAAAAGAGCAGATGACGGTGACTAACTTTAAATGAAGTGTGGGGTTTTATTCATGTTAGAAAGTTTAGGAAAGTTCCAGGAAGTGTTCTGATTGACTCTAAAAATATCAAAATTATAATTTTATTTCTTTTCATTCCTAAAATCTCTAAAAAATTAGTAAAATAAAAATCAAAGTAGTGTCTGACTATTAAACTTATATATTGAGAGTTGTGAAGGCGAAATTTTAACAAATCCAACTGTTGTACAATTTTAGATTCTTTTATGTTTATCTTATTCTATGCTTTACAATAAGTTTACTAATTAGTTGGTCACTTTGGTTTGGTGGAGAAACCATTAAACATACGACACAACCCCTTACTACTTAGCTCATTGGTAGTTTGGTACTATCAGTTACACAAGAACAATGATGGCAGGAATTAACTTTGAGGTCCTGCAATTGAAACAATTGGTTCTGTTATAAGTGCTTAAGTTAATCCCCCTAGTGCTTGACTTGTCTTCTTTCAGAGTAGTGGTCTCAAGTTTTCTAATAGCAAGTTTTTTGGGGCAATACTCAATAGGATTAAAAATAAATAAATTTAATTCGTGCGACAATAGGTTTAGCTTCATGGTTATCCACCGTAATTTTTTTTTTTTTTTTTAAGTTCAGATAGAATTCTACTCGAAGTGTAATTCAAGTACATGTGTATAAAACTTTCTTCAGGAGACTTGAATCTCAGTCTTTGGCCCATCCATCCTATAAGTACTTATATTTGTAAAGTAACTATTATGCCAAGGGTGTGTTGTAGTTATCTGATGTAATTTAGATGTCATTGTATCATGGACTCAAAAAATGCTCAAGGAAAACTTTATTTATTTATTTTTAAAAACCAGCTTAGTGGAAAGTCAACAGTAGAACCTTAGTCATCAATAAATATTAAATGTTAGTACTAACGAAGAAGAAAATTCTACCCTCTTTGATTTTAAAGTAATACTACAGACACAAACTATTTTTTATAAAGTGTTGATGTAGTCAACTTTAATTGGTTTTTATCTAGACTCTCCATTAATATTACTTTTAATTTACCAATAATCACTCAACACATCAGCAGTTTGCAAAAAAATTTGTAAAATAATTTGTATCTCTGGCATTATTCTTGATTGTATGATGCATTACTTTGTCTCACTTTCACTTCCTGGGGAAATTATCTCATGGAATGAGGTAAATTCTATGGACTTTAATTTACACCCGCCAATAAAAATATGACACATCATCATATTACTAAAAAATAAATACATATAATCATGCCGGATAACATCTCAATAAACACCATATTTCATGTTTTGAATAAAATGTTGATGTGGTGTTATTAGGTGTGGTAAAATATATTAAATTTTAAGTAAAAGTCTGATAAGATAATCTCTTATTGAATAATGTAAAATATAAGATTTATGTCATTTTTACCAAATTCTTTCTATTGTTAATATTCTACCCTCTTTGATTTTAATGCATTACTTGATCATAAATGCCACTACGTACTTTTGGTGGAAAATTCTACCTCTTTGATTTTTTTTTTTTTGAGAAACACCCTCTTTGATTTTAATGCTTTACTTTGGCTCACTTCAGTTTCAAATTAAATACATGGTACTTTAGCTTTCAGATATAAAGTTTTGTTCAAAAAATACACACACCGTACTTGATCTTGAAATATATAGTTTTGTTTAAAAAAAAAAAAAGTACACGGTACTTTAGCTTCGAAATATAAAGTTTTGTTCAAAAAATGTGTTGATTACAATATACACGGTACTTGATCTTCCGATCTAAAGTTTTCTTAAATATAAAGTTCTCTAAAAAACTACACGGTACTTTAGGTTTTTGATATAAAGTTTTGTTAAAAAAGTGCACAGTACTTTATCTTTTTTGTTCAAAAAATACACGCATGGTACTTGATTAAAAAATACAAGGTACTTGATCTTTTGATATAAAGTTTTGTTAAATATGAAGTTTTCTAAAAAAATACACGGCAATTTATCTTGAGATCTAAAGTTTTGTTCAAAAGATACGCAGACTAAGAAATACACAGTACTTGATATTCGGATATAGAGTTTTGTTAAAAAAAAATACACAGTACTTGATCTTAGTAATATAAAGTTTTGTTAAAAAAAATACACGGTACTTTAGCTTTGAGATATCAAGTTTTGTTCAAAAAATACACCAACATTACTTGATTAAAAAATACACGGTACTTGATCTTTCAGATCTAAAGTTTTGTTAAATATAAAGTTTTCAAAAAAATACACGGTACTTTAGGTTTTAGATATAAAGTTTTGTTCAAAAAATACACATTTTGAGAAATACACGGTACTTTTTTTTTTTTATACGAAATACACGGTACTTGATCTTCGAATATCAAGTTTTGTTAAATATAACGTTGTCTAAAAGAAATACACGGTACTTTATCTTGAAGATATAAAGTTTTGTTCATAAAGTACGCACGCCGTACTTGATTAAAAAATACACGGTACTTGATCTTTCATTCAGATATAAAGTTTTGTTAAATATAAAGTTTTATAAAAAAAATACACGGTACTTTATTTTTGAGATATAAAGTTTTGTTAAAAAAAAATAAACAGCCCTGTTGTTAAAAAAATAGCTCGACAGACTTTTATGTTTTTTTGGGTAATTATCATATCATATCATATGGGCCGAATCACAATTGTGGATGGAACAAACTCAACAAAGCACTGATTTTATAGTAATGTAACTTACATTCAACACCTTTATTTTTTAAAAATAAATTGGATCTCAATCTAATATTTTATTATCTTATTTTGACCTATAAGGAATTTACACTTCAATAGTTGTAAAAATATTGTGATAACAACAAAATGTTAAGACATTTTCACAATACAATACCTTTATTTTTAGTTGTGCTCGATCATGGTATGATATTTTATTATTTTATTTCATTTTGACCCATAAAGAATTTACACATGCATCACAACATTTTCACAATATCTCTATGTATACATTGTACTTACAACGTAAATTTATATTGTAGACACATAAAAATTGGCAAATTTGCAAAATTTATACAATATTTACCATTTTTTTTTTTTTTGCAATTGTGTATAATATTTGCCACTTTTTATATGTCTACAATGTAAGCTTACATTACAAGTACGAAATAAACATATAAAGATCCTTAAAAAAAACAAAAACAAAGCTCAAACCAACTACGTATTTGAAGGGGAAAAAAAAAAGAAAAAAAGAAAAAAGAAAAGGTGCAACACACCAATTGAATAAACCAAAAATGCTATTCATGAGCCTATTTGCTCTTTTTATATAGTTAATAGAAATAAATTGGATTCAAATAAACTTCTTTTCAAAATTTGGTGCACTCAAATAATTAATAACTAGCCTAATCACATGTGTGATGAGTCTTTTTTTTTTTTTTTCTTTTTTGTATTTTTGTCATAATTTTCTATTTATAACCAAATTTTCTATAACACTTTTCATATATTTCACGTATCATAGTAGGTCATAAAGTTACCAATTCACAATATAATTCAATTTAGAAAGTGGTGTTAGGACATATGTAAAACTTGTTAGAACATATGTCATATAGAATTGGCTAAATTCTTTGACAAAACGTATTTTACTTGTAATTGGGTAAATTTAAGATGTGTTTAATACTTCAAAAAACAAGAATTCAAGTTCAAGTATTGAAGCCATGCAAATCTATCTAAGAATCAAGTGAAGAAGTGTTGTTTATTAAAGCTCGATAGATATCTTGACAGATGTATCTATTGAGATTTAATATGTGAAGCTTGACGGATAGCTCAACAGTTGTATCTATCAAGAATTACGAAATTCAAATTTCCAGATCTGTTTTTCACGAATATCCAAGTTATTTGTGTAAGGTTTCTTTTCTCACAACCCTAGACATATATAAGGATTATTTTTAAGTGTCATCTCAATGGATGCAAAGGTTATCGCACTTGTTATTGTTGGGATTTATGCCCTAAAATCTAATTTATTAGCATATTATAAATAATTAAATTGTTTAATTATATGAGACTATCTATAAATGAACTAATGAAACATTATCTTAGTTTATGAGATACATTGTATGTGATTTATGTGATTTAGTCACAGAAGATGTAAATCACAAATTCCTCATAAACTCAAAATGTAGTACATAGTCGGTGATGAAATTGTGCGTTTCATCTGCGAAGATTATATAACTATCAACTAAGATGATTTGTCTTGATCATGGAAATGGAGACTTCTAGTTAATATGTTGATATGTTTTAAGAGTTAAGACATATTGAACTGGACCGCTGTGAAATTTATTATTCTCCTAACGACTGTCAAATGAATAATAAATCTCACGACTTCTATTTACATCAACTCTAAATCCTGAGAGAATAATGGGCATGATCATGAGATGTAGGTTACTTTGATATATCAGAAGTGAGATCTATTAGTCATGGTTAAAACCTCAGTATGTTGAGTAGCCGCATTTAGTGTTAATGGAACATATATTCTCAAGATAGAATTCATAATCTCTTAACGGAGATACAAAATATTCCCTTGAGATAAGTTTAATGGGTTTGCTTATTCAGAGTGTTGAGCCCAACTATTTTAGTAAGGAGTTACTAAAGTATATATTTATGAAATTAGATTTTATAAATATATAATGAATAACATAAAGGATTAAACCGGGTACTCAAGGATTAAAATATAGTAATCTTCAAAGTGGCAGTCTATATGCATGACTTTGTATTACTAAGAAATATTTTAATGAAGGAGTTGCATGTATAATAAAGTCTTAGGATATAATTTATAGATAAGGCATAGAGTGCAACTATATTTATACAGTGATATTAAATATAGTTAATGGTAACTTTGGACTTATCAAGAGTTAACAGAAAAACTTAAGTCCCATTGGAGCTAGTATCTTATTGGTCCCTTTTGATCCCACTCCAAGCCACATACTAGAGCCTAATTGGATTGGCTCAAAAAGCTAACCCAATTAGATAATCAGTTATATATAAGGAGAGAAACATACAGAATTTGTGAAGTCTTTTTTCATAAGTTGTTTTATTAAGATTAGACTTAGAATGAAATGGTTTGTGTGTGAGTGTTGGACACTCTTCTATTCTCTCATTGAAAACTGATTGAGAGACCACACTTCTTGGGCATTAAATGGAATTGGAGTGAAGATTGAGAGTCTTCCCAAGTACTTCTATTAAGATTGTTTTAAATTTCACCGCTCTCAAGTACGCTTTCTTTTTCTTAAATTCTAAGACTTACATAGTGCATGTTATCGATTGTGTATGAAGTAGATCCGTTAAATTTCCGCTACGTATGTTTTGTATACGATACAAATACGTGATTTTCCAACAGTTGTTACATGCATATTATGACTGGAGACAATTTGCCGTAGTTCATCTTTCTCTTGAAGAAGTTACTGTGTTTGTATGCTAAGGGTTTTGTAACCAATGAGCTTCTTGATCTTTATCATGTAGATAAACTGAAGAACTTTGCAGCCAACATCATTTTCAAGTTGGTGTGTTAGTCACGTACTAGGATCCGTGCATCAATTGATTAGTATAAGGTATTGGAATTCCTTAATTATTTGGAGCCGTGAATTGAAATGACAGATTGTCACTACATTACAAGTCCAATTGTGTATTCAGGTAAGGATTCAACTATAGGTTAGTATAAGATACTGAAATTCCTTTACTTATAACCGCTTGTTTTGATAATAGTGGATTCTTGGGAGTAGTGACCTTAAATTCACCTGATGGAGTTTTTCCTTGATGGTTTTCCCTATTCGTAAATAAATCACTCATGTTAAATTTAATTTTCGTTGCATTTAGTTATTTGGTGATATGTTTGTGCTATCACGCATATTGCATGTTAATTAACTTAATTAAGCTAATTGATTAATTTACCTAAAAGGTCAATACATTTTTGGCTTATCAAGTGGTATCAGAGTAGGCACACTCAGATTAGGGTTAATCTTTACTGTGTGATCCATTGACCCTTGTTTGTCATAGATAGAGGACAGTCTCTTATTATACCTCCTTCATTTAATGACACTAACTATGCATATTAGAAAGTATGCATGAGAGCTTTCTTGTAGTCTTCAGATGAAAATGTGTGGCAAGCTGTGGAGATAGGCTAGACCAAGCCAAAGGAAGCGTCAGCTGATTGGGATCATGCTAAGATCAAAGCGGCAAACTTCAACAGCAGGGCATTGAATGTTCTATTCAGTGTGGTCATAAATGAGGTGTTCAAGAAGATATCCTCTACCGAAACTGTGAAGGAAGCATGGACCATCCTCTAGACAACCTATGATGGAACTAAAGCTGTTAAGGATTCAAAACTTCAAAAGCTTACCACGAGCTTTAAAGAGATTAAGATGGAAGAGGATGAATTGTTTGATGAGTTCTATGCCAAGCTGAAGGAATAGTGAATTTTGCATGTAATCTTGAGAAAACCATTCCAAAACCCTAGATTGTTAGAAAAGTGCTCAAATCTCTTCCAAAGAGATTCCATGCCAAGATCACCGTCACTGAGGAACCAAAGGACATTGACCAAATGCCTTTGATAGGGCTGGTTGGCAACTTTTAAACATTTGTCTAGGACAGGGAAATCAAGCAAGTTGCATTCTAGTCTCTTATTTTCTACAACATTAGTGGTTCTTAAATTGGAAGGTACCATTCTTCTCAATACTCCTCTTGATTCCAGTTTCCCAACTCTCCAAATTCTGAATCTTGAATATGCAATTAGATATGAAAACTGTTACTCTTTCCCCACACTTCTTGTTGCCTGCCTGGTCCTCCAAGAGTTGGCTCTCATAGTGTCTAATAACTGCTAGTTCAACAAATATATCTATCGAGGTCTCAACAGAAGTTTGACAGAAGTATCTATCGAGATCTACAAAATCAGAATTTTCAGATCTGATTTTCGACCCATGCTGACATGTATGTGTAGGGTTTCTTTTGTCACAACCCTAGACATACATAAGGCTTATTTTAAAGACCGTCACATAAGAGAATACAAGGAGAACACATGCAAAAGGTGACCGAGTGCCTTATTCTCTCTGAAAGAAGCAGTTGTGCCTTTACGCCTAAGGGTTTTGTAACTAGGTACTTCTTAAGCTTCATTGTTGATGAAGTGAAAAACTTTGCAGCCAATAATCTTTTTCAAGTTGGTGAGTTAGTCACGTACTGGAATTCGTGCAAAGAAATTAGTCACGTGTTGGGATCCGTGCAAAAGGGTGGCGTTCATATATTAAAGAGTTTAGAGGTTCTGAAGTAGTAGAAGGTTTCTGCTGTAAGTACATCTACGAGGATTGTAGAGCCTAGGGACAAAAGTTTTGTATTAGATCTGAAACTTCTCTTTACTATAGTGAATTGCTTTCGAAAATGTTTCCTCCCAAGTTTTTTACTGTGAAACTAATTTGTTTCATTGATCTTCTTGGGTCATCATATCTTGTCTTATTTACTATTCCATTGTGAATGATTTTGACATGATATTGATGTTAGTTTGTTTTAATAAGGTTTATTCATAATAAATCTAATTAACAACTTGGGTTTAAAACTTGTTAATTCTATCAACCGGAGTCTAAATTTTCTAACAAGTGGTATCAAGGCGAGTACACTTTGATTGGATTAATTTCCTAAGTGTGATCCTTGACGCCCGTTGTCAGGGATTATGGACAATCTCTTTTGATTCCTCCTTTATTTGATGATACTAATTATGCGTACTGGAAAGTTCGTATGAAAGTTTTTTTGCAGGCTTTATATGAAAAAGAATGGCAAGCTGTTGAAGTTGGTTGGATTAAGCCAAAGAAAGCGCCAGTGGATTGGGATGAAGCAACAATCATAGCGGCAAATTTCAACAGTATAGCCTTGAATGCTTTGATTTATGGAGTGACCAATTAGGAATTCAAGAAAATATTATCCACGAAAGTTACCAAGGAAGCATGGACCATTCTTAATACCACCAATAAAGGTACTAAGGCAGTAAAGACTCTGAAATTTCAAAGACTCACTAGTAGTTTTGAATAAATAAGGATGAAGGAGGATGAGACATTTGATGATATTTATGCTAAACTCAAGGATATTGAGGATTCTACCTTCAACCTTGAAGAATTTATAACAGAATCCAAAATTGTTAGGAAAATCCTTAGGTCTTTACTTGAAAGATTCCATGCCAAGATCACCGTCATTGAAGAAGTGAAAGACATTGATCAAATTTCTTTGACTGAGCTTGTAAGGAACCTTTAAATATATGAGATGAGATTAGGTTTAATGGGAAAAGGTGGAAAGAGTAGAAACTTAACTCTTAAGGGTATAGAGGAAGAGATTGATGACTCTGAAGATGAAAATGAAAGCGAAGATGAAGATGAAGATGATGATGAGAATTAGGATCTAACCTAAATAACTAATAAGATTATCAAGCTTCTTAAATATAGGAACAAGGATAAGGAAAAACCTCTTAGGAAATCTAAATCTTCTAGGAATGGTAATAGTGAAAACCCCCTTATCTAGTGCCATGAGTGCAAAGGTTTTGGTCATTTGAGGATAAAGTGTCTAAACTACCTTATGAAGGAAAAGACCAAGAAGTCAAAAGATAAAGGATTGGTTGCTACCTAGAGTGATACTGAGAATGACTCTTCTAATGAGTATGTGGATGAATGTGGCCACTTTATGACTTTTGCTGCCACAACCAATAAGGTGATTGTGAAGAGTGCAAGTGACAGTAAAGATTCTTCTGATGATGAAGTACCCAAGAAGATGACCCTTCAGGAAGCCTATGATAAGCTATGCACTGAATTTATAAAATCTAAAAAGATTTCTTATCATTGTAGAAAAGAGCTTAATGAGGTAAAAACTGAAAAAGCTGATGTATTAGTCAAATTAGATGAGACAACAAGGTCGGTTAAGACTCTTATTGTGGAGAACACCTCATTATATGAGAAAGTCAAGAATCTTGAGGTAAATTTTAGTCAAGCTTGAACTCAAATAGAAAGAATGTCTAGTGCAAAGCTTGATGAGGTCCTGAGTGTTTAAAAGTCTAGTTCTGATAAGACTGGCTTAGGATATGTTGTTTCCTCTAGCCCTTACTTTTCCACAGCTTCTGAATCAAATACTGTCATTGTTCCCTAATCTATGAAAGGTGATAAATGTATGAAATCCAAAACTGATTTGACAAATTCTAAATCATTTCTTAGACCTCATGTTTGCCACCATTGTGGTGTTTCTAGACACATTCATTCTAATTGCTTTAAGTTGTATCCTCAAAAGTAAGTGTCGAAACAGTTACAGGTTTCTTCTCAAGGGCCTACACCTTTGTTTGGAGAGTTATTGAAAACTTTGAGCTTTTTAACTCAATTCAAAAGAATTCTAATTATTTTATGTCCTTTAGTAAACATACTAGGACACGTGCATTTTCATCTTCACAGCCAAAGACTTGTGATGTGTGGGTGAGAAATGAGCCTAAGACTTAATTGTCTTTTCTGTTTGTCCTCTTCTTATATTCTTTCTATCTAAAGTAGGACTCTCTTTTCTTGATTTCTTATCTGCTTTGGAATCATGCTTTCATGTTGTTTGTTTATTTTTGTTTGGTTGTTTAGTCTTTTTTTTTTTTCAAAATAAAAAGAGAAAAATAAAAAAATTTACCAAAACAGTGTATGTTTTGTGTACATAGGTACTTGTGTACCTTGGATGGCCATTGAAACATAGTTTTCTAAACTTTGTATCTTTTGTAACTTAGATGTCTGAGCAAGTGAGCTTTGTGGCTTGAGTTTGGGATGAGTACAATTAAGTAATCTCCTATACTTAACATTCATATCACTCTTTTTTACGAGAATGACTAAAAAATCCTAAGAGAAAGGCATAAATAACCATCTTACCACTAAAGCCCATCAATCATGAATAATATCTGTGTGCTTCGACATAGCAAAATTGTGATGTTTAAAGCTTAACATAATTGGGTATTTCTTCTCTCTCTTATATGTCCATGCATGATATGCTCAAAAAGAAAAATATGCAAAGAAAAATAAAAGTAAAAAGAATCAAAATGCTTTTAAATATAGTTGCAAGTGTGTTTCTAGGAGATGTGGAAGTTATATAATGTACCTTGAAAGTGATAATTCCCATCAAGCAATTATAATTGTGTGTGAGTGTATGTGATTTTTTCATATCTCAAATCATCATAACATGAGACACTTATGCAATATTGTGATGTTTTCACACACAACACGCAAAATTCTTTGCTACTTTTGATACATGTGCAGATACAATGTGATTTGGCCATCACAAGGGATACATGTGTTAATATGTACTCACTAAACTGTCTTGACTTGTTTTTGAAATATACAATTGGTTAGACTTGTTTAGTGTGTATGTGTGTTTTAGATCTACGATTACTTTTCATTTTCTTGTTAAGAGATGTTTTTGAAAAGCTTGAAATGTTGATTGGATCTATAGTTAAGTAACTTACTTGTTGTATTAATCTCCTTGTGTTTTTCCTCTCTTTGAAAAACTGTTTTTTATCAAGCTCGGCAGCTTCTCGACAGATCCTCGACAACTTTTTATCTATCAAGCCCTTTGAACTTCCTTTCTCGACAGAAGTTATCGCACACTAGATCTATCGAGGTTTCTGGACTTTGTCTCAATTGCTTCTTGATCCATCGAGAAACTTTCTGTCTGGCCGATAGATCTTTGACAGATTCTCGATCCATGGAGGTTGGCTTCTGCTTGATAGCAGCTCGACAGCTTCTTGATCTGTTGAGACCCTCTTACATGCATTGCTTTTCACATGTTTTGCATCTTTCTACTATCTTGTCATCCATAACATCTTATTTCATTACATTCATGCATATATATGGATTCCTTATGCCCCCTTGATCATCTTTATGTTTCTCGATTGAAGCTTTATAGTTTCTTATGCTATTTGACAATCATGACAAAAAGAGGGAGAAAATGTTGAAAATATGGTTTTTTTTTTAAGAATCTACATTTTAGGGGGAGAAATACGCGCCTTTATAAGGGGGGAGTTCTGTTTCATCTTGTTAGGGGGAGTGTTTACCTCCTTGTTGTTTTAGGAGCTTCTTGTACACTGGTCTTGTGACCATTCTTACATACATTGTGCTTATCTTTGGTGTGTATATATATATGATGTATGTCTTCTTCACCTACCTCTACATGTGTTGTTTCTTTTCTCTCCTTATACACGTGTTTTTTTATGTATGCAATTTTTTATTTCTGTTTCACACTAAGATGTCTTGATGAGTTTTGTTTAAAGTATTTCAGAAAGACAGGTTGTCAAAATTTATCATACCATGAACTCTCTTCTTGCAAAGTTTTTCAAGATTTTATGTCAGGATTAGATTTTATTATATTTAACAAGTGATTATGAGTTTAGTGATTTAAGACTTCTCTCATACTTCATTTGTTTATTGTGGTTTTGTCACGGATTGCCAAAGGGGGAGATTGTTAGGACATATATGGAACTTGTTAGAACATATGTTATGTAAACTGGCTAATCCTTTGACAACACGCACTTTACTTGTAATTGGGTAGATCTAGGATGGGTTTAGGACTTCAAGAAATATGTTGTTCAAGCCATAAAGATTGGACCAAGAAACAAGTGAAGAAAAACTGTTCATTAAAGTTGGATAGAAGCTAGACAGATTCTCGACAGAAATATCTATCGAGACTTAATGAAGAAAAGCTGTTCATTAAATCTCGATAGCTAGCTCAATAGATATATATATATATATATATATATATCGAGGTCTCGAAAGAAGCTTAACAGAAGTGTCTATCGAGATCTATGAAATCAAAATTTCCAAATCTGATTTTCGGCCCATGCTGACATGTATATGTAGAGTTTCTTTTCTCACAACCTTAAACATATATAAGGCTTATTTTAAAGTCCGTCACATAAGAGAATACAAGGAGAGAAAATGCAAAAGGTGACCGAGTGTTTTATCCTCTCTAAAAGAAGCTACTGTATCTTTACACCTTAGGGTTTTGTAACCAAGTACTTCTTATTTTTCATTATTGATGAAGTGAAGAACTTTGCAACCAACAATCTTCTTCAAGTTGGTGAGTTAGTCACGTTCTGGGATTCGTTCAAAGGAGTTAGGCACGTAATGAGATCTGTGCAAAAGGGTGGCGTTCATATATTGAAGAGTCCAAAGGTTCTGAAGCAGTAGAAGGTTTCTGCTATAAGTTCATCTATGAGTATTATAGAGTCTAAGGATAAAAATTTTGTACTAGATCTGAAACTTCTCTTTACTATAGTGAATTGCTTTTAGGGAACGTTTCCCCCCCATTTTTTTTACTGTGAAATTAGTTTGTTTCATTAATTTTCCTAAGTCATCGTATCTTGCCTTATTTACTATTCCGTTGTGTATGATTTTGACATGATATTGATGTTAATTTGTTTTAACAAGGTTTATTCATAATAAATATAACTAACAACTTGGGATTAAAACTTATTAATTTTATCAACCGGAGTCTAAATTTTCTAACACTAGGAAAAATTTAATATGTATATATAATGTCTGTGTGATACTAAGTATATGTAGTTTTGTGGTTCCAGATGAGTTTATTGTAAGAAAATGGTAAACTACCTATACTTCCTTTTATACCTATTCTTAGTACCACACACTAATTAGGGAAATGTCCCTCTTTTAAAACTCGATTTTCTCAAAATTGAGTTTAAAAAAAAAAATTTGGAGCCCTATAGCGACGTTTTAAGGAGCTTATAATGATGTTTTAAAGACCTATAGTGGCATTTTGTAACTCAACCTCCATGAAATCGAGTTACATGCAAGTTTTTCTTTTTCTTTTTTTACCTATAACTCGACTTCATGGAGCCGAGTTACAAAACGCTGCTATAGGTCCTTAAAAACGTCATTATAGACTCTTTAAAGGTTCGCTATAGGGCTTAACTAGATTTTGAGAAAATCAAGTTTCAAAAGATAAGCATTTCCCATTTTGGCTGTTAGTGATGTATCAAACATAATTTATCACCTCAATGAATTGTCAAAAATTTTGTGTCTTTACTCATGTAATTTATTAATGTAATTTTTACATAATGGTTGACTATTAAACAATGTTATGGACACAACTTATTCCACAAATTTTTTTACAACGTGTTAAGATACCAAGTTTTTTTTTTTTTTTTTTTTTTTTGAGGAAATGTTAAGATATCAAGTTGTGAGTGGTAGATAATTTTTTGGGATAATTACAAATTACCTACCTGTGGTTTAACCCGAATTTAACTTACTCACCAGTTGTTTCATTTTTGACATTTTACCCACCTGTGCTTCCTTCCATTACTACTCCGTAACCCACCTCCCTTTCAGACATTACTCTAACACATTTTTTATCAAAAACAAAACCCAAAACAGATCAAACACTCTTCTCTCTCCCAAAACACACTCCCATTCACGCGTACAAATTTTCAGCATTTTAAGCTTGTTACAATCTGAAAATCAAACAAATCAATCATTACAAGATCCACCACAACATACCCAACACCGGCAACAATGAGATCTAAACCCAGCCAAAAACTCAAATCCAAACACACAAACCACTACGAAACCCATACCAAAATCACCAAAAAAAAAAAAAAAAAACAAGCAAAGCATGTTCAAATGCATCTCTAGCATGTTCAAATTTGTTCGCGAAACAATTTTGATACCTTGTCAAATGGAAATGAGAGGGCGCTTTCCACTGAATGGAACATACTTTCAAGTTAATGAGGTATTTGTTGATGATGAATCAAGCCAAAACCTAATAAATGTTCCTAGGGAATTGATATGGCATCTAGAAAGGCGAACTGCATACTTTGCAACTTCAGCAACAACAATACTTAGAGGTTTATCAATAGATGAAATTCGGACTTGCTTTTTCAGAGGGTTTATTTGTGTGAGAGGATTTGACCCAAAAACAAGGGCTCCAAGACCTCTAGCATAAAGATTCCACCATTCAACAAGCATGATGGGAAAGTCAAAAAGAGAGGAGTAGGAGATGACTGCAAAACCAGCCAAAGGATTGCAATATCACTACAAAAAACGCGAGCTATAGCCGCGTTTACAAAAAAAGGCGGCTATACTTGACCTATGGCCGCGTTTCTACGAAACGCGGCTATAGACCCAACCTATGGCTGTGGTTCCTAGAAAACGCGGCTTTAGAACAACCTATGGCCACGTTTTTAAAAACGCAGCTATAGGTTAGGTCTAAAGCTGCGTTTGTAAGTGGCTTTAGTTGCGTTTTTCAATACGGTCTATAGCCGCATTTTTAAAAACGCGGCCATAGGTCCAGCCAAAAAATATTTTTTAAGAGGATAGCCGCATTTCATAGAAAACACGGCTTTAAACCCGACCTATGGCCGTGTTTCCCATGAAAATGTGGCCATAGTTCCCGCCAAAAAATATTTTTTACATGGACGGCGTGCACAGCCCAACAATTTTTTTTATAAAGGAGGGCCTATAGCCGCGTTTTTAAAAACGCAGCCATAGGTCCAGCAAAAAATATTTTTTTAAAAGGATGGCTGCGTTTCTTTGAAAAACGCGGCTTTAGACCCGACCAATGGCCGCGTTTCCCATAAAAACACGGCCATAGTTCTAGCCAAAAAATATTTTTTACATGGACGACGTGTACCGCCCAACAATTTTTTTTTATAAAGGAAGGCCTATAGCCACGTTTTTAAAAACGCAGCCATAGGTCCAACAAAAAATATTTTTTTAAAAGGATGGCCGCGTTTTTCCAAGAAACGCGGCTTTAGACCCGACCTATGGCCGCGTTTCCCATAAAAACACGGCCATAGTTCCAGCCAAAAAATATTTTTTACATGGACGGCATGTACAGCCCAACAATTTTTTTTATAAATGAGGTCCTATAGCCGCGTTTTTAGAAACGCGGCTATAGGTCCAGCCAAATAATATAAAAAAACCCCACTTTCCCACCTACCCCTCCGGTTTTCTTTTCTTTCTTTGGTCTTTCTTCTTCTAGGTTTCCTGGGTTTCTTTTAGTGCTTTTCTTTCTACAAATCACGCTCAACTCTTCTTTTGTTCTCTTCTTTCTTTTCTTTTTTTCTTTTTCTTTCTTCCTTCTTCACTCTAGCACAACTCTTTTTTTTTTTCTTTGTTTCTTTGCTGTTGCTACTTTTTTTCTTTCTTTCCTTCTTTTTTTTCTTTCAACACAACGCACACTCCACACCACCATTTTTCAGGCAAGGGCAAATGAAAAACTTCATAAGAAAAGCTAAGGCTCACTCATCTCTATTATTTGAGGTAAAAAATTTCAAATCTTTTTATGGGTATTATACTTTTGCTAGAGGTTATTTTTGCTATTGTGTTGTGATATTGTGCCTATGTTTAAATGGGTTTGTGTTCTTGAGCTTGTTCTTGTGTTTCTGAGATTGTGTTTTTGTGTTCCTTGAATGGATTTACTGTTAAATTTGGGTTGGTTTTGTTGAATGAGATAAAATTCATGGGTTTGTATTGTTATATTTTGGAGCATGTTGTATTTCTATTGTCAATATATTGTGTTTGATTTTGAATTTTCTGGGTTTGTGTTTAATTTTGAATTTTTTTTGTTTGAATTTTGAATTTTTGGGGGAAAAAAAACCCAGAATTTTTTTTTTTTAAAAACCCAGAATTTTTTTTTTTTTTTTGTTTTTAAAACAAAAACCGAGATTTTTTTTTTTTGTTTTAAAAAAAATCCAGAATTTTTTTTTTTTGTTTTGAAAAAAAAATCCAAAATTTTTTTTTTGTTTTTAAAAAAACTTATAGCCGCGGTTATAATCGCAGCTCAAAATGGGTCTGTAGCCGCGTTTTTAAAAAACGCGGCTATAGACCCAAGCCTATAGCGGTGGTTAAAAACACGGCTTTAGGCCTGATCTTTAGCCACGGTTATAAAAACGCGGCTACAGACCTACAGGGGTTGTTGCTGCGCAGCATAGGCCTGGTTTGTAAACGTGGCTATAAAAAACGCGGCTATATCCTATAGCCGCGTTTTCGGGGTCTATAGCCGCGTTTTTGAAACGTGGCTACAGACCCCATTTTTTGTAGTGTATTGACACCTGCTTGCGAGAGGTCCCCAGATTATATTACAGACAATTTCGACCATCAACATCTATGGTGCCAGTTTGTGATGATCTTCATGTTTGTGTAGGTTCTTCATGTTTGTGAATTGTGATAAACTAATAACATATTTTAATCTTTTTTATTTTTTTTTTCTTGTTTTGAGAGGAGAGAGACATAAAATGAGTGTAAAAAGACTTATTTACCCCTCTTTTTTAACAAATGTGGGTAACAGAGACTAAACGGAAGTAACCTCAGATGAGTAAGTTAAATTCGAGGCTAAACCACAGGTAGGCAATTTGTAATTATCCCGAATTTTTTTCACACGGACTTACACTATTATCACTTCTATTTTCCACCCCATTATAACCTATCAATATTTCAACAAGTTGTAGAAAATGTTAATTTTAAAATAATCATCTCTTCTATACAATAAAATAAAATTCCTCACTTTTAAAATTTGAAGATTTTTTTCTGTATTTTTTTTCATTTTACTTTTAATTATTTAATTTTGATAATTACACATGAATAAATAACACCACTACTTGTACAAGAATATTCTAAGGTTTTGAGTAACAAGTAATAAAGAGTCACTCAAGTGGACAGGCGTTCAATTCGACAAAGTACCAACAGGGTCTATCAGAATTCATGCAGGAAAATCCAAAAACCTCTTCCATTCGTCACAACATGAGCTTGCAACCACCATGTGTGCTCACACCCTTTATGCATGTAATCATGGTATCGAGCAGCTAGCACTATATGTCAAACCTTAAGCTCTCCTTCCTTATCTTGCTTCTTTATCTCTCTCAATTCACCTACCAAAATAAGCAATAATCTCTTCCTCTATAGCAATTGATCTTGAGTGAATTAAAGCTTTTTGGTGATGGCTATTTTTAACACTATATTGAATTGGGTGGTGCCTCCGGCAAGTTTGGTGATGCTAGCCTTTGCATGGCCAACTTTGTGCTTCATCAATGCTTGTGAGTGGGTCTACAGCTCCATATACAGTGAAAATATGGAAGATAAAGTGGTCATTATCACTGGAGCTTCCTCAGGAATAGGAGAGGTAAATCTCTCTTTTTCAAATTTTGCATATTCCTTGATGTTTAAATTACTCCATTTTTTAAAACTATTTTTATAGCTTCTATATGAAAGTTGAGATGACATGAATTGAAATGCTTAAGTTGGTTAAAATTAATATGGGAGACTTCACATGTAAGATGGGTGAGATGACAGTTGAATTGCCAAATTGGTTAAAACTTTAAGAGACTGCATAAACAAAATTATGATAGGCGAGATGGTTGAAAATTAATATCCAACAAATTACTGAACTAAGTTTCAAACTAACAGGGTATATTGGTTCCATTTATCTCAAGTAAAGTCTCTTGTAGTCTCACAAATAGTAAAGTCTGGTGGAGTGAATAAAGAAGTGAGCCTGCACTAAAATTTCAGCCATTGATGTTTTGACTTAATGATTGAAAAACAATGGATTTCATTGGTTCAATCGTTTTGTATCCATTGAAAAAAGTATCAAATAAGATGATGACCTTCTGAGAATAAGTCAATTACTATTCTAAGAATACACGGTACTTTAGCTTTCTCATATAAAGTTTTGTTAAAAAAATACACGGTACTTTAGATTTAAAATATAAAGTTTTGTTCAAAAAATACACACAACCTACATGATTAAAAAATACACGGTACTTGATCTTCAGAAATAAAGTTTTCTAAAAAACTACACGGTACTTTACCTTTGTGATATAAAGTTTTGTTAAAAAAGTACACAGTACTTTAACTTTTTTGTTCAAAAAATACACGCACGGTACTTGATTAAAAAATACAAGGAACTTGATCTTTCGATATAAAGTTTTGTTAAATATGAAGTTTTCTAAAAAAAAATACACGGTACTTTAGCTTGAGATATAAAGTTTTGTTCAAAAAATACGCAGACTACGAAATAGACAGTACTTGATATTCAGATATAGAGTTTTGTTAAAAAAAATACACAGTACTTTATCTTACGATATAAAGTTTGTTAAAAAAAAACACACGGTACTTTAGCTTTGGATATCAAGTTTTGTTCAAAAAATACACCCACAGTACTTGAATAAAAAATACACGGTACTTGATCTTTTAGATATAAAGTTTTGTTAAATATAAAGTTATCAAAAAAATACACGGTACTTTATCTCTCAGATCTAAAGTTTTGTTCAAAAAATACACATTTTGAGAAATACACGGTACTTTAGCTTTGGGATATCAAGTTTTGTTAAATATAAAGTTTTCTAAAAGAAATACACGGCACTTTACCTTTGAGATATAAAGTTTTGTTCATAAAGTACGCACATCGTACTTGATTAAAAAATACACGGTAATTTATCTTTCATTCCGACATAAAGTTTTTTTTTTTTTTTGGTTAAATATAAAGTTTTCTAAAAAAATACACGGTACTTTATTTTTCAGATATAAAGTTTTGTTAAAAAAAATAAACAGCCCTGTTGTTAAAAAAATAGCTCGAAAGTTTTTATGTTTTTTTGGGTAATTATCATATCATATCATATAAGCCAAATCACAGTTGTGGATGGAACAAACTCAACAAAGCACTGATTTTATAATAATGTAACTTACATTCAACACCTTTATTTTTTTAAAATAAATTGAATCTTAGTCTAATATTTTATTTTCTTATTTTAACCTATAAGGAATTTACACTTCAGTAGTTTTAAAAATATTGTGACAATAACAAAATGTCAAGACATTTTCACAATACAAAACCTTTATTTTTAGTTGTGCTCGATCTTGGTATGATATTTTATTATTTTATTTCATTTTGACCCATAAGGAATTTACACAATGATCACAACATTTTCACAATATCTCTATGTATACATTGTACTTACAACATAAATTTATATAGTAGACACAAAAAAATTGGCAAATTTTGTACACATTTGCAAAATTTATACAATATTTACCATTTTTTTTTTTTTTGGCAATTGTGTATAATATTTGCCACTTTTTATATGTCTACAATGTAAGCTTACATTACAAGTACGCAATAAACATATAAAGATCCTTAAAAAAACAAAAACAAAGCTCAAACCAACTACGTATTTGAAGGGGAAAAAAAAGAAAAAAGAAAAGGTGCAACTCACCAATTGAATAAACCAAAAATGCTATTCATGAGCCTATTTGCTCTTTTTATATAGTTGATAGAAATAAATTGGATTCAAATAAACTTCTTTTCAAAATTTGGTGCACTCAAATAATTAATAACTAGCCTAATCACATGTGTGATGAGTCTCTTTTTTTCTTTTTTGAATTTTTGTCATAATTTTCTATTCATAACCAAATTTTCTATAACACTTTTCATATATTTCACATATCATAGTAGGTCATTAAGTTACCAATTCACAATATAATTCAATTTAGAAAGTGGTGTTAGGACATATTTAGCACTTGTTAGAACATATGTCATATAGAATTGGCTAAATTCTTTGACAAAACGCACTTTACTTGTAATTTGGTAGATCTAAGACGTGTTTAATACTTCAAAGAACAAGAATTCAAGTTCAAGTATTGAAGCCATGCAAATCTATCAAAAAATCAAGTGAAGAAGTGTTGTTCATTAAAACTCGATAGATATCTTGACAGATGTATCTATCGAGATTTAATATGTAAAGCTCGACGGATAGCTCGACAGTTGTATCTATCCAAATCTGTTTTTCACGGATATCCAAGCTATTTGTGTAAGGTTTCTTTTCTCACAACTCTAGACATATATAAGGATTATTTTTAAGGGTCGTCTCAATGGATGCAAAGGTTGTCGCACTTGTTGTTGTTGTTGGGGTTTATGCCCTAAAATCCAATATATTGGCACGTCATAAATAATTAAATTGTTTAATTATATGAGACTATCTATAAATGAACTAATGGGACATTATCTTAGTCCATAAGATACATTGTATGTGATTTATGTGATTTAGTCACAGAAGATGTAAATCACAAGTTCCTTGTAAACTCAAAATGTAGTACATAGTCGGTGATGAAATTATGCGTTTCATTTGCGAAGACTATAAAATATCAACTAAGATGATTTGTCTAGATCATGAAAGTGGAGACTTCTAGTTAGTATGTTGATATGTTTTAAGAATTAAGACATATTGAACTGGACCGCTGTGAGATTTATTATTCTCCTAACGACTATCAAATAAATAATAAATCTCACGACTTCTATTTACATCAACTCTAAATCCTGAGAGAATAATGAACCTGATCATGAGATGTAGGTTGCTTTAATATATTAGGAGTGAGATCTATTGGTCACGGTTAAAACCTCAGTATGTTGGGTAACCGCATTTAGTGTTGATGGAACATATATTCTCAAGATGAAATTTGTAATCTCTTAACGGAGATACAAAATATTCTCTTGAGATAAGTTTAATGGGTTTGGTTATTCAGAGTGTTGGGCCTAACCACTTTAGTAAGGAGTTACTAAAGTATATATTTATGAAATTGGATTTCATAAATATATGATGAATAACATAAAAGATTAAACCGAGTACTCAAGGATTAAGATGTAGTAATCTTCAAAGTGACAATCTATATTCATGACTTTGTATTATTACGAATATTTTAATGAAGGGGTTGCATGTATAATAAAGTCTTAGGATATAATTTATAGATAAGGCCTAGAGTGCAACTATATTTATATAGTGGTATTAAATATAGTTAATGGTAATTTTGGACTTATCAAGAGTTAACAGAAAAGCTCAAGACCCATTAGAGCTACTGTCTTATTGGTCCCTTTTGATTCCACTCCAAGCCACATACTAAAGCCCAATTAGATTGGCCCAATTGAATTGGCCCAATTGGATTGGCCCAAAAGGCTAGCTCAATTAGATAATCAATTATATATAATGAGAGAAACATACAGAATTTGTGAAGTCTTTTTCATAAGTGTTTTCATTAAAATCAGACTTAGAATGAAATGGTTTGTGTGTAAGTGTTGGACACTCTTCTATTCTTTCCTGAAAAACTGATTGAGAGACCACACTTCTTGGGCATTAAGTGGAATTGGAGTGAAAATTGAGAGCCTTCCCAAGTACTTTTATTCAGATTGTTTTAAATTTCACAGCTCCAAGGTACACTCTCTTGTTCTTAAATTCTAAAACTTACATAGTGCATGTTATCGATTATGTTTGAAGTAAATCCGTTAAATTTTCGCTGCGTATATTTTTTATGCAATATAAATACGTGATTTTCCAACAGTAGTTACATGCATATTATGACCGAAGACAATCTGGCCTATTTCATCTTTCTCTTGAAGAAGTTACTGTGTTTGCACGCTAAGGGTTTTGTAACCAATAAGCTTCTTGATCTTCATCGTGTAGATGAACTGAAGAACTTTGCAGCCAACATCTTTCTCAAGTTGGTGTGTTAGTCACGTACTAGGATCCGTGTATCAATTGATTAGTCACTTATTTGGAGCCGTGAATTGAAATGAAAGATTTTCACTACATTACAAGTTCAATTGTGTATTCGGGTAAGGGTTCAACTGTAGGTTAGTATAAGGTATTGGGATTCCTTTACTTGTAACCGCTTGTTTTGATAATAGTAGATTCTTAGGAGTGGTGACCTTATATTCACTCGGTAGGGTTTTTCCTTGATGGTTTTTCCCATTCGTAAACAAATCACCCATGTTAAATTTAATTTTCATTGCATTTAGTTATTTGGTGATTTGTTTATGCTATCACGCGTATTGCATGTTAATTAACTTAATTAATTCACTTGGCTAATTGGTTAATTTACCTAAGCGGTCAATACATTTTTGGCTTATCAAGTGGTATCAGAGCAGGCACACTCGGATTAAGGTTAATCTTTACTGTATAATTCATTGACCCCTATTTGTCATGGATAGAGAACAATCTCTTATTATACCTCCTTTATTGAATGGCATTAACTATGCATACTGAAAAGTATGCATAAGAGTTTTCTTGTAGTCTTTAGATGAAAAGGTGTGGCAAGCTGTGGAGATAGGCTGGACCAAGCCAAAAGAAGTGCCGGCTGATTGGGATCATGTTAAGATTAAAGCGGCAAACTTCAACAGCAGGGCATTGAATACTCTATTCAGTGTGGTCACAAATGAGGAGTTCAAGAAGATATCCTTTACCGAAACTGTGAAGGAAGCATGAACCATCCTCCAAACAACCTATGATGGAACTAAAGCTGTCAAGGATTCAAAGCTTCAAAAGCTTACCACGTGCTTTGAAGAGATTAAGATGGAAGAGGATAAATCGTTTGATGAGTTCTATGCCAAGCTGAAGGAATAGTGAATTCTGCATTTAATCTTAAGGAAACCATTCCAGAACCCTAGATTGTTAGAAAAGTGTTCAAATCTCTTCCAAAGAGATTCCATGCCAAGATCACCATCATTGAGGAACCAAAGGACATTGACCAAATTCCTTTGATAGGGCTGGTTGGCAACTTTCAAACCTTTGTCTAGGATAGGGAAATCAAGCAAGTTGCATCCTAGTCTCTTATTTTCTACAACATTAGCGGTTCTCAAATTGGAAGGTACTATTCTTCTCAATACTCCTCTTGATTCCAGTTTCCCAACTCTAGAAATTCTGAATCTTGAATATGCAATTAGATATGCAAACTATTACTTTTTCCCCACACTTCTTGTTGCCTGCGCGGTCCTCTAAGAGTTGGCTCTCATAGTGTCTAATAAATAATTTTTAAAATAATACAAAAAGGCTCAAAATCATTGTACACATACCTATGTTGAAAATATTATATTTGTACTGGCATTTATAAGTCTCGAAAAAATGATTGTTCGAATAGAGTCTCAAGTTGGGAGTAAAGAAAGGATGTGGGTAAGGACATAGTCTGGTAAACTAATAATAAAGTATATAGTAATATTTATGCTTCTTTATGTTATGACATACATGGAACTTGTTAGAACATATGTTATATAAATTCGATAATCTTTTGACAAAACGCACTTTATTTGTAATTGGGTAAATCTAAAATGGGTTTAATACTTCAAGAAACATGTTGTTCAAGTCAAGTATTAAAGTCATGAAGATTGGACCAAGAAACAAGTGAAGAAAAGATATTCATTAAAGCTGGACAGAAACTCGACAGAAATATCAATCGAGACTTAATGAAGAAAAGTTGTTCATTAAATCTCGACTGCTAGCTCAACAGATATATCTATTGAGGTCTCAATAGAAGTTTGACAGAAGTATCTATTGAGATCTACAAAATCAGAATTTTCAAATCTGATTTTTGACCCATGCTGACATGTATGTGTAAAGTTTCTTTTGTCACAACCCTAGACATATATAAGACTTATTTTAAAGGCCGTCACATAAGAGAATACAAGGAGAACACATGCAAAAGGTGACCAAGTGCCTTATTCTCTCTGAAAGAAACTACTGTGCCTTTACGCCTTAGAGTTTTGTAACTAGGTACTTCTTGATCTTCATTGTTGATGAAATGAAGAACTTTGTAGCCAATAATCTTCTTCAAGTTGGTGAGTTAGTCACATACTGGGATTCATGCAAAGAAGATAGTCATGTACTAGGATCCATGCAAAAGGGTGGCGTTCATATATTGAAGAGTTTAGAGGTTCTGAAGCAGTAGAAGATTTCTGCTATAAGCACATCTACAAAGATTGTAGAGTCCAGGGACAAAATTTTTGTATTAGATCTAAAATTTCTCTTTACTATAGTGAATTATTTTTCGAAAAGGTTTCCTCCCAGGTTTTTTACTGTGAAACTAATTTGTTTCATTGATTTTCTTGGGTCATCATATCTTGTCTTATTTATTATTCCATTGTGAATGATTTTGACATGATATTAATGTTAGTCGTTTTAACAAGGTTTGTTCATAATAAATCTAATTAACAACTTGGGTTTAAAACTTGTTAATTCTATCAACCGGGGTCTAAATTTTCTAACAAGTAGTATCGGGGCGAGTACACTCTGATTGGATTAATTTCCTAAGTGTGATCCTTGACGCTCATTGTCATGGATTATGGACAATCTCTTTTGATTCCTCCTTTATTTGATGATACTAATTATGAGTACTGGAAAGTTCGTATGAAAGTTTTTTTGCATGCTGTATATGAAAAAATATGACAAACTGTTGAAGTTGGCTAGATTAAGCCAAAGAAAGTGCCAGTGGATTGGGATGAAGCAACAATCATAGTGGCAAATTTCAACAGTAGGGCCTTAAATGCTTTGATTTGTGGAGTGACCAATTAGGAATTCAAGAAAATATTATTCACAGAAGTTACTAAGGAAGCATGGACCATTCTTAAAACCACCTATAAAAGTACCAAGGCAGTAAAGACTTTGAAGTTTCAAAGACTCACTAATAGTTTTAAAGAAATAAAGATGGAGGAGGATGAGACATTTAATGAGTTTTATGCTAAACTCAAGGATATTGAGGATTCTACCTTCAACCTTAGAGAATTTATAGCAGAATCCAAAATTGTTAGGAAAATCCTTAAATCCTTACTTGAAAGATTCCATCTCAAGATCACTGTCATTGAAGAAGTGAAGGACATTGATCAAATTCCTTTAATTGAGCTTGTAGGGAACCTTCAAACTTATGAGATGAGATTAGGTTTAATGGGAAAAGGTGGAAAGAATAAAAACTTAGCTCTTAAGGGTATAAAGGAAGATATTGATGACTCTGAAGATGAAAATGAAAGCGAAGATGAAGATGATGATGAGAATTAGGATCTAACCTTCATAGCTAATAAGATTATCAAGCTTCTTAAATATAGGAACAAGGATAAGGAAAAATCTCTTAGGAAATCTAAATCCTCTAGGAAGGGTAAGAGTGAAAAACCCCTTATCCAATGCCATGAGTGCAAAGGTTTTGGTCATCTGAGGATAGAGTGCCTAAACTACCTTATGAAGGAAAAGACCAAGAAGTCAAAAGATAAAGGGTTGGTTGCTACCTGGAGTGATACTGAGAATGACTCTTCTGATGAGTATGTGAATGAATGTGGCCACTTTATGGCTTTTGCTGCCACAACCAATAAGGTGATTGTGAATAGTGTAAGTGATAGTGAGGATTCTTCTGATGATGAAGTACCCAAAAAGATGACCATTCAGGAAGCCTATGATAAGCTATGCACTGAATTTATAAAATCTAAAAAGATTTCTTATCATTGTAGAAAAGATCTTAATGAGATAAAAACTGAAAAAGCTGATCTATTAGTCAAATTAGATGAGACTACAAGGTCGGTTAAGACTCTTATTGTGGACAACACCTCATTAAATGAGAAAGTCAAAAATATTGAGGTAGAATTTAGTCAAACTAGAAGTCAAATAGAGAGAATGTCTAGTGCAAAGCTTGATGAGATCTTGAGTGTTCAAAAGTCTAGTTCTGATGTCTAGTGCAAAGCTTGATGAGGTCTTGAGTGTTCAAAAGTCTAGTTCTGATAAGACTGGCTTAGGATATGTTTTTTTCTCCGGCCCCTCCTCTTCCACAGCTTCTGAATCAAAGACTATCTTTGTGCCCCAATCTAAGAAAGGTGATAAAGGTATAAAATTCAAAACTGATTTGACTAATTTTAAATCATTTCTTAGACCTCATGTTTGTCACCATTGTGGTGTTTCTGGACACATTCATTCTAATTGCTTTAAGTTGTATCCTCAAAAACAAGTGTCCAAACAGTTACAGGTTTCCTCTCAAGGGCCTACACTTTTGTTTGGAGAGTTATTAAAAACTTTGACCTTTTTAACTCAATTCAAAAGAATTCTAATTCTTCTATATCCTTTAGTAGACATACTAGGACACGTGCATTTTCATCTTCATGGCCAAAGACTCGTGATGTGTTGGTGATAAATGAGCCTAAGATTTAATTGTATTTTCTATTTGTCCTCTTCTTATATTCTTTCTATCTAAAGTAGGACTCTCTTTTTTTGATTTCTTATTTGCTTTGAAATCATGCTTTCATACATATGCATCTCTCTTTCATGCTTTCATGTTGTTTGTTTATTTTTGTTTGATTGTTCAGTCTTTTTTTTTTTTTCAAAATAAAAAGAGAAAAATAAAAATAAAAAATTACAAAAAACAGTATATATTTTGTGTACATTGGTACTTGTGTATCTTGGATGGCCATTGAAATATAGTTTTCTAAATTTTGTATCTTTTGTAACTTAGATGTCTAAGCAAGTGAGCTTTGTGGCTTGAGTTTGTGATAAGTACAATTAAGTAATCTCCTGTACTTAACATTCATATAACTTTTTTTTACGAAAATGACTAAAAAATCCTAAGAGAAATGCATAAATAATCATCTCACCACTAAAGCCCATTAATCATGAATAACATCTGTGTGTTTTGGCATAGCAAAATTGTGATGTTTAAAGCTTAACATAATTGGATATTTCTTCTCTCACTTATATGCCCATGCATGATATGCTCAAAAAGAAAAATATGCAAAGAAAAATAAAAGCAAAAAGAATCAAAATGCTTTTAAATATGGTTGCAAGTGTGTTTCTAGGAGATGTGGAAGTTATATAATGTACCACGAAGGTGATAGTCCCCATCAAGCAGTTATAATTGTGTGTGAGTGTATGTAATTTTCTCATATCTCAAATTGTCATAACATGGGACACTTATGCAATATTGTGATATTTTCACACACAACACGCAAAATTCTTTAATACTTTTGATACATGTGCAGGTACCATGTGATTTGACCATCACAAGGGATACATGTGTTAATGAGTACTTACCAAACTGTCTTGACTTGTTTTTGAAATATAAAATTGATTAGACTTGTTTAGTGTGTGTGTGTGTTTTGGATCTACGATTACTTTTCATTTTCTTGTTGAGAGATGTTTTTGAAAAGTTTAAAATGTTGATTGGATCTATAGTTGAGTAACTTACTTGTTGCATTAATCTCCTTATGTTTTTCCTCTCTTTGAAAAATTGCTTTTTATCAAGCTCGACATTTTCTCGATAGATCCTTGACAACTTTTTATCTATCGAGCCCCTTGAACTTCCTTTCTCGACAGAAGTTATCGCATACTAGATCTATCGAGGTTTCTGGACTTTGTCTCGATTGCTTCTTGATCCATCGAGAAACTTTCTGTCTGGCTGATAGATCTTTGATAGATTCTCGATCCATTAAGGTTGGCTTCTGCTTGACAGTTGCTCGACAGCTTCTCAATTTGTCGAGACCCTCTTGCATGCATTACTTTTCACATGTTTTGCATCTTTCTACTATCTTGTCATCCATAACATCTTATTTCATTATATTCGTGCATATATATGGATTCCTTATGCCCCCTTGATCATCTTTCTGTTTCTCAAGTGAAGCTTTATAGTTTCTTATGCTATTTGACAATCATGACAAAAAGAGGGAGAAAATGTAGAAAATATGGTTTCTTTTTAAGATTCTACATTTTAGGGGGAGAAATACACGCCTTTATGAGAGGGAGTTCTGTTTCATCTTGTTAAGGGGAGTGTTTACCTCCTTGTTGTTTTAAGAGCTTCTTGTACACTGGTCTTGTGACCATTCTTATATACATTGTGCTTATCTTTGATATATATATATATATATATATATGATGCATGTCTTCTTCACCTACCTCTATATGTGTTATTTCTTTTCTCTCCTTATACACATGTTTCTTTATGTATGCACTCTTTTATTTCTATTTCACACTAAGATACCTTAATGAGTTTTGTTTAAAGTATTTCAGAAAGACAAGTTGTCAAAATTTATCATGCCATGAACTCTCTTCTTGAAAAGTTTTTCAAGATTTTGTGTTAGGATTAGATTTTATTATATTTAACAAGTGATTATGAGTTTAGTGATTTAAGACTTCTCTCATACTTCATTTGTTTATTGTGGTTTTGTCACGGATTGCCAAAGGAGGAGATTGTTATGACATATGTGGAACTTGTTAGAACATATGTTATGTAAACTGGCTAATCCTTTAACAAAACGCACTTTACTTATAATTGGGTAGATTTAGGATGGGTTTAGTACTTCAAGAAACATGTTGTTCAAGCCAAGTATTAAAACCAAGAAGATTGGACCAAGAAACAAGTGAAGAGAAGCTGTTCATTAAAGCTAGATAGAAGCTGGACAGATTCTTGACAGAAGCTCGACAGAAATATCTATCGAGACTTAATGAAGAAAAGTTGTTCATTAAATCTTGATAACTAGCTCGACAGATATATATATATATATATATATATATATCGAGGTCTAGAAATAAGCTTGACAGAAATGTCTATCAAGATCTACGAAATCAGAGTTTCCAGATTTGATTTTTGGCCCATGCTGAAATGTATATATAGGGTTTCTTTTCTCACAACCCTAGACATATATAAGGCTTATTTTAAAGGCTTATTTTAAAGGTCGTCACATAAGAGAATACAATGAGAGCAAATGCAAAAGGTGACCGAGTGCTTTATTCTCTCTAAAAGAAGCTACTGCGTCTTTACGTCTTAGGCTTTTGTAAACAAGTACTTCTTATTCTTCATTATTGATAAAGTGAATAACTTTGCAGCCAACAATCTTCTTCAAGTTGGTGAGTTAGTCACGTTCTGGGATTTGTGCAAAGGAATTAGGCACGTACTGAGATCTATGTAAAAGGGTGGCGTTCATATATTGAAGAGTCTAGAGATTCTGAAGCAATAGAAGGTTTCTGTTGTAAGTTCATCTATGAAAATTATAGAGTCTAGAGATAAAGATTTTCTATTAGATCCGAAACTTTTCTTTACTAGAGTGAATTGCTTTTAGGGAACATTTCCCCCCCAATTTTTTTATTGTGAAACTAGTTTATTTCATTAATTTTCCCATGTCATCATATCTTGTCTTATTTACTATTCCGTTGTGCATAATTTTGACATGATATTGGTGTTAGTTTGCTTTAACAAGGTTTATTCATCATAAATATAACTAACAACTTGGGATTAAAATTTGTTAATTCTATCAACCAGAGTCTAAATTTTCTAACACTAAGAAAAATTTAATATGTATATATAATGTCTGTGTGATACTAAGTTTGTGTAGTTTTATGGTTCCAAATGAGTTTATTATAAGAAAAAAGCAAACTACCTATACTTAATTTTATTCCTATTCTTAGTACCACACACTAATTAGAGAAATGCCCCTCTTTTGAAACTCGATTTTCTCAAAATCGAGTTTTTAAAAAAAAAAAAATTGGAGCCCTATAGAGACGTTTTAAAGAGCCTATAATGACGTTTTAAGAGCCTATAGCGGCGTTTTGTAACTCGACCTAACTCGACTTCATAGAGCTCGAGTTACAAAACAATACTATAGGTCCTTAAAAACGTCACTATAGGCTCGTTAAAACGTCGCCATAGGGTTTAACTTGATTTTGAAAAAATTGAATTTCAAAAGAGGGGCATTTCCCATTTTGGCCGTTAGTAATGTATCAAACATAATTTATCACCTCAATGAATTGTCAAAAATTGTGTCTTTACTCATGTAATTTATTAATGTAATTTTTACATAATGGTTGACTATTAAACAATGTTATGGACACAACTTATTCCACAAATTTTTTCACATCATGTTAAGATACCAAGTTTTTTTTTTTTTTTTTTTTGAGGAAATGTTAAGATATCAAGTTGTGAGTGGTAGATAATTTTTTGGGATAACTACAGATTACCTACCGATGGTTTAGCTCGAATTTAACTTACTCACTCATGGTTTCATTTTTGACACTTTACCCACCTGTGTTTTCCTCTATTATTACTCTGTAACCCACCTCCCTTTCAGACGTTACTCTAACACATTTTTTATCAAAAACAAAACCCAAAACAGATCAAATACTCTTCTCTCTCCCAAAACACACTCTCATTCACGTGTACAAATTTTTAGCATTTTAAGCTTGTTACAAGCTTAAAATCAAACAGATCAATCATTCCAAGATCCACCACAACATACCCAACGCCGGCAACAATGAGATCTAAACCCAGCCAAAAACTCAAATCCAAACACACAAACCACTACGAAACCCATACCAAAATCACCCAAAAAAAAAAAAAAACAAGCAAAGCATGCTCAAATGCATCTCTAGCATGTTCAAATTTTTTTGCGGAACAATTTTGATACCTTGTCAAACGGAAATGAGAGGGAGCTTTCCACTGAATGGAACATACTTTCAAGTTAATGAGGTATTTGCTGATGATGAATCAAGCCAAAACCTAATAAATGTTCCTAGGGAATTGATATGGCATCTAGAAAGGCGAACTGCATACTTCGCAACTTCGGCAACAACAATACTTAGAGGTTTATCAATAGATGAAATTCGGACTAGTTTTTTCAGAGGGTTTATTTGTGTGAGAGGATTTGACCCAAAAACAAGGGCTCCAAGACCTCTAGCGAACAGATTCCACCGTTCAACAAGCATGATGGGAAAGTCAAAAAGAGAGGAGTAGGAGATGACTGCAAAACCAGCCAAAGGATTGCAATATTGACCCCTGCTTGCCAGAGGTCCCCAGATTGTATTACAGAATTTCGACCATCAACATCGATCTATGGTGCCAGTTTGTGATGCTCTTCATGTTTGTGTAGGTTCTTCATGGTTGTGAATTGTGAGAAACTAATAACATATTCTAATCTTGTTTTTGTTTTGTTTTGTTTTGTTTTTTTTTCTTGTTTTGGGAAGAGAAAGACATAAAATTGGTGTAAAAAATGAGTGGGTAACAGAAACTAAACGAAAGTAATCTCAGATAAGTAAGTTAAATTCGGGCTAAACCATAGGTAGGTAATATGTAATTATCCTTAATTTTTTTCACACAGACTTACACTATCATCACTTTTATTTTCCACCCCATTATCACCTATCAATATTTCAACAAGTTGTAGAAAATGTTAATTTTAAAATAATCATCTCTTCTATAAAATAAAATAAAATTCTTCACTTTTAAAATTTGAAGAATTTTTTCTGTATTTTTTTTCATTTTACTTTTAATTATTTAATTTTGATAATTACACATGAATAAATAACACCACTACTTGTACATGAATATTCTAAGGTTTTGTATAGCAAGTAATAAAGAGTCACTCAAGTGGACAGGTGTTCAATTCGACAAAGTACCAACAGGGTCTATCAGAATTCATGCAGGAAAATCCAAAAACCTCTTCCATTCGCCACAACATGAGCTTGCAACCACCATGTGTGCTCACACTCTTTATGCATGTATTCATGGTATCGAGCAGCTAGCACTATATGTCAAACCTTAAGCTCTCCTTCCTTATCTTGCTTCTTTATCTCTCTCAATTCACCTACCAAAATAAGCAATAATCTCTTCCTCTATAGCAATTGATCTTGAGTGAATTAAAGCTTTTTGGTGATGGCTATTTTTAACACTATATTGAATTGGGTGGTGCCTCCGGCAAGTTTGGTGATGCTAGCCTTTGCATGGCCAACTTTGTGCTTCATCAATGCTTGTGAGTGGGTCTACAGCTCCATATACAGTGAAAATATGGAAGATAAAGTGGTCATTATCACTGGAGCTTCCTCAGGAATAGGAGAGGTAAATTTCTCTTTTTCAAATTTTGCATATTCCTTGATGTTTAAATTACTTTCCATTTTTTAAAACTATTTTTATAGCTTTTATATGAAAGTTGAGATGTCATGAATTGAAATGCTTAAGTTGGTTAAAATTAATATGGGACTTCACATGTAAGATGGGTGAGATGACAGTTGAATTGCCAAATTGGTTAAAACTTTAAGAGACTGCATAAACAAAATTATGATAGGGGAGATGGTTGAAAATTAATATCCAACAAATTACTGAACTAAGTTTCAAACTAACAGGGTATATTGGTTCCATTTATCTCAAGTAAAGTCTCTTGTAGTCTCACAAATAGTAAAGTCTGTTGGAGTGACTAAAGAAGTGAGCCTGCACTAAAATTTCAGCCATTGATGTTTTGACTTAATGATTGAAAAACAATGGATTTCATTGGTTCAATCATTATGTATCCATTGAAAAAAGTATCAAATAAGATGGTGACCTTTTGAGAATAAGTCAATTACTATTCTAAGAATAATCATAAATCAATTATGATTGGAGTTGGTTATTGGATCATTTTTTGGCACAGGGTTTAATTTATGTTTCTAATTAAGATCATATGGTAATAAGCATATTCTTTGAAAAGAGTTAAACCTAATACCAACTTTATCCAGCAGTTTACTTGTTGAGGCTTGTATATTTAAATTTTGGGATTTAAGTACTAATCTTACTATAGTGTGAGAATAATAATTAAATGATAAAATTCAAATTTTCTTAATTCCTTAAACTTTCAGTTTTAGGATAATTGGTAATTTATCATGGTATCAAAGTAGGTGACATGGAACCCTGACCATCTCAACTCTGCCTCCTATTTAAAAATTTTCTCAACTCTATCTCCTATTTAAAAAGTCAAAAATCTCGTAATTGGCTTATTAAGGGAAGTCGGGATCCACACATGGTTAAAGTATTACAACAATGGTTAGGTGATTAGATTTATGCTTAAATTTTTGGGGCAACTGGTAGTTTATTGAGTGACATGTCATTATTTTTTAGAGCAGGACACTCAAACTTTGTCCCTTTGAGAAGTTAAAAATCACATTATAATTTAGTCGAGCTCCCAACAAAAGTGACACACTGACACCACTCTTTAGGATTGCAAGAATGTAAGAATTAGAAGACAAGAAATGCTATTTCTTTTAAGAAGCTAACACATGGGTTGACAGATAACGAGCGCAAACAGAGTTATGCATTACTAATACATTCTTGGTTCATTTGACTCAAATAACATTATGATTCTCGCCCTTTTTTCCCCTGATAAATAAGTTTAATAAGGTCATGCCATATATTGGCTGTCTGTGATTGCAGCAAATTGCATATGAATATGCAAAGAGGAGGGCAAATCTTGTGTTGGTTGCCAGGAGAAAGAACAGGCTCCAAGTGATCAGTGAGAACGCAAGGCGAATTGGTGCAAAGCATATCACAATTATAGCTGCAGATGTTGTCAAGGAAGAGGATTGTAGGAGATTTGTTAATGAGACTATAAACTTCTATAGGCATGGTTATGTCTAGCTCAAAAGTGTTGGTTGAATGTTGACAATTGTATATAACATAGAGCTACCTGAATTCTGATTAAAACAAGTTTGTATCTGCACCACAACAACTATAGTACATGGCATCACATTCACAGCAGATGCACTGTTTACCATAGTGTGCACTTTGCACACTTTGATATGGCATGCCTTAAATGCTCAAAAAACTAGCTTGTTAGTTATGAATTGTTATTTGGCAAGCTTTTTTTCTTAATGTTCAACCTTTTCTAACAAACTACACTTTTGAAACAATTGGTAATTTATTATGGTGTCAAAGTAGATGGTCTTGAGTTCAAATCATTTCTCTGCTCTACACATTCTTGAGAGCCATAATCTAACTAACCAAACTAGTCCAGCTTTATGACAAGATAATGTTGCAAAAATTAGTCTTCACTTGCAAAACATCACAGACTTCAATGTAGTGAATTAGAGATAATTCTTGTTGTCGTATATATATGATTCTAAACATGCTTTCACTTTACTTCATTAACCTATGAAATTCCTTTCACTTATCTGAGGCGCATTGTTGGATTCTGATATCACTTTAATGCACACTCATATAAGAAGGTTTTCACTATTAGTATAGGCAGATCAATGGAGTTGTGACTTGTAAGGACGTTTGACTTCATAAATAAGCTTGTGTTTTATACTGCTGTATCAACGAACTTCTGTTGCATTTTCTCTTTTTCATCATTTTTTTGTTAAATTCTTGCAGTCGATCATCTTGTAAATGCTGCAAGTTTGGGGCACACATTCTACTTTGAGGAAGTGACTGATACATCTGTGTTTCCACATTTAATGGTAAGGAGTACTAGTTGCATGAGTAGGAAATCATGTGAAGCAGCCTTAGCTTTTCAATAATATTGGTTCAAATAATATTTATGATGCAATGTGCACTTAATTTGTTTTCAGTTACCACTACAATGACATTGTGGTTTGGGAATTTTTTGTTTGCAGGGCATAAACTTTTGGGGAAATGTCTATCCAACATATGTTGCTTTACCATATCTACATCACAGCAATGGTCGAATTATTATTAATGCCTCAGTTGAAAACTGGTTACCTCTGCCAAGAATGAGTTTATATGCTGTGAGTAGGACTATGAACTTTGGCTTGTTTGAGTTTCTTTCACTTTCTTTTCAGGTGTTTTTTTAATTATTTATTTTTATTTGATGATAATTAATTAGGTAGTTTTGTTTTCTGTAGTATTTGTAAATAAAGCTTCAGATTAGACTCATTTGCCACCCAAAAAAATTAAGAGGCCAAGAAAGATTCTGAATGCCAATATTGGCACATAAAAAAGAAAGCTAATGGGATAACTTTACCAGAATATGCAGAGGATAAAATTTAGTTATATAGCACCATTTTAGGAAGAAAATCTACGTGTCATTAACTCATAGCTAGAAATGTCCTAGAAGAATGAATATGATTCAATTTCATGGTCTTCCTAACTTTGTCATCATAGATATCAAAATTATATATCATAATGCACCTGGTTACACACACACACACACACAACTCCGAGGTCAATTTTTAATTTTCCTCTATGCTGTCTCTGTTGCTTTTGGCTTTGTTTTACCTTCTTTCCTCCCACTGTATGCCATGTTTTCTTAATCAGATAGCATTAATTGGTTTTCTTTTACTGCTGGTGTTTTGAACTACTAGGCTGCTAAGGCAGCTCTTGTGAACTTCTCTGAGACACTGAGATTTGAAGTGAAAGATGATTTTGGAATAACGATTGCAACACATGGTTGGATTGGAAGTGAAATAACTGGAGGCAAGTTCATGCTAGAGGATGGTGCAGAGATGCAATGGAAGGAAGAAAGAGAAGTAAGTCTTTAATTGATGGCTTTCATATCTCCACCATTATTGTACATACAGTTACCTTTGTTAAGAATGAACTTCTACAATTGTTTAGCACACTTTTCTCTTCCTTGTTCCTAAAGTAATAGTTTAAATGTTGATTCAAGGAAAAATTACTTTATATCAAAATTGATAAAACCAAGGGTCAACGTTGCAGTCACCCCAATTGATTTCTCTCTTTAATTATATCTGGTGTATAGGAGAGAGAAGGTGGACTACACACATCTCAGGTGCTCTAAGAGCCCTTGACACCTTTGGTTGCAGAAAGAGAATGCTAGTAGTTCTTAGTGGAGGACACTTATTTTGTTTTTGTGACCAAATAAAGAAGAGGATATTAATGTTCAAATGCATGATACTCGCCTTTAAAGGAAAAATAGGTGTCAGCTGAACCTATAGGCCTTTCAGGCCACTGCCTAAGGCCCTCACTTGTAAGAGGGCCTCCAATAGTACTAATATATTACATTAAAAAAAAAAAAAAGTAAGGCCTGCCCAAAAGATTTAAGACCCGCCCAAATTATTTAAGCCCTTAATTGAAAATTGAAAAGAAACAAGTTATTTCTATCCATTTCTCACAAAGTAAAAAAGCTGAAAGGACATGAAGTCCAATCAAATCACCAAATTTTTAGCTTTCTCAAAAAAATAATCACCACGTCCAAGTATCTTCTGAATCAAACCTTTGTACTACATTTCATTAAGAAAACCCATGTTTATTACTTGAAATGTAGAGAAGGGGAGAAAGAGAGACACTAATTTTATCAATATACAAGTAACAAAATGCAGAAGAAAAGATAACAAAAGGCAGAAAAAAGAAAGAATAGACAAGCAATAAAAGGCAGAAAAAAAAATGTTTTAGTTGGCTTACTCATCAATTGGTGTTGGCAAAAGACTTGGTGTGTTCACAGATGTTTATTTCAATTTCGTTTTTTGTTTTCTCTTCAGTCTTCCCTTTGCCTCTTTCGTCTTCTTCATGGTTTACTGTTGGGTTTTTATTCTCTTTTTTTGCTAAACTTTTGTGGTGCTCTTTAGTCTTTACTCTTTTTTGTTTTTACTTTTAAATTTTGGTTTCTTTAGTATTCTCTAGAAGACTATGGAATGGACCCCCTTAAAGCATTGATCCTAGTCCTATACATTTTGTTTTTTTTTATATATTTTATTTAAAGAAATCAAATTTAGTGGTATAGATAGATAGTGGGCTGGTCTTAGTGGATCAAGTTTAGTACTTTTTGGAAGACTATGAACTTATAATTAAATATAATAAAATGCTCTGTTTAAAGCTTTCACGGCCCCCAAATTCGTTGAGCCGGCCTGAATATATATACATTTGATACGTGAGGTAAGGTATACCTAATCGTTTGTTTTTTAGGTACATGTGAGTATGTGACGGGTGGACCTTCGGAGGACTACGCTAGGTTGATTGTATCTGGGGCATGCCGAGGAGACTCATACGTGAAGTTTCCAAGTTGGTATGACATATTCCTTCTATACAGGGTTTTTGCACCAAACATTCTCAATTGGACACTCCGAATTCTGCTCTCAACTCATGGCTCAAGAAGAACGTCCCCTGTAGGCACAGGGAGGCCCCTTTTGGATTACAGTGGAAGGCCTCTCTTGGAGGGCACATCTCCTAGTAAATTTGTAGCTAGTTCCACTCATTATGCTCAATTCAGTCCCCAACAGGTAAAATGGGAATAAAAATGCTTTCAGAAGTATATGTATCCATGTACCTAGCTAGTAGCATCTATTAGATTTAGTATTCTATGTTGTTTAATTTGTGTTCAAGTTGTTCATTCTGGAAATTGGTGACATCAAAACATTATTACCATATTTTGTTTTAATAAGCAATCAATTTCAGGCTCAAGCCTTGTTGGGTCTTTTTGTATTGTACTGAATTTACTCATTGCTAAATGTTTCATAGCTGGATTTTGCGGGTCCTTTAGCCCGGTTGTGGTGGTACGATTTAATTGGTTTTGGTGGGTCAGTTAGCCTAGCTTGTGAAAAAAAAAATGAAATGTTGGGTCAAAAGCCCAATACTAAAAAGAGAGATATTGGACATAAGACCCAAAACCAATGGGTGGCCTTTTAAGTTTGTTTTTGGGCTTTATGCAAGCTCAAGCCCAAGTTAACATCACATATATCTTTTCAATTTTTGTTAACATTATTATTGTGCTATCCTCCTTACGAGGGGGTCAAAATAACAAAAATTAATAAAAATTTGGACTTTAAGATAAAGTAACTCGACTTCTACAAAAATTAGTTCAATTATATTATAAAATTTTGTTTTAACAGGTGCATAAGAGAGTCCTATTGGCAATGGAAAATCAAAAAAAAAAAAAAAAGTGAATTTTAAGTTAAAAGTGACTCAACTCTCCATAAAAAGTAGTTCGATTACGTTATAATATGTTATTTTAACAAACGCATAAAAGAGTTCTATCAATATTGGAAAATAATAAATAGATAAAAAAAAAAACTAATAAAAATGTGAACTTTAAGTTGAAAGGGGCTCAACTCTTTATAACAAGTAGTTAAATTACATTATAAAATTTTAGTTTAACAAGTGCATAACAGAGTCTTTCGGAAAATAATAAAAACTAATAAATAAATAAATACTAAGCACTAAGCATAAATTAATAAATAAGTAAATTTTAAGCCAAAACTGACTTCACTAACTCGATTCTTTGACTCTTTCTAAGAAGGAATTCAAACTTCATTATAAAATTAAAACTTTACCACAAGAGGAACCTCTCTTTTTAACCCATCCCATTACATATTCACATCATATCAATATCATGTGATTTGAGTCCTAACTCCTAAGTCCGGACCACCTGGATGGGATGGGATGGGACTTGGGGATGAATGTATGAAACCAACCAATCCCTTTGAAAACTTCAACTTCACCGGCCTTGAAGCTTCTTGGAAGTTGACAATGATAAGTTTAATGTACACTAACTTCTAAATTGTCGGTGTAATTTGATATTGATATGTTTATCTTTTACGAACTCTCCATTTCTAAATAGCAACAAAAGGGGAGTAGGAGGGTCTAACCCTAGAGCCATCTTTGTCGATCCCTAGGGCTTGGGCCACTAAGGTTTGAACATCAGAGATGGGCACTGACTGAGTCCAATTACAAAAAGATTTCCATTGAATAAAAAAAGTTCTTTCATTCAAAAAGAAAAAAAAAATTTCTCCAATAGCAATTACTAACAGAGTATTATATTTTATACATATTATAATACTTCAGTGCCACAAATTTTTATTATACATATTATAATTTTTTAAATGATTGGTATAGTCGTACAGGTAGAATTACCATTTCAATTTATCAAGTTACCGTATTTAATACTTGTGGTCCACAAGTATTGAATACGGTAACTTGATAAATTCAATATTATCCCATTTGTATGTATCAAGTACAGGCTGTGGAAACTGGAAAAGCTTGTACTACATACAAATGGGATGGAAGGTGACCAATTGGGTCCAATTCGTTAAGAGGCACAACTAAAAGTCTTTTTCTTTTCTTTTTCCCTAAAAGTCGTCGTTAGCAAATTGCAAAATTGTACAATATACATCAAAAGAATATTTTACGTGTCTTCCATTCACTCACAACCAATCATTTCAAGAATTATGAAATTTGTGGTGGAAATTTTGTATGCGTATTATTTTGCGTGTACGTGCTGCTATTAGTCTAGAGCCTAGTTGGTCCATTAGCTTTGTCAAAAAGGCTAAGTCAATAAAATTTCGGATCCAAAACAGTGTATAATTGATATTAATTAGTCTACTTAGTGGATGAGGTGGACCAGTCAAGCATGGTCCATCACCTTAAACTTCAAGATAGACACTTATTATTTCTCTTTCACACGGTCTGCAAGAGCAGGACCGTTCTAAGCAAGCACTAAAAACCGCTGTTAATATGAAATCAAAATATCTACCTTTCCCATATGACAAAGTGGTAGAAAGAAAATTCTAATAAGTATACATGGCTTCCAAACAAGGAAAGCTTAACAAAAGCAAACTCTAAATCTAGCCATGTCTTTGAAAGTTGAAACTGGAGAGGAAGCCAAAACTCTGAGGAGTAATATATATATATATATCATCAACTACTTGGGAATAATGACGGTACCATTGTCCCCCATTACATATCAAAAGCTATGAAAAACATAACAATTTTCTTAATCTTTTTCAGAACAGATGAGATGATACGTTATGATTGTTATCAACTTTGGTGTTTTTACGCCAATCATAAGTTATCAAGTCTGTAAAAAAAAGGGTAAATGGTTATGATTCAACCATTAATTAATACCTACCTATATACAAGCAAAAGCTACATATTATAATCAAAAAACCAAAAACTACAAGCCAGTTAGAGGTAGTCTTCAATGGAAATGCTCAAACCCTCTTCTTCCTTAAACTCACTTCCTTGCCATGAAGTCGTCCCATAATAATTGTTGTCTCCCCCATTTTCCCAAAACCCAGTCTCCAAACCATGACCTCCACCACCACTACCACCACCACCACTATGACCATGACCATGATCAAACACCTTCCTTTCATTACTTTCCGGCAACCTTTCTGTGATCAACTGGGCATCAATAGCCATGCCAGCATCCGATGCTGCCTTTTGCACTGACCTTGGAGACAAGTCAGTCCTCAAACTACAAGAAGGTAACATTGATGGAAAGTTAAGCTTTTCCAAAGTTGATGGCTTGTGAAGACAATAAAAGGCAACATCACGAGCCATAGCTGCAGCCTCTGCCGTTGAGTAAGAACCAAGCCAAAGCCTCTCTTGCGTGCCTGGGACTCGAATTTCTGACACCCACTTGCCCCATTTCCTTTGACGAACCCCCTTGTATTTCTTCTGAGATGTTAATGCACCATTCTCTTCCGAGCTACAACTCATTCTGACTAAATAATTAGTGAGAGAAAAAAAAAAGAAAATGAATAAGATTGCAAGCTAGTTAAGAAAGGTCCTGAAAAAAATAGAGTGAGGAAGTGTTTATATAGGTTGAGAAAATGAAAAAACAAAGTCAAAGATAGAGAGGGTCAAAATTTTCAAGGGTCAAAAGTAAAGGAAGGGTTGGGGTAGCTCTTTTTCATTTAAAAGAAGTGGGGTCGGTGAATATTGTTATGGTCACATTGATACTCATTCCAAGTTGAAGAGTGATGAGAGTGATGACGTGTACAGTAGAAAAATACAAATGCAAATACATGGTTGGAAATCATTAATTTGAGGTTTGATTTACAAATTGTAAAAGGTGTGCGATTGGTGTGGCTTTAGGCGGCAAAAACGTGTTGCAACTCATTTATAGCCGCAAACTAAAAACCCCACCGCGATGACTCGGATTCTAGAATCCAGATAGTTTTGGTACATGCCATATTTATTTTTGGCGTTTATGTATATTACCAAAAAAAAAATATACATTCATACCATTTGGTCAGATAATAATATAATAAATTCATACGAGGATGTTTCATTTTTTTTTTTTTTTTTTTTGGGTTCAAAATTCAATTTGGTTCTTCTTTCTTTTTGACTTTTATTGTAATTGTCATATTAGTCTGTAAGACTTAATTTTGTCAATTTAGTTTTTCAATTTGTCAAAATGAGCTAATCTTATTCTTCTTTCTTTGTCCAATTTTATTAGTAACAATGTTTAAATATTTTTTTCGTACTAAAAATATTCACAAGATGCTCCATGTAAATAGATCTTGAGTCATTTGATGAGTACTATGTACCTTGTTAAAATTGAGTTTCATTTGCTTACAGACAGGGACAGAACTAGGATTCGCAGTGGGGGAGGAAGCTAACTATAAGTTCATTGAATTTCGTACCGTCTATTAACATCTTAATCACATATTTGTGGACAAAAATATATAATCATATTCCAATGAACTAATACTTATTTCATCATTAGTGATTCTTCAAAATGTTGTTCGATGATTTTCAGAAATAGTATATCAGTAATGACTTTGAATTTATTTGTATTTTCTTTCAAAAAATCAAACATTATAGTTGATTTTTCCATTATCTACAAATCATATAAAAAGTCATATAAATTATAAGGAATTATTCTACATCTACATAACATTCAAACAATTTCTTGACTTGTAAAGTCATGAGATTTAATCCAATGTAAAAATCAATGTTTATTTGGTTTTTGTTTAGAACTAATTTTTAGAACAATAGATTTATAAGATAGGGAAATAATGAAGTATCTCAAAATTAATTAAATAAACAGTAGATGAGTACTCTTCATGTGTTATTTTGACATACCTTACACTTTTTCTTTTTCTTTTTTTTTGGGGATGAGTATAGCTTTTATCATTAGTTACTTCTTTTGAACCAAAATTTGACACATATATTACTCCATCTAGCACTATAGCAAACATGTGCCACAACCCCCTCTACCCATTTGGCATTCACAAGTTCACCATTCACACAACACAACACAATTGTTTTATTTTAATTTTTCGATGAAAACGATAGCCACAAGTTCACACACTAATACACTATCTATTACTAGCATTTATCAGATAAAAATTGGTAGAAGATCTGCCTCACGGGCTCACACAACAGATCTTAGAAGAGCAGAGAGAGGATTAAAGAGAGATTTAAGAGAAGAGAGAGGTCAAATTAGAGAAGGAAGAGTCTGATTTGTTATATTGCCTTAAGGGTGTTTTTTTTTTTTTTTTTAAAGATTTGTGATTTGTTTGATTGTTTTGCTTGGTTTGTTTGAAGTTTTTTTTTTTTTTTTTTGGTTATTTTTAGGACAACTAGGCAAAAGGGTAGGTCAGATATTTTTTCTATTAGGGTAAATTTGTAAATTTTTTTTTTGAGAGAGGGACCAAGTATATAAATTTTGGGATCATATTTTAAAATTTTTATTTATATGCATGCAAAAGTAAAAATTTTTAAAAAGTTGGGGGTAACCCCCCTCAGTCTAAGCATAGTTCCATTCCTGCTTACAAATTTGGACAAAAAGGCTAAATTGACTCGTTTTAATAAGATAAAGATAAAATTAAGCCTTAATAAATAATTTGACCATTGAAGTAAAAATTAAGAGAATAGATTGTAATTTAAATGTTTTTCTTATAAATTTTTTATTATAATTTATTGTAATAGTAAATAATTTATAGAGGTGCTGTTCATCACCCCACGTTTGTTAAAACATTTTCCGATCTCGGCCGATCACATCACACATGAACATACTAAATACGTACGTTTAATTGTATTTTAGTCGGTTACAATAATCTAAATTTTAAGTTGTTGTATTGACGGAGATGTCTATTTTTGACACGTCAGGAATGATGTCATAACACACAAGTGGCAAGTCAATGTCTCTTGAACTCAGTCTAGTCACTCCTCTAAAAGAATTCAACCAACAGGAAAAAAGGTGACATTTGATTTATCATATATAGGGACCAGGTGAGGATTATACTAAAAAGTCATAGAAAATGGTAAAAAAGGAGTCATCATCCAAAACTTGCAACTAGTTACAATTTATTAGGATAGGCAATTCTATCAATAATTACCGCACGTTTTTTTTTTTTTTATAAGGCATTTCTCGTTGAAGCTGGCGTCGCCTGGAGGCCTAACTCGCACATTTTTATATACATTTTGTCATTACTATTCTATACAGTTTGTGATTGATGAGAAAAAAAATTTATAAATCTATGTGATAGACTAATAGTGACAAACAACTAATTATAATCTGCTTTATAAAACAGTTATAACAAAATGTGTGTATGAAAATGTGTGGGGCAAACATTATTAAAATTCTATTAGTATGGCTGCGGAATGCATGAATTTTAAGGGGCGGTCTAATTATGCTCAAGCATCACAAGGAAGAATTCAAATATATAGAAATATGACTATGGTTTAAAGGTGGATTGAAAAAAATTTGAAAGTGGTTATAATAATGACAATGTCAAAGGAAAATTCTAATGTGTATTGGAAAATTTTGAGTCTGGGTCGTCTGGCCTAAAACATGCATGCATGAGTTAGTTAACTTTTCAAAGTTAAAATAAATAATTATAATGTTGTGATTATTAAACAAAGAAAAACGAATTTAGCTTGTGTAATTGTGTATGCCATAGAGTTCAAGATTCTGATTCAACGTTAGGGCATCTAATTAAACCTTGAAACTACTAAGTGGAAAGACATAATTAGACACATCCCTATGGGAGAATCCAAACTTTCTTAAGTTGACATTTGTGGTTGATTTTCAAATAATCTTGTTGATTTTTTCTTTCTTGTTTTTCCTAACTTCTTAATATAGGGACCAGGTGAGGATTATAGTAAAAACTCATAGAAGATGGTAAAAAAGGAGTCACCATCCAAAACGTGCAACTAGTTAAAATATATTAGGATAGGAAATTCTATCAATAATTATGACACTTTTTTTTTTTTTTTTATAAGGCATTCATCGTTAAAGCCGGTGCCGCCTAGAGGCCTAACTCGCACATTTTTATATACATTTTGTTATTACTGTTCTATAAAGTTTATGATTAATGGGAAAAAAATATTGGATATTTCTAACTTTATTAAGTTGACATCTGTGGTTGACTTTCAAATAATCATGAATGTTTCTTTCTTGTTTTCCCTAACTTCTTAATATTTGCGGTGTTGACTTTCAAATAATATACCCGAGATATAATTATTTATTATTTATTCTTCTCAAAAAAAAAATTCTTCTTAAAAAAGTAATTTATTTCCTATGTACATATATTCTTTGAACTTCGAATGGCACAAATCGTATCAAGTAATTTCTCACCTGATCCATTTGTGCTTTTGTCTTACCCAATCACTATAATAATTAGTATCTGTTTGGATACGGATTAAAAATGAGTGCGTCTGCATTTTCACGTTTCTTTCATCTTTTTTTATTTTTTATTTTTTCGGTTCTGCTGCAGGGACAAGAGGTGTAGTGCACTGTACGTGTACCGTTCACGTACTTTTTTAGCATTTTTTTATTAAAAATAGGTCTCGTAATAATATTCACACATTTAAAAGTTATTTTGTTACAATATTTTCAATTTTTAATTTTTAACAATAAACTCTATCTAAACGGATTCTTAATTTCTAGAAAAAAAAAATCACAATTATAAGTAATTCTAGAAAATAGAAAGTTACCATTATAAAGTACAAGGATTAAAAAAATGAAGGACATTTTGACTTAGTAAAAGTAATTTTATTTTTTAAAGCTGACAGTAAATAGGAGACAATTTCAGCGTTGCCTTTCCTGAATCCAAAAGACCGTACTTTCTCGATGAATAACTCACAGCTCACAGCTCACAGCCTGACAGGTCTAACTTCTAAGAAATTAATTGACCAGTCCATTCTACAGTAGGCAAAGTTGAAAACATAAGATATTATCAGGAGTAAAAAGGTCCAATTTTTGGTTTGTCTTATTTGAATATTTTTGATAAGCGTGATCCTGTGGACTATTATCAGCCTAATTAATAAATTAATAATGGTCATAACGAGGATATTTTTTGCTAAAAATAATCATAACGACAATAATCAAAAGAATTATGATTACGCTATAAATTTTTTTTTTTGTTAGAAAAATACATCACTTTTTTTTTTCCAAAAACTAGAATATTTCCTTCTCAAAAAAAAAAAAAAGTACTAGAATATTTTAATCCACATTAAGGAGAAAATAATTTGTAAATTGTTAAATAAGTTGGTGCTAAACTAACACCTTTTTTTTTTTTTTTTTTGAAAAGGTCCTAAACTAACACTTTATATAATCATATAATCTATCTTTTATTTGTGGAAATAAAATGACTCACAAATTTGACACCACATTTCAATTGTCTTCTCTCTTTATTTTTACTTTTTGGGGGGCTTATTGACTTTATTCCATTAAAATTTTACTTTTTGTAGTTTAAATAATGCATAAAATATGAGTTTATGGATTAAATGGTAAATAGCATCCAATTGATATAAAAATTGGCATGCATGTTAAGAACATATAAAACATGTAATTCAACGGTTGGATTTTCAAAATATTAATTCAATAACAAATTATTGAGTGGTGTAACATTACTTAGAGTTACACCAGGTGTAACTTGAACTCAACTCTATATATATATATAAAACATGTGGGGATATTTTTCAAAAATTAATTGCATGTCAATTGTCAATCCACCAAAACCACTAGTGAAAACTATGAGCATTTACAAATTGATTAACATATCCATAGATTTCCCAGGTAAACTAAGCAGTCACCCTGAAGTCAATGAATATTTTTATATGGTCATGTTTTTTTTTTTTTTAATTTACGGAATTAGAAACTTATTGGACTCATTAATCACGTGCTTGATCATCATAGTCCGTAGACTAATCAAAACATACGGAGAATCACTGTATGAAAAAAAAAAAAAAAAAAGCTTGAGCATGTATTCCACTATTCCCACTAATAAAAAAAATGCTCAAATGATAAATCATATTATTATTATGGCAAATTTTTTTTTTCCTCTTTGACCAATTTGTGGACGATGGCAGCTACCAAATCGACTAGAATTTCAACCTTTCGTTTATTGCGACTAAAGAAAATTGAATTTTTTAAGAGAAAAAAGAAAAGAAAAATGATATGAGTTTATCTTTTCACTTTCTAAATTAAAATAGAACCTATATTATATAGGGTTGGGCGTGTCTAGTGACTAATTTCACTGAACACGGTAAGATGCAGATACGCGTCTATATTCTAGCATGTTTAGTAAAACTAGCCACTAGACACAATCTACACCCTATTATATATAACAGCCCGTGTAATGCACGGGTCCAACATTTTATACTCTTAACAATATTTTTTAATTAAAAAAAAAAAAGGTGCAATACTTTAGGTCAGTGTATGAAAATCTCCAATTAGCACCTAATTGTTTAATTTGAACTAATTGGTCTTGAATTTAATAACACTATGTTTCTCAAGAAACAAAAAAACAAAAAATTAATAACACTATTTGTGTTTTATTAGTTAATACTTAATACAATCATGTGTTTGAATTAAATTAAGAACCTAATACACTACACCTGAATTTTTTTTCATATTTTAATTATCTTATTTAATTTCTTCCTTATTTTTAGGGTAATCTTAAAGGGTACCTTAAGATAATTGCTATCAAACTATTTTAGGAAAATTTTTATACCACTTTCATAGAAAATATAAAAAACTATCAAAACAATTAATTGTATTTATTTATTTTTATATAAAAAGTTGTTTAAAATAGTTTATAAACCAATGCCCTCAGACATCCTTTAACATTTCATTTTTTTATGGGAGTTAATTACCTTATTTTCATTTATTATCTATAAATTATTGTAAATAATAAAATTTTGAAAAAGGAAGTTATGAATGATTAAGGTGATGTAAGTGGGCTCCAAAGTTTTATTTTTTTAAGAGGGAAAAAGGAGGGGGAAAAAAGAAGAAGAAGAAGAAGAAGAGGAAGAAGAAGAAGAAGAAGAAGAAATACATCTCTTTTTTTTTTTTTTTTTTTTTTTGAGAAACAAGACTTTGAACTTTATTAAATAGTAGGCAAATCTGACTGATAAGTAGCAATGGTGTACGATGGGACATCTTCCATCCACACTTAAAAACCAGCGACATGTTGTGCATGTCGAGCTAGGTTGTGAGCTACACTATTTCCTTCTTTACGAACATCTGAAAACCTAATACAATGAAATAAACTTGCAAAACATTTAACATCAAACTGTAAAGCCTTTGATGAAGCCAAAGTTTCAAGCTCCATGATAGTTAGGGAGAGAGAGATGATTCCGACCATGTGTGCCAATCCATATCCTTGGCAATCTCGGATGATCACTCCAATCCCTGCCCTATTTTCTTCTTGAAACCTTGTATTGAAATAATTTGTGTCCCAACTCTCCACAACTACATCAATAGTCGATCTCCAAAACAACACTAATCCACCTCCCATATTCGATCTTGGGTCAATGAATAAATTCTCAACCCTCAACACATTTTTTAGCCTAGCTTTATCTACCCATGTTTCGGCTAAAAACACAACAAAATGATCTTTTGCTCGCATCAAATCTACAAGTTCATTCTCTGTACATGGGTTCCCAAGCCCACGATAGTTCCTCCCTAGGCAACTCATGGAGATTGGCGGGGCTGATTCACAGCCTCCACCATTAAATTTGATGATCTTTCAGTTTCGTTTGAAACCATTCTCCGCTTTTCTGGTAACTCCAAATGATCAATCCGACCTCTCTTCACACCCAAGAGTTTACTCACAATCTTACTATCCATGCCTCTGGTTTGTGTTCGTTTTTTCTGATTTCTTTTGATGCTCATGAGAGTTGGGTTGCGTATGGATTGTGAAGTTGAATTTTTTGGGGCTGTGTGAGTAAATTCCATGATGGTTGACTCAACTGGCTTGCACGTGCTCCTGGTATTATGATGAGCATTCTGTTTTTTGGCTGAATCAAAATACTCATTAAGAGAATTAGTTTTATTTCCTTTCATAGACGGAAGCACATTCAACCGGTTGAGGTCAGCATCAATTTCATTTATTTGAATATCAAATAAATTTTCCGTTGGTAACTGAATAGGAAATACATCCTCCACAAAATCCGTTACACCCTCATTAATACACGGTTTCCTTAAATTATGGGACCCAACTGAAGGCAGCTGGCTCGGCAAAGAATTCTGATTCGAATAAATGACTGGAGCCATGTGTAATGCCTCTTTCAATTCACTAACTATTGTAACGTGCCCAACGGTTACATTAATTGCTCGGTCTCCTTCAGTTTCCCTGCTCGCCTAAACCTTCTTCGGTTCTCCGTCCACTGCTTCTTCGCTCGTCACTTCTGAGGCCATTCTTGCCGTGAGAAACGCTTTCCTTGTCCAATGATGCTTATTCTCATAGAAACCTGGCACATAAACAATTGCTTTTTCATGCGCAAGGGTTGGAGTTCCCTTCAATGAGGGGTTGAATTGCTGGTGTTCCAGAGTCAGAGTGCCTTTAATCTGTATCCATAGCTAGTAGATGTCCGCCTGAAACTTTGCTACTTGACCGACCTCCATACCTGGTTCCTTTGCTGCCGATTTCCACCATACATCACGAAAGGCTTTCCGTGTGAGTGGAAAATTCCTTTCGTAAAAACTTGGCACAATAATTTTAGGCATAAAAACCGTATCCAACTGCATGGTTGAATTCCTCCATATTAGTTGGTATAGAAAATGTAATAAACACCTCACAAAAAGAAAAATGTTTCCCCAGCCCCACAACAAGTAAACCCCACAAGCTCCACGGATGCACTTGATATCCATAGAGAGGCAAAAACATAAACAAGACAAATCCAAAAACAGAACTCTCCTTCGTGTAGAAGGGACAAACAACTTCTACTGTTAAAGAGAAGGAGGAAAATCTCACTTCTCTAAACAACAGAGAGACAAGAAGACATTCTCAAAATATTATATCATTGTTAATATAATAAAATTTTGAATAATGAGGTTATTAATGATTAAGGTGATGTAAGTGGGCTCCAAGTTTTATTTTTTTAACAGAAAGAAAAAGTAGGGGAAAAAGAAGAAGAAGAAATACATCTCAAAACATTATATCATGGTTAATATAATAAAGATGAGTTTTATAATCTTGTTTACACCATGTAATGTAAGTGTTACAAAAAGTACCACATATTTTCACTATGTAATATTTTATAAATATAATAAATTTTTGTAGATAGAAACGTTGGTACTAAATTTTTTGTTAGAGTAAGATTAACTTTATAATGATGTATACTTTTTTTTATTAGTTGAGATAAATTTTTTTTTTCTTGAAGTATGCAAAATAAATCAAATGTAGGCTTCACTAAAATTAATTGGTCTTTTTTTAAAAAAAAAAAATAGTTAAAAACAACTATCGTAAAACGAAAGTTATAAGTTCAAATTTCATTATATTTACAAAGGAAAGAAAAAACAGATAAAAAGTTTATAGAATAAAAGGGTAAGAAGAACTTTTCACATGGACTAAGAGAGTAAAAAGAAGAAAAAATATGAGAGGGCATCCATATGATATAACCACAGCATGTAGGACATATCTTTTGACATTTTATAATTTTTGTGTGAGATGAGAAATGACTTTTCAAAGTACCAATGTTTCTTCTTCTCTTTTTCCTTTTGTTTCCACTAACGACTTGTCGGCTGTCGCACATATTTTCGGATATTTTCCTCCACTAAACGACTTGTAGGCTTGTAGCACAGGATCTTTTGTTACCATTCCTTCATTGCTCCAGTTCGGAGATCGAATATGCTATCAGTTGTGGGACAAACTATACAGCCATCCTTTCAATAAAAGGAAAAAGTAAAACACAATCAGCCTTTTTTTTTTTTTTTTTTTTTAACTCATATGCACTATATATATTTATAATTATATATATATACAGATAAATTCAAGTTACACCTGTTTCTCCAAAAAAAAAAAGTTACACTTTTTTTGTACCGTAGACTTCTAATAGATCCAACAGTTGGAAAAATAGTATTAAATAATTATTTTTTTCCACTTATTTACCTCATTAATAATAGTTTTTCTGTATCATTATTTATTACTTTCCATAGATCTCATTGGATTTTGTTTAATTGTGTCCTTTCTTCCTAAAATTGCTGTTGTTAGACAACGTTTCTTCTATGGTGGAAAATGCAGGTCAATGAAAAAGGTTTTTTGTGTTCAACCAAAAACAAGTTTAATACAGTAAAATGAAAACATTTTTGAGAATGAAAGTACTAAATATATACATTTAGGGCATGTTTGGTAGACTGTAATAGACACTGTAATGTAATAGATATTCCTCTGGCATAACTATTCGGTTGTTTGGTTATGTTTTTATTACAATGAATAGTTATTCCTTATGAATAGCTATTCTTCAAAATGAGGAATAATTATTCCTTATTAAAAGTGCTGAATATCTATTCCTTCACTTTATGTAATAACTATTTTAAAAAATTTCCTAAAAAGCCATTAGTTGCCACATCTTCAAAAGAAAAGAAAATAAATTTTCCTTATTGTTAATTATTAGCTCTATTTTGAACACCCTAAAATAAGTGTATTTTAGGAAATTTGACTTAAAAATAATTTAATTACACCCTTTTTTAATACTCTACTAAATTGTGAATACATATTCAGAATTTTATTTCTAAATGGTCACCAAACTAATGAATAGTAATACTTATTATATTCCAACTTAATATATTCTTTGTAATACTTATTCTTATTCCCATGTAATAATCATTACAGTGTACCAAACGTGCCCTTAATTGTATTTTAGTCGGTTATAATAATCTAAATTTAATGTTGCTGTATGGTCGGAGATGTCTATTTTTGACACCTCAGGAATGATGTCATAACACACAAGTGGCAAGTCAATGTCTCTTGAACTCAGTCTAGTCACTCCTCTAAAAGAATTCAACCAACAGGAAAAAAGGTGACATTTGATTTATCAAATATGAGGACCAGGGGAGGATTATAGTAAAAAGTCATAGAAAATGGTATAAAAGGAGTCATCATCCAAAACATGCAACTAGTTAAAGTTTTTTAAGGTAGCAAATTTCTATCAATAATTATCACGCTTTTTTTTTTTTATAAGGCATTCCTCGTTGAAGCTAGCGCTGCCTGGAGGCCTAACTCATACATTTTTATATACATTTTGTCATTACTATTCTATAAATTTTGTGATTGATGAGAAAAAATATTTGTAAATCTATGTAATAGACTAATAGTGACAGACAATTAATTGTAATCTGTTTTATAAAATAGTTATTGTGGGTACTTGACTCGCACACATGTGTGGGAGTGGTACATTAACGCAAGCTCCAGAAGCATAAAAAGCGTTAGTGGGAGGGTTCTCCTTCCGATGTGGGATTCTAATCCTTGAGGATAGGCTAACTGGCCGTTTCCAAAAAGGCTCTGGGACATGCACTCGAGTGGAAGGACAAATTCGTGAGGGCTTGGCTCCCCAAAGCGAACAAACGCCTTTGTGTGCGAGTCAAGTACCCACAGTTATAATAAAATGTGTGTATGAAAACGTGTGGTATAAATATTATTGAAATTCTATTAGTATGACTGCCGAATGCATGAATTTTAAGGGGTGGTCTAATTATGCTCAAGCATCACAAGGAAGAATTCAAATATGTAGAAATATGACTATGGTTTAAAGGTGGATTGAAAGAAATTTGAAAGTGGTTATAATAATTACAATGTCAAAGGAAAATTCTAATGTGTATTGGAAAATTTTGAGTCTGGCCTAAAACATGCATGCATGAGTTAGTCAACTTTTCAACGTTAAAATAAATAAATAAAATTTTGTGATTATTAAACAAATAAAAACGAATTTGGGATGTGTAATTGTGTATGCCATAGAGTTCAAGATTCTGATTCCATGTTAGGGCATCTAATTAAACTTTGAACTACTAAGAGGAAAAACGTAATTAGTACATTAACCCATAACTAAACGCATCCCTACGGGAGATTTTTAACTTTCTTAAGTTGACATTTGTGGTTGATTTTCAAATAGTCTTGTTGATTTTTTCTTTCTTGTTTTTTCTAACTTCTTAATATAGGGAATAGGTGAGGATTGTAGTAAAAAGTCATAGAAAATGGTAAAAAGGAGTCATCATCCAAAACATGCAACTAGTTAAAAATTTTTAAAGTAAAAAATTCTATTAATAATTATCACACTGTTTTTTTTTTTTTTTTTGATAAGGCATTCCTCGTTGAAGCCGGCGCCGCCTAGAGGCCTAACTCACACATTTTTATATACATTTTGTCATTACTATTCAATGCCGTTTGTGATTGATGGGAAAAAAAATGGAAATATCTAACTTTCTTAAATTGACATTTGTGGTTGACTTTCAAATAATTTTGAATGTTTCTTTCTTGTTTTTCCTAACTTCTTAATATTTGTGGTATTGACTTTTCAATAATTTTCCCGATTATGAGATTTAATTTTTTATTTTTTATTCTTCTTAAAAAAGTATTTAGTTCTTATGTACATATATTCTTTGAACTTCAAATGGCACAAATCGTATCAAGCAATTTCTCACCTGATCCATTTGTGCTTTCGTCTAACCAAGTCACTATTGCAATTAATTTCTCAAAAAAAAAAAAAAAAGAAGTCACAATTATAAGTAATTCTAGAAAATAGAAAGTTACCATTATAACCTACAAGGATTAAAAAAAATGTAGGACATTTTGACTTACCAAAAGTAATTTTATTTTTTAAAACTGTAAACAGTAAATAGGAGGGCAATTTCAGCGTTGCCTTTCCTGAATCCAAAAGACCGTACGTTCTCATTCAGCAAAAAACAAACAAAAAAGACCCTACTTTCTCGATGAATAACTCGGTGCTCACAGGTCTAACTTCTAATTGACCAGTCCATTCTATAGAAGGCAAAGTTGAAAACATAAGCCATTTAGAAGGAGTAAAAAGGTACAATTTTGGTTTGTCTTATTTGAATATTTTTGATAAGCGTGATCTTTTGGACTATTATCAGCCTAATAATTAATAATAATCATAACGAGGTTATTTTTTGCTAAAAATAATCATAACGACAATAATCAAAAGAAATATGATTTTTTTGGTACTGAAAGAATTATGATTACAATATATATATATATATATATATATATATATTTTAAAAAAATACATCACTTTTTTTTTTCCCAAATATTAGAATATTTTAATCCACATTAAGGAGAAAATAATTTGTAAATTGTTAAATAAGTTTTTTTTTAAAGAGTTTCAACTTATAACGTCTGCTCTTAATGATAACTATTTATTATCAGACTAAGACACCAATCAATTTTTGGTGTAGGCGGAGATTGAACTTTAAATTTCTTATACAACCATCAAAAACTTAAATCGTTAAATAAGTTGGTGCTAAACTAACACTTTATATAATCATATAAACTATCTTTTATTTGTGGAAATAAGATTAATCACAAATTTGACACAACATTTCCCTGGTCTTTTCTTTTTATTTTTACTTTTTGGGGGTTTATTGACTTTATTCCATTAAAGTTTTACTCTTTATATATATATATATATATATATATATATATATATAACATGTGGGGATATTTTTCAAAAAGTAATTGAATGTCAATTGTCAATCCACCAAAGCCACTTGTGAAAACTATGAGCATTTACAAATTGATTAACATATCCATAGATTTTTCAGGTAAACTAAGAAGTCACCCTGAAGTCAATGAATTTTTTTATATGGTCATGTATTTTATTTGATTTTTTAATTTACAGAATTAGCAACTTATTGGACTCATTAATCACGTGCTTGGTCATCATAGTGCGTAGACTAATCATAAGTCATAACATACGGAGAATCACTGTATGAAAAAAAAAAAAAAAAAAAAAAACTTGACCATGTATTCCACTATTCCCACAAAAAAAAAAGGGTCAAATGGATAAATTATATTATTATTATTGTGGCAATTTCTTTTTCTCTTTGACCAATTTGTGGACGATGGCAGGCTTGGGAGCTACCATATCGTCTAGAATTTCAACCTTTCATTTATTGCGATTAATGAAAATTGAATTTTTTTTAAGAGAAAAAAAGGAATAATGATTTGAGGTGAACTTTTCACTTCCTAAAATAGAATCTATATTGTATAGGATTGGACTTGTATCCAGTGACTAGTTTCACTAACACGATAAGATGCGTCTGTATTTTAGCATGTCCAGTAGAGCTAACCATTGGACACAAGCCGCACTTTATTATATATAACAACCTGTGTAATGCACGAGTCCTACATTTCATACTCTAACAATATATTTTACTTCAAAAAAAATAAAGGTACAATACTTTAGGTCAGTGTATGAAAATCTCCCATTAGCACCTAATTGTTTAATTTGAATTAATTGGTCTTGAATTTAATAACACTATGTTTCTCAAAAAACAAACAAAACAACAAATTAATAACACTATTTGTGTTTTATTAGTTAATACTTAATACAATCAGGTGTTTGAATTAAATTAAGAACGTAATATACTACACCTAAATTTTACTCATATTTTAATTATCTTATTTAGTTTCTTTCTTATTTTTAGGGTCCTCCTAAAGGGTACCCTTAAAATAATTCTTAACAAAGTATTTTAGGAAAATTTTGACTCCATTTTCATAGAAAATATAAAAAAAAAAAACTATCAAAACAATTTATTGTATTTTTTTTACATAAAAAGTTGTTTAAGATAGTTTATAAACCAATGCCCTCAAGGCATCCTTTAACATTTCATTTTTTATGGGAATTAATTACCTTATTTTCATTTATTATGTATAAATTATTGTAAATAATAAAATTTTGAAAACGGAGGTTATGAATGATTAAGGTGATGTAAATGGGCTCCAAAGTTTTATTTTTTTAAGAGAAAGAAAAAGGAGGGGGAAGAAGAAGAAGAAGAAATACATCTCAAAATATTATATCATTGTTAATATAATAAAATTTTGAAAAAGGAGATTATGAATGATTAAGGTGATGTAAGTGGGCTCCAAATTTTTTTTAAGAGAAAGAAAAAAGGAGGGGAAAAAAGAAGAAGAAGAAACACATCTCAAAATATTATATCATGTTTAATATAATAAAGATGAGTTTTATAAGCTTGATTTCACCATGTAATGTAAGTGTTACAAAAAGTACCACATATTTTCACTATGTAACATTTTATAAATATAATAAATTTTTGTAGATAGAAACTTTGGTAATAATATTTTTTGTTAGAGTAAGATTAACTTTTTAATGATGTATACTTTTTTTATTAGTTGAGTTAAAATGTTTTTTTTTTCTTGAAGAATGTAAAATAAATCAAATATAGGCTTCACTAAAATTAATTGGTTTTTTTTAATAGTTAAAAAAAAAGCTATCATAAAACGGAAACTATAAGTTCAAATCTTATCATATCTAAGAAAAAAAAAAGGGGGGAAAAAAAGCGATAAAAATTTTATAGAAGAAAATGGTAAAAAGAACTTTTCACATGGGCTAAGAGAGTAAAAAAATAAAAAAAAATATGAGATGGCATCCATATGATATAACTAGGGACGAAACCAAGATTCGAACCTGATAGGGGCCAAAGCTTAAAACTTTTTTTTTTTTTTGAAAATAAAAACTAACATCTATTTCATATTCAACAAAATACTACATATAAAATAAGTATTTCTTCAACATTTGATATTATAAAAATGTCAACAAAATATAACATATAAAATAAGTGTTTCTTAAACATTTCAACACGATTATCAAAATGAAACTCAACGCTATTTCAAAGAAGATCCAAAAATATATATATTTAAGGGCAAATCTTAATTTTTCAAATTACATATACATACCAATTTTTTTATTTTTTTTTAATTGGGGGCTATTAGAACCAAAATTTAAAATTTCAACACACGCGCGCGCGCACACATATATATATATCTACATACTTGTTTATCTTGGTTTTTGGGGGGGGGGGGGGGGGGGGGCGGCTCCACTGTAAGTCGGTCCCTGGATATAACCACAACATGCAGGACATGTTTTTTGACATTTTATCATTTTTGTGTGAAATGAGAAATGACTTTACAAAAGTACCAATGTTTCTTTTCCTCTTCTTCCTTTTCTTTCCAGTAACGACTTGTCGGCTGTCGCACATTTTTTCGGATATTTTCCTCCATTGCTTCATTGCTTAGTGGGTTGTAGCACAGGATTTTTTGGATACCATTCCTTCATTGCTCCAGTTCGGAGATCAAATGTGCTATCAGTTGTTGGACAAACTATACAGCCATCCTTTCAATAAAAGGAAAAAGGAAAACACAATCAGCCTTTTTTTTTTCACTCATATGTACTATATATATTTTTAATTTACAGAATTAGAAACGTATTGGACTCATTAATTACGTGCTTGATCAACAATCATCATGTTCCGTTTACGTACTAATCATAACATACGGAGAATCACCGTATGAAAAAAAAAGCTTCGTTTTTTTTTTTTTTTGATAATTAAAAAAAAAAGCTTCGTTGAACATGTATTCCACTATTCCTACCGACAAAAATATGGTCAAATGGATAAAGTTTGTTATTATTATTATTATTATTATTATTATTATTACGCCAACTTATTTTTTTCTCAGTGACCAATTTCTGGACGTCGGCAGCTACCAAATTGACTAGAGTTTCAACCTTTCATTTATTGCGATAAAAGAAAATTGATTTTTTTAAGAAATAAAAAAAGAAAATTGATTTGAGGTCAACTGTCCGCTTCCTAAAATAAAATATATATATTATATAGGGGTGGGCCTGTGTCCAGTGATTAGTTTTTTTGGATATGATAAAATTTTAGATACGTGTTTGTATTTTAGTATGTTCAGTGAAACTCACAATTAGACACAAATCACACCCTATTATATATAGCAACTTACATGATGCACAGGTCTTACATTTTATACTTTAACAATATTTTAGAATAAAAAAATAAAGGTACAATACTTTAAGTAAATGTATGAAAATCTCCAATTAACACCTAATTGTTTGAATTAATTGGTCTTGAATTTAATAACACTATACTTCTCAAAAAAGAAGAAGAAAAAGTTAACAACACAATTTGTGTTTTATTAGTTAATACTTAATACAATCATGTGTTTGAATTTAATTAATTAAGAACTTAATATACTACACCTAAAATTTTGCTTATATTTTAATTATCTTATTTAATTTCTTCCTTATTTTTAGAATCTTGTTAAAAGATGCTTTTAAAATAATTGTTAACAAACCATTTTAAAAAAGTTTTGACATTACTTTTATAGAAAATATAAAAAATTGTCAAAACAATTGATTTTTTTTTTCACATAAAAAATCGATTAAAATAATTTATAAACCAATGTACTCGTGGCATCCTTTAACATTTCACTTCTTTATGGGAGTTAATTACCTTATTTTCATATATTATATATAAATTATTGCAAATAATAAACCCTCTTCTACGGTTCTACCTTAAACTCACTTCCTTGCCATGAAGTCGTCCCATAATTATTGTCTCCCCCATTTTCCCAAAACCCAGTCTCCAAACCATGACCACCACCACTAAGACCACGACCACCACCACTAAGACCATGACCATGATCAACTGGGCATCAATAGCCATGCCCATATTCGATGCTGCCTTTTGCACTGACCTTGGAGACAAGTCAGTCCTCAAACTACAAGAAGGTAACATTGATGGAAAGTTAAGCTTTTCCAAAGTTGATGGTTCGTGAAGACAATAAAAAAGCTACATCACGAGCCATAGCTGCAGCCTCTGGTGTTGAATAAGAACCAAGCCAAAGCCTCTCTTGCGTGCCTGGGACTCGAATTTCAGACACACACTTTCCCCATTTCCTTTGACGAACCCCCTTGTATTTCTTTTGAGACGTGCATGCACCATTCTCTTCTGAGCTACAACTCATTCTGACTAGAATAATTAGTGAGAGAGAAAAAAAAATTGGAATAAGATTGCAATTTGTGTGTGTATGTGCAAGCTAGTTAAGAAAGCTTTTGAGAAAAATAGAGAAAGTGTTTATATAGGTTGAGAAAAAAAAAGTCAGAGGTAGTGAGGGTCAAAATTTTCGAGGGTCAAAAGTAAAGAAGGGGTTGGGGAGGCTCTTTTCATTTTAAAAAAGTGGGGCCGGTGAACTTTTTATGGTCGTATTGATACTCATTCCAAGTTGAAGATGACGTGTACAGTAGAAAATACAAATACAAAAATACAACTGGAAATATTTAGGATTGTTTAATACGTGTGTTTAAACAATAATTTTTAGTTTTTTTTATAAATATGTATAGGTGAGAAAATATATAAAAATATATGTAATATTGTTTAAAAATTAAAAACATATATTTGAAAGTGTGTTCCAAACGGAACCATTAATTTGAGGTTTGATTTATAAATTGCAAAAGGAAAGGGTTTGGTGTGGCTTCAGGCAGCCAAAACGTGTTGCAACATTTATAGCCGCAAACTAAAAACCCCACCACGAAGACTCGGATTCTAGGTACTTTTGGAGAAATTATAAAGTCCATATAGTGGATAAGTGATGCGGTCTACTATTCCACTAAAAAACTTACACCTGTTTAAAATTGTTGAGTTAAAAAAAATTTTAAAACAAGAATTAATTACTGACTTAGCAATTTTAAACAAATGAGAGTCTTTTAGTGAAATAGTAGACAAGTGACGTAGTCCACCAGAGGACTGTATATTTTCCCGTACTTTTGGTACATGCCATATTTATTTTCGCCGTTTATGTATATTACCAAAAAAATATAAATTCATACCATCTGGTTAAATAATAATATAATAAAGAAAAATGCTAACGAATACTTTTAGAGCATTAGTTAATAATCCTTTTAAAGAAAGTTTTTATGGGAAAGGGAAAAAAAATAATTAATGTTTTGATAGTTTTTTTCTTTTCCCATAAAAGTGGTACAAAACTTTCTTAAATTGGATTGTTAACTAATGTCCTCAAAACTTTCCTATAATAAATTCATAAGAGTATGTTACATTTTTTTTTCTTTTTTGGGTTAAAATTCAATTTGCTTCTTCTTTCTTTTTGACTTTTATTGTATTTGTCAAATTAGTTTGTAAGGTTTAATTTTGTCAATTTAGTTTTTCAATTTGTCTATATGAGCTAATCTTATTCTTCTTTCTTTATCCAACTTTATTGGTAACAATGTTTAAATTTTTTTTTTGTATTAAAAATAAATTAAAAATATTCACAAGATGCACCATGTAAATAGATCTTGTCGTTTGATGAGTACTGCTTACCTTGTTAAAATTGACTTTCATTTGCTTACAGATTTGGACAAAAAGGCTAAATTGGCTTGTTTTAATAAGATGAAGATAAAATTAAGCCTTAATAAATAATTTGAATATTGAAGTAAAAATTAAGAGAATAGATTGTAATCTAAGACTGCGTTTGTTTCGCCTGAAAATGATTTCAGGAAATTATTTTACACCAGATTCTATGTTTCGTGCCCACAGAAAATTGGGCCAAACGGAAATTATTTTACCTGTTGACTGTAAAATAACCATTCTCACCTGTAAAACCATTTTCGTTCTTATTTTACCTTCAAAGCATTTTCGGATTTGGTGAGAGCTCACACACTCCTCACACGGTCCAAAACCCATCTCACCTCAGCTCCACCCCATGCCCCAACGAGAGAGAGATGCCGCTCCACCCCACACGCGGATGCCAATTCGAGGTCCACCCACACTCCGACAAGCAACACCGCCATTTTCCCCTACCCGCTGATGATTTTTCTCCCTTTTCTTCTCTTCTCTCATTCAACCTCACCTCCGCCCACTTCAAGCTCCAAATGTACCCAATCCACCAAGGCAAAACTCTCCCATTTGTGGTGTTGATTTTCAAACAATTTACCGGATTATATATGAGATTATTATTATTTTTTTTGGTTATGGATATTACTATATATCATTTTCTTCTCATTTCCCATTTATATGGAAGAGGTATACCATGCATCTGGTGTATGTACTCCTCCTCTCACATGAGGTGGACCATATACATGTGAGATTTATTTATATGTGAGAAGAAGGAAATATACACCAGATACATAGTGCATTTTTCTCCTTTATATGATGAGAGGGCTTTAAGAAAAAAAAAATGTTTTGCTTGGGGGTAATGAGTTTGATGGAAGATTAGGATGGTTTGGTTTTGTACTTATAAAGACAATATGGTTAAGCTTGCTCAATTTGGTTTGTTACCATAAAGGGAATGGTGTGGCTTTTAGATTAGCAAAATTGAATAGTAGATAGTGTGAGCTTTTATTTAATAGGTAAGTGAGATAATTAATGTAACATAGTTAATTGGGCTATGTACCTCTAATGAGCTAGCAAGCAATATTCCCTATCTATTTGTAGGGTTATGCATTAAACCTAAAGTAAGTGGTCAAAAAGCTCTTTATATTTTTAAATCATAATTCCTATATACAAGCAAAAGCTACATATGATAATCATAAAACCAAAAACTACAAGCCAGTTAAAGGTAGTCTTCAATGGAAATGCTCAAACCCTCTTCTTCCTTAAACTCACTTCCTTGCCATGAAGTCGTCCCATAATAATTATTGTCTCCCCCATTTTCCCAAAACCCAGTCTCCAAACCATGACCTCCACCACCACCACCACCACCACTATGACCAAGACCATGATCAAGCACCTTCCTTTCATTACTTTCTGGCAACCTGTCTGTGATCAACTGGGCATCAATAGCCATGCCAGCATCCGATGCTGCCTTTTGCACTGACCTTGGAGACAAGTCAGTCCTCAAACTACACGAAGGAATCATTGATGGAAAGTTAAGCTTTTCTAAAGTTGATGGCTTGTGAAGACAATAAAAGGCAACATCACGAGCCATAGCTGCAGCCTCTGGCGTTGAATAAGAACCAAGCCAAAGTCTCTCTTGCGTGCCTGGGACTCGAATTTCAGACACCCACTTGCCCCATTTCCTTTGACGAACCCCCTTGTATTTCTTCTGAGATGTGCATGCACCATTCTCTTCCGAGCTACAACTCATTCTGACTAAAATAATTAGTGAGAGAGAAAAAAAAGTATATGAATAAGATTGCAGTTGTGTGTGTATGTGCAAGCTAGTTAAGAAAGCTTTTGAAAAAAATAGAGTGAGGAAGTGTTTATATAGGTTGAGAAAAAAAAAAGTCAAAGGTAGAGAGGGTCAAAATTTTCAAGGGTCAAAAGTAAAGGAGGGGTTGGGGAAGCTCTTTTTCATTTAAAAAAAAAGTGTGGTCGGTGAATATTTTTATGGTCACATTGATACTCATTCCAAGTTGAAGAGAAGAGTGATGACGTGTACAGTTGAAAAATACATATACAAAAATACAGTTGGAATCTTTAATTTCAGGTTTGATTTATAAATTGCAAAAGTGTGCGTTTCGTGTGGCTTTACTGCTTTAGGCGGCCGAAACGTGTTGCAACATTTATAGCCGCAAATTAACAACCCCCTGCCGAAGACTCAGATTCTAGGTTCTTCTGGTACATGCCATATTTATTTTTGGCGTTTATGTATATTACCAAAAAAATATACGTTCATTACTACCTGGTCAAATAATAATATAATAAATTCATACGAGTATGTTACATTTTTTTTTTTTTTTGGGGTAAAAATTCAATTTGGTTCTTCTTTCTTTTTGACTTTTGTTGTAATTGTCATATTAGTTTGTAAAGTTTAATTTTGTCAATTTAGATTTTCAATTTGTCAAAATGAGCTAATCTTATTCTTCTTTCTTTGTCCAACTTTATTAGTAACAATGTTTAAATTTTTTTTTTCGTATTAAAAATTTTAACAAGATGCTCCATGTAAATAGATCTTGTGTCGTTTGATGAGTACTATGTACCTTGGTAAAATTGAGTTTTATTTGCTTACAAACAGGGACGGAACTAGGACTCGCAGTCGGGAGGGGGGGGGAGCTTACTATAAGTTCATTGAATTTCACACCGTCTATTAACATCTTAATCACATATTTGTGGACAAAAATATATTATCATGTTGCAATGAAGTAATACTTATTTCATCAATAGTGATTCTTCAAAATGTTGCTCGACAATTTTCAGAAAAGAGTATATTGGTAATGACTTCAAATTTATTTGTATTTTCTTTCAAAAAATCAAATATTATAGTTGATTTTTCCATTATCTAGAAATCATATAAAAAGTCATATAAATTATAAGGATTTATTATATATCTATGTAACATTCAAACGATTTCTTGACTTGTAAAGTCATGAGATTTAATCCAATGTAAAAATCAATGTTTATTTGGTTTTTGTTTAGAACTAATTTTCAGAACAATAGATTTATAAGATAGGGAAATAATGAAGAATCTCAAAATTAATTAAATAAATAGTAGATGAGTACTCTTCATGTGTTATTTTGACGTGCCTTACACTTTTTTTTTTTTTTAGATGAGTACAACTTTTATCATTAGTTACTTCTTTTGAACCAAAATTTGATACATATATTACTCCATCTAGTACTATAGGAAACACGTGCCACAACACCCTCTACCCATTTGGCATTCACAAGTTCACCATTCACACAACACAACACAATTGTTTCATTTTATTTTTTTGATGAAAACGCTAGCCACAAGTTCACACACTAATGCACTATCTGTTACTAGCATTTATCAGATAAAAATTGGTAGAAGATCTGTCTCACAGGCTCACACAACAGATCTTAGAAGAGTAGAGAGAGGATTGAGGAGAGATTTAAGAGAAGAGAGAGGTCAAATTAGAGAAGGAAGAGTCTGATTCGCTATATCGCCTTAAGGGTATTCTTTTTTTCTTTTCTTTTCTTTTTTTTTAAGATTTGTGATTTGTTTGATTTTTTTTTTTTTTTTTTTTTTTGGGTTTGTTTGAAGCTTTTTTTTTTTTTTTTTTTTGGTTATTTTTGGGACAACTAGGCAAAAGGGTAGGTCAGATATTTTTTCTATTTGGATTGATTTGTATATTTTTTTTGGAGAGAGGGGCCAAGTATATAAATTTTAAGATCATATTCTAAAATTTTTATTTATATGCATACAAAAGTAAATCTTTTTAAAAAGTAGGGGGGGGGATGGCCCCCTCAGTCTAAACATAGGTCCGTCCCTGCTTACAGATTTGGACAAAAAGGCTAAATTGACTCGTTTTAATAAGATAAAGATAAAATTAAGCCTTAATAAATAATTTGACGATTGAAGTAAAAACTAAGAAAATAGATTGTAATCTAAATGTTTTTTTTTTAATAAATTTTTTTATTATAATTTATTGTAATAGTAAATAATTTATAGAGGTGTTGTTCATCACCCCACTTTTATTAAAACTAGTTAGCGTAGCACGTGCAAGCACATGCTAGCCATGGAAAAATAAAAAGTAATTAGGATCAATTCTAGATTTTATTTGTATCACAAAATAAAATTATAAATCATTTGATTTTTAAAATACATAGAGATTTACAATAATCAAAAGAGATATTAATTTTAAGAATTTTGATAATTATGCCATAAAAAATTAATTTCATTCGTATAAAAATTTTGATCAACCACAAAGTTAGGAAAGCTATTTAAGATATAAATATCTATTTTACTATAATACTTTTTTAGTATTTATTTGCTATAGTCAATATATCCACTCACTAAAAATTTATAAGAATTATAACGAATATCATCATCTTCCAACAATAAACAACTAAGTTTTGCAAAGAAAAAAAAAAAAAAAAAAGATAACAAAAGGTATGTGCTATCGAATTTTCCATTAGATAAATTATAAGTTTTAAAAATTTAAACCTAGAATATCAATATTCTTTAGATAACAAATAAAACACCTTATATCATCATTCTAACTTTCCAAGAATTATTACCATCTAAAACTCAAAATACTAGAAGAAAATTTTTAGGATGTTAAAATTTAGTGGGAGTATTTTAGACGTTACATAATAAAATATTTTAAGAATCATAAGCCTTCATTAGGGTTTAACTAAGAGAATAATAACATGAAATATTTGCTCTTTTCTAAAATATTAAGGGAAAAATTGCTCGATTTTAATGTTTAAGAATGGAGAATTTTAAACTACCTCAAACATAAAGGATGAAAAATGTTTTTTTTCCTAAGTTTTTGTTTTTGTTTTTTGTAAGGGCACGGATCGAGCTTGATATTGGATTCAGTCTCTGAGCCCTAAACAATGAATTTATAGAGAGCAGGATTTAATCCTTGGATTTGGGTGATAAATAACATCCAGGTTTGGCTTGATCGTAGAACCTATGCATATACTTGTCAATCATGGACGAAGTATTACTTTGTATATTATTGCCGAGGACGAATGCTTGAATTTACTTACAAGTTCTCCCTCTTTCTCTCTCTCTTTTCCAATTTCTATTTTCCCCCCCCACCTTCTATTACCTTACTTTTCCTTTTATAGGCCTCACTTTTTCCTTCTTCCTTTCTCCACGTGTGATCCAGGTGTTTCCTTTTAGATACTTGTCCCATCATTCCCCCTTACTCAAATATCTGGTGATGATCGTAGGGCTGAATTCCAATGTTCAGACATCACTTCTCCATTAATGCGGCCAGGGGGGTAGGTGTAATGCTTTCAATGCGGTGGTAGCAGCCTTTTGTCTGATATTTGCCCATCAATTTACTTTGTCCCTTGTTCTCACTTTCTGAGTTACTTGTGCATAAGGCCCTCAGTACGGGAGTCTTTGGATCACCGGGCTACGAATATTGTCCTCGGCAACAAGCTGCCGAGGACAATTTCATCCTCGGACGTCATGCCCAGTGGTGCAACGCTTATGCATGATGGCTTCCTCTGTCACGTGGCATTACAGGAAAGAATCGTTATATCCTCGGATCATTTTAAACTGTCGGGTTGGACTTTCTTCTCTATGGGGGCCTTTAGGCTGGCCCAATACGCGATTTGGGCCCAAGGGCCCCACAATAGCCCCTCGAAATCCTTATTTCTACTCTGTGGAGAGGAATGAGGATTTCGATGTGCGCATACGTAAGGTGATCTGCTCCTGACGCTTCGATCTATGGGACGCGCTTCAATTAAATACTGGCGGCTTCAGGTTCCCTGTTTCTAACCGCTGGATGCCCATCTGACGGATAGGCGTAATTTGAGGACGTAGGCGGGAGGTCTCCCGCTTTACGCATTTCCACGAAATAAAAACTGCCATTTCAAAGGTTCCTCATTCATTTCTGAGTCTGTACATCGAATCTAACCCTTTCTGCCATCCATACGCGTTTCTAGTCCTTTCAATTCTAAGCCGAGGTGACCTAGTTACTTAAAAGTAAGTACTCCAACTTTCTGCTTTCTTTATTACTGCTTACTCCTTTTAGTTATTCTTGTATTTTCTGTCCTCGGCATTCTAAACTCCCCACCTTAACACATTGTTCTTCCCATAGTTTTTAAGGAATGGGTAGATTCGCATCCCTAGTGAATACTCCTGAAAAAATAGAGGAGTTTAAGACTAAGTACGGAATCCCTCAGGGGGTATCCGTCAAGTATTGTGAGCAAGGAGGTTGGCTTACCGATAGGGACACCGGTGCGGTGGCGATCCCTATGATAGCGTTCTTAGAGGGGGGAATGAGGATCCCTATGATGCCCATCACTAGGGACTATCTTAGAACGTCTAGGCTATCTCCCACCCAGTGTGCCCCGAACATGTTTAGGATCTTAGGAGCCATTGATGTTTTAAACGAAAGGCTGGGATTAGGACTTACTCACCACGAGGTGAATTGGGTGTATAACCTTCACCATCTAAAAGGGCACACCTATTATTTAAAGTCTAGGCACCCAGAGGTTAGGTTGATCCAGTGTCTTCCCCATTCCAACAAGGGTCTGGATAAAGATTTCCTTATACTATCCGGGGATTGGCACGATGGTTTCCATTGTCCGACGACGGAGAGGGAGCCTGGTGAGTCCTCGTGCGGTGTCGGTTCTAACTAATGATAGATCTTCTTCTCTTTTTTTTTTTTTTTTTTTTTATTGGTTGTGTTTTCCTTAATTTGTGTGTGTTAATCTGTTTTTTCCTTTTAAAATATATATGCAGATCGTCGTGCACTTACCCGTCGTGCCAACCTCGTCAACTTCGACCGTTTGAACAACATCCTGAAGGCCGAGGTGTTTGTGCACTCGGACGGTCAACTTCGCGCAGCCCACCTTATCCTCGGATACACACCCATCTCTTCCGTATTCCAAGCCCCTAAGTGCGTTATCAAATACAAGGATCCGCGGCTGCCGAGAATCAGCGTAGCTGTTGAAGGCTTTTTGTTGCCTTCTGGTGCTCCGACCCCTCAAGGAGTTCTAATTACTGAGCCTGTGAGGGTCGTTCCAGGAGCCTCCCACCTCGCTACTTCCTCGGCTCGATCCAGGTTGGGTGAAGGCTCATCTTCGCAGCCAACCACAAGGGAAGAAGAGGAAGAAGAAGAAGAAGAAGGAATCGTTGAGCTCTCAGATTCAGACGAGGAATCAGAGACCTTCGATCAGCTCTTTCCCCCCAGACTCCCATCACCGATCGTCGGTTCTCCCTCCTTCACATCTTCGGACGAAGACGACCAACCCCTAATAAGAATGGGAGTTCAGCGTCGTCCCAAGCCAAGCCTTAAGGATGTCCTGGAAGGGCAAGTTGGAGCACAAGATCCCTCAAAAGCGCCTCCGGAGAAGGCCAAGGATAAGGGTATCGATAAGCTTCCGCCCGTGAGGGTTATTCTACCGCCTTCCCCTAGAACTCAACATCCAGGTCCGGCTGACCATAAAAGAAAGAGGGACCAGCAAAAGGGAAAAGAGATAGCCGAGGGGGGTAAGGACGTCCCTGGTAGGGAGATGGAGCAAGAGAGGGGAGGTAAACATACTCACCATGTCCACCCGAGGACGGAGAGACGAAATGACCCTCCTGTAGCCTTCCATGCTCCTATTAGGGCCCCTCAGATGCAAGTAGATGATCAGGCGGTCACCGCCGATGCATCCATCAGGGGATCCGACAAGGGCACAGCTGCCTGCATCGCCGATGCTCTGGAGCAGGCACTGCTATTGCCTGAGGACATGGGAGAGCTGCGTAGAATGAGAGATCATAATGTCTTCATGACTCTCAAAAAGGAGTTAGCCATGGTAAGGATTCAAATTGGCCGATCCTCGGCACTTATGTTTTTCTTTACGCTTCTTCTTTCTCTACCCTCTCTTCTTCTTTATGTAGTGTGCACTTTACTAACAATGCTTGTATGTAGGCTGTTCAATCTGCCCATAGGGCAGAGGAGATCGTTGCCAGCTCCTACAGAGCACTGAGGGATGAAGTGGTTAGGCTGGACCACACTAAAAAGATAATGGAGCTTAAAGAGAAGAAGCTCCAAGAGGTGACCGCCAGCCTGAGCAGGGCGGCAAGTGAGCGGTCAGGTCTGGAGGCCGAATTGAAGAGCACCACCCGACAGGCTGAGGATCAGAGGCTAGAACTCAAACGAGCTAATGAAGACCTCGCCTCGGCCAGATCGCTGGCAGAAGGCCTCGCCAAGGACCTTACAGCATCTGAGGAGGCAAAGGAGGAAGCACTCAAGGCCACGGAAGAGGCTCTTGCCAAGGCACAAGCAGCCGAGGCAATGGTTGACGAGGCTGAGCAAAGCGGGTATGACCTGGGCGTGGCCGAAACCACAAAAACGTTCAAAGCCCAAGTGCCGGAGGTCTGTAGGGACTACTGCCTCCAGGTGTGGAAGGAAGCTCTTTCCCAAGCCGGGGTTGATGCTTCCTCTCCTCTATGGAAGGAGGAGAACGCCTACATTCCTCCTGCGATTCGCGTGGCTGCCTCTAGCTCAGCCAAGGATGATTCCCACCCTTCCTCGGCTGGGATTCAAGTAGACGAGGATGCTGCCGAAGATACTGCCCCGACTACCCAGGCTGAAAATGCACCGCCCCCTCTTGCCCCCAAGGAGGCCATCCCCAACCTTGAGGTTAGTGGGACTGTAGAGCCCAAAGAGAAGGCTGGCGAGTCCTCGTCCTTGTTGGCTTCTCCTGCTAACCCAAAAGATCAGACCCAACCCGAGCCATAATCACCCGTGGCTTGGCTGCTTGCTCTTCTTCTCTTTTCTCCTTCGTTGCTTTTGGCCTTGCATTTTTATTTCTTAGTCCCAGTTTTTACTTTATTTCCCTTGTACTTTGACAGTTTAGTTATAAATGTATTGACAAATCTTTCAGTTAATGAAAAGGGGTTCCCAATTTAAATTGCTGTTTTATATTACGTTTGGTATTGATATCTTGTTTCCTTGCTATGCATGTAATATTGCTATACTATCGGCTTGTCTCTATAGCACGTACTTATACCTTTTTGCCCTTAGGCAAGGAAATTTTAGGCAACTTACATACGTGCAAATGCTTTAAGTAATGGATGCTACCTTTTGCTTATACTTAAGGACAAGCAACACACTAAAAAAGAAATACACTAACGGAGAATCCGTTTGCTTGGGACTTGCTTAAAAGTTATTTCCACGATAACATGTTGAAAAGAGAACTTAACAACATATTTTGCATTTGGACTAACAGTACTTCAAGCTTTGGGCTTAGTACTTAACGTCAGTTTAAGACCTGTTCACTTAATGACTCCACTGCTGTTTCCATATCAAGGGGAAAGATCCGAGGTAACCTTACTTCTCCACTCTAAATTAAGATAGAGAATCTGTTGATCCGACATAACCTTAATAAGAATCGAAGTAAGGTAGAGGATCCGAGGACCCGGCATAACCTTAATTAAATTTGGACTAAGGTAGAGGATCCGAGGACCCGACGTAACCTTAGTTTTCTTGTTTTTAAATTAAGATAGAGGATCTGATGACCCGACGTAACCTTAATTAAATTTGGACTAAGGTAGAGGATCCGAGGACACGGCATAACCTTAGTTTTCTTTTTTTTAAATTAAGATAGAGGATCTGATGACCCGACGTAACCTTAATTAAATTTGGACTAAGGTAGAGGATCCGAGGACCCGGCGTAACCTTAGTTTTCTTGTTTTTAAATTAAGATAGAGGATCTGATGACCCGGCGTAACCTTAATTAAATTTGGACTAAGGTAGAGGATCCGAGGACCCGGCGTAACCTTAGTTTTCTTGTTTTTAAATTAAGATAGAGGATCTGATGACCCGGCGTAACCTTAATTAAATTTGGACTAAGGTAGAGGATCCGAGGACCCGGCGTAACCTTAGGCACGACGGAATTAATGGTGCAAAAATGATAAGAGTAGAATGACAAAAGCACTTTTCCTTAATAATAATATCGTCTCAAATTACTTACATTCCAGGGATGGGGTACAGCTTTTTCATCTAAGTCGGTCAAGTAGTAAGCTCCTATTCCAGCTATCGCCGTGATGCGATACGGTCCTTCCCAATTAGGTCCAAGCTTTCCCCATGCTGGATTTTTGGTGTTCCCCACCACTTTCCTCAGCACCAAGTCCCCAAGAAGAAGAGGTCTCGAATTTACATTGGAATCATATCCCTGCTTCAGTTTTTGTTGGTAGTGGGCTAAATGAATCATGGCAACCTCCCTCCTTTCTTCAATTAGGTCGAGGCCTTTTTCTAGCAGTCTGTCATTGCTTTCTGGAGTGAAGGAGCTTGTCCTCATCGTTGGAAAACCAGTCTCCAAAGGGATAACAGCCTCGGCGCCATAAGTCATCGAGAATGGCGTCTCTCCCGTTGATCGGCGGGGTGTGGTCCGGTACGTCCACAGAACGTGGGGCAGCTCCTCCACCCACCTTCCTTTAGCATCCTCCAACCTCTTCTTCAGTCCGTTCACTATAACTTTGTTAATAGCCTCGGCCTGCCCATTCCCTTGCAGATAAGCCGGAGTGGAGTATCTATTGATGATGCCGAGGCCACAACAATATCGTCTGAACGCCTTGCTGTCAAACTGCAAACCATCATCGGAGATGAGGGTATGAGGGATACCAAATCGAGTGACGATATTCTTCCATACGAATTTCTTCACATCAACATCCCTGATATTCGCCAGGGGCTCGGCCTCTACCCACTTAGTAAAATAGTCAGTGCCGACAACCAAATATCTTCGGTTCCCAGGCGCTTTTGGGAAAGGACCCACAATGTCTAGATACCACTGTGCAAAAGGCCAGGGACTCGTCAGAGGATTGAGCACACCCCCGGGCTGGTGGATGTTTGGTGCGAATCTTTGACATTGGTCGCACTTCTGCACATAACTTTGAGCTTCTCGCTGCATGTTCGGCCACCAATACCCCTGTGTTAGGGCCCTGTGAGCCAAAGATCTTCCTCCCGTATGGCTTCCACAGATTCCTTCATGTAGCTCTTCCAAAAGTAGCTCTGTCGCTTCAGGGTGCACGCATAACAGGTACGGGCCGGAGAAAGATCATCTATAGAGCTTATGATCCCCGGCCAACCAAAATCGGGAGGCTTTTCTTCGTATCTTGTTCGCCTCGACTTTATCCTCGGGTATAACATCATCTTTTAAGAAGGACATAATGGGGTCCATCCAGCTAGGCCCCACTCTAATCTAGTGCACACGGATAACACTTCCCATTATTTTCGAGGGTTTAGGTAAGTCTTCAACCAGGACAATCCGAGGTAGTCCCTGTGCTGATGACGTCGCAAGAGTTGCTAGGGAATCAGCATGCGTGTTGCCGCTTCTAAGGACATGGGACAAAGTAAAGGATTCGAACTTGCGTTGTGTAGTTTTGACTTGATTCAAATAAACCTGCATCCTCGGATCTCTGGCCTCTACCTTTCCATCTACTTGACCCACAACTAGCTGAGAGTCTGAGAACATTTGCACGATCTTTCCCCCCAACTTGTGGACCATATCCATTCCTTTCAGCAAGGCTTCATACTCGGCCTCATTGTTAGTAGCCGAGAATCCCAGTCTTAAGGACTTTTCCAGTGTGAGACCTTCTGGGGTCGTAATTACCACCCCTACTCCGGATCCTCTTTGATTAGCAGCCCCATCAACATACACAGTCCACACCGCGAGACCTTTACATGCAACCATGCCAACTGATTTTTCATCAATGTCCTTGTTGATCACACTATCTTCTATTATGGGTTCAGCAAATTCCGCAACGAGATCAGCCAACACCTGACCCTTTATTGCTGTGCGGGGCATGTACTTAATATCAAAAGAGCCCAAGATGGTTCCCCATTTTGCAATCCTGCTGGTATAATCCGCACTCCGGAGTATAGCCCTTAGTGGAAGCTGGGTTAAAATAACCACCGTATGGGACTGGAAGTAATGGGGGAGCTTACGTGTGCCATGCACCACGGCGAGGATTGCCTTCTCTAATGGCGGATAACGTACCTCGGCTTCATGCAGAGACTTGCTCACATAGTAAACTGGCTTTTGTATGTCCCCGTCAACCCTTACTAGCACCAGACTAACGGCGTGGGTTGCCACCGCGATATATGCGAATAGAACCTCGTCGGCCTCGGGCCGAGACATGATAGGAGGGTGGGCAAGATATTCTTTAAGCTGCTGAAAAGCAACGGCACACTCTTCTGTCCATTCAAACCCCTTCCATTTGTTTAACAGTTGAAAGAACGGTCTACACCAATCAGCAGATCTTGAGATAAATCGGTTGAGAGCAGCCGTCATTCCAGTTAACCTCTGCACTTCCTTCGGATTCCGAGGCTGCTGTAAGTTGTTGATGGCCTTGACCTGAGCGGGGTTGACCTCAATTCCTCTATGCGTCACCATGTAACCCAAAAATTTGCCTGACCCTACACCAAAGGAACATTTGGATGCGTTGAGGCGTAACTTGTGCTTCCTCAGCGTTTGAAAGGTGTCGTCGAGGTCGGGTATGTGAGCCGAGATAGTCTTGCTTTTAACTACCATGTCATCTACGTACACCTCAATCGTTTTTCCCAGTTGCGGTTCGAACATTCGCGTCATCATTCTTTGATAGGTAGCCCCAGCATTCTTCAAGCCGAAGGGCATCACCTTATAGTGGTAGTTCCCTATGGGTGTGACAAAGGCTGTCTTTTCCTGGTCTTCTGGAGCTAAGGGTATTTGATGATAACCTTGGAAAGCATCCAGAAAGCTCATCCGAGGATGCCCTACAATGGCATCCACCAACTGATCTATGCGGGGCATTGGGAATGAATCTTTTGGGCAAGCCTTGTTCAAGTTTGTAAAGTCTACGCATACCCTCCATTTTCCATTCTTCTTTTTTACCACTACCGTATGGGCTAACCACTCCGGATAAAACACTTCCTTAATGGCCCCTGCTTTCTTGAGTTTTGCCACCTCTTCTTTAACGGCCTCGGCGTGCTCTCTGGATGAACGCCGAGGTGGTTGCCTCCGTGGCACAGCGGCCGGGTTAACATTGAGGTGGTGACAAATAAACTCCGGATTGACTCCTGGTGCTTCGTAGGCATCCCATGCAAACACATCGATGTTTCGCTTCAAAAATGTGACCAAATCTTCTTTCTCTTGTGGGGGTAATTGACTTCCTACTTGGAAGAATCTCTCTGCATCATCTGCGATAACCACTTTCTCCAAATCTTCACAGCCCGGTCCTTCAATCTCGGCTTCATTTGGCTCGGCCGAGGATACTAACTGCTATAAATCCCTTTCGGCCGGGGTTTGAGACTCCTGTTTCGTCTGATGTGTAATGGCCGCCGTTATACATTGCCTCGCCATAGACTGGCTGCCTAATATTTCCTCAACCCTATCCTCATACGGGAATTTCAGCTTGACGTGCAAAGTTGATGACACAGCACCTAAGGCATGCAACCATGGTCTTGCCATTATGGCTGTGTAAGGGGAATAGGCATCTACTACGACGAAATCCACGTCCACTACCACTGGTCCTGACTGTACAGGTAACCTAATTAGCCCCTTTGGAATAACAGCCTTCCTTTCAAAGCTTATTAATGGGGAGTCATAAGCAGTGAGATCTTCAGGCCTCAAATTGAGCCCCTTGAACAAATCTGGGTACATGATGTCAGCCCCACTACCCTGGTCAACCATCACTCTTTTCACATCATAACCTCCTATTCTTAAAGTGATGACCAATGCATCATCATGCGGTAGGATAGTGCCCACTTTATCCTCCTCTGAAAATCCCAACACAGGCGAGAGGCTCCTCTTGAGCCTCTTCGGCTCGGCATAGGTGTCGTCGGCAGAGGGACATAGTACTGACATTATTCTGGTAGGACATGACCCTGTTCGACCTGGCGCTGCAAATATGACATTGATCGTGCCCAGTGGTGGCCTCACATTGTTGCTTCCCTGGTTCACAGAACCTGATTGGGTGCCTGGTTCATTGGGTCGATTCATAAATTGCCTTAACCTACCTTCCTTGACCAACTGATCCAAGTAATTCCACAGATTCCTGCAATTCTCTGTGGTGTGGCCCTTATCTTGGTGATAATTGCAATAGAGGTTCTGGTTACGTTTGGTAGGGTCTCCTATCATCCTGCTGGGCCATCTAAAGTACGGCTCTCGGCAAATTTTCTCCAACACTTGTTGTACTGGCTCACGAAATACGGCGTTCACTGTCTGGGGTGGGGCCGATCTAGTCTGGCTAGTGAAATCTCTTCGCGGCCATTTGCTGTTATACGTCTCTGCCTTGTAATCTCTACTCTCCTGAGGGATAGTTTTCATCTTCCCTTTACATTGCTGCTGATCCTCCTCAACCCTCTTATATTCATCGATGCGATCCATGAGCCGACGAACTGTTTTCACTGGCTTCTTGGTCAAGGACTTCCTTAAATCATGTTCAACTGGAAGGCCGACCTTAAAGGTGTTGACTGCCACTTCATCAAAATTGCCATCGATCTCGTTAAACGCTTCCCAGTACCTGTCCGAGTAGGTTTTCAGCGTCTCGCCCTCTCTCATGGCCATGGACAGTAACGAGTCTAAAGGCCGAGGTACCCTCCTGCATGTAACAAAACGAGACCCAAACGCCATTGTAAGTTCCATGTAGGAATTGATGGAGTCCGCTTTTAAGCCGTTGAACCATCTCATCGCGACAGGCCCTAAACTTGAGGGGAAAACTTTACACATCAAGGTTTCATTCTGTGAATAGACCGCCATGCGTTGATCAAAATGGTTCACGTGCTCCACTAGGTCTGTTTTGCCATTATAGATGGTGAAGTTTGGCTGCGTGAACCGACGGGGGAGTCTTCCCCTCTCAATACGTCGTGTGAAGGGTGATTTGGAAAGTTGGAGCAGCGCTTTCCCCATGGCATGGCTGCCCGAGCCCCTGGGAAGGGATTTTTTGCTCACCATATCATGGGGACTCCCTTCTTGGTAAGAAAACGTCTCACTAGGAGGAGTTGCCGACCTCTGCTTGTAGCTACTGCTCTGGGAATCTTCTGACGAAGGGTCAGATATAGAAGGCGTACGTTTACGTTTGACCCGACGTAATTTCCTTTTCAGATGATCAATTTCCCTCTGCATGGCTCTAGTATTTGCCTCATTAGGGCCCCTGCTCCTATCTTGAGGATTACCGGCGGTCCGCACCGAGTGCACACTGCCTTCTCGATCTTCTATATGCTCTGTCTGTTGATATGGATCCCCGTGCTGGGATCCGAGAGATTCAGCATGGTCTGGATTCAAGCCCGCCATCATGCTATCTGCACCAAAAACTCAAGGATTCCCACAGACGGCGCCAATTGTAAGGGCACGGATCGAGCTTGATATTGGATTCAGTCTCTGAGCCCTAAACAATGAATTTATAGAGAGCAGGATTTAATCCTTGGATTTGGGTGATAAATAACATCCAGGTTTGGCTTGATCGTAGAACCTATGCATATACTTGTCAATCATGGACGAAGTATTACTTTGTATATTATTGCCGAGGACGAATGCTTGAATTTACTTACAAGTTCTCCCTCTTTCTCTCTCTCTTTTCCAATTTCTATTTCCCCCCCCCCCCACTTTCTATTACCTTACTTTTCCTTTTATAGGCCTCACTTTTTCCTTCTTCCTTTCTCCATGTGTGATCCAGGTGTTTCCTTTTAGATACTTGTCCCATCATTCCCCCTTACTCAAATATCTGGTGATGATCGTAGGGCTGAATTCCAATGTTCAGACATCACTTCTCCATTAATGCGGCCAGGGGGGTAGGTGTAATGCTTTCAATGAGGTGGTAGCAGCCTTTTGTCTGATATTTGCCCATCAATTTACTTTGTCCCTTGTTCTCACTTTCTGAGTTACTTGTGCATAAGGCCCTCAGTACGGGAGTCTTTGGATCATCGGGCTACGAATATTGTCCTCGGCAACAAGCTGCCGAGGACAATTTCATCCTCGGACGTCATGCCCAGTGGTGCAACGCTTATGCATGATGGCTTCCTCTGTCACGTGGCATTACAGGAAAGAATCGTTATATCCTCGAATCATTTTAAACTGTCGGGTTGGACTTTCTTCTCTATGGGGGCCTTTGGGCTGGCCCAATACGCGATTTGGGCCCAAGGGCCCCACATTTTTGTTTTGTTTTTTTTTTTTTTTTTTGTGTAAAACTATGTAGTTTTATTTAAAATGGTGCGCAAAGAAAAAAATATATAAAAAGTCAACCAAGAAAATTGTATGTGAAATAGTGAATTTTGGCTCAACAAAGCTTACTAAACCCACAAAAAAAAATTCTAAAAACACAACAAAATGGCACAACATTTTCATAATACCTTTATAATTTTGTTATATTTTATTTTGACTTGTAAAGAATTGACAACTCAACAGTTTTGAAAATATTGTGACGACAACAAGATGTTTTAACCTTTTCATATGAAAAATGCTATGTCCATGATATTTTCACAACAAATCATAAGTTGTAAGTTGATACAGGTTGTTATAGGTTGTTATTGGTGGACAAAAAATGAATTTCATTGATAAGTTTAAATTAGAGCCAAAAACAAATTACTCCCTATAATTTGTGATGAAAATATTGTAAAAAATATTGTGGATGTACATTTTTTTTTTTTCACATTACCTTTATTTTTTTTTCACAAATTACCAACTTTATTTTTTTCACATTATCTTCATTAAATTAAATATTAGCAATCATCTACAATGAAGATTTTGTTATTCATATTTCATTATTTATTATCTTATTTTATGAGTCTAACTACGGTGTTTAGTTTACTTATTTTCAATGAATACCCTTTTAAGTAGAAAAATAAATTAAAATAAGAACAAAATAATGAAAGACATATGTCATTATAGTTTTTATTAGATAAGATTATAAGTGTAGAAGATTTAAATATAATAAATTAGTGTTCTCTAAGTAACAAATAGAATACTATATATCATCGTTCTAACTTTCCAAGCATGACTACCAGTCTACTACATAAAATTCAAAATACACAAAATTTTTTTGGGACATCAAAATTTAGTAGGAATATATTAGACATTGCACAATGGAATATTTTAGGAATTATAAGATTTTGTTAGGGTTTAACTAAGATAGAAACAATAGGGGTATATGCTCATTTACAAAATATAAATGATGAAATTAGTCAACTTTACTTTAGGGGGGAATGCAACTATCCCGAACATACAGGAGAAAAGTGTTACTTCGTCAATTGTGTGTGTGTGTTAAAAAAAAAAAAAAAAAAGTTTGAGACAATGTGTAAAAAAAAAGCAACCTAAAAAAATTATGCATTAAACAATGAATTTTAGTTCAACAAATTGAATAAACCAAAAAAGAAGTCTAGAAACACAACAAGAAGTCAGGATATTTTTACGATACATTTATTTTTAGCTATGGTGGGTCCTAGTCTGATATTTTATTATTTTATTTTAAAATAATTTTACGTCTACAATATTTTCATAATAAATCTTAGGTGGTAAATTGCTACTGGTTTTAAATTGGGCTAACCACTTTTAACCATGTATTTAAAAATAAAATAAAAATCCAATTGAAGAAAATTGTGCCTAAAACAATGAGTTTTGGCTTACTTAATTTGACTAAACAAAAAAAGAAGCCTAGGAATACAACAAAATATCACACAAAAAAGAAGTTTAGTAATATAACAAAACGTCACAACATTTTCGTAATATTTTTTATTTCCAGTTGTGGTAGGTCCTAGTTTGATATTTTATTAGTTAATTTTTACATCCGCAGCATTTTCACAACGAATCTTGGGTAAAAAATTATTACTAGCTTTAAAATTATGCATTAAAAAAAAAAAAACCAAAAAGACAATACAAGAAAACTATGCGTGAAACGTACAGTGAATTTTAGCTCACCCAATTTAACTATATATACTAAAAAAGAAGTCTAAGAATATAAAAAAATATTAAAAAAAATTTCACAATACATTTATTTTTAGGATTTGAAAAGATATATTTTTATTTTATTTGAGAGAAATGCTACATCTATAATATTTTTAGAACAAATTATAAATGACAAGTTGTTATTAGTTTTAAATTGAACCCACTACTGATATCACTTTTTTATCCTTCAAAAAAACCTTGCCACATAAAATTTGTTATAAAATTATTGTGAAAATGTTGTGGACGTAGCATTTTTTTTTCTTTTTATTTTGATCTATAAGGAACTGAGATCTCGTGATCGTGAAAATATTGTAACAAGAAGAAGAAGATGTTATAACATTTTCATAATACATTTATTTTTAGTTGTGATTGTTCTCAGTCTCTTATTTTATTATTTTATTTTGACCTTTAAAAATTTGATACCTCAATAATTATGAAAATATTGTAAAAATTTGTTGTGTTAGTGTAATTGCATATGCACATGTAATATTTAAAAGCACAAGCAAAACTAGTGTATTGTGGAAAAAAAAAGGTCAATGATCAGTGCAAATCGTCAATAATTGTGAAAATATGGTAAGAATTTGTTAAGTCAGTGTAACTGTATATAAACATATAAATATTTAAAAGAAAATACAAAATTGACACAACCAAAACTGGCAAACTATGGTTTCTGGAGGGAAAAAAAGAAGCCTAATGAACAATGTTGTGAAAGTGTTACAAAAAATGTTAATGAATAATGTTGTGAAAGTGTTACAAAAAATGTTGTGGATGTAACACTTCTTTTTTCATAATATTTTTAGTTTTAGTTGTAAATGATTCTAGTATGATATTTTATTTTAACTAATAAGGAATTAACATATCAACAGTTGCAAAAATATTGTGACAATTTATTGTGTTAACTAATAGTTTTTTAATTTAAAAAAAAAAAGAGTGGACAGGATATTACCCCCCAAAAAAAAAAAGCAGGGAAAAAAAAGAAAGAAAAGAAAGCAGTGGGGAAAAAAAAAGGAGCAACTGTTCAAAACTTGGAAAAAAAAAAAACAAAAGAAAGGGATTCACTAAACCAAAGCACTATGAATGATTCTACTATAATATTTTATTTTAACCTATAAGGAATTAATATATTAACAGTTGCAGAAATATTATGACAATTTATTGTGCTAACTAACAGTTTTATGTATAAAACAATAGTAAATAAATAAAAATAAGAGTGGACAGGATATTACCCAAATAAAAAAAGCTGAGAAAAAAAGAAGAAAAGAAAGCAGTGGGACAAAAAAAAAAGAGTAACTATTCAAAACTTGGAAAGAAAAAAAAAAAAAAAAAAAAGAGACTCACTAAACCAAGGAACTATAGCTACAGTACTTTAACAAATTCGCACTTATATATAAATATATATATATAAAAGATAAAATGATAAGACATTTCCGATCTCGACCAATCACATCACACATGAAAAAACTAAATATTTACATTTATTTGTTTTATTTTTTTGCTGAATATTTTTATTTGTATTTTAGTCGGTTACAATAATCTAAATTTAATGTTGTTGTATGGACGGATATGTCTATTTTTGACACCTCAGCAATGATGTCATAACACACAAGTGGCAAGTCAATTTCTCTTCAACTCAGTCTAGTCACTCCTCTAAAAGAATTCAACGAACAGGAAAAAAAGGTAACCTTTGATTTTTCATATATAGGGACCAGGTGAGGATTATAATAAAAAGTCATAGAAAATGGTAAAAAGGAGTCATCATCCAAAACGTGCAATTAGTTAAAAAATTTTAAAGTAGGTAATTCTATCAATAATTATCACACTTTTTTTTTTTTATAAGTCATTCCTTGTCAAAGCCCGCGCCGCCTGGAGGCTTAACTCGCTCATTTTTATATACATTTTGTCATTACTATTCTAAACAGCTTGTAATTGATGGGAGAAAAAAATTGTAAGTCTATGTGATAGTCTAACAGTGACCAACAGTTAATTATAATCTGCTTTGTAAAACAGTTATAATAAAATGTGTGTATGAAAATGTGTGGTACAAACATTATTGAAATTCTATTAGCATGATTACTGAATGCATGAATTTTAAGGGGTGGTCTAATTATACTCAAGTATCACAATGAAGAACTAATATATATATATATATATATATGTATGTATGTATGTATATATATATATATATATATATATATATATATGAATATGACTAATGGTGGATTGATAGAATTTTGAAAGTGGTTATAATAATGACAATGTCAAAGGAAAATTTAATGTGTATTTGGAAATTTTTGAATCTAGTTTAAACCATGCATAAGTTGGTTAACCTTTCAAAGTTAAAATAAATAAATAAAATGTTTTCAATTTTTCATAGAAAATAGTAAAAATAAGTCATTATCCAAAACATGCAACTGGTTAAAATTTATTAGTGTAGAAATTCTATCAATAATTATCACACATTTGTTTTTTGACAAGGCATTCCTCGATGATGCCGGCACAGCCTGGAGGCCCTAACTTGCACATTTTTATATTCGTTTTGTCATTACTATCCTATATAGTTTGTGATTGATGTGAAAAAAAAAGTTGTAGGTCTATGGATAGTAATAGAAAGCTAATCATAATTGCTTTATAAAACAGTTACGACAAAGTGTGTGTGAAAATATATGCTGCAAAATTGATTGAAATTTTTTTATTTTTTATTTTTTTTAGAAACAAAACTGATATTAGTATGATTGCTGAATGCATAAATGTTAAGGGACGGTCTAATTATGCTCAAGCATCACAAGGAAGAATTCAAATATATAGAAATATGACTATGGTTTAAAGGTGGATAGAAAGAAATTTGAAAGTGGTTATAATAATGACAATGTCAAAGGAAAATTCTAATGTGTATTGGAAAATATTGAGTCTGGCCTAAAACATGCATGCATGAGGTAGTTAACTTTTCAAAGTTAAAATAAATAAATAAAATGTTGTGATTATTAAACAAAGAAAAACGAATTTAGCATGTGTAATTGTGTATGACATAGAGTTCAAGATGCTGATTCAATGTTAGGGCATCTAATTAAACTTTGAACTACTAAGTGGAAAGACATAAATAGTACATTAACCCATAACTAAACACATCCCTATGGGAGATTCCTAACTTTCTTAAGCTGACATTTGTGGTTGACTTTCAAATAATCTTGTTGATGCTTTCTTTCTTGTTTGTCCTAACTTCTTAATATTTGTGGTGTTGATTTTCAAATAATTTACCTGATTATATATGAGATTAATTTTTTTTTTTTTTGGTTATGGATATTACTATCTATCATTTTCTTCTCATTTCCCCTTTATATGGAAGAGGTATACCATGCATCTGGTGTATGTACTCCTCCTCTCATATGAGGTGGACCATGTACATGTGAGATTTATTTATATATGAGAATGAGGAAATATACACCAAATACATAGTGCATTTTTCTCCTTTATATGATGAGAGGGCTTTAAGAAAAAAAAAAGTTTTGCTTGGGGGTCATGAGTTTGATGGAAGATTAGGATGGTTTGGGTTTGTACTTATAAAGACAATATGGTTAAGCTTGCTCAATTTGGTTTGTTACCATAGAGGGAATGGTGTGGCTTTTAGAGTAGCAAAATTGAATAGTACATAGTGTGAGCTTTTATTAAATAGGTAAGTGAGATAATTAATGTAACATAGTTAATTGGGCTATGTACCTCTAATGAGCTTGCAAGCAATATTCCTTATCTATTTTTGTAAGGTTATGCATGAAACCTAAAGTAAGTTGTCAAAATGCTCATTATATTTTTAAATCATAATTCCTATATCTTCCGAATATTTTCTGTTTTTTTATAAATATTTTAAAAGGTCCAGAAAACATTAAAAAAAAAAAAAGAATCAATAGTATATTTTTTTTATTATAAAATTTCAACAATAATTTTCAACTATTCTAGCTGATGCCTTTTGATAATAGTCGCCCCCCACCCTCCCTCTTTTCGTAACTTGATTCTTAACATTTGTAGTTGACTTCTAAAAATTATGTTTGATACCTTCTGAGAGGTATTGTCAAATCCACACATTACAAGAAACTCTTACGGTTAGGCTTTTCTAAAAAAAAAAATAATAATAATAATAATAATTTAATTTAAGATGTGATATATAGTATTTTATTATGTATGCTCGAAATTTTGATTCTTGTTAAGGAAAGGATACATAGAAATAGACAGTAACACCTAACACTACTTCACTTAACCAGTAATTTATTTATTTATTTTTTATTCTTCTCAAAAAAAAATTCTTCTTAAAAAAGTAATTATTTCTTATGTATATATATTCTTTGAACTTCGAATGGCACAAATCGTATCAAGTAATTTCTCACCTGATTCATTTGTGCTTTCGTCTTACCAAGCCACTATTATAAGTAATTTCTCAAAAAAAAAAAAAAAAAAATGTTGAAGGACATTTTGACTTGGTAAAAGTAAATATTTTTAAAGCTGTAAATAGTAAATAGGAGGGCGATTTCAGCGTTGCCTTTCCTGAATCCAGAAGACCGTACTTTCTCGATGAATAACTCAATCTTCACCCACGGCTCACAGGTCTAACTTCAAAGAAATTGACCAGACCATTCTATAGAAGGCAAAGTTGAAAACATAAGGCAATTTTGGTTTGTCTCATTTGAATGTTTTTGATAAGCGTGATCATTAGGACTATTATCAGCCTAATAAATTAATAATAATCATAACGAGGATATTTTTTTGCTAAAAATAATCAAAAGAATTATGATTACGCTATATATATATATTTGTTAAAAAAAATACATCACTTTTTTTTCAAATATTAGAATATTTTAATCCACATTAAGTAGAAAATAATTTGTAAATTGTTAAATAAGTTGGTGCTAAACTAACACTTTATATAATCATATAATCTATATTTTATTTATGGAAATAAAATTAATCACAAATTTGACACAACGTTTCAATTGTCTTCTCTCTTTATTTTTACTTTTTGGGGGTTTATTGACTTTATTCCATTAAAATTTTACTCTTTATATATGTATATATAAAACATGTGGGGATATATTTTTCAAAAAGTAATTGCATGTCAATTGTCAATCCACCAAAACCACTTGTGAAACTATGAGCATTTACAAATTGATTATCATATCCATAGATTTCTCAAGTTTACTAAGAAGTCAACCTGAAGTCAATGAATTTTTTTATATGGTCGTGTATTTTTTTTTTTAAATTTACAGAATTAGACTCATTAACACTGATTATTGGTTCCTCAAAAAAAAAAAAAAAAAAAAAACACTGATTATTGGACTCATTAATCACATGCTTGATCATCATAGTCGGCAGACTAATTATTCTAAAAAAAAAAAAAAAAAAATAGTCGGTAGACTAATCATAACATACGGAGAATCACTGTATGAAAAAAAAAAAAGCTTGCGCATGTATTCCAGTATTCCCACCAATAAAAAAATGGTCAAATGGATAAATTGTATTATTATTATTATGGCAATTTTTTTTTTCTCTCTTTGCCCAATTAATTTGTGGACAAGGGCAGGTACCAAATGGACTAGAATTTCAACCTTTCATTTATTGCAATTAAAGAAAACTGAATTTTTTAAGAGCTAAAAAGGAAAAATGATTTGAGGTTGACTTTTCACTTCCTAATATAGAACCTATATTAAATAGGGTTGCACTTGGTTTGGTGAGTAGTTATATTGAATAATTTAAAATGCAGACGCGTCTTTACTTTAGCGTGTCCGATAGAACTAGTTATTAGATACAAGTTACACCTTATTATATATAGCAGCCTGTGTAATGCACAGGTCCTACATTTCATATTCTAAAAATATTTTTTAATTAAAAAAAATAATGGTACAATACTTTAGGTTAGTGTATGAAAATCTCCAATTAGCACCCAATTGTTTAATTTGAATTAATTGGTCTTGAATTTAATAACACTATGTTTCTCAAAAAACAAACAAAACAAAAAATTAATAACACTATTTGTGTTTTATTAGTTAATACTTAATACAATCATGTGTTTGAATAAAATTAAGAACCTACTAAATTTTGCTCATATTTTAATTATCTTATTTAATTTCTTCCTTATTTTTAGGTTCCTCTTAAAGGATACCCTTAGGATAATTGTTAATAAATTATTTTAGGAAAATTTTGACACCACTTTCATAAAAAATATAAAAAACTATCAAAACAATTATTATTTTTTTTTACACAAAAAGTTATTTAAAATAGTTTATAAACCAATGCCCTCAGGGCATCCTTTAACATGTCATTTTTTTAATGGGAGTTAATTACCTTATTTTCATTTATTATGTATAAATTATTGTAAATAATAAAATTTTGAAAAAGGAGGATATGAATGATTAAGGTGATGTAAGTGGGCTCCAAAGTTTTATTTTTTTAAGAGAGAAAAAGGAGGGGGGAAAGTTATGAATGATTAAGGTGATGTAAGTGTGCTCCAAAATTTATTTATTTATTTATTTTTTATTTTTTAATTTTAAGAGAAAGAAAAAGGTGGGGGGAAGAAGAAGAAGAATAAATACATCTCAAAATATTATATCATGGTTAATATAACAAAGATGAGTTTTATAAGCTTGTTTACACCATGTAATGTAAGTGTTACAAAAAGTACCCCATATTTTCACTATGTAATATTTTATAAATATAATAAATTTTTGTAGATAGAAACTTTGGTAATAAATTTTTTGTTAGAGTAAGATTAACTTTATAATGATGTAAACTTTCTTTTATTAGTTGAGATAAAAAGTTTATTTTTTTTTTGAAGTATGCAAAATAAATCAAATACAGGCTTCACTAAAATTAATCGATCTTTTTTTTTTTTAGAGAAACGATATGTCTATTACATTTTCACAACATTTTTACAACAAATCTTAAGTGACAAGTTGTTACTAGTTGCTGGTTGTTATTGTTGGGGTAAAAAAGTAATCTTAATATTCGGTTCAAATTTGAACCAATAACAACTAACTACTTATGATTTGTTGTGAAAATGTTGTAAAAATATTATGGACGTAGCATGTTTTTTTTTTTTTAATATATATATATATATATAGTTAAAAACAACTATCATAAAACGAAAGTTTTAAGTTCAAATCTTATCATATTTACAAAGGAAAGAAAAAAAAAAAAACCGATAAAAAGTTTATAGAATAAAAGGGTAAAAAGAACTTTTCACATGGGCTAAGAGAGTAAAAGAAGAAAAAATTTGAGAGGGCATCCATATGATATAACCACAACATGTACGACATGTCTATTGACATTTTAGCATTTTTGTGTGGGATAAGAAACGGCTTTGCAAAGTACCAATGCTTCTTTTCCTCTTTTTTCTTTTCTTTCCACTAACGACTTGTCGGCTGTCGCACATATTTTTGGATATTTTCCTCCACTAACGACTTGTAGCACATACATTCTGAACAACATAATACCCTGATTTTAATTTTAGTGGCTCATTGAACACCGGTCCATCTATTTCAACACTGAGGCCCAACCCATCAAGAAAACTGTACCTCAGAAGCTATGGGAGCAGTTGTGCCCGAAAGATAAGCCCAACATCGCCCAAAACAAAAGGCCATTCGGCCCATTATCATATCCATTGACAAAACATCAATATATTTACCTTAGGCACCATAGAAGTCTCTGAATACATCTTTCAGAAACAAATTTGCCAATATTTATAATGTATTAAAGCATTTGCAATGTCCTTCAATTTGAAAATTTGTGTGTAGTGTACAAATTGATTAACATTATCAACTGCATGACATGAACAAGGATCGACAACATGGTCTGATTTCTAGAGAATATACAATTACAAACAAACATGTCTAAACTATCAAAGAGACAAACATCAAAATGTGAAGAACAAAAAACAGGTAAACTTTCCTATGAATCAGACAGACTTCTTTAGCATTTTTGTTTTTTTCAGTTAATTTCCCCTTGTGAATGCTGGGAAAGACAAACTCTTTCTTCCTGAAAGAACCATGACAAGTTGAAAACATCTACTTGAAAGCTTTGGAGGCAGCATATAGAAAGTCCAAGAAACCAGTTCCCTTGAGAATACCTTTGCCAGTCAAAAGTTCAAAATCTAACAATAGCAGGAAGCCAATTACAGCTGCCTTTCCATTGATAATTTCATTCTTCTTGATGAAGCCGAACCCCTGTTGACCCTCATCAACCACCATTCTTGTCTAAAACACATATAGAGTAAACAAATCAGAATAATAGAATTGAAAGTAACAAACTGCTTTCTTGCTTCAAGGGGTCCAGAGATTTTAATTCCTACGAGTAGGCTGTAGTTTTTTTTTAACTTTCCCTCTTATTACAGGTAATTAGGCAGTAGTTTCATGAGGCCTTTGGTACAAGTCTCCTCGACTACACATTGGGGCCACCCCTAAGAGATTACTTACTGTAATTATCCGGTATGTGTGAGACGGGGACTACATACACCTGGGATTAGCCAGGTGCTCTAAGACTACCGGACACATACATTTAAAAAAAAAAAAGGTTCAGTTACCTCATCCACATTGACATCAGTTGCAGTTATACCAGGTTGAGCCTTCCCACTGAAGACAATCTCAGCCGATGCATCAGAACTTAGGCCTCCTCTCATACTGATGTAAATATTTTCTTCATCGGTTTTCACAGGATAAACAAAGAGATTCCTTAAAGCAGGAGTAAGGGCTCTCAGCACAGGATTTTTTGGATACCATTCCTTCATTTCTCCAGTTCGGAGATCAAATGTGCTATCAGTTGTTGGACAAACTATACAGCCATCCTTTCAATAAAAGGAAAAAGGAAAACACAATCAGCATTTTTTGCTTCCCATCATTTTAGAACAATATCTCAAAGACAGTTCATGGCATATTTCGACACAAATATGAGTCCGTACATGTATCTTATAGAAGTTTGTAATGACATTGATAGAGTTCATAGAGTTAACACTGCTGAATTAACATTTTCAAGTGTCCTAAAAACAGCAGAATCCAATTTAGAATTATTAAGGCTAAAGTCTCTATTGGCCATGAGATATGACATCTAGATATGGAAAGGAACCATTTAATGCAACACATTGGTCAACTATAATTCTCCTTATCCTTTAAATGTTTGTTTGCAATTGTTTGAGAAAGAGTTGAAATCAAGGATACTTTAACAGCTCTTAAAACAAGGTTTAGAAATGAAAGGATACTCAAACACTTCCCATCAGCTATCAATACATAAAGTGAAAGTTAGTTTCCGTTCCCCATAGTTAATATTACTTCCACCAGTACTAGAGGGATGGTGGAGCAATGGAAAATAGAACATTTACAAAATCATTGATCCAAATGTTCTAAATATTATTCATTGTTGAGGTGGCAGAATTTTCTCAAATCTAAATTCTGAACAATGTAGCAGTGACATTCCAATGCATAGCAGTTAGCATCAAATTCAAGCATTGGGCACAATTACAATATCCCTCTCCTACTAGAAACTTAAGACAATCTCTAAGAACACATTGCTCAATGGGACATTTTCCTCCAATAAGATAGTACTGACTTCATTCACTATGTTTTTAATTTTTCGCATCAGAATACATAAACGTGCATGCACACTAAGAAGCCAGTCATATAAATGGGTATGTATACTCAAGTTCCTTTCTCAATCCAAATAAACATGATTATCAAATAAATGAATTGTTCAAATACATGCTTATTAATGACAATGTAAAATTATATTGACAACCTGTTAAATGTTTCTTTTCTTCAACATTTTCCAAAAACAAAAGACAAATCCTACATGAAAAGAAACATGTAATAGGGTATACCAACTCATAATTGCACAATTTCCTTAAGATGTAAATTTTTAATAAACCAATAAGTATACCAGCACAAAAATTTTCACCATTTTTATTTTACAATTTCTTAATGGCATGTTGTGATTAGTGCATGAAAAAGGTAAGAGTTTCAGCAACATTTTCACACACCATCCCTGTGTTCTGTGCCAATGTTATGCGAGTAGGAAAATGTGGAGACAATCCCCATTTGTGTCATGAAATAAGTTATACAAGGAACACTAGTAAAAAGAAAAGGAAAAAAAGGTTGTGAACAATGAAGTTGAAAGTAACCTTAGTGAGCTTCGCATTGATCAAGCCTTCGCTGTAGGCACCTTCAGCAGGGGACCTGTTTTCTATAGCGAACACTTCATCCTTATACCACAGCAGCAGTATGGTCTCTCCTTCCTGAATTATCACACGCCTCTCCCCGCGAGGCAGTGCTCCCAGTGGCACCACCGGCACCCAGTTCTCTTCTCCTCCTCCGCCGCCTCCAGAGGGTGATGGTTCTTCTGCCACTGAGACTTCCGTGGCCTTGCATGTGGGCAGTCTCTTCCGAATGGGCGGAGGGGAAAACTGGTCATATCGGAGTGTGAAGAAGTGGTGGTGGTGGTGGTGAGGGAGGGAGAGAGGGGTGAGGAAGTAATTACGGGGGAGTGTGGGGGCTAATGGGGAAGTGAGGTTGAAGGGTGTGGTTGTGGCTGTGGTGGCCATGTCACATGTGATGTGAGGAGTTCTTTTTCTGGTTGAGGAAGAGAAGGAAAATAATGGAAAAGTGTGTGTGGGAGAGAGAGGACAAGAGGGAGTGTCATGGCTCGATGATAGCCACACTCCTATGGAAGTGGATATGGTGATGTCAAATTGTCAACCACATTTTTACATGCTATTACTACTAACTAGTAACTATTAGCTTTGTGGTTAGTGACTTAGTTTGAGCACACCGAATGGAGAGTTTTGTATTGGCCAAAGCTTGGTCTAATGTTTAGTTGCACTATACTTGTTAAAATGGTGATACTTGTTTATTTTTGACTATATGTCATCATATCAACAGGTCTAATACACTGAATGCACTGAATAGCTTGAACCTAATCCAAATTCTTTCTATAGATTTAAAAGGATGCTCCATACTTTTCATAGATTCATTGATTTAGAACTTTATGGTATGAATTGATGGGATTTTTAGGGTGTTTCATGACCAAAGTGAAATGGACAATTTTTTTTTTTTTTTTTCAAATTGATTTGGAAGAGATTTTCTTTGATCCACTATGATGATTCATAAGACCATTAATGCATATTATTTAAATAAGCCGTATAACTCGCTTGATGGTATTGTGAAATTTTGAATAATTTTTTCAACCCGCTATTTAATGGATTTGGAGAAAAGCTTTCAGAGTGGAATAGTCCTACCAAAACTAGGACACCACTTCGGGAAGTACTGCCTTAGGTTCATGGTCCTTGAAGAAGAGAGGTCCGTTGTTCAAAAAAAAAAAAAAAAAAAGAAAAAGAAAGAAAGAAAGAAAAAGGTAATTGGCATTGGGTTAGAAACTAAAATTGGTTCTTCGAGGCCCAATAGTATTGGACTGAATGTGATGAATAGGGGTACTAACTGCAAAATCATAGGTTACTATAATAGTGCATATGCAGCGATTTATCCTATCTTTCAAGGACAAAGAATATTATAGAGTCCTTTCATGTGACAAATACACGGACTGAGAAGAAGAAGTTATGGCAGCCCATAAAGAGCTAATTCATGAAAGATAAAGATGGAATTGGGCGTCAAACAACCCAGCAATATTTTTCCATGTCGGCCCACATTGATCGGGCCTCCCACAATGACAGGAGTTTTTTGGGCTCTTTCCAAACCCATGTGCCCTTAATGAAATTGGGTGGACCCTTTTCCTTCCTTTTATTTGGTATTGTTCTTTTCTTTTTGCTTTTAATTTTATTTTTATGGAGACTGATTTCTCTCTTTTATTTATATATTTATTTTTCTGAAATTTTGCTTTACTTCTTTTATTGGTCAATTTCTCCATAGAAAAGCATGGGTCTTTATGTATGGTTATTATAGGGCTTTAAGTCCATGAAATCTCTAAGCAAAAGAAAAAGCATACTTAGAAATTAGAGTTCTAAATCAAATAAAGGCTTACAGTAACTTATAATAAACTGATCTTTTTCTTTTGTAATACACAATTTTGGGGGCCTTTTACCCCATGTTGTGACTAGTTGCTCTTTTCTTTTCCAAGCCAAATTTCTAAAAATGTACAAGAAGTTTTTCCACACAATTTTTTCAGCTCTATTTGGGTTTTCCCATTTTGAATCTGAAGTTCAATCAGATTAGTTGGGAAAAGCTAACAAAACCCAGCCAAGTTGTCAAGCTTTCTAAATCACCACGTTTTAGTGAGGAATAAGATAGGTAATCTTTTGGTTTTGGGGGGTCCATGAGCCACATAAATTTCTAGATGACACTCTATTTTTTGACAATGTCTATGCCCCCATGGGGTATCCATCTTTTCATAAGGCTTAGTTTAACACCATTGTCAGTAGTGCTAGTACCATTAATGTGCTTTATGTTTTATCAATCAGAATTCCCTTTAATTAGGATAAGAAAGCAACTCCAAGAGCTCCTGAGAAAACTACAAAAACTGGATAAGTATGCTTTACTTTCTGATAAGCAATCATACACATAATTGTTTCAAAGTGAGGAAACAACCAAGAGTGGCTTTGACACGGTGTATCTGGATTTTATTAATGTGTATTTTTAAAGCATACATTAATAAATAATTTTAAAAAAAAATTTTATAAAAAAAAATAATTAACTGTTTTGATGATTTTTTCAATTTTTCATAAAAATTTTCTTAAAATAAATTGTTAATATACGTCTTAAAGACACACATTAACCGACCTCATCCAAAATTACAAACAATTACGTCCTAGGCCTCTTTGGCTAGATTTGACACTACTTTCAAAAGGCTATCATATATGTATAGTGTTTACACTGTCAAGTCAGTGGAAAAAGTGCTCCTTTCACAACCTCTTGTATTATCATCATCAAGAGTTAATTGATGTTGCTGCACTAAACTAGTGTAAAAGTTAATTGATCATAATCCGTGTGCTTTGATGCCTGATTATTGTATTATTTCTTTATAATATCATGATAGAAGCAACTAGGAGCATTTGACAATGCACAATATAAAAATGACTCAATTTTATGCCTGGGAGTTTCAGGATCACACACATTAGTCAAGTTAAAATGTATAAATTTGTAAAGTTGCTACAGTGCAGCTATATATTTAATTTTTTAGTCATTTTTCATATCTCTCTCTCCCTCCCCCTTTTTCTTAGTTGATAAAGAAATAATATCTTAATAAAATATAGTATAAAATTGATAAATAGAAAAAAAAAGTAAGTTCTTTTGTTAAAATAGATTTTTTTTTTTTTTTTGTACAAGTTGATGTGAATGCTTTAAGATCCAAATAATTCATGCATGGACCAATATTACTTTTCTCCAAAGATTTTCCAAATACTTTTAAAAAAATTTCCAATTAGTAATCTTTGAATTAATTAAATCTATCAACACAAATCCAACGACAACGGGCAAAACAATGTCTCATTGCAAAATATGGCAATCCTAAGCTACATGAAGGAGGTGTTAAGCACTTAAGCTGGTCCTCCACAACTTCAAAACTTCCAACACAAATAAAAATCTATTTTAATTTTATAGGAGAACTAATGAAATTTGAGTAAATTGATGATAACACATACAAAAACTTAATATTAATTAGTTTTATGTCTTCAAAAAAATAAATTATTTATCTATGTATATTTTCCTTTAAGAACAACTTTATAGATGCTCCAAAAAAAAAAAAATAACACACACACACACACACACACACAGTACTATACGAACAAATTCTTTTAATATTCCCTCTGCTAATTAAGTGCATCCTCATTCTTTTTGGTGTGTCTCAAAATGATGCCCATACTCCACATTTCCCTTGCCTGCAAAATATATATTTAAGAGTATATAAAGATAAATTAGATAATTATGGTTATGGAACACCTACTTTGGGATGAAGGGAGTACCTAATAAAATTGCAGTGCCAATCATTGGCATTTTATGGAGATTCAAACCCAACTTTTTCGCTACAAGAGAGCGAAGCTTGACTGCACTGAGCACTAAGTTCTTATAGGAGTAAGAGAGAATGATGCATGTAGTGTATATTAGTACTTGACCAATTGGCAAGTGAGTAAAGAAAGTGTCACAAACTACACACTCCAATTTTGTTGGCTTGGCGGAGTGAGCCTTTTAGACAATTTGTTTTGAGTCAAAAGACCCCTAAATTAATAAAAATGGTTTAAGTTAAGTTTGATGTTAGTTAGAAATAAATATTTGGAAATTAAGGATAAAAAATATTGAGAGTAAAGGTAAACCATTTTTGGTAAATAATATATTTTTTAAAATTATTTATCAGAAGAGCAATGTTTGAAAGTAATTTGGTAGATAAACTTTGAAAATATGGTGCTCGTCTTTTCAAAAATCGCTTGTCACTTGGACATAATGTCTAGTACTAGACATGATATCTAGCATAAGATAAGCCTGTCTCCACAAGGGACAAGATACCAAAAAGACTAATTCTACGAGAAAACATTTAAACTTACTATTTTGACATTTAAGCCTCAATCTCATTTTCCTGTTGTACTAATATCTCTCTATCCGTAGCTTTCATTGTCATACTATCAAGATCATCACATTGTTACTTTCATGGTGTGCCTATATATAGTCTTTTTAAGCATTCACACCCGAGTTTGCATAAAAATGTATATTTTACCATCTAAAAATTTACTTTATTTATTATATATCATCTTACTTTCCAATACACCACATTCCAATTTCTATTCTTTCACCATTTTATTTAAATATTCTTTTTTTTATTTACTATTTACTTGAGAGGAAGAGAGTGTGAAGAGAGAAAAAATGATAAAAAGGTAAATAATTGTTTATTAGAAGATAGGGACGATAAAATAAAATATATTAATTTTACCATTTAACTACAGTAATTTGTATATATACACATTATTCATAGTTGTTAAAATTTTTTAATAATATATACCTAGAAAAAACACAATTTGAGCAAATGTATTGCTAAAATATCAATTTGGGGATTTTACACCCCAATCATAATACCTAACCAATTTTATTTTCAAATCTCACATTTGGAGAAAATGTTTTAGTGGGCCTGGGAGGAGAATTTTGAATCATGTGCTGTCACTTTCCTTTTTTATTTTCTCATATACTAACCAAACAATTAAAAAGAAAAAGACAAGTAGATTTTTTTTTTTCTCTTGCTTTTTCCCTCCGTGTAGTGGTAAACCAAAGATACCAGAAGAAACAATTTGGATATTCTATTTTAATTCTCAAGGCAGCTTTGGATATTCTTTCTGATTATCAATGCAGTGATGACTATATTTATAAGATACTATATTTATAAGATACCAACAGTTGTCCACTACTCCCAAGGTTATCCAGAAAAGTGTTTCCTGGACTTTAAAATGATTGCAACTTGTCAGAAAATAGCTCCAAAATGGGAGCGGGGGACTTTCTTTTTGGTGTCAATGATGAAAAGAAGAATTAAAAATTTAAAACACGAGGAACATGCACAGATTAAGTTTATAAAGTGGGAACAAGCACATGCCAATTAGGTTTTTGCAAGTGGTCGAAAAGAAAGGAATAACTGATCCTTCGAAGAAAGTGTTGCTTAGTGATGCATTTTTGTTTTCCATTAGTTTGCCATGTGATTACTCGATATTCCATTATTCCTCTAATATAACAATTAAGAGCGAGTCTGAGTCACATGTATGATTCTATTTGAAGGAGATCCACCAGACTACCAGATTTATTAATTATAAGTTCCTCTTGCGTAAGAAAGTTCTTGTTTTTGGCAAATAGATGATACCATTGAGTATATACATGTGTGAGAGGTTAGACTCAAAGTCATATACTTATATATTTTTTTAATTAAGTGGTGTTCTTATATATTATATTAAAACTTCAAAGTTGTCTCCAAGAAGTATATTCTAACTAACTTGGTAAATTCTACCCAAAATTTCATTGCAAATGTATTTTCTAATATTTATGCATGGTAAAATATCCTATCTGATTGTGTATTATGTGTGTGTATGTGTTTTACCATGTCAAAACACTTTGTCTTTTAATATCAATATTATTATTACCGCTCCTCTCCTTTCTCATTTATGAGTAGTTGGAACCACTGATCATTAGAAATTTAGAGATGACTAAATGCTTTCACAGTTTCACTCTACCTCACTTTAACCTATCCTGTGAGAGTTTTTTAACCTAAAAGAAGAAACGATACCATGATTTGATCTTACTAGTGCATCGTCATTCCTACTTATCACATCAAGTTGATTAAGCAAAAAAATAACAAATTAAAAAGCTAAGTTCCTATTTAATTGCGATTGAGATCTCTTTATTTAGTTGTAAAAATAGAGTGTTTGGGAGGTTGCTTAAATTTATGTAAATTTAAGATATAAATTATTTTATGCTTTAAATTCTTATTTATAAATTTCAAAATCATTTAATCTGTTTAAAAGATAAAATTTACTTTTTAGTTACAATAAATATTATAACGTCTTATAGTGTTATACAATTTTTTAAAAATAAAATATGAATTAAGAAAATCAAGTTTCAATATATTTAACAATATTGTGGGCAAACATAGATATTATACAATAAAATAAGTATAATATGTAGATCTTAATATGCATAAAAGTAATTTTAAATGAAATTGTAAAGTAGACTGTGCATTGCGTAGGACATTATCTAATTTAATGTAATTAGACCCAAAACTATAGACTTGTATTTTTTTTTATTAAGTAGAGTTCCTATACATTATATTAAAACTTCAAAGTCTTCTCAAGAAGTATATTCCAACTAACATGGTATATTCTACTCAAAATGTCATAGTAAATGTATTTTCTTATATTTATGTATGGTAAAATATCCCATTTGTCTGTTTGTATTTTTTATTTTATATATATATATATATATATATATTCTTTTGCTATTACAAAATATTTTATCTTTTAATATCAATATTATTACTACCGCTCCTCTCCTTTCTCATTTATGAGTAGTTGGAACCACTGATCATTAGAAATTTAGAGATGACTAAATGCTTTCGCAGTTTCACTCTACATCACTTTAACCTACCCTGTGAGGGTTTTTTGACCTAAAAGAAGAAATAAGACCATGATTTGATCTTACTAGTGTATTGTCATTCCTACTTATCACATCAAGTTGATTAAGCAAAAAAATAACAAATTAAAGAGCTAAGTTCCTATTTAATTGCGATTGAGATCTCTTTATTTAGTTGTGAAAATAGAGTGGTTGAGGAAGTATTTGGGAGGTTGTGTAAATTTATGTAATTTTAGGATATAAAGTATTTTATAATTTGAATTCTTATTTATAAATTTTAAAATCATTTAATCTGTTTAAAAAATAAAATTTACTTTTTAGTTACAGTCAATATTATAACGTCTTATAATGTTATACAATTTTTTTTAATAAAATATGAATTAAGAAAATCAAGTTTTAATATATTCAACAATATTGTGGGCAAACATAGATATTATACAATAAAATAAGTATAATATGTAGATCTTAATATACATAAAAATAATTTTAAATGAAATGGTAAAGTAGATTGTGCATTGTGCAGGACATTATCTAATTTAATGTAATTAGACCCAAAACTAAAGACTTGTATTTTTTTTTTTTTTTGATTAAGTAGAGTTCCTATACTTTATATTAAAACTTCAAAGTCTTCTCAAGAAGTATATTCCAACTAACATGGTATATTCTACTCAAAATGTCATCGTAAATGTATTTTCTTATATTTATGTATGGTAAAATATCCCATCTGACTGTTTGTATTTTTTAATATATATATATATATATATATATATATATTCTTTTACTATTTCAAAAGATTTTATCTTTTACTATCAATACTATTACCACCGTTGCTCTCCTTTCTCATTTATGAATGTTGGAATCACTGATCATTAGAAATTTTGAAATGACTAAATGCTTTCACTCTACCTCACTTCAACCTACCCTACCAAGGTTTTCTAACCTAAAAGAAGGAGTGAGAGATACCGATGATTCGACCTTACTCCAGTGCATTGTCATTCCTACTTATCACATCAAGTTGATTAAGCACAAAAATAACAAATTAAAAAGCTAAGTTCCTATTAATAAATCTATTATTGTCAATTATATGAAAAATATCTGTTCCTAACCCTCACTTTCACTAGAGTTAGATAGTAATAGGTGTATTGGATATTAACCCTCAGATAAATATTTGTTCTTTCCTTTTCTTTTTTCGGTTTTTCCCATAACTGGCCTGAGAATTGACATTTAATATTCAAATATATTGTAAGGTAACAAGTGAAAAGAAAAGTCAGGCTTGTTCTTGGGAAATAATAGTGTGTTAGTAAGTCATAATGAATATGATAGATTGAGACACACCAAAGTAAAGGTTAGGCAGGGTTAGGCATGAAGCTGATTTATTTTAAAAATATTATACATTTTAGTATTGTATATTATCCTTTTGTCTTACTTTATTAGCTGGTTTCCATCCCTTTGAATTATCTCTAAAATTAATGTACGTCCTGTAGGGAATCCTACCAACCTTCTAAAACCCTTTTTATAAGCTTTGATTTTATGATTTAAAATGGCCGTACAAAAAATTTATACATTTTTACATGTTCACCACTCTTTGATGCTAGCATTTTTGTAAGCTTCCATTTGTTTACATTGTATTTGAAATGTGCTTTTCAGTATATAGATTGAAAAAGACGTCATATGAATGAAATCAAAATTAGAAGATCAATAATCAATTATTGCAATCCAAGCCAATGGACCTAATTTCTACCTAATTTGATCATAATAAGAAGTTAACTCGAATTAAGCACAAGTTAGACTCAAGTTGAAGTTAGAGCTAGAAAAGGCAATAGGAAGATAACAGGTGCTTAGGGACTTTGACAAATTGGGGGTGACACAGTTATGGAGGTTGTAATTAAGTCTAGACTATCTAGAGTTTGGAGTGAAGACCAGTTTTGTCATCCCTTATGTTTTTTGAACTTATCTCTTTTTAAAAATTACTTGGTTTTGTTCGCTCAGAATAGCTGAATAGGTTAAAGGTAGGTATTGAAAATTATATATATATATATATATATATATATATATATAGAGAGAGAGAGAGAGCGAGAGAGAGAGAGAGAGAGAGAGCAAGGTTAGGAGTTATTTTTCTTACATGCTTAAGGATGGAGATGGAGAAATTACCTGTCTGTCTCAGCCACATTTGCTAGTCCTACTCCTACACATAATATATATATATATATATATATATATATATTTCTGTTTTTGAGAAGAAGACTGTAGTATTATTAAAAAAGAACAGCCGCATTGGCTAAAATTACGTTATGGAAGTGTGAAGGAATATCCTTCATCCACACTAAAGCCTTGCTAACATGTCTAGCAATACTATGAACAACAAAATTATACCTGCCATCTAATATAGAGAAACTCCACAGCAACAAAAATTTTTGCCAAGGACTTCACCTCTTCTACGAAGTGGCCATAGGCAGCAAGAGAGGGATTTTCGCTGCTGTTCAACATGTTGATAATTACCCCTACACATATACAGCTTAGTGCATGTTTGACTCCAAATTAAAAAGCCAGCTAATTTTACTATTCAGCTTATTTTTGGTACTATTTATGAGTCCCACCACACTTTTTGGTACTATTCATGGGTCCCACAACACTTTTTGGTACGATTCATGAGTCCATTGTATTATTTTAGCTAATCTTTACCTTTATATACAGACTTTCAGCAAAAAATTTTTAATTTCAGCAAAATAAGCGGATCCTAAACAGACCCTTATTTAGTCTAAACTGAAATTTTCTTATTGGAAGTACTGTAGATAAAGATAAAAATTAACTGAAATAGTACAGTGAGACCTATGAATAGTACAAAAAATAAGCCAAATAGTAGCAAAAATAAATTAAGGGTTTATTTTGGATCCACTATTTTGCTAAAACTGAAAACATTTTATTGAAAGTACTGTAGATAATACAGTGAAACCCATAAATGATATCAAAAAGTGAAGTGGGATCCATGAATAGTAGTAAAAATAAGTTGAATAGTAAAATAAGATGGCAAAACTAATCATACCAAACCGACTCTAAATTGTAAAAAAAGTTGACTTTTTAAACTAATGTTAAACGTAGCCTTAGTTGACAAAATTATTCATTTTAGCTTATATATCCAAGTTACAATCATACCCTTTTATTCTCCTTGAAAATTATTTAGGTAATCAATTAGAGCACTCAGAGTAAAGCATCTAAAAAATTTAACTTTTAGCAGCTCAAAACACTACTTTATCTATTTTAACAACTCACTTTATAATACACCCTACAACAAAAGTTTTATATTAACATTCAATATATTAAAATAATATAAACAATACGATAAAATAATATATTTAACACAATAACCAACAACCACAACCATCAATACTTAAAAAAAAAATTTTAACACTCTAAATTAAAATATTATTTTTTGTTTTAAGTTTTGAGCTACAATGGGCTGCTATCTATAACAACCCATTGTAGCTCAAAGTTAAATTTTTTTAACTTTAGCTGCTTTGCTGCAGCCACAGTTTTGGAGAGTTGGTTGCTAAATTGACTTTTTTGTCAATTTAATCCTCAGGTGATGCTCATACAAGGCTATCTTTTTGAATCCTTCATTGTATCCCAACCACATCAATATAAATGGGATGTGATACAAGAATATTTTTTGTCTTTTATTTGACATTAATAGATTTTAGATATTAAGCTAATTAAAATTCACATGTAAAAGAATTCATTTTGATTTTTTTAATATATTTTTTATATGTGCATTTTAATTGAAATAATGAAGTACATTAAGCATAAACAATAAAATTAAAGGTAATCTTTCCCCTTTTTAATTTTTGCCTTTTTATTAAACAAACCTAAAGTATCCGGTTAAAGAAGAAGAAAAAGAAATATAATATATATGAATTGGGTTCAAATTACACCAGGTGTAACTCTAAGTAACGTTACACCACTCAATATTTTTTAATTGGATGCGAATATTGACAAATCTACCGTTAGATTACATTATCTTTGTATATTTTTCGTGCTTGTAAAATTTCAAGGTAATCAAATATTAATAGCCATATCATCAATCAATTGTTAAAGTTCAAATTTTTGTAGTTTAAAATAATGCACAAAAAATGAGTTTATAGTTCAAATGGTAAATAGCATCCGATTGATATGAAAATTTGCATGCATGTTAAGAACATATAAAACATGTAATTCAATGGTTGAATTTTTAAAATATTAATTCAATAACAAGTTATTAGCTGGTGTAACATTACTTAGAATTATACTAGGTGTAATTTAAACCCAACCCAATATATATACAAAAAAACTTTACCCTTTTTTATCCATTTCGTCCATTTGATATTTCAAATTTTATTTAATAAATTTAATAGTGTATAGACTATTGGCTATGTCCAAAAATCTACTTTGGAGTATGAAATAAATGAAACGGACAATATTTGCAATGAAGAGGATTCTTAAAGGAAGGGCACTTCTTTTAAGATATAATATTTGGCCAATAAGGTTGATGGTGATTGGTCAAATAATTAAAAGCAAGGTTAATTAAATAATTAGCTTCAAGAGAATAAGTAATCAAATATTAAAAAAATAAGTGTGTTTTAATTAATTCAACTGATAAAATTTTTAATGGTTGAATAAGAGATCTAAGATTCAATTCTTGCCTACACCAAAAATTGATTGATGTTTTGGTCTGATGAGAAAGAGTTATAATTAAGAGCAGACGTTATAGGCTAAAACTCTTATAAAAAATATTATAAAAAATTAATATGAAAAAGTTTTTTTTTTTTGAATAAAGGCATCACCCTTTTCTTTTTCTTTTTTCTTTTTTTCTCTTTTTTTTTTTTTTTTTTTTTTTTTTTCCTTCTGCTTTTTTGAGTAAGGACAACCTTCCTTCTAGCTCCATTTACTGACTTAGTACTATCTATCCTCCTGATTAAATAAAGGGAACCTGCTTGTGTTGTCATTTTGATGAGGGGGGCATGGAGGAGTATAATTTACAGCATACATTTTAGGTAATTCAAATGTAGGAAAGATTTGAGGTAGGTCTCACTTTTTTTTTTTTTTTTTTGAGAAGATTAGGTCTCACTTTTAAATTCACCACATTATAATAAACCTATTTGTGGGCAGAATATTTTTTTTTAAGTAATTCTTTTATTTTTTTTAAGACATTTAAATTTCAAGAATAGAGACTAATTCTGTCGTTTTATTAAATTTAAAAAAGAATAGGCTACAATATGATCTTTACCTGGATAAGATTTCATAGTTTTTTCTTATTAAAAAAAAAATTTCATAGTTTCATTTTATGCTACACAAATTATAGTATGTCATACATCTTTTCTTTTTTTAATAAAATAATTAAAATAGAAAAAATAAATAAAATCAAAACACCACTGATATGTCGTGGAACATAAAGCCTTATCTTTCCCTGCTCTGCTTACCTTATTATCTTTCAATTCCAGGGTTTTTTTTTTTCTTCTAGGTTTTGGATAATACACTTCTTATTATCAAGAGGAATAAGCTATACATGACAACAAGAATTTACTATATTAACATTTTTTTTTTCCTTTTCTAGTCAAATTTGCAACCGAAGAAATACCCATGTTCACTCATCCCTCAATTCCTTGAAAACAAATTACTTCTTGTCATTATTGGCTCTTTGCAAGAGGATTACAAGATAATGATAAATTTCTCATAACTAAAATGGAGATTTAATCAATGAGACTATGAGAGCATATAAATCACAGCAAAAATATTAGGTAATTCAAAAGTAGGATATATTTGAGGTAGGTCTCACTTTCAAATTCACCACATTATAATAGACATATATGGGCTGAATTGTTTTATAAGTAATTGTTTTATTTTTTAAGACAACTTTTTATTTTTTACTTTTGAGACAACAACTTAAATATCAAGAATAGTTTACTTCTGTGATTTTGTCTTCTGTTTCATTTTATGCAACAGTAATTAGTAATTACCGTCTGTCACATATTTTAATTTTCTTAATAAAATAATTAAAATTTAAAATTGAAAAAAAAGTCAAACACATGATGTGTTGGGGTGGGACACGAAGACCAAGGATAAAGGATTTTTATCTCATTAATTACCTGCTTACCTAATTATCTTTCACTTTTAAGTGTTTTTCCTTTCGGGGCTTTGGATAATACACTTCTTCTTTTTAAGAGAGATAAGCATTGACACAAGAATTTACTATATTAATATTTTTTTTCTTATCTAGTCAAACTTGCAACTGAAGAGAGACCGGGTTCATTCTTCCCTCAATTCCTTGTCATTATTGGCTTTTTGCAATTTATAAAGCTCAATACATTTTTCCCCCCTCAATTTCCTCAAAACACAAAGAGGATTACAAGATAGTGATAAAATTTCTCATAACTAAGGGAGATTTTATCAATGACAGCGTATAAAACTAATGGTGGCTTTATTATATAATAAGCAAGTGAAATTACAATAATTACAATAGTTTTTATTGAAATCTTACAATTTTTTTTTTTTTTTTTGAGAAGATGAAATCTTACAAACTGTACATATCATTATCAACTTTCAAAATACAATAAAATAAAATAAAATAAAATCACAAACTTGTATATATTTTTGACGTAGATCAACCATGTTTATGCATCAAGTTGTAAATTAACCTGGTAAAATTCACAATAATTAACTTTACAATTTTTCTAAACTAAACAATTAGTAACTTATTATAAAAGGCCATTCATATATATATATATATATATATATTTTGCACAAAATTCTGCACTTCTCCACAATATTCCAAAAGCCTCCAGACTCTAATAATAGCATACAACCAAGTCTAGAACTCAATATATTTTTCTCATTTCTGACGTGGCAAACCCTATATATACTCCCTCACCTCATGCTCAGGTTTCTTTCAGGAGCACTTTCTTCACACACCTACCATTTTTTTTTTCTTCTCTCTCTCTCACCCTCTCTCTCCTTTCTTCCTTGCTTACAAGAAGATGCGTATTCTTCTTGAAGGGAAGGCTTTTGGAGAAAATATTCAGGGCATGGACGGCCTCGAGGAGAAACTTTCTGAGTTTTTTGGCGAAGATGGTAACGACTCAAACCCCACTTTGGAAGACCAACATGATGGATATGAATTCGATGGCAATGACTCCCATGATGACCCAGTTGAGAGAAACTTGTACTGGGAAACACAAGAGGTTTTGCTCCAGGTACATATCATTAAATTAATACAATCTTTCATATTACATATATATATTCTTCTCTTTCACAAAAGCATAAGAGAAAAGTTGGAGTTTCAATTTATTGTTTCTTTTTGGTGTTTCATAATATTTTGATATAATGAAAAAGTAAAATTTAAAAAAAAAAATGGTGATTTTCTCTTCTTTCTGAAATTATGTTCTTGTGTTTGTGCAGCATAGCCTAACTAGAATGAAAAATAGGACAAAAAAATGATATTTTTCTGCTTATTGTCCTCGATCTTTTATATTTAAGCACAAACGCAGAGTTGAGTTATTTCCATTTTAAAAAAACGAAATTGAAACTTTAGATTGGCGCAAACAAAATAGGAAGTAATTGAAAGTTGAGATGTTTATGCGGTAATTAATACATGGCTGCAGCTTGCTGATTCAAGGCTCCAGCGCCGACATTAATTAATTGAAAGAAAACCAAAAAACAAGAAAAGTGTGTATGATACTATGATTTTTTTTTTTCTTTTTTGAGGAACACGTATATAAGGGAAAGAGATGAGAATACGCTTACACGCCATGTTAATATTGATAATTCCTGTTTGATTAATTATAAGTAATATTTAGGTTATATTTTTTGTTTTTCTACGTGAAAGTAACAGTTGGAATAGTTATTTTTGTTATTTGAGAATTAAGGTAGTGAAAATAAAAGATCAGGTTCAAGCGTCTGGATAACACTCATTTGTTTGTGGTTAATTCGGCACGACATAGAGATATTATTGTTTGTGACAATAATTAGCTAGGTTCATAACAGGTGTCTTATTGCATTGCCACATCTTTTTTGTCTTTTTTCTTTTTTAAATCACCATCATTGTTGTCCCTAAAAAAAAATCACCATCATTATTAAATCCAAATATATTTATGTTAAAAATGTCTGGAAAATTTAGCTTTAGAGCATCAATTATTTTCAGCCACATAACTAGATTATTATTTTTATCAGTAAACAAATTGATTAAACAGAAGAAAAAAAAAAGAATCAATAAAAAAATTAATAGAAAAAAAAGGAGGTGATTATAATTTGTTTATTTTTAATGGAACAAATGGGTTGTCAAGTTTCTATCAAATTCCTTAGGCAAAAAATGATTGTGTTTTTATGTTATATTTTTCAGGAGATTTTGGAGAACTATAGTTTAACAGCATCTAGGTTGAGACAAGAGCTTAGCCGAATCATAGAGCTTGCCAAAGAGTCAGACTATTGCAAGTGTTCAAAGCCAAGCTCCGATGGTTGCATCCACTGCCTTAGACGTAGAGTTGTCACTTTGCTTTGTGAAAAAGGGTTCAGGGCCTCTCTCTGCACCTCAAGATGGAGACACACCAAAAAGTTTCCAGGAGGTAAAACCTCTATTTTCTCTTAAAATATGAATCATCCATGGTTTAATTTATGCTCAATTTGCAGAATTTTACTTGATATTTTAGTAGAAACATCATGCTAGACATTTGTTTCCTTTGCCTTAATGTATGTGCTTTAAAATTATGACCAAAACTCAAAACAGTGCTTTCTTGGTGCTTTTGTTATCTTGGAATATAGGTTCACATGAGTATATAGAAGTGATAGCAAGCACAGCCTCTCGAAAGAAGCAAATATCATTCCTGATTGAGTTGGAGTTCCGTGACCAATTCAAGATTGCAAAAGCATGTGATGAGTACCACAAACTTACAAGCCAGTTACCAGAATATTACATAGGGAAACCTGACTACCTCAACGCCATTGTTCGAGTTGTGTGCGATGCAGCCAAGAAGTCGATGAAGGAAAAGAAAATCCATATGGGTCCTTGGAGAAAGAAAAGCTTCATGCAAATGAAATGGTCAGGTTCAAGTGAGAGGTCGTCTAGTCCTGATGATGAATCCATAAACAAACTTTCAACCTTGTCGTTTAGGCAAGCCAGTGAATCACGCTTACACGTTAATGCTTCTCCTGCGGTGGTAGTCACCTAAGGTTTTTGCAGGAATTCGACACGTTATTGCTTTCCACAATTTTGATACTCTATTTAGGCTGGTACCATATATATGTTAGTAGTATTATTGTCTGTGCCATATATTGGTTAATGAGTTTTTTTTTTTTTTTTGATGAATTGGTGAATGAGTTTTGTTACAAAATTTACTGCGGCTGATAAGACTGTAGTAGCTAGGCAGACCCCAGTGCAAATCTGATCCTCTTTTGAAGCACTAATATTGTAACTTGTGGGTCATTTGAGTATCAATTCTAGGGTCATAGCTCATAATACAAGAGCTTGCAGTGTGTTAGTATATGTACAATGTGCCTACCGAAAAGGCAATTAATTCCTATCTTATATATATATATGGATGTGTTTGGATATTGCTTATTTGTTGAAAACTGAAAATTTATTGCTAAAAATACTGTAGCAAGATATTTTTTAAACAACTAATTCCAAACACTATTCACATGTTTTGTGCAACTAGCCAAATGCAAACGCTGAAGAGCAATACGCAAACGCACACATAATTCCGAGCTTTCCCAATATTATGTGATTATATATTTAGATTTGAGGTGACACTGTATCATTAATTTATGTTTCAAATTGAGGTCTTGGTTTTGAAACAAAAAAGGAATACCTTGGGACTGCGCTTAAGAGATTTTTCTTTGTAATTAACTGATGAGGGTGGGCTAAAAATAACACACCAAAAAGAACGATCAATTGGTAGAAGAGCTCTAAACTGATTAAACACCCTCATTAGTAAAAGAATTTATTTCACAAATAATTGGTGGCAAGATTAGAGAAAGTAACTTGTCTATTTATTATACTAAGTCATGCATTCATGTAATGGTACGGTGAATAAATACCATATGATATAGTTTTATACTTTTTGCAAAAATTGATCCTACCAACTTTTTATGTGGTATTCAGGGTGGGTTTGGTTCAACTTTTTAAAACTAAGCTTTTTGAAAAAGTGGGGAAAAAGTGAGGTTTTTAAAAAGTGTAGAATGAAAAAGTGTTTTTTGAAAAAACTGAGTGTTTGGTAAAAACTGTTAAAAAGTGACTTTTTAAAAAGCTAAGTATTTGACTAGTACTTATAAAAGTGGCGGTTTAAGTGGTAAATTACCAAAAAGAACAATATTGTACATATAAAGTATTGTGAAAATACTTTCTAAAAAATTATTCTAAAAAATACTTTCAAAGTTTCTAAAAAAATTATTTTTTTCTCACCAATATTTACTAATAATAACCTACCACTTAAAATTTATTGTGAAAGTATTGTGAAAATATTGTCACAGCATTTCTCAATTTTAAGTTCACATTCTTTATTTTATTTTTCCTTTATTTCTTTACTTTTTTTTTTTCATCCATATGTCCTTTTTTTTTTTCCCTTTTTTTTCTCCTTCACACACGTAGCCTTTTTTTCTCCCTCTTTTATTCCCCTCCGCACACGTACCCTTCTTTTTTCTTTTTTGTCCTCCTTTCCCCATTTTCCCTACCACTTCCTCCAGAACATTCATTCCACAGAGTTTTTTGTTTTTGTTTTTTTTTTTTTCTCTTGATCCCTTTTCTCTTACCACTTCATCTACAAGTTCTACTGTGCTTGATCTTTGATGCGTGATTCTACTGTGCTTGATCTTCCTCCAGAACGTTCCAGTTTCATTCCATAGAGCTCTTTTTTTTTTTTTTTTTTTTTTTTTCATCCTTTCTCTCTTTTCTCTTACCACTTTGTCTGCAAGTTCTACTGTGCTTGATCTTTGCTACAAGTTCTACTGTGCTAGATCTTCCCCACTACCAACGACATGCCGTAGAAATGGGCTAGATTGGTTTTTCGAAGGGCAAAGTAGAGAGATGAGATGAGAGGAATGAGGAACAGGCGTGAGAACTGAGGACATAAGCATGATTTATTGAAGGGTAATTTGGTTATTGCCCAAGATCGTCTAACGGATATACAACAACATGCACGAGCTTTTTCCAAAATGCACCTCAGAGCTCCTTTAACGCACTGCGCGTTCTCTTCACAAACCCAAAATGCAACTATTTCCAAAAAGTTGCTTTTTATAACTAACCAAACGGGCTTTTGTATTTGCTTTTTTCAAAACGGGCTTTTTGGGTTGAAAAAGTTGAAACAAACAGGCACTCACTCATTAAGTTCTTACAAAAGAGACTTTCTTGCGTGATTGAAGGTTGTTACCTACCCTTTAGAATGTATTCCAATATCAAAGGGAAAAAATGCCTTAAACATTGGTTTCATCCATATATAAGAAGACAAATCATCCATTGGAGTGACACGTTCAATAGAGTTGCCGTAATGTAAAAAAATGCAGTGGTCCTAACTTGAAGATGAAAGCTAGCTACTAACCCCTTCTTCCTTTAGAAAAAAAGAAAAAAAGAAGAAAAAAAAGCTACCTACTAATAATTCAAATTGAAAAAAAAAATGTTAAACATGATATCACAATCTATCATGTAATCTTTTTATAAAAAAAAAAAAAAATGAACTAAGAATTGGTTTGTTAAGGTGCATAGAACTTTATTTTCATATGAATACTTTGCCTAAAAATGTTAGTCTCTTTTGTAACTATGGTGACCTTGAGAGATCGGTCATCATTTTATATTGTGAATGACAGATTTGATTGTAAATTAGAAATTGAGGCTCTTCAACACTGTCCCTCTCCTACATTGGAATTCCTCAATCCTTTTATTAAGTTACAGTTTTTTTTTTTTTTTTTTTTTTTTATAAGAATACTAAGTATTTTAACACACCCACACACAAAGAGAGAGAGAAGAAGGTTTTAAAGAAATTAACAGTAGTGTATATCCAAAAGAATAGACTATGGTCAATATTAAAAAAAATACCTAATATAAGGTTATTCGACATATAAGAATATTAAGTTTATTTAGTTAAAACTGAAAATGTTTTGTTGAAAGTGTAGAAAAAAAAAAGTTAAAAACTAATTGAATAGTACAATAAGATTCATAAATAGTACAAAAAAGAAGCTAAAAACTCAAATAAGCCAAAACTTGTATCACATCCCAAACAAGCTCTAACTTATGAAAGATAAATATATATACATACACAACTATGACAAAGATAGACATATATTAAAAATGCCAACACAAATATAAGTAGAAATAATTAATACGACAAAAATATAATTAAAAAATAAAAAAAAATCTAATAATTTATATAAATTAAGAGATACATTTTAGAAAAAATAATTATTAATGAATCATCAAAGATATTGCACTTGTTAATATTTTTCTTTAATATAGAAAATTTCTTTTTCCAAAAAACCAAAATGTCAAACTAATTATATATTTTAAATTTAAAAATTATATAAATAAATTATTTGAAGTACTACTTGAGAAAATTTGAACATTTTTAAGAATCCATCTAAACGAGTTCTAAAGAACTCATTGGATTTGACTTGATAATATGCTTAATTACATGGTCTAGTTAAAAACTCGGGCCAATCCAAGTACCAAGTTATCAATCCAATCGTTTTGGTCGGTCTAGATTTAATAACTATAATCCCAAAGTAGCTCAATAGTTAACCTCAAGATCAATGATATTAAATTTGAAAAAGCATTAATGATTGGCTAACTAGAAGGGTGATGCGAATTTGTCCAATTTGATTAACATGCATATTTGCATGATTGTCATGACCGAGGACTCACACTGGGCCATGGGTGAGTTGGGTTTCAGGATTGAAAGTAGGCCTATTGGGATGCCACCGCCTTATGGATATTTGCCCTTAATTTACATGTAGCAAAATATTGCTGTTTCAAAATTATGTAGGAAAATGTCTTTATTTTAAAATTTGATTTCGATATAATCGAGTTTTATGAAGAACTCGATATTATTAAAATCGAGTTTCATGTGCTTTGTGCCACAGTGGAACTTACTGATGTGGTTGGTAGAGAAAAAATGCCACATAGAACTTGATTTTAGTAAAATCGATTTTTTATAAATATTTTAAAAATTTAACTCGAATTCTGTGGAATCGAGTTCTAAGAAAGGTTTACCTGCATCAATCACTTGGGTGTCACATCCATTAAATGCAATAGCATGTACATCTATTAGTTGCTTTGGTTTTCGGTTTTGGCTTAGATACTTGCTTAGTTTAGTTGAAAACCACGACCACATAAATAAAGCCTAGTCTGAAGAGTAGAGATGGGCAGATAGCTTAAAAACAGGAATAATTTGCCAAATATTTTAAAAATGAAGGGTAAAGTCCCATTTCTCCTCCTCCCCCCCCCCCAACACAAAATTTTAACCCTAGTTTTTCTTTTCTAGGTTAATTAACAAACATTACGTTGTAATGCATATCTCTTTTCATCACTATTTTCTAGCTTAATATTCAATAGCTTTTTTTTGTTTTTTTTTTCAGATAAGCATGACAACATTACAATATGTTGTAATATTGATATGCATGTGACAATATTACAAGAAGTTGTAATAATGTCATACGCATAGCTAAAAATTTATTACCGACCACATAAAACAAATGCAGGATGATACATTAAACAGAACAATTTCTTCTGTGGATATTGCCACCAAAGAAAACTTGGATAATCTTGTGAAAGTTGGAGAGGAATTATTAGATAAACCAGTCTCGAGGGAGAATTTGGATATTGGAATTCTTGAGCCTACTAATCAAGGTACAAATATAGAGGCTCTCAGCAGGTGTGTCACTATTCTTGTAGTATTTGAATCTTCAGAAACTTAGCATCATATCATATATGCTGATTTTGCATGTTTCTATTTATCTATACAGTGCAGCTAAAGTTTTATCTGTGCATAAAAGGCTTGCTGAAGCAGGATCACAACACGGAAAATAAAGAATGGCTACCTCCAAATGACATAATTTTCAGAAAAAGAAGTTTCTATGGCTATTAATATCAATAAAGTTGAAATGCTAATTATTTATGTTGTTATTAGCATGCAAGTGTCTCACATTGGATTTAAAATTTACTTATATGGAAAAGAAAGTTATTGCTATCTCTATGATATTGATGCTTATGTCAATGGTATGAGCCAAATTGATCGAAGGATAAGTTCGATATGTGATCGACGCCATAATGACACGGCTATTCTGAGGCAATATTTAAAGGGCAACTAATGGTTTTGCTCAAATGGTCGTGGCCTTCAAAGTTTGATTTAGAGAAGAGTGCTGGGTTTCACAGTATTCTTGTGATGCTCAGGCTTCAAATTGGTCTCAAGTTTGGTATAATCAGATTCTAGCCTATCACAAGCGCAAATTTGAGCATGTTTTCGATACTTCCCCTCAGCTCTGTGGAATATCTACCACTAGTTTAAACTTTTAAAGCCACCTACTAATACCACTCTAGTCACCCCTTATTATTATTATTAGTATTATTAGTATCTTTTCCCACTAAAGAAAGCTACTACTAATAGTTTAATAATTAAAATCAAGGAAGTCAATACCGTACCGGAAGCTGTACCGGTTTGATCAGCGGTACGATATATTTCGGATACCGGTCAATACCGGTGTACCGTTTCGGGTTTACCGCTATTTTATTTTTTTTTATATATATATAACCAAAATTCATATAATTTATTAAAAAGTTTAAATTTATAAATATTTATCTCATTTAATATATTAATCTCTAGTTAAAATTTCAAATAGGTAATATTAATAAAAATAAGGAATTGATGTTCCTACTTCTTTAATAATAATAATAATAATAATAATAATAATAATAATATCACTTACTGACAGTACAAAAACTCATTTTTTACCTAAAATGCTATTTGAAACTTCTTTGCATTAGAAGAAAAAGAACAAAAAAAAAAAAAAAAAGTCAAAATTTTAAAACAATTCAGGTGGGTGTGTCGGAGGGCACACAACCTCAAGTTTATTAAAAATGCTGTTTGAAACTTCTTTAAGTTCTTTGCATTGAAAGAAAAAAAAAAAAAAAAATGGTCAAATTTTATAGCAATTCACGTGAGTGTGTCAGAAGGCACACTGCCACAAGTTAGAAAATAAAAGCACCCCTTTAGCTTTCTTTTACCCTTAAAAGTCACAACAAAGGAAACTAGCTTTAGAAAAAAAAACATAAAACTGGAAACTGAGAGGGGTAAATGGACGGAGGGATACGCGTGAAGAAGAAGAAGAAGAAGAAGAAGAAGAAGAAGAAGAAGAAGAAGAAGAAACAGCCCTGACGATGGTGGTTTAATGGTTTACATGGTATTTTTTTTACTCTTAATCACAAAATTTTCATTTTTCTTGTTTTTCTTTTACCGTCCGGTATTCTTTTTCCGGCCGGTATCCGATTTTTTTCCCGGTTTTTCCGGTACAACCCGGTAAGCTCCGGTACAAAAGGCGGTACGAAATAGCCATGTTTCTGTACCGGCCAAGTTGCCGGTACGAAAAATTCCGGCTGTACCGGCCGGAACGGTACGGTATTGTCTCCACTGATTAAAATGGAAAAAGAAATGTTAAACATAATGTTACAATCTATCATGTAAATTTAAAAAAAGAAAGAAGTAACTAGTTGATTAGTCTGTTTAAGTGCATGTGACTTATCTTGCCATTCCTCTAAAGTGAAATTGCCATATAAATACTGTCCTAAGATGTGTCTATTTTGTAACTTGGGTGGCCTTGAAAAATCCATCATCAACTCATATTAAGTGACATATTTCATTCTAAATCAAAAATTGAGCCTATTAAGCTATCTCCCACTTTGCCATCTGAATACCTCAACTACGTTTTTTCCTTAAATTTCTTTGTAGCTAAGCTTTTTTAGGTTGCTAGGATTTTTGTTTTGTAGGTAGATTTGGTGATACTTGGGCTCATTAGGCCTCTCATTATAATTGGGATGAACCCTTAAGTATCTCTTCTCTTCTATATCCAACCATTCATTTTTCAAGACCTTTTAAATAATTCTAGCTTAATGTCCTCATTTTTTTTTTTTTAAACTAAGTACTTAATTAGAAGTATAGGAATGAATGAAGTTCATTAAACACGCATCTCAATTCTATCTAATCTCTTGTACTCTAACTATAATTATTAAAATTTCATCTAATGGATAACTGTTAAACCATATATTCAATTAAATTTAAATAAAAATAAAAATAGAAATAAAAATATTTTACAAAAAATATAAGAAGTTAAAAATTGATCTAAAAATACTATTACAAATATATATACACAAAAATCTTCTAATTTTTTTTTTTTTTTATATAAAAACAGCTAAGTACTTAATTAGAACTTAGAAGTATAGGAATGAATGAAGTTCTTTAAACTTTCTAAGATCTTGTACTCCTAACTATAATTATTAAAATTTTAAATAGTGGATAACTAGTTCAACTAATGGATAATAGGTAAAACCGTAGATTCAATTAAATTCAAATAAAAAATAAAAATATTTACATAAAATATAAGAAGGTAAAAATTGATAGATAATTTTTAAAAATACAATTACAAATATTATATATACACATACAAATCTTTTTTTTTTTAAACTACCTACTTAATTAAAAGTATAGGAATGAAAGATATAAGAATAGGAATGAGAAGTATAGGTATAGGAATGAGAATTACAAATATTATATATATAGACACACATAAATCTTCTATTTTTTATTTTAAAAACTAACTAATTTTTTTTTTTATACAAGATAGAATATCTACTCTAACCTAATCTAAGTATATATGTGTGTAAAACTCTCTCCTGGAGATTTGAACTCTGGCTTTTGCTCCCCACACTCCACAAACATTTATACTTGTAGATTGACCACCGCACTAAAGGAGAGTGGTGGTTACTAACTTGCTAGAATTTTGTGTGTGAACGTGTAGATGTTAGGGTTCTGTGTGTGTGAACGTGTTTTGTTGTAACTGTATTGTAGGACAACTAAGCCACAAGAAGTCAGAGAGAGAGAAGAGAGGAAGATTCAAGAAGGAGAATAGGACAAATTGTTATTTATGTTCTTATGCCTCCTGTGTGTTTCCAATTACACCTTTATACAATCTTGTAACCAACTTCCCAAACTGACGCTCCCAACCCGTGCTTAGTGATTACACAGTGGGCCCAGTTCCAACTCACTCTAATACAACCATAGCTACACAGTCCTCACATGAATGACTAATGAACTAAACAATTCAATGAATTAACTAATACTCACAATCCTAACAATTTCTCCTCCCTTAGAGCACCTTGCCCACAAGGTGTGGAAATTTCTACTGGAGATAAAATAAATTCTCCCAAGTAGCATCCTCCTTGCTTTCACCTTGCCACTGAACCAATACTTGAGTAATGACTCGGTTCCTCAACTAATGTGATCTCTTATCCAAAATAGACACAGATTCAGGGGAAAGAACCAATTCAGTAGACACAGCTGGTAGTGTAGACCTAGGCTGCACATGTTGGCCCACTTTGGCTTTGAGATTGGATACATGGAAAACAGGGTGAATGAGAGAATTAGCTGGCAAATCTAACTTGTAAGAAACTTGCCCAATCTTCTGCAAAATCTGAAATGGGCCATAGAACCGAGGAGCTAACTTCCCTAGCTTCTGATGGTGCACAGAGGCTTGTTTGTAAGGTTGCAATCTGAGGTAAACCCAATCTCCCACAGTAAACGACTGGTCCACCCTCTTTTTATCAGCATACCATTTCATCCTTTCTTGGGCAGCAGTGAGGTTGTGTTTGAGCGAGGATAAGAGCTGCTGCCTATCCTTCAATAACAAGTCCACATCCCCTACTTGAGTAGTGCCAGGCACATAATCCATAACTCTGGGTGAAGGATATCCATATAGAGCCTCAAATGGAGTTAGTTTAATGGATGTATGGAAGTTGGTGTTAAACCAAAACTCAGCCAATGGAAGCCACTCCACCCAACATTGAGGCTTGTCAGCTGCAAAAGCCCTTAAGTAGTGTTCCAAACTTTTATTTACAACCTCAGTTTGGCCATCAGATTGAGGATGGTAGGCAGAAGACATAGCTAATGTAACCCCTTGCAATCTCAACAATTCTGACCAAAATTTAAAGGTAAAAATAGGATCCCTATCACTAACAATGGATGAAGGCATGCCATGCAATTTGAAAACATAATGCATATAAAGATTGGCTACCTTAGCAGCAGTGTAAGGGTGAGAAAGAGGGATAAAATGAGCATACTTAGTTAACCTGTCCACCACCACAAACACCACAGTCTTCATTTGTGACCTAGGCAGCCTTTCCACAAATTCCATACTTACATCTGTCCAAGGTCTTTCTGGGATGGATAAAGGCTGTAGCAACCCAGTAGGATAACAAGTCTCATTCTTAAGTTTTTGACACATATCACACTCCCTAATGTATTGCTTCAAGTCCCTGCTCATACCAGCCCAATAGAAATCCTTCTTAAGCCTATGATAGGTCTTCAAATAGCCTGAATGACCCCCCAAAGGCCCATCATGCACTTGCTGCAACACCTTGGTTTTTAGATCACCATTGGATTGACCCAAATACAATCTGCCTTTAAAAAACTGCAAGTCATTACAAGGGGTAAATCCCATTGGAGCAACTTGACCAGATTGAATAGCTTGAACAATATTCTGGACAGTAGGATCAAATGCATAACTACACTTAAGATCAATAAGCCAGGTTGGAGTAGGAAAAGAAATCATGCACAAGGTACCCACAACAGAAGCAAAAGGTTCTATGGAAGCTCTAAGTAGATTTTCATCCTTTCTAGATAGAGCATCAGCCACCACATTCTCCTTACCATGCTTGTACTCCACAATAAACACATAACCAAGTAGTTTAGTAATCCATTTCTGCTGTGCAGGAGTACCCACTCTCTGTTCAAGCAAGTATTTCAAACTTTGATGATCAGTTTTTATCACAAATGACCTTCCAAGTAGATAAGACCTCCACTTCTTAACAGCAACCACCAAAGCCAACAACTCCTTTTCATAAGTAGAGAGAGCAAGATTCTTACCCTTCAATGCTTGACTATGGAAAGCAATAGGTCTTTGAGATTGCATTAAAACAGCCCCTAACCCCAAACCTGAAGCATCACACTCCATAGTGAAAGTTTTAGTAAAATCTAGTAAAGCCAACACAGGTGGGTTGGACATAGCATCCTTAAGCAGCTGAAATGCTTGAGAAGCTGCTGGAGTCCAAGAAAAAGAATCTTTTTTTAGCAAAGCAGTCAAAGGAGCAGCCATTTGACCATACCCTTTCACAAACTTCCTATAATACCCTGTGAGACCCAAGAATCCTCTCAATGCTTTAACATCCTTAGGGATAGGCCATTGCTGCATGGCAGCAGTCTTCCTAGGGTCTGTCTTCACTCCTTCCCCTGAAATAAGATACCCTAAGTACTCCACCTCTTTACAAGCAAACACACACTTAACTTTTTGGCGTACAGTTGGTGTTTAACTAAAACCTCCAACACCAATCTAAGATGACAAACATGATCCTCTAAGGTTTTACTATACACAAGGATGTCATCAAAGAAATCAAGAACAAATTTCCTCAAGAATGGCCTAAAAACAGTATTCATCAAAGATTGGAAGGTGGAAGGAGCATTGGTTAAGCCAAAAGGCATCACCAAAAACTCATAATGACCTTCATGTGTACGAAATGCAGTTTTAAGTATATCTTGCTCCTTCATCCTAATTTGGTGATATCCAAACCTCAAGTCCAATTTGGAAAATACACAAGCTCCAAACAATACATCAATTACAGGAATAGGGTATTTGTCCTTAATGGTTTCTTGATTTAAAGCCCTATAATCTATACACATCCTCCATGAACCATCAGCTTTCCTCACCAAAAGAACAGGAGAAGCAAAAGGACTACAACTGTCTCGAATGAAACCAACAGATAATAACTCCTTCACTATTTTTTCAATTTCATTTTTTTGATAGTATGGATACCTGTAAGGTCTCTGACTGATTGCCTAAGCTCCTTCCTTCAAGGTAATTTGATGCTCATGACCTCTCAAGGGGGGCAGATCCACAGGGGTCGCAAAAACAGACTCAAATTCAACTAAAAGATCAGAAACTGGCTTAGGCAACTGAGTTAAACATTCTATAGAAGTCAATTCTGACTGAGCTGAGATGTGCAAAACCAACCCTTTCCTTAATGTGTCCTTCAGGAAGTAAGTGCCTTCTTGCAGTTGTGATTCTGTACGCCTCAGACCCTGTAAGAGCACCTGCCTTTGAGCATAAGTAAAACTCATGGTCAATAGCTTAAAATCCCATTGAATAACCCCAAGTGTAACTAGCGAATGTGTACCAAGCACCAAATCACATCCCCTCATCGACAACACATGCAATTGCACCAAGAAATCAAGCCCCTGTAACCGCACTGGAACTTCTCTACACACTCCCTGAGTTCTTAATACCTCTCCATTAGCTACCTTAACCTCCAAAATTTGTGAGGTATCCACTGGAATATGTAAGTGAGAAACTAGAGTCGCATCAATGAAATTGTGTGTGCTGCCAGAATCTATAAGGATTACAAAATTTTTTTGTTTAATCCTACCCATCACCCTCATAGTGCCTGAGGTGGGAGTACCACTTAGAGCATAAAGGGTGATTTCAGCATCTTCTTGATGATGCATACCTAGTTCAGAATTTCTAGTCACTTCCTCCAACTCATTAATTTGCACACCAGAATCTGGCTCATGCACTTCATCAATAAAATAAAAAAGGAACAGGTTAGCACTTTTACACCTATGACCAGGGATCCACTTCTCATTACAATTATAACACAGCCCTTGCTTCTTCCTCTCCTCCATTTGGGTAGGGGATATTCTCTTAATAGGTAGCCTAGATTTAGGATCTAATAAGGGAGAAACTTTAGGTATACCCAAGATTGAAGGCTTACCTTGCTCCAATTGCAGTCTGGAATTCTTCTTGCAACTCAGATGATATTCTTCTTGGATCTTGGATAACCCAAAAGCTTCATTTAGAGACTGAGGATTAAGCATTCTCACAGGAAGTCTGATTTCATCCTTCAATCCACTAAGGAAGCAACTCAATTTATGGGATGAAGACAACCCTTTTATCCTATTTGATAAGACCTCAAACTAAGCTTTATACATAGCCACGGAAGATGTCTGTCTTAATTTTGTAAGTGTCTCCATAGGGTCATCGTATGAATTAGAACCAAACCTTACATGTAAAGCTTTTACCAATGACTCCCAATCAGTAAAAACCCCTGCTTCCTCACTATCTCGGAACCAAATCAAAGCTTCCCCATCCATGTGGAACGAAGCCAACATCAATTTCTCCTCCACCGGTGTATTGAAGTACTTGAAGTATTGATTGACCTTGTAAACCTAGCTTGCTGGATTCTCACCAAAAAATCGCGGAAATTCCAGCCTCACTGGGCGAGACAGAGTGATCGCTGAAGAACCTAAACCACGATTCAGCCCACTGTTTGGAACTCCTCCTTGATCAGAAGGCCCTAATCTTTGTAGCAACGAAGCCAATTGCTGGTTCATCTCATTTAGGGTGCGAGTATGGATTTCCTGGATGGTTCGCATCTCTTGAATATCCTTGGCGTTATGATCTGATGTGTGTCGAAGAGAAGCCAAAGCTTCATTGGTGGCAGCAGTGGCGCGCGTCTTAGCCATGGCCAAGGGATTGCCAAGCTCTGATACCAAATGCTAGAATTTTATGTGTGAACGTGTAGATGTTAGGGTTTTGTGTGTGTGAACGTGTTTTGTTGTAACTGTATTGTAGGACAGCTAAGCCACAAGAAGTCAGAGAGAGAGAAGAGAGGAAGATTCAAGAAGGAGAATAGGACAAATTGTTATTTATGTTCTTATGCCTCCTGTGTGTTTCCAATTACACCTTTATACAATCTTGTAACCAACTTCCCAAACTGACCCTCCCAACCCGTGCTTAGTGATTACACAGTGGGCCCAGTTCCAACTCACTCTAATACAACCATAGCTACACAGCCCTCACATGAATGACTAATGAACTAAACAATTCGATGATTTAGCTAATACTCATAATCCTAACATAACTACTTAATTTGAAGTATAGGAATAGGAATGAATGAAGTTCATTAAAAGTGCATCTCAATTCCATTTAATGTCTTGTACTCGTAATTATAATTATTAAAATTTCAAATAGTGGATAACTAATAAAACCATAGATAAGCAATTAAAAATTGATTCAACTTGTTCCGGACAGAGACAGACCAACGTCAAGGCTAAGGGGGGCCGTGTCCCCCCAAATTTCGAAAAAATACAGTATTGTATATATATTTAACTAAAATTTTTAAAGTGTCCCCCCAAAAAATATATTTTTGGCCCCCCTCTTCCAAAATATTTACTTATTAACGCCATGAAAACCAAAAAAAAAAAAACCTATAACATCCTTTTGCCCATTGCATATTTATCCAAGGAAAATAGGAAAATCCTCCAATCTAAACAAAATCAATTACTCCAAGAATAACATAAAAAATCTTTAGACAACCCATAATTAACTACAAAATAAATCAAAATTCCAGTCTAAATAAAAAATTATGCACAAAACAAAACAATTACAAGTTCCCAATTGTTACCCATTAGATTTCTCTCTCTCAATCTCACTGCTCTCATAATCTCATTCTTCTACCACTCCTCACTGCCGTTGACATCAGATCCACATACCAGTAGGCAGCACTGTCACAGGCCCATAACCAGTGACTTGTCTCTACCGGTCTACTATCCACACTCTTAAATGAGTAATCGACTAAGGCATGGTCCTCTCTTCTTTGATTTGAGTTGTTATCTCTTTTTGATGTCTGTCTCTTCTCTAATATGAGTTTATTTATCTCTCTGTTGTCTTTCCTCTTTGTCTATTTTGTCCCTATGATAGACTGATAGCTAGTGCAATGTGTTTTGCAGTGTGTGTGAGTTTATAGTGTAATTAAAAAGTCATTTGTCAAACTAAATGAGTCTTGACTTTGAAAGAAGAGAGTTTCAGATAAGGACAAATGAGATAAGAAAAGAAAGAAATAAAACAATAGAACAACTGGAAAGTTGAGGCAAAGAAAAAGTGAAGGCCATGGGAACTATGAATCAAATGTGTGGATACTAGATAGTAATATACGTTATTAAATATTAATTAATAATGTTTGTTTGTTGGTTTATTTTATGAATTATTAGCTATTTTTAGAAAAAAAATTTATTAAAGTAATTTTGTTGTAGCTTATGGGATATGTTTGTTTGGGTTTTTTTTTGGGGGGGGGGGGGGGAGGGGGGGGGGAACTAATTTTTAAAGCATTAGAACTATTTGATATAGAAATAATGAAACATTTATTTGATTTATAGATAATGGGAAAGTCAATAACAATATTTTTTTAAAAGAAAACAAATACGAATAATTCAAAAGCCAGCATTGATGTCCAAATTCTTGAAATTTTTCAAACAAAATTCCCAAAAGATCACCAACGATGAAATTAGTGTTGATCCATTGCAACGTGATCCCAAACTATGCAAATATGAGATAGTAAGATATTGAAGGTGATGAAATTCGACAAAACTTTAAATAGATGTTAGTTTTGATTTTCATAAACTTTTTTTGGTTTATACTTTGGTCTCCCTCAACATCAAATCCTGGTTTCGTCCCTAGTTTCGGAATTCATGCACTCTGCCATTTTCTTCAATAACTCATTCCCATTTAAACACTTATTTTCAATTGTATCTTGAATCAACATCAATTCTAGAACAAACTGATTTATTGTAACAATGTTAGAGCTCAAAAGCTGTAATGTAGAATCATAAAAGAGTTGAAGGAACTTCACAAACAACCTAATTTTGTTCCAATCTTCCCTCTTCAAAACCCCAAAAACCTTTTTACTTTTCTTACTTTACACTATTTCCATAATCCCCATCTTCATCCTTCTCCCTCTCTCTCAAATATAGGGAGGAAATTCATGTCGACCTCCTATATTCTTTTAAATGTCTTTTGAAATTTTTGGACCTTATCCAACATCATGTAAGTAAAATTCCACCTTGTTGGTACATATAGGCAAAGTTGACTTTTACTTAATATGTCCTCCCTCTCCACACATGCCTGAAGTGTGTTCCACCTTTGTGGTGAAGACCTCATAACATTCCTTATCTTTGCTATCAACTCATCCAAATCTTTTAACCCCCCACGAACTATAAGGTTTCAAATATGAGCACAACATCTGCTATGCAAGAACTCATCTCATCCTTCAAGACCTCAATCAAACTACTATTAGAACTTGCATTGTCAACCATAAGAGTAAGAATTCTATTGAAACAAACACAATTCAATTGCCCCACCAAGTGTGACACCTTTGTGGTTGTCCAGTACACAAATTTGTTATTCTTTTGTGCAATGTCCAATCATCATCAATAAAATGTGCAGTGAGACCGTAGTTTAAATTTTGCCCGAATGTCGAAGTATCTGCGGTAAGCAAATTCTTTGGCCCCTAAGAGATTTCCCTAACTTCTTCTTTTCCCTCAAAAAGACATTGAAACAATCTCTTGTAACTATCATCCGACTTTGTATTTTATTTGTAGTCCATTTGGGACAAGCTACATGCAAGAATCTCTTAAAATCTTTACCCTCCATAATCCTAAATGGCAACTCATCTAGGAATACCATCTCATCTAATACTTGCCTAAAAGCCTTAATGCTAAAAAGGTATTGCGACAAGACTACCATCTCCTTCAGTTGTAGGTTCAAATGCTAGGGTGATTTAGCTCCTACCTACACTATTTGGATATTTATTGCATTGCTTTTCAATGTGTGCAATCAAAATTTTTGTCCCATTTGTGTGCGTAACTGTAGCATAATTAGCCCTACTATACTTACAAGTTACAAGCCACCTTAGATTTTTTAGAATCTCTACCTCCAACTGCAGTAAAATGTTCCCAAATCCAAGATCTCTTTTTCTCATTACAACTAGTTTTAGTAGTAGTACTCATATTGGGTGGACATGGACAAAGGCCTCGGCTCCCTTGTGAAAATTATAGGCTATAAAGTTAATTAGTTATTATAACATATAATTTTCAATTGCAATAAAGGCCTTAATTCTTTATTGTTTTAATAAAATTTGTTACAATAACTTAAAATGAAAAATTAGTGCAATAAATTGATACGAATTACTTTTGCAATCTATTACAATGAAAATCTTGAAGTAATAGTCTATTGCAACAAAGATATCATTGCAATAACCTGATAGCAATTATTTTGTAATATATTACAATAACAAATATGAAACAATAAATAATCATAACAAAAATATCATTACAACAAATTCATCCAATTTTTTTCCTCAATTATTTGCTGTATATTGCAATAAGAGTTGTGAAGTAAAGGCTTATTGTCATTTGATTGCAGATATCTCATCTTCTCAATTGCAGTCCATTATTGTTAAGTCTACCAAGTTTTGGAATCTTTTTATTGTGACATTTGTCAACATTTATAATTTGTAATTCAGAAAAAATGTGAGATTTAAGTCAATGAGTTACCGATTCAACTAATGAATCACTCGTAGAACCGTATATTCAATTAAATTAAAATTATTTTACAAAAAAAGATAAGAAGTTAAAAATTGATAGATCAAATTTTTTTTAAAATACAATTATATATAGGGTTTAGTTTAAGTTATACTTAGTGCAACTTTAAGCTATATTACACCACTCAATATGTTTCTTTTTTTTCTTTTTTTTTTAATTTTTTTTATTGAATGCAAATTTTAACAATTTCACATTAGTTCAATTTGATTGCCATGGCCCATGCATATTTGCATGATCATTACTATCAAGGACTTGCATTGGACCATGGGTGAGCTAGCCTTCAGGTGAGGCTTACACTTTGTAGAATTGAAAGTGGGCCTATTTGGATAAAATCCAAAACTCAAGTAAATTATGTCTCTTTTAATAATATAATAGTTTAATTAATCAACTTTAGGCTATATTACACCACTCAATATGTTTTTTTTTTTTATTGAATGCGAATTTTTACAATTTCACATTTGTTCAATTTGATTGCCATGGCCCATGCATATTTGCATGATCATTTCTATCAAGGACTCTCATTAGACCATGGGTGATTTGGGCTTCAAGTGGGACTCGTACTTTGTAGATTTGAAAGTGGGCCTATGAAAATATGTTGAAAAGTGACCTTTTGTCACGTTTTCAATAATAACTCTTGAACGATAAGGAATTCTTTGACGTGGGCCGAACGTTTTAGAAAGTAGACATTCAGGGCTGGAATTTAAAAACAAATTTTGAATTTTTTGGACACAAGTCATGAGAGTTTTTGTCGTATGAAAAATGATCCTTCGAGTTAGAAAAATCTCGGATTCAAACTATGTACCGAAAAAAGGGTGTAAAAACGGAAGTCTAACTTTTTTTTCACGGATTTGGTTTTAAAGTATTATACCTGTACCTCGATGACAATCTACCCAAAATCAAACTATTGGAAAAAAATACATTAGTGGCTAGTTATTCCGGAGAATTAATCGCTTTGAAAATGTGTTGAAAAGAGACCTTTGGTCACCATTCCAAAAATAAACCTTGAATGGTAGGGAACTATTTGACGCGGGCTGAACATTTTAGAAAGTAGACATTCCGGGCTTGAATTTGACCACAAATTTTGAATTATTTGGACACAAATCATGAGAGTTATTGTCGTATGAAAAATGATCCACCGATTTATAAAAATTTCGGATTCAAACTATGTACCAATAGAAGGGTGTAAAAACGGAAGTCTAACTTTTTTTTCACGGATTTGGTTTTAGAGTATTATACTTATACCTCGAGGACAATCCACCCAAAATCAAACTATTGGAAAAAAATACGTTAGTAGCTAGTTATTTCGGAGAATTAATCACTTTGAAAATGTGTTGAAAAGAGACCTTTGGTCACCGTTCCGAAAATAAGTCTTGAATGGTAGGGAACTACTTGACGCGGGCCGAACGTTTTAGAAAGTAGACATTTCGGGCTTGAATTTGATCGCAAATTTTGAATTTTTTCGACATAAATCATGGGAGTTATTTTCGTTTGAAAAATTCCCCACCGAGTTACCCGAAATTCGGAATCCAACAATGTGCAGATAAAATGACCTAAAAATGGAAGTCTAATGTTTTTTTCACGGATTTGGTTTTAAAATTTTATACGTATACCTCGATGACAATCCTCCAAAAATCAAACTTTTGGAAAAAAAAAATATGTTACTGGCTAGTTATTCACGAGACTTAATCGCTTTGAAAATATGTTGAAAAGTGACATTTTGTCATGTTTTTTTATAATAACTCTTGAACGATAAGGAATTCTTTGACGCGGGGCGAACGTTTTAGAAAGTAGACATTCAGGGCTAGAATTTAAAAACAAATTTTGAATTTTTTGGACACAAATCATGAGAGTTTTTGTCGTATGAAAAATGATCCATCGAGTTAGAAAAATTTCGGATTCAAACTATGTATCGAAAGAAGGGTGTAAAAACAGAAGTCTAACTTTTTTTTTTTTTTTCACGGATTTGGTTTTAAAGTATTATACCTATACCTCGATGACAATCCACCCAAAATCAAACTATTGGAAAAAAAAATACGTTAGTGGCTAGTTATTCTGAAGAATTAATCGCTTTGTAAATATGTTGAAAAGTTACCTTTGGTCACTGTTTCAAAAATAAATCTTGAATGGTAGGGAACTATTTGACGCGGGCTGAACGTTTTAGAAAGTAGACATTCCGGGCCTGAATTTGATCACAAATTTTGAATTTTTTCAACACAAGTCATGAGAGTTATTGTCGTTTGAAAAATTCCCAACCGAGTTACCCAAAATTTGGAATTTAACAATGCACCGATAGAATGGCGTAAAAATGGAAGTCTAACTTTTTTTTTTCACGGATTTGGTTTTAAAATATTATACCTATACCTCGAGGACAATCCACCAAATTCGAACTTTTGTCTAAAAACACGTTAGTGGCTAGTAATTCAGTAGACATAATCGCTTTGAAAATGTGTAGGAAAGTGACCTTTGGTCACCGTTTCGACAATAACTCTTGAACGGTATGGAATTCTTTGACGCTGGCTGAACGTTTTAGAAAGTAGACATTTCGAGCTTGAATTTGTTTCATTATAGTTTAATTCATTGCAAGTTCATTGGTACAGTTTTAATCATCAATGGTAATTATTTGTTTAGTTTTAAATAGCAGATCATTGATGGTAGTTTATTTACATTAGTTTTAGCATCGAAATATTAAAGACTTGGATTTATATGTTAGAAACTGACCTAAGCTTAGTAATGCATTACACGGCACCTATAAATTACCTTTTTTTTTTTTTTAATTTAATAATTGGGATGGAAATTTAAATTTAAATGTCTTTGTTAAAAGCACAAAATGTACTAGCCAATTGAGTTATAAGATTTTTCAAATTTGATAATTATCATTGTTGTCAAAATTGCTCTTCAATCAAACTTTGTCGGAGGTAAATCTAGACCTACAACCCATAAAATGAATTCAAAATAACCCATCACCATCCAACTCTCTAATACATCGAAATTCAACTCTAATCATAAAGGTTAGACAATATGGCAACAACATCACATAAATAGTCACTTAAAAACCACATAAAAAAGAAAAAAAGAAGTAGCTCCCAAATATGTTTACGGGAGATAGAGAAAGATATTATATTTGATAGCAATAGGGGCATAGTTAGAAATTTGTGTTTGGGGCCAACTTATTATGCTAATTTATTAGCTTATACAAACTTTCATAAATATGTACAAACACATACACGCACATAACCAAGGTTATTAAAATCGGACCGGACGATCGAACTAGATTAATCGAAAATTGATCACCGTTACGATTTTTTAAGCATAAAAATCATGGTTTTAAAAACTGAACCGGGCATCGAATAATTTTTTTTTCAAAATTTCCATTCAACTCCGGTTTTTTCCGGTTGTTGATCGGTTTTTGGGCTTTTAACCAGATCGAACTGAGCCGGTTGGACCGGCCGGTCCAGTCCAGTTTTTAAAATAGTGTAAAAACCGAAATTCTTTCCTTTGCAGTGAGTCGTCCGAAGCTCCACCATCACTGGATCTGACCGTTTGAACTTTGAAGGATTGATCCGCTTGTTTGGAGGGGCAAGAGTGATAGAGAGAACGAAGTAAGAAATAGAGAAAGAAACTGATAAAGAATCGACGGAGTAAACAAAGTAACAGAGGCAAAGGAGAACCAGGATGGTAGGATTTGATATTGGAAATAGGGAAATGGTTTTTATTTTAAATTTTTTTACCTAAAAAGTCACGCTTCTCCCTCTTTTTTAATAACCATCCAACAATTTCTCCAGCTCTTTTATTATCACCATTCCCATCACTTGACTAGTTGAGTTTTTTTTCTTTTTTTCTTTATAAGAGATATTTTATAATCTTTGTAATAAATTACAAAAAGATGTCTTATATTTTTTCCTCTTTAAATATTATTTTGGTTAAGATTGTTGAATTTTGTTTCTGAATTCCTCTGTCTCACTTTGTTTGAAAAGTCAAACTTTTTAAAAGAATATTATTTATTATCTTATCTATCTTGTAAAAATATATAAGTTTACAAAACTACCCTTAAATAAATTTATCAGCTTTAAAAAAAAAAAAAGTTATTCTTAATGAGACAACTAAAAAGGTGCTCCAATTAGATTGATTTTTTTTTCAAATAGTTTTAAAAATAAAGTAGAGGTATAATAGGAACATTAGTAAACTGGTAACTTTTATTTTTAGAAACAGGACAATATTTTGGGACATCAAAAAATGATATAGAGGACAAACAAAGTGGAATGGAGGAAGTATTTATTTTTGTATTAATAAATTAATAAAATAATTATTATGTCATCATGGTTCGACCTTGGTCGAACCTCAGTTGAACCTCAAAAATATTAAACTTCTTCTTTTTACAGTTCATTGAATGGTCCGGGTCTGAAAACCATGCATATAACTTAGTATCTTTCATAGTGAATCATTAAAGTTTTCATTTTTTATTTAAGTTACCAAATTGTCTACCAAAGTGAGTAAAAAAAATTCAATTGAACTAATAAAGTAATCAAAGACTTGATTGATTCAAAACTTAAACAACACAAGAACACATTTTACAATAAAAATGAATGTGAGGGGGGAAAAAAATATTTTCTATAACTACTAAGGTCCTGTTTGGTGAGTGAGTTATAACTCATATTTTTACATTTTAAACAATATTACACACATTTTCACACATTTTTTTACTCACATGTATATCAAAAATACTCAAATAACATAACTTAAACTTCTCTTCCAAACATCCCTTAAATCAATTAGACAAAAAGAGCATCATTGGTATAGCTCAAATATTTTGAAAAACCAAAGGGGGTATTTGATAGATGAGTTTGAGTAATATTGTTTGAGTGTTTTTGATATACGTGTAGAAAAAAAAGTGTAAAAAATATATAAATGTGTTTAAAATGCTCAAAAGTGTGTTTAAAATGTCCTACCAAACAGACTTCAAACCTCTTTTTTTATACTAATAATTAGAATGTTAAATATTTATATATAGTATTAAAATACTTTTAAAATTTGGGGGGACCACTCATACATATAGCTCACCTGGATGGCAAGTTAGCAACAGGCAGGGGACACGGGGCAATCACTTATCTACCAGACATATTTCATTAATTAGAACTCTGGTTCAAAAGAAGTACAACTCTATGTACTTGGCATTGCATAATAGGCGGGGTATCTTCAACCCAAACTACACAGTCAGCAATGAGTTTAGCATTCCGAGCCATAAAGGTAAGCTGCACAATTTCTTGTTCTACCGACATAGCTAATCTTCCAGTCTTGGACCTTCTGCACACGTGACTCGAAGTCGGGAACTGGAAGATGAACCAGTGACAGAGGACCGTTGTATCTAACTTTTGGGACAAAACGTTACATATAGTTTCAAACCAATAGAGATAGGACTAGAAGGTCTATCATTCTGTATTTGGACAAATTTGACCTCATGTCCTGTTGTTTTTACTTTCAAACAAGATATGTTTTTAAAATAGAGACAGGACTAGAATGTCGAGCCACATTTTACACACCTATCTCATCTAACCCCCACGTGACACATATGTTGCTGTTTTGTCAGGTGATTATGGTCCAGTACATGTTTTAGGAGTAAAGAATAAGCGCAATTTTAGTATTTTGCCCTTATATATATATATATATATATATATATATTTTATTTTTATTTTTATTTTAGCAATATGTTCCTGTTTTGAAACTTGATTTTAATAAAATCGAGTTTCAATCAAAAATTCGATTGATTTAAAATCGCGTTACGCCAAATGAAACTTAAAAAAAAAAATTGTAGAACTCGGGTTCATAGAACTCGAGTTCCATATCTATAGTTGTGTTTTAAATGTCCTATAGTGGCGTTTTAAATAGAACTCGAGCTCCTTGAACTCGTGTTCCATGCATTTTTTTTTTTTTTTAAATTTGATTGCACCATACCTATAGTTGCGTTTTAAATGTCCTATAGTGGCATTTTAAATGGAACTCGAGTTACATGAACTCGAGTTCCATGCAAGTTTTTATTTTATTTTATAAGTTTGATTGTCTTATACTTGATTTTCTATAAATCGAGTTTTACATTGAAACTTGATTTTGAAAAAATCGAATTTCAAAATAGAGACATGGACCTAAATAGTTTCAAAACAGGAACATATTGCTAAATTTTTTAAAAAATAAGGGCAAAAAAATAGAATCACCAAAGAATAAGACTATAAGCTGATTACAACTTAGATTGTTACTACAATGTAAACATATAATTACTCTTTCACTATAGTTAAGAAAAACTCTAAAGACACTCAAATCTACAACATATTTAAGTTTCACTTTATAATTAGTGCACTTAAATTCACTTTTTTTTTTAGCAAATACCCATAATAGTCTTATGTGTAAGTATTGTAATGTAATAACAAGTCGACACCAAAGCATCTTATGAAATTAGATGTGAGTTTATAGCATATACTTCACAACAAAGTTGAGTTGGCAATTTTTTATTAGTTCTCTTATTTAGATCTACCACTAATATAATTTTTTTACTTGTTTATAACAACTCATCACATCAACAAATTTTGAGGTTTCCTTTTTCAATTTTTTACATAAAAAATATGTCATGGAACAAAAAACAAAAAGGGCCACTCATCTTAAGTCAACTTGGAGATTTGAAGTGTGTTTTTTCCGGAGCATAAATTATGGTAAAATGGCATAAATGTCAAATTTTGCCTAATTAACCCCAAAAATTACTCACATCAACCCATATATTTATTGTGCAAAATACATTTTTACTACAGTATTTGTGCCAATATACACAAGTGTTATTGTGCATTTCAAAAACAGTTTAAAAAAATTAAGAAAAATTAATATTTTAATAAAATAGAATTTAAAACAAATAATTTAATGTAAGTATTTTAAAAAATAATTACGTAAAATAAGAAAAAGTAAAATTTATACTAAAATATATACGAATTTTTGCACGAATTGATATGCACACCCGTAATAGTCTAATAGACATCTCTCAATTAACGGGCAAGAGGTAAGACCGTAAGAACACTAAGGGCTCAAATCTCAATAGCATTGCCCCTCTTTTCTTTTCTTTTCTTATTCTTTTCTTTTCTTTTCTTTTCTTTTTTTAAAATAATTGGACACCAAGTAGTGCCTTAGAGTACATGGTTCTTTGGTCAATCCCTCCTATTAAGAGAACAATAAATTGGAGTATTATATTATATAAAATTATGAACGTTAATATTGACAATTACATGAAAGCCCTTAATATATATATACATATATATATATATATATAGAGAGAGAGAGAGAGAGAGAGAGAGAGAGAGAGAGAGAGAGAGAGAGAGAGAGAGAGAGAGAGAGAGTTGAGTTCAAGTTACAACTGGTTCAACTCTAAGCAATATTACATCATTTAATAACTTATTATTAAATGCAAATTTTGACAAATCTACCGTTGAATTACATTATATTCATATATTCTTCATGCTTACAAAATTTCACGGTGGTCAAATATTAATAGTCATGTTTGAAAGTTTAATTAGTGTATAAAACACCTATGAACGTTTAGACCCCAATTCCAAAAATATCAACACAAGCTTATAATCAAACAATATATATGCGGAAAATGAAATATAAACTATAACCAAATTGGTAACACATTCTAAACCATATTTAATCACAAACATAACAGTAATTAAAAGGTAACGAGAAAGGGAAAAAAGATGCAAATACAAAGATAACACGTCGATGTGTTATCGAAGAGGAAACCGAAATACTCGGCAAAAAACCTCTTCGCCGTCCTCCAAGCAGTCAATAATCCAATAGAGAATGAAGTTGGGATACATGAATAGCAGAAGATCCTCTAAGCTTAATCTACCCAGTGCACCTAAACCCTACAAGCTTCTTGCTTCAACAGGATACGCCGAACCTTGTCTTCTCTAGCTTACCAGATCCCACAATAAGCCCATTGCATCAACCAAATGAATTGGTTCATTCTAAATTACTTCCCAAACACCAAAACACCTCCTCACTGATATGGGTATGTTGAGATAATAATTTGGCTAAATGTACTTCTTAAGGGTATGTCAATGGAGAGGGTGAGAGTAGAGGAATTTAGAGAATCAAAAGATGAAGATTGTGGATGAGTCAATCTTGTTTTTTTCTAAGGTTTCTCTCTCAAAATTCTCTCTCAAAACTCTCTACATTTCATGCGTATAAGAGTATTTATAGTAGGTTGTATGAGGAATGTGAAACGTTAGGTTTATCCAAACAGAGCATTCTGGCGACTCTACCTCGCGACTGAAACGAGTCGCGAGCTAATTGCCTGACCAGATTAGAAGTTTTGTCCTGTAGTGCTCTAGCTGTCATGACCCTTCAGCTCCCCTGCATGCTCCACACGTGTGCCGCCTTTGGCTATTCGCTAGTCGCAAGGCTTTTCTTAATTGCATACTTTTGAGGTTTCTTCACACTCTCTCACACACCCTTACATAATTCCCACCTAAATATATGGTATCTAGTTGCTAAAATACAAGCAAATTTGGCATAAAGCTAACACATAATTGAATAAATTCAATCTTACAATGTTATCAATCAATTTTTTAAATTCAAGTTTTTGTAACTTAAAATAATTCATAAAAGATGAGTTTATGGATTATAAGGTAAATAACATCCGATTAGTAAGAAAATTAGCATACATATTAAGCACATATAGAACATGTAATTCAATGGTGAGATTCTTAAAATATGAATTTAAGAATATATTGCCATATATATATATATATATGTATGCACATTCTAGGACGATGTTATAAAATAAAATAAATATATTATATAATAAATTGCTTAATTTCTTATCGAAAATCTCATTCGCTACTATAATATAAATTTGTTTAGTTTCACAAGTCTTATGGTCGAAAAAAGTCACCCTTCATCAAGTTCCAAAGAGGTAACATCCATTTCTTCAGCTTGGATATCGGCCATGGAAGCATCAAAACTACTTACTAAATCTGTCTGAATTTCAGACTCACATTTTCTTTGTTTTTGTCTTGCACATATGTCTTAAATTTCATGAATTTAACTCAAGAAACTTGAAAAGAATGATCTCTGTTATTCTTCTGACATATACTTTTTCTTATGATGTGAATGGATAACTTTTAGGCATGGCAGCACAGCAGCAAAAGTTTGAAAGTATGTTCAGCTCCACTGACATCACCTTGCTTTGGCTGCTTGCATTTTCTATGTTGTGCATGGTCCAGTCCCAGTCAATTGTCGAGACTCTACCTGGCTTTCCTGGTAAACTTCCATTTAAACTTGAAACAGGGTAAGTCATATTGTGATGTCATCTTTCCTCTCTATCTAGCTCTCTCTCTCTCTCTCTCTCTCTCTCTCTCTGTTTTATATATGCTTGGATTTATATGTTTTGCTTAGCATCTCTGTTAATTCTCAGATACGTGGGGGTGGGTGAAGCAGATGATGTGCAACTATTTTACTACTTCATTGAATCTGAGAGGAATCCAAGGAAGGACCCTCTGCTGCTTTGGCTTACTGGAGGCCCTGGTTGTTCTGGGCTCTCGGGACTGGTTTATGAAATTGGTTTGACTTCTCAGTTCTCACAATTTTTTTTTTTAGTATTAAGCTACTATTAGCCTACTTCTGTGGCCTATAATTCTAAAATGATTTCTCATCCTCATTAATTGATGTGGGATTATGTTCTTTAACAATGTCTAATTGAATAACAATGTTTATAACCTTCACATAAAGTAACTCAATCAGCAAACAAAATTTGTAAACTGTAGACTTCTTTTTTCTTTTCTTTTTTTGGTTGATAATTTGCACTGTAACGTAGGCCCACTGCAATTTAATTACGAAAATTTCGATGGGAATGAACCAACATTCCAATTGAACCAATACTCATGGACAAAGGTATGTCATCATATACTCCTTTTTTTTTTTTTGGTTTGGGGGGGGGGGGAGATGGTTGGAATCGGCTTCTGTGCAATGTAATTGGTGATTTCGATTGTAAAGACTTCTTTCGGCTCCACTTCAACCATAGTGATTATTGATTTATTTCCAGGTTGCTAGCATTATATTTTTGGATGCTCCTGTTGGCACAGGATTCTCCTATTCAAGAACCTCCCAAGGTTACAATATGACAGATACATTATCAGCAGCACAAACCTATGAATTCTTGAGGAAGGTGAGTGAAATTCTACAAAATAATGAAAATTTTTCGTTTTGCTCACCTTTCTTTATAATCAAACGGGAAATTCTCTAGCAAATGGAAAATAAATTTTTAAGATTACCCAGGCAGGTTTTATTACGACAATCACTTTATTTTTGTTGTGCTTCAATGGTGTTAAATCCACCCAATTGCTCTTCTAACGTGCGACGTAAATACTAGTCATTGAAAGAATTTTATTTTTTGTTGTGTTGTAATTTTCGGAATTTTCTAGAATATGATTTAATTTTCTTGTTTTGGAGAGTTTTTCAAAGTATTTTGGTCAAAATTAACTCTTTATGTGGTAGAAAATTAATTCAGATTTATTTAAGAATAGGTTCTTTTTTTTTTGTAATTTTTTCTATCAATAAAAATTTTAGTACTTATATTATTTATTTATTTGGTGGAATCCAAATCTTCACCTTCAGAGTTCAAGGTTTTCTAAAGTCCAGTCAAGAACTAACCCTTCTCTCACGTTGCATTGTTTTCATATAAAATTAAAGCACATACTAGCCTTTTTTTTTCTTTTTTTCTTTTTTTGAGGGGGGAAAGCACATACTAACTAATACTTTGGATTTGTCACAGTGGCTATTGGATCACCCAAAATTTTTGACAAATGTACTCTATGTTGGTGGCGATTCATACTCAGGCATTATTGTTCCAATCATTGTTCAAGAAATACATAATGGTAATTTGTGATGACTTATGATAACCCAATTTTGGTATCAAATCCAATCCAATTCGGTTACAGAGAAAGCATAGGACGAGTGGTTTACTTCAAAACAATCAGAGTTAACACTTTTCTCTTATATGCATCCATTTCCCCTTTCTATTATCATAAAGGTCAGTTTAATTTTAATCTATCTTACATTCTTGCAGGTAACGCTGTTGGAAATGTGCCATTCATGAAGCTAAATGTAAACAATTTTTATCACACAACTTGGATCACAAGAGCTAGTTCTATCTTATTCTTTCAAATGTCTTCTGGATTTTGGTTTCTAATAGTGAATAAATCAAGATTCGTTTAAATTGAAAACAGGGATACTTTCTTGGCAACCCAGGTACAGATCGGCGCAGTGATGTCTGTACACAAATTGAGTATGCTCATCGTGTGGCACTTATTTCCAATGAACTCTACGAGGTAATTCAATCCCCCCCAAAATGCAAAATTGGAGTTTCTTATGTTTATGTAACGGATGTGGTGGTAGATTGAAATGTAGTAAAATCAATAACAATTTACCACTTCAGTAGCAGTTGGTATTGAAAAACGTTGTGTGCTGCATTACTCATACTTGTATACCCTCCATCAAAGATAACATTAGACAATTCAGACTAACAAATAATCTAACAGCTATGTCTTAAATTTCCAGTCAATCAAAGAAAGTTGTCATGGCGAGTATGTGAGGGTAGATCCAGAAAATGTGCAATGTCTGAAAGATATTCAAGCTTACACAGATGTAAGAAAAACTACTACTTCTGTATATCCAATTACATATGATATTCATCTTTCACTTACAATGTGACTGACTGACTCTGCTTGTAGTGCATTACAAAACTTAATCCTGCTAACATTTTGGAACCAAATTGTCCTTTAATTTCCCCAAAATCAAAAGGAATAGGATGGGATCAAGCAATGTTTGAAGAAAACCCTATGGATATACTCCTTTCATGGTCTCAAACTCCTACCTTATGGTGCCGGGTAAATTGCTTTTTCTCTTTCTCATGTTAAAATGCATAACTAATTTTTCATTATTGTCTAGTAAATTCCTAAAATTTCTTTTACAGGTTTATAATTATGTGCTCTCATACATTTGGGCTAATGATGAAAATGTACAAAATGCTCTTGGCATCCGGAAGGTACACTGATTGTACCATTACACTTCATAGTTAACAAAATCCAAAAACGAATGGATCACTTCATCATATTGTTATGATGACACGCAGGGAACAAAATTGAGCTGGTTTAGATGTAATAAGACTTTGTCCTACACATATGATGTTGTAAGTACCATTGAGTATCATCGAAATCTCACAAATACTGCCTACCGATCTCTGATTTACAGGTGACAATGATGCACGACATCCCTTTCTCCTTTTATTTTCTCCCTATATTTTAAGAGTCTTGTTGAAATTATATCGAAGTTAAGATTTTTGATTCAATTATCTTCTTCATCTTTTTCATTTTTTTTTTTTTTTTTGCTGGTTAGTTGGCCACTGATTCATAGTATGGTGAAAATATTAATTTAGACCATGACGCAAAATATTAAAGAGAAGCTAATAATATGTGTTATTCTCTTGTTGTTAAAAATTGAAATTCAAATTGCTTTACATAATTTGTTAGAATGAGTCGAACATAAAAATGTGAGCCTCATTTTGTTCGACATTTTTTTAACCCCTCATGCTAAGTATTTCTCTTCTCACACAGTGGAGACCAAGACCTGACTGTTCCATATGTTGGCACCCAAGAATGGATCAGATCCCTCAATATGACTATCACAGATGATTGGCAGCCATGGTTTGTTGAGGGCCAAATTGCCGGGTTGGTATCTAAAATTTGGAATTAATATATCTTTAGCCCTATTGTCAAATTTTATCCTCTTGCCTGTATGAAATAAAACTACTTTTATTGTTATGACACAGGTACACAAGGCTCTTTACGAAGAATTTATACCATATGACTTTTGCTACGGTTAAGGCATGAAAAACACGCCCTGATTATTTTTCTTCTCCATTAATGTTATGTTATGCAAGAACAATTGAAGTTGACCTTTTTATTTTCCTATTCTAATTGTACACGTAGGGAGGGGGTCACACAGCTCCAGAGTACAAGCCTAGAGAGTGTTTTGCCATGGTGGATAGGTGGCTTTCCTACTATTCTCTCTGATCTAAAAAAGTTGTAGCTGCAAATCTTAGCAACAATTTGATATGTAAGCAGCCAGATGGTGATAGAAATTGTCAGTATAGCCACTGTGATCATGAAAACAATTGGTGTTGTTTGTAATAAAGGACTGAACCAACCAATAAGTACTGTCATAAATTTTACTATATTTAGTGGGCACTTCAACTTTTAAAAACATAGGAATATTCAATTAGAAAATAAAAGGCTTATATGTGAAATCTGACTCCAATGTGGTTGGTTATCACATAATTATTAGAAGTTAAAATTGGAGTACTCGCTGACTTTGATCACTTCATACTGAAGTATTCAAGTATTTTCTTAATGTAACTTTTCTGTTTTTTGATCTCTTTGAATTTCAATTCCTAAAAATTTCCTTGACATGTTTATATCAATCAGGATCTTAGCTGCGATGAGCATCTCATCGACATACAGCAAAAAGAAGACAATAGAATCATTGGAGAGCTTGTGATACACATTACTATCATGCTTACTTCTAGAGTAATCGTGCCTAATATCATACAAGTGGCAAACTACATATACCACTGCCTTGGACATTGCTTCAAACCATGTAGTGATTTGTCAAAAAGCAAACATCGTCTTATTTTTCTTGAACCTCGAAATGCTCTAGCTAATGGATATAAACAGAGTACTCTGCCCTTAAAATAGAGTACCCTGTTATAGATGTAGCCTACATTGTTCCTACAATATATACAAGGAATTTGATTTCAAACATTATAAATCATCGAAACTTGAAAGGTGATCTAGAGGTTGAGGCTCATTACGAAAAACTACCCTCCACATGGGAATAAACATGAACATCCTCTAAACACCAAATTTCCTTTATGTGAGCATATATGTTTGTCTAGCTACTTTGAGCTTGGGTATAGTATCTAATACTTACAGCACACTCATATTACTTGTGTTCTGTACAAATTGTGTCTATCAGTCTCGTCTTTAAGTAGAAAGGGTTCAAACCCATATTCCTATATAACAATTAAGCCAACACCTATTACCCCATCTTATTTACTAGAACACTATTAAAATTCCTGCATGAGTTGCTCGGTTGGTTTGGAGTTGATTTTCCTTTCTTGTTTTATTAATCTCTCTAATTTAAGTATGTAAATTGTGTCAATTGGAGAGGGAATCCTTGAGAAAGCAATTCCCCCCAAAATTTTTTGAGGAAACTGGTGCAAAATTATATCACAAATCACAATGATAAAGAGGTGCTTTGCCTAATCCATAGACTAGAGTCCCAATTCAAGAATAGCCTAGATTGTTCTTGGTGGAAACTGCCTTTTCCAATTCTTATGAAGTTCTGATTTTATTTTATTTTTTTTGGCTATAATTTTCCTTAGTCCCCAAGTCAATTCTGAGTTCTTGGAAAGATTTATGCACATTTGGTCCATTTAGTTTGAGATTTTAGAAACAAAAAACTTTATTCTGAGTTCTAGATTCATAATGGCATCCAATTAGGGATGAGCAATGTACACTAGTGGTCGTACGATTTCTTTCTTGAGGAGACGATGTTCTTTCAAAATTGCACAAATCTTTCTATCTTCTCTCCTAAAAAATAGATTTAAAAAAAAAAAAAAACATTCTTTTGGGCTTCCTTTTGAGATTTTTATAGTTTATATATATATATATATATATATATATATATATAGGCTAAGGTTTTCTTACTAATTTAATTATTTTTTATTAGTGAAAATAGTTAGGTGATAAAAGTAAATGCTAATCTTCGAATCAGCAGAGGGTAGGTGTCTAATAACTTTCCATCAAAACTAACTTCAAACTTTGAAATTCTGGTTAGGACTTTTGCCCTAGGTTTCAAAATTCGATTCTTGGACCATAAAATCAAGGGGCAACTCCAATTTCTCCATTGTATTAATCCCTGAAACTTGAAGTGAACTTTCAGACTCATGTTAATTTAGGGTAGGCTACATATGCGTACCCAAAGAACCAGCCATATATAATCGGTTCAAGCAAATGGGTTGAACCCACATTTTGAAAGACTTCCAAATATGATTTTTTGCCATTCAATTTTTGTTTGCCTTTTTCGTTGGTATCGTATATTCATATTGATGTGATAAAGTTTCAAACAGAGGAGATATCATAAGCCTTCACTTCAAATGGCATTAAATATTATATTGTACCATGTTACTTGTTAATGTGAAAGTTGAATAAATTCCAGGAGAAATTATAAGCCTTCAGCTCCTCTTGCAAATAGTTAGATTAGGAATTATATTTGAAAATGTGAAACAAATGTTACCCTTCCTCTCCCGGATCAAACCATGAGCCTTTCACTTGCTTAAAAGAGAGAAATATGTTTATTGTTGTTATTGTTGTTGATTGATTGTGTGCAACCCGAAAAACCTTCCTTTTTGTAATTGGAAATTTGTTGAACTGTCTTCAAAATTTCATTATCCTGAGGAATTGATGATGGCCTTCGATGATTGGAGCTTTGGGAATTGAGTATGGCAATTAATGAACTCTCAATGTTTAGGGTTTTGGTGGAATGACTATGAAAGCTTGTTTGATGAGGGAAGGAGATTCGGTGATTATAAAATACACTTTTCTCACTCATTGATTTTCTTAGTCCTTTTCTCTTGATTTTACAAAGAAAAATGGTTTAGGAAATTTAGGTGCTATTTGGTAGAGGAATTTGAGTAACATTGTTTAAAATGATGTGGATAATGTGATTTAAAAAGTGTTGTCAAAAATATGTATTTATAGTATTCATAGAGAGAAAGATGTGTTTGGTAATATGTTTCAAATAACATATTTTGGTGTTAGAATAAGTTGTGTGTTTGATATGTGTGTGTGTGTGTGTGTGTTTTTTTTTAAGTTGACAACGATGATAGGCCAAGAATGTATTGATTTCTTGTGATGAATTAATTAATTAATTAGTTAAGTTTATTAATTAATCAAATTAACATGTAATGTATGTGGCAGCACAAACAAATCATCAACTAAAATAAAATGCAATAGAAAATAAAGTGGACAAGGGATTTGTTTTTGAATGGGAAAAGCCTCTAAGGCAAAAACCCCACCGGGTGATTTTAAGGTCACCACTCCAAGAATTCACTATCATCACAACAAGCGGTTACAAGTAAAGGAATTTTAGTACCTTATACCAACCTACAGTTGAACCCTAGCCCTAATATCCAATTGGACTTGTTTTGTAGTGACAATCTCTTCTTTTAATGCACGACTCCCAGTACGTGACTAATCAATAGATGCACGGATTCCAGTACGCAACTTAACCATGAACTTGAGAAGGATGTTGGCATCAAAATTCTTCAGTTCATCACACGAAACCCTACGGTGTACAAACACAGCAGCTTCTTCAAGAGAAAGATGAACTAGGGTATATATCTCTGGTTTACAATATGCTTGTGAAGAACTTTTGCATTGATGTGCATCAGCTGTGACGGCCATTAAAACAATCCTTATATATGTTTAGGGTTGTGAGAAAAGAAAGCTCAAACACATACTCACGGAATAGAATAAAATCAACACTGAAAATCTGATTTTCTTACTTGTTTATCAATACCAAAGTTCAGTCCCTAAGCAAAATTTCTAGCTATGTCATTGTTTTCATTTATAGTGGCCATTTTTTATCTCTTCATTTTCATGAAAAAAACAAAGAGAAAAACATTCAAGAATATTGAACAATCCCTATTTTAATATGAAAATTTTCAATAAGATGGATAAGTGCCATGGTTATTAGTTTCCTCCAATATTTTAATAATTCTCACCAAGAGAACTCAATTAGCTGACCCTTACTTGTATTTATTTGACGTGTATTTTAGTAATTTAATAGTTGATGTAGATCACTTTACTTTAGCAGTTTGTAAAATAATTTCTTCCAATATTTTAATAATTCCCACTAAGAGAACTCAATTGGTTAACACCTTTTTTTTTTTTTGAGAAACCAATTGGTTGACACTTGACACTTGCTTGTATTTATCTGACATGTATTTTAATAATTTATAATAACTAGTCACAGACCCGAGCATTGCGCATGATAATTTTTTAGGTAAAATATTATTTTGGTCCTTAAACTTTGTAAAGAATTAAAAAAAAAAAGGTTTTATCATAATTTTTTAATGATCTCATCTATAAGGTTTCTTACTATTATCATATATTTATTGGTTGATGAATTGCATAACATAGATATTAAATGAGAGGTATAACTGTTCATTATATTTTTCAATTTTATTTCTAATTTAATTTCTATTATTATTGGAGAACATCTGATTTTAGTTATGATAGGAAATATATTTTCCTTAGTTAGAGTTTGATTAGTTTAAAGTTTATATATTGTATTATTATATTTAATTTGCTATTATTGATTTAATCAAGTGAATGTAATGATTGATTTTATTGCACGGTAAAGTTTTTAATGTCCTCTATTCGATTTCTACTATTAGTTGTTAGAATCATTAGGTCTTCAAATAGTTCATTTGAAAAAATTGAAACTCTTCTTATTAGATGATCATGCATACTTCCCAGAAATCGAATTGACATTTGATTTCATTTATTCTTTTCTTCCTTCATTTATTCTTTATTACTTTGTATGTTCTTTTGCTTGTTATAATTTTTATGGTTATCAATAAGAAATAGATATCATGGATGTCTTAAATAGTTATAGATGTAGTTACGTTAGTGGAATGTCAGGTTTTTTTTTTTTTTTTTTTTTTTTCCTGAATTTTCAAGGATATATAAAAGACATTTCTCTAGTTTGGTCTCAATCAATTAAGGTACTTGTGGGGGGCAAAGGTGTCAAAACAACACATGGGCCTTGGGCCTGGTTCGAAAACGTGGACTCCGCCAAAAGGCCGTAAGTCAAGAATAAGGCCTCTTAAAATGAGGGCCTAAGAGCCCGCCAATTAGGACTCTGGCCAATTGGGAGAGAGTCCGAGGAGAAGGCCTTCTCGGACAACGGCATCGAGGATCGAAGAGCACGGCATAGCACCCAAAGGAGAGCCCTTTAGGCCCAGTAAGTCGTTCAGAACTTCAACGGGATGCCGAGGAAGGGGACAAGTGGGACGTGCACTGTATAAAGCTACTGCCACCGCATTAAAGGCCTCTCACCTACCCGCCTGGCCGTATTAATGGGAAGTGACTTCTGAGGGGACGGCAGTTAGCTTTATAGACGTTGGAGAGCGTTTTCAGAGACAAGATTGATGAGAACCAGGAATGAGGAGTATAAATAGAGAAGGAGGAACCATTAGAAAGGGATCCTGATTTTCTTGCAAAGAAGACTCTCTATCCTCCTTGATAGCAGAAGGGAAGCAAGGACAGAAGCTCCTCGGCCCATTACAGTATTACACAAAGGAGCTCACTCAGGAAAAGCCACTTATTGGGCTGGAAGAACGGGCAAACTAATAGTGGACACTAATAGTGGACTTAGCCCATATGCCATTGCTTTCCACCGCCCTATAAAGTTTAGGCTTTAAGCTCATTCTCTACAAATTTTATTGTATAGGCCACTTGGGCTGGCTCGGTCACGCATTTGGGCCCAAGGCTTAAATTGTGTCTTTACAATTAGCGCCGTCTGTGGGAAGCCTCGACAAAAGGGACGTGAAATGTCATGGAAGGCTCGGGTTTACGTCATGCAGAGTCCATAGGATCCCAGCACGAGGATCACTTCTTACAGCTAGAGCGAGAAAGAGATCGCGAAGCCAGCGTGCGTACAGGATATACGCGCCGGGGGAGTCACGCGCGGGATGGAATTAGAACTTCCTGTGAGAAAAGTGTTGAGACTCTGCAAAGGGAGATCAACCATCTAAAAAGGAAACTACGCTGGGAGAAGCGACGATGCACTCCCTTTCCTTCAGACCAGTCTTCAGTAGATTCTGGCAGCAGCTTCGGCAGCTCCAGGTCAAGAACCCCCCACCCAACGAATCCTTCTCTCACGAGGACGAACGCCATCGCAGACCTAAGGATAAGAGGACATCCTCCAGAGGTTTGGCCAACAATGCGCTGAGCAAGGCGCTCCACCAGATTTCCAAGTCGCCCTTTACTCTGAGGATTGAGAAGGGAAGGCTTCCGAGGCGGTTCACTCAACCAACCTTCACCATTTACAACGGAAGGACGGACCCAGTAGAACACATGAGCCATTTTAGCCAGAGGATGGCGGTGCACTCAAAGAATGAGACCCTGATGTGCAAAGTCTTCCCCTCTAGTCTGGGACCTATTGCGATGAGGTGGTTCAATGGCCTAAAGGCAAGTTCTATCGACTCCTTCATGGAGCTCACCAGGGCATTTAGAATGCTGCTCATCACATGCAGTAGGGTACTTCGGCCGCTGGATTCACTATTGTCCATGGCCATGAGAGAAGGAGAGACCCTTAGGGCGTATACCGACAGGTATTGGGAGATGTACAATGAAATTGATGGGGACTTCGACGAAGTCGCCATAAGCACCTTCAAGGTCGGCCTCCCGAATGAACATGACCTGAGGAAATCGCTGACCAAAAGGTCTGTCAAGAGCGTGCGTCGGCTCATGAATCGCATCGATGAATACACGCGAGTTGAGAAGGATCAGCTGCAAATAAAGGGGAAGGCGAATGTTATCCCTTAAGAGAGGAGGGATTTCAAGTCGGACCGGTACAGCATCAATAGGCCGAGGAGAGAGTACGTTGAGCAACCTCGTCTGACACCTACGCAGGTGGTTAGCGTCGTGTTCCGCGAACCCATACAACGGGTGTTTGAGAAAATCCGTCACGAGCCCTAGTTCAGGTGGCCCAGCAAAATGATAGGTAACCCTACGAAGCGTAACCAGAACCTCCATTGCCAGTATCACCAAGAAAACGGCCACACCACAGAGAATTGCAGAAATTTATGAAATTATCTGGAGCAGTTGGTGAAGGAGGGAAAATTGAGGCAGTTCGTGTACTGGCCTGATGGACAGGAGGACCATCCGGGACCGACAAGCAAGGGCCACCGTGCCCTGAGACCCCCTATGGGAACCATTAATGTCATCCTCGCCGCTCTTGGGAGGATCGGCTCTTGCCCTTCTAGGGTGATGTTCGTGGCGCGAGCCTATGCTGAGGGCTTTGGCTTCGAGTCGAAGAAGATTAAGGGTATTGAACTGCCCATTCTGGGATTCTCGGACGTGGACAAGGAATGGACCATCCAATCACACGATGACGCCTTGGTCATAATGTTAAGAATTGGGGGTTATGATGTGAAAAGGGTGATGGTGGACCAGGGGAGTGGCGTAGATATTATGTACCCCGATCTATTCAAAGGGCTGAACCTGAGGGAAAAGGACCTTTCGGCCTACGACTTGCCCCTAATAAGCTTCGAGGGAAAGGCAGTCGTCCTGAAGGGATAGATTAGGCTGCCTGTGCAATCAAGACCAGCGGTGGTTGAGGTGGATTTTATCGTGGTCGACGCTTACTCTCTTTACACGGCTATTGTTGGAAGACCCTGGCTGCACGCCCTAGGGGCTGTCTCCTTTACTCTCCACGCCAAGGTGAAGTTACCTTTTGGCGGCCAAGTCGAAGAGATCCTTCGGAGTCAGTTCGCCGCAAGACGGTGCCTGATAGCCGCAATTTTACGCAAGCCGAATCCTGAAACCTCGGCTCCGGCTGCACCGACCCCATAGCAATTAACCTCTTCTGCCACAACTAGAGGGACAGTAGCAAAAGAGCTCGCGTGTGACAGGTTAGATAGGGTTCTCGTGGGTAACGACCCAGAGAGGTTCTTCCAGATAGGGGCTCAACTGCCGGTCGAGGAAAGGGAAGAGTTGGTAACGTTCTTGAAGGGGAACCTTGACATGTTTGCATGGGACGAGCATGAGATGCCTACAATCGACCCAAATTTCATATGCCACCACTTGAACATCAGCCCGGTCGCAGTGCCAAAGAAGCAACCCCATCGGCGCTCTTCTAAGGAGCATTCTGAAGCCGTTAAGGAGGAAGTCATTAAACTTAAGAGAGCTGGGGCTATCAAGGAAGTGTTCTATCCTGAATGGTTGGCACACACCGTTGTGGTGAAGAAGAAAAGTGGGAAATGGAGGGTATGCGTGGATTTCACGGATTTGAACAAAGCTTGTCTGAAGGACCCTTTCCCAATGCCTCGCATAGATCAATTGGTGGACGCAACGGTCGGCCACCCTCGAATGAGTTTTTTAAACGCCTTTCAGAGGTATCACCAGATACCCTTGGCTTTGGAGGACCAAGAGAAAACGGCCTTTGTTACCCCCACCGGTAACTACCACTACAAGGTGATGCCTTTCGGCTTGAAGAACGCAAGGGCTACCTACCAGAGGATGATGACCAGGATGTTCAAGGCACAGTTGGGAAAAACCGTTGAGGTGTACGTGGATGACATGGTTGTTAAGAGTAGGGCTATATCAGAGCACGTGGCCGACCTGGGCAGCACCTTCCAAACTCTGAGGGAGCACAAGTTATGCCTGAATGCCTCCAAATGCTCCTTTGGCGTAGGGTCTGGTAAATTTCTAAGCTATATGCTCACTTACAGAGGTATTGAGGCCAATCCTGCCCAGATCACCGCGATCTGCAATATGCAACCTCCTCGGAACCCAACGGAGGTCCAAAGGTTGGCGGGGATGACCGCCGCCCTCAACAGGTTCATTTCCCGATCCGCGGACAGGTGCTGACCCTTTTCCAGCTGTTGAACAAGTGGAAATGATTCGAATAGACCGAAGAATGTTCCCTTGCCTTCCAGTAACTAAAGGAATATCTATCTCGGCCGTTGGTTATGTCTCGCCCTGACTTAGATGAAGTGTTGTTCGCGTACATCGCCGTAGCTGCCCACGTCATCAGTCTGGTTCTGATACGGGATGACGATGGTATACAAAGGCCAGTCTACTATGCGAGCAAGTCTCTGCAGGAGGCCAAGGTTTGATATCTACCGTTAGAAAAGGTGATTTTAGCCGTGGTGCACGCGACACACCAGCTCCCCCATTACTTTCAATCCCACACGATTGTCATACTGACCCAGCTCCCACTTAAGTTCGTATTGCGGAGCGCTGACTACTCCAGCAGAATCGCCAAATAGGGAACCGTCTTGGGAGCCTTTGACATCAAGTACATGCCTCGCACCTCCATGAAGGGGCAAGTGCTGGCCGACCTGGTGGTGGAATTCACTGAGCCTTCCGTGGAGGAAAACCTAGAAGGATGTAGCTTAGATGGAAAATAAGTTGGCATAGTCTCGTGTGAGAAACCTCCAGTGTGGAAGGTTTACGTGGACGGAGCCTCCAACCAGAAAGGTTCAGGCGTAGGAATAGTTTTGATATCTTCGGATGGAATTGTTGTGGAAAAGTCTCTAAGGATAGCATTTCCAGCTACCAATAATGAGGCCGAGTACGAAGCTTTGCTGGTGGGAATGGACATGGTTCAGAAGATGGGGGGAAAGGCGGTGCAAGCGTTCTCAGACTCACAGCTAGTGGTCGGCCAGGTGGAAGGGAAACTAGAAGCTAGGGAATCGAGGATGCGAGAGTATTTAGCCCGCGCCAAGCACTTGCAGTCCAAATTCAAATCTTTTGCATTATCGCATGTCTCCAGGAGCGGTAATACCCACGCTGACTCGCTGGCCACACTCGCAACTTCCTCGGCCCAGGGCCTTCCTCGGGTCATCCTCGTCGAGGACCTGTTCAGGCCAGTCGGGCCAGATTGTCATACCCTCCGGATCCACCAGGTTAGAGCGGGGTCCAGTTGAATGGACCCCATAATGTCTTTCCTTAAACAAGACACTCTGCCAGAAGAGAAATCTGAGGCCAACAAAATCCATAGAAAGGCTCCGCGATTTTGGCTATCCGAGGGCGAGAAGCTTTATAAACGCTCCTTTTCGGGGCCCTACCTGTTGTGTGTGCACCCGGAAGGAACGAAGCAGCTCTTGGAGGAGTTGCACAAAGGAATATGTGGTAGCCATACGGGCGGAAAGTCACTAGCTTATAGAGTCCTTATACAGGGGTATTGGTGGCCAAACATGCAGAGAGAGGCACAGGATTACGCGAGAAAATGGGATCAGTGTTAGAGATTCGCTCCCAACATCCATCAGCCGGGGGGTGTCCTCAACCCTTTGGCCAGCCCTTGGCCATTCGCATAGTAGGGCTTAGACATAGTGGGTCCATTTTCGAGGGTAGCATGTAACAAAAGATGGTTACTCGTAGGGACAGACTATTTCATCAAATGGGTAGAAGCCGAGCCCCTCTCGAATATCCGAGATGTGGACGCGAAGAAATTCGTCTGGAAAAACATCATCACCAAGTTTGGGGTCCCGCGCAATCTCATCTCGGACAACAGACTGCAGTTCGATAGCAAAGCCTTCAGAAAATATTGTGGGGACTTCGGCATCACAAACAGATACTCCACCCCAGCCTACCCACAGGGGAACGGCCAAGCTGAGGCAATTAACAAGTCGATAGTCAATGGGCTCAAGAAAAGACTGGACGATGCGAAGGGCAGATGGGTGGATGAGGTACCACACGTGTTGTGGACTTACCGAACTACCCCACGAAGGTCCACGGGGGAGACACCTTTCGTGATGGCGTATGGCACTGAGGCTGTGTTCTCTTTGGAAATAGGGTTCCCGACGATGAGAGCGCAATCCTTCACCCCCAACGCTAATGATGACATGCTGCTGAAAGGGCTGGACCTAGTGGAAGAAAGGCGGGAAAACGCTATGGTCTGTTTAGCTTGCTACCAGCAGAAGCTCAAGCAGGGGTACGACTCCCGTGTAAGGTCCAGGCCCTTTGTCCCAGGAGATCTAGTCCTGAAAAAGGTTGTCAGAACAGCTAGGGACCCGGTATAGGGAAAATTAGGACCAAACTGGGAGGGGCCCTACCGTATAACCTCAGTGACCGGCATAGGGTCATACTATCTCGCCGACTTAGAAGACAAACCTGTAAAATGACCCTGGAATGTAAATAACCTCTGAAGGTATTACTACTAATGAAAGGCGTGTACACCATGCATTCGGATATTATTGTATCATGCTGATTACTAATATGTCAAATTGGGCTAAGCCAGGTCTTCGGACCTTCTGCCTTGGGAAAATTTAACATCCAATTCATTTAAATTAAGTGTTAATGTCAACCTAGGGTAAGCCAGGTCCTCGGACTTTCTGCCTTGGGAAAATTTAACATACAATTTACTTTTCATTATATGTTAATGTTAACCTGAGTTAAGCTAGGTCCTCGGACCTTCTGCCTTGGGAAAATTTAACATTCAATTCATTTAAATTAAGTGTTAATATCAGCCTAGGTTAAGCCAGGTCCTCAGACTTTCTGCCTTGGAAAAATTTAACATACAATTTACTTTTCATTATATGTTAATGTCAACCTGGGCTAAGCCAGGTCCTCGAACCTTCTGCCTTAGAAAAATTTAATATCCAATGCATTCAAATTATCTGTTAATGTCAACTTAGGCTACGCCAAGTCCACAGACTTTCTGCCTTGGGAAAATTTAACATACAATTTACTTTTCATTATATGTTAATGTTAACCTGAGCTAAGCCAAGTCCTCGAACCTTCTGTCTTGGGAAAATTTAACATTCAATTCATTTAAATTAAGTTTTAATGTCAACCTAGGCTAAGCCAGGTCCTCGGACTTTCTGCCTTGGAAAAATTTAACATACAATTTACTTTTCATTATATGTTAATGTCAACCTAGGCTAAGCCAGGTCCTCGAACCTTCTGCATTGGGAAAATTTAACATCCAATTCATTTAAATTAAGTGTTAATGTCAACCTAGGCTATGCCAAGTCCTCAGACTTTCTGCTTTGGGAAAATTTAACATACAATTTACTTTTCATTATATGTTAATGTCAACCTGGGCTAAGCTAGGTCCTTGGACCTTCTGCCTTGGAAAAATTTAACATCCAATTCATTTAAATTAAGTGTTAATGTCAACCTAGGCTAAGCCAGGTCCTCAGACTTTTTGCCTTGGGAAAATTTAACATACAATTTACTTTTCATTATATGTTAATGTCAACCTGGGCTAAGCCAAGTCCTCGGACCTTCTGCCTTGGGAAAATTTAACATCCAATTCATTTAAATTAAGTGTTAATGTCAACCTAAGCTAAGTTAGGTCCTCGGACTTTCTGCTTTGGAAAAATTTAACATAAAATTTACTTTTCATTATATGTTAATATCAACCTGAGCTAAGCCAGGTCCTCGGACCTTCTGCCTTGAGAAAATTTAACATCCAATTCATTCAAATTATCTGTTAATGTCAACTTAGGCTACGCCAATTCCACGGACTTTCTGCCTTGGGAAAATTTAACATAAAATTTACTTTTCATTATATGTTAATGTCAACCTGGGCTAAGTCAGGTCCTTGGATCTTCTGCCTTGGGAAAGTTTAACATCCAATTCATTTAAATTATATGTTAATGTCAACCTAGGCTACGCCAAGTCCCTAGACCTTCTGCCTTGGAAAAATTTAACATACAATTTATTTTTCATTAAGCGTTAATGTCACCTAGGCTAAGCTAGGTCCTCAGACCTTCTGTCTTGAGAAAATTTAACATATAATTCGTCTTCATTAAGTGTTAGTGTTAATCGTTGAACCGAACATAATCTTTTTACACTTATGTAAAGGCCGCTGTCACCTTTACTTTCGGGCATGCTTAAGCGCAATTAGCTATCTGTTGGTCAAACCTACTATGTCGGGATCCACATGCAACAAGGCAAATTACACAGCAATAAACGTAGCCCACCACCAAGGAATTACAAGACAAGTTCATTAAAAGGAGAAATTACAAGACAAGTTCATTAAAAGGAGAAATTACAGGAAAAGTTCATTAAAAGAAGAAATTACAGGAAGAAATTACAAGACAAACTCATTAAAAGAGGGAACCACAAGGCAAATTCATTAAAAGAGGGGCGTTGAAATGTCTACAAAAACAAAGCTGCACGAGGAGAGCCTATCCCTCTATCTTCAAAGAAAGGTCCTTCACCGGCTTAGTTGAGGGCTCTTTGGTTCGGCCTTCCACCTCAATTCTCTTTGGTTCGGCCTCGGACGGGTTCTGGACCATCTTCCCTTTGTCCTTTGCCTTGGGCAAAGGTACAACCTGGTCAGCAGGCTCGCCTGATCCCTTCTCGGCTCCTTCCTTAGAGGCAGCGACCTCTTCGAGTAGTGAGACTTGATCCTGGGAGGAGGGAGGCAGTGTCGAGGCCGCAGTCTCGGGATCAACCAAAATGGCGGGAGCGTTCTTGATAAATCTAATATCCTCAGGATACCAGACCTTCTTTACTGCCCTCCACTCGGAGTTGTTAGGGACTCCCACAGCATTTAAAGCTTCTGCCCAAACTTGCTGGCAATACTCCCTGCACAGCTCACCCAACTCCTCGGTCAGGCGGTTCTCCGTCGCCTCGACCCCTTCGTTATAGGCGGCCTCCACGGTCTCCCTAATGGTGTGAGCTACTTCCTTGGCCTACGCAAGCTGCCTTTTTAGATCCGAGATCTCCTGCCCTGCTTTGGACAGTGCCTCGTCTTTTTGGTGCAGGAGCTTGCGTTGGCTCTCCAACTGGACCTCCGCCATCTTCTTACCAGCGTCCAGGCTCCTCCTCTCAGTCTGCTCCTAGGTCAGTTTAGAGGCCAGGTTGGCCTTCTCAGCCTCAGCGCAACCTAAGTCTTTCTCGACCTTCGCCTTGGCTGCCTGCTCAGCACCTACCAAGTTTTGGTAGTGCCCTGCTAGCTCCTCAGCAGCAAAAACCTCCTGGATGGCCTGCGAAGAGAGATTCCAATGGATGTATAATGAACGAGGGAGGGATATACACGAAGGCTAAAATGACAACAACAAAATAGAGAGATAGTACGTACCAGGCCTAGGTTCCTCTTGAGGGAAAGGAAGAGGCGCATACGACCCATCTTCCCCAAGTCATCCATATCCCTTGGCAAGAGGAGGGGCTGCTCTAGGGCGTTGGCCAGATGGGAGGTGTGGCCCTTCTGGAAGTCCCTGATGCTCGCCTGGATAGGTATCGGAGCACTGTCCACCTCCAAGGCAGGGGACCAGCTGGACTCCCTTTGGCGTACCTTGGCTTGTCCGTGGATTTCCTCGCTTTCGACAAATGAGGTTCGCCCCCCGCCCTTAGCAACTTGCTGCTACTGTAGCTGCTTTTGTTGCTTCTTCTTCTTTTCCCTCTCCCTATCCGCCTCCTCATTTTCATTCCTCCTTTTCTTGGGGACAATAAGGCTAGGGGGGAGTAGGTCGGATGGAGGGGGGGGAGGTAGCTTTAGCTGGGACCTAGAGGCGTCCCCCCTAGAGGCGAGAGCTCCCCTCTCCCTAGCAAAGAGTGTCTTCGAATTCGCCATGTCATTGTCGTCGTCCTTTGAGCTATCCTCTGGTCGAGCGATCACAAGACCTTTAATTCTGGACCCTCTGTTCGAGGTACCCTCCTCTTCCGAGATCTCGACGACTGTATCCTTCAAAGGCCTCTCAGCCTCCTCCAGACGAAACCGATCGACTTCTTTGCCGAGAGATGGTGGGGAAGCTGTGGATTCGTCTTGGGCGAGCTGATCCTCACTTTTCACCTCTAAGGGAGTGGCCTCAACTTTCCGACCATAGAGGATTGTGGATGGAGCGTCTGGCACAGCTAGAGAGGCGAGGAACTCGGGGTAGCAGACGTCTATTCTCGCGCGCCTCCGATCACCTACATGGATGGTGTCCTCAACCTCACCAAAAACCTTCAATATGGGATCATAACCCAATATGAGGTGGGCAGCCCTCACCTGCAGATCCTCGGTTACAAAGATCTCGGACCTCAGAACCCTGTTAAGGTCCGAGATGTTGACGTTGCCCAAATGAGGAGACGAGTGTCGTTTGTCTACAAGAAAGACAATAGAGAAGCCAAACATGGTTAGATACTAAGGACAGACCCAGTAAAGAGAAGCATCAAATGGCAACAAATCTACCAAGGGGAGTAGGAAGGGGCGAAACTAAAAAAAAAAAAAAAAAACTCCTAAATCCTAGCGAGTCACACCTGGCTGCCCCTCATTTACTGGGCAATGGGGACCGTCGTACCACCGCTCGATGGCAATGAGGTAGTCGTCCTTCATGCCCTTATTGGACTTGGGCAAACAAGAAACGAGTCTGACAGCGTTAGACCTTGACTTGAGATAATAACCTACGTCTTTCAACCGGTGGCACTCGTACATGTACACCATGTTGTGCCATGTGAGGCACATGCCCATCTGCTCGTTCAGAGCATCGATGTAGCCTAATATCCTAAACATATTGGGGGTACACTGATCTGGACACAACCTATGGTTACGGAGGTACTCGCTGGTCACGTCCTTCATGGGTAGTGTCATCCCACCCTCAAGAAAGGCGATTATAGGGATGACTACCTGCCCCTCTTGCCTATAATCTGCTACGGCCTCTAGGGGGCAGTATTTCAAGTTTTTATATAATGATAAATAGTAGTCCAAATATTTCTAGTCTTTATTTAAAGAGTCCATTCTTAATAGTCTTTTAAGTCTACAAATTGCTCAATCTGTTGGTCCATACACATTCAAAGAATGCTATCTAAATTATGAATTACATGGTCCTTTATCACATACACAAATATTTTGATTCCCCTAATGTATGGTAAAGGAAGGCATGTGTGTATCTAGCTTTTTCTTGATTTGTGCTACATTATTTAGTGAAATGGAGGATATGGCTGAATTTTGTTGAATAAAATAAGATGCGAAGAAAAAAGAGTAAAAATATAATATATAGAAATAAACATCAAATTATCCAAGTCGTGCTATGTAATATAAGAACATTATATTATTGTATACTATATGCATAATGTAGTAAGATAATATATAACAATCAAAGATAATAAAAAAGATAACAACTTAAAACACAAAACTAAATCACAACCACCCAAAGTAGAATTCTAATTAACACAAAAACTCATCAACCTAAAATACCAACGCAATAAAAATAAACAAAAATGAGAGAGAGAGAGAGAGAGAGAGAGAGAGAGAGAGAGAGAGAGAGAGAGAGAGATGGATGTAACGTTTTTGTGTGAGAAACCCATGGATAGAATGGATGAGAAAAATGTCAAATTTATAGTGAGATGATGATGATGAGAAGAGTCAAAATAAAATAAGATAAAATGATAGAAAAATTGTGATATTAAGATAGAAAGTAGTGGGAAGATGAAAAAGTTAAAGGAATGGAGAGATATTGGAAAATTAATAATAAAGATAATGGTTTTTAGGGTGAATAAAAATAATGGTTAAAAGATAAGATATGCACTCTTAAGAATGTAAGGCATACCTAAATTCAAATTTGGACCACGTACAGTATCATTGGTTTGTCTAGAGCTTAAGGGGATGCTCTTTATAGTGGTAGCCTTATGAGACAAAAGTAAACTTTCAATGAGTAACATTGAATAAATGGCCTCTCCATGAATAAACATGGCAGAGGGAGGGGAGGCACACAGAGCTCATTTTATTATGATTAAGATTGCACATATGTACCAAGTCTTCACTTAAATGGAGCCGTTGAACAAAAGTAAAATCTTCAATATTCGCAAAATCTACAGCCAGTCCATCAAGGACCACATACTTTAGCAATGGTAGCTACACAAAAATTAAAGTACGGATGCAATAAAATTAAAATAAAATAACAAAACATTAAAAACAAATTGTGAGAGAGAGAGAGAGAGAGAGAGAGAGAGAGAGAGAGAGAGGAAACCATTTTGTGTAAGAAAACTATGTATAGAATGAAAGAGAAAATGTCAAATTTATAGTAAAATTATGAGAATAAGAAGAGTCAAAATAAAGAAAGATAAAATGATATAAAAAGAGTGATATTAAGGTAGAAAGTAGTGGGGAGATGAAAAGGCAAAAGGGAGGGAGAAATGTTGGAAAATTAATTATAAAAGTAATGGTTAAAAGATATTTTAATTTTTAAATAATGAAGTTTTTGAAACCAAAAAAAAGAAAAAGAAAAAGAAAAAGGATAGAGTGTTTTTTTTCTTTCTTTCTTTCTTAGTAAAGAATAGATTTTGTTAGGGGTGATTCAGTTATGGTAAAACATGACTTTTGGGTTACTTAAAAAAGATCTAAGAGAAAAAAGAAAAGGAAAAAAAATTGATGGAGTATTTAAGTTTATAGTGGATATTAATTATAATGGTGAACTTATAGTGCATATTGTTGACGCATGCTAAAAAAATTAAAGAAGTTACAACGGATAAAGGATGTGAGGAGGTAAAAATCTATCAGTGACTGTCAAAATTCCATATAATAGTAGCATTTGAAGAGTATGGGTTGATGGGGAGACACATGATAGAGTTGAAGATTGAGTAACACCTTAATTTAAGGGAATGCTTAATAAATGTCAACTGTTAAATATAAAAAAAAAAAAAAAAAGTAAATAAATAATAACATGACGCTGATGTGGCTTAACTGGAGCATAGCAATAATAAATATTACGCTTCAGCTTTTAGTAATATATAGATACAGATTTAATAGTTAACAAGTTGGACTACAAATTTGGTTAACAGAACAAAGTAAGTTTTCTTATACATTCACAAACTTATATGCTTCTAATTCAAGGAAAAAATTCAAGTAATTAAAACATAATTAAAAAAATATAACAATAAAGAAATGCTAGATCCAGATGGAAGCTTCCATACCACAAAAAAAAAAAAAAAAAAAAAAAAAAACCCTTAAGTAATGCATGAATATTAACAGAAGTTCAAAGCCCTATAAAAGCTCAAATCTCTTAAAACAGTACACCAATATAAGAAATTTGAGTGGTTTATTCTATCAAGGCACAAAGTTAAAGTAACTCCCAACTTTTTATTGCATATCCAGACCTTCAAATGCTTTAATATGTCTATAAGTCTCTCATCGAGCTCTCTGACCCGTTCAACCAAAAAAATGGTCATTGCATCTAAAAAATTTTGATATATCAAGTGTAAAAATAAATCAAACAATAAGACAGCCCCTATATAGGGCACATAAATAAATGAAAGAAGGAATGCATTCTGTGCATTTTGAGTACTTATTTTTTATATATAGTGAAATTTGTAAGAGAGATGTGAGTAAGATAAAAGAATATGTGTTAATGAGAAAATGAGGATCAGAAAACCAAAATATCAAACTGTGGTCTGTAATCCATCATAGAAACAAATATTGGAGTATAAAATCTAATCTTATTAGAAGACAAGTTTAATTCACTTATGCAAACCTGTATACAAAAACCACGTCCAAGTTCAATAACACTGCCACCCCCAAATTAGTAAAAATCTCCAATGTAACCTTAATTGTAGGGCAAAGTTTCTGTTTTTAAATATAGTATTAGATATTAGATTAGATGTGATATATGATATATGATATATATATATATATATATATATATATATCAATCACCATCTAAATCTACAATAACTTCCTTTTGATAAAAAAGCACAAATAATCAAATACATGTGCTATATTTATAAAAGAATACCAACGTAAAAAGAAAAAGTAGCACCTGCTTGACCTTTCTTTAGTCTAATCAAATGCAAACATGTGCTATACTATTATTATTTTTTATTTTTTAAGGGATTCCTACCAAACTACATGACACAGTGTAAGAATTAAAAGGAATAAACTTGATGGCATCAGAAAAAGGAAATGAACATGGAATCAGAACCAAAGTTGTTATAGATTACAAATACTTGATGCTGTAGCGAAGCTGAATTGGATTTGGTCATAGCTAAATTCTCAAGCAGCACCAAATTCCATAACGGAAAAATGAAAAATCACCTTGCCAGCATGGCTATGACAATTTTATAGAACCCAGGGATAATGCCATCCATCACCATGTACTAAAGCATAGTTCACTCACACCACATGGAGTCTCAGATAAAATGTTGATGTTATTCTTAAAATGCTTCTCCCACTGTAATAGCTTACTGGCATCAGGGGCATCTATGTACTTGCAGCATGGTTAGAACTTAAAAGTAGAGCGGAGAAACATACCATCACCACCACACACACGTACACACACACACACACACACACCCCTCTACCCAAAAAAAAAAAAAGTAAAAAGTAAAAGAAAAACAGAGCCAGCAACTTATAATTAGATCTAAATAACTTTTCCTAAAGAGAGGGAAAAAAAATCAACATACTTCTCAGTTTAACAATGCACAATATATACACATCTATGATATATATCCTAATTCCGGCAAGATTCAATTTATTCACATATAACAAAGGAAACAGGCGTAAGATGTACACGGGCTTGATTTCTGTAATCAATCATCTAAAATGAGTTGCCAACTTCTTCCATACTAAATTGTACACAGTCACTGATTTAAATTTTTAGAATTATTAATTACAGATGCACTGAATTAAGAAGCCTAGCATTGAAAAGAAAAAGAATAAAAACATAAACATTTACATTTGCTAAAGAAATAGAAAGGTCAAACAGAAATAAATATTGCATAGAGCAAGTCCTAAGTAATTGGAATTAATATATATATATATATATATAAAATTCAAATTTAATTTCAAAAAAAGCACCTTATCGTACAAACTTAAACAAAAGAAACAGAAATATAGTGGAAAAGTTACTAAGGTTTATAGTACCATAGATCAAAGTCAAGGAAATAAAAGCTGTGTGCAAAACTGCATATAACTTCTTCTTTTTTTAAAATAACTGTGTACAAATAAGTGAATAAATTGATCTTCAATCTAATATTTCTGCACCCAAAACTACGGAACTTACGTAACAATCAGCGACTGAAATTATTTGAAACTTACATGAATCAACATGCTGCTTCCTAATCCCAATCCCTAATTTAACTTGAATACCCCAAACTAAAATTCTTACCCAGATTCCTTCATCAAAATCAAATTTAATCTAAACACCTAAATTGATATCAACCCGACCAAAATAACCAAATCTAAATAAAATTTAATCCATAAATTTTAACAATGAAAAAAAAGATAGGTTTTGTGTAGCGTATATGTAAATCTAAATCTAAACCAATCTAACCAAGAAATTCAAACCTAAATTAAATTCAATTCCCAAATTTGAGAATGAAAAGGAAAAAAAAAAAAAACAAAACAAAAAAAATAACTTTACCAGTTATGGGTACACGTCCTGTCTCTCTGATGGTGGCAGATTTTTCTCTCTCCCCAGTCCCCACTCCGTGCCTTCTCTGTTTACCGTTCTACCGAGGTTTTGGGTCTACAAAATCATTTTTTGAAACTTTTTGATTTCGTCTCCTCTCTCTTCCTCTGCTTCTTTCTCCGTAGACTCATCGCCTCCCTTTATTTCTTTCTCCTTTTCTTTCTGCAGCGTATGTCTGTTTTGGGTTTTTATGCGCTTTTGGTTTTTTAAGAAGCGGTTCGGTTTTTATAAGTCTCTCCTGAATCGTTGTACCGCGCGGGTCTTTTAACTTAATATTGTATACGTGTCAATTTTTTAAATGACCTTTTTTTCCTAACGTGGCAGCACCTGGTTAAAGGCTTCTACTTTTATATATAGTACTAGTCGCTAACCCGTGCGATGCACGGGAAAACTATTTTGTATAAAGATGAAACATTAAATTACTTAATAAAAAATAGAAATCAAACTTAAGTTTAAAATAAAATGAAGAATTAAATCTTTAATATCCTCAACTATCCATAAAATGTATGAAACACAAATTTGAAGAACTACTTAATCAATATTTCAAATAAAAAAAAAAAAAGCTTTAAAGTGTTTTTTTGTATCTTTTTTTATATAAGCCTGACAATAGAACAGGTTGATAACCAAAACAACAATAAATGAAATTTTATGGCAGCAATTAAAACCAAGATGCACAAACCATAAAGTGGCTACAAACTAATGTAAGAGTAAGTAAGGCATTTTGTCAAACACATGGTGTGCACAAAATTTAAATGTCTTAATTAGAAATAGAAATACACAACATATTGACAAATTGGACAGTGTTGGTGAGAAATTATTTATGGCAAAATTTAATTAGTTATGTAGTTCAAGAGTAAGGCATTTTTCCAAACACATGGTGTGCACAAAATTTCAATGTCTTAATTAAAAACAAAAATACACAACTTATTGACAAATTGAACAGAGTTGGTGAGAAATTATTCGTGGTAGAATTTAATCAGTCATGTAGTTCCATATATCCAATACTCTTCAATAGCATGATTGTGAAGAAGAGATTTACCAAGAGCAGTAGCGTCAAGGGTACTCTGTTTTTTGTCCACAACCTTCGCTGGGTTTGTTCTGCCAGAGGGAAAAAGAAAAATAGAAAACAGAAAAACTAAAAGAAGAAAACAAACAGTCAGCAATGTATATAAACAATAATAAGTAGTTATCCATTGAAATGGTGTGGGTTTGTAAGTGTTAGACCAACGGGTGTGTGGATGAGGGTTCTAAAAAATTGTTGGGCCTACTGTCCAAGAGTAATATGGTTTTCTTGTTTTTAATCTTGTAAATACTGTCAAATTATTGGGCCGAGTAATAATTTTTTTTTTTTGTTAATCCTGTGACTACTGTCCAAGAGCAACAATTGAATACCAACGTAATGATGCAACTGTACACCAGTGGTAGAAAAATAGTACTACGTAATGATGCAACTGTACACCACAGTAGGAAAATAGCACTAAAACGGTTTGCCAAACGAAAAGTTATACCTCTTTTGTGTTTTTAATTGTACTGAAATGGTTTGTATAAGAACTAAATGAAAAGATACATTGTTCTGTGTTTTTATTGGTAGACATGGCATTAATTTATGTAGCCACATGGCGTAATGAGAATTGGTCAACAAAAAGTCAAACGTTTCGGCTATTAGTTATTATATAGATTAGATGTAGACCATTTCACATTAGCAGTTTGTAAAATATTTTCTGACTCTAACATTACTCTTTATATATACATATTGATAAGATGGGGATATTGGTAAAGTGAAAGTATATTATTAAGATTTTATTTGGACTACACGAGACGAGCACAATGTATACTGTTAGTTTATGGGGAAGAAAATGGGTTATTTTTTGGGAGGAGAATTCCTCTCCTCGGCTTCACTCTAACATTTATCTCCTGTGCTCGTAGGAGGTTCCCCACTCTTGGTCTTACTACAAAAACAAGCGGTTCAATAGGCTTCTTTGTCGCCATTATAGCAATGACATAATAGCACACCTATTCTGAGGCCAATATTTAAAGGGCAACTACTGGTTTTTTGCTCAAGGTTCGTGGCCTTGAAGGTTTGATTCAGAGAAGAGTGCTGGGGATCACAATATTCTTGTGAAGCCTAGGCTTCATATTGGTCCCAGGTTTGTTAGAATCAAGTCTACCCTATTGAGTGTATTTTGACTATTTCAAAACTACCCCTCAGCTCTATGGAAAATCTACCACTAGCCATTTCTTTTGGACCATGTTACATATTGTGAAACCAACTAATGAATTCTGCTTTGCTTTTACCCCCAATTTGTGAGCTAAAGCCAAGTCTCACCTGGATATGGATATCCATCATGCGTATATAATTCGAGGAAGTGATGGGAAGGACAAAAGTAAAACTGCTGTGCATCCCTGGAGCTCATACAATTGCTGGTCATTAAAGATCACTTGCAAAGACTGATAAGAGTGAAAAATATGCTTTTCTGTACAAAATATTGTTTCTCCATTCATTTTGATTGCATGATTCTAATGTGATGCAACAGAACAATTATGTATCAGATGAATTACTAGAATGTTTAGTTCATCCAATACAGGTATGTATATAAATATTCTTTGCTTTAACAACCGGAAAAAAAGTTTCCAAGAGTTTCATTGTTCATGTGCATTCCTCACAGGTCATCTGCTTTTACCTTCTTTTGCAGTAACTCCTGTGTAGACTAACCACAGTGCCATATATAGAAAAGATAGATAAAAAGATCATTGTAAATTGTTAACACAGTTAGAAAGATGATGAGAAAAATGGGTGGAGGACTAAAAGGCTAAGGAAAAAGAAAAGAAAAGGAAAAACAAAGAATGAAAGAGATATACAAAATTGTTATAATACAGTAGATACACACGATCATCTGATAACCTCCTGCTGAAAAAGGAATATATGTGACAGATGCTTGTGTTTGAAGGCCAACTAACTCTAAACTGAAAGTGACAATAACCTTGAGATCCCTTACTTTTTTATTCCCTTGAAAGAAGATGAAAGAATCCTAAAGAGCCCATCTGGGTTATCCGCTTGTACCTGTTAAAATAAAGCATTTGAAAATGTAGTCCATTACTTTAAAAAAGAAAAGAAAATGTAATCCATTACTCAAGCCCGTACACAAACTGCACTCAACATTTCCATTTGATACAATGCTTAGAGTGAGTGATATTATTCATGTATCTCACACTGACACAAACCTGCAAAGTAGCAGGTTGAGTTCTTGTGTCCTGGTGTAAATATTAAATTAACCTCTAAGCTAAAATTACACCTTTAACATTTGTGAAGAAGCTAAAATGACGACCATTTGTTGGTTACCACCCATTCTTAAGGGGAGGAGGTACTAGTAATCTTGTAATCTATTTGTTTATGACATAACAGCAAATAAATATACAATTGAACAGTGATTTATTTTTATTTTCTGTTTGTTTTACATCACTGGGTGTAAAGTTGACGTGCACCAAAAACTGGCCTATGATCACTAGAAAGAGATGGGAACCAAAAAGATCTCTATCTAAAGTTAATATGCAAGTGATTTCTTTCATAAATTTTAAGTTACATGGCTCCACGAATACATGTCAGATGCTGCCCTTTCAAGCCCCATCTAAAGTTAATCTTATGTATGGAGCAAGGACAATTTTTCTTTTTGCTGTCGAGGAACAATTGCCTGCCCAACTTGGACACTACCATCATATCGAAATCCAATGGAGAACATATAAAGAGAAATATTCGCTTAAGAGAATTTAAAAGTTTCTGTCCAAAATAAATTGAGAACATTAAATATTATCACTTTTCCCCCCTAGTTGATAAAGTTGTTCATGGACTATCACTGTCATGTTGGGCTATAAGTCATTGAAGCCAACCCGTGACTAGAAAACATTAAAAGAACTTTCAATTTACCAAGTGTCTGAATTTCAAACTCACATTTTCTTTGTTTTTGTCTTGCACATATGTCTTAAATTTAATGAATTTAACTCAAGAAACTTGATAAGAATGATCTCTATTATTCTTCTGACATATAAGTTTTATTATGATGTGAATGGATAACATTTAGGCATAGCAGCACAGCAGCAAAAGTTTGAAAGTATGTTCAGCTCCACTGTCATCACCTTGCTTTGGCTGCTTGCATTTTCTATGTTGTGCATGGTCCAGTCCAAGTCAATTGTCGAGACTCTACCTGGATTTCCTGGTAAACTTCCATTTAAACTTGAAACAGGTAAGTCATATTGTAATGCCATCTTTCCTCTCTATCTAGCTCTCTCTCTCTCTCTCTCTCTCTCTCTCTCTGTTTTATATATGCTTGGATTTATATGTTTTGCTTAGCATCTCTGTTAATTCTCAGATACGTGGGGGTGGGTGAAGCAGATGATTTGCAACTATTTTACTACTTCATTGAATCTGAGAGGGATCCAAGGACTCTGCTACTTTGGCTTACTGGAGGCCCTGGTTGTTCTGGCTTCTTGGGACTGGTTTATGAAATTGGTTTGGCTTCTCAGTTCTCACTTTTGGCTTTTCTTTTTTTTTTTTTTTTTTTTTTCCTTATAGTATTAAGCTACTATTAGCCTACTTCTGTGGCCTATAATTCTAAAATGCTTTCTCACCCTTATTAATTGACGTGGGATTATGTTCTTTAATAGTGTCTAATTGGATGAAGCCAATAATTTGAATGAGAATTTTAAAAAATCAAATTTCATTTTAGGTGGACAAAATTAAGAGTCTGGAAGAGCAATTAGTTAAATTTAAAACTGAAGTTGAAAAATTAATTAGTGCCAAACTTGTTGTTGAGCCTAACTCCAAAAAAAAAAAAAAAAGATTTTTATATTCCTTCATTTTAAAGGAATAATGAAGAGTTGAAAGCTAATATTACTAGATAGACAAAAGGAAAAATTCTGATGTTAATGCTGAAGTCTCTGAACCTATGTCTAAAACTTCTAGGAAGAATAAAAATTCTGAATTTGTCCCTATTTGTCATCATTGTTATACTGTTGGTCATATTAGGCCAAATTATCCTATATTAAGGTCTTTTCCAACCTCTAATGTTAGACCTCATGTTTGTCACTATTGTGGTGTTTCTGGACACATTCGTTCTAATTGCTTTAAGCTGTATTCTCAAAAGTAAGTGTCCAAATGGTCACAGGTTTCCTCTTAAGGACCTATACCTTTGTTTGGAGAGTTATTAAAAGGTTTGAGCTTTTTAACTCAATTTCAATAGAATCTTAATTCTTTTATATCCTTTAGTAGACATGCTAGGAGACGTGACTTTTCATCTTCACGGCCAAAGACTCATACTGCGTGGGTGAGCAAGGACCTTAAGACTTAATTGTCTTTTCTATTTGTCCTCTACTTTAATTTTTTTCTATCTAAAGTATGACTCTCATTGCTTGATTTCTTATCTTCTTTTGGAATCATGCTTTCATGCATATGCATCTTTCTTTCATGCTTTCATGTTGTTTGTCTGTTTTTGTTTAGTTGTTTAGCTTTTATTTTGTTTTGTTTTCAAAATGAAAAAAAAAAATCAAAAAAATATAAAAGCAGTATGTTTTGTGTACATTGGTACTTGTGTACCTTGAATGGCCAATAAAACAAAATTTTCTAAATTTTGTACCTCTTGTAGCTTAGATGAGTATCTTTATCCACAATTAAGCAAGTGAACTTTGTGGCTCGTGTTTGTGATGAGTAAGATTAAGTAATCTTTTGTACTTAACACTCGTTTCACTCTTTTTGATGGGTAGGATTAGAAAATCTTAACAGAAAGACATAAATAACTATCTCACCACTGTTACCCGCTAATCATGAAATAATATCTGTATGTTTCGGCATAGCAAAAGTATAATGTCAAAAGCTAAATATAATTGGGTATTTCTTTTTTCTCTCTTATATGCACATGCATTATATGTTTAAAAGAAAATATGTAAAGAAAATTAAAAGCAAAAAAGATTCAAAATGCTTTATATATATGACTGCAAGCGTGTCTTTTAGAAGGAGTTATAGGATATACCTCAAATGTGATAGTCCCCATCAAGCAGTTATGATCGTGTGTGAGTTAAATTGATTTGCTCATATTTCAAATCGTCATAATATGTAAACGCTTATGCAATCTTGCGAATTTTCACACACAACACGCTATATTCTTTGCTACTTTTGATACATATGCAGGTACAATGTGATTTGGCCATCATAAGGAATGCATGTGTTAATGTAAACTCACTAAACTGTCTTGACTTGTTTTTCAAATATAATATTGGTTAGACTTGTTTAGTGTGTGAGTGTGTTTTGGATCTATATGCATGACATTTTTTCTTATTGAGAGATGTTTTTTAGAATTTAAAATATTGTTTGAATCTTTGATTGAATAGCATGCTTGATTGCATTCATATCTATGTTTTTCTCTTCTTGAAAAACTATTTTTAAGCAATTTCGACAGCTGCTTGACACCTCGTGATAGTTAGGCTATTTCTCGAGCTCTGCAGCTTCTTTTTATAGGAATCTTGATAGTTTCTCAATCCATCCAGAAAGTTTCTGTCTGCTCAATAATTGTTCAATCCATCGAGGTTGGCTTCTGCTTAATAGCTGCTCGACAACTTCTTAAACTGTGAAGATCCTCTTGCATGCATTGTTTTTCACATATTTTGCATCTTTCTATTATCTTATCATTCATAACATCTTTATTCATTAAATTCATGCTTTTTTATGAATTCCTTTTGCCCTCTTGATCATCTTTATGTTTCTCGGGTGAAACTTTCTAGTTTCTTGTACCCTTTGTCAATCATGACAAAAAGGGGGAGAAATTGTGGAGAATATACGGTTTCTTTTTAAGATTCTACATGTTAGGGAGAGAAATACATGCCTTTGTAAGTGAGAGATGTGTTTCATCTTATTAAGTGCAGTGCTTACTTTCTTCTTCTTGTACACCAGTTTTGTGACCATGTTTACATACATTGTGTTTATCCTTAATATATATATATAGGATATATGTTTGCTTCACCTACCTCTACATGTGTTATTTCTTTTCTATCTTTAAACACATGTTTCTTTATTGTATGCAATCTTTTATTTCTTTTTCACACTAAGATGCCGTGACAAGTTTTGTTTAAAGTGTTTCAAAAATACAGGTTGTCAAAGTCTTTCTTGCCATGAACTCTTTTCTTGTAAAGTTTTCAAGAGTTTGTGTTAGAATTAAATTTTATTGTATTCAACAAGTGAGTATCATTTGTTTGTTGTGGTTTTGTCACGTAGTTCCAAAGGAGGCAATTGTTAGGATATATGTGGATCATGTTAAGAACATATGTCATTTAGAATTAGCTAAACACACTTTGCTTATAATTGGGTAGATTTAGGATGGGTTTAGTACTTTAAGGAACAAGAGTTTAAGTATAGTATTGAAGCCGTGCAAATCTGTCTAAGAAATTTGTGAAGAAATGTTGATTCATTAAAGGTCAACAGCTGCTCAACAGATACTATCTATCGAGAATTACGAACTTCAGATTTACAAATCTGATTTACGGCCCATGCTGACATGTATGTGTAGAGTTTCTTTTCTCACAACCTTAGATTTATATAAAGCTTATTTTAAAAACCATCACATAAAGGAATACATGTAGAACACATGCAAAAGGTAACCGATACCTTATTCTCTTTGAAAAAAGCTACTGCGTCTTTGCGTCTTAAAATTTTGTAACCAAGTACTTCTTGATCTTCATTGTTGATGAAATGAAGAACTTTGCAGCCAACATTTTCTTCATATTGGTGAATTAGTCCTATACTGGGAGTTGTGCATCATTAGTTAATCACATACTAGGATCCGTACAAAAGGGTGGCATTCATATATTGAAGAGTTCAGAGGTTCTAAAACGGTAGAAGGTTTTTGCTGTAAGTTCATCTTTGGGGATTCTGTTGGGGATTGTAGAGTTTAGAGACAAAGGTTTTGTACTAAATCTGAACATTCTTTTTACTATAGTAAATTGTTTTTTGGGAAGGTTTTCCCCCATATTTTTTTACTGTGAAACTAGTTTGTTTTATTGGTTTTTCTAGGTCATCATATCTTATCTTATTTACTTTTCCGATGTGCATGATATTGACATGATATTGATGTTTGTTTATTTGTTTGTTTTAACAAGGTTTATTCATAATAAATCTAATTAACAACTTGGATTTAAAACTTGTTAATTATATCAACCGGGGTCTAAATTTCCCAGCACTTTGAATCAATAGTTGTAATGATAACTTACGCTTAATAATCTAGGCTCAGTAGTTCAACTTAGTCATTTAGAAATTTAGGGCCAGTTTGGTTTCCCCATCACTCAATTTTCTTATCTCAATTTTCAAAACTCATATCTCAAACTCAAAACCCATAACTTATAACTCATAACTCATAACTCACCATCACTCAAAAGCTCCAAAGTTTTTGTTTGTTAACAAAACCCAATCATATATCTCAACTTTTAAGTCCACCTTTTGTCAAAATGGTGGAGCCCACCGATCAGTTTTTTTCAATTGTCTTCTTCCCTTACCCGTGTGACTTACATGGAGAACATAAAATCCACACCCAAACTTAGTTTCATCACCACGACCAATGACAAACCCAGATTCCACTACCATCAACACCACCAACAGCCACACAAAAAATCCATAAAAGTGCATAGGAAACCCACAACCAAATCCCACATCGCCGAAGAAGAAGAACGTAGAGCAAAAAAAAAAAAAAAAAAAAAAAGAAGCCAAAAAATGGAGCTGTAACTCAAAACAATGGAACGACGGCCTTTGCTGCTTTAGCTATTATTGTTGCTGCGGTGGCGAACGTGAAGTACAAGCTGATGTCACCGGCGAAGTTTCCGATCTCGAGGTCCACGTGCATAGCAAACCCAAACCACAAACATATCAAACCCAAACTTCTGATCTGGGCTGAGCTTGAACCGATCTAGTGGTTCCAATCTGGGCTGAGCTTGAACCGATTTGATGGTTCCGATCTTCAGTTTTGCTTGAACCGATCTTTAGTTTTCCGATCTGGGCTAAGCTTGAACCGATCTGGTGGTTGCTCATGATGGTGATAACTGGTGTGGTGGTTGCGGCTTGTGAAGGAGCAATGAAGGGTTAGTGAGAAGAGAGAGCTTTGGGTAAAAGAAAAAAAAATGAAGAAGGAGAAGTGACAGAGAACGAGTGGGGAGAGAAAAAGAAAATAGTGGGAGAAGGAAGAGAGAGGATAAAGTCAGAGAAAGGTAACAAAATCAACACATATGGGCCCTACAGTGGTAAAAAATTTACACAACTGCTACTGAATTATGTATCTCAAAAACTGAAAACACCAATTTGGTGTTTTCAGTTTTCATCACTCTCACTCAAAATTTTTTAGTTTGAGTGATGAAAACAAGATTAGGAAATCAAGCCAAACAAAAAAAGTTATGTGGGTCCCACAATTTTTGATAACTCAATTATGAGTTTTGGATTATATTATTCAAAACATATCTAAACCAAACAAGCCCTTAGTTATCCAGGATTTCTCATTCTTATTGTTAACTCACGTATTTCCGAAAAAAGTCCTCTTAAGTGAGAAATTTCCAAACCCTAAACCCTAATCCACGAAGTTAGATTTCACCATAAACTAGTCACAATATTTTAAGTTTTACTTCGAGCAAAACCTGAAAACATTAATAAGAGACCAAGGTTAATTCATTTACTACTCTGTTTTGGTTTATGATTTTCCTAGTGCGTTAATGGATTAAGTCCTTGTTTCATTATAGTTTAATTCATTGCATGTTCATTGGTACAGTTCTAATCATCAATGGAAGTTATTTGTTTAGTTTAAATAGCAGATCGTTGATGGTAGTTTATTTACATTAGTTTTAGCATCGAAATATTAAAGACTTGGATTTATATGTTAGAAATTGACCTAAGCTTAGTAATGCATTACATAGCACCTGTAATTTACCTTTTTTTTTTTTTTTTTTAATTTGATAATTGGGATGGAGATTTAAATTTAAATGTCTTTGTTAAAAGCACCAAAATGTACTAGCCAATTAAGTTACAAGATTTTTCACATTTGATAATTATCATTGCTACCAAATTTGCTCTTCGAACTTTGTCGAAGGTAAATCTAGACCTACAACCCATAAAATGAATTCAAAATAACCCATCACCATCCAACTCTCTAATACAACATCGAAATTCAACTCTAATCATAAAGGTTAGACAATATGGCAACAACATCACATAAACATTCACTTAAAAACCACATAAAAAAGAAAAAATGAAGTGGCTCTCGGGTATGTTTACGAGAGATAGAGAAGGATATTATATTTGACAACAACAGAGGCCTAGTCAAAAATTTTGTTTGGAGCCAACTTATTATGTTAATTTATTAGCTTATACAAACTTTCAAAAATACGCACAAACACATACTCACATATAACCAATGTTATTAAAACCGGATCGGGCCAGACCGTACGGTGAGACCGAATTAACCAGAAACCGGTCACCATTACGGTTTTTTAAGCATAAAAAACCGAAATTCTTTCTTTTGCAATGAGCCGTCAAAAGCTCCACCATCACTGGATCTAACCGTTTGAACTTTGAAGGATCGATCTGCTTGTTTGGAAATGAAAAATCGAGAGAGAGAGAGAGAGAGAGAGAGAGAGAGAGAGAGAGGCAAGAGTGATAGAGAGAACGAAGTAAGAAATAGAGAAGGAAACTGATAAAGAATCGGCAAAGCAAACAAAGTAACAGAGAGAAAGGAGAACCAGGATGGCAGGTTTTGATATTGGGAATAGAGAAAGGGTTTTTACTTTAATTTTTTTTACCTAAAAATTCACACCTCTCCCTCTTTTTTGATAACCATCCAACAATTTCTTCAGCTCTTTTATTATCACCATTCCCATCTCTTGACTAGTTGACTGTTTTTTTCTTTTTTCTTTATAAGAGATATTTTATAATCTTTGTAATAAATTACAAAAAGATGTCCTATATTTTATCCTCTTTAAATATTATTTTGGCTAAGACTGTTGAATTTTTTTCATGAATGCCTCCGTCCCATTTAGTTTGAAAAGTCAAAATTTTAAAGGGAATATCATTTATTATCTTATCTATTTTATAAAAATATATAAATTTATAAAATTACCCTTAAATAAATTTTTCAGCCTTTTTTTTTAAAAAAAGTTATTCTTAATGAGGCAACTAAAAAGGTGCCCCAATTAGATTGATTTTTTTAATTTTTTTTTTCAAATAGTTTTGAAAATAAAGTAGGAGTATAATAGAAACATTAGTAAACTAGTAAATTTTATTTTTAAAAATAGGACAATATTTTAGGACATCCCACAATGGAATAGAGGACAAACAAAGTGAGACAGAGAGAGTATTTATTTTTTTATTAATAAATTAATAAAATAATTATTACGTCATCACGGTCCGACCTCGGTCGAACATCAGTTGAATTTAAAAAACTTTGAACCTTTTCTTTTTACGGTTCATTGAATGGTCCAAGTCTGAAAACCATGCATATAACTTAGTATCATTCATAGTGAATCCTTAAAGTTTTCATTTTTTATTTAAGTTACCAAATTGTCTACCAAAGTGAGTAAAAAAAAAAATTCAGTTTAACTAATAAAGTAGTCAAAGATTTGATTGATTCAAAACTTTAACAACACAAGAACACATTTTATAATAAAAATGAATGTGAGGGAAAAAAAAAAATTATTTTCTATAACTACTAAATCAATTGGACAAAAAGTGCATCATTGGTAATTTAGTATAGCTCAAATATTTTGAAAGACCGAATCTCTTTTTGTATGCTAATAATTAAAATGTTAAATATTTATATATAGTATTAAAATACTTGTAAAATTTTGGGGGACCACTCATACATGTAGCTCACCTGGATAGCGAGTTAGCAACAGGCAGGGGACACTGGCATTGAATAATAGGCGGGGTATTTTCAACCCACACTACACAGTCAGCATTAATGAGTTTAGCATTCCTAGCCATAAAGGTAGCTGCACAATTTTCTGTTCTACAGACATAGCTAATCTTCCAGTCTTGAACCTTCTGCACACGTGACTCGAAGTCTGGAACTGGATGGTGAACCAGTGACAGAGGACCGTTGTATCTAACTTTTGGGACAAAACGTTACATATAGTTTCAAACCAATAACAGAGATAGGACTGGAAGGTCTATCATTCTTTATTTGGACAAATTTGACCTCATGTCATGTTTTTATTTTAAACAAGATATGTTTTCTTAACCAAAAAAACAAGATATGTTTTTAAAATAGAGATAGGACTGGAACGTCGACCCTCATTTTACTCAACCACCTAATCTAACCCCCACGTGACACATATGTTGCTGTTTTGTCAGGTGATTATGGTCCAGTACATGTTTTAGGAGTAGAGAATAAGGAGAATTCTAGCCCTTATTTTTTTTAAATTTTAGCAATATGTCTTTGTTTTGAAATTATTTAGGTTTGTGTTCCTGTTTTGAAATTCGATTGGTTTAAAATCAAGTTATACCAAATGAAACTTAAAAAAAAAAAAAAATTGTGGAACTCGAGTTTCATACCTATAGCTGTATTTTAAATGTCCTATAGTGGCGTTTTAAATGGAACTTGAGCTCCATGAACTTGAGTTTCATGCAAGTTTTTTTTTTTTTTTTTTTTTTTAAGTTTAATTGCCACATACCTATAGTTGCATTTTAAACGTCCTATAGTGGTGTTTTAAATGGAACTCGAGCTACACGAACCCAAGTTCCATGCAAGTTTTTTAATTTTTTTTTTTTTAGCTAAGTTTGATCGCCCATACTCGATTTTTTACAAATCGAGTTTTACATTAAAACTCGATTTTGAGAAAATCGAGTTTCAAAACAAGGACATAGACCTAAATAGTTTCAAAACAGGGACATATTGCAAAATTAAAAAAAAAAAAAAAATTAAGGGCAAAATGCTAGTGTACGGGCGTCAACCCCGCTGAAACCATCCAGCCATGAAAGCCCATCACTACAACGCCACGTGGCCGAGAGTACTCGGCTAGAACTTATGATTGCACCCCGTGTAACTCCCCATGCTCGACTAGGTCTGTTGCCTGGGGCAACAGACCCAGCCGTGGATCTTGTCCCACTGCCATTGCCTCCACTCACCCGCCAACTAACACCCACTCCGGAGTAATGGTATTGGACCTCCCCTTCCATTGCCTAGGGAACGCCCCCGCCGAGTAATAGACCCCGTTGTGGAGCTAACCCCAATGCCATTATTTCCACCCACTTACCACCTGATGTGCACTCTGGAGTAATGCTATTGGACCTCACTTTCCATTGCCTAGGGACGACCCCGCCGTGCAACAGGCCTCGCGGCGGGTCCAGTTCCAAGGCCACTATCGTTACCCCACTATCATTAAATGCCACCACTTAGGAGAACGGAGATTGGACCCTCCCCTCCACTAATCAGGAAGACCATTATGCAGTCACAACAGCTTGGCCTATAAATAGGCAAAGGATATTTAAAGTTAGAGGTTGGCAACCTTGGGGAAAAAGGGAAAATAGAATACTAAAAGGGGGGGGGGGGCCTGAGAGTCGCACTTGCTAATGATAGGATTGCCCATTGTAGGACACACGAAAGCCCACTAAACAAGTAAATTGTGAGCCCAAACACGTGTCTGGCCCAATAGGCCTAAACGAGGTTCGCACAGCTAGAATCCCAAAAGAATAAGGCTATAAGCTAATTACAACTGACATTGTTACTACGATGTAAACCTATAATTACTCTTTCACTATAGTTAAGAAAAACTCTAAAGACACACTCAAATCTACAACATATTTAAGTTTAACTTTATGATTAGTGTACTTATATTCACTTTTTTTTTTTAGCAAATACCCTTAATAGTCTTATGTGTAAGTATTGTAATGTAATGACAAGTTGACACCAAAGCATCGTATGAAATTAGGGGTGAGTTTATATAGCATATATTTCACAATAAAGTTGAGCCGGCAATTTTTTATTGGTTCTCTTATTTAGATCTACCACTAATATAATTTTTTTACTTATTTATAACAACTTGTCACATCAACAAAAAATGGAGGTTTCATTTTTCAATTTTTTACATAAAAAATATATGTCATGGAACAAAGGAACAAAAAGGGCCACTCATCATAAGTCAACTTGGAAATTTGAAGTGTGTTTTTTCCAGAGCATAAATTATGGTAAAATGCCATAAATGTCAAATTTTGCCTAATTAACCCCAAAAATTACTCACATCAACCTATATATTTATTGTGCAAAATACATTTTTACTACATTATTTGTGCCAATATACACAAGTGTTGTTGTGCATTTCAAAAACAGTTTTAAAAAATTAAGAAAAATTAATATTTTAATAAAATAAAATTAAAAACAAATAACCTGATGTAAGTATTTTAAAAAATAATTACGTAAAATAGAAAAAAGTAAATTTTGTACCAAAATATATAAGAATTTTTGCATGAGTTGATATGCTCACCCGTAATAGTCTAATAGACATCTCTCAATTAACAGGTAAGAGGTTAGACCGTAAGAGCACCAGCATTGAATGTGGTAAATGGGAAATGGAGCCCTTTTCTACAATTTATTTTACAATTCAGTCCAAATGAGCTGCTCCATTGAATGTTGTATCTTGCAACAATGGTTAAAAAAAATACAATTGAGCTACAGTACCATCTTAAATGTAAAATGGTACTATAGCTAATGGGATAAAAAAAAAAAAATTAATTCCCTCTCTCCCCTTTTCCCGGCAATTTCTCTCTCCTCTCCCACTATTTATGTTCTTTTCTCTCTTTTTCTTCTCCCTTGCTCATTTGCTCTCTGCACTTGAGATCGCTCCGATGGGTTTTTTTTTTTTTTTTTTTTCAATTTCGCCGATCTGGGATGATGGAGGATGGTGGTTGTGTGGAGGAGTTGGGTTGCATGGTTTTTGATCGGCGTGTGGGTTTTTTATCGGTGTGGGTTTTTTTTTTTTTTTTCCAGTTTCGCTGATTTGGGATGATGGAGGATGGTGGTTGTGTGGAGGAGTTGGGTTGCATGGTTTTTTATCGGCGTGTGGGTTTTTGATCGGCGTGGGTTTTTTTTTTTTTTTTTTTTTTTTTTTTTTTTTTTTTTTTTTTTTCAGTTGCACCAATCTGGGATGATGGAGGATGGTGGTTGTGTGGAGGAGTTGGGTTGATATAGTGGTTGATCGGCGTGGTGGTTGATGGAGGATGGTGGTTGATCAGTTTTTTTTTTTTTTTTTTCAGTTTCGCCAATCTGGAGTTGTGTGGAGGAGGAGACTGGAAGAGAAGAATGGGAAAAATAAAGTACTGAGATTCAGTGAGTGAGGATAAATATATATATATATATATATATTTTATTGTAAAAATATATTATTTTAATGAGTAGGATAAAATAATAGAAGTTTTGATGTTGGAGTATTGAAAATTGGTATGATACAATTGATAAAGTAGTTTTTTAGATGGTAAAATAGGATAGAATTCAAAAAAATGAATGTGGATGCTCTAAGAACACTAAGGGCTCAAATCTCAATAGCATTGCCCCTCTTTTCTTTTTCTTTTTCTTTTTTCTTTATTTTTTATAATAATTGGACACCAAGAAGCGTCGGTTAGAGTACATGGTTCTTTGGTCAATCCCTCCTGTTAAGAGAACAATAAATTGGAGTATTATATTATATAAAATTATGAACGTTAATACTGACAATTACATGAAAGCCTATATATATATAGTTGGGTTCAAATTACACATAGTGTAACTCTAAGTGATATTACACCACTTAATAACTTATTATTAGATGCGAATTTTGATAAATCTACTGTTGGATTATATTATATTCATATATTCTCCATGTTTGCAAAATTTTACAGTGATCAAAGATTAATAGTCATGTTTGAAAGTTCAATTAGTATATAAAACACCAATGAACGTTTAGACCCCAATTCCAAAAATACTAACACAAGCTTATAATCAAACAATATATATGAAAAAAATAAAATATAAGCTATAACCAAATTGGTAACACACTCTAAACCATATTTAATTACAAACACGGCAATAATTAAAAGGTAAAGAGAAAAGGAAGAAAGATGCAAACACAAAAATAACACAATGATGTGTTATCGAAGATGAAACCGAAGTACTCAGCGAAAAACCTCTTCGCTGCTTTCCAAGCGGTCAATAATCCACTAGAGAATGAAGTTGAGATACATAAATAGCAGAAGACTCTCCAAGCCTAATCTACCCAATGCACCTAAGCCCTCCAATCTTCTTGCTCCAACAGGGTTACGTCGAACTTTATCTTCTTTAGCTTACTAGATCCCGCAATAAGCTCATTGCATCAACCAAAATGAATTGGTCCCTTCTGAACTACTTCCTAAACACCAAAACACATTCTCACTGATATGGGTATGGTGAGATAAGTATTTGCCTAAATGTACCTCTCAAGGATATGTCAATGGAGATGGTGAGAGTATAGGAATTTGGAGAATTAAAAGATGAAGATTGTGGATAAGTCAATCTTATTTTTCTCTAGGGTTTCTCTCTCAAAATTCTCTCTTGAAACTCACTACATTTCATAGGTATAAGGATATTTATAACAGGGTATATAAGGAATGTGAAACATCAGGTTTATCCAAACGGGGCATTTTGGCAACTGGAACGAGTCGGGAGTTTGAGTCGCAAGCTAACTGCCTGGCCAGACTGGAAGTTTTGTCTTATAGTGCTCCAATTGTCACGACCCTTTAGCTCCCCTGCATGCTCCACACGGGTGCTGCCTTTGGCGACTCACCAGTCGTGAGATCCAGTCGCGAGTCTCTTCTTAATTGCACACTTTTGAGGTTTCTTCACACTCTCTCACACACTACCCTTACAAAATTCCCATCTAAATACATGATATCTAGTTGCTAAAATAAAAGCAAATTTGGCACGAAATAAAGTCAACACATGATTGAATAAATTCAACTTTACAATGTTATCAATCAAATTTTTAAATTCAAGTTTTTGTAATTTAAAATAATTCATAAAAGATGAGTTTATGGATCACAAGGTAAAAAACATCCAATTAGCATGAAAATTGGCATGCATGTTAAGCACATATAGAATATGTAATTCAATGGTGAGATTCTTAAAATATGAATTTAATAACAAGTTATTAAGTGATGTAATATTTCTTAAAGTTATACTAGGTGTAACTTAAACCTAACTCATATATATATATATATATATATATATATGCACACTCTAGGACCATGGACGGAGCCAAGACTTAGAGTTAGGTGAGGGGCAAAAGTACAAATAATTTTTTTTTTTTGAGACTCCAAATAAGTATTCATCTAGAAAAGAAATATTATGTCTACAATATTTTCATAATAAATCATAAGTGGTAGGTTATTATTGGTTATTATGAGTGGATAAAAAAGTCATTTAAGTTGTGAATTTAAATTAGAACCAATAACTTACCGCAAGTGATTTGTTGAGAAAATGTCGTCGACGTAGCACTTCTCAATTTAGAAAGTTAAGTTTTTTTTTTTTTTAAAAAAATCTGGGTGTCTTGTGTGGTGTTAGATGTGGGTAGGTGTTCACTTAGACTCACATTTTCTTTGTTTTTGTCTTGCACACATGTCTTAAATTTCATGAATTTGACTCCAGCAACTTGAAAAGAATGATCTCTATTATTCTTCTGACATATACTTTTTCTTATGATGTGAATGGATAACTTTTAGGCATGGCAGCACCGCAGCAAAAGTTTGGAAGTATGTTCAGCTCCACTGTCATCACCTTGCTTTGTCTGCTTGGATTTTTTATGTTGTGCATGGTCCAGTCCCAGACAATTGTCGAGACTCTACCTGGCTTTCCTGGTAAACTTCCATTTAAACTTGAAACAGGGTAAGTCATATTGTAATGCCATCTTTCCTCTCTATCTAGCTCTCACTCTCTGTTTTATATATGATTGGATTTATATGTTTTGCTTAGCATCTCTGTTAATTCTCAGATACGTGGGGGTGGGTGAAGCAGATGATGTGCAACTATTTTACTACTTCATTGAATCTGAGAGGGATCCAAGGAAGGACCCTCTGCTGCTTTGGCTTACTGGAGGCCCTGGTTGTTCTGGCTTCTCGGGACTGGTTTATGAAATTGGTTTGACTTCTCAGTTCTCACTCTTTTTTTTTTTTTTTCCTTACAGAATTACGCTACTATTAGCCTACTTCTGTGGCCTATAATTCTAAAATGCTTTCTCACCCTCATTAATTGATGTGGGATTATGTTCTTTAACAGTGTCTAATTGCATAACAATGTTTATAACCTTCACATAAACTAACTTAATCAGCAAACAAAATTTGTAAACTGTAGACTTTTTTTTTTTGGTTGATAATTTGCACCGTAATGATGTAGGTCCACTGTCATTTAATTACGAAAATTTCGATGGGAATGAACCAACATTCCAACTGAACCAATATTCATGGACAAAGGTATGTCATCATACACTCCTATATATATATATATATATATTTTTTTTTTTTTTTTTTTTTGGGGGGTGGGGTGTGTGGTGTTGGAATTGGCTTCTATGCAATGTAATTGGTGATTTCGATTGTAAAGACTTCTTTCGGCTCCACTTCAACCATAGTGATTATTGATTTATTTCCAGGTTGCTAGCATTATATTTTTGGATGCTCCTGTTGGCACAGGATTCTCCTATTCAAGAACCTCCCAAGGTTACAATATGACAGATACATTATCAGCAGCACAAACCTATGAATTCTTGAGGAAGGTGAGTGAAATTCTACAAAATAATGAAAATTTTTCGTTTTGCTCACCTTTCTTTATAATCAAACGGGAAATTCTCTAGCAAATGGAAAATAAATTTTTAAGATTACCCAGGCAGGTTTTATTACGACAATCACTTTACTTTTGTTGTGCTTCAATGGTGTTAAATCCACCTAATTGCTCTTCTAACGTGTGACGTAAATACTAGTCATTGAAAGAATTTTATTTTTTGTTGTGTTGTAATTTTCGGAATTTTCTAGAAAATGATATAATTTTCTTGTTTTGGAGAGTTTTTCAAAGTATCTTGGTCAAAATTAACTCTTTATGTGGTAGAAAATTAATTCAGATTTATTTATGAATAGGTTTTTTTTTTTTTGTAATTTTTTCTATCAATACAAATTTTAGTACTTATATTATTTATTTATTTGGTGGAAACCAAATCTTCACCTTCAGAGTTCAAGGTTTTCTAAAGTCCAGTCAAGAACTAATTCTTCTCTCACGTTGCATTGTTTTCATATAAAATTAAAGCACATACTAGCCTCTTTTTTTTTTTCTTTTTTTTTTTTTTGAGGGGGGGAAAGCACAAGCTAGCTAATACTTTTGATTTGTCACAGTGGCTATTGGATCACCCAAAATTCTTGACAAATGTACTCTATGTTGCTGGCGATTCATATTCAGGCATTATTGTTCCAATCATCGTTCAAGAAATACATAATGGTAATTTGTGATGACTTATGATAACCCAATTTTGGTATCAAATCCAATCCAATTCGGTTACAGAGAATGCATAGGACGAGTGGTTTACTTCAAAACAATCAGAGTTAACACTTTTTTCTTATATGCATCCATTTCCCCTTTCTATTATCATAAAGGTCAGTTTAATTTTAATCTATCTTACATTCTTGCAGGTAACGCTGTTGGAAATGTGCCATTCATGAAGCTAAATGTAAACAATTTTTATCACACAACTTGGATCACAAGAGCTAGTTCTATCTTATTCTTTGAAATGTCTTCTAGATTTTGGTTTCTACTAGTGAATAAATCAAGATTCGTTTAAATTGAAAATAGGGATACTTTCTTGGCAACCCAGTTACAGATCGGCGTAGTGATGTCAGTACACAAATTGAGTATGCTCATCGTGTGGCACTTATTTCCGATGAACTCTATAAGGTAATTCAATCCCCCCTAAAATGCAAAATTGGAGTTTCTTATGTTTATGTAACTGATGTGGTGGCAAATTGAAATGTTGTAAAATCAATAACAACTTACCACTTCAGTAGCAGTTGGTATTAAAAAACGTTGTGTGTTGCATTACTCATACTTGTATACCCTCCATCAAAGATAACATTAGATGATTAAGACTAACAAATAATCTAATAGCTATGTCTTAAATTTCCAGTCAATCAAAGAAAGTTGTCATGGCGAGTATGTGAGGGTAGATCCAGAAAATGTGCAATGTCTGAAAGATATTCAAGCTTACACAGATGTAAGTAAAATTGCTACTTCTGTATATCCAATTACATATGATATTCATCTTTCACTTTCATTGTGACTGACTGACTGACTCTACTTGTAGTGCATTACAAAACTTGATCCTGCCAACATTTTGGAACCAAATTGTCCTTTAATTTCCCCAAAATCAAAAGGAATAGGATGGGATCAAGCAATTTTTGAAGAAAACCCTATGGATATACTCCTTTCGTGGTCTCGAACTCCTACCTTATGGTGCCGGGTAAATTGCTTTTTCTCTTTCTCATGTTAAAATGCATAACTAATTTTTCATTATTGTCTAGTAAATTCCTAAAATTTCTTTTACAGGTTTATAATTATGTGCTCTCATACATTTGGGCTAATGATGAAAATGTACAAAATGCTCTTGGCATCCGGAAGGTACACTGATTGTACCATTACACTATATAGTTAACAAAATCCAAAAACGAATAGATCACTTCATCATATTGTTATGATGACACGCAGGGAACAAAATTGAGCTGGTTTAGATGTAATAGGACTTTGTCCTACACATATGATGTTGTAAGTACCATTGAGTATCATTGAAATCTCACAAATACTGCCTACCGATCTCTGATTTACAGGTGACAATGATGCACGACATCCCTTTCTCCTTTTATTTTCTCCCTATATTTTAAGCGTCTCGTTGAAATTGTATCGAAGTTAAGATTTTTGATTCAATTATCTTCTTCATCTTTTTCATTTTTTTTTTTTTTTTTTGGCTGGTTAGTTGGCCACTGATTCATAGTATGGTGAAAATATTAATTTAGACCATGACACTAAATATTAAAGAGAAGCTAATAATATGTGTTATTCTCCTGTTGTTGAAAATTGAAATTCAAATTGCTTGACATAATTTGTTAGAATGAGTAGAACATAATAATGTAAGCCTCATTATGTTCGACATTTTTTTAATTCCTCATGCTAAGTATTTCTCTTCTCACACAGTGGAGACCAAGACCTGAATGTTCCATATGTTGGCACCCAAGAATGGATCAGATCCCTCAATATGACTATCACAGATGATTGGCAGCCATGGTTTGTTGAAGGCCAAATTGCCGGGTTGGTATCTAAAATTTGGAATTAATATATCTTTAGCCCTATCGTCAAATTTCATCCTCTTGCCTGTATGAAATAAAACTACTTTTATTGTTATGACACAGGTACACAAGGCTCTTTACGAAGAATTTATACCATATGACTTTTGCTACGGTTAAGGCATGAAAAACACGCCCTGATTATTTTTCTTCTCCATTAATGTTATGTTATGCAAGAATAATTAAAGTTGACCTTTTTATTTTCCTATTCTAATTGTACATGTAGGGAGGGGGTCACACAGCTCCAGAGTACAAGCCTAGAGAGTGTTTTGCCATGGTGGATAGGTGGCTTTCCTACTATTATCTCTGATCTAAAAAAGTTGTAGCTGCAAATCTTAGCAACAACTTGATATGTAAGCAGCCAGACGGTGATAGAAGTTGCAAGTATGGCCACTGTGATGATGAAAACAATTGGTGCTGTTTGTAATAAAAAGACTGAAACAACCAATAAGTATTGTCATAAATTTTACTATATTTAGCGGGCACTTCAACTTTTAAAAACATAGGAATATTCAATTAGAAAATAAAAGGCTTATATGTGAAATCTGACTCCAATGTAGTTGGTTATCACATAATTGATAGAAGTTAAAATAGGAGTACTCGCTGATTTTGATCACGTCATACTGAAGTATTCAAGTATTTTCTTAATGTAACTTTTCTGTTTTTTTGATCTCTTTGAATTTCAGTTCCTAAAAATTTCCTCGACATGTTTATATCAATCAGGATCTTAGCTGCGACGAGCATTTCATCAACATGCAACAAAAAGAAGACAATAGAATCAGTGGCGGCTCCAGGAATTTTTCTCAGGGTGTTCCTGGGTAGGCTTGCTCTGTAACAATTTTTTTTTTTTTTTTTCCAAATTCACTGTTACAATTTTTTCTTTTTTATTTTAGTTCAAATTTTTTTTTAGCTTTTTCTTTTCGCTCGAAAGCAATATTTGAATATCGTTTTAAACCCTGTTTTGGTTTGTTTAGTGGAACAGAATATTTCGATGCCGATCTATCTAGACGTATTGTTTTAGGATGTTTCGGGGTTTCTAAAAAAATTAAAAATAATATATATTTATATTTTCTTATACAACATAAAATTATTGATCCAAATAAGTAAACCTCAAATAAATAAAAAAATCATTTAGTTTTTCTTTTTTGACACTCAAATCATTTAGTTATTATATAACAATTATTATTTTTAGAATATTAAAACATAAATATGTAATTAAACAATAAAAAACAACAACAAAAAATAATACAATATGAGTATATATATATCAAGCTACTGCAAAATTGCATAACATAAAATTTTTTTTGGGAACGTGGTTTTCTTATCAAGTTTTTGTCCATAATTCTAGCAAAAGAATAAACAATAAACTATAAGTTTATAAGTTTATTTGAAATATTAATAAAATTATTAATTATTGTTGTTTAGTTGTTTCATTAATTTGTTTGTCTTTTAGTCTAACATAATTTAATTTGTTTGTCTAACATAATTTAATTTGTTTAGACTTTTATAATGTATTAGTTAATTAAATTATTAATTATTGTTTATTAATTATTTTTTCCAAATAATTATTAATTAATTAAATTATTATTTATTAGTTGCATGTTACACTAAAAGAGTAAGTCATGTGCACATTAGCACATTATACAAGCCTGCTAATTAGAAAATTTCACAATCACAATTTCACAAATCACAATATTATTACACTAAAAGATAATTAATATCTCACCGGTCACCACTCAGTCCAACACCAACACAACAAACACCAATTGGTCACCAAACAGTCCAACACCAACAGATAAGAATGAAGATAAAGCCAAAAATGCGAAATTCAAGAAGTAAAAAAGTTATTAAAGTTAAAACTCCACTTATAGAATCATGGGAGAGCTTGTGATACACATAACTATCATGCTTACTTCTAGAGTAATCGTGCCTAATATCATGCAAGTGGCAAACTACATATACCACTGCCTTGGACATTACTTCAAACTATATAGTGATTCGTCAAAAAGCAAACATTGTCTTATTTTTCTTGAACCTCGAAATGCTCTAGCTAATGGATATAAACAGAGTACCCTGCCCTTAAAATAGAGTACCCTGTTATAGATGTACCCTACATTGTTCCTACAATATATACAAGGAATTTGATTTCAGACATTATAAATCGTCGAAACTTGAAAGGTGATCCAGTTGTTGAGGCTCATTACCAAAAACTACCCTCCACATGGGAATAAACATGAACATCCTCTAAGCACCAAATTTCCTTTATGTGAGCATACATGTTTGTCTAGCTCATTGGGCTTGGGCCTAGTATCCAATACTTACAGCACACTCATATTACTTGTGTTCTGTACAAATTGTGTCTATTAGTCTCTTGTCTTTAAGTAGAAAGGGTTCAAACCCATATTCCTGTATAACAATTAAGCCAACACCTATAACCCCATCTTATTTACTAGAACACTATCAAAATTCCTGCATGAGTTGCTCAGTTAGTTTGGAGTTGATTTTCCTTTCTTGTTTTATTAATCTCTCTAATTTAAGTATGTAAATTGTGTCAATTGGAGAGGGAAATCCTTGAGAAAGCAATTCCCCCCAAATTTTTTTGAGGAAACTGGTCCAAAATTATATCACAAATCACAATGGTAAAGAGGTGCTTTGCCTAATCCATAGACTAGAGTCCCAATTCAAGAAAAGCCTAGATTGTTCTTGGTGGAAACTGCCTTTTCCAATTCTTATGAAGTTCTGATTTTATTTTATTTTTTATGGCTATAATTTTCCTTAGTCCCCAAGTCAATTCTGAGTTCTTGGAAAGATTTATGCACATTTGGTCCATTTAGTTTGAGATTTTAGAAACAAAAAAACATTATTCTGAGTTCTAGATTCATAATGGCATCCCATTAGGAATGAGCAATGTACGCTAGTGGTCGTACAATTTCTTTCTTGAGGAGACGATGTTCTTTCAAAATTGCACAAATCTTTCTATCTTCTCTCCTAAAAAATAGATTAAAAAAACAAAAAAACCTTCTTTTGGGCTTCTTTTTGAGATTTTTATAGTTTTTTTTTTATATATATAGAGCCAAAGGTTTTCTTACTAATTTAATTAATTTTTATTAGTGAAAATAGTTAGGTGATAAAAGTAAATGCCAATCTTCGAATCAGCAGGGGGTAGGTGTCTAATAACTTTCCATCAAAACTAACTTCAAACTTTGAAATTCTGGTTAGGACTTTTGCCCAAGGTTTCAAAAATCGATTCTTGGAACATAAAATCAAGGGGCAACTCCAATTTCTCCATTGTAATTCCTGAAACTTGAAGTGAATTTTCAGACTCATGTTTAGGGTAGGCTACATATGCGTACCCAAAGAACCAGCCATATATAATCGACTCAAGCAAATGGGTTGAACCCACATTTTGAAAGACTTCCAAATATTATTTTTTGCCATTCAATTTTTGTTTGCCTTTTTTGTTGGTATCGTGTATTCATATTGATGTGATATAGTTTCAAACAGAGGAGAAATCATAAGCCTTCACTTCAAATGGCATTGAATATTATATTGTACTATGTTACTTATTAATGTGAAAGTTGAATAAATTCCAGGAGAAAGTATAAGCCTTCATCTCCTCTTGCAAATAGTTAGATTAGGAATTATATTTGAAAATATGAAACAAATGTTACCCTTCCTCTCCCGGATCAATCCATGAACCTTTCACTTGCTTAAAAGAGAAATATGTTTATTGTTGTTATTGTTGTTGTAAAGTTTTTAGACCCCTTAAAACACAATTAGATTAACCTAGTTAACAAGCCAAGTTATTATTTAGTCCAAATTCCAGATCTAGGTTAACACAATCATATAATCATATCAATGTAAAGTGCGGAATAAAAAGAACACAAAAATATGATGACCCAGGAAAAACAAACTGGTAAAAAACCTGGGGAGTATTTAACCTATCTATCCTCAAGGTAAAACTAAATCCACTATGAAAAAATCGAAGTTTGTACAATAGCAACTTAGACCACTAACATCCTATTGCTATCCACCAGTAGAAAACTTACTGACACGACTACATGCAAGCTCCGAGACCACGAACTCTTTCTTTGTTGGATTATCCAACAAGTACAAGCATTCTCGTTTGTGTATCTTTAAGCTCTTACGGCAGCAACTGATGATCATCAAGCTCTTGAAAAAATCTCCTTCTTGATAATACTAAGTTTGTGTGAAGGCAAGCATCTCTTAGATCTCACAAGAGATTCACACAAACAGCAATACGAGCAACCTCAAAAACGTGGCTAGGATTTGCCTTTTATACCTAAGGCAAACATAAAACCCTACACGTCATATGAGCTTAGAGCTGAGTTGAAAATTCTGCAGAAAAAACAATCTGCACGACTTTCGATTGGTCGAGTGTAATTCCCGATTGATCGAGCCAGTCAGATTTACATAGTAACTTCTGCAGTTAACTCAATTCCAACTTTACATAAAATACATACTTTGAGCAAGTCTAAAATAAGACTAAACATCTGTTTTGATCATGGTTTGCCAACAATACAAATTAGAGTTCTAATACATTAGTTTTTAAGTACTTAGAACCTAACAAACTCCCCATTTGGCAATCCGTGACAAAACAAAACTAAAAAGCTCAAAGATTACAAAGAAAAGCTCTTTACAAAAAAAATGCCCATTATAACAAATCCAATCCTAAGTACTATCCATCAGTTGCAAGTGTAGACAGCAACTCAATTAAATCAACCTGTATATTTCCTGAAACATTAAACAAAACGCATAAACGTATGTGTGGAAAATACAAGTAAACAAAATAAAAAACTTGATTTCACAAAACACAAAATAAAGATATATATCAATGAATAACTCATAATCATAAGTCAATAAGCAATGAAACAAGAAACATAGATAACAATGTATCTCCCCCTAACATGAACACATCAAGAGCCAAAAATGTAAATACAAAGCGAAGCGCCTAGATATAATCTAATCTCCACAAGCTCACAAAAAAAAAAAAAAAAAACTCAAACTCTCCCCTTATCTACAAAAAAAAAATCCTCTACAAGTGTCCAAAATGAAATTAAATGTACTCCCCCTTTTTGTGGCGAAATGCCAAAGAACAATCAGAATCCATCATTAAAAGGAGGTGGTGAAGGCGAACGTCTAAGATGCGCCAAATCTGCTCGCAAAGCATGGAGCTCATCAAGCATGTCCACCAAAAGCTAACCAAGAGCCGCTTGAATGGTCATGACAGTCTCCAATATACGACAAACGTCAAAGTCATCCGAAGTAGATGGTGGAGGAACAGCAGCAGCAGCACCTACAGGATCAGCAGACGCCTCACCAGAAGTAAAACTTGTAGAAGAGGAAAGGGGTGCGGTACTAGAAGGCTCAACTCAAGGACGTTTAGAGTGCTCTCTCATCTGAGCAGCTCTCTGCTTAAGAAAAGTGGCACCAATGAGAGCAATAATGTGTACGGGCTCAGAAGCGGGAAAGTCATTTAAACCTAAAAACAACAAAATTCTATGTATGAAAACAGGATGAAAAAGAGCATGAGCAATAGAGGAACTCCTACAAACTTCGTTCAAAGAACGAAGAAGCAGATGAGGAAAACTAATCGGAGCATCCGTAACAAGAGCATACAAAAATGCACATCGCTCCAAAGGAATGGTGTGCAAATGAGAGATAAGTCACAAGGAATGACATGATATCCTAAAAATAAGATAGGTAAACTCAGTGAGCTCAGCAAAAGTGATCCGAGGATCAGAGCCCCACCAGATAGAAGTACTTGTGATGTATGACATGATGTCGTCTAGAGGAGGAGACTCAACATACAGGTAAACAGGATGCTGGACCACAGGTACCCAAAGAGCTCCAGCCACTACATTAGGAGTAATGGTGAACTCTACACCTCGTATCCAACTCTTTACAAAAGCATTGGAATCATAAACGTGGATAGAGAGATTCGAGTAGAACTCTCTGATCAGGGTTGCAGGAGGAGAATCATCAAAATCCAAAAGTGGCAACCAGCCCCGACGCTCAAAGCTTGCCCTAATGGCAGGATCTAGCTCATCTAACAAAATCTTACGCTTAGCCCAAATCTTTCTCTTAAGGTTAAGTGTCCATAAAGCTCTCGGTTTTTCTCACTTGGAAACAAAGTGTCCACAGAGGAAGGAGCAGAAGAAGAGAAGGGTGTCCTATGGGCTCTAGTCTTCCTAGGCCTCTCATTATAATTGGGATGAACCCTTAACTTCTCTTCTATATTGGGTTCCTCTCCCAGAGTTGAGAGATGGATCTGAGCTCCCTATCTCTCTCAATGATAATGAATATAAAAGTTATACAAAATCATATAGCCATCCATTCATTTCTCAAGACCTTTTAAAGAATTCTAAATTAATGTCCTAATTCTTTTTTAAACTAAGTGCTTAATTAGAAGTATAGCAATGAATGAAGTTCATTAAATGCGCATCTCAATTCTATCTAATCTCTTGTACTCTAACTATAATTATTAAAATTTCATCTAATGGCTATCTGGTTCAACTAATAGATAACTGGTAAACCTTAGATTCAATTAAATTTAAATACATTCTCCAAAAAAATTAAATTTAAATAAAAAATAAAAATATTTTACAAAATATAAGAAGTTAAAAATTGATCTAAAATTACAATTACAAATATATATACATAAAAATCTTCTAATTTTTTTTATATAAAAAAAGCTAAGTACTTAATTAGAACTTAGAAGCATAGGAATGAATGAAGTTCTTTAAACCTTCTAAGATCTTGTACTCCTAACTATTATTATTAAAATTTCAAATAGTGGATAACTGGTTCTACTAATGGATAACAGGTAAAACCATAGATTCAATTATATTTAAATAAAAAAAATATATTTACATAAAATATAAGAAGTTCAAAATTGATAGATAATTTTTAAAAATACAATTACAAATATTATATATATATATATACACACACACAAATCTTCTATATATATATATATATATTTTTTTTTTAAAAAAAAAACTAACTCCTTAATTAGAAGTATAAGAATGAGAAGTATAGGAATGAAAAGTATAGGAATAGGAATGAGAAGTATAGGAATAGGAATGAATGAAGTCCATTAAAAGTGCATTTCAATTGCATTTAATGTCTTGTACTCCTAATTATAATTATTAAAATTTTAATTTGTGGGTAACTAGTAAAACCATAGATAAGCAATTAAAAATGAGTAATGCTATCGCCATAAACTATTTTATAATTTCACAAAATGTTGATGTGGCCAACCTTTTATTGATTTTTATCTAGGCTCGTCATTAATATCACTTTTTCATTTACCAATAATCACTCACTATATCAGTAGTTTGTAAATTTTTTTGTAAAATAGTATGTATTTCTAGCATTATTCATTTAAAATTAATTCAATTTGTTTCGGTCCTTCTGAAATTTATGCACTCTGCCATTTTCTTCAAAAACTCATTTCCATTTCAATACTCATCTGTAATTGTATCTCGAATCAACATCAATTCTCGGAACAAATTGATTTGTTGTAACAACCTTAGAGCTCAAAAGCCGTAATGTAAAATCAAAAAAAAAGTTGTAGGAACTTCACAAAGAACCTAGCTTTGTTCCAATCTTTCCTCTTCAAACCCCAAAAACCTTTTTACTTTTCTTACTTCGCACACTATTTCCATCACCCCCATCTTCATCCTTCTCCCTCTCTATGTACTCAACGGAGTTTCTAGAGTCTTTATGCTACAGCCATTGATACAAAGGCTTTGATATTTTCTTTTTATGATTTTTTTTCTAAATTTTTTAAAAATATACTCTAATTTACACTTCATTAAATTAATCATTAAATACCGATCTACATAGAGCTAACAACTCATCAAACCAAAAAATCACAAAATCATTAAATTAGTGACAAAATCATTAAATTAATCACAAAATCATTAAATCATTAAATTAATCACAAAATTATTAAATTAATCACAAAATCATTAAATCACTAGATAATTAACCATCCATTTCATCTAATTACCTTATATATCACAAAATTCCAAAAATATTCGATTTTCTTTGTTCAAAATAAAAAATAGAAGAAGAATGTTGTAATAGTACTCAATACCTCTCATAGTAGGCGTAGAAATCGAGGTGTAGAAGTCAGCGGTGAAAGATGAAAAGTAGGCATAGAAAGATAGTTGAACAGTGAGGATTAATATAAGCTAGGGTATTGGGAGATTTATTTACTAATAAACCCCTAACTTCCAAAAAAAAAAAGGAAAAAAAATGTTGGAAAACTCAAAACACCATCATTAGACACATTAAGCCGGTTTGTTGAACCTAAGGTATAAATGTTTTGTTGTTGTTAATAGTTTTAATTATGAGTTGTAATATATAAATTTTTGTTATGCATGAATAGTTATTAACATTGTCAACAATAATTTTAGAACAATGACTTATTTGATCTACCTTTCCTGATGGACTCCTCACTATCATTGTTCATATTGGATCATAAGAATGAATTAGTGTTTTCAAAGTATAGGGAGGAAATTCATGTTGACCTCCTATATTCTTTCAAACGTCTTTTGAAATTTTTGGACCTTATCCAACATCATGTAAGTAAAATTCCACCTTGTTGGTACATATAGACAAAGTTGACTTTTACTTAATATTTCCTCCCTCTCCACACATGCCTAAAGTGTAGTCCACCTTTGTGGTGAGGATCTTACATACTTCATAACATTCCTTACCTTTGCTATTGACTCCAAATCTTTCAACCCCTCATGAACTATAAGGTTCAAATTATGAGCACAACATCTGACATGCAATAACTCATCTCGTCCTTCAAGAGCTCAATCAAGTTACTATTAGAACTTGCATTGTCAACCATAAGAGTAAGAATTTTCTACAGCTTCCATTGAAACAAACACAATTCAATTGCCCTACCAAGTGTGACACTTTTGTGATTGTCCAGTACACAAAAATTTGTTATTCTTTTGTGAAATGTCCAATCATCTCAATAAAATGTACAATGAGACCCTAGTTTAAATTTTGCACAAATGTCCAAGAATCCACAGTAAGGCAAATTCTTTGGCCCCTAAGAGCTTTCCTTAACTTCTTCTTTTCCCTCAAAAAGACATTGAAACAATCTCTTGCAACTATTATCCGACTTTGTATCTTATTTGTAGTCCATCTGGGACAAGCTACATGCAAGAATCTCTTAAAAATTTTGCCCTCCATTATCATAAATGGCAACTCATCTAGGATTACCATCTCATCTAATACTTGCCTAAAAGCCTTAACACTAAAAGGTATTGCAACAAGACTACCATCTCCTTCAGTTGAAGGTTCAAATGCTAGGGTGCTTTAGCTCTTACCAACACTATTTGGATATTTCTTGCATTGCTTTTCAATGTGTGTAATCAAGATTTTTGTTCCATTTGTGTGAGTAACAGTAGCATAATTAGCCCCACTATACTTGCAAGCCACCTTATATTTTTTAGAATCTCCACCTCCATCTATAGTAAAATGTTTCCAAATCTAAGATCTCTTTTTCTCATTACAAGTAGTTTTAGTAGTAGTACTCATATTGGGTGGACATGAGCAAAGGCCTTGGCTCACTTGTGAAGTTAATTAGTTATTATAATATAGAATTTTTAATTGCAATAAAGGCCTTAATACTTTATTGCTTTAATAAAATTTGTTACAATAACTTAAAATGAAAAATCGTTACAATAAATTGATACCAATTACTTTTGCAATCTATTACAATGAAAATCTTGAAGTAATAGCCTATTGCAACAAAGATATCATTGCAATAACTTGATAGCAATTATTTTGTAATATATTACAATAACAAATATGAAACAATAAATAATCATAACAAAAATATCATTACAACAAATTCATCCAATTTTTTTCTCAATTATTTGCTATATATTGCAATAAGAATTGTAAAGTAATAGTTTATTGTGAGTAGGTTGCAAATATCAAATCTATTCAATTGCAGTCCATTATTGTTAACTCTACCAAGTTTTGGAATCATTATATTGTGACATTCATCAACATCTATACTTTGTAATTCAGAAAAAATGTGAGATTTAAGTCAATGGGTTACCGATTTAACTAATAAATCACTTGTGGAACCGTATATTCAATTAAATTAGAATTAAAATTATTTTACAAAAAAATATAACAAGTTAAAAATTGATAGATCAATTTTTTAAAAATATAATTATATATAGGATTAAGTTCAAGTGACACTTAGTGCAACTTTAAGCTATATTACACCACTCTATATATATATATATATATATATTTAATTGAATGCAAATTTTAACAATTTCACATATGTTCAATTTGATTGCCATGGCCCATGCATATTTGCATGATCATTACTACCAAGAACTCGCGTTGGGCCATGGGTGAGCTAGCCTTCAAGTGGGACTCATACTTTGCAAAATTGAAAGTGTGCATATTTGGATAGAATCCAAAATTCAAGTAAGTTATGTCTCTTCTAATTATATAATAGTTTAAATAATCAACTTTAAGCTATATCATACCACTCAATATGTTTTTCTTTTATTGGATGCGAATTTTAACAATTTCACATCTGTACAATTTGATTGCCATGGCCCATGCATATTTGCATGATCATTACTATCGAGGACTCGCATTGGGCCATGGATAAGTTGGGCTTTGAGTGGGACTCATACTTTGTAGAATTGAAAGTGGGCCTATTTAGGTAGAATCGAAAATTCAGGTAAGTTATGTCTCTTTTAGTTATATAATAATAGTTTAATTGATGGATAATTGACTCGTCAATTTCTCAATACTATCTTCCTTAGTTACCTGCTATTTATTTGGTACAATTTCTGGTAGTTATGGTAGACAATATAGGATGTTGTAAAAGTTTCAATTGATTATAGTCAAGTTCACCCATACTTACTAGGTTCACCTATATATATATATATATATATATATATTTTGTGTTTAACTAACTTGTTTATCAATACCAAAGTTCAGTCCCTAAGCAAAATTTCTAGCTATGTCATTTTTTTCATTCATGAAAAAACAAAGAGAAAAACATTCAAGAAGATTGAACAATCTCTTATTGCTCGCATGTATCCCATTGATGGACATGGCTTCTTAATGTTGGCTATTACAATATGAAAATTTTTCAATAAGATGGATGAGTGGCAAAGTTATTAGTTTCCTCCGATATTTTAATAATTTTCACGAAGAGAACTCAATTGGTTGACACTTTTTTTTTTTTTCTTTGAGAAACCAATTGATTGACACTTACTTGTATTTATCTGATGTATTCTTTAATAATTTAATAGTTGATGTAGGCCATTTCACATTAACAGTTTGTAAAATATTTTATAGCTCTAACATTATTCTTTTTATTTTTTTATTTTTTGAGAGAACATTACTCTTTTTATATATACATATTGATAAGATGGGGATAACGATAAAGTGAAAATATATTATTAAGAGTTAATTTGGGCTACAAGAGACGTAGTACAATGTCCACTGTTAGTTTATGGGGGGAGAAAAAAGGGCGTTTTTTGGGAGGATAATTCCTCTCCTTGGCTCCACTCTAACGGTTATCTCCTGTGCTCGTAGGAGGTTCCCCACTCTTGGTCTTACTACAAAAACAAGTGGTTCAATAGGCTTCTTTGTTGCCATTATAGCAATGACATAATAGCACATCTATTCTGAGGCCAATTTTTAAAGGGCAACTACTGGTTTTTTGCTCAAGGTTCGTGGCCTTGAAGGTTTGATTCAGAGAATAGTGTTGGGGATCACAATATTCTTGTGAAGCCTAGGCTTCATATTGGTCCCAGGTTTGGTAAAATCAAGTCTACCCTATTGAGTGTATTTTGAGTCTTTGACTATTTTCAAAACTTCCCCTCAGCTCTATGGAAAATCTACCACTAGCCATTTCCTTTGGACCATGTTACATATTGTGAAACAAACTAATGAATTCTGCTTGCTTTACCCCCAATTTGTGAGCTAAAGCCAAGTCTCACCTGGATATGGATATCCATCATGCGTATATAATTCGAGGAAGTGATGGGGAGGACAAAAGTAAAACTGCTGTGCATCTCTGGAGCTCATACAATTGCTGGTCATTAAAGATCACTTGCAAAGACTGATAAGAGTGAAAAATATGCTTTTCTGTACAAAATATTGTTTCCCCATTCAATTTGATTGCATGATTCTAATATGATGCAACAGAAAAATTACGTATCAAATGAATTACTAGAACGTTTAGTTCATCCAATACAGGTATGTATATAACTATTCTTTGCTTTAACAACAGGAAAAAAAGTTTCCAAGAGTTTCATTGTTCATGTGCATTCCTCACAGGTCATCTGCTTTTACCTCCTTTTGCAGTAACTCCTGTGTAGACTAACCACAGTGCCATATATAGAAAAGATAGATGAATCGATCATTGTAAATTGTTAACACAGTTAGAAAGATGATGAGAAAAATGGGTGGAGGACTAAAAGGCTAAGGAAAAAGAAAAGAAAAGGAAAAACAAAGAATGAGAAGAGATATACAAAATTGTTATAATACAGTAAATACATACGATCATCTGATAACCTCCTGCTGAAAAAGGAATATATGTGATAGATGCTTGTGTTTGAAGGCCAACTAACTCTGAACTGAAAGTGACAATAACCTTGAGATCCCTTACTTTTTTATTCCCATGAAAGAAGATGAAAGAATCCTAAAGAGCCCATCTGGGTTATCCGCTTGTACCTGTTAAAATAAAGCATTTGAAAATGTAGTCCATTACTTCAAAAAAGAAAAGAAAATGTAGTCCATTACTCAAGCCCGTACACAAACTGCACTCAACATTTCCATTTGATACAATGCTTGGAGTGAGTGATATTATTCATGTATCTCACACTGACACAAGCCTGCAAAGTAGCAGGTTGAGTTCTTGTGTCCTGGTGTAAATATTAAATTAACCTCTAAGCTAAAATTACACCTTTAACATTTGTGAAGAAGCTAAAATGACGACCACTTGTTGGTTACCACCCATTCTTAAGGGGAGGAGGTGCTTGTAATCTTGTAATCTATTTGTTTATGACATAACAGCAAATAAATATATAATTGAACAGTGATTTATTTTTATTTTCTGTTTGTTTTACATCACTGGGTGTAAAGTTGACGTGCACCAAAAACTGGCCTATGATCACTAGAAAGAGATGGGAACCAAAAAGATCTCTATCTAAAGTTCATATGCAAGTGATTTCTTTCATAAATTTTAAGTTACATGACTCCAAGAATACATGTCAGATGCTGCCCTTTCAAGCCCCATCTAAAGTTAATCTTATGTATGCAGCAAGGACAATTTTTCTTTTTGCTGTCAAGGAACAATTGCTTGCCCAACTTGGACATTACCATCATATCGAAATCCAATGGAGAACATATAAAGAGAAATATTTGCTTAAGAGAATTTAAAAGTTTCTGTCCAAAATAAATTGAGAACATTAAATATTATCACTTTTTCCCCCTAGTTGATAAAGTTGTTCATGGACTATCACTGTCATGTTGGGCTATAAGTCATTGAAGCCAACCCGTGACTAGAAAACATTAAAAGAACTTTCAATTTAAACACATTGCCATCATTTGTTGTAAGGTGTGTCCTTAATTTAAGGAAGCTGCAATGGAATATATAATGACGCCAATCATGGAATTTATAAAAAGCAATTCTAGTTCTTTCTTATTTTCCTCCAAAAATTAGAAATGGATATCAATTGTTCCCACCACTTAGAGCATACTGTGTGTATCACCGGATAAAAGTACATGATAACAACATACCCAATGGCCAGCATCTTCAAGGACATGCATTTCAACTCCAGCTCCCTCTTCAGCAGCAATTTCCTCAGCAGCATGAATTCTCTGGAGATCTTCAAGAGCCCACCTATGCAGGCTCCTTTCAGCTTTCAAAAAATTAACATGCACACCTCGAGGCACATCTTCGACAATTTTCCTATAATTATTCAGAGAAGATGAAAAGGCTTATTTTAGTCTCAACTATTTACATTTTTCCCAAAAAGTGAAACCATAAGTTTGTCTTCTGCCTTTACTATTTGAAATTCTAAATTGTTAAAGAAAAGGATGAAACAAATTTTAGAGTTCAATGTATCTAAAAACTACATGTCTGATGAGATTGACAACATATTTTTATATTCAAGGCAAAGTTCCTGAACATCCCATACTCCCCCAAAGAAGTAAATGGTATGGATATAACTAAAACAAATAAGAAGGATAGGTGTGTTTGTATCTAAGAGACTCATTGTATCAAGAGGGCCAACTCAAAATTTGATATAATCCATACTACTAAGAAAGTAACAAGAGCTTAATACCATAGATTTGTTTCTTCATAGGATTGATACATTTCAGCAATTCCCTTGAGGTCAAACACCCATGAGAAGCTTGATGATGATGAACCAGGAGAACCATTTGTTCGAAGGTTAGTTACCACCCACTGCACAAGAGAAAAGATGTAAGGAATTAATTTATCAAGGCATCAAAAGTAAACCTAAAAAAAAAAAAAAAAAAGGAAGCAAATAAAGGAAAAAGATGCAACTGTTCTTTATTTTTAGTATTTTGTATAGGTACTATTACAAAGCTTGTTGTACAATGACTCCCTCGTATTCATATTGTCACAATTAAATACAATTTCAAAATAAACTTGCATTATAGAGAAATTAAATGTGATTGTCCTGAAAAAAATTTCAATGTAAAAAGGCTGTATTATTAGCAAGTAGCATGAACTCTTCCACAAGGAACTGTACCCTACAGAAACCTATAATACTTGGTAATATGTTTCTACAACTCTTAAATTCAGAATGAAATAAATATTTGGTACACTAACTACTAAATACACCTTAAACATTGGAATTACAAATTTTCTTTATACATTATAGAAATGGACAGAATTGCAAGATCACAAGACTTTAATTAAGCATTAACCAAAACTGTCAACCATTATACGAAAGGAGATTTGATCTATGAACAAGGGTTCATTTGTCCAGCTTCAAATTAATTTACTTCAGATACGAGTTCTAAGACCAGAATTGATGTTTCATAAATACCTGTGCCACATCTTTTGAAAATCCTTGTTGAATGAGAGCATTTACAACATCCCTCTTTGAAGAGACCTTCATTAAAGGAAAAGTATAGCATAATTAATATCATTCTTACAAAAGGAAAGGAAAAGGAGGTACTCCTTAAAGTAATCCGTATAGTAAGGATAAAATGCCAGACTTTTGTTCTTGGCAACAACAGAATCTGTTTGAGGATAACATGGCTAGCCAAACTCTAAATTTTTTACTTTAGTAACTTCATGTGAAGGTTAGTAGTTAGTAGGGAAACTTTTCTCAAATTTTCCCCTCATCCGGTGACCTCTTTTACTTTTCTAATGAATACTAACTCTTTATCTCCTTTCATTGAAAACTTCGACTTTCAGGTAACCACATTATTGTCTACATAAATATATAACAAATACAAGAAATATTATTTGTTTGGTGCCATGATGTTGTAAAATGGCTCAAGTTGCGTGTAGCAGGATATAAAGAGATGTTTGTGACAAGGTTAGAAACGTTAGTGTGGTGAAAAACCTAGCTAACAACCCCCCTCCCTCTCTCCCTCATTACTTAATCTTTTTTGAAAAGTAAAAGTATAACTAAAGAAAGGAAGGGGAGGACTATAGCTTAGATTGATCCCTGAAGTTGCTAAGCTCTTTTACTTTTCCAATGAGTACTTACCCTGTTGATTTACTGCTTCAAGTCAAACATAATAAAGGAAGTGGAGGACTATAAACATGATGCATCGAAAAGAGAATTTTGAACAATTGACTAAATGCTGACCTCCTTTGGCAATGTACTTAAAAATGCTATTAGTTCTTCCGGATGATCCTCTCCGTCTCCACCAGATCGAAGCTTTCCAGGAGTAGCATCTAGAGACCAAACCTATATATATATAAATTGTAAACGGAAAAGGAAGATGATGTAAACTAGAAAACCAAAAAGAGAAAAAGCACAATCATATCATTACTTTGGCAAGAATCATGGTTCAAATGTCAATAATGATTTCAAATTTCGAATAGCCCCAATTACCGTCAAAGTAAAAGTTCTAATAAATTCTCTACATGATCCAAAACCTACCTAAAAATGTACTTGGAACTTCCTTAGTTCCAGTACTTTTTCTTGTCCAAATTATTAAAGTCCCTTAACAAATTCAGTGAACAGAGAGCTTACTTTGACCGGTCGTGCAAGAGGTTTTGCAGCTTGCTCTACCATGCTCAATGCAACTGCATAGAAAGTTAGAGAGCATACTAAGCACCATCATCTGAAATATATGTAATTACACTACCATGTATATTTCTCTCAAATTAAGGTATATTCCATGTTAATATAATTATAGTACCTTTCCCTCCAAAACTATGGCCAACTAGAACTCGAGGTGTCATTCTTAGCTGTCCAACCTAGACAAAAGATGAAGAATAAAAATCAAAAAGAAAAGTTTAAATACCTAACCTAATAAGTTGCTTCTCTACATTTTATAGAGGATCAAAAAAGAATACATGTCCTGGTAGAAAATATGGAAAGATGAGATGCATACATAATCCAGAAAATCATACTTGTTCCCACACATGTATATTAGCAATTGAACTTGGCTTGTGGAAACAATTAAAATTTTGGGGGTGGGTGGGGGGGGGGGGGGGGGGAGATTAAGCTATCAACTGTGTTGGATGCAATTTTGAAGTGCTATGGCGCCCAAATGAAAAACTGATACACCCAACTGCCTGAATTGTAGTAATTAGTGCAACAGCAATGCCAATAGCGACGACATATCAGACTCTGTTTTAGCTGATTTAAAATATGGAAGAAAGTGTCTTTCATAATAAACATAGCCAAAACTCAGAATATACTTACTAGCTTTAAGACATCAAGAGCAGTGGAAGCAACAGTATGGGGACCCCTCTTCTTTATCGATGCTGAATCACCGTGGCAACGCAAGTCTACTAAAAGAAACTGTCCAAAGAAACATGAGAAACAAATAAGATAGACTTGAAATCAGAAAGTCCCAGGTTGTTCTAGTAGAACCATGACAAAGGGGCCATAACAGGAAAAATAGGCGCTTAGATGGGTAAAAACTATGATTCATTCACAACTTTACAAATAAGTGGCATTGGAACAGAACACAACTGGTGGTTGACATTCTACAATGCACAAGTAGCGACTTCAACAAAAAGATTTTGTGGAAGGGAACCTATCCATTTTTTGTAAAATGTAAAAGGTACTCTATAAATATCAACCAAGCACAATTTCAGAAAAGCACCTGCCATGTTGGAAATTCCTTGGCCAATCTCCGTGCAAAGGTACCTGCAATATTAGCCATTATGCAACTCATTAATTTCTACAAAAACCTAGCAAACAGTTGCCAAATATCATATCAAGTTGTTGGCCACCAATCAAGATGTCAAATGAAAATTGTTTTGTTCCTCTCTGCTTGGGAACAAATTTAGGTGGACCAATGAAATAATCTATAGCAGATGTGAAGTACAAAGTACCCACCCCAGTTCTTCCTGCTACCTAGAATGCCATGCAGAAAAACAGCTGTTGGTGGGTCAGGAAATGACCTGTCCATTATAGAACTCCATCTTACCTGCAATCCAATAACATCACAATACAAAACTACAATTTTTGAAAAATACCTGAGAAAATTTATCAAATACGAGATATTTTCTGGAAACATAAAAAACACACTTAGAAGCTTTTCTCACTTCTTATAAACGCAAAACTTGGATCTTTCTGATCAGGGACCATTTGAAAAGTCTCAGTTTCTAACTAAGAAATTATTTACATGCAGATTCTTGTCTGAACCTAATAGCACTAAGAAAACACAGCAACTCCATAATTTTTAATGATACACATCAAATGCACCATCAATGAAACAATAATGTTGTATGTGAACACAAGATTGAAACAATGTAACCTATTGAGGAATAACATAATTACAGATCCATGTTAAAAATTCTCAAAGCAACTATTTATTAGTTTAAGGTCCCTCACAATGATACACTAAGAAAAACATAACCTATGTATATAATAAATAAATAAATAAAAAAAGAAGATAAATTAAGAAAACCATAGTTGTATAAAATTGTACCAGCTGACCATATTGAGGCAACCAAGTATGAAGGAACTATCATAAGTTAGGAACAAATCAGAGCAATAAGGTAATTGTAGGTGCTAATGTATAACAACTGAAAAAAACATAATGGAATCAGCAGCTTTGGTCTTCCCCCCCCCCCAGCCCTACCCCTTTTTTAATAAGTTGAAGCAACAGCTCAATAAAGGCAACTATTTATGAAAGCAATCATATGAAGACTTACAAGTGCTCCTTGAATAAGATCATAAGCCTGCAAAGAAAATCATTGCAATGCCAAATGAGTTGAAATGACACAAACAGTAATCTTAAAATTATTGACTGTATATTACACAACAACATTTGCAGTAAGCATCAAGCTTCTGGATGACTCACACCTTATAAAATCATTGTAAACTAATATTGCAAGTCCAAAAGTTAGTTCAGTTACCAAGATTTCAGAAGTCTTCCCCACATTTCCCCTACGAGCAAGCCTCTCATCTACTATTGCCATACGTACAGTTAAATCTTTAGTTGCCCTGCTGGATTGACGAAGAGCTAAACGAGAGACGAGGAACTTGTCATTCTACAATAAGATAGTGTTAAGTAATAAGTCAGTCAGTCACCCAAGAGTAAAAAAATACTACTATCAATGGCATGGTTACATTACCAATGGCCACATTGGAACTAGTCTAGCATAATTGTATCATTCTCACATATTGCTAAAAATTGAAACTTTATATTTTAGTGCTTTTTTTTTTATGACGTGGGGAAACTTCACTTAGATTAGTTGCACATCGCAAAGCATACTGTACAACAATCCTCATTGTTAATCAAACTCTTATAGGCAACAAACCCCACCCGCAATAACCTATTATTGGGTAATCCAGGGGCTTTTCAGTTTTCACCCTTGACGGGCTAAGCATATCTTAGAGTTTGCAAGTTCTTTACAGCTGGCATTAACTCATAGCAGTTCTAAACATAATGAACAATAATAAACAAACATTTGCCTCATTCTCACAATACTCCGGAACTACTACACTTTCAAGTCATATATTACCTTCATTTCGGGTAAATTATTTAAGGATTCGTAGTTATAGCTCATATTTCTCATAGGACTTCCAAGACTTAACCTTTTTATACGTCCAAATTTGACATAATTTAGATCATAAATACAACAGAACCAAAATAAGACAATTCAAAGCTGTAAATTCCATTGCAAGTTTATGGCACAAACTACATTCAAACGAGGACTCTGAAAAATTCATCAAGTTCAATGCTTTTTCGGTAACACACAAAAAACCCAAATAAATTAAAAATATTCACAGTCTCAATCAATTTGACTTCAAACTATATAGGTCACAACCATTAACAAAGTAAAAGATATTGTTGATCCTTAAAATTACTTGAATGATGAGCTATAACGCACATTTCCTCAACAAATCAACGGCTCACAAAGCATATAAACTCACTGTGATTTTGCGTAATTATAGAAACTATTACCTCAAAAGGCCTCGGAATCAAAGCCATATTTGGCCGAAACTTCGACTCCGTCGCCGCCATCGCCGTCCCGGAAAAACTAACCGATCTCCCTCCGCCGTAACGGGACGGCGCGAAATTCGAAACCGCCGACATTTCCAGAGCAAAACGACGGCGTTTTCCTCTTTGCTTGGAACCGTAATGAAAAAAAAAAGGGAGGCGGAGACACCGAGGGAGTAAATCGGTGCCTCACTAATGAGCTCCAAATTTTTTTTTTTTTATTTTATTATTATTTTTGTGGTCGGTGGAGGTGTTACATGTGAGTTGAAATGTCGATAATGCACCCCTGTTGCCAACGGTACTTGTAGTGCTTGGTCCTAGATACGCGGCTCTGGCGTGTGGCCTGAAATCGTGTGTTACTGTTGGGTTGTTAAGACTTTTAGAGAGTGCTGCACTACTGTACCAGACACAAGTCACAACTACTAATAAATGAGAGATGGTAAACTGCTCGAGTCAGCTTAACTAGTAAAGTTTTTGATTTATAGTTTTAGTAGGCGGGTGTGGATGGGGTTGAGTTGGGGATTTTTTTTTTCTTTTTCAATATGAACCCAACCGAACTCATGTAGATCGAGTTAAACTTACGGTTGATCAATTTTTAATTAAAAAAAATTAAACATTAGAACAAAAAATTTATAAGATTATCAAATATAAATAACGCTGATTTATAATCTTGATTTAATGAACTAACCAAACTTGAGCATATTACTAAACCAACACAAACTATTTGATTCTCAAAAAAAAAAAAAAACACAAACTATTTTGTTAGTGCTACAAACCATATAATAATAAAATTATATAATATATATTTTAAGGGTAGTGTTAACAGGCACCTTGTGGTGCCCGTTAAGAAACAAATTTATGTCAAAGAAGTCAAATTTTTGTTAGAATTTTGACCAAATTTGTAGGGTGTAGAGTCAATAAAGCCAATTTTTTTAATTTTACTTATCACTTCAGTACTATTTTCGGTCATTTCATCAATTTATACAAATTTTTTATTAGGTGGACTCCACAATATATCAACCTTAACGGACCCCTTGCGGTGCCCATTAACATTTCTTATATTTTAAATATATGTGAAATATAGGTGTGATGGATTTGGCTAGGTAGATTTGTGAATTTGCTAATTTACATTGACTCAACAAGTTGTAAAAAAAAAAAATTGGTAACCTAGCCCAACGTATCAACTTCTAAAAGTTCACAAAACCCACCAGGTTGGATTAGGTCAATGTTAGTGGATCGTTGGGTTGGTTGCACCACACCCTTAGAGTAATCAGCATGGCTTTAAATTTGAAATTATAAGATGTTTATATATAAACTAGCAAATTCATAACTGTAATTTCTTTTTTGAATGCGAAGGGAAAAAAAAAAAAAAAACTTAAATTTTAAGAGCTCTTTTTTTGAATTCAAAATGAAATTTGTTATTTGACATTTATGACCTTATTTCTAAATAAAGTTATTCTTCATTAATGAGGAGTATTTTTGAACCACATAAAAGTCCTTTTTTTTAGAGGGACATAAAAGTCTAGTTGAAAGGGGGGAATTCTCTTATATATAGTATAGATTAATAATAATAATAACTAGTCGCTAACCTGTACTATGCACGAGAACCTACCTATATATAAGATAGACTAAAATAATTTTATAAAATCTTAAATTGATTAAGAAATTACACCATTACATGATTTGCTCTAATATGACTTCAATTTGTGTTACAATTTGATAAAGAAATCATTACTTGAACATATAATGACTTACAAAAAAATTGTCAGACAATTTCAAATATAGCAAAAAATAACTTAAAATTCAGTTATTAAAATTTCTAAAAGACTAAAATATATTAAAGAATCAAATGATTCAAGGCTTAGAAATTATTGATACAAGAAAAATATATATGACTAAAAAATATAAAAATATAAGAAAAATATTGGGTTACATTTAAAAGAATAGTCTATGGTTATAAGTTAACACCATATCATAAAATATCACATTAGTGAAGTAAAGAGATAATAATAATAATAATAATAATATCAACATTTGAGTTTGAGTTTAAGGTTGACTTGTTAGAGAAATGGAGTTTCACTCCTTGTTAAATTTATATTAAACAAAAACAATTTTATTTAAAAAAAATAATGAGTTTGAGTTTAAGTTGGACTTGTTAGAAAGATAGTGTTTCACTCATTATTAAATTTAGACTAAACAAAAATAATTTTATTTAAATAAAATGATAATTTTATTTAAATATTGTGCTAACGTGGAAAATTGTGAGAATTTCATAAGCTTGAGTTATATATATATATATATATATATATAGATAATAATAATAATAATAATAATAATAATAATAAAAGAGAGGTTTGCCGTTTGCTACAAGTCGTTTCACTTTCACAAAATAGAAGAAGCTGAAGTCGTTTGAAACCCCTGTTTTTTTTTTTTTGGATGGGAAAACCCCTGTTTTTGTTTTGGTTAATTGAGGCTCCTTTTTGGCTGAGTTGTAAAACCTTCACAAAACCCTTTTCTTTTCACTGATAAGCCGAGAAACCTACCTCGCTGGTACAAGGTTTCTGTCTGGTTCCCAAAAACTGAGGAAGAAGAAAGGATACAGAGAGAGAAAACCTTAACATTGTTTCTTTGGAGCTACGCATGGGCCTCTGGTGAGTACGCCTCTGGGTAATACGGTTTTTGTTGTTTCACTTAAAGACTCTTCTCCATCAGTCCACATCTGCCGCCGGCTTCCACAGCTACTCCACAGTCCACACGCTGACCTCTTCATTTCTCACGGTATGATTCTGTGTATATATATATATATATATCAAGTATCAACTTTGTTCTTGCTTCGTTTCCAGCAGTCACTCTGTCAATCGAAAACCGACCGAAACGATTGATTCTCAATTTATTTCGGTCGGTTTCGGGTGGCCAAACACAAGAACACCGACCGAAACCGAACCGATTACGGCCCTAATTTGTTTGGTTGCTGAGAAAAGTAAATTTAAAAACTTCGCTTGGTTGTGTTAGAACTGAACGAAAATGTTACTGCTCAAAGTTCAAAGTTTTTTATTTTTTATTTTTATCTCCTCCTGTTGTTTCTAAAGTTTGATTTTTGCTAGCTACTTCCCTGTATGATTATTACTTCGAAGTGATTTTATTTGATTTCTTTTTGAACGCAAATGATCTTTGAGTTATATTGTGATCTCTGAAGATTATATATGCCTATTTTTCATGTTGAGAAAATGGAAGGACAGAGAGAGAATAAATTTGTGTTTTTTACCCCTTAAGAACAAAAATATATTAATTTCAACTAAATTTACCCAATTTGCAAGAACCTTGTAGCTTGGTGGCATTGCTTGGTCTCGTTTATGAGGAGAGTGTGCGAGGTAACAATTGAATTATTTAAATAAATTTAAAAACTCAATTGAAGAATGTTTTTGGGCATATGTGGGAATTAGTGTGAAGAGTGCTTTCTTTAACACTCTAATGGTTAATTCATAGCTTACATTATTTCTGATTTTGCAGGGGAAATATTACGTTCAGTCCATGATTGAATGAAGTAGTCTTTGATGCATGTTGCAAATGTGGGTGAAGCCATGCGGTCAGTTGTCACTAACCATGCTATCATCACACATACATACATTTATAGTGTATGCCGCCTGCTCCATCTCGGTTTATCCCAAGAGGTATCTCTATAGCTCAAATCCAGAAATACATTCCTAGAGAATGGAGACCAGATACAGAACAATACGATAAGCCATCCAGATCATGCAAATCAAATGATTCTGTCCAGGAAACAAACACAAGCAGTGATGAATCCATGATAAATTCCCTTTTTACATCTCTCAAGGACTTTGCAAGCCAAGGCCATCTATCAAAAGCATTCAAAAACTTCTCTCTTATCCAGCTCCATGCCTCTTCATCTTCTTATGACCTTATCTTACATCCCATCTCTTTTCTTCTTCTATCTTGCACCAACCTTAAATCACTCCCACAAGGTCAACAGCTTCATGCCCAGGTTATCTCCTTGGGTCTCGAACAACACCCCATTTTGGTGCCCAAGCTTGTTACTTTTTACTCAAGTTTTGACCTCCTTGCTGAAGCCCGTTCTATTACTGCAAATTCAAGTATTTTGCACCCTTTGCCCTGGAATTTGCTTATCTCTGCTTATGTTAGGAATGGGATTTTTGGGGAGGCTCTCTCTGCCTATAAAGAAATGGTGGATAAGGGGATTAGACCAGATAATTTTACTTACCCACCTGTTCTCAAGGCTTGTGGCGAAAAATTGGATTTGGGTTTTGGTCAGGAGGTTCATAATTCTATTATTGCTAGCTCTGCTGGGTGGAACTTGTTTGTACATAATGCCTTGGTCTCCATGTATGGGAGGTTTGGGGAAATTGATGTTGCTCGAAGCTTGTTCGACAAAATGCCAGAAAAGGATGCTGTTTCTTGGAACATAATCATATCTGCTTATGCCTCCAGGGGAATGTGGGGGGAAGCATTTCAGCTTTTTGAAAGCATGAGAATTACAAATAATGAAGTGAATATCATAACTTGGAATACTATAGCTGGTGGGTGCTTGCGAACTGGAAATTTTAAGGGAGCACTTGACTTGCTTTCTCAGATGCGAACTTGTGGCGTTCTTTTGGATTCTGTGGCAATGCTTATTGGTTTGGGTGCATGTTCCCACATTGGGGCAATTAAACTGGGAAAAGAAATTCATGGTTCTGCAATTCGTAGTTGTTGTGATGAGTTTGATAGTGTCAAGAATGCACTAATTACTATGTATTCTAGGTGCAAAGACCTAAGGCATGCCTATATTTTGTTCCAATTGGTAGAAAATAAGAGTATAATTACTTGGAATTCTATGCTTTCTGGCTACAGCCACATGGATCAATCAGAGGAAGCATCATTCCTATTCAGAGAGATGTTGCTTTCTGGAATTGAACCAAGTTATGTGACAATTGCCAGTATTCTTCCCCTCTGTGCTCGAGTGGCCAATCTGCAACATGGGAAGGAGTTCCACTGCTACATTACAAAGCGTGAAGAGTTCATGGACTATTTGCTTTTGTGGAATGCTCTTGTAGACATGTATGCAAGGTCGGGCAAAGTTTTAGAAGCCAAAAGAGTGTTTGATTCGTTAAGCAAAAGGGATGAGGTGACTTATACTTCCTTGATTGCTGGATATGGAATACAGGGAGAGGGACAAGCTGCACTGAAATTATTTGAAGAGATGGAAAGGTTCCAGATCAAACCAGACCATATAACCATGGTTGCGGTTCTATCAGCTTGTAGCCATTCTGGTCTTGTAATCCAAGGCCAGAAGCTGTTTGAAAAAATGCCTTGTGTTTATGGTTTAAGTCCTCAACTGGAGCATTACTCTTGCATGGTTGATCTATTTGGCAGGGCTGGTTTGTTGCACAAAGCAAAAGAAATTATCAAAACAATGCCTTACAGGCCAACTCCTGCCATGTGGGCTACTCTAATAGGAGCCTGTCGGATTTATGGAAATACAGAATTAGGGGAGTGGGCAGCTGAGAAACTGTTAGAAATGAGGCCTGAAAATTCAGGTTACTATGTCTTGATTGCTAATATGTATGCTGCTGATGGTCGTTGGAACATGCTAGCTGAGGTTAGGACTTCCATGAGGGATTTGGGTGTGAGGAAGGCTCCTGGCTGTGCTTGGATTGACGTGGGCTTGGGATTTTTGCCCTTTATGGTGGGCGACACATCAAACCCCCATGCGGAAGAAATTTACGCTTTATTGGATGGATTAAATGAGCTAATGAAAGATGCGGGATATGTAGCAAGTGGGGATTTTGGCTCAGAAGTGAATTTTGTGGAATATGATGAACAATAGAATTTATACTAAACAAAGGACTGCTAACATGTTTCAAATGGATTTAGATTGCCATTTAAAGAAGCACAGAAAGAACCACAATTGTTGAACTTATTTGAAGTGGAGATATTCTTTGTAGATGCGGTTTACAAGGAGAATGCTAAAAAACTCAGGAATCAGAAACATTGGGGCTCAAAATTTGAGACCTTGGTTGCCCATGGCACTCTCTGAGAATGACTTCTACCTTCATTAGTTTGCTATTTTAATTTTGCAGCAGATTTGAGCTCATTGCTTCAGTGGTCTGTATTTTTTTGGTTTCCAATTTTACCTAATTCCATTGCCCTTATTTTATTTGGGCAGAAATGATTAATGCACTTCTTAATGAAAAAAGGTGTGCATCTCTGAATTAATACAGCATTTTTTGTTAGTGACCAAACTGATAGTACATTCATAATGTAGCAGTATTGAATGGAGAATTCACATTTCACATTATAATTTTTAAAAACATACCTGAGTATAGACTTCACTTATAAAAAAAAAAAAGTTTCTTCTTCGAGCTATATTTTTTTTATTTTTTTGGTGATCAATAGTGAAATGTCATCTTTCTGATCTTATTGATAGTACTACCAGCACTTGGAAAGCTGACTTAGTTAGGAAGTTATACCCATCACACTGCCATGGAGATTCTGCACCTCCCCCTTCCTAAAACTGATGCTGGGATTGATAAGTTAGTTTGGAAACATTCCACAACAGGTGAGTATAAGGTGAAAAAAGCCTATGATATGCTGTCAGGTACTCCCAATAGGTCTGCTGTTCCTAAAGCCGATTGGAGCACAATATGGAAGCTAAAACTCCCTATGAAGATCAGTACTTTCATTTGGAAATTACTCCATAATGGTCTTCAAGCGAAATCAACCTTAAAAAGTAGAGGTATTGTGTCTGAGCCCGCCTGCCCTCTCTGCAATGAAGATGATGACACTTTATCCCATTTGTTCCTGTACTGCCAGTTTTCAAGAGCGGTATGGCATGGCACAAATCTCTCAATCCATACCTCAGCTTTGAACCAAGCAAATACCATTCAGTGGCTCTCAGGTTGCATGCTTAGAACTGATCTTGAACCCCAACAGAAGGACTCTTATCTTCAAACCATTTGCACCACCCTCTGGTCTTTGTGGAATCACAGGAATAAAGTGGTTCATGAAGGCATTAACCCAAACCCACTAATGGTCATTCTCACCTCTCAATCTCTTGTATGCAGGTTCCAGGAAGCTTTTAGGATGGATGATTACCACTCTCAAGATCAGGACAGACTTGCACTGACTTCTACTGCCACCAGAGATTGGCAACTCATTGTTAAAGTTGCTGGCTGCAAGGGAAGGAAGTGCAAGCGAAGTGGCTAGCTATGCTTATGAGGCAAAGGACTTGAAGGGAGACCAGATTTTCAGTGGGGGAGCTAGCTGCCTATCCACCTCCTGCTCAGTAGCTGTTCAGAATGCAATTGTGAAAGCAGCTATAAAGGCTACAACTCTTGGGTTTAGACAAATTTTGTTCCCTACCAATTGCCAAAGAACTACCCAGGTTTGCAATGGTATGGCAGGAGTCTTCCATGATGACAGACTTACACCTAACGCAACAGGGTCTAACCTTTGGCACTCTTTTTGTTCCTAAGCTTATCCTATGTAATGTTTTAGATATTGCTTATTTAGCTGTGAAGACTCCAATCCACTACTGCTGGATCACTCCTACTGTAACTTAACGTCTTATGTTTTTTGCTATGGTATCAAAAAAGAAAAAAAAAAATACTGAAATGTCATCATTTAAATGTTGATTATACTTGTCCTTTTTGCCCCCTCCTTTTAAATGCAAAGGAATCAGTTGACTAACTTATGCCTTTGGCATATGTCTTCATGCAATCGTTAGCATTTTAATACACAGAAGAGATTCTTGTCATTGTGTGAAAAGTCCTGTACAATTCTCCTTTAAAGTCAAATAAGAGTCTTTGAATTAACCATCAAATGGCTCTAGCTGACTAAATTCTTGTATACATGTACCCTTTTTTGTTTCTGCGATGCAGGTGTAATGTTCTGCTAAATATCTTTCAAATAAAGAAATTAAAATAATTTTTCCATGTGGAAAGGATGATGTATACTTTGATAGTTGTTTTTATTTTCTCCCATTATAATGAAAAAAAATTTATGTTTTGCTGGACAGTATTTATGTCTAATAGGTCGCATTAAAGAATTTTCCAACAGAAAAACTAGGCTCAAATTGGTTAGAGGGTAATGATGTGAGGAGAATTGTAGTTTATAATAGTACCTTCTCTTTTTTTGTAACAAAAGGAATTTGCAAAATGAGTTGCAATTTAAAAGGATGTAGAAAAATAAATCTGGATCAGAATCATCCTCGTAGCCTTTTCAAGCATATGAAAAATAATAGTGAATTTCTGGTCATGAGCTTTTGGTTTCAGCCATGGTTTTGGTCAGTCTCAACGAGAAAATCATTTTGTTACCACCAAAGTGGTGAAGTTTTGAATTGTTTGAAATCTTCTTTGTGACTTTGAGCATCGTGGTAATTTTAGCTCTCCCTCCGCCCATTCATGGCTATGGCACTGATGACAACTCTATGAGAGAGATCATGTGACGTTATAGAAAGAGTTATTACTGCGAGATTTTTTTGGTCATTTTGGCTTTCTCTTGCATGAGCAACCTGATCTGGCATAAATGAAGATTGCATGTAAGGTGTATCCTATTCTTTTTGATATTTTGAAGTTTGAACCTTACAAACTCAGTCAAAATGGCACAAATGAAGCAGCTGGTTTGGCCAAAATAGCTTCCAAAGCAAACATGAACATGAGCTGGTTGAACTCTCAACGGCTCTAAGGTCCTTCTGTAAACTGATGGATGAGTCTGTATCTTTTTAAAATTTTCTCTTGTTATGCTTATGCAATTTCTTCTATTATTAAAACTAAAATAAAATTTTTAAAAAATGAAGAAGAAAAAAAAAACTATTAGTTTTCACTATGTTATGTTCTACAGGAAACTTCTACCATGGCATCCATGTTTATTTATTTTTGCTGAATGTAAGTAGGGGATTTGACCCCAAGTTTTTGAACCCACAGAAGAGGCCCAATGGCATTAACCAAGTTATTTAGCTATGATCTTATTCTTGGTGTTTAATGTGTTCTGTGTAAGAAAAACAGTGTGGCTTTAAAATACAGCATGTGACCACAAAGTGCATTGCTCACCAGAAATATTTTACTGTAATGATATAATTGAAGAAACTGATCACCAAATATGTTGTTGCATATTAAATTAACAGCGTAGTAAAGAATAGTGTGGTTGGGGGCAGATTTAACTATACATTTGAACCTAAAATTTAAGTATTTATAAAATTTAAATACCCTATAATCATTTCTATTAAAGATGAAAAAATAATTGCTTGATAGCTGCTATCATAGCTGGTCTGCCAGCTGAGGAAATTGCTGCAGAAGCCAAGTTACACCTCTGATAACCACCTGCACACATACAGTAATTTGATTAGAAGGATAAAATGTATGCATAAGCATAATAACTGAATCAATACAATATTAAATTTTTATCCATCAATGCAAAATTTATTTTTTATATTAATTGGTTACTAGGAAGACCGTCAGAAAATTGAAATATATGGGTTATCAGGGAAAAAAATTAGTGTATCAGAGGTGAGATACAATAAGTTTCTCTCCAAATTCATGCAATCTCAACACCAACTTAGTGGAGTTAAGCAAGGTTGTAAGCAAGGGCTGAAACAGACCAATCCATACTCAAGTTCAACCAAAATAATTTTTAGATTTTAGGGCTAATATGAGGATATGAAGGAAAGCATTCACCCATGCGTGTGCACCCACACAGAGTAGTATTCTGACATTTTATTTTTATTTCTCTCTTCTAATTTTTTTCCTTGTTTTCCAGTCTATCTCTAGAAGTGTATTATTTCCTGACATCTAAAGGGCAAAAAATGTGTGTGTGATGGCTAATTTACATACCAAAGCTGCCTCCCCAGGTTTGATTGCAGGTTCTACAACATCTCGTCCATAACTGTATTTTGAAAAAAGCAAGATTAGTCTCCCAACACAATCTATGCAATCTTTGCAGTGCATGGTGCAAATATGTTATAAGCATCTTATGTACTAAATAAACACGAATTTTTTAAGATGAGGTTTTATAAAGTATGTTAGCAGTTTCTGATTGAAACAAATTTCCCTGTAGAGAATTGCTCCACATATAACAACCAGTTTGTTGGAGAATTTTACATTACCAACAAAAAATCCATATATAATCTTCATAATTAACCATAAATCTACCTCTTATTATCTATCCTTTAAATTTTGCTTCCTCATGGTAAGCACTAAAAGTCTAAAGTAATGATTAATGATGGAGCAACAAGAGGGAATTGTCAGTGGGCTGGCAGAGCTAACCTGATCCTGTTTTCAATTTCTCATTCAAATGAAAGATTTGCACCCTTGAAACTAAAGTGGAAAATCAGAGCAAGACCATTTCGGTAACAAGTATGTAAAGCATGGCTTCAAATGGCCAAGAGAGACCATATGATTAAAATTATCAGTTGTACCAGTTGTACAATATGATTAAAAAACATATCTTAAGGCATACACCATTCAACTTTAAGTGGTTGTGGTTAATCAGTGATTTCTCCCTCCTATTTATTTGTTACTGAATGGACCATAACTAACTCCCTTTTATTTGGGAGTACTGAATTCCCCCATCAATATGTAAGTTATCATCTTAATTTACTATTTAAGTATTGAAGAAAAGGGGCTCATTGTATGATTGGCATCCTGGATGACAAGGTATTGCATTTCAAGGGTTTCTTCTCTTTAAAATCTTTGGTCTTTCAGGAAGGAAAAGGAGCAGCAAGGCTTAACATAATGGAGATTCTTATCATTGATTTGAAGGCACCATGGAGTCCAACATACTTAAGTTATACCAAAAAGGACATGAGAGGGTGAGAAGGTGCTCCTTTTGCTAGGTTGGAGCTGGGGAGGTTAAAGCAGAACCTCTGGTCTGAGGTTGTCCAATCATTATGTCTCAGGTAGGTTAACTCAATGCCATATTCTGCATATTTTTCCAAAACTAATAGTACAATCATCATTACTATGAAAAAAATCTATCATGTTGAAATGGTAGTTATAAAAATATGCTCAATTGGGTTTTCAAAATGAATTAGCCAAGTAATCTAATGATTACCACATCCAAATAAAGAAATCAGGGTGGAATGGAATTTTTATCTAATTTAGACAAAAATAAATAAATTATAGGACAAGTATTACCTTTTGGACTGAGATTAAACATGCCAACTTGTAAGGTCAGGCACTAGGCCACTAGCACATGATGCAAGTTCTTTTATTCTTAAATTGAAAATTTATTTGTATTTACATCAGGATTAAGCAAGTTTTGATAGCTCCCATTTGCATCACCTCAAAGATATATACAAAGTGAAGAAACATTGGACTCTCACAATCAATTCTGTTTCAACCCAGAATTCAAATTATTTTCTTTTTGTGGAACCAAAATTGTGATTGCAAACTATACCCTTATTTAAGGGTTAATGAAATTCTCTTAAGGCAGATTCTTTCAACTAGGGTTAGATAATCCATTGTAGATGGTATATAGTATACTACATATTCAACATTAAAATATCACTTACATTATTTGTCTCTTTTTATTCACAGCCTCCAATCGATAAAAGCTGCATCCTTTGCTAAAAGGAAAAGGCCTCTTCCTCCAATCTGAAGTTATTTCCCAAATTAATCAGGTTGAAAATAAAAAAATCTAAAGAGGTAACTAATACTTACTGGGATGAAAGAAGGTAAAAAGCATAGGATATTTTTCAACATACCTAAATGCCATGTCACTCCAACTGCTGAGGAATCCTCAGTAGACAAATCATCAATAACAAATTGGAGGTCTATGGAGGTGGAATCAGTGAATTTTTTGAAGAACTGCAGGATTTCCTACATATTGAATCAAACTGTGTTTAGAGAAGGGAAGAGATACATAAATGAAACAGAGGGATGCTTTTACCACTTTTTTTTCATATAATCATATTCATGCTGTATCAAGTTGCTGAGGTTTTCAATGATTCAAATTGGTCTAAAGATTGTATCTTTAGGTTGATAAATCAGATTAGAAATTTTTATGAGTGATTCCTTCGAAAAATGTCCAAATGAAATGCCTGCAATAAGAAACCTAGGAAAGAGGAGGTGCTTCTCTTTTGCCCTAGCTCATTAACTGTTACCACCAAACAAAATCTATTGAAGAAAACATCTTCCCTGCTGTTACTTTATCCCCTCCACCATGTGAACAAACACTAGTAATTCTCAGAGACATCATTGACTTTTAATATGCTTCCTTATCAACAAACTCAAATCCGCTTCATGAAATTCAAGGGGTGCTAAAGTCACATGAATCTATATTATGAAAAAAATAAAGGAACTGATGAAACAATATGAGAATGTCAGTTTAATAAGCCCCTGAAAGACATTCTTATACTTCATTGAAAGTTATGAATTCTAAAATATTTAAATTATACATTAGGATATTATCATAGATTGTGGTTTTCTAGAATACCATGGACTACCATAATTTTGTATACCAAGGTCTACCATGTCTTTAGGTATACCATACTAAAGTTAATGTACATTAGATCCATTGTAACACATATTCAGTATAGCTGCTTAGATTCGGCTGTGGAGATGAACCATTAGGCCAAACCATGTTAATTATCTTACTTCTTTCTCTCTATACATCATTCACACAGTTGAGTGCAATGAGTTCTTTCACGGAGACCAAATTGTGGACATTGATTCCCTCGTAGAAATTCCTCACAACATATGCAGCAGATTGTATGACATCCTCATCATCATCACCATTGGTTGTAGTTATTGTTCTTGGTGATGAGACCCTATTAAATGTCAGTGACACCCTCCTTCTTCTACTTCTTGTGTTAGGAGAAGTACTACAAGGAGTAATGAAACTGGGAGTGGCTTTGTTATAGAAGATATACGAGATGAAGCAGGTTCATCTGCATGGTTGATAGATATGGCTACTTTAAGTACCTCAAATAGACACAGAAACTGCCTATTTAGGATATTGGAGAACAAAATGTAGGATTGGTATTTTGGATAAATAGAAGCAAAAGTCAAAGAAAGCATCATCAGTATGACAGGAACTAGGAAGAATTCTTGAATTATATTGTTCATTCTTTCTTGGAAAAAATAGGCGCATTTTACCATAAAGGACTAGAAAAGGATATGTGACTCAATTATCATGGACCAATTAGAGTACAGTTTGCTTCTCCTAATAGCTCCTAATCATATTAGAATTGGGATAGATCCATCTTTCACAATAGGACTTCCAACACGACTCAAAAAAAGAGAGAGAGTGGAGAATCAATACTCAAAACTAAAGTGATGATTTTAGACCTGGAAACATTAAGTCTAAATTATTATATTTTGGACACCAAGTTAAAGTCCAAGTTGGGGTGGACTAAGGTTTGGCCTGATTTTCACCTGATCATAAAACACCATACCAATATACATCTTGTTCTAACATGATTTAGTACTTAAATGATTTTTCTTCATATATGTATGCTCGTTTGGTTCCACTTGTCCTCAGTTTGTTTGACTAGATACAACTTTTTTACGAGAATTACATACAGCCTTTTCAATTGTTTAAAGAGAAGGTTTTGTTAACTTAGTATCCTAAAAATATGGATTAAGAAAAGATCAAATGCTCAAAATCATGAATTACAATTTAAGGGAGATTTCGGCAAATTTTAGATACAATTTCCTAGTAGCTTACCTTGAGTTTTTCAATTAAATTTAAACATTTGATTATTTTGATCAATAAATCACATATTTACTATTTGTACTGCAGTAAGCAATACAGCACCTCAAAAATTTTATTGTATCATTGTATTGTAGTTTTGCCTATACGTGTACATATACTAACGTAAAATATCCATACACAATTATACATACGCATGTGTGCAAGGGCGGCCTAACATAATTTGGGGCCTAAGGCGAAAAATTTATGCGAGGCCTTTAATATGTAAATATTAATTAAACAAAATTATTTAATACAAATCAAATTAAGGTTAATTTGATGCATTAAATACATAAATAATACTCACTAGACTAATGTTAATATCATATTGAGAACTGAATATCATAGTTAAACTATAAATATTAATAAAAAGAAATAAAAATATATTGCGATTGAAAAAAATACTTTATTTTGGATATAAGACGACGCATAATTAAATAAAATTGTAATCTAATTTTTAATTTTGATTTTAAGAGAGAGAGATAGATATTATTTGGTGTGTGGCTTTGTAAAATATTAATTTACAAAAATCAAAGTCTCAAACTATCAAGGGAGATTAATCTATAACTGATGATTTAACATATTTGCAACATTTTTTTGAAATATTTTAGGGTTTCAATTGAGTTAAGGTTCTATTGGTCTCGTATTTTGAGAGTCTTAATAGAAAAAAAAAATGAATTAATTAAAAACACTATAAAATGTTCAAAATATAATGTGACATTGTCTCGTTGAAGAACTTCGTCAATTTAACTAATGAATGTTTATATTACTTTTTTGTGATTAATAATATAACAATTTGTAAGTCAATAATAAAATTTATAGTATCCTTAATATCATTAATAAAAAAATGTACAACTTTTAAAAAATATATATAATTTTATAAAAATTTAGCCCTCTACTAATACAAAGTGGGCCTTTTTTTCTAAACAAAATTTTGTTTTCGGGTGGGGCCTTAGCGAACTTCCCTAGGCCTTGGGCCGGCCCTGCATGTGTGGCAGTGTGTGTGACATTTGAAGAAAAATGGGTTGAGAAATGTGGTGTACCTTGCGACCAACAAAAGGAGTTGCAAAGATAAGGTCCTCGTACACGCAGTTACTGGCAATGAGCTCCTCCACGGAGGCCAAGTCGCGGCCATTGATTCCATCATAGAATTTTCTCACAACTTCCTCTGCAGATTCTACCACAACATCCTCATCATCATCAACAACATTTACATTTGTTGTTGTTGCTGGGATTGATGCAATAGCAACCTTTGTTTCATCTGAGGATGAGACTCTTGTAACAGTTCGTGGTACCCATCTTCCTCTACTGCCTCTTGTGTTAGAAGAAGTACTTGGAATGATGAAATTTTGAAGAGTGGCTTTGTTAGTGGTGAAGTGAAGGAGAGGAGGTGAAGGAGAAATGAGTGAAAGCATTGTTTTGGTGGGGTTTGTTGTTTAAGGCTTTAAGTTTAAGCACTTCTGACACTTCTCAGCCAGACACATATACTACCTGCCTAGATTATTGGGGAACTTAGTCTTGGATTTGATTTGGTATAGTCGTGTGGAAGTGTAAATAAGTGAAACATTGTCCACTTACTTTTTAAAGCTTTCAATTTTCAAGGTTATAAACAACAAATCTAATAAATTTTTCATAATTGGTTGAGTTGAGCATATTGTAAATTTATAAGTAGTGTAACATCAATTTTTACATATCATTTTTATTGTAATTCAATCACAACTTGTAAAGCCTGAGTGTTTGTTTAGTGGTTGACTTTGTTCTTCACGTCACAAAGGCTTGAGTTTGAGTCACTAATAGCACTTGAGGACATAGGTTTATACGTGTGACGAGTTTATCTTACTAGGTAAGAAGTGACTAGTCTCACAATCTTACCTTATATACATAAGAACTTGTCGTTATCAAATTATGAATTTTTTTATATAATTAAAATTATGATAAGATTCAAAGTTATGATTTCATTTTTATGGTAACAAGTAGAGCTAAATAAACCTTGAAAGTGATTAAAAAAGAAAAAAACTGCCCAAATCCCATTCTCTTCTCTCCCATAGTCAAGCCCCATTATCATCATCTTTAAGCTTCTATAAAAATTCATTCATCTTCTAAATGATTGCATAAATGTTTCTGTATTCTTATCAGCTTCTGTAAGACAAATTTGCACAATTTCAGTTTTTCAAATCAATTCTTCACCTTAGAGCTCTTGAATTTTATTCATGAGGTCTTTCACTTTAGAATTGACAAAACCCAAAGCTTTATTAATTTAGTTTAAAAACTAGGGGGCCATTTGGTAGGGTAATTTAAGAAATATTTTTTAGTTTTTAAACAATATTATACATATTTTTATAAATTTTTTTATTTACGCGTATTTTCAAAAAATATAAATAACGTTACTAGAATAACGTTTTCGAACCACCTCTAAGATTTTATTTGTTGAAAAGTAGGAACTCTCAAAACTTAAAAAATATGTTTCAGTGCTATGTCCAAATAAAATATTCGGCTTGAAGCACCTTAGCCACTCAGGCGAGTGCTGAAGTAGATAAAGAAACAAGCAACCAAGCCCAATTCCTTCTGTTTAGTCCAAACCAAACAAACTCTCTGTTTTTGTGAACCCCAAAAGACAAATTCATGGAAGTTACACTTCCATGGACTCCACATCTCCACCCAAATCCCTTCACTAACTACACCCACAACAGAAACTCCCACTTCTTCAAAACCAAAGCCTCAACAAAATCCCCAGTACCAAGCCAAACCCATAACCCAAAGCCACCACCATCAAACACCCACCACCAACAACGCAAAAAAACTTCCAAATTTCCATCCAAAAAGCCGCCACCATTTTCACAAAAAGATGCATTCCCAGAATCTTTACCACTCCACACCAAAAACCCATATGCCATTTACAAAGACATACAAAGATTTGCTAAGCAAAACAAGCTCAAACAAGCATTTGCCATATTGGACTACTTGGACCAACAAGGTATACCTGTTAACCCCACCACTTTTTCTTCTCTTATTGCTGCTTGTGTTCGAACCAAATCCTTAACCAAAGGGAAACAAGTTCACACTCATATAAGGATTAATGGGCTTGAAAATAACGAGTTTTTGCGTACAAAACTTGTGAATATGTACACAGCTTGTGGGTCGATTGAAGGTGCACACCAACTGTTTGATGAATGTTCTAGTAAGAATGTGTATTCGTGGAATGCCTTGCTTAGAGGGAGTGTGATATCGGGTAGGCGGCGATATCGTGATGTGCTTTCGACTTATACTGAAATGAGGGAATTAGGGGTCGATTTGAATGTTTATTCTTTTTCTAATGTCATCAAGAGTTTCGCCGGTGCATCTGCGCTTTGGCAAGGTTTAAAGACTCATGCCCTTTTGATAAAGAATGGTTTTTTTGATAGTTCAATTCTTGGGACGAGTTTGGTTGATATGTATTTTAAATGTGGAAAGATTAAGCTTGCGCGTCTTGTTTTTGAAGAGATTGGTGAGAGGGATGTTGTGGTGTGGGGAGCGATGATTGCGGGTTTTGCACACAATAGGTTGCAAAAGGAAGCTTTGGAGTATGTGAGGAGAATGGTAGAAGAAGGGATAAGGCCAAACTCGGTTATATTGACTACAATACTTCCTGTTATTGGAGAAGTTTGGGCACATAAATTAGGCCGAGAAGTTCATGCTTATGTGTTGAAGACGAAGAGTTACTCGAGGCAGATTTTCATTCAGTCTGCCTTGATTGACATGTATTGTAAGTGTGGGGACATGGGATCAGGGAGGCAGGTGTTTTATTCATCAATGGAGAGGAATACTATTTGTTGGACTGCTTTGATGTCAGGTTATGCCTCAAATGGGAGGCTTGAGCAGGCTTTGAGATCAATAATTTGGATGCAGCAGGAAGGGTTTAGGCCTGATATTGTCACAGTTGCCACTGTTCTTCCAGTTTGTGCAGAGTTGAGGGCTCTGACTCAAGGGAAGGAGATTCATGCTTATGCTTTGAAGAATTGGTTCCTACCTAATGTATCTGTTGTTTCGTCTTTGATGATAATGTACTCAAAGTGTGGCCTGTTGAAGTATTCTTTAAAATTGTTTGATGGTATGGAACAGAGGAATGTTATCTTATGGACAGCCATGATTGATTCATATGTAGAACATGGGCATCTAAATGAAGCACTTGGTGTGTTTAGGTCAATGCAGTTGTCAAAACACAGGCCAGATTCAGTTACGATAGCAAGGATATTGAGCGTTTGTGGTGAACTAAAAAGTTTGAAGCTTGGGAAGGAGGTACATGGACAAGTCTTGAAGAAGAATTTTGAGTGTACCCATTTTGTCTCTGCTGCAGTTGTGAAGTTGTATGGGAGTTGTGGAGCAATTGGTCATGCGAAGTCAGTTTTTGATGCAATCCCCATTAAGGGAGTAATGACATGGACTGCAATTATAGAGGCATATGGATATAATAACCAGTGTCAAGATGCAATTGCTCAGTTTGATCAGATGAGATCAGGTGGTTTTACTCCAAACCATTTCACTTTCAAAGTGGTTCTATCTATTTGTGATCACGCTGGATTTGTGGATGATGCTTGCCAGATATTTAATTTAATGCATCATAGATATAAAATAAAGCCATCTGAAGAACATTACTCTATAATCATTGGACTTCTCAACCGTTTTGGTCGCATTCAGGAAGCTCAAAGATTTGTACAGATGAGTTCTTCCTCATCATAACAAAGAGGCAATGCAATTTTTTACTCTTCTTTAGGTTCATTAAGTTCGTTGATGAAACATGCTCATGAATAGCCAATAACTCAGTAATGTGCAAATGTATAGACCTGTTGTAACTTAATGCATCTCATTATAACTTATCTGTAAGGATTTGTATATTTTGATGGCGAATGAGAAAGGTTGACAGTGAAATTCCTGAATTTATATTTGGATATAAGAACTTTATTTGTTTCCCAGTCATGGTGACAGTGGCATGTATTAATAGTTTTATATGTTTGTATAGATCATAGGCTGTGGAGTGTGGATGCTTATTTAGGAGCCCAGTTTACAGATATGGAACTATTCTTGAACCAAATACTTTTGTACTCACAGTAGTTGAAATTTGGATTTGTTGATTAGCTTTTACTAATAAGCTACCAGAAAACTTATTATTGTTATTATTATTATTATTTGATGAAAGAACTACCAGAAACCTTATTATGAACTGAAGCAAGATATCATTTATATTTTTTGGAAAAAGAATTAAACAAACAAACCCAATATAGGATCAACGCACGATATATTGTTGAAATTATATCATGGTTTTTTCTTTTCTTTTCCTACACACTGTGATTGTGCCAGGACTTGTTTTTTACTTCTTTACGTCTAAGGTTGAATGCAATTTTAAATTTTTTAATGTGTCGGTTAATTCAGCTAGAAAAATCAGTGTTGTATCAGAGAGCTAAATGTCTCCCTAAAAACTAATTCTAAAAGACCTGACAACATTTTTTTTGGGGTTGCTTTAGTCATTGAAACAAACACATATTACAAAGGGAGATCCCGAGAAACCAGCGAAACCTCCCTGCTACAGCTACCAAAATACAAAACGAACTGTAAAACCAAAGCAAGCCAAAACAAATGGGCAAAGCAAAACACACTAACAACTAAACAAAACATCTATAAGGTATCCAAACTAGCACCTTCAGCACAGTAACACATAGACAATACAATAGCAATTTGGCCAAAGCACAGCATCACAGGATTTCTAGAATCAAATTAAAATACTACTTGTATCAATCCTCCAATTACAACAGATGGTAGCATTTAAAATTGATTTCTTGAACTTGGTTTTAAACTCCAGCTAGCTTTGACATCCTTTTTATTTTATTTTTATATAAGATAGAAATTTTATTCTAGCATAATCTAAGTGTATATGTGTGTAAAGCTCTACTATGAAGACTTGAACTTCGGTCCTTACCCCCCACACCTTACAAACACTTATACTTGTGGAGTGACTATCGCGCCAAAAATGCGCGGTAGTGCTTTGACATTCTTAATGATGCTTCTCTTTAGTTGCTCTTTAGTCCAAATTCTTTCTTCATGAAATATGACATTCCTTGGAAGCCAAATGTGGTAGACAACCACAAATCATGAAAGATTTTAAATATAATATCTGATTTATTTTAAAAAAAAATTTCCTCAGAACCAATCATTTTCCACGTGTAGTTTGCCTTGACTCAATCTCAACAAAGTCATGCTGTCCTAGAAACAGTGATGAGAATGCGGCCCAAACCTGCCCCATGGTTCTGTTTTATGCATGGATTTTTGCATTGCTTGCCCAATAGGGAGGGTTTGGGTTGATGTCAATGGGCCAGTTACTTGTATATCTTGATCCACAAAGTACATGCACTAAATATGTGAGTGAGTGAGCAAATATGAACTTTGTTATCAGCCCAAACCAAAAAAACACTTCAAACCATCATTATTTGGTGACTAAGTGAGCAAATATGAACTTCCTTATCAGCCCAAACCAAAAAAAGCACTTCAAACCATCATTATTTGGTAGAAATATATTAAGGAAAATTCCATTTTAGATTCTATAACGTAAGGGCTAACAACAAATAAAACCCATATATCATTTGTAACGATCCGAGAAAAGTGATAGTCACATCTACATTTGGACCCTCAAAGGACTAGTTAAATTGTAATTGGGGCTCCTCGCAATCACTTATAAACCCAAGTTCCATTTAGTAAATATTTAATGTGAGACTCAACACACGCTTGCACAACACACATTCAAATAATCCAATCCAATTGATTTTGCACAATTTAGGATATCATAGTTGGTTTAGTGGTTCTTAAGGCCTAATGAAATTCATGGAGTCTTGAGTTCAAAATTCCTAGTTATCATCTTGGGTTACTCTAAGAAATCCCCCCTTTTAATTATTTAGGGTGTGTTCGTTTGGAGAGAAAATAGGGAGGATGGAAAACTAAGGGAGGAAAATAGACATTTTTCACTGTTCGTTTGGAGAGAAAAGTAAGGGAGGATGGAAAACCGGGAGAAAAATTTTCCTCCCGGGCCCACAAAAATTTTCCTCCCAAATTGGGAGGAAAATGAAAGGGGAGAAAACATGGGATGGGGGCATTTACTACAATGCTCCCATCCCACCTTTAGTAACGTTGAACCTCTTTTTTTTTTTTTTTTTTTTCTTCTCAAACGTTACTGAAGGACGTTGAACCTCCTTCTTCTTCTTTCTTTCTTTTTATTATTTTATTATTTTATTATTATTTTTTTCAAATGTTACTGAACCACGTTGAACCTTCTTTCTTTTTCTTTTTCTTTTTTTCCTTTTTTTTTTTTTCATTTCAACTTTTAGTAACGTTGAACCATTTTTTTTTTTCATTTCAATGTTACTATTAACAAGGGTATAATAGTCAATTTATACCCTCTCACTTTTCCATCCTCTCACTTTTCTATTCTCCCACAATTTTTCATCCTCCCACTTTTCCACTCCTCCAACCGAACAGACCCTTAATGTATGATGGATAGGGAGACAATATACACTTGGGATAATAGTCAAGCTCTTTAAAAGCTCTGGACAGCTTATAAGGATGGCAATAAGGGAGATAAGGTTGGACCGGATGTCTTGCCATTGTGGTGAATGTATTTTACCATTATTAATGAAGTTTTTTTTTTTTTACACTGATGAGCATGGTTGTCAAAATCTCCATTTGGATCTTACTATTTTATGATCCCACTTATCCAAAACAATCTAAATCTTTCAAGGATCTTAGTGATCATTCAGGATCATATGATTATGATGATTTCAAACAAACCTAGTTTCTTGTAATCTTCTTTAACTTGACAGAAGGCTTAGTTGGACCTAAATGAAAAATAACATCCACATAAACAAAGTTTTGTTATTCTAATGTAGAGAGATAGAGTGTTAGTTGGACCAAACGAAAAATAACATCCCAATAGAGTGTCACGTTTTGAGATTTTTGATCTCTTTAAATGATGCTTACAATAGAGTGTAACGATGTATGATAATTACATTAAATGAATGCAAATTTTTGGTTTTTATGAAGGTATAATTTATGTGATTATTTAACATACCAATTTTTTTTTTCTCAAATAATGTAAGACCTTACGATTTATGATCCGATCCTACGATTTATGATCTCACCTACCTCACATGATCTTACGTTGGATCCCAATTTTAACAACTTTGCTGATGAGAGGAAGAGAGGGATAAAGAAATTGAATGGTTGGTAGACTAGTGGAGAGGGAGGTGAATGTTTTGGATGTGAGTAATATATATATATATATATATATATATATATGTATGTATGTATGTATGTATTCGTGTCAGAACAAGATAGGATGACACGAGGCATGATGGTGTAAACAGAATTTATTCATGTCCTATCAAAAAATTATGTGGGGGCAAAATAGTGCTGATTGGACCGGAAATTTTGCAATCCCTCAAAACACTTAACAAGGAAAATTTCACTTCTTTGTCCTAACAAGGGTAGGTGAGAAAAAGAAATCTTATTAACCGTCCTAGCTATATTGTCTTCCCTAAAGTTTGCGTATTAGGTCAATCTTTGTCGGACCGCAGTCAAAGAGTGAAACCTTAATGGCACCGGCATTTCAAGCATCAGAACCCCACAAAACCCAGGGAATTGCACTCATATATGGACACTTTTCAATTTGATTATTTGCCACTTAATTTTGGTCAAAAGCAAAATAATGTCTTTATTTGCAATATTAAAACTAAGCTAATTTACTCCTTTGTTAGTCAATAAGAAAATCTATGTCACTTTGTGAAACCTCTTTTTGTATGTGTTGCAGCTGTTTCCCTCTCTCTTAAGCTAATGTCTGTCGCTTTATTAGCACATTATTCTAATCAAATCAAGGTTTTAATACAATAATTTGACACAACATTAGACCCCTTATCCCTTTCCCATGAAGCTGGATGGATAATTCTTTAATTCTAAGCCCCTAGATTCTGAAACCCAGTTTCTAGTTTTATACAAAACATAGGACCACATGTGTTTACATCCTATCCTCTATATCATATATCATTAGTACCTTTGATACTTATTAAAGAAAAGATTGTCGGTGAACACACAGGTTTTTTCTGTGTTCAGTGAATGATGACTGGATTAATTGACTTGTAGACCATGTGATTAGGAAAAACTTAAGTCTTGTAATAGTATTACTTGATAGGGGTGTTAGGTAGTTGTGTGTCGGCTCACCTTGAACGGAGTCTCGTTGCTTTCTTTGATAATCATAAGCTTCGAGGCAACAATTAATGCTCAACAATGTCCTACTTTTATTTATATATGTATTTTATTCAATTGATTTAGTGGATTAGCACTTTGTTAATAAAGATATTAGAGGCAAGAAATGCCTGATCAAGTAAGTGGAGTAGGTCAGATGATAATATGTCCCTCAAATATTTGGATAACTTTACTATATTGGGCTAAGGAAATATGTTAAATAATTTGTCATTTTTTATAAACACAAGATGGGTAAGCAAATATTTGGTATTTTGAATCTTAGAAATTGGAATAAAAGGTTTGGAAATTTGTATTCTGTTGTGTAAAACTTTTTATTTTTCCTCATTTTCTCCTACCTTTATTTTGGGAATAGAGTGTGATAAAAATTAATAAAAAACTGACCTCTCTCTCTTTTTCTAATGGTGGTGATTGCGATTATTTTGTTTATTTTTCAAAGTACGTATAATTTCTTAACGCTTTATATGTTGTATTTTTGCATGATTTATTTTGGTCAAGTTACAATTTAAACCTTGTATAGTTTAGGAGTGTAATAGATTAAGTTCTATAGTTTCAAAAGTAATAAATTAATTCCTAATATTTCAAAATAACAACTTGTACGATATAATTTCAAAAGTAATTGGTTGAACCATATAATTGAGCCCTAAAGTACTAAATATCGATTCAAAGTGTAATCTACTCATTTGGTTTTTAAGCAAAACAAATTAATGAAATAAGTTTATTCAATTAAACTAGTGACCAATTTGGTCCATTTATTTTATAAACTCAGTTTATTTAGTAATTAGTTTTTTATATTTTTGATAATTTGTATATTTATAATGGGAGAGAGGAGGAGTTTTAAACTTTGAATGTTTCTCTTGAAAATATAAGAAGGTGTCAACTAATTGAATTATAAGATTTTTGGCTATTTAGTAATTATTTAATTGAAAGAAGCGGATAAAAAGTCTTATAATCATAACTCTCAAACTCACATAAAAGGGAGTACTTCAATTGGAAAAATTGATAATAGTATATGGTATCTTGTATAGAAATGGTATGGACACAAAAAGAAGTATACGTTAACAAGTTTTATTTCATCTGATACGCAATTTAATTATTGCACCAATTTTCTATCTGTATGAAAGCTCCAAAAAAGACTGAAGAAATTGTGTTAAACATCACCCCTCCAAAAAATAAAATAAAATAATAAAAAATAACAAATGAAAAACACATGTCTCACAATGAAAATTTCTCTCGACAAAACTTTTTATTTTCTTGACCAAAGAAATCGATTTGAGCTTTGAAGACACCATGGATGATGAATAGGTCAAACATTGTGCAACGCGGAGATAGTGTTTGTCTATGTATAAGGTTTGGCATTTCAAATCAATACAAGTTTTGACAAAAAAGATTGATGGTGATATTGATTGTAAGCACTAGTTGTTATATTACTTTTTTCTTGAGTATGGTTGAACCTTAGCTTATAGACTAGTTTCACATTTTTTTTATTTTTTATTATAGTGACATATAGTTGAAGCTTAGCATGATCCAGCTGTTTCCAAACTCACTTAGCAGCCAAAAAGTTCTTCTAGCTTGAAAGACCCACTCTAACCAAAAATATCATGCGTGTGCTTGTTGGAAATAAAAGTCTCAATAAAATTTGGTATACAATAATTTATAATTCACAATAATTTTACAATATTTTTTATCTTACATATGGGCCTTCGTCGATAAGAAAGAGTCTATAGACACTTTCTATGCCAAACTTTTTTTCATAATCCAGACATATAAGGCTATAAATGATGGATAAACAATTATAAGTTTATATGAAAGTGATAGTTCACCAATTATAATCATATATATCATCAAATTATGGTAAAATTTTTGGCAAAGTATGGGGATCCTAAAATAACTTTTTCAATATCAAGGTGACAAATTATTGATAGGTAAAAAGTGACGTTAGTCTCAAGTTCAAATGAGAACTAATAAAAATTAATCAATTCAACGGTTAAGAAAATTATTGAGTTTGTAGGATTGCTCTTAATTTTTTTAATGGACATGTATGAGGCGATTAGCTAATTTAGGAATATTGTGAAATTATTAAGAATTTCTGTTATGCCCTTAGATGGATTATCTCTCTTTGAGCATTTCACTTTATACTTCATCCATCACAATTTGTACTATTTCATTTTTTAAATAAAATAATCAAAGTTTAAAATTTAAAAGAAAAAAGAAAAGAAAAAAAACCTTACGCGTGATACAGTGTAATTTGTGAAGCGCAACAAGTGGAATATTACAAATAAGACAGGATTTTTATTCGGTTGTTGGGTGATATATGCTCCTGAGTTGGTGCCCTCAAAAGTGTAGATATTGACGTGAATGAAGGTTTTATTTGTGTCCAAGCCAATAACAACAAAGAGTTGCTTAAACCTATTAGCCAATAACATCTTCAACCATGGTGTATGCTTAATTGTTACCCACTCAAAAATGGAAGGTACATAATGGGTTTTTGTGACTTCAGGTGTTTTATGAACCAATGCAATGAAGGTCGAATTTTCTAGTATAGTTTATTCAAGAAAGGTATAATTGTAATGTCAATTCAAGATCATCCCTACAATTATTTGATATATATTTTTATAATTAATCTTGAACTTTAGTGATGTTTTTATTTTCAAATAAAGGAGGGTTATAGTTCTATTTTTCTCATAATTGTGGGATTTGTGAGATTGAGAATGATTCGGTGATGATTTTGCAAAAGAAAAAAATAATGAGTATTCTATAATCTATATATGTGAAGTAGATGGCTACTATTCTAATACAAAAAAGATTGAATAATAACTTCCTTCTTTTGGTATTTCTACAAAATTTTTGAAAGGTACTAAAAACAAATCAAATTCCATAATTTTAAAAGCAACAAATTAAATGAGTAAAAATTATTACAGGCAAAAATATATTATGTATAATTTCTTAGTTATTGTACTTGGGTTTTTCAATTAAATTTAATCGCTTAATTTTGAACAACAATTAAATTCAACTATATGATTTATTGGTCAATGCAATCACTTGATTGAATTTGATCAAGGACCTAATATGCCACCCAAGGAAATGCACACAAATTTTTCCCTTATCTATTTATAAATTAAATTATTATCATGCATACTTTAATAAGCTTCAAATGGGGTTCATTCAAATGACAACTTTACAGTAATAATATCTTTTGTAATATCTCATATCCGTGGTTCAAGTTCAAACTCCAACTTGCCCTCCCCAGTATCTACCATTCTACCTACAAAAACAAATAAGTTTTAGAAACTATCATATGCATCATTTCTATTTTGTCAAGGGAACATTTCGATATTTTAGGAGGAGAGTTGCATCTCCAATCTTTCGTTATTTAGCAAGGAAACAAAATGTTTGTTCTGCAAATCATGTATCCATAAGAAACTTTCTACTTTGGTTTTTTTTTTTTTTTCTTTTAAGTAGTCCTAATTTGTTTCATTCCTTGGTGGTACTAGTACTAACATCTTTAAGTACTAGTTACTTGTCATGATTAAGTTTGGTTTATCAACCTTCACTTCAAAAAATTTCTTTCTATGGTAAGTTTTATCAATCATCACCTAATGCAACAAACCAAGGGATTGTTTTTTTGTCGTAAACAAACAAACATGATTTTTATTGGGATGGTATGGCAAATGATGTACCAGGAAACTGTTATCAAATTCATATCAGATGTAGAAATAATAATAGCATAATAAGGTTTAGAATTCAGTTCTCAAACATTAGGAAATCATGTTTCTTTATTACTTAACATGTGAGAAAATTAAACAAAAAAACGAGGATAATAAAAAATTGGCTAAACTATGAAATACACCTCTAATTTCACTTGTTTCCAATTCAGTCTCTTAATTAATTTATTGTTTTTGTTTTTTCCATTTCATTCTTTCTATTTATATAATTTCCAACATAATTCTTCCAACAATTCCTCATCGTTATGTCCGCCAAAATGCCGTTATCTTGAAAAATAAAAAATATAGAACCTAATGAGAGCATTCATATTGGAAATGGTATATGTCATATGTAGGAAAAATTTAGTATAAAAGCCCAAAACCCCCCACATATTTGGACTTGTAAAAACCAACTATTGCACAAAAAATTTGCAATAGTGCTACAATGCAATTCTAAAAGTAGAATTGCACTGTAGCTCAATTCTAAAAAAAAAAACTAATATTTTATTCACTTACTTTATCAATTCATCTCTCTCTCTCTCTCTCTGGGTTTTTGGGTTTTGGATTTTTGTTTTTATTTGGATTTTAGGATATATTATTTTATTGTGTAGAAATATTATTTTAATGTGCTGTATTGTAAAATAAAAGCTCGAATGCTGAGAGCATTGTAAAATAGTATGGTATAATTGATTAAGTATTTTTTTGGAATGGTAAAATAGGATATGAGAGAATTTTGGGATGTGAATGCCCTGAAGAAGAGCAATGATTTAAAATATGAGTGGTTTATTTATAATTATGCATTGTCTTTTATTAAAGAGAAAAGTTAAATAAATGAAATTAAAACTTTTACAAAAATGTATTTTGAAAATTGTTTTCAAAGCCGAAAACTAAAATCATTGAATCAGGCACCATAAGGAAAATGGTTTTTATTTATTTATTTATTTTTTAAAGATTTTAAAAGCTAAAAATTAGTTTTCAAAATGTGCTACCACGCAGCCTAATGTAATGTCTAGAAGGTTAATTATTTATATAAAAAGTGATATTTGTAAAAAAAAAAAAAAAAAAAATCATGTGTTCTATAATCTACTATTTCTCTTTTACTAAATAGGAACAAAAAGAAAGCTTTCGGTGAATGAGTTATCTTTGTTGCTATCGATTGTTTTTTCTTAGTGGGACTTCAAAACTTTTGACTCGAGAGATCCTTTGCTAGAAAGGAATGGTTATGTTTTTTAGTTTTGCTTTTGTTTTATGCATTTTTAGGTAATGAAAAGAAATGTATTTCTTCAATCACCACGGGCCGGGGTAGGGCCTTGTCCTTTTGGATTGTTTTAAATTGGTTGGTGAAATGGTCCATGTCTAAGCATTTGAAACCAATCAAAAGGGATAAGAAGTGGTACATACTGTTTAAGATTTTGGAGCTGTTGTATGGCATAAAATGAATCTCAAATGAAGTATATTTTGAAATGATTTGGGTTATATAAATAATTATTTAAAATTTTAATTATGATTAGAATTTTTGAAATATAATGCAAATGTGATTACTACTTTTTTTTTTTTTTTTTTTTGTTTGTTTATGGTGACTATGGGGATAAATAGCTTGGATAAGGGTACTGGGCCATGGGCTGCACACAAGGATGTTTAAGAGCTTGAGGACAAACAAGTATTAGTGAAGGCAAGTAGGTCGTCAGGCCGAGGACGAGAGCTGGTCAGGACAAGCAGGTGATGTTGTCCGATGAGGCAAACCTCCTCGAGAAACAGAGTAGACATCTGAAGTTCGATCACCCAACAAGTACGGGGAAGAGGACAACCATGCTCGGAAGGAGGATAAGCTTTGGAGAGAGGAGAGTCATCAAGGAATTGAGAAATATTTGGGAATAAAGCTGCTATCACTGTATTAAATGCTCTGCACATAATCAACTGGCCCCATTAATGTGGAGGTGATACCTGAATAGTGACTTCTAGCCTTACAACTACCCACCAAAGACTTCAAGAAGGTTCTGATGGGACAAATATTAAGAAGATGTGTTACTTGATCAATAGGTGGAAGGCAAAGATGAGAGGAGGGGAGGAGTATGAAAGAGAAAGGACTCCCTCACAGAAAGGGGGATCATAAAAAGAAAAGGAGAGAAAAATTCTTGGTAACCAAGAACCTGAATATTTGTATAAGTTTGAGAAATATATATATATATATATATATATAGGGATAATTACAGTAAACCCACCTGTGGTATGGCCCGTTTTCACTTTGCCTACCTGTGTTTCAATCATTTACACTTTGCCCACCTAAACTTCAATCTGTTAGCCATCCGTTACCCACCTCTCCATTTGCTGTTAGAAAAACACATTTTTAGAGAAAAACAAACATAACGAAAATAAAAAAGCTAGGGTTTTGATTGCTTAAGAACTTTTATAAAAACAAAGCCAAGGGAATAACACACAAATCCCACTTTGATCTTGGCTTCTCTCCCCAATCCAATTAGTTGCCTTGCACTTGCGCCGTGTCCACTCCCAGCTTCTTCCTCGCTGTCGTTGCTCCGCAAGCTGAAGATGATCACAATCACGATCATGATCTGGGTTGAGGAGTTGCAAGGAGAGTCATCGGATTCGCCAAGGTGTGGGGTCGTTGGATTCGACTTGAGCTCAATCTCACCGAGCCCTCCCTCTCACTCTAAACCCAAGCTCAATCTCTCTAAGCTCTTGGCCTAAGCTCTCTCTAAACCCCTGTTCTCTCATCTCTAGAACTCTCTCAAACGAACTCCATGGCCACCCCTCTCAAGCTCACCCCCTCACATCAACGTTATCACCTCAGCAAAAACTCAGATCGACTACTATCTTTGCTTCATGGGTTTTCTTTTTTTCTTTTCTTTGTTTGCTTTTGGGTTGTGGGTTTGATAATGATTTGATTATGGTGGGGTTATGGGTTGTGGCTTGTGGTGGTTATCGATTGTGGGCGAGGTGGTGGTGGTGCTGAGTTGTGGGTTTTGATAGTGATGGTGGTGGAGTGGGTGAACAAGAGTGAAAGAGAGGATGAAGGCGAGCAGATCAGACTGCTTCGTGGGTTTCAAAATTTTTTTTTTTTTTTGGTTTTTTGGTTGTGGGTTTTATTTGATTTTGGCTTGTTAGTGGTGGTTGGCCTCCATGGCCGCCGTTAGCACCACTACGAGCCACTGCCATGACAACCAAGCCACCGTACAAGTCACTATCAAACTTTAGATCGAAACACTTGACCACCACCATCGGCAGATGAACAATGGTGTTGTTTGCCTATGATTGAAATTCTCTCTCTCTTTTTTTTTTTTTTTTTTTTTTTGAAACAAATCCTCTCTTTGGTTTGTTTCTATATTCTAAAACTTTTTTATTATAGTTTGGGTTTGAAAAATGAGAGGGATTTTTGGTATGGATTCAGAGGATTTAATTGGTTTTGGATGTGTGTAACTAAAAATTTTGAACTACATTTACAAATGTTGTGTTCTTGTGTTCGTGAGTAAAAGATTCAATGGTTCTAATTTTTGATCCGTGTTATGTTTGTTTTTCTCTAAAAATGTGTTTTTCTAACGGCAAAGGGAGAGGTGGGTAACGGATGGCTAACGGATTGAAGTTCAGGTGGGCAAAGTGTAAATGATTAAAACACGGGTAGGCAAAGTGAAAACGGGCCATACCACAGGTGGGTTTACTGTAATTATCCCATATATATATATATATATATATATATATATATAAGAACATACCATCCTCAGATTTGATTGAGGAGCGTTTTCCTTTTTAACTTTTTGTTCTCATTCATTCCAAGATTAAACTAACCCGTAGTGATTCCTACTGGACTCACTGAACGTTCAATATTAAACCCACTCTTTAACAAATTCAATATTGTGGGTTTGTTGCGTCATTGTCCAAACCCATTGAGCCTTGAACCAAATTACATCCTTACAGTGACAAATGAAGAAAAATTTTCAAGAATGAAAATGAAGATATATTAGAAGTCTCATTTTGCCATTGGTTATATAACTACAACAACAACAATAATAAAAATTTTATATATATTTATTACTCTTTGGATATTGTGTCATATATTTTTGTTATTGTAATGGTGATTAAATGCATCACTTGTGCATGATTTGTAAGTTTGTTGATTCTATACTTTTTTTTGAAGATTAAAATTTTAGTTTTGTTATTTTTATTCAATATTTGTTAAAGTTATCACAATATATTATCAAATTTATCATATGACCTTCAACTATTGCTGTGTAGTAAGGCATTGTGTGAATGAGCAAATCATATTTATGTATTTAATTAGTTATCTATTATATTCTATATAATTGAAATATTGATTTTTATTTTGAAGAAATTAAAAAAAAAAATTATCCAATACTGGGAATAGCGTTAAATGGAATTCCTAATAAAACTTAACATTCTTTAATAAATTAAATAATAGACTTATTTAGTTTAATTTAATTTTTTTGTGAGGGCAAAAAGTCCAAGGTGTATTCTTGGGCCTTGGGCCTAATCCAAGCGTATTTGCTTGTCCAAGGTGGGTTTGGCAGTGATGACGTTGTTAGGGTTAAAAGCCCACAAGCAGAATGGTGTGAGGGAGGCTTATGAAAGTAGTCCGAATAGGGGTGTCTTCTCGGCTCAGTGCAATGTAGGTTGTATGGTACACCACAATGACTAGAAGAGTATACAAGAAGGTCTTATGGACAAGGATATGTTTCACAAGGCTATAGAAAGGGAGAACAAATGGGAAATATCTGAGAGAAAGCTGCTACCACCGCATTAAAGACTCTGCACCTACCTCTCTGGCCGCATTAATGAGGAAATAACATTTGAACAATAATGGTCTGCCTTACAGCTATTGTTTGAAGATTTCAAGAGGACGGTGAATGGGACAAGTATCTGCATTGGTGATCTAGTCTATACGTGGACAATAGAGAGAAGAAGAAGGGGAATATAAAAGAAAGAAAATGGGCATTCAAAGAGGGGAGAAAAAATCAAAGAAAAAGATGAGAGAAAAACACTGTACACATCACCTTCAAGTGTAGTCCAATTTTAAAACAAAGATCAGTAAGACAAATCGTCCTCGGCATACATTCGAGGAGAATTTATGTTACATAAACATCCTGTTGCATATGTATTAGGGAGCTAGCCTATTATTTGTGTTATCCAATATCCATAGAACTTAGGTTTTAGACTCACTCTCTACAAATTTCATTGTATTGGGCTTTTTGGGTTTACTCCCTTCACACTATGAGGTTTGGGTGCAAATTGGGTCCCTACATTTTTTTTTTTTTGAGAAGGAACTTATTTAATTAGTTAATATTTAGTTTGGCCCCCTAAAGTGAAATTCTAAATCTGCTAATGGAACTAAGGATCAAATTAAATAAATCTACCCATCAAATTGAACAAATTCTAGAGCTCGTGAATTCCTTTAATATGACGTTGAATGTGAATTCAATACTTTTCAAGAGTCTTTTGGGTAAGTGGTATTTTGTAATTCTCATGTAAAGGAGAATTTGAGTTTTTATTAAATCTCTCTTCCCGTTTGCTGTAAAGGAAAAAAAGAAACAAATAATCTCTCTTTATTTTTTTGTAGAAAAAAAATTCTATAGTATTGGCTTAAATTATTCTTATTTTAAGCATATGCGGTAGAGAATCAAGAGGTTTTACTTGCTAGATTAATATATTTCAGTACACTAACTTGCATATAAAATACAAGGTAATTTATGTAATATCTCTATGCACTCCTTTAAAGTGAAGTTGTTGTGTGATTAGGCGTGATGATTGAATAATGAGCGGAAATATGAATATAATTGATAATGTCGTAAATCGTCAGTAAGTCATACAGTCTTCACGTGCTCTCGATAGAGGCCATGCACAACACAAAAGCTAAAGATCTTAAGAGGATTACCGGTGTGGTACCGGTCAAGTTAGCGAAATCTTTTGTTCACAACTCTAGAGTGCCAGAGTTGGGGTGAATTATGCATACCTTGAATTATGAGAGTTTTGGGGGTATTTATAGTAGTGTGGGGTTGACATCCATGCCTTGGTTAAGAAGTTCTTCTCTTCTAGGAGAGAACCTCCTGGATTTTCTTATCTCTTAAAATTATTTCCTTATAGAAGTTTTTTTGATTAGGGTCAAACGTGCGGCACAAGATGTCTCTTTATACACGTATGCCTGGAAATCAAGCAAGACCATGTCAGATTCGACGGAGGCTTGCTTGTCCTCTTCAGCTTGTTCTCGTCAGTTTCTAACTTCATCACTAAGGTAGGGTCGTCAGCTTTGATATGAAGCTGTAGACTCTACGATGTTGTCGTCCATAATAAGCGACGCCGACGAAATTGTTGCGTTCGTCGCATTTTCTTTCATCAAGGTTTAATTACAAAATTATCCTCATCAACAATTATATAAGGTTTATATATTAGAAAATACTTGATCCCAAATTGACTATAAACTATCATAAAATTAATATATTCATTCTATAAGTACATAAGTCTACAATTGGTTTGGATAACCTTAGTTATAATATATCCAACAAAGGAAATTTTACGAATTGATGTTTGAAAATCAAGATCAATATTAAAGTAAATCACTTTAAGTGATTTTCTCAAAGGGAATATCTCTAATTACCCTTCTCCCAACACTTAAGAGCGTTGGTGTTTCACTTTGTGGTTGTAGCCTTGTAGGTCATGTGAATAAGCTCCGTTTGATTTCGCAATGTTTTGGAAAGAAAAAGTTTTGTCGAACACTTTTTCTTTTTTAGAAAACGGCTTTTTGAGTTCATTTAAAAAAAAAAAAAAAAATCTAAATCACTTTATGAATTTTGACAAACCCAAAAAATCACTTTTCAAATAAAAAAAAATATTTTACTACCTCAATAATCTCTTCCATACCATACGAGTACAATGTCCTTGATCTATTTGAAAGGACTGTTATTGTAAAACCTAGAATTGTTGTTGACAAAAAAAATATTCAAACAAATAAATCATTACCCTCTTTTTTCACAGTTCAGGAACTTTCAAGCACAATTGACTTTGTGAGTTCCGAGGCAATAAAATGAGACCTCTTGTGGGGACAATTTTTTAGCTTTGGCGATGTCAGCTGGATCCCATGATTCCCATCCCATGCACAATCGTGTGTGAGGATAATATTTCATATAAATTTATATACCCGATATATAAAATACATTTTTCTTTACTCGCACTTGTACCTTATTGGATTAGTTGTATGGTCCATTGATGTTACTCCACACAAAAAAATCATATTAGCAAAGCTAATTTTTTTTTTTCAAGGGGTGCCAAAATTATATATAGTGATATAAAAATTTGAGCTAAGATTTAAGAACTTATCTAAATAATAATCTATCTTGAGATTCATGCTCTAGTGCTCCACTAACAGCACATTAAAAATTACAAGTTCATTAATTCTACGTATATATCATACACATGTGAATTAATATACTAATTTAATATATGTAGCTCACCAACTAGTGATCTACCATTAACTTACACAAAATATCAATACCAATACACTTACATAAAATATAAATACCAATGTTATAATATTTTAATTACAAGTTTTTAAGAAACCCAATTTTACATTTGGTGATATCTATAATATTTTTTTTTTTTTTTAAAACACTAAATTGTAAAAAGGGAGTTGTGAAAGATATATGAATATGATATTATTAGCTATAGCGCATTAGTTAAGTAATTCTATTCTATATCTATAATGACATAAATAAATAACTATTACTTTTGAAAGAGATTAAAGTAGATGATTTAAAAAGAAAATTAGCTAAAAAACAAAAAACAAAAAAGAAAAAGAAAATTAGCTATACGATATCAATATAAAATATAGGATATTATTAATATTCAAGGGGAAAAAAAATATTGTGATATTTTAATTTAAAAATGATATGAAGGAAGAATTACACCATAAATGCTATAAATAGTATTAAATACTACTTCAACATCGTAATTATTAAATATTGAATTGATTCTCAAAAAAAAAAAAAAATATTGAATTACCTTTTTACGGTTAGATATGTTCTCATGTATAAATTTTTTAATATTTCTAACATATTAGCTTCATTGTCCCTCACACAAATATATTATAATCAACTTTTTAATAATTTTGGTTATGTAATATATTATAAATCTGTTTAAAAAAAATTTATATACTACTTTTGTATTTGTGTGTTTTAATTAGTATTACTGTTTTCTATTAAAAAATAAATAAAAGATATTTATCCCAAATTAATTGTGTGTGTTAGAATTTCAATCATAACCTCAGGCTACTACTTTAAAAGTTAAATCCCTTTATAGTGGCACTTTTACTTTCGTGTTTGTGTGTTCTAATAAATATTATTATTTTTTATAATTTAAAAAAAAAAAAAAAAAAAAACCTCTTTTAACAATCCATTAATTATTATAGAACGTTATCCAGGACTTTATTCAATTTGTACTTTTGTGATTCACTTGTCAAACTCCTTTTTTATTTGTCATTTATCAGATACTATCTATGAATTATTCAATTCTTGTTTCTTTTGTTTTTTCATTCAGGAGATTCTGTTCATGATCTCATAGATCTATGATGATAACGTCATTTTCATATTCTTCATGCTTTGATTTTATGCCCAAGAAAAGGATTTTCTAAAAGAAAACTGTACAACAATCTTTATCTCTAGCCTGATCTAAGATTCAGCTCCAAATGTGGGATTAGTGGGTCCAAACTTTTTAATGCCACCTGCAGAGAAACCGCGTTCTAAATAGGAAACACTATGTCCCTCAATTTTTATCTAATTGGTCCTGCTACAAATTCCATACAACTTTAATTCTTCAATCACCAAATAAATACTCAAAATGAATTGGTCCTTTCTAGAAATATTTGGTCCCTTCAAATACTTTTATCTTCTTTTATTAATTTTTTTTCTTTTTTGGGTTTTAGAAAATTAACATGAAGAAAGTTGCGACCATGCACATATTCACATAATTTTCCATGGTGCAACTACGTGGAAGCTCACCTCAGTCCATGTTAATTCACCACGTTTCAATCAAATCGCATAATTCCACATCTATAAATACTTATAACTGGGTTACACTATCATTCACCAGTGCATTTACTTGAACTAAACAATAATATAGCTTTCTAGCAAACTTGAGTGCATGGAAGAAGAGCCAAATAGTAGCGGTAACACAAGCAGTACTAGCCATGGTGCTGCATCATCTAGCTACAGAGGAGTCCGGAAGAGAAAATGGGGCAAATGGGTGTCTGAGATTCGTGAGCCAGGCAAGAAAACAAGGATTTGGTTGGGGAGCTTTGAGACACCTGAAATGGCTGCTGCTGCTTATGATGTTGCTGCGTTTCATTTTAGGGGACATGAGGCACGTCTCAACTTTCCTGAATTGGTTCATAGCCTCCCTCGCCCTGCTAGCTCTAATTCTGAACACATACGCATGGCGGCTCATGAAGCGGCCTTAAGGCTTCGAGGCTCTCAAGGAGTGGCTGAGGTTGGAGGAGGGTCTAGCTCGAACATGGCACCAGTCACGGTGAGGCTCTCTCCTAGCCAGATTGAGGCCATTAATGAGTTCCCCCTTGACTCACCCAGCAAGATGTGGATGCAAATGGCAATGGAAGAGTCTATGACGTTCTCTAATGACATTGAAGATAATGAATGGGAAGATATGCAAAATGATTCTCTTTGGGACCCCTAGGTAACTTTCAAATTATGTGACACTATTTTTTAGTACATAGGATAACTTAACCCTCTATATTAAATTGTTATATGTATTTGATTTTCTATAGTTTTTCTATAGCATCTATGACTAGGAGGGATATAGATTGACTTACAAAAAGTCATAAAAGTATAGTAAGAGAAGATTGTAATTGAAAAAGAACATGCTGGGCTTGCTTATTATTTAGTTCAAGCACCAAAACTTGAATTTGGGAAGTAGAGAGGGCTACTAGGCTTCTATGGCTTCTAAGGCATTGGATTTTGTAGCAAAGAATACAAGGATTCACTGTTTCATGGAATAGTACCTGAAGGCCATTGTGTTTTTGAGGGAAAGCCACCTGTATTCTCAGAATGGGTTTTGGCGGGTCCCAATTGACATCAAAGGATTTGGTTTTTTCGGTATTTTATGAAGTATTTTAGTGGATGAAATTAATATATAGTGAATGGGGCCATATTGGCAACTTTTTTTTTTTGGTTATTGGCTACTTGTTTGGAAGGGTGTGGTGTGATTTATATTTTATTATTAATGGTTTGTTGTAATAGAATTGGATTGTTATTTAAATGAATAAGTTCCTTATTTGATTTGTTATCCACTTCTTTTTCATTATTCTATTTATATATTTCATTTAGGAGTGATTATTAATCTTCCATCTTCAAGGAAATGAATTTTCTATTCTTTGTACCTCCCACGTGGCAAGAATTAAATCCATGCGGCATAAGATTATTTTTAACCAATTCACCTTTTTCAATGTGATGTGGCATTCTACAAAGTGCTGTAAAAGGCTTTCTTTTTCTAGCTAGTTTGAGTTTCTAAGGAAAACATAGTTACAATGGGCAACTCTCATTCAATTTAAATCCTTCGAAATAGATAGAGGAAAGTGCCAATGTCTTGTTGATCAAAGAAAGAGCAATGAGGTATTGAATTATTCCTTCGGTAAAAATATAAAGATTGTTTTGGTTTGAATGAGGACGTTTACATAACTTTAGCTGTTATATTGTATGATATAAAACCCGACCAACTCTAGAGTTTGTTTAGGTTTTCCAGGGTAGTCACAATATCGTATGAAAATCATTTCAGACCAATTCTGATTCATTTTGGATAATACCATGTTAATGATGACAATAAGAACCAATCTTTTTGCTCTTACCATCTTTTCGCCAAGCATTTAGATAAAAATAATGGATTTGAAATTGAAGCATGAACAATGGGGGTAGAGATGGATTTTCTGATGTACCCTTTTTCTGATCATTGTGATGCATGCATGAAGGACTTTAGAGGTAGGATTAAGGGTGTATTAGCATATTTTTGTGTCTAAATAAGTGCTAACACCATTATATTCAAAATAGCTGAGTTAGGCATTGAGAGTCAGTTTCATAAGATTGTTAGAGCAACTTCATTCTCACTTGAGCAAACTCAAAAAAAAAAAAAAAAAAGAGTTTGGTTAACCCTTATTCGACTGAAATTAGGGTAAACGATAAACCAATCTTGCTAAATTGACATTTTAACTTTGTTTTCACTAATATAATTTGTAACTAAACCCTCTCTAGAGAGGGTTTAGAGAGTTGGTGTTGAATTACTTTGTGAAGCTTTACAGTATAGATTTTGAAAGTTCATTCATATACATTCTATACTTGCACTCTACAAAGAAACTTAGGCATCATATTGTTAATGTCCTCTCCGCATGAATACCTCTAAGGGCAAATAGTATGTTATTAAAAATAGATCTTATGACCAATTTGAATGGAGCTTCATTAATCATAGTCTATCATTTTTTTGTTTTCCTTTGCCTAGAATAAAGCTTATTGTGCCTCGTGTGTCATCCTCTAGTCTTAATATTTTAGTGAACGGTAAAAGATGGAATTCCTTCCAATTTTCTCGAGGAATCTGACAATGGTGGCCCACTCTTCCCATATATATTCATCATTTGCATGGAGTACTTGGTTTGGTTAATCTAGAGGTGAGTGGTCAATAAGAATTGGGTGGGCATAAGATCTTCTAGGGTGTCTAATTTTTACTCACTTCTTCTTTACAGATGACCTTGTCCTATTTACAGAAGTCATTGTGCAGAATTCTCAAGCAACTAAAAGGGTTCTAAATGAATTCTGTAAAATCATGGGGAAAAAAAAAATTCAACAAATTTAAATTTTATTTCTCCTCAAGATTGATTAAAAAAAAATTCCTTACTAGCTTGGAGTTTTGAAAATAGATAAAATTTACACACACCTTACTTCATACAACCGTACACACATATATTTTGTACTGAAATCGTGACTTAACCCAACTTAACTTGAAAATATCTTAGTGTTTCTATTGTTAACGGTAGCATAAATAGGAATGTCTAAAATTGTGTAAAACAAAAAAAAAAAAGAATAAACCTTCGAAATTGACAAATTATAGACATTTTTTGTGGGGGCATACACTGAAGAGAAAAAAAAAAAAAAAAAAAAAAAAAAGACCTTCACTAAACTTAGTTGGGTAGGACACAACTACCCAAACCAAATATATAAGGAGGGCCAGGTACTAAGCGAGCCTCATACTGCAACAAGGCCCTTCTTGCTAAAAGAACCTGGGCCGTATGAGGAGATTTGGGCATCAACACTCAAGAGGAAATGTCTCTTGAATTGTCACACCACAAAACGGAAGTCTGTCATTTCATTTGGCCTTAACTTTTGTGAAACAAAGGAGGTATGTAGTAAGGACTCGGCCCGAATAATAAAAAAATTGCATGTCTATTAACTTACAGAATGACCATTGGACAGGCTTGGAACCACTAGGCAGGGGGGAAATGGACCTCAGACAGACTTGTAGGTATTTGGGATACACGAGAATTGTAATCTTGATACAATTTTTTAGGTACAAGCACTTAGACAGTACACCAAAAACTATACTTTATGTTAAGGTCGTAACTTTATTCCCTTAAAAGATGGTAGTCTAGTGCCAACAGATTGACTGAGATTTAACCCAACCTTATCTCCGCTGCCATAGGATGCTTGACTCGGCCCACAAAGCCTTCCCCCAACACAATGTATCACTTTGTTTCAATAGATCTTAATAATCATTAGGGCTTTGGCAAATCCCTCGTTTTCCAATCAAGTTGATTCTTTAACTTAGGCTCCTTAGAATAGATTTTTTTAGACAACCTTGAGTCAACCTACCAAATCACTCTTGACGTGGCATTTCCTCATCCTAGACTTCTCTCTTGAAATGGATTTGGAAAATCAACTCCATACCTCAGATTGACTTACCATGAGAGATTCAAAAATATCATCTTAGATGGCACTTGCTTGTTATAAGTCCCTAAACACATTTTTAAGGATTGTCTCTCTGTAAGTTAAATTTAGGAACTAATCGGTAGTATATTTATTTTCTCTGCCTATGAAAGAATATGTCAAATTCCTTTATATACTTTAATTCACCAATTTCAATTAATTGGGATTCTTGATGGAGACTTGTTTTCCCCACAACCTTGTGGCAAATCCGCAATGCTTGAAATAAGAATGTCTTCAAGGACCAAACTTTTGAAACAATGATCATTTTTCATAGAATTAGAACTCTATCTATTGATTCTCTACTTCTCACACTATGAGTAATTTCGTGGTGACTAGCTAATAGCCACATGAAGCGCCACGTTAATTTTTGTTTTTCTTCATATGCCATTTACTACAAGCTTTATATAAAACAAATAAATGAAGTTACTACAAGTTTTACTAAATGAATATTTTTTTTTTTTGAGAGAGAACTATATGAATAGTTGAATTGCATTACACATCAATTTTGAGTTCAATTGATGTAATAAGATTGGTAGTACTCCTAGCAATTACAAATTGACTTTTTTGGATCATGCAGATACACAAAGCTGTAGTTGGGGGGGGGGGGTAGGGATGGAGGCTATGAGAGACTTAGTTTCGTCCAAGTCTCCTCATTCAAAATAATAATCATTGTTGAGTTTTTTTGCAAAGCTCATAATAGGTGTAAATGAAAATTTTAAAAACGGTAAATATATATAGTTTTTTTTTATTTATTTTTAGTGAACATAAAATTTTCATTAGTTGAGAAAGAAAACAATATGGTATTGTTTATTTTAATATTAAAAAAAAAAAAAAAAACTTGCCCTGGTTGGTTTTGTAAAAGGTTAAATAAATAGTTTAATACACTTAAAGATTAAATATTTTCATGAGAAGATATTTGCAATAGATGAATAATTTTAATATATGATACTACAAATATTTTAGAAAATAAATTATATATTATATATTGCATTACAAAATCATTACATACATCACATGGGCCCGTAACTATTACTTATCAATGCCTCATCCCAACCCCAAGCCTCATGGTTTATAAGATCATCTACAATTAAAGACTCCTTTACAAATCCAGATTACTCTTTGGGTTGGCTTTAAATCCCTGGACCCATGGAATCCAAAGACCCTCCCACATATCAAGGCTATTAGTATCACCTAAATATCATGCACTTATTACAGCTTTTTCAAAACCTCTCCATATCAATAGTCCTTTTCCCTTCAACCACCTTTGCCACTTCTTGCTATATGTCCATACTTGCCTCTTAACACTTGAAACAAAGGATGTCTTGGTCAAAAGCAATCGCATCCAACTTAGTTTGGCAATTATGGCTTGATCAAATTGTTTGAACTTTCTGAAACCCATTTCCCCACTTTTGCTTAGGCTGCCAAATCAAATCCCATGTTTTCCAACCAACAGACCTGCCATATCCATCAAAATTTTCTGACATCAGCTCCCCTTTTTTTCACACGGCAAATTGAAAGAAGCCGGAGTGCATGTAGAGATTGATTGTGTCACACAGCTGCTGTATCATATATTAAATTAATTTGATGTGAATTCTTATGCTGCAAATGAAACCGTGTATGCAAGCCAAGGAAGCTTCAGTTGTTTTACAACTGGCATCCAAAATTCATAGGGCTTATACTATTTCTTTTGGTAATTAGAAACGGTTTGTTAGGGCTAGTAGAAATTTGTCTACCAAATTAGTAGATTTTAATTTTAAATTATATTCATGTTAACTTAATCTAATATTGAAAGGTGTATTGGTACCTGCATAAATGATATGGCTATATTTTTTAATGTACTTGAACTGCTGTAGCTCACAATCATTTGAGAGTGTGCATACCATTCAATCAACGCAATGCTGACTGCTCACATATAAAAGTCCCTTTTGTCACAGCTACTAAATATGTGCTTCATTACAAGTCAAAATTTTAATCATTATTCACACTCCATAATATGCTCCAAGATTGACATTAGCTTCTATATGTTGTCAGCAGATTCCTTTAGCAACGTCAGCTTCTACATTGGCCTGATATGCTGATTTAATATGAAGAAAGATATTAACAATATAGTGGTTTGGCCATAACTATCAACTAGACAAATCCCTAAAAAAATCAAAGAAGATTACATTAACTATCAACTTGTTCGAAGCTTCCAACAGTGTTTGTTGACTTTTTAATTGCAAGGATATATTCTAGAATGAAGACTGCATTAATGCTTAGCTAATCGTATAACGTGATTGATAATAAGTACTAGCTTCTAAATGCCTATAAAATTCACAACTCATGCTTTCATAGAAATTAAATCAAAATCGCTACACAAGAGAATTGTGCAAAGTTAACTGAAAGTATAGCTTGTATACCATCCAATAACAATAGGCTCAATTGAACGTCATCCTGTAGAAATCATTATAACTGGTACAGACTAAAACCCCTTTAAAAAGAAAGGAAAAGACCATATTCTACTGTCATTATGAAACAAGTTACAAGGATATGTCACTTGAATGCATTTCCAAATCATTATAACCGAAACCATTTACAAATTCAATACAACATACAAGGATTTTCAACCAAAAAAAATAGTCATATTGACAGAAATGCTTATGCACATCCAGTAGCAGTAGCCTCAACTGAAATTCAAGCTAAGAAAATCTTCACTATTTAGTAGCTAGTCAAAGTATAAGTAAGACATGAGCGTCATCTTCTAGAGACCTACATTGTTATCACCTACATATATGTGTAAACTTGAGTTAGTATGGTACTATAATTGAAATAATAATAATAATATTTTGGGCAAATTACAACTTACCCACATTTAGTTTGGCTGAAATTTAAGTTGTCTACCTGTAGTTTGAAATTTAACACTTTATCTACCTGATGTTAGCTTAGTTAAAGTTTCATAACCCGCTTCTATTTAAAATATAGCTAAATATGTAATTTCACTTCACTTTTATGTCTCTATCCTCAAAAAACACAAAAAATATAAAAATACAAGATCAAATAAGATAAAAAAATAAAAATAAAAATAAAATAAAATAAAATAAAATTTAGTAGAAAACTTGCATTATGGAATTTCAAACCACAGGTAAACAACTTAAATTTTGATTAAACCTTAGGTGGGTAAAGTGTCAAATTTTAAACTACAGGTAAGTAACTTAAATTTTGGTCAAATCTCAGGTAGGTAAATTGTCAAATTTCAAACCACATGTAAGCAACTTAAATCACAAGTAAGTAAATTGTAATTTACCTTAATATATAACTCATGAATAATCATTATAATTGGAGTTCCTCCTTGCCCTTTTTGGAAGGCATAGCACCAATGATTATATGAAGTATAGACATGGTAGGGAAGGAAGTACTATAGTAACTTTTTTTTTTTATAAGTAGAAGTACTATAGTAACTATATAGTCTCTAGTTTTCACGCTTCAAAAATTTATGATGAAAATTTCTCTTACTTTTGCCAACACTACACAAGGTGAATATGAAAATTAGCATAATACTTGAACACTTACAAATGAGATGCTATAATAGGATTGAACCATCTACCTTATAAAAATTCATCTTCATCATCATCTCCATCATCATCACTAACTGCATATATGTGTAAACCTGAGTTAGTATGATAATAATAATAATTCCCTCGTTACTAATGAGTGTAATTGGAGTTTGCTTCCTACAGGTTTTGTTAGGCATGACACCAATGATTACAAAGAATGTACATGGTAAGAAAGGAAATACTTCACAGTCTCTGTCTTTTACATTTCAAAAATTTATCAAGAAAAGTTGTATTGCATTTGTCAGCACAAAACGAATATGTAAAATAGGATAATATCTGATAGTTACAAATAGGATGCCAAATTAGAATTGAAAGATCCACATTAGCAAAATCCATAGAGAAAGGTGATGGGTGAAGCATCAGAATGTATTTCCTATCTAGATCATATTCTTGTAAGTGGTGATGATATAGAGGCTTAGACAATTGGCAATAAACTCATGTGCCAAAATTTAAGTTTAATTTTCAAGAAATCAAAGAGTACAGGGTGATTGAGATTGCTTGTGCATGGTGAGCCAAAAGAAGAAAAAGAAAAATGATGAGACTTGCCAATGGCAAAACCAAATGTGTAGTTAGAAAGGAAATAAGATAGAAAAGGATTGGACATGAATGGGAATGATGGTTGAGATGGGCATTACCAGTTAACTTACAGATGGGTACTTCCCCAAAGCTCACAATCAAACATTGTGCATTTGTTTGGTTGAACTCGTCCACATCTTGCTCGTATACCAAACTGACCCAAAATTCCATCTCCCACTCATACAACTTACCACCCTCAAATGTAACCTTAATCTGATTGCATTCATCATTCCCAACAATAGCAAACCACTCGTCATGAGACAAATACAATAGGTATTTATTGAGGATCATTTTAGTTGTAACCCTAAGATTTATCGAGGTAGTAAAAAGTTCAAAGGCACAATGATTTTGAGGCATTTTACCAACGGATACCCAATGAGCTCCAGTACGATAAATTGACTCTGGAGCTGATGATGCCCAGAGAGCTAATCCTATCCATTTACTATTATACCAATTTGAAGGCAGCTCTATGCTTATTGAATTCTCCACTATTTTAGTTAAACAGAACGACATAACTATCTGAAACTCAGTTATAGATACAACCTCTTTCCCTTTGGAAGAAGTTCCACAAACGGCTTTAAGACAAAGGAATCCCTGTACCTGTATCCAAAACACAACTATTGTTAACTATTATTATTTAACAATTCAAAAGAGAGAGAGAGAGAGAGAGAGAGAGAGAGAGAGAGAGAGAGAGAGAGAGAGAGAGAGAGAGAGAGAGAGAAAGCTTACCTGTAGGAAATGGAACAATATTGTAAATTCCTTTCAACTGCTCTTATCATACGGAAGCCATCGAGAGAGAGGTTGTGACCAAATACTCAGTTTGACCCGTGTTGGTAACCATTTTAGGGAATTACAATTTCCCACATCTATATATCTTATAGTTGATGGAAGCCTTGGCAACGATTTTAGGTTTTGGCAATAGGCAAGATAGAGTGTTTGAAGAGATCTCAATTCATCCATGTTGCTTGGAAGACATTTGAGATTGTGCCTTCTAGATTTAAGAAAGTAAGGGCAATCAAACACTTGATCGATGAGGGTGGTACTTTCTTAATAGCTGCCTGTCTCAAATTGAGTTTCGATAGGCATTTCATAATTCCCGTAAATTTCGAAAATGAACTGATTTTTGGGCAATGTGCAAGTTCAAGATCCGTAAGGGACTGCATTACAGCAGATATGTAGGGAAGATCGGTAAGAGATCTGCAGCCTTCTAAAAGTAAATACTTGAGCTTGCTGAGTTGTCCAATAGACGGGTGAATCTCTACCAAGCTAATGCACCCAGAAAGGTCTAGTCTCTCGAGCATCGGAACACCTGAAAAGTCAGGTGTCCTAATAAGGTTTTTGGAATAACAAAGATTAATGAACTTTAAGTTGACTGAACGCTGTTACCAAAAAAATAAAAAAGAGTTTTCGTTAAACGTAGAAATTAGTATTTGTAGCTACACTTAAAAAAAAGAGAGATAATAAAAAGCAATAGAAAGGTTGTTAAAAAGAACAAAATTACCATTACTCATTCCCAAAGATATTCAATTTTGCTACACTTCAAGTCAAGTTCAACAAGCTGCTTTAGTTGGGAACTGGATAACAAACATTTAAAGGGACAGTATTTCCATGAAAGATGCCTTAGTTGATTAGGAACAAAAAGTAGTCTTCGGGTATTAGGACCTCTTACTTCACCGAAGAAGTAGTCATACGGGCTCTCTATCTTCTCAGTTATCATCAATCTAAGATTAGACATCTTTGATGATAATACTTCAGGAACTTCTTCAAAGTTAAAATCAATTCCCTGGTATTGAACGACTATGGCTTGAATTGCTTCTGTTGCCTAAGATTTCAAAAGCAAAGGCTTGGTGATTTGCACAATCAAATGATAAGAATACTAAAATTATTCAAGTTTTATACCGTTTTTAAAGCTGTAAAGGAGATAAAAAAGTATCTACTACCTAAGTTTTCATATACAAAACTCTCTAAAATATATATTTCTTTTTATTCCTCCTCCCATATGGTGGGTCCAACCACAAATGTAATACTTAAAAATAGTAAAATGTACTTCAAATTATATACCATTGCCAATGCGATTAAGTGGAGAAAAAGAGAAATTTAAATGAAAATGCAATATGATTGGTGTTTGGCTTTGCGTTTTTAAGAAAATTACATTTTTATTATAGAAAAAAAGTTGCGTTTTCAAATAGCAACTCATGGAAATCCCTATAAAATTGCATTTTCACGCTACAATTTTTCATATCAATAATAATTTCTACATATTTTACCAAACACTTAATTTCAATTTGAAAAAGACATTTTCTAAACACAACTTCTAAAGTTTTCAAAACATGAATTTTAATAAAACTAACCCAAACAGATTCTAAAGAGTCCATTAGTAACTAATAGATCGCAGTACAACATCATATGTTGATAGTAAAATTTACTACATATAAAGGCCTATTAATAGATTGTATTACTTCTTATTTTTAAGTCTTTTTTTCTCATGAATTTGTTTAAAATTCATACATTAAAACTTGAAAGGTGCACCTCTACCTTTTAGAAATTCAAGATTACTTTTGAAGTGATGGAAAAAAAAAATAAAGCCTATAGAATGATTTTTTTTTATATTAAAAAAAACGTTAAGATAGCCTTTTGTTCTGGGTAGTAACCAAGAGATGAATAATTAGTTCATCACATCAAGAAAAATAAATTCAATTCCATAAACAATTACAAAGAGATAATATATGTTTTCAAAATAGAAGAGATCATCATTGACAATATATTAGCATGGTAATTGGTAAATGAATGTTTTATTCTTGATTTTGTTACATAAATACTTATTGAACAAAATTATTTTACTATATCAACTCAATATTATTCATTGAAATAAAATTATACCTTTGTCATTTTTCTTACCGTATCGTTCTTCAATACATGAAGCAAGTCCTCAACAAGCCACAACCGACTTTGCTTTCCAAGATTTCCACCTGATTCAAAACGAATAATGTTTTAACCCATTTCTGCTAGTAAATCATGCATCCCCAAATTAACATTGAGATCTATAGTTAGGAGAGATTTTTCCATGAGAACACTCATACCAATTTCTGCATTAAATTTTATATCTCTATTACTTGAGCTTTCCCCCACCCTCTAAAAAAACATGCAATATCTAAAAATATCTTCTTCCACATTTCCTCTAGTCCATCGTAATTTATTTTAAGTATATCATGTGTATCTCCTTTAATATTTTCAAAACTGTCCAATGCACTTTGCCACTCTTCTACTGTTCTTCCAACCAAAAAGGAACCCAAAGTAACAAGAGCTAATGGAAGGCCACTAGCATATTCCACAACTTTATGGAAGAGCTACATACAACCTTCTTCGGGTTGCACCTTTTTGAAGGCTTTCAAACAAAAAAGTTTTAAAGCATCATCATCATCTAATCCAACTACCCAATCCAAACTAATAATGCTCTCCAGCCAATTTTTCTAATTGGTCCTTGTGATTAACATCATCTAGGACAAGTAAAACTTTTTTTATGATGTAACCCACTACTCTCGATTTTTTTAACTCCATCTTGAACATTGTAGATCTTTGTATTACTTCCCTCCAAAATTTCATCAAGCAATTGTTATTGTAATTTTCGCAGTTCACCTTTTTCTGATCTTTCCCTAACATTGGCAATAAAACTAGAACCTTCAAAGTAATCAGAATACTCGCAATATATAGCCCTAGCAAGAGTTGTTTTTCCTAGACCCCCCATACCGCAAATCCCCATCATGTAAATATCATTCTTGAAACCTAAATACGATGGGATCAATTTTGCCACCACAGATTTTATTCCTATCAAATTTTTATTAATGCTTGAGTATTTAGAACTCAATTCCTCCATAATTACTTTAACAATGTCTTGGATAATTTCGGACTCATGCCTGCAAAGAAGATATAAAATAATAAAATGATGGTCCAAACCAATTATAAAACTTTAGGGGAGAAAGAAAAATATCAGGCAAAGATACTCCTTGGGAGATATATTTTCATGAATTAGTCCACTAATTTTCTTAGGTTAGTAGTGATATTGGATCCACTAAATCCAAAATCTATTTTGTCAAGAGATACATTGATCGAGCAAAAAATTAAGCATCTCATTTCATGCTTGATTGCTGAGAGAAACCTCATTGGAATATTTTAAGTTGAACATGCTAAAGATAAATGTTTAAGACCCTTTGAGGTTGCTTGAGTACAAAATATTAATAACAACGGAAATACTCAAAATTTTCAAAGTAGACAATTGAAAAAGCTTTGTATATCACGTAAATGAGTGAAGAGGAGGTATTGGTTTCTATTAATCAAAAATAAAATTTAATGATTTATACCTTTGTGCCAACACAAACCCAAGCTTTTACTTCTTAAGTCGAGGCCCAAAGTTATGTTATGTTTCTCTTTGAATAAAATCATTCAAAAGCACTCTAATATAAATGATAAACTCCTCAAAGCTATACTTCTTCAAATTAAATTATGTAAACAATTGGTTTGGGAATGGGAATAAAATGGATAAATTGGTTTGATAATTTTTTTTTTATAACCGAAATAATGAAGACCAAAATTAAATCTTTAAGAAATTGGCATGCCAAACTTGAATCCAAAACATAACTTGGCAAAAGTTTATTTAGGATGGTTGCATCATGTTGAGTTATAAAAGTGTTATAATTCTCCAAAATTTCACTTTGAATGACTTTAATTCTTAAGGGGCCAAAAAAGAGTTTATAAAAGTTTTCCTATGAAATGAATGCTCCATTTGTTTTGACTTAAAATATTTGTCAGAAAATTGACTCATTGTCATGTATTTGGTTGCAATATTGAAATGAGCTAATAAAACATTTTGTATTTTTACGGTCATTTGGGAGCCTCAAATGTTAACATTGACCCTAAAGTCTGAATTTATTCGAAAAATTTATAATAAAAAAAGACATTTGGGAAAAAATCCACAGATAGTCAATACTTGTCAACTGCCATTAATGACGGTCAATAGTCGAACTGTGATGAGAGAGGAATTGTCTTTGGAGTTTGGAGAGTTTTTAACGTTGCAAAGTTTATTTGTTAACTAAAATGTTTTTGGAAACCTTTTTATGTTCTGTTGGACAACATTTCAAACAATAAGAAAACTTTATCTACTTCAATAAGAGGAAACAAAAGATCTAGCCATAGGCCATCTCCATATCAAGGATTATATTATATTCAAAAAAGAATATAATATAAAAAAAATTAATGTCAGCAGATTTGATTCTCAAAAAAAAAATATGTCAGCAAAAGTGAGAGAGATATATATGTATATATATATATATATATATATATATATATATATTTATGAATCAAGTAATTCCATTTTGATCTTTTCATAGAGCTTTCCTAAGCTCAAATTCACAACCACTTCTACTGTTCCTAAAACTTTAACAGAATTTTAACTAGCATACCATGATGTAGTTCAATCCATGTATATTATTATATATTCTCTTAGTTAATTATATGCTTCATGGTAAATAAAAGAAGCTTATCATTTGAAATTCATGGAAATTACCTATTTTGTAGATGCAGATCCCAACCTTTGATATCAGCCACTTTTTTTAAAGAATCTCTCCATGTTTCCACCTTTTCTATGTTATCCTCAAAGTGTTTCTAGTGATCAATAAAGGCTTGTTCAAAAGTTTCTATTTGTTTTCGTACAATAGATGGGCCCACATTGTAAAAAACTGGCAAAACTTCCAATCCTATTTCATCTTTGCATTTGTTAATCTTGGCAAGCCCATCCAAGCAACACGTAGAAGATGCATAGTTTCTTGAGAGAATGATGACAGCAAACTGTGATTCTTCAATTGCTTTGAAGAGCTCATAAATTCGTTCTCCTTTCTCGAGTTCTTCTTCATTCCTAAAAGTAATAATCTCCTTGTGTTTCAAAGCAATGTATAGATGGTCAGTAAAATTAGTACGATTGTCCTCACCCGTAAAACTAAGAAATACATCGTATTTTGGCTGATGTGTTGAAGAAGAAGATGGTGACGATGATGACTCTCTGTTAAGCTCCACTAAAGCTGTTGGAAAATTAGATAAAAGGAGTACAACCAATTAAAAATAAAGAAAATTAAATAATTAAATTAAGGTAGAGGAAAACGATGTGAAGTTGGATTTTAATTTCAGGAAGGGAGTGAAAGAATAATAATAATAATAATAATAATAATAATAATAAGAGAGGATTGTGTGTTAAAACTTAAAAGTGATAACTTGCCCATTTGTGAGAAGGAACTACAGCAGCGATGGCCTCCAAAACCTTCTGAAAGCACTCCTGCTTTTGCTTCTTTTTTTCGCAAAGAAGAGACGGCTGAAAACTATTAAACTGTAGGAAATGAGAAAAAGATAAATTAGTAGATTAAAAAAATTGCTAGGGAATTTAAGAACTCTTATAAAAACTCTAATCTTAGAAAGCAAACTTTTGTTTGTTGCTTATTCATTCACTTCATTGGTAATGAGAAGAAGAAAGCAAATTGACATGGATATTTCATTTCAAGAAAAAAAAAATGAAAGGGATATGTGTGAAAAAGGACAGCTTACAGATTTGGAAATTGAAATTAGAGAATAAACCAAAGAGAACTGTGAATAACACGCTCGAAAGGGATGAGTAGCAATGATTGATTGTAATGCTCGAAACCCAGTTGAAACAAAGGCAGTTCCAATGGTGTTAGATACATTGGCTGTTTAATAAAGGAATGGACTCCATTCTTTATTTCGGTGCGGTTTGGATATACGTCCAGCTGCAAACGCATTTCCTCTCTCATCTCTTTCTTTTTTCTTTTTTTTTCTTCTGCTGGGATGTAGTGTGCAGTGCGCGCACAATGTGTATATTATATATGTATTTTTTTAACAATTTTTTTATTAAAAATTTTATTTTATTACAATATTTTCAATTTTTAACTTTCAATTTTTAGTAAAATGCTCTATCTAAACGGACCAAAGTGATCACAACTTCAATCTCTCCAGTTTTAAGTCAACACTCCTCCTGGGCCAGCCTCAAATGCCTTTTCCCATTATTATTATTATTATTATTAATTTTTTTTTTTTTTTGGGGTGCGAGTGTGTTTTGGCGTGGCACAAAAGTCATTGATTATACCACTTTCTTACTCCTTCACTTTATTACCTTTTTTTTTTTTTATTTATTATAATTATTTGTTAAGTCAATAAAAAAAAGGGACTGTACATAGATACAGTATTTTCATGGGGGAGCGGCTCCTCTCCCGTTTTCAAGTCTCCAGTTATCTCCTTTTTTATTTTAGATGAACGACACGTGGCTACTAAACAATCAAGGGTCAGAACATAACAACTTTAAATACAATTTTTATAGCATTATTTTTTCCTTCTTTCTCGCTCTTCTTTTCTCCTCTGTCTCTTTCACCTGAGTTTACCAAGTTACTGTGCAAACAAAGAAGAAAGAAGAAGAAGAAGAAGAATAAGAGAGTTACAACAAGTGTTGAGAGAATCTGCAGAACATCAACAAAAACGAAGCAAAACCAGTGGAGAGAATCTACAAAACATCAAGAAAGGAAATTAAGCAAAGTCAATAACCACAATTAGTAAATCCCTTAGCCAATTTTAGTCAGTGGCTCAGTGCCAAAAGTTTATTCAATCAAATTGGAAGATTCTGCAAATTTTGCTCTAAATGTCCCTCTAATCCTAGAATTAGATTTCTTTTTCCTTCTAAAAGTGAACAATCGGAAAGCCTAAATCCTAAAATCTTCAACATGGCAATAGCAAATTTGATCACGGGGTACAAGTCCCAGTCATGGCAGGAAACAAGAACCTGAATTGGTAGATACGTGAATTCAATCACATGTGGGGGAGGGGGGGGGGGGGGGGGTACCGCATATGAGAGATTTCCATGTCTACAAGAAAGTTTCTTCTCTAGTTTCATTGTTCAGAGAATTGAGAAGAAAAAGAAAAAGATAATAACTTTTTATTTAGCTAACATTTTATGGTAAAGTATAAAAATTATCATCAAATTTTGTCATACTATTAAAATTCTTAGTACAAAGGTCACGCAAAGCCATTTGAAAATTTACTTGCTCTTGCTTTCATCCCCATCTCTGCTTTTATTTATTTATCAAAAACTTCCTTCATCATTTTTAATTGTTATTTATTTGTAGGTTCTAGTTAATTCAATTGTTAAAGTTTATGATGGTTATATAACAGATCTGGAGTTCAATCCCTACTTACACCAAAAACTATTTAGTGTCTTGGTCTGATAATAAAGAGTTATTATCAGAAGTAGACGTCATAAGTTGAAACATTTTCAAAAAAAAAATTGTTATTTATTTATTTTTAAAAAAATTAATTGTAATTTGTCTATTATGGCTTATTCATACACTTTATTATATATATATATGATGAGTAGATACGTGATTTCACATTAAATGATAATGAAAATAGTGAATAGTTATTATAATTGTACATGGTGTTACTCCCCCTTAAGCCCATTGTTCATAAAAATCCATCATAATGGTGACACGTGTAAGACCTTGCACTTATTGGGCCTTGGCCCTGAGGACATTGTGCGCAATTGTGTGTACTGTTGGGCCTACAAACTTGGCCCACGCAAGCCTTGATGCCCATCAAAGGCCCAAAAGCCGAGATAAAGCCATTTATGACATGGACGGCGAGGTAAGATCCTATCTGACCGGAGAACACGATTTTCTGGAAAAGTGAGTCCCAAGGTGCTCGGTATCGCCTAGGAAATATTGTTGCCAGATAGATCTTCTAACGTGGAAACCAGTTCCAATGCCACTCTAACTACCTTCCACTCCCAACTGAACACCTACTTAAGGGTAATAACATTGGACCTCTTTTCCCACTCATCTCGAAATAAATCATAACTCTTCCACTAATTTTAAGCTATAAATAAGATATGGGAAAGAGGAAATGAGGTTGGCAATTTTAGGGAGAAAACTAGGAAAAGAGATTGATCATTTTGAAAGGAGGGAGAAATTCTGTGAGGCCTAGATAGGAGTGTGTAGGGGTTGTCTAGCATAGAATTACCCATGATAGGAAACTCAAAGCCCACAATACAAATAGATTGTGAACTTAGATAGAGGTTGAGCACAATAACCACATTTCGGGTACACACAATAATATAATTTGATCTTGTTTTGTTTTGAAAGTGTAATAGAAATTTCATTAATGAATATGAGCAAAGTCGAAGTACAAAGCGCCTAACTTCGGTTTTTAAATTAAATGGTGTACTTTATATTATATTTCATACTTAATGAATCTATTATTTCTCCTATTTGTGTGTGGTTTCTCAATTTTACAACTACCTTTCAATTAAGTCAACCGCATTTTTACTTCTTTAGTTTAGTCAAGCACTTTTTCCAATCCCCCAGTTTCTTACTCATTTGCTTTATTATTATTATTATTATTATTATTATTATTATTATTATTATCTTCATAGGAGGACAAAGTAAAAACCAATAAAGTGTTCCTCCTGAGGTATCTTTTTAAAGAAGAACGGAGTTTCTAATATAGACTCATCGATTTCACATCATGTGATGGTAAAAGTAATACTACGTGTATCACTTGAGTGAGGCTATCATAGTGGGACTAACATATTTGTTGAAGTGTCACTGCTCGAATTGTCTTGAAATTTGGGTTTAATGTCAGATGCTATCAAATTTTTAAAAAATATTCAATTTCCTCTATAGGCATAAACAAACATTATTTAATACAATTTGAAAATTCTATTGCTCTTCCTTTCTCCATCTTAAACAGTTATTTATCTATCACTAGCTACTAGACATTGTTTCACGCATATAATTGGCATAACATAATTTGATTCCTTCTCCATTGCAAATTTTTGGTTTCTATGAATGTATAATTTATATGATTAGTTAACATACCAATTTGTTTTTTCTTAAATAATGTAGGATTTATGATCCAATCTTACGACTCACGATCCAATCTTATGATCTACGATTCCATCTACCTCCTACGATCAACCTTACTGGACGAGTGCAAGAGAGGGATAAAGAAATTGAATGGTTGGTAGGCTAGCGGAGAGGGAGGTGAATGTTTTAGTAATATATATATATATATATATATATATATTCATGGAGTCTTGAGTTCAAAATTCCTAGTTATCATCTTGGGGTCACTCTAAGGAATTCCCATTCTTAATTATCCAGTGTGTGATGGATGGGGAGAAAATATACACTTGGAATAATAGTCAAGCTCTTTAAAAGCTCTGGACATTTTATAAGGATGGCAACAAGGGAGGTAAGGTTGGACCAGATGTCTTGCCATTGTGGTGAATGTATTTTACCATTAGTAATGAAGTTTTTTTTTTTACACTAATGAACATGGTTGTTAAAATCTCGATCTGGATTTTACGATTTTACGATTTTACGATCACACCTGCCTAAAACGATCTGGATCTTTCAAGCATCTTAGCGATTGTTCAGGATCGTACGACTCTGACAATTCTAAACAAATCTGGTTTCTTGTAATCTTCTTTAACTTAATAGTAGACTTAGTTGGACTCAAATAAAGAATAACATCCTAATAAACCAAGTGTTTTTAATCTAATGTGGAAAGATAGAGTGTTAGTTGAACCAAACGAAAAATAACATCCCAATAAAGTGTCACGTTTTGAGATTTTTGGCCTCCTTAAATAATGTTTACAAATGGATATAATATAATGATGTATGGTAATTACATCAAATGAATGCAAATATATATATATATATATATATATATATATATTATGAATGTATAATTTATGTGATTATTTAACATGCCAATTTGTTTTTTCTCAAATAATGCAAGGTCTTACGATTTACGATCTCATCTACCTCTTACAATCTTACGTAGGATATCGACTTTAAAAATCTTGCTTATGAGAGTAAGAGAGGGATAGAGAAATTGAATGGTTGGTAGGCTAGTGGAGAGGAGGTGAATGTTTTGGATGTGAGTAATATATATATGTACATATTCGTGTCAGAACAAGATAGGATGAGACGAGGCATGATGGTGTAAACAGAATTTATTCATGTCATATCAAAAAATTATGTGGGGCAAAATAGTACTGATTGGACCGGAAATTTTGCAATCCCTCAAAACACTTAACAAGGAAAATTTCACTTCTTTGTCCTAACAAGGGTAGGTGAGAAAAAGAAATCTTATTAACCGTCCTAGCTATATTGTCTTCCCTAAAGTTTGCGTATTAGGTCAATCTTTGTCGGACCCCAGTCAAAGAGTGAAACCTTAATGGCACCGGCATTCTAGCATCAGTACCCCACAAAACCCAGGGAATTGCACTCATATATGGACACTATTCAATTGGATTATTTGCCACTTAATTTTGGTCAAAAGCAAAATAATGTCTTTATTTTCAATATTAAAACTAAGCTAATTTATTCCTTTGTTAGTCAATAAGAAAATCTATGTCACTTTGTGAAACCTCTTTTTGTATGTGTTGCAGCTGTTTCCCTCTCTCTTTATTAGTACAATATTCTAATCAAATCAAGGTTTTAATACAATAATTTGACACAACATTAGACCTCTTATCCCCTTTCCCACGAAGCTGGATGGATGGTTCTTTAATCCTACGCCCCTAGATTCTAAAACCCAGTTTCTAGTTTTATACAAAACATAGGACCACATGTGTTTACATCCTACGCTCTATATCATATATCATTAGTATCTCTGATACTTATTAAAGAAAAGATTGTCGGTGAACACACAAGATTTTTCTGTGTTCAGTGAATGATGACTGGATAAATTGACTTGTAAACCATGTGATTAGGAAAAACTTAAGTCTTGTAATAGTATTACTTGATAGGAGTGTTAGGTATATGTGTGTCGGCCCACCTTGAACGGAGTCTCGTTGCTTTCTTTGATAATCATAAGCTTCAAGGCAACAATTAATGCTCAACCATGTCCTACTTTTATTTATATATGTATTTTATTCAATTGATTTAGTGGATTAGTACTTTGTTAATAAAGATATTAGAGGCAAGAAATGCCTGATCAAGTAAGTGGAGTAGGTCAGATGATAATATGTCCCTAAAAAATTTGGATAAATATACTATATTGGGCTAAGGAAATATGTTAAATAATTTGTCATTTTTTATAAACACAAGATGGGTAAGCAAATGTTTGGTATTTTGAATCTTAGAAATTGGAATAAAAGGTTTGGAAATTTGTATTCTGTTGTGTAAAACTTTTTTATTTTTTCCTCATTTTCTCCTACCTTTATTTTGGGAACACACTGTGATAAGAATTAATAAAAAAATTGACCTCTCTCTCTTTTTCTAATGGTGGTGCTTGTGATTATTTTGTTTATTTTTCGAAGCACGTATAATTTCTTAAAGCTTTACATATTGTATTTTTGCACGATTTATTTTGGTAAAGTTACAATTTAAACCTTGTATAGTTTAGAAGTGTAAGAGCATCCACAGCTGCAAATTCCAATTTTACTCTATTTTACCATCTCAAAAAGTCACTTTATCATTATACCATACCATTTTACAATACCTCTAATATCTCAACTTCTATTTTCCTATTTTACTCATTAAAATAATATTTCATCACAATAAAATAATATATTCCCAATTACCATCATTTACAATACACCACACTATCCCCCATGAACATCACCTACGGCCACCAACCCTCACCACCACCATGGCAACCCTCACCACCACCACCACCGCATCAGTCACAAATCCACCACCACCAGAAAAAAAAAAAAAAAAAAAACCAACGCCATACCCATACCCATGGCCAAAACCCATCACTGAGAGAGCCATCAACCTCTCTTTCTCCCTCAGCCTCTAGCACCAGCCAAAACCCATACCCACCGGCCAAACCCACGGCCAAAACCCACGCCGATCGCCGATCCACCTCAATCGCCACCAACCCACAAAAACCACAACCACCGAACCAAGGAATGATGAAACCCAGCCACCCACACCATCAAAAATAAAACCCATCCATTTGATCCATGAAACCCATACCACCAAAAATGAAACACAGCCACCAAAAATCAAACCCACAGCTACCGAAGATGAAACCCAGCCACTGATCCATGAGTCCCACGCCACATCTCCACCATGGAGGCTTGATTCAAGGGAACATAGAGAGGAAAAAAAGAAGAAAAAAAGATGATCACGGTGGATGATCCGTGGAGCTCCGTTGGTACTTACCCATAGGTTGATGATCATGGTGGAGCTCCGTTGATTGTAGAGAAGAGGGAGGGAGAAAGAGAGGAAAGTGAGTGAGAGACAGAAAGACAAAGAGAGATGGGAGACCGGGTGATGAGAGAGAAAAGCAGGAATAAAATATTAGTTTTTTTTTAAGGATTGTGCTACAGTGCAATTTTACCTTTGGAATTGCACTGTAGCACTGTTGTAAATTTTTTTGCAATAGTTGGTGTTTACAATTCCAGCTGTGGGAGGTTTTTGTGAGAAAAATGCTAAATGAAGCTTAGATATGGCATTTGCAAGTCCAGCTATGGATGCTCTAATAAATTAAGTTCTATAGTTTCAAAAGTAATAAATTAATCCCTAATATTTCAAAATAACAACTTGAACGATATAATTTCAAAATTAACCGGTTGAACCATATAATTAAACCCTAAAAGTACTAAATATCGGAATCAAAATGTAATCTACTCATTTGGATTTCAAGCAAAACAAATTAATGAAAATAAGTCTATTCAATTAAACTAGTGACCAATTTGGTCCATTTATTTTATAAACTCACTTTATTTAGTAATTAGTTTTTTTTATATTTTTGATAATTCGATATTTATAATGGGAGAGAGGAGGTGTTTTAAACTTTGAATGTCTCTCTTGAAAATATAAGAATGTGTCAACCAATTGAATTATAAGATTTTTGGCTATTTAGTAAGTATTTAATTGAAAGAAGTGGATAAAAAGTCTTATAATCATGATTCTCAAACTCACATAAAAGGGAGTACTTCAATTGGAAAAGTTGATAATAATATATGGAATCTTGTATAGAAATGGTATGGACACAAAAAGAAGTATACGTTAACAAGTTTTATTTCATCTGATACGCAATTTAATTATTGCACCAATTTTCTATCTGTATGAAAGCTCCAAAAGACTGCAGAAATTGTGTTAAACATCACCCCCTCCAAAAAAAATAAAATAAAATAAAATAAAATAATAAAAAATAACAAAAAATAACAAATGAAAAACACATGTCTCAAAATGAAAATTTCTCTCGACAAAACTTTTTTTTTTCTTGACCAAAGAAAACGATTTGAGCTTTGAAGACACCATGGATGATGAATAGGTCAAACATTGTGCAACACGGAGATAGTGTGTGTCTACGTATAAGGTTTGGCATTTCAAATCAATACAAGTTTTGACAAAAAAGATTGATGGTGATATTGATTGTAAGCACTAGTTGTTATATTACTTTTTTCTTGAATATGGTTGAACCTTAGCTTATAGACTAGTTTCATTTTTTATTTTATTTTATTATAGTGACATATAGTTGAAGCTTAGCATGATCCAGCTGTTTCCAAACTCACTTAGTAGCCAAAAAGTTCTTCTAGCTTGAAAGACCCTCTCTAACCAAAAATATCATGCGTGTGCTTGTTGGAAATAAAAGTCTCAATAAAATTTGGTACACAATAATTTATAATTCACAACAATTTTACAATATTTTCTATCTTACATATGGGCCTTCCTCGATAAGAAAGAGTCTATAGACACTTTATGCCAAACTTTTTTTCATAATCCAGACGTATGAGGTTGTAAATGATGGATAAAAAATTATAGGTTTATATGAAAGTGATAATTCACCAATTATAATCATATATGTCATCAAATTATGGCATAAGTTTTGGCAAAGTATGGGGGTCCTAAAATAACTTTTTCAATATCAAGATGACAAATTATTGATAGATAAAAAGTGACGTTAGTCTCAAGTTCAAATGAGAACTAGTAAAAACTAATCAATTCAAAGATTAAGAAAATTATTGAGTTTGTAGGATTGCTCTTAATTTTTTTAATGGACATGTATGAGGCGATTAGCTAATTTAGGAATATTGTGAAATTGTTAAGAATTTCTGTTATGCCCCTAGATTATCTATTTTTGAGCATTTCCCTTTATACTTCATCCATCACAATTTGTACTATTTCATTTTTTAAATAAAAAAATCAAAGTTTAAAATTTAAAAGAAAAAAGGAAAAAAAAAAAAACCTTACGCGTGATGCAGTGTAATTTGTGAAGCGCAACAAGTGGAATATTACAAATAAGACAGGATTTTTATTCGGTTGTTGGGTGATATATGCTCCTGAGTTGGTGCCCTCAAAAGTGTAGATATTGACGTGAATGAAGGGTTTTATTTGTGTCCAAGTCAATAACAACAAAGAGTTGCTTACACCTATTAGCCAATAACATCTTCAACCATGGTGCATGCTTAATTGTTACCCACTCAAAAATGGAAGGTACATAATGGATTTTTGTGACTTCAGGTGTTTTATGAACCAATGCAATGAAGATCGAATTTTCTAGTATAGTTTATTCAAGAAAGGTATAATTGTAATGTCAATTCAAGATCATCCCTACAATTATTTGATATATGGTTTTATAATTAATCTTGAATTTTAGTGATGTTTTTATTTTCAAATAAAGGAGGGTTATAGTTCTATTTTTCTCATAATTGTGGGATTTGTGAGATTGAGAATGATTTGGTGATGATTTTGCAAAAGAAAAAAATAATGAGTATTCTATAATATATATATATGTGAAGTAGATGGCTACTATTCTAATACAAAAAAGATTGAATAATAACTTCCTTCTTTTGGTATTTCTACAAAATTTTTGAAAGGTACTAAAAACAAATCAAATCCTACAATTTTAAAAGCAACAAATTAAATGAGTAAAAATTATTACGGGCAAAAATTATGTATAATTTCTTAGTTATTGTACTTGGGTTTTCCAATTAAATTTAATTGCTTAATTTTGAACAACAATTAAATTCAACTATATGATTTATTGGTCAATGCAATCACTTGATTGAATTTGATCAAGGACCTAATATACCACCCAAGGAAATGCACACAAATTTTACCCTTATATATTTATAAATTAAATTATTATCATGCATACTTTAATAAGCTTCAAATGGGGTTCATTCAAGTGACAACTTTACAATAATGATATCTTTTGTAATATCTCATATTTGTGGTTCAAGTTCAAACTCCAATTCTACCTACAAAAACAAATAAGCTTTAGAAATTATCATATGCATCATTTCTATTTTGTCAAGGGAACATTTCGATATTTCAGGAGGAGAATTGCATCTCCAATCTTTCGTTATTTAGCAAGGAAACAAAATGTTTGTTCTGCAAATCATGTATCGATAAGAAACTTTCTGCTTTGGTTTTTTTTTTTTTTTTTTTTTTTTCTTTTTAAGTAGTCCTAATTTGTTTCATTCCTTGGGGGTACTAGTACTAACATCTTTAAGTACTAGTTACTTGTCATGATTGAGTTTGGTTTATCAACCTTCACTTCAAAAATTTTCTTTCTACGGTAAGTTTTATCAATCATCACCTAATGCAACAAACCAAGGGATTGTTTTTTTGTCGTAAACAAACAAACATGATTTTTATTGGGAAGGTATGGCAAATGATGTACCAGGAAACTGTTATCAAAGTCATATCAGTTGTAGAAATAATAATAGCATAATAAGGTTTAGAATTCACACTACAAAAAAAAAGGCTATTGCGGCGGGCCAGAACCGCCGCTAAAGCCCCAAAAACCGCCGCTAAAGGTACATGTAACCTTTAGCGGCGGGCGCTATTGCGGCGGGCAAGACCGCCAGTGCTCCAGTGCCGCTGTAGGGATATTGCGGCGGTCCCCAAAAACGCCGCTATAGATGTGCCTTTTAGCGGCGGGGAAAGGGCTATTGCGGCGGGAAACAAGCACCGCTATAGGTGCTTACAATTTGGGCCAATTGCACTTTTAGCGGCGGGTACTGCCCGCCGCTAAAAGTGGAACCTATAGCGGCGGTCAATAAGCGCCGCTATAGGTAATCAATGAAAGTGGAGAAAGATAACCTATAGCGGCGGGTACTGCCCGCCGCTAAAAGTGGACACCTATAGCGGCGGTCAGTAAGCGCCGCTATAGCTAATCAATGAAAATGGAGAAAGATAACCTATAGCGGCGCTTAGAAACGCTGCTATATGTTGAACCTATAGCGGCGGTTAGTAAGCGCCGCTATAGACAATCAATGAAAGTGGACAATGTTCACTTATAGCGGCGCTTAGAAACGCCGCTATATGTTTGAATCTATAGCGGCGGTCATTAAGCGCCGCTATAGACCTTCAGTTTAAACATAACACGTTCACCTATAGCGGCGGTTTTTGACCGCCGCTATAGGCCTTTTTTTTTTTTTTTTTTCCTGGTTAGTTTTAAAACCACTGTTTGAAAGAACCTGTTGGAAAGACCTGTAATACCAAACAATAATTCATAGACACAAGAACTTGTAATACCAAACAATGATTCATAGACCCAAGAACTTGTAATACCAAACAATGATTCATAGACCTGTAATAACATAATACCACAAGTGTAACTAACACCACAAATATCTCAAAACTAACATAATATTAACATAAAAATATATACATAACATTGTTTAGAACCACCATCATAAGATTAACAAAAAAGATGTGGTCCTTTGAATAGAACGAGTGCTGAAATTAATCTAATACTAGAATCAAAGTTCCAAAGTGGTATGCAACAATATCCTTCAACACTTTCAAATGCAGCAGTTGTTCTTCCATGCTTTGTACACAAAAAAGTTCACCAACACCAAGATAAAGCTTATGAGGTGTTTGGTTGATGAGATGCGGCTGATGATTTGGGGAGAGCTGGAGATTGTTGAGCTAGAGGAACATCCTACATACAAAGTACGATTACTCGATAAGTGCGTATAAATGAAATAAAATGACAAGAAAATATTACGAAGGCAAAAAATGAGAACAAGTTAAATGAAGACATTAAAATTGTTTTAAACCTCTTAACAACCATTTTAAAATTGACATCCTAAAAGTCATTTATCATACCTGATGGCATTGTGAAGAAATGTGTTGCATTTGTTGAAGCATGCGAGCCATTCTTTGCTCCATTTCTTCAAAATGACTAAGTTTTTCTTTCATTTCGTCAAAACCTGCTAGTTTCTCCTCCATAGTAGCCAAGGAAGCCTTCAATTGTGCAACTTCACTGTCCCTTGCTTGACTTGATTGCATTTCACTATCTGTGAGAACAGCCTTGCTACTTTGACCACTTGGAGTTGGACCAAATCCTACCCCTCGAATGCGACCCTTGCGCTCCTTGCCCATCACTTTGGCAAACACATCATCTGCTGACCATGCAATACTACCAGTTGTGTCAGATGACTGCAAATGATTTGAATCGTCAGCCAACAATTCCTGCATTTTGTCCTGATATTTGAGTTTGAACAAAACAAAAAAAGTTAGCAATCATATAGTTAAAATGATTGCTCACAACATATATATACATGTATATAGGATGGGACAAGCAAGCACCAATAAAATCCAAAATGATGCAAAAATTATGCACACAAAGCTATAACATTGTTTCCTTTGATGAAATGCATTGCTTCTCTTATTACCATATTCATTTGTAGATATACTCAAATTTCTAGTGTAATTCTTGGGCACAATATTCACATTAAACAAGCCCCAGAGCCCAAATTCCCTAAAAGAGTGTCTAAACATGACTCCCCTCAGCACTTGCCAAAAGTGCATGTGCAAGCAACCTCAGTGCAACATGTATTTGAAGTAAAACTATAGTAGAAGTTGTATATCAAATGAAACGTTCCTTATGTACCAATGCTTTCAGTAGCCAATAGAGATGCACTAATCCTACATTTCAGAACTCTAGTGCTTCATAAGAAGGTGAAAAAAAGAAAAAGCTTATTTTTACTGTTAATTCATTTTCCTTTTATCCTATTATCTTCACACTACCACTCCTTTGACGTGTCTTAAATAGGCAGTAAATATAAACACGCATAGTCTCTCTTGAGGCACACATCATTATGTCAATTTGAAACCATAGAACTAAAATTTTCCTTTCTGTCAAACTAATAGCATAACATATAATGGTCCTATTATTCATTATCTATAACAAGGTAAAAATTCAAGAGGATGTTGTTAGCATATTTGAGTAGGACAGACACTTACCCAAGAAAATAAGAAATAACGAGGTTGAGGACAGAGAATTAGTAACTAGGGCATGTATTGGGATCAATAACCAATAACTTGAAGTTCAAATATCTGGATTTAATCTTCTTCTACTTATGTTGTATAGGATTTACATTATAATTCTATGTGATGGAGATTTATAATTAATAGTTGTCTTATAGATTACATTTTTATGTTCCTTTCTACAGGATACTTAATGCATATTCAAAAGTTCCTACAAAATCAAAAGTATCTTCAAGCAAAAGGTAACCATAAAAAAATGTTGACAACAATAATGGTGAATTCTTTTCAAAATGATGTAACATATAAGATGTTTATGGTTTCCCGGGTTGGTCCTTGGGTATTCGCAAAACTTATATTTAATGGCGTTTTGCTTCATTAATAGTTTCTACTAGTTGCTCTATAATTTTATCTTGTTGATTGCAAACTATGCTGTAAAATTGTGAAAAATGGTGTGTTATCTTTGTTTCCCCCCAACTATAACATTGTTTCTTGAATTCCTATTTTGTTTACCCCTAACTACAATGCAAATATTACTCACCATTTTTTCTTGCACTACAGGATTAACTACAGTTCCATCTTTACGAGTATGTACAATCTGATATAATACTGCACGCTCTACAGGACGTCCATCAGTTTTTGCCTACATTATGAACAACATATTTATGTAGTGAGCAATATTGGTTGCACATAAACTTAGGAGAAGTCAAAATCATTTAAAAAATAGTCATAATACTTATTACCTTTTTTGCAGCGTGCATAGCAAAGCCCAAAGAACCAGCAGTATGTAGGTCATCCTGTTTAGAACGACGCTCCTTATTCTTCTCCGACTCTATCTGCATTCAACAAAATTACATATTTATATACAATATGCTTTAAGTATCTAAAGCCACTTTTAGCTAAAGTCAATAGCATCAGAGTTTCATAATTGGAGTAATTTTCTAACAGCTAATAGGAATTATGAAAGTGCATTGGAATGATGAAGTGAATAGTGGCAAACAATCGTAAGCAGAAATAAGGACATATTGGACACATCAATGGTATCAGAGTTCTCCCAAAAAAGAAGGAAAGTAGAACTGCACTAGGAAATGCACTTTGCTATGGCATCCCTAAATCTAATCAGTGACTAGATTTTATTGTTATTGGCTACTAATAATACTATCAACCTTAGTCTAAAATTTTAGAAATTTATTAGTTAAAAAACTTCAACACCGTTGTCAAGTTAGGAAACTTCCAACAAACAAACTATATATGTGAAATAAAATAATCCTAAGTACGGAGTACAGCACCTCGTTACTTGTTTTAATTATTACACGGTACCTACCATCAAGCTGTTTCCAGCGCATACTTACTGTAGAGTGTAGACCACATTTAATAAATATATATAAAAGCTTTAATTAGGAAAAAGCCAGAACCATTTCTCTTACTCCATTTATTTATATATATATATATATATATAAAACAAATTAATGATAATATTTTGCATTTTGACTGGATAATCCATACAAATACAGCTCGTTCGTTCTGTGGCTGCAAGTTGCAACAGATAAAAGTATGATCTCAAGTCTATAAAATTGTATTTGAAGAGAAGAGACCAACGTGTTCCCATTTCATTGGGTTACTTGCTAGTTTTGAGTTTTTTTTTATGGGTGCTAGTTTTTAGGTACAAAGAACATTATTAAATTGTTTATGGTAAAGGTGAAGTCTTAACTTCAATATTGCCACAAAATCACGAGAAACAGCTCTAAGAATCAAATATATGTTCCACCAAGACACCGAAGAAGACAATATAATAGTCCTACTTATATCTTTTTTTTTCTTTCCTACAAAATCTTATTAGTATAAAATAATCCACGTGAGCTTCAAATAATATTAAAAATAAAAGCAACCCCAGCAGCAAAAAGAGAGAGATGTTCAAATCAAAACTATGAAAAATCAAACATGAAATGGTTGTTAAAGAGATGGAGAGATTGTAGAGAATAAAAAAGCAAAAAAAGTAAAGAAGGAATGAGAGAGAAAAAGGTGGAACCTGCAATCAATAAAGGTTCTAGCTAATCCTATCTAAAAGCAATCCAATATGTATTAATCATTCTCCTTTACGTATGATCCATGATGAAAAAGAGAGAAAAACAAACATACCACTGCATCATCAGTATACCAATGATCAACAAGTACATCCCAATCTTCTGGTATACATCCACTAGGTTTCTTGTTCTTCACCTGTGCTTTGTTTCTTGAATTCGGTATATAATGGTCCTTCTTCAGCCTACACTTATGATCCCTCCAAGCTTTCCCAATTTTTTGTAAAGTAAATGTCTTCAAAGCCGCATATGCTTTAGGATCAACAGGAACTTGGTACTTTCGCTACAATCAAATAATTGAGTTATCAAATTACGAATGTTTTCATGCTAAAATACTTATGTAACACCTACTACAAAATGTCATAATTACAAGTATTCTAACTTCTTTCATACCTCTACAACACGCCAACACTCTTCTTTTAGTTCTTCTGGCATGACCCTCCAATCAAGATATTTAATCGGGCACATGTGGGGCTTTCGCGCAATCGTACCCAAGAAACCAGTAAAAGTCCTCGCCCCGTCATCAACTGGCTGATGCATACTATTCAGCGGCAACTCAATTTCTTCGTCAGAGGGAAGATCCCAAATATCCAAGTACTTGGTTGGCCCGCGAGTGACACGTACAGCTGGCTGTGCATCTGATCCTACAAGGAGACAATATCAACCAATGTCAAATAATAAAGCATGCAAATAGTCACCAAACTAATTAATGAAAGAGACAACTACCTCCCATTAAAAAAAAAAAAAAAACAATTTACTAGGATATTAAAATAACAGGAAAAGTAACAGTCACAGAAAAAAGTAGAGAATCCATGAGTTGTAATGACATGACATCAAAGATGTGTATTAAAGTCTACCAAAAAGAAAGATGTGTATTAAAGAATATAGAAGGCTATTTCAAAAGTACTTGGTACCAAACTAGATACTTGAGAATACTATTTGGTCTCTATTTTGTAGTACAAAATTATGATTCATAATGGTACCGTGCCAGCAAATTTGAAATCTTGTGAACACAATGAAATCTTTTGAATATGAAATCTTTGGCAAAGATATAGGGTAAAAGGGTTAAAGGGGATAAGAAGGGGTACATGTTGTTTGCCACTTAAAATTTAGAGGTTATTTAAACAATTAGCAATTAACTCCCTTGAATATTTTGTTTATGCATTAATTTAATTCTTGAGAGCACTGTTTTTGTGAATAAATTTTCTTAAGTGGCATATAATTTGTTGCATCTCTTTTTTTTTTTTTTCTCTTTTTTTTTGTATAATGTGTTGGGTATTTCATGCTCTACTTTAATGCTCTAGTTAATGTAGAACTTGATCTTCTATGTGCCCTTCATGTCTTTAATGGTAATTAAGAGCTCCTATTGTCTTGATAATAAATCATTCATAATGATAGATCAAGCAAACGATTATATTATTCTACTAATGAGCATAATATTTCAAAGTTTAAGGCAATTGAGCTTAAGTACAAAGCTTAAGGGCAAAGCCAAGCGTGGTTGAGTGAAGGGAATTTACTTCATCGTGAAAACAAAGCAATTTCAAAAATTCTAGGAGAATATGACAATTATTCTACTAATGAGCATAATATTTCAAATTAAATGTTGCCCTAGTTTTTAATTTTTATCGCAATTAATTAAACAACTTACCTTTACATTTTTCTACTACTTGACATTTTGCAGTTAATTTGATATTTTCTCTATTTCTCTTTAAGGGATGCTTATATTTGTGAGGGATGTTAGAGATACTACAAATTATATATATAAAAAAATCTTTATGAACCGATATAGTAACGATTAATGAATGTGATTGGTGGATATCAACAACATAATAAATTAATATTAGAATTACTTTTTATAATTTGAATTTATAAAATCAAGGATTAACAACACAATTGGTTAGGGTGATTACTAAGCCTAACTAGATATGGAAAACAAATTGGCCAATTTTAATTAGGTTGGATTTAATCTACTAGTAAATGTTTGAATCATATCTCATTGACATTATTCTCCAAATTAACCTAATACTAATCTCATAGCAAGGCCCATAATAGTGGCTCATTGTAAGGGCTTTGATATGGAGTAGGCCGTGAGTTTGAATTTACTGGGGTGATGGTGTGATATTGTTTCAACTTAAAGCATTATTGCTTTCTCCAAAAGAAAAAAAAAAAATTTAAAGCATTATTGCATTCTATTTTTAACACCTGAAATAATTGACGCTCTAGGTGGAGTTAGGTCAAGCAATTAATGACACAACCGCTTAAGGGATTGCCTGCGACCATTTAATCAGTATTGGCCCCTTCAACATTTACTTGTCTAGTTCTTAGAATTATGGGAAAAAATAATAATATTTGTATTAATAAATCTCATCCCGGATAACAAACTTTGAACTTACTCACCTAATTTTTCTTTTTCTTTTTTGAAAACCAACTTACTAACCTAATTAAAGAAACATTATACGTGTCTTTCCTTTTAAAACCTTAATGGCTTGAACCCAACCTTTGAAAGATATCTCATATTATGAATTGTCTTTCAATAAATAATGTATATAAGTTTTTAAAACCTCTCTCTCTCTCTCTCTCTCTCTCTCTCTCTCTCTCTCTCCGACATTTGGAAAGAGAGATTTGACCCCGATTCTCTTTCTAAAGTTGAGTAGATAATACCATAAGTTACAAGAATCTTAGTATTATTCTCTTTAATATTCTCTCTGTATGATTGAAGTAGAAGATGTTGATGTCCTTTTTTTTAACTTCCAAAAATGTTCAATAAATTGTTAATAGAAAAATTAAAACTATGGCTCTATGAGGTTATCATCCATTTGGTTGTTTAGAAAGGGGGAGAATGGAAAAAGGGGTGGGTGGAGATTTTCTACTTACTGAGGCCCACCAAAAACCATCCATTTGGTTGTTTAGGTCTAATCATTCACAGTGAAAGGCAATCTACATTTCTACCCAACAAGCTCTGTGTAGATTATAGGAACAAGCTCATTATCTTAATTCTAGGAAATTATGCTATTCATCTCTCTCTCTCTCTCTCTCTCTCTCTCTCTCTCTCTCTCTCTCTCTATATATATATATATATATATATTACCATTCCTTTATTCTTTAATACTGTGTCCTTCCTCTTTTTTTGAGCAAATAATATTGTGTCTTTCCTAGTACAATGTAGAAGCTTTTGAGTCAAAAGCACATACCTTGTGTAGAAGCTTCATGTGTTTCTTGGTCTCCCACTTCATCCGCATTTTGTGAAGATGGTCTTTCCACTGTTAGACTCTTGGAACGAGTGCGCAGTTTTGTCTTTCGCCTTGTCATTTCAACTATCAACGTCTACAATAAACAACTATATAAGCACAATGACAAGTAATGGTACAAATAATTGAAAATACAACAACTCCAACAACTTTCAACACTAAAACAACACAAATTACCCACTAGTCATGCAATTCAACTTTAGAATTTAACAAATACAATGTTGTGGACTTAAGTCAAGATAATAGGTTTTAGAATTTAAAAAATAATAATAATAATTTCAGGTCTCAATTAAATAACATGTAATAAAATTACTATGAAGTTCATTAGAATAGCAAAATTAATATATACTTCAAAGAAAGTTACTATTTGTCACTTTAACATTCATCCATTCTATGAAGTTCAATGTAAACTATACAACTCAGTTAAGTGTTAAAGAGACCTTTTAGTTTTAATTTTTTTTTCCTATTAAGCAATAATGAATTTCGTAAAAGAATGTGCAAGAAGGGGCAGAAGCTAGAGTAATACAAAAGTATTACCTAGAGTCATCATCACTAGAGTCATCATCACTGGACCCATCATCATTGAACTCATCGTCATTAGACTCATAAACATCATCACTAAGCTCTTCATCATCGATAAAGTCTTGTTCAAGCATTTCATCCTCACTAATCAACGTTGTATCATAAATGGTTCCTTCTTCATCAACTCGAGCCCAAGTATGGTTGTCATTTGCATCATCACATGCATCATCAGGAGTTACATTATAAGGAACATTCTCCATATAGGTATCCACTTCTTCATCATCATCTATAGCTTTAATACCAACATCAAATACTTCTCTAGGTTTTGTTTGGACCACCACCATCCAATCTTTATGTCTCACATCCTCCACATAAAACACTTGCGAAGCTTGAGATGCTAATACATAAGGTTCATCAATCAATCGATCGCCCTTGTGTATCAATCTTGAAAAATTGACAAGGGAAAAGCCAAAGTCATCTTTTTTGTATCCTCTTCCACTAATAACGTCAGCCCATTCACATTTGAATAATACATATCGATACTTATCAGAGTAATTCAACTCAATAATATCGATTAGTATACCATAATAAGTAACACCACCTTCCGTAACAACACAAACTCCACTATTTTGAGTTTTCCTAGTTGTTTCACAATCTTTGGTGCGAAACTTCAAACCATTTATGACATAACGTTTGAACCGTTTTGCTTCATTATCTGGATATCGAGCAAACCATCTAACTTTATCAGAGAATTCATTTCTCTTAGAGGCATCCATTGACATCACCTATTATAGAGGAAGATTTTTATTATAAGTATGCTATCTAAAGTGTTACAACCGAAAATATAATAGAATACATATGTATATATGCTTTACTTACATATTCCCTAAACCAACTGCAGAATTCCTCTATGTGCTTCTTTTGAATAACATCATCAGTTATGTGGGCAGGAAAACCAGCCTTGATCTCTGCTATGTGTACACTGTGTACACAAACGTGTTAGTGTTAATCTAGAGTATTATATTGGAATTCCGTTAAAGGATACGCAAGAACATATTACTTACTCGCGAAATGGAGTGATTTCTTCACAATTGAATAGCACATAACGATGTGCTTGGATCCATGAATTTGAATCTAGTGTAATGCTCACCACTGCACCCATGGATTCCTCAACATTCCTTACAGGCCGATTGAATGCAGTTTCAACAGATTTAAAATAGCGTGAGCAGAATGTTAAGCATTCCTCTGCTATATACCCTTCTGCAATGGAGCCTTCTGGATAAGTTTTATTATGCACGTAAGACTTAAGTCTTGACAAGTACCTATTGGAAAACCCAAGATCAACATCGGGAAATTGGTAAGTTAAACAAAACCAAATAGACGAAGTTAACATATGTGTTACCTCTCTATGGGATACATCCAACGGTAATGAACTGGGCCAGCAATTTTGGCTTCGCTAGCCAAATGCATGACTAGATGTACCATCACTGTAAAGAAAGAGGGAGGAAATATCTTTTCCAACTCACATAATGTCACTGCAATTCTCTTCTCAAGAGCCCCAAGTTCCTCGACATTTAGTACTTTGGAACATATCTCCCTAAAGAAACAAGATAAGTCAATTAAATTCCTACTCACTTCAGGGGGCAAAGATCCACGTATTGCTATTGGAAAAAGCTGCTGCATTAAGATGTGATTATCATGGCTCTTCATCCCACTAATCTTGCGTTCTTTGAGTTTAACGCAACGTGAGATGTTTGAAGAATATCCATCTGGCACTCTTACATGTTTCAAAACTTGCAGAAAACCATCCTTTTCACTAGCATTCATATGGTAGCAAGCATGTGGCATACGTGTCTGATCATTCCCAACCTTTTCCAAGTGAAGTTCACTTCTTATACCCATATCCTTTAAATCTTGGCGTGCCTTCAAGTTATCCTTTGTCTTGCCATCCAAATTCAACAATGTCCCAATTATATTATCCATTACATTCTTCTCAATGTGCATCACGTCAAGATTGTGACGCAACACATGGTCCTCCCAATAGGGCAAAGTGAAAAATATACTTCTCTTCTTCCACCTAGTTAAGGCATCCTCCCCTCTTTTTCTTTTATTGGTCAAATTAACTTTTTTCTTCCCAAACACATGATCGGCTACAGCATCCGTTTGTAACCTGATTTCCTCTCCAGATATTGTAATAGGAGCTGCTCTCATATCATTATGCCCATCAAATGAGTTTTTTTGCTTACGGAATTTATGATCTCTATCCAAGAATCGCCTATGTCCAATGTAACTAAATTTCCTTCCATATCTTAACCAACGAGACTGACTATCATAGTTACAAGAGGGACATGCAAGAGCACCTTTGGTACTCCAACCCGAGATATCACCATATGCAGGAAAATCATTTATGGTCCACAATAATGCAGCATGCATTTGGAATGATTTTTTGGAAGACACATCAAACGTTTCTACTCCAACATCCCATAACTCCTTCAGTTCTTCTACTAGGGGTTGTAAGTACACATCTATATCGTTCCCAGGTGAGGATGGACCAGGAATCAATAAGGATAGCATGAAATAAGACCTTTTCATGCACATCCATGGAGGGAGATTGTATGGAATCAAAATGACAGGCCATGTACTATGAGTAGTACTCATATTTCCATACGGGTTGAATCCATCAGCTGCTAATCCAAGCCTTACATTACGAGGCTCAGATGAGAACTCTATATACTTAGAGTCAAATGATTTCCAAGCTTCAGAATCAGCAGGATGCCTCATTAACCCGTCATTCACTCGACCATTGGCATGCCACTTCATGTGATTGGCTGTTTCAGGAGACATAAATAGTCGCTTCAATCTTGGCTTTAAGGGAAACCACCGTAGGATCTTTGCAGCTTTCTTTTTTCTTCTCTTGGAGGAAACATTACTACTTTGTTGACCTTTAGACTCATTGGTTTCCCATCTTGAAAGGTTACAATTTGGACAAGCTTCAAGGTTCGCATTGTCCTTCCAATATAAAATACAATCTTTAGGACAAGCATGAATCTTCTCATAGCTCAAGCCCAGATCCTTAATAATCTTCTTAGCCTCATAACAATCTTTTGGCAACTTAGCATTTGAAGGAAGAAAATCAACCAAAAATTCCAGCAACATGGTAAATGATTTGTTGGTCCAACCATTAAGACACTTCATGTGGTACAAATGCACAATGGCTGACAATTTGCTAAAATGCTTACAACCTTCATAACAGGGTTGATTAGCATCTTCAAGCAATTTCATAAATTGAAGTGCATCTTCATTAGGACCTTTTGCAGGACCTTCTGTGGGTTGGTGCACACTAGGACCTTCTTCCGTTGGCCCAGATGCCATATCTTGTATGGGAAACATGTCATGTAACATGTCACGAAGATCGGCATACTCTATTGGGTTTTCTTGGACATGACTAATAGGAGTTTCAGTAGAAGTCTTTGCAGACGATGATTCCCCGTTAAAAATCCAAGGGTTATAACCCCTACAAATCCCTTTTGACACTAAGTGAGCCTGTACAGTATCTATGGGCAAAGAATTTGTATGCACACATTTTTTACACGGACATGAAATCGTTCCATCCGGGTGTGCATGGTTAGATGCAAAATTCAGAAACTGTTGAACTCCATCTAAATATTGTTGTGACCTTCTATTGGTAAGTTTCATCCAACTCTTATCCATTGCTATAACGTGGTTTACAAGAAATACCTATAATATCATTTCATGAAAACACAAACCAAGAGTTAACACACATTTCATTTACAGAATTTGACCTTAATTTAAGAAAGAAATCATCTTTAATCATTCACTTTTAGCTATGTTTCTAAACAAACAATGAATTTAAATGCATAGAGAAGCTATCAAGACATTTAGTAACTATAACATCATTACTAGCAAAATTTGTTAGGAATGGACATCTCTTTAAATATGCAATTCCATTTTAGCATTCCACGTGTGCGAAAAAGATAAAGACACACCCTTAAAATGAATTAATCAAATATGAACAACTCAACAACAATCATTTTTCAATTACACAAAACAATCAGCACTCCCAATATTAGCTAAAAACCACCTTATTACTCCATGCAAGCCACCTGCTTGCCCCAATTCAACAACCCACCACAAACAGAGAGAGAGAAAGAGAGAGAGAGAGAGTACCTTAAGTCTGTCACCAACTTCCCTTGCTTTGATCACAGTATTATATAGTGCCTCTTCTTTTTGCAATCTGCCAACAAGAAAAGAATATATATAAACCTAAGTTAATTCTTGGACTTGAAATAAGAAAAAGTACTATTCGTAAACCGAAAAGAGTCAGAAAGAAAATCAGTTCATTGAAAAGACACAATGCATGTTTGTCAAAGAAATAGGACTGAGACATTGCCATAAATTGTCTGATTAAGAAACCCAATTAAAACCTAAGCATTCAATGTCAATTACTTCTCAAAAGCTAAGTACAAGTCAACACTCTTTTTAAGTAGCTAAGAAAACATAAAATGCAAACTAATGCTGAGGGGTCTCAACCTGACTGTAATGGTGACAAAATGTGAACAAAATCACAAGTTCCATTCTTTATTGAACAAAATCACAACACCCAAACTCTAATCATAATCAAGCAAAGAATGACAAAGGGGCTGGTTTGACAGTAGCAGGCTTCTCACACTCAAAACTCTTAAATTTAGGATAAAGGGCCGATTTTCTCCATTAAACCCTTTATTTACATTTGAACTCATCTATGTATATGCATGTGTTTAGCAACAAAAAGAAAAAGAGTCATACAATGTGGTATATAACTATGTGTTTTGCCCTCTGTTAGAATTCTCTAGATTCTCTCTGTTTTTTCTTCTTCTTCTTCTTTTCTTGGTAATTGGTAAAATTTTATTGTGGTAGAAATAAGTCTGCACAAAATCCGACCAAATTCAATTTCATTCTATAACCCAAATATACCCATAATAAACGAAGATAAAAAAACAAAGAGGAACATGTCACAAATTTACAAATATTAGCAATTCTTGGCAAATTTACTTGTTGCACTCATACTGCTTTCTTGCTCTAAATTGGATCTGAAATAAATGGGAATTTGGAAGTTTGGAAGATGTAAAATAGATTTTGGGTTTCGAACTTTGATGCTGCCCAATGTAAGGAACTGGATCTTATATAATGCGTGAAGATAGTGGCAGGTGAAAAGGTTTTGGGAGCAAAACTATAGGCAGTTTTGCCAGCAGTTTGGGAGAAAACCCTGGTATTTGGACTCCAAAACCATTTGCTTAGCTCATACGGTCACTCAGAACAGACAAAATAATAGTGAAGGAACCAACTAAGACAAGTGGGCATGACTAATGGATAAAGAAATGATAGGTCGGGTTGCTATTATTTGTTTTATTATGAAGCAGACTTCAACGGGCTTGCTTTCAAGTTTACTTTTAACCTTTAACCCACCAATTCGATATAATCGAATCCAACCTACACTCGGGTTAATTTTTCATGGGTTGAGTTAAATTGGTAATAAAATGGCAGTTTTGATTTACTTTGGTATTTTGAAATTAGTAGCTGAATGAAAACCACCCTTCTGTTTTATTGTCATTATTTTTTTTTTATGGGAACCCTTCTGTTTTATCAGGCCAAAGAAAATTGTCACAATTAAAAATCACACAACCTAACCCGATCACTACATGTTGTGTAGGGTTGGGGATTTACAAACTCGAAGAGTTTGGATTAGGTTGAAAAGTACCATAAATCCAATGCTCATATGATCAATGCACACCATAATGTAGGAAAGGATATATTATGAGACCAACCTTTGATTAAGGCCATTGTAATTGAAAATTTTTAATCTTGGTTATAAAAAATGTTCAACATTTTGCTAGGAAAAAAATTAGTGAAACCTAGTATAAACTATAAAATGTAGAGGTCAATTTTAATGTTGTGATAGAAAAAGGTTGTATCTAATATCTCTATTCCTTGGGTCTATTTGAGTTAACTATTTGTAAAAGCATATCTTTTATAATAACTAATCACTAATCCGTGTGATACACAGGAAAACTATTGGAAAATAATAAAGCATACATATATTAAAAGGCAATTTAAGTATCTTGGTGGGGGAGGGCAGCGGATGTGGAAAGTCTGCTTTATAGTTTATAGTCCCGTGACTATGTGTGGGAATGGGATCTAATCCAAAGAACTTGAAACTTCGATTTCAGTATCCAAGGCTCCTAGCTGATCAGCTCAACAAAAAAGGATTTTACTTCTTAAGAAAGGGAAATGCTATCTTATGTCTTTGGGCAATGGTCAATCCATTTAAAAAGTGTTTTTATAAAAAAAGAAAAAAAAAAGTAATTAATATTTTAACAGTTTTTTCAATTTCTTATAAAAGTATTTTAAAAATTTTCTTAAAATAAATTGTTAACCATTGCTCTAAGAACACCGGTTAGCATGACTACTTAAAAAAAAATATGGAAGTTTGAGTTGAGTTGAGGTATAAATATGGAAGTTTGTTATAACGTTTAAACAGGTATAATCAATGTGATTGTGTTTATGTTTAGGTATATATTGATTTGGTTTGTTGTATTTGTTTATTTTTTTGTCAAAAACTGTGTCTTTATACTTTTACAATTTGGGTGGAACCATGAAAGAAGAGTGTTATTTTTTTTTTAGCAATCAGTAGTTATGTGGATTTTGAGTTGAGTTAAAAGAAATAAATAAATAAATAAATATATATATATTTATATTAATGGAATCTTAAGTAAGATTATAAAATTTTTTTGGGTTTACATTTAAGGTAACACATGTCAATTAAAGACCCAACCGAATCCTAGGACCTTGTTGTGGTTATTTCGTAATGATTAACATTGGATTAGGTGTAAAAATATATATTATTATTTTTTTAATTTTTATTTAGTCTGTTGAAGATGTATAGCCGACCTCCAAAGTATTGGGGATGTGGTGATGATGATTTTGGAAAGGAATATGGGTAGTTTAGTTGGGTGAAAAAAGAGAGCGGCCTACAATAGAAAGAAATTTCTTTGTTTTTTATATTTACTTTTATGGTTATATATGTCATGTGAGGACTTGGATATGGGATTATGGATGGATGGGTCTTTTCTTTGACTAAGGCTATCTTTAACTGAGATTGACATTTCTGCTATTTATTTAATTGGGTTTTGTTTTGTTTTGCCTTTGATTTTGACATTCCTTAGTTTTGGTTTGATAATGATGTTATGGATTTATTAGGAAAGTCAGTGAGATTTTAGATATTGCACCTTGCATGGTGTGGGATGTCTTTGCAATTTAGGAACTTGTTGAAGGTACTAGTTCTATATATATTCAAAAAGGATTTCACCTTTCACACATCTAATTGAATCATCATTCTAGACCAGCTAAAAACAGCAAAGTGTTTGTTGAAGTGGACAAAATGGACTAAACTAGACTAAATGGACTGCCTTGAACCAAGTAGTCTGAATTGGACTAAAGTGGACAGGATGCATGAAACTGGACCTAATAGACCGAAATGGACCAAAAAGACTGAATGGACTAATGTCTACCTAAGGGACCGAAGTGGACCAAAATGGACCAAAAAGAGTGAATGACCAAAGTGGACTGAATAGACAAAAGTAGACCTAAGGGACTGAAGTGGACCGAAATGGACCAAAAATAGCGAATTACCAAAGTGGACTGAATGGACCGACGTGGACCAAAATGGACCAAAGTTGACTGAATGGACTGAAGTGGTCAAAATTGGACCGAAATGGATCTAATGCTGAGAAATGACCTAAATTGAACTGAAATGGTTTGAAGGGAATAAAAGGACCAAACTGGACTGAATTGGTAATAAAAAGTGATGATCCTATTATGATTGGTAAGTTACAATTATATATTATTAAAAACGATGAAAAGAAAGTAATGATATGATTGCTAATATAGTTTAATAGAAAATAATGATATGATCCTTGTAATTGTAGTACCTTTGACCATTAGAATGCTGTTAAGCACTAACATTAGATGAGATTTTCTAGTCCATTATTGGCCAGGTCAGATAACTCTCACCTTTTAATCTATTTACTTTCTCTATGTTTTCTAGTCTTCAAAGCAATTAATTATATGAGCTCCATGGATCCTTCGCAGCAAAATGGAAGATGAGTGTTTTTTTTTTTTTTTTAAATATAGATTCTATGGTGTTATTTATTGAATCAATAACCTTCCAATCATAATAGGTCCACCAGAGGATCGCTAATGTGGTGATGGGGATGCAATTCCAACCTCAAGGGATTGAAAAATAAAATAATGGTCAAAAACTTTGAAATCTCTAGTTACATTGAAAATAAATTTATATCAATGTTCAAGAATTTAACATTTCTTTTACATCAAAAATAAAATAAAAGGAAAAAAAAGTTTTTGGAAGTAAAAGATTAGACTTTCATCAAATTCAAAAGTCAAAACCAAGGAACAGAACATGGAAATGTTTTCAGATGTGCCCAATCACCAATGGGAAGGGTAGATTTCCTTCTTTTCTTTTCTTTTCCTTCTCTTCAATATAATTATCAATAAATCTCATGAAACCATTTTTCACAGTTTATTGATGTGACTTGACTTCATTGATATACAATAAAAAGAGCCCAACTAAGGTTTGGGACAGTAGTAGTACCTTATGCGTGGACAGAACAAAGGTTTGGGACACAAAGAGCCCAACTAATGGCACCATACTTTCTACCAAATAATACCTGAATGCCAAGTATGGCTCGTAATAATCTGAGAGAGTAATTAGAACACTACTTTTCCTGTCCTATTGTGGTTCCAGTATTTGAAGACGAAATGATTTGGCCTAGTCTAGAGTAATGTTATAATTCTTTCCATTATTAGCAGTATTTATTTGCACACCAAGAATAAATAAAAAGGAAAAGGAAGCAAGGGGGTTGCATTGAAAAAGGAAAGTAAATTGCAGGATCAGAACTTCACATGTTACAATACAACTTTGAAATATGGAGCTAAAAGATAAAGTACATTCATTTGCAGTACCTCTCAAAGTGTAGAGGTCATGGTATTTCAAACAAATTTCCCACCATTTTCTTATAAATAAAAAATCCCACAATTTCCACCATCAAAAAGTAAATTAAATATAATAAAACCTCATCTTCTAAGTCCACAAGGTGGTGTACTAACATTGTAAGGTCCATTTGCCTAACCCAATGGACGTTTCACCCTCATCAATTCCTCTGAACAAAAAAGTAGACTCCCTCAGCAGATAATATGTGACAATGACAAACAAAATCATACCTGTAGATGCTTATATTATTTGTGACGAGCAGCCATTACCAGTCCATCCTCTGTCCATGCTGTAATCTTGAGTTCATCGCCAGGAAAACTTTCCTTCTCAATCACAAGGCTATGATATCTACCAGCAGTGAATGGGCTGAAGACACAGACCAAGCAAAAACCAACTGCAAACATATGAATAAGGTAATAGTTCAGCAAAATATGAGGCTCCTTACACTCTGTTTGTTTGGATGCAAAATATTTTACAAAAAATATTTTCATTTTATAGTGTTTGGTTGTGTATCTGAAAATTCATTTACAAGTGTCTGTTTAATGGTAAAATAAAAAATATAAAAAATATAAAAAACCTTCCATTAGAAACAACCTAAACTCAAAATTCTCACCAACCTAAACTGAAATTCTCAAATTTTGATAAGAAACATAGCCATGAATCAAACCACCCAAACTCAAATTAGCTATTAAAAAAAAAACACAGATTTGAAGACCTTTTAATTAAATCAGATCTGAAAAAGGGTAATAGTGTTTTTACAGCTGCACCTGTACTAGAAGATGAAGATGAACCTGAACAACCAAGTGTGGCAGGAACTAGTAGTAATGTTGGAGTTGATAATTCTAAAGTTAATAAGAATAAAGAGGTGAAGGAAACTTCGAAAAATAAGAAGAAGAAGAAAAAGAAGAGTGGAAGGACAGCTGAAGAGGAGGATTATCTGGATAAGATTCTTGCAGAGCTAGGTGAGGGGACTTCTACATCAAAACCAGCTGCTCCTCCTCCTTTAGAGGACAAACCTGAGGTTCAGCCTGAATCAGTTGCTATTGCTGATGAGAAGGAAGGTGAAGAAGAGAACGTGGAGTCTGCTGCAGCGAAGAAGAAGAAGAAAAAGAAAGAGAAGGAAAAGGAGAAGAAGGCAGCAGCAGCAGCTGCTGTAGGGGCAAAGGATGAAAAATAGGAGGAAATAAAAACTGAAACAATAGAGCCAAAAAAGAATGATGCAAAGAGTAAAGCAGCAGCCAAGAAGGTGCCAAAACATGTTAGGGAGATGCAAGAAGCAATTGCTAGGCGTAAAGAAGCTGAGGAGAGGAAGAAAAAGGAAGAAGAGGAGAAGTTGAGGAAGGAAGAAGAGGAGCGTCGTAGGCTGGAAGAACTTGAGAGGCAAGCAGAAGAAGCTAAGCGTAGAAAGAAGGAACAGGAAAAAGAGAAAATTCAGAGGAAGAGAGCAGAAGGAAAGTTTTTGACTACAAAACAGAAGGAAGAAGCCCGTCGGTTGGAAGCAATTAGGAATCAGATACTTGCTGGTGCAGGGATGCCTGTCCCTTCTGCTGACACTGGTGCACAAACTAAATGACCAGAGTATCACAATAAGAAGCAAAAACCAACTCACCATCAAGCAAATGGCACTGCCCCTGATAAGGCGGTGGAAAACGTAGAAGCCAAGGAAGTACTAAGTAGTACCTTTGATGATTCCAAGAACAAAAAGAAACACAAAAACAGGAAGGAAGAAGATAAAGTAACAGAGGCAGCTCAAGAATCCCTTTGGAACTTCCATTACCTATTCGAGTCGCAACTGCTTAGTTCACTGCAATAAAATCATATATTACTTCCAGACTCCAAATTTTCACAAATCCAATCTCAACTGCATAAATCATTGATAAAACAATCGCTTGTAGCCCCTCCCCCATGGTTGTTGAGAAATCAGAGAAAAAGTAAAAGAATACAACAATATAACCAAAAAGAAGCACAAATGGACTACAGCTTTTCAACTTTCTTTACCTCCTGATCCCTATAGCTAATCAATCTTTGTGGACAAAGACAGAAATCCCAGAGAGGGAAAATCATGAAATTGGTGAAATGGGTAGAACATACCTCTAACCTCTCAGTTAATGAAAGTCCTCAGAATCACAAAACCGGAATTAGGAAAGATGTGACAGACGTGCTGATCAGTAATTCAGTCAATAAGCCTAATCGTAGGTTCTCTTGAAGATGACTTTCATTTGCTATGAGCTTCCACAAAGCTTAAAGAAGATCTGTCCAAATGATATGAACCGCAATGCACATGCTCATTATCAAACCGCATACAATTTCTTTGAAACAGCACAGAAAAAAGAAAAAAAAATTACAAATATATTTTTTATTAGTAAAGAAACAATGAACATGTGATTTATTATCTTCAGTTTCAAGTTCCAAGTTTGTAGTAGAAAGTTAAAAAAAATAAAAAAAAAAATTTCAAATTTATGTGTTGGCTGTAAACTTTGGATCTCAAAAAGCCTACACATAAAAAAACCTCAAGTTAAAGTTTCTTTGATACACTCCTGTCTTTAAGGATCCACGTGGACATATAGCCAGAGAATATCTATCTTGGACTAGGTGCTAGCAATTCAAGATGAAAAGTAAGAATATAATTTTTTTTCTTTTTTTCAATTTTCCGAAATTAGAAGTAACTTTTTGTCTGGCACATCTTCATGTATATCACAATAAAGAGACATTTCGGGGAAATCCATTTCCTGGGGTCCACCAGTGTACTTGTACTGCTTACCATGTGCTTTGTGCTCTGTACTATTCCCAAATGGAGAATTATTTAGTATTTTCTTTTTCGGGCAGTTCAATCTTATTGGAAGGGAAGGTAGCAATGGACCCACACGTCACAAGTTGACTCATACCATATCAATTTTCTAATCCGTACAGTATTGTCACGGTGACAGTAAATTAGAAATAGTTTTGTGACAGGCTAAATGTAATTTTAGTTCTTATATTTTGATTTGATTTTTATTTTGGTCCTTACATTTTATTTTTATTATTTTTAGTTTCTAAACTAATTAATGTGTGACATTTAAATCATTACCGTCACCCACCTAACAGAAAATACTGACGTGACTAGTGTTACAGTAAAATAATAAGAGTAGGTTCAAAAACTGAAATGTAATTACCAGGAAATTTAGTGAATTAGAAGAAATTGGATTTTTGATGTTCTATCAAGGACTGGGATAAAAGAGTGACTTAGATAGCTACCTGTTTATACGCAAGTCTGGGATGTGCTCAATCTTACTCCAATCTTCACCCGCTTCCCTTTCGCATCTTTTCGATAAGATGGGACATCCCCAAATATGCAATGTCTGCAAAGAGGCCACATTCTTAGCGCAGAAGGGGTGATGATAATTGCATTAAAAACAAATTTCTCTATTGACTTCCTCTTTAAATTTCCTTGTGCATGCTCTCAATCTTGCCTTTCATGTAAAACAGTAAAAGTTCTGCAGTCATACCTTCCAGGTTGCAACTTTGCTATTTCAGCCCACTTGTTCCATACATTTGGTGGGCATTAATGAGAATCAGCTCCTCTTCTTTGGTCCATGCAGTCTTTTTTATATTGGGATTTAAATGGTTGTGCCACCTGACAGAGAAAGAGAAAACAGTAGTTCACTTAGATTTATTTATATACTCTTTCCATAGTAAATTCTACTTATAAAGGGGTTTCCTTTCTATAGAAAAATATAAAATAACCATAGGTCATGCTGAAGCTGTTACTGCAAATAAACACATGGGGTTTGCTATTAAATCCTAATAGTAAATGAATAGATAAAAGCAATCAAAGAGAAAAAGGATAATTGGTACTCATTGACCAGATTGCACTTACCTTTCTCTACATTGCTTGCCTATCCGGCCTGGCAAGGATTTTGATATCTCAGACCATTTCTTTTTCCCCTGCTTTGCTACCAGCTCACAAATAAGATCATCTTCCTGGAAATCCCAAATAAAAGTTATCAGAATCAAAGAAAACAAACCTAAATACAGGTCCTTTTGAAAGAAAGAGAACTAATATGACTCTTATTCACACCTCCTTGCTCCAGGGTCCTTTAACAAGATCAGGATGGAGAACTTGCTGCCAACGATGCAGACACTGAACGTCACTTCTACCAGGGACACATTCGGCTGCAAAGAATATAGAATAACAGTTCTGAGTGATTATTATTATTATTTTTTTATATTTACAAAAATAATAATAATAATAAAGCACGAGAAGGCTATGTTTTTCTGTTCCAGAGATCTTGGTTAAGTATTGATTCAAGCCAAAAGGTATTATAGTTCTATTCTCATCACCATTATCCAGGAGAAATTCAGAACAACTATCAGAAAGGGATGATACTCACCAATCTTTTTCCAGTTTTTGCCACTGAACTTTTGGACAGCAAAAGCTAATATTTTATCTTGTTAACAAGGAAACAGGGGACATTATCCACATAAACTTTATGCTTCAGCTAATGATAATTCTTATTAACATTAAAATAGATAAAAAAGAACCTCTGCGTAATAACCTAGTGCCTGTGAAAACATTTTATATTAGAATACTAATTTTTATCCAGAAGAGAAGTTAAAGGTATATAGACACATGCGCTCACACATCTATGCATCATAATGCATGTATACGGCTAACAAAAAACAAGATTTAACTAATGCAATTTACATAGAACTGAATGGTTCAGCCAAATATCATTTAGAAGAAAGAGCCAAACATCTAATCTCAATTAACTCATCCCATAATGCAATAAGAAGCTGTGAAGCATAGAATAAAATATTATGTTTCAAAAAGAACAATACAAAATCACTTTAGATGTAATAAAGAGTGAATCATTCTTTAACACTTGAATTAAAAGGGTACTCATTTAGATTAGAAAACATAAAATAACAATCCTTGACCAGGGGAAAAACATAACAATGGGTACTTTGTCATGTACAACAGTGAGTATTAGTGCAAAACCAGACAACTAATCAACATCATGGGTCATTGAATTTTCTTTATGTCATTTGTCATCTTCCAAGGTTTTGATGGGCACAACGCTTTTGCCCCACATTTATTCCACGCAAAGCTATTGAACTACAATAAATTCTTTTATGGCTTATCCTCTAATTTACATATAGTGTACTCGTGCTTTTATTTTGTCCATTGTTTGACACGGGCAGCTTTTGGCTTTAGTTATCATCATCCAGACGAGAAAAAAGGGTTAGAAAAAAAACACCGTTTGAGTCTATGGGTGTGGATATTTTTACCTCCACTTCTTATTAGCTAACCCCTATTCAAAAGGTGACTGCTTGCTCAAGGCATCCAAATCCAACTAAAAGGCTTCACATGGTGGGGTCGTAGCTATGCCTGTTGCATGCTATAAGGGTATTGAAAGCTACTCTTTATCTTCCTTTTCACCTAATCATTTTAGTATGACTTTATTAGAGGCTGGTCCATAAGGAGTATTAGTTTTTTTTCTCACTAGCTTGATACTGTCCATATGGTTGCATTGCCCAATAAATCATATGGAAAAATTTAATTTTCCTTAGAAAAGATATCACTATTTTTGTTGAATTGGTTAATACAACCATGACGTTAATTTCAACTGGGGAACCTAATTCAAAGCACCTAAGGAATTGTACCTAAACCGGCCTTTATTAGCACTCTTCAGTGCAAATTTTGTCAAATTTATTTCAGAATTCCAAAACCCAAATCCAAATAACCCAAGTCTAGGGCCTCCAGTCCATGGTATCATTATTGATCAAAAACCTCAATCCACTAAACTATATAAGCTAGACACTAGTGTGACAATAAAACCAAGCTCTCTCAACCTTTCATATTTGGCACTCTTATATTTCCCCCCCTATGAACAGGTTTTCACTTTCCTATAACAATAACACTACAATTTTCACATGCAAATCAGATAGCTTAACTAGCTTTCCAAAGCGAAACCTAAACTTCAAACTCTAAACTCATTGTATCACCAGCTAATTTTTTCCCTCTATAAACAGGTTTATAACACACAAATCCAATTAACAAGTACGAATTGTAATTTTGAAATGGGCCCTCATTAATTTCTTCTTTGCCTTCTTCTCTGTAAAGTAGAGAAAATTTTGAGTTGATAAAGTTCCTTAAGGAAATTATGCACCAATTTCTTGCTCGTGAGCTGAACCAGAAATGTAACTTTTTCTATGGATCAAATTAAGGTTAAATCATTGTCTCATTGAAGTTAATTAGTCTCTCACATTTTGTATATTGCCTTTCTACTAGTACTGTTTCCTTCACCTTTTCTACATACAAATAAATAAATAAAGAGAAAAAATCAAGGGAGAAAAAAGGAACAAAAATCCAATACACATCAACAAGCAGAAACAAACAAATAAACGAAACCCACAGCAAAACCAAAACTAACGAACCTATTTCTTAGCTTAGGATCTCAATGATATGCCTCTGTCACTGTGAGCTCTCACTTGTGAAGACCAAACCGAGCCGAGAAGAGTTCATATCAGAATATTCATATCAGAATATCAATTGGGTTTCATAAGACAATGAAAAAAAAAACGAATCTGTGAAAATCAAAAACAATTACCTGTGGATTAGAATGGGAGCAAATCTAGGGTTTCGAAACGCCAGAGCAGAAGAAACTTCTTCGTTTTTGTTAGTTGTTGGTTAGAGAGAAAGAGAGAGAGAGAGGCGGATGAGCTAGCAGAAAGAGGGATGAGCAGCTAGGGTTAGAAATGATGAGAGAAATGGGTCGGGCTAGACCTGACCCATTTGTTTTTGGACCTAACTAGACTCGATTTTTGGGTGGTGGTGGCTGTGGCTGTGGGTGGTGGTGGCTTTGGTTGGTGGTAGAGATGAGAGTGCGAGAGAGAGTGTGTGCGAGAGAGAGTGTGTGTGTCTGTGATTGATGAAATGGGTAAAAACGAAAACGCGCTAAAACTGAAAAAAGACCCAAAAAAACAGAGGGAAAATTAGGACAATGGCAGGGTCTATTGCGGCGGGTCAATTACCCGCCGCTATATCTAACCTAAAGGCCTGTAAAGCAGGCCTATTATGGCGGGTCATTGGCCCGCCACAATAGTACGCCGCTACACGTGAGATCTATTGCGGCGGGCCAATGTCCCGCCGCAATAGATCTCACGTGTAGCGGTGGGCCGAAGACCCGCCGCAATAGGCAGCCTATAGCGGCGGATTTTGCACCCGCCGCAATAGGTCTGCCGCAATTGTTCAGTTTTTTTGTAGTGTCAGTTCCCAAACATTAGGAATCATGTTTCTTTATTACTTAACATGTGAGAAAATTAAACAAAAAAACGAGGATAATAAAAAATTGGCTAAACTATGAAATACGCCTCTAATTTCACTTGTTTCCAATTCAGTCTCTTAATTAATTTATTGTTTTTGTTTTTTCCATTTCATTCTTTCTATTTATATAATTTCGAACATAATTCTTCCAACAATTCCTCATCGTTATGTCCACCAAAATGCCGTCATCTTGAAAAATAAAAAATATAGAACCAAATGAGAGCATTCACATTGAGAATGGTATATGTCATATGTAGGAAAAATTTAGCATAAAAGCCCAAAACCCCCCACACATCTGGACTTGTAAAAACCAACTATTGCAAAAAAAATTTGCAATAGTGCTACAATGCAATTCTAAAGGTAGAATTGCACTGTAGCTCAATTCTAAAAAAAAACTAATATTTTATTCACTTACTTTATCAATTCCTCTCCTTCCTCTCTCACTCTCTCTTTCTCTCTCTCTCTCTCTCTCTCCGGGTTTTTGGGTTTTTGTTTTTATTTGGGTTTTGGGATATATTATTTTATTGTGTAGAAATATTATTTTAATATGTTGTATTGTAAAATAAAAGCTGGGATGCTAAGAGTATTATAAAATAGTATAGTATAATTGATAAAATAGTTTTTTGGGATGGTAAAATAGGATATGATAAAATTTTGGGATGTGAATGCTCTGAAGGAGAGCAATGATTTAAAATATGAGTGGTTTATTTATAATTATGCACTGTCTTTTATTAAAGAGAAAAGTTAAATAAAGGAAATTAAAACTTTTACAAAAATGTATATATATATATATATATTTAGATTTTAAAAGCTAAAAATTAGTTTTCAAAATGTGCTACCACGCGCAGCCTAATGTAATGTCTAGAAGGCTAATTATTTATATAAAAGTGATATTTGTAAAAAAAAAAAAAAATCATGTGTTATATAATCTACTATTTCTCTTTTACTAAATAGGAACAAAAAGAAAGCTTTCGGTGAATGAGTTATCTTTTTTGCTATCAATTGTTTTTCTTAGTGGGACTTCAAAACTTTTGACTTGAGAGATCCTTTGCTAGAAAGGAATGGTTATGTTTTTTAGTTTTGCTTTTGTTTTATGCATTTTTAGGTAATGAAAAGAAATGTATTTCTTTAATCACCACGGCCGGGGTAGGGCCTTGTCCTTTTGGATTGTTTAAATTGGTTGGTTAAATGGTCCATGTCTAAGCATTTGAAACCAATCAAAAGGGATAAGAAGTGGTACATACTGTTTAAGATTTTGGAGGTGTTGTATGGCATAAAATGAATCGCAAATGAAGTATATTCTGAAATGATTTGGGTTATATAAATAATTATTTAAAATTTTAATTATGATTAGAATTTTTGAGATATAATGCAAATGTGATTACTACTCTTTTTTTTTTTTTAATTTTTTATTTTATGGTGACTGTGGGGATAAATAGCTCGGATAAGGGTACTAGGTCATGGGCTGCACCTGAGGACGTTAAAGAGCATGAGGACTGTGCGCACCCAAAAAACAGTGACAGGGCTTGGGATAAATTGGGCTCACAATCTATTTGTATGGTGGGCTTTTAGTGTTTCCTGCAATGGGGTGATTCCTTGCTAGACAGCCCCAGTGTTCCTATCTTCTTTTTCCTCCTCCTTCTTCTCCCTTATCTTTTTCTCTCTCCCTCGCTCCCCTTGGTTCTGATACCCCCTCCCCTATTTATAGCCACAGCTTGCTGAGTTGCTGCAGCCATTTTCTAGTTTAGTGGATGGAGAGGTCCAATGCCATCCTCTCTAAGTGGTGAGCAGTTATGAGCGTAAAGAGGACAATGGTGGCATCGGAACTTGATTCCATTGCCACGTCCATTTCCCGGCAGAAAGGCTTTCGAGGTGGGTGGCATGGCCCGGCATGGCAACCTTGGTTGGTGATCGGACAAACCCGGCGAGACCCCGGGCATAAGGCGCAGACGATACGCGGTTCGCTGCTGCCGACCATATCTTGGATGGCTTTGCTTTTGGCCTTTGGGGTGCTTGATACATGCTAGGTCGGTTCGGGGTAAAGCCCCTTAGACTGATCAGGGCCGGGGCCCATGAGGGGACGATCGTTCTTGTGGGCCTAGAGGTAAACGGGCCTAGGGCATGGCCCGTACAGGCAGCTATTCTTGTGAGCCTGTGGGTGGATGGCCTAGGGGGATGATGCCTATACAAGGACAAACAAGCATTAGTGAAGGCAAGTAGGTCGTTAGGCCGAGGATGAGAGCTGGTCAGGACAAGTAAGTGATGTTGTCCAATGAGATAAACCTCCTCAGGAAAAAGAGTAGACGTCTGAAGTTCGATCACCCAACAAGTACGGGGAAGAGGACAACCATGCTCCGAAGGAGGATAAGCTTTGGAGAGAGGAGAGTCATCAAGGAATTGAGAAATATTTGGGAATAAAGCTACCATCACTGTATTGAATGCTCTGCACCTAATCAACTGACCGCATTAATGTGGAGGTGATGCCTGAATAGTGATGCATGAATAGTGACTTCTTGTCTTATAGCTACCCACCAAAGACTTCAAGAAGGTTCTAATGGGACAAGTATTAAGAAGATGTGTTACTTGATCAATAGGTGGAAGACAAAGATGAGAAGAGGAGAGGAGTATAAAAGAGAAAGAATTCCCTCACAAAAAGGGGGATGAAAAAAAGAAAAGGAGAGAAAATTTCTTGGTAACCAAGAACCTGAATATTTGTATAAGTCTAAGATATATATATATATATATATATAAGAACATACCATCCTCAGATTTGATTGAGGAGCGTTTTCCTTTTCAACTTTTTGTTCTCGTTCATTCCAAGATTAAACTAACCCATAGTAATTCCTACTGGACTCACTAAACATTCAATATTAAACCCACTCTTTAACAAATTCAATGTTATGGGCTTGTTGTGTCATTGTCCAAACCCATTGAGCCTTGAACCAAATTACATCCTTATAGTGACAAATGTAGAAAAATTTTCAAGAATGAAAATGAAAATATTTTGGAAGTCTCATTTTGCCATTGGTTATAATACTACAACAACAACAACTACAATAAAAATTTTATATATATTTATTATTCTTTGGATATTGTGTCATATATTTTTGTTATTGTAATGGTGATTAAATGCATCACTTGTGTATGATTTTTAAGTTTGTTGATTCTATACTTTTTTCATGCATCACTTGTGTATGATTTGTAAGTTTGTTGATTCCATACTTTTTTCTGAAGATTAAAATTTTAGTTTTGTTATTTTTATTCAATATTTGTTAAAGTTATCACAATATATTATCAAATTTATCATATGACCTTCAACTGTTGTTGTGTATTAAGGCATTGTGTGAATGAGAAAATCATATTTATGTATTTAATTAGTTATCTACCATATTCTATATAATTGAAGTATTGATTTTTATTTTGAAGAAATTATAAAAAAAAAAAAATTATCCAATATTAGGAATAGCGTTAGAGGGGATTCCTAATGAAAATTAACATTCTTTAATAAATTTAATAATATACTTATTTAATTAGTTTTTTTTTTTTTTTGTGAGGGCAAAAAGTCCAAGGTGTATTCTTGGGCCTTAGACCTGATCCGAGCGTATTTGCTTGTCCGAGGTGGGTTTGGCAGTGATGATGTTGTTAGGGTTAAAAGCCCACGAGTCGAATGGTTTGAGGGAGGCTGATGAAAGTAGTCTGAGGAGGGGTGTCTTCTCGGCTCAATGAAACGTAGATTGTACGGTACACCACAATGACTAGAAGAATATACAAGAAGGTCTTATGGACAACGATATGTTTCACAAGGCTATAGAAAAAGGAGAACATATGGACAATATCTGAGAGAAAATTGCTACCACCGTATTAAAGACTCTGCACCTATCTCTCTGGCCACATTAATGAGGAAATGACATCTGAACAGTAATGGCCAGCCTTACAGCTATTGTTTGAAGATTTCAAAAGGACGGTGGATAGGACAAGTATTTGTATTGGTGATTTAGTCCATACGTGGACAATGGAGAGAAGAAGGAGGGGAATATAAAAAAAAGAAGAAGGGCATTCAAAGAGGGGAGAAAAAATCAGAGAAAAATGAGAAAGAAAAACATTGTTCACATCACCTTCAAGTGTAGTCCAATTTTAGAACAAAGATCAGTAAGACAAATCGTCCTTAGCATACGTCCGAGGAGAATTTCTGTTACATAAACATCATGTTGCATGTGTATTGGGGAACTAGCCCATCATTTGTGTTATCCAATATCCATAAAACCTAGGTTTTAGGCTCACTTTCTGCAAATTTCATTGTATTGGGCTTTTTGGGCCTACTCCATTCACACTGTGGGGTTTGGGTGCAAATTGCGTCCCTACATTTTTTTTTTTTTTTTTTTGAGAAGGAACTTATTTAATTAGTTAATATTTAGTTTGGCCCCCTAAAGTGAAATTCTAAATCTGCTAATGGAACTAAGGATCAAATTAAATAAATCTACCCATCAAATTGAACAAATTCTAGAGCTCGTGAATTCCTTTAATATGATGTTGAATGTGAATTCAATACTTTTCAAGAGTCTTTTGGGTAAGTGGTATTTCGTAATTCTCATGTAAAGGAGAATTTGAGTTTTTATTAAATCTCTCTCGCTGTTTGCTATAAAGGAAAAAAAGAAACATATAATCTCTCTCTTTTTTTGTAGAAAAAAAAAATTCTGTAGTATTGGCTTAAATTATTCTTATTTTAAGCATATGCGGTAGAGAATCAAGAGGTTTTACTTGCTAGATTAATATATTTCAGTACACTAACTTGCATATAAAATACAAGGTAATTTATGTAATATCTCTATGCACTCCTTTAAAGTGAAAGTTGTTGTGTGATTAGGCGTGATGATTGAATAATGAGTGGAAACATGAATATAATTGATAATGCCGTAAATCGTCAGTAAGTCACACAGTCCTCAAGTGTTCCCGATAGAGAACCTGCACAACACAAAAGCTAAAGACCTTAAGAGGATTACTGGTGTGGTATCGGCCAAATATCCTTTGACGGTCAAGTTAGCGAAATCTCTTATTCACAACTCTAGAGTGCCAGAACTGGGGTGAATTATACGTACCTTGAGTTATAGGGGTTTTTGGGTATTTATAGTAGTGTGGGGTTGACATCCATGCCTTGACTAAGAAGTTCTTTTTTTCTAGGAGAGAACCTCTTGAATTTTCGTATCTCCTAGAGTTCTTTCCTTATAGAAGTCTTTTCGATTAGGGTCAAACATGCAGAAATCAGGCAAGACCATGTCAGATTTGACGGAGGCTTGCTTGTCCTCTTCAGCTTGTTCTCATCAGTTTCTAACTTCGTCATTAAGGTAGGGTTGTCAGCTTTGATATGAAGCCGTAGACTCTACGATGTAGTCGTTCGTAATAAGCGACGCCGACGAGATTGATGCGTTCGTTGCATTTTCTTTCGTCATGGTTTAATTACAAAATTATCCTCATCAACAATTATATAAGGTTTATATATTAGAAAATACTAGATCCTAAATTGACTATAAACTATCATAAAATTAATATATTCATTCTATAAGTACATAAGTCTACAATTGATTTGGATTACCTTAGTTATAATGTATCCAACAAAGGAAATTTTACGAATTGATGTTTGAAAATCAAGATCAATATTAAAGTAGATCACTTTAAGTGATTTTCTCTAAGGGAATATCTCTAATTACCCTTCTCCCAACACTTAAGAGCGTTGGTGTTTCACTTTGTGGTTGTCGCCTTGTAGGTCATGTGAATAAGGTCCGTTTGACTTTGCAATGTTTTGGAAAGAAAAAGTTTTGTCGAACACTTTTTCTTTTTAGAAAACAGCTTTTTGATTTCATTTTTTTTTTTTTTTTAAAAAATCTAAATCACTTTCTGAATTTTGACACAAACCCAAAAAATCACTTTTCAAATAAAAAAAATATTTTACTAACTCAATAATCTCTTCCATACCATACGAGTACAATGTCCTTGATCTATTTTAAAGGACTGTTATTGTAAAAGCTAGAATTGTTGTTGACAAAAAAAAAAAAAAAAAAAAAAATTCAAACACATAAATCATTACCCTCTTTTTCCACAGTTTAGGAACTTTCCAGCACAATTGACTTTGTGAGTTCCGAGGCAACAAAATGAGACCTCTTGTGGGGACAATTTTTTAGGTTTGGCGATATCAGCTGGATCCCATGATTCTCATCCCATGCACAATCGTGTGTGAGGATAATATTTCATATGAATTTATACACCCGATATATAAAATACATTTTTCTTTACTCGCACTTGTACCTTATTGGATTAGTTGTATGGTCCATTAATGTTACTCCACACAAAAAAATCATATTAGCAAAGCTAATTTCTTTTTTCAAGGGGTACCAAAATTATATATAGTGATATAAAAATTTGAGCTAAGATTTAAGAACTTATCTAAATAATAATCTATCTTGAGAATTCATGCTCTAGTGCTCCACTAACAACACATTAAAAATTACAAGTTCATTAATTCTACTTATATATCATACAAATGTGAATTAATATACTAATTTAATATATGTAGCTCACCAACTAGAGATCTACCATTAACTTACACAAAATATCAATACCAATACACTTACATAAAATATAAAGGCCAATGTCATAATATTTCAATTACAAGTTTTTAAGAAACCCAATTTTACATTTGGTGATATCTATGATATTTTAAAAAAAAAAAACATTAAATTGTAAAAAGGGAGTTGTGAAAGATATATGAATATGATATTATTAGCTATAGCGCATTAGTTAAGTAGTTCTATTCTATATCTATAATGACATAAATAAATAACTATTACTTTTGAAAGAGATTAAAATAGTGGGTTCCAATTAGCTCTATTGGTAAAGTCTTCGATGGTTGTATAAGAGATCTAAGATTCAATCCCTGCCTACACCAAAAACTGATTGGTGTTTTAGTCTGATAATAAAGAGTTATTATTAGGAGCAGACGCCATAGCTTAAAATTCTCTCTAAAAAAAGAAAGAGATTAAAGTAGATGATTTACAAAGAAAATTAGCTATACGATATCAATATAAAATATAGGATATTATTAATATTCAAGGGGCAAAAAAATATTGTGATATTTTAATTTAAAAATGATATGAAGGAAGAATTACACCATAAATGCTATAAATAGTATTAAATACTACTTCAACATCGTAATTATTAAATATTGAATTGATTCTCAAAAAAAAAAAATATTGAATTACTTTTTTACAATTAGATATGTTCTCATGCATAAAATTTTTAATATTTCTAACATATTAGCTTCATTGTCCCTCACACAAATATATTATAACCAACTTTTTAATAATCTTGGTTATGTAATATATTATAAGTCTGTTTAAAAAAATTTATATACTATTTATGTATTTGTGTCTTTTAATAAGTATTACTGTTTTCTATAAAAAAAAATAAAAAAAAAGATGTTTATCCCACATTGGTTATGTATACTAGAATTTCAATTATAACCTCAAGCTACTACTGTAAAAGTTAGACCCTTTGTAGTGGGACTTTTACTTTCATGTTTGTATGTTCTAATAAGTATTATTGTTTTCTATAATTAAAAAAAAAAAAAAAACCTCTTTTAACAATCCATTAATTATTATAGAACGTTATTTAGGACTTTATTCAATTTGTACTTTTGTGATTCCTTTGTCCAACTCCTTTTTTATTTGTCATTTATCAGATGCTATCTATGAATTATTCAATTCTTTTGTTTTTTCATTCAGGAGATTCTGTTCATGATGTCATAGATCTATGATGATAACGTCATTTTCATATTCTTCATGCTTTGATTTTATGCCCAAGAAAAATGTACCTTTTCTAAAAGAAAACTGTACAACAATCTTTATCTCTAGCCTGATCTAAGATTCAGCTCCAAATGTGGGATTAGTGGGTCCAAACTTTTTAATGCCACCTGCAGAGAAACCGCGTTCTAAATAGGAAACACTATGTCCCTCAATTTTTATCTAATTGGTCCTGCTACAAATTCCATACAACTTTAATTCTTCAATCACCAAATAAATATTCAAAATGATTTAACTCGGCATGCTATGACTGGTCCTTTCTAGAAATTTTTGGTTCCTTCAAATACTTTTATCTTTTTTTTTCTTTTTTTCTTTTTTTTTTATATTAAATTTTATCTTTTTTGGGTTTAAGAAAATTAACATGAAGAAAGTTGTGACCATGCACAAATTCACATAATTTTCCATGGTGCAACTACGTGGAAGCTCACCTCAGCCCATGTTAATTTACCACGTTTCAATCAAATCACATAATTCCACATCTATAAATACTTATAACTGGATTACACTATCATTCACCAGTGCATTTACTTGAACTAAACAATAATATAGCTTTCTATCAAACTTGAGTGCATGGAAGAAGAGCCAAATAGTAGCGGTAACACAAGCAGTACTAGCCATGGGGCTGCATCGTCCAGCTACAGAGGAGTCCGGAAGAGAAAATGGGGCAAATGGGTGTCTGAGATTCGTGAGCCAGGCAAGAAAACAAGGATTTGGTTGGGGAGCTTTGAGACACCTGAAATGGCTGCTGCTGCTTATGATGTTGCTGCGTTACACTTTAGGGGACATGAGGCACGTCTCAACTTTCCTGAATTGGTTCATAGCCTCCCTCGCCCTGCTAGCTCTAATTCTGAACACATACGCATGGTCGCTCATGAAGCGGCCTTAAGGCTTCGAGGCTCTCAAGGAGTGGCTGAGGTTGGAGGAGGTTCTAGCTCGAACATGGCACCGGTCACGGTGAGGCTCTCTCCTAGCCAGATTGAGGCCATTAATGAGTTCCCTCTTGATTCACCCAGCAAGATGTGGATGCAAATGGCAATGGAAGAGTCTATGACGTTCTCCAATGACATTGAAGATAATGAATGGGAAGATATGCAAAATGATTCTCTTTGGGACTCCTAGGTAACTTTCAAATTATGTAACACTATTTTTTAGCACATAGGATAACTTAACCCTCTATATTAAATTGTTATATGTATTTGATTTTCTATAGTTTTTCTATAGCATGTATGACTAGGAGGGATATAAATTGACTTACAAAAAGTCATGAAAGTATAGTAAGAGAAGATTGTAATTGAAAAAGAACATGCTGGGCTTGCTTATTATTTAGTTCAAGCACTGAAACTTGAATCTGGGAAATAGAGAGGGCTTCTAAGGCTTCTAAGGCATTGGATTTTGTAGCAGAGAATACAAGGATTCACTGTTTCATGGCCATTGTGTTTTTGAGGGAAAGCCACCTGTATTCTCAGAATGGGTTTTGGCGGGTCCCAATTGACATCAAAGGATTTGGTTTTTTCTGTATTTTATGAAGTATTTTAGTGGATGAAATTAATATATAGTGAATGGGGCCATATTGGCTACTTTTTTTTTTGGTTATTGGCTACTTGTTTGGAAGGGTGTGGTGTGATTTATATTTTATTATTAATGGTTTGTTGTAATAGAATTGGATTGTTATTTAAATGAATAAGTTCCTTATTTGATTTGTTATCCACTTCTTTTTCATTATTCTATTTATATACTTCATTTTGGAGTGATTATTAATCTTCCATCTTCAAGGAAATGATTTTTCTATTCTTTGTACCACCCACGTAGCAAGAATTAAATCCATGCGGCATAAGATTATTTTTAACCAATTCACCTTTTTCAATGTGATGTGGCATTCTACAAAGTGCTGTAAAAGGCTTTCTTTTTCTAGCTATAGTTTGAGTTTCTAAGGAAAACATAGTTACAATGGGCAACCCTCATTCAATTTAAATCCTTCGAAATAGATAGAGGAAAGTGCCAATGTCTTGTTGATCAAAGATGGGTTCGTACGGGAGAACTTATTATGGACTATAATCAATAGAAAGAGTAATGAGGTATTGAATTATTCCTTCGGTAAAAATATAAAGATTGCTTTGGTTTGAATGAGGACGTTTACATAACTTCAACTGTTATATTGTATGATATCAAACCCGACCAACTCTAGAGTTTGTTCAGGTTTTCCAGGGGAGTCACAGTATCGTATGAAAATCATTTCAGACCAATTCTGACTCATTTTGGACAATACCATGTTAATGATGACAATAAGAACCAATCTTTCGGCTACTACCATCTTTTCGCCAAGCATTTGGATAAAAAGAACGGATTTGAAATTGAAGCATGAACAATGGGGGTAAAGATGGATTTTCTGATGTACCCTTTTTCTGATCATTGTGATGCATGCATGAAGGAATTTAGAGGTAGGATTTAGGGTGTGTTAGCATATTTTGTTGTCTAAATAAGTGCTAACACCATTATATTCAAAATAGCTGAGTTAGGCATTGAGAGTCAGTTTCATAAGATTGTTGGAGCAACTTCATTCTCACTTGAGCAAACTCGAAAAAAAAAAAAAGATTGGTGAACCCTTATTCGACTGAAATTAGGGTAAACGATTAACCAATCTTGCTAAATTGACATTTTAACTTTGTTTCCACTAATGTTATTTGTAACTAAACCCTCTCTTCATCCGGAATTAGAGAGTTGGTGTTGAATTACTTTGTGAAGCTTCACAGTATAGACTTTGAAAGTTCATTCATATACATTCTATACATACACTCTACAGAGAAACTTAGGCATGATATTGTTGATGTCCTCTTCGCATGAATAACTCTAGGGCAAATAGTCTGTTATTAAAAATTGATCTTATGACCAGTCGGAATGGAGCTTCTTTAATCATAGTCTATCATTTTTTTTGTTTTCCTTTTCCTAGGATAAAGCTTATTGTGCCTTGTGTGTCATCCTCTAGTCTTGGTATTTTAGTGAACGGTAAAAGATGGAATTCCTTCCAATTTTCTTGAGGAATCTGACAATGGCGGCCTACTCTTTCCATATATATTCATCATTTGCATGGAGTACTTGGTTTGGTTAATCTAGAGGTGAGTGGCCAATAAGAATTGGTGGGCAAAAGATCTTTTAGGGGTCCCAATTTTTACTCACCTCTTCTTTACAGATGACCTTTTCCTATTTACAGAAGCCATTGTGAAGAATTCTCAAGCAACTAAAAGGGTTCCAAATGAATTCTGTAAAACCATGGGGAAAAAAGAAATTCAGCAAATTTAAATTTTATTTCTCCTCAAGATTGATTTAAAAAAAAAATTCCTTGCTAGTCTTGAGTTTTGGAAATAGATAAAATTTTCACACACCTTATCTCATACAACAGTACACACATATTTGTGGGGGCATCGTGACTTAACCCAACTTCATTTGAAAATTTCTTGGTGTTCCTATTGTTAATGATAGCATAAATAGGAATGCTTATGATTTTGTGTTTAAAAAAAAATCAGGAATAGACCTTCGAAATAGACAAATTAAAGACATTTTTGGGGCCATACGCTGAAGAAAAAAAAAAAAAAAAAAAAAGACCTTAACTAAACTTAGTTGGGTAGGACACAACTACCCAAACCAAAGATATAAGGAGGGCTAGGTATTAAGCGAGCTTGATACTGCAACAAGGCCCTTCTTGATAAAAGAACCTGAGCCGTTTGAGGAGATCACAAAACGGAAGTCTGTCATTTCATTTGGGCTTAGCTTATGTGAAACAAAGGAGATATGTAGCAAGGACTTGGCTCAAATAATAAAAAAATGGCATGACTATTAACTTACTGAATGGACATTGGACAGGCTTGGGAACCACTGGGCAGGGAGGAAATGAACCTCAGACTTGTATGTATTTGGGATACACAAGAGAATTGGAATCTTGATACAATTTTTTAGGTATAAGCACTTAGCCATTACACCAAAAACTATAATTGATGGTAAAGACGCAATTTTATTCCCTTAAAGGACGGTAATCCAACGCTAATAGATTGATTGAGATCTAGCCCAATCTGACCTTTGCCTCTATAAGATACTTGACTTGGCCCACTAAGCCTCTGCCCAATACAATCTATCACTTTGTTTCAATGGATCTTAATAATCATTAGGGTTGTGGCAAAACCCTCATTTTCCAATCAAGTTGACTCTTTAACTTGGGCTCCTTCTTAGAATAGATTTTTTTAGATGACCTTGAGTCAATCGACCAAATCACTCTGGACTTGGCATTCCCTCATCCCAGATTTCCCTCTTGGAAGTGGGTTTGGAAAATCAACTCCATATCTCAGGCTAACTTACCATGAGAGATTCAGAAATAGCATCTTAGATGACACTTGCTTGTTATAATACCCCCAAGACCCTAAGCACATTTTTAAGGATTGTCTCTCTGTAAGTCAAATTTAGGAACTAATCGGGAATATATTTATTTTCTTGATGGAGACATGTTTTCCCCACAACCTTGTGGCAAATCTACAATGCTCGAAATAAGAATGTCTTCAAGGACCAAGCTTTTGAAACAATGATCATGTTTCATAGATTTAGAACTCTATCCACTGATTCTCTACCTCTCACACTATGAGTAATTTTGTGGTGCCTAGCTAATAGCCATATGAAGCACCGCGTTAATTTCTTCTTCTTCTTCTTCTTTTCTTCAGATGTCATTTACTACAGGCTTTATATAAAATAAATAAATATAACGAAGTTACTACAAGTTTTACCATATGAATAATTTGAATTGCATCATTGTAATTTGTTACAGATCAATTTTAAATTCAATGTAGTAATATTGGTAGTACCCCTAACAATTACAAATTAACCTTTTTGGATCATGCAGATACACGAAGGTGTTTTTTTTGGGGGGGGGGGGGGGGGGGGGGTTGTGAGAGACCTAGTTTCCCCCAAGTCTCCTCATTCAAAATAATAATCATTGTTGAGTTTTTTTTGCAAAGCTTATAATCGGTGTAAATGAAAATTTTAAAAATGGTAAATATATATAGTTTTTTATTTTTAGTGAACATAAAATTTTCATTAGTTGAGAAAGAAAACAATATGGTATCATTTATTTTATAGTATATAAAAAAGATTGCCTTAGTTGGTTTTGTAAAGGGTTAAATTAATAGTTTTATACACTTACGATTAAATATTTTCATGAGAAGATATTTGTAATAGATGACTAATTTTAATATATGATACTACAAATATTTTATAAAAAATAAATTATATATTATATCGCATTACAAAATAATTACATATTTGTTGCACATCACACGGTTCCATAACTATTAGTTATCAATGCCTCATCCCAACAAGAAATTATAAGTACTCATGGTGGATAAGTGACGTGGTCCACCATTCCATTAAAAGACTTTTACATGTTTAAAATTGCTGAAATAGAAAATTTTTTAAAACATAAACTAAATACTGATTCAACAAATTTAAATAAGTGAGAATCTTTTAGTAAAATGGTGGATAAGTGACGTGGTCCACTAGAGAATTGTATAATTTCTCCATCCCAACCTCGAGCCTCATGGTTTATAAGATCATCTACAATTAAAGACTCATTTGCAAATCCATATTACTATTTGGGTTGGCTTTAAAATCACTAGACCCTTGGAATCCAAAGACCCTCTCACATAGGGCTGTCCAGGTTCATCCGCCAACCCGATCCATCCGAAGATCCAACCGTAACCGACCCGAAACCGGCCGACCTGACTATTCCAGCGGGTCGACGGCGGGTCTTCACCAGTGGAAACCGATTCCGGCAGGTCGAGCTTCAGTTTTCCTCCCCTAAAACTCGAAAAACCCGAACCGACCGAAATATTTCCAGTTCCTGCAAAAAATTCCAGATTCCGGCCAATATTTTCCAGAATCTGGCAGAAAACCCAAAATTCGGTGACTTTTTTTTCCAGATTCCTAAGCTATTTCCCTTAGATCCAACGAGTTTTTGACCGGATCTGGCGAAATCTCATCGAATCCGGTGAGATTTTCACCAGATCCGGTCAAAATCTCGCCAAATCTAAAAGAAATGGCGTCGGAATCTGGAAAATAGTCACCGGATTCTGGGTTTTTATGCCGAATTTGTGTCTTTTCCTCCTTTTTTCTTGCTGTCTTGAATCTGACCGACCCACCCGCCACCCGTTGAAGGTCTCAACCGCCCGACCCGATTACTCCAGCGGGTCGGCGGTGGGTGCCATTTTTCCCCACCCGATTCCGGCGGGTCGGTTCCGGGTTGGGCACAAACCCGACCCAAACCCGACCCAAACCGACCCGTGGACAACCCTACTCTCACATATCAATGCTATTAGTATCACCTACATATCATGCACTTATTATAGCTTTTTCAAAACCTCTCCATATCAATAGTCCTTTCCCTTCAACCACCTTTGCCACTTCTTGCTTTATGTCCATAGTTGTCTCTTAACACTTGAAACAAAGGATGTCTTGGTCAAAAGCAACCATCCAACCTAGTTTGGCAATTATGGCTTGATTAAATTCTTTGAACTTTCTAAAACCCAGTTCCCCACTTTTGCTTAGGCTGCCAAATCAAATCCCACGTTTTCCAACCAACAAGCCTGCCATTTCCATCAAAATTTTCTGACATCGGCTCCTATTTTTTTACACTACAAATTGAAAGAAGTCATAGTGTATGTAGAGATAGATTGTGTCACACAGCTGCTGTATCATATATTAATTCATTTGGTATGAATTCTTATGCTGCAAATTAAATCATGCGTGCAAGCCAGGGGAACTTCAGTTGTTTTACAACTGGCATTCAAAATTCACAGAGCTCTGTTTATACAATTTCTTTTGGTAATTAGAAACAGTTTTTTCAGGCCAGTCGAAGTTTTTGTTTGCCAAATTAGTAGATTTGAATTTCAAATTAGATTCATGTTAACTTAATCTAATATTGAAAGGTGTATTGTTACCTGCTCAAATGATATGGCTATATTTTTTAATGTTCTTGAATTGCTGCAACTCACAATCATTTTAGAAGTGTACATGCCATTCCATTGTCGCAATGCTGACTGCTTCTTTTCTGTCACACCTTCTTTCTTTGCTAGGAGTAACTATGTGCTTTGGAAAGTACATATGCATGCTTTTCTATGTGTTATTGATGAAACTGTTTGGGATTCCGTTGAGAATGGTTGGGTAAGACCAACAACACCCAAGGCTGAGTGAGACAAGGTTGCCCTTGTTTTGGCAAATGCCAATAGCAAAGCTATTAATGCAATTTTCTGTGGTGTTTCAACTGATGAATTTCACAGAATCTCTCATATGAAAACCACTAAAGAGGCATGAAAATTTCTCGAGACTACCTATGAGAGAGCCAAGAAGGTCAAAGACACCAAATTGCAAATGCTCACTACCTGGTTTGAGGAAGTGAAGATGAGTCGTTTGACTCATTCTATGGAAGACTCAATGAGATTGTAATTGCCAAGCTCAATCTTGGAGAAAAGATTAAGGATGCCAAAGTTGTAAGGAAAGACTTAAGATCCTTACCCGAAAGCTTTCGAGTTACAGTCACCACCATTGAGGAGAGTAAAGACTTGGATGAGATCAAGATCCAAGAGCTTGTCGGTTCTCTTCAAACTTATGAGCTCGGCTTGCCCTCTCACAAGTCTAGCAAATCACTTGCACTCAAAACTATAAATAAGAGAACTGGTGATTTTTCGGATGAGGATGATGTTGAGAAAGAGGTGGCTTATCTTGCAAAGAACTTCCACAAATTTCTAAAGATGAAGAACAATGGGAAGTCAATAGGCAAAGGAAAATTTTCATCCTTCAAGAATGACAAGAAACCCAAATTTCTCTCTCTATTTTGTTATCTGCTACAAGAATCTCTCTTAATTGTCCTCTCTCTAGCATTTGAAACCGGTAACATATAATATATATATATATATATATATATATATATATATATATATATCTATCTAACTATGCATTCCAAACTAGTTTAGTCTACAAACCTAGCACATTTCAATTTCCACCAATTTTAACAAAATATAGATTTGAGACCAGTTTTTCCAATCTGAAATACTTATAGGATTTGGAATATTTAAGCTTTACAATCAATTTGAGCATTAATATAGTTAATTGCAGTAAGAAGAAGAAAAGGGAGGGGTTGGGGTCAAGGTGGGGTGAACAATTATCTAGAAGGGAACAATTTGAGCATAAACATTTTAGTTTTATCTACAGTACTTTCAGCAAAAAGTTATTAGTTTCAACTAAATAAGCTGTTCCCAAATGGACCTTTCGCAAAGCTTTTTTTTTTTTTTTTTTTTTTTTTTTTTGAGGAATTTGAGAGGAACTAATTTAGTAAAGTTAGAGGTACTGAAGTCAGAAGTGTCTTTCCCTTTTGTTCACTAGTTAGTACTAAAGTAGCAAATTTTCTCTTAAGCTTTTTACTAATTTAGTAAAGTTAAAAAAATTCATCTCCCCCTGTTAAGAAAGTTGAGTTTTTTTTTTTTTTTTTTTTTTTTTTTTTTTTTGTCAAAAGACTTTAGAGTATAATATTAGACTATTAGTACATTTAAAATGTTGTATCATATCGGTTTCGTACTAGCCATTTTAAGTTATAGTTTTTAAAAAATTGCTTATGTCAAAATATTTTAGAGTATAGTATTAGACTATTAGTACATTTAAAATGTTGTATTATATCGGTGTCATACTAGCCATTTTAAGTTATAATTTTTTAAAAATTGCTTATGTCAACATGTCGTACCCGTAACCGTGCTTTCCAATTGAGAATATAAATGAGCCACTACTAACAAGATTTTAATCATTATATACATTCCACTATAATAATATCATTTACATTATTGATTATTGTAGCATAATTTCGATATAAAAATTGACCAAGGAATTATAAGATCATTTTTATTTTTCAAATCAAACACAAATTTCTCTCTATTTTGTTATCTGCAACAAGAATCTCTCTAAGTTGTCCTCTCTCTAGCATTTGACACCAGTAGCATCTCTCTAAGTTGTCCTCTCTCTAGCATTTGACACACACACACACACACACACACACACACACACACATATATATGCATTCCAAACTTGTTTAGTCTTCAAGCCTAGCACATTTCAATTTCCACCAATTTTGTAGATTTGAGACCGTTGTTCCAGTCTGATATAGTTATAGAATTTGGAATATTCAAGCTTTACAATCAATTTGAGCATAAATATAGTTAATTGCAGTAAGAAGAAGAAAAGGGAGGGGTTGGGGTCCGGGTGGGGGAACAATTATCTAGAAGGGAACAATTTTTTGTACCAAGAAAGTAAGAATAACTTGCTTCTGCCAATTAGTGAAACTTGGTTCATGCGCAAGCAGAAATGCTTGTACAATGACCCTATCTCTACATCCAATTCAAAGGACTATCGAGTATACAACAGATGATATGCTCCAAGATTGACATCAGCTTCTCTATGTTGTCAGCAGATTCCTTTAGCAATACCAGGGAAGAATCACAAATTCTACATTGGCCTGATATGCCGATTTAAGTTTGAAGAAAGATATTTAACAATATACTGTTTAAGCCATAACTATCAATTATACATATCCTAGAAATAATCAAAGAAGATTACATCAAGGGTAAACTTGTTTGAAGCTTCCAGCAGTGTTTGTTGACTTTCTAATTGCAAGGAAATGATTATGGACATCCAGTAGCAGTAGCCTCAACTGAAATTCAAGCTATGAAAATCTTCATTATTTAGCAGCCAGTCAAAGTGTAAGTAGGACATGAGCATCACCTTCAACAGACATCAATTGTTATCACCTAAATATATATGAAAACTTGAGTTAGTATGGTACTATAATTAAAGCAAAAAAATAATAATTCACTCATTAATAATCAGTATTCAGTATAATTGGAGTTCCTCCTTGCCCTTTCAGGGTGGCATAGCACCAATGATTAAGAAGTATAGACATGGTAGAGAAGTACTATACAGCCTCTAGTTTTCACGTTTCAAAAATTTATTAGGAAAATTTCTCTTGCGTTTGCCAGCACTGCACAAGGGGAATATGAAAATTAGCATACTACTTGAACACTTACATATATGGGATGCCATAATAAGACTGAACCATCTACCTTAGCAAAATCCTTAAAGTTCATCATCATCCTCATCATCACCATCACCATCACCATCACCATCACCATCTGCATATATGTTAAAACCTGAGTTGGAATAATAATAATAATAATATAATTCACTCGTTACTAATGAGTGTAATTAGAGTTTGCTTCCTACTGGCCGGTTTTGGAAGGCATGACACCAATGATTACGAAGAATATACATGGTAAGGAAGGAAATGCCATACAGTCTCTAGCTTTTACATTCCAAAAATTTATCAGGAAAAGTTGTATTACATTTGCCAAGCACCAAATTAATATGCAAAATAGCATAATACTCTGATAGTTACGAATAGGATGTGAAATTAGAACTGAAAGATCTACACTAGCAAAATCCTTAGGGAAATTTAATGGGTGAGGCTTGAGGATGTACATATTCTCAACTGCTTGCCTAATGTTTTACTAATTATTAACCTTCTTGTAAGTAGTAATGATATAGACAACTGGCAATAAACTGTTGGCGAAATTTAAGTTCAATTTTCAGGAAGTTATAAAGTATAGGGTGATTGGGATTGCTAACGCATGGTGAGCCAAAAGAAAAGAAAAACAAAATGACTTGACTTTCTTGCCAGTGACAAAACTAGATATATAGCTAGAAAGAAAATAAGATAAAATAGGATTAGACATTACCAAAGCTCTCAGTCAAACATTGTGCATTTGTTTGGCTGAACTCGTCCACATCTTGCTCGTATACCAAACTGACCCCACATTCACACACATGAATGGCTGAGTTATTGGTCTCAAATATAACCTTAATCTGACTGCATTCATCATTCCCAACAGTAGCAAACCAATTATCACGAGACAAATACAGTAGCCATATTCTGCCCACATAATGCATTGACTTACTATCCTCACAATGCTTCCACATAGTGAAAAGTTCATAGGAATAGTGATTCTGAGGCATATCACCAAGCAAATCCCTTCCATTTACTATCACACAAACTCTAACACCAATTCCCTTCCATTTACTAACTGATATTGATGCACAGAAAGCAAATCCCATCCATTTACTATTACACCAATTTGAAGGCAGACCTATGCTTATTGAATTCCCCACACTTTGATGAGTTAACCATGAAGGAATTTTATATCCGTAAACAATTATCAATAATTCAGTTATAGATCCATCCTCTTTCCTTTTGTTTGAAGTTTCATAAACGGTATTACGAAAAAGAAGTCCCTGTACAGTACCGAAAACACAACTATTGTCATAGGTAACTGTTAATTTTAACAATTAAAGAGAGGGTGAGAGAGAGTGAAGAGATTACCTGTAGGTGACGGTACAATATTGTAAATGCCATTCCACTGCCGCTCTCATCATATGCACACGACTGGAAGAGTAATCGTGACAAGCTACTTAGTTTGACCAGTGCTGGTGACCATTCTAGGGAATAACAATATTGAGCATTTATATATCTTATTGTTGATGGAAGCCTTGGGACCAATTCTAGATTTAAGCATCCAGAAAGAATGAGTTTTTCAAGAGACCTCAAATCATCCATGTTGCTTGGAAGACATTTGAGATTCCTGCACTCGCTTAGATCTAATAAAGTAAGGGCAGTCAAACACGCAATTGATGAGGGTGCTAGTTTCTTCATAGCAGTGAAACACAATTTGACTTCCGATAGGCTTTTCATAATTCCAGTAAATTTCGGAAATGATCTGAATTTTGAGCAACCGTTAAGATTAAGTATTGTAAGGGACTGCATTTGAGCAGACATGCTGGGAAGATTGGTAAGAGATTCACAATATTGCAGATCTAAATGCCTAAGCCTACTGAGTTGTCCAATGGATGGGTGGATCTCAACCAAACTATCACACCAAGAAAGATTTAGTCTCTCAAGTCTGCTGAGTTGTCCAATAGAAGGGTGGATCTCAACCAAATTAGCGCACCCAGCCAAGTTTAGTACCTCAAGTCCTAGAACACCTGAAAAGTCAGGTGTCCGGATAAGGTTTTTGGAATGACTAAGATCAATGAACTTTAACTTGACAAAAGGCTGTTGCAAACAAAAAAAAAAAAAAAACCATTAAACATAGAAATTAATTTAATAAGTAAAGAATTCCTTTAAATTTAAACAACTTTACGAATGAAAGGAGGAAGGTCAAATACACTGGGTGTGTATTTACTATTTATAGCTACACTTAAAGAGAGAGAGAGAGAGAGAGAGAATAAATAACATAAAGGCAGTTTTTTTTTTTTTTTTTTCTGTGAGGAACCGGTAAGAAAATATAGAGGTAGTTAAATGAACAAAATTACCATTACTCCTTCCCAAAGATATTCGAAGTCGCTAAACGGCAATTCAAAATGAACAAGCTCTCTTGATTGGAAATTGGATGGCAAACATTTTAAAGAACTACCGCTACATGAAAGATGTCTTAGGCCATTAGGAACACGATTGATGGCATTCGAGATGTTTTTATGATCAATTATCAGCAATCTAAGATTAGGCATCTTTAAAAAAACTTCAGGAAATTCATCAAAGTTGAAATTCTCTTCCCGTGATTCTGCGAAGTTGACGACTATGGCTTGTATTGCTTCTGTTGCCTAAGATTTCGAAAACAAATACTTGGTGATTTACACAATCAAATGATAAGAATACTAGAATTACTCAATTTTTGTACCAAATTAAAGTCGTAAATAAGATAAATAAATAAAAACTACTCCCTAAGTTAATTGTTAAAAATAGTAAAATGTACTTCATATCATATATCATTTGGCATTGCTATATTGTGGAGAAAAAAGAGAAATTTAATTGAAAATGTAAAAGGAATGGTGTTTGGTCTTGCATTTTTTTTTTTTAAATTACTTTATTATAATAGGAGAAAAGTTACGTTTTCCAATTGCAGTTCATGGAAATTGCCAAAAAAAAAAAGCATTTTAACATTGAAATTTTTCATATTAACAATATTTTTTTACATCTTTTACCAAACATTTAATTTCATTTAAAAAACACTTTTTCAAAGCACAACTTCTAAAATTTTCAAAACATGAATTTTCAAAAAGCTAACCCAAACCAATACTAAGAGGCCCACTTGTAACTAAATAGAACGTAGTACATCGTATATTAATAGTACAATGTACCACATATTAAGTTCTATTAATAGATCATATTACATCTTATTTTAAAGTCTTTTTTCTTATTAGTTTTTTAAAAAATTCATACATTGAAACTAGAAAGGTGCATTTCCACCTTTTAGAAATTCAAGACAAACTAGGGAAAAAAATAGAAAATCACAACATTACTTTTAAAGTGATGGAAAAGGAAAATAAGAAAATCAAGCCTACAGAATGATCTTTTTATATATTAATAAAGATGTGAAGATAACCTTTTGTTCTAGGTATTAACCAAGAGATTAATGATTTTTTCATTACATCAAGAAAAATAAATTCAATTGCATAAGCAATTACAAAGAAAATTTTTTTTCAAAAGATAATTTTTTTTTTCTTTATTTCGTTACTTATATACTAAGGTAACCACTTACCTATTGAAATATTTTTTTTTTTAAATTAATTTATTGAAAAAAAATTATGTTAATATACCTACTCAATCTTATTCACGAAATAAATTTATAACTTTGTCATTTTTCTTACCATATTGTTTTCCAATACATGAAGCAAGTCTGTAGCATTCCACAACCTACTCTGCTTTCTAAGATTTCCACCTGATTCAAAACGAATAATTTTTTGACCCATTTCTGTTAGTAGATCATGCATCCCCAAACATTCATTATCATCCATGGTTAGGAGAAATCTTTCCTCAAGAACACTTATACCAACCCTTGCATGAAAACCACAATTCTCCAATATCTGTATTACTTCATCTTTCTTCCTCCGTCTAAAGAAACATGCAATATCTAAAAATATCACCTTCCACATTTCCTCTAGTCTATCGTAACTTATTTTAAGTATATCAAATATTTTTCCTTCAGAGTTTTTAAAACTGTCCAATGCACTTTGCCAAACATCCTTTGTTCTTCCAATAAAGAAGGAACTTATAGTAACAAGAGCTAATGGAAGGCCTTGAGCATAGTTTACAACTTCCTGGGAGAGCCGCAAGCAATCTTCTTCGGGTTGCTCCGTTTTAAAGGCTGACAAACAAAAAAGTTTTGAAGCATCATCATAATTTAATCCTTTAGGCTTATATATTTTAAGTACTCCATGTTGGACCAACACATGTTCATTTCTAGTTGTTATGATGATCCAACTCCCCAATCCAAACCAGCCATACTCTCCAACCAAATTTTTTAATTGGTCAATACAGTTGACATCATCTATAACAAGTAGAACTTTTTTATGAGACAACCTTCTACTAATCATGTCAACTCCTTCATAAGCATTCCTTATTTTTATATTTTGGTCCTCCAAAATGTCTGCAAGAAGTTGTTGTTGTAATCGAGGCAAACCATGGTTTTCTGAAACTTCCCTAACATCAGCAATAAAACTAGAACCTTCAAAATTACAACGAGACTCATCAAAAACAACTCTAGCAAGAGTTGTTTTTCCCAACCCCCCCATACCACAAATCCCTGTCATGCTAACATTGTTCTCAAATCCTAAAAATGAAGCGATTAATTCATCCCTAGTAGATTCTATTCCTACAAAGTTTTTGTAAATGCTTGAGGATCTAGAGCGCAATTTCTTCATCAACTCTCTCACAATGTGTTGAATAAAGTCAGACTCATGCCTGTGAAGAAGATTGAAAATATTAATATGATAGTCCAAACCAATTATGAATCATCTTTTTCGCATTGTGTTGGTTAAATTATAACTCAAGCCAATGAGCAAGATAGAACATAATTAGATGATGGTCCAAACACATTTATAAGACCGCGGGGGAGGAAGAAAATATTAGGCAAGACTTTTTTTTTTTATGAACAAAATATTAGGCAAGACTACTCCTTGCTCAAACACGTGAATTCATCAGCTCAAGTAACGTGGATAGGACTACTCATGTAAGAATTGTATATTATATTATAGTCATATAGTTCTAAGTTCAAACAGACATCTTTAGAGCTATAGTTTTCGTTATTGAGCATGGTAATACACAAGTGCTCGACCATGCTGCAATGGAAGAATAGGCAGAAGAGAAAAGAAATTGAGGGATAAATTTATCTGTAAAATACAAAATGTATTAAGTTGGACAGAATCCTAGTAGTTTCATTTTTAGTCCGAACTTTAAGGGAGTGGATATAGCAATTGAAATTTTGTGAACTAAATTGTGAAATGGCAAAACCACAATGACTAAAAATTGTGATTTACCCAAAATAATAATAATGAAGATAAAGACAATCTCAATAGATTTATAATTCATAGAAATTTATGTGCTTAAACCAAATAATTCCTTTTAAATTATTGCAAAGGAGCATTTCTATTTTCTAAAGTCCTAAAACAGGGGTCACAAACTATTTCTAATAATACAACAAAATTCAAACTAGTATATGTTGTAATATTTCAATCCATGCATATTATGCTAAATTCTAGTAACTATTTATATACTTCAAGATATGCGAAAGAAACTGCCCGTTTAAATATCAAAAGAAATAAGTTTGTCATGGAAATTACCTATCTTGTAAATGCCAACCAGAGAGATTGGCTACTTCTTTCAAAGCAGCCCTCCACATTTCCACCTTCTTTTTGTTCTCTTTAAATTTTTTTTCATGTTCATCAAAGGCATTTTTAAAAGTTCCCTCTTGTTTTCGTACATCAGAAGGATTCACGTCATAAAAAATGGGCCAAATTGTCAATTCTGTCTCTGTCATGCATCTAACAATATTTGCAAGTTCATCCAAACACCACGTGGAGGATGCATAATTTTTTGAGAGAATAACAAATGCAAACCTTGATCGTTTTATTGCGTTTAAGAGCTCCGGTGAAATAGATTCTCCTCTCTCAAGTTCTTCATCATCCCTAAAGGTCAAAATGCCTTTCCGTATCAAAGCAGCATGTAGATGGTCAGTAAAACCTTTACGGGTGTCCAGGCCTCTAAAACTGAGAAACACCTCGTATTTCCAAGAAGAAGATGATGACGACATTGAGGCTCCTTGACAGCTAATGGAAACCGTTGAAAGTATTCTAGAAAATCTTAATCTGTTATTAATATATATTTTTTTAAAAAAAGTACATTCAATTAAAATTGAAGAGCAAAAAATTAATGTCGAATATGTATACTATTTATTAAGAGAATGATTATAGCAAACCTTGATTCTTCTTATGCTCTCAAGGGCTGTGGCGAATTAGATTTTCCTCCCTCAAGTACTCTATCGTCACTCAAGAGACAAACGCCCATCCATTGCCAAGCAGCAAATACAAGGTCTGCAAAATATTTTCCAAAACTCTGCCAAAATGTTGAAGAAGAAGATGATGATAATGACGATGAGCCTCCTTAAGTGCTCATGGAAACCGTGGGAAATATACTGGTAAATCTGGAACTGTAATATAGATAACAAAATAAATTACAATGAAATAATATACATAAGAGGGGGGGGGGGGTGGGGAAGGAAAGGAAAGCAAATTGAGGAAGAAGAAACAATTTGATATGGAAGTTCCATTTGAAGGACAAATTGAAAGGAAACAAATAAAAGTATGTGTGATAAAATGACAACTTACAGAATTGGAAATTGAAATTAGACTAGTAGTGTTTGATTGTAATGATCGAAACCCAGTTGAAACAAAGCCGGATCCAATTCGTATTAGATACCTATTGCCTGTTTAATAATTGATTGGACTCTCCTTTTTTTTTGTGTGTTTGTTTTAGAGCAACCACATCCGTGGTTGTATAATCCTGTAAAATACAAAAAGTAAGTGATTTTACACAATTTGATATAAAAACACCCACATCAGCGAGCCTAAAATTGTGCATATAAGCACAAGAGCTACAGTAACCGTGCATATATGCACGGTTACTGTAGATCTTCTATATATTATTTTAATACTATTTGTCTCTTTCCCTGACTCTCTCTCTCTCTTCAACTCAATCCCCACAACTCAGCACCAGCGCCAGCCACACAGCGACAACGACACAGACCCACCACCCACGTCACCACAACTCAACATCGCCAAACACCACCACCGCAACCCAGCACTGCCAACCATAATCAACCCAAACCCGAAGAAAAACTCATCCCAAACCCAAACCAAAATCAATTAAAACTAAATCCAACCCAACGAAAAACCAATATGAAAAATCCAACAGAAACCCACATGAAAAACCCACCGGAAAACCCGTTGGATCTGCCCCGAACTGCCACTGATCTGCCACCGATCTGCTCCTCCAGGTTGCTACCGATCTGCCGCCGCCAGGTTGCTGCCGATCTGCCGCCGCCAGGTTGCTGATCTGGGTCTGAGATTTGAGTGAGGAAGAGAGTTTAGGGAGAACTAGAGCAGTAGAGGCAGAGGACAATTGGGACAGAGAGCCACGGTTGGGACTTGAAGGGTGGAAAAAATATACATAGTAATGGAGATATTTATTAATAAAATAATAAAAAAAATATTTTTTAAATAAGTTAAAGTGTATAATAAATATTCTTTTTTTTTTTTTTGGTTAAGGGGATAGATAGATACAAAAACTAACAAGCCAAAAGAGGTGTATAATAAATATTCGTTTTGTGAAAGTAGTCTCCTTAGATACAAAAAGTAAGTTGTCAGTATAAAATAAATGGAAAAATTTAGCTGAATGGATGCGATTGTTTTCAAACGTGGCACAAAAATGTAACAATTTTAAATTATTGTGTGCTCAAAGTCTAATACAAAATAAAAATTTTACTCTATTATAATTTAAGTATAAATATGTATAATGTTTCATACTAGAAAGTTGAACTTCGATCCCACCCCCTATAGCACGCGCGGTGGTGGCACAAAAGTCATTGATTATATCACGTTCTTACTCCTTCACTTTATTGCTTTTTATTTTTATTATTATTTTTAAAATTGATAAAAGAGGGACAGTATAGAGACAGTATATTTGTGGTAACCAGCTGTGAGCCTATGACTATGAAGCTCTGTTTTAAGTTTTCTTTTCATTCAGATGTGGTGGGGCGTACCTTGTCTGAGAGATAAAGATTTATAAGGAAGTTTCCCCTCTAGTCTCCTCGGCAGAGACTTGAAGAATAAAAAAAAACTTTTTATTTAGCTAAAATTTTATGGTAAAATATAAAATTATGTTTGATTTTGTGATTGGGAAATGTTAACAAGCACCGTGCGGTGCTTGTTAACATTTCCCAAATTGGGTCTTACTAAATAAAGAAGACAAAAAATTATTAAAAAAACTGCCAAAAAAAAAATATAAAATTACTAAAAAATTATCAAAAAGTTGAAAAAGTAGAATAAATGCAACAAAAAGCTGTAAAAGATGGTTGTTAACGGGCACCGTAAGGTGCCCGTTAACACAACCCTTTGTGATTTACCATAATGAAAATTTATTTGCTCCCTACTTTCATCTCCGTCTCTCTCTTCTTCTTTTTTATCAAAAACTTCCTTCTTCATTTCTGATTGTTATTGATTACTTTATTTTTAAAAAATTAATTTATATATATAAGGACAAAATTTCAATACAGTCATTTAGACGTTATTCTTTAGGTTTTTTCTCTTAGGATTTAGCCACGTAGATACTTAACTAAAAAATTACACTTTCATCCCATAAAAAAATTCACATGGCAAAATTTTAAGAAAAAAACTTAAAACAATACATAAGTACTGTACCTAAATTTTACCATATATATGATAAGTTGAGTAGATACTTGTGAGTAAATTTTCACATTAAATAATAATAAAAATAATATAATTATTATAATATAATTTGATCCAAACTTGTGAACTTAAAATTTTAAATTAAATGGTGTACTTTATATTATATTTATGCTCAATTGGAATCTATCATTTTTCCTGCTTGTGTGTGTTTTCACAATTTTACATCTATTTTTGAGTTAAGTCAACGACACCTTTACTTCTTTAGTTTAGCCCAGCACTTTTTCCAGTTCCTCCACTTTTTACTCATGTCCTTTATTGTTTTTTTCTTTATTACTTTACTATTATTATTGTTGTTTAAATTAATAGAGGAAAACATCTGACAAAGTGTTCCTCTTGAGATACTTTTTATTTTTTACCAATTACCACTTAACTATAATTTGGTCAAAATTTAAGTTATCTATTCATGGTTTAAAATTTGACACTTTACTCATCAGAAATTAGCTCAATTAGAGTTCCATATCCCACCTTTATTAAAAACAGGCTAAAAATGTAATTTTACTCTACTTTTATGTCTTTCTTCTCCAAAAACACAAAAAATACAAAAATAAAAAATCAAATAAGATCAAAAAGAGTAAGCAGAACACTTACATCATAGGATTTCAACTCACAAGTAGATACCTTAAATTTCGGTCAAACTACAGGTGTATAAAGTGACAAATTTCAAACCACAAATAGACAACTTAAATTTTGGTCAAACTCCAAGTGAGTAAGTTGTAATTTGCCCTATTTTTTAATGAAAAATGAGTTTCTAGTGTGGACTCATTGGCTCCACTTCACATGACAATAAGAGTAATATAACATGTGCCACATGGATAAGGCTATAATAATGGAAACAATATATATTCGTTGAAGTATCATTACTCGAACCATCTTGAGATTTGGGTTTATTGTCAGATGCTATCAAATTATTAAAAAATATTCAATCTCTATCAACATAAACAAACATCATTTAATACGATTTGAAAATTTTCTTCCTCCTCCATCTTAAACTTTTATTTATCTATCACTAGCCACTAGTTACTCTTTGGTGCATATAATTGGCAAAGCCTAATTTGGTTCCTTCTCCATCTCTAACAATTATTTATCTACATTGGCTACTAGAAATTCTTTTGCGTATATAATTGCCACAATGTGAGCTATATGCAGTTAAAACAAGATATCGAAAAGAAGCCAGGACTTAGAAGAGCATGAATAATTGATTGTACTCTGTTCTTTCTTTTTTCGTGTTTATTCACAATTTCAAATCCCGTGTTCTTAGTCAAGTCAACAACTTTTCTCGGGCCACCCTCAAAGAAATTTATTCCTTTTCCCATTACTTTTTTTAGAGCTTTTGCGCGGCACGAGTTATTGCTTACCCCACTTTCTCCTTTCCTTTATTGCTTTTCTTTTTCTTTTTCTTTTTTAAATCGATGGTGGAGGCCATGGTAGTTTAGTGGTAACCAGCTATCAGCTATGAGTCATAAAAATATTTTGTGAGAACTAATAACAACTTAATGTAAACTTTATTTTAAAATTGGTATAAAAATATTTTGTTAATAGTACCAATTTTTTTCTAAAGAAAAATAGTAAACTTAAAAAGTTTAGAAATATAATAACATGTCACAATATTTTCACAATATTAATTTAAAATTAATCTTTGTAAAATAAACTTTTATTAACATTTATCTTTTAAATGAGTTGTTCTAGTACCCACAATTTTTTCTCCACCACATACTCTATAATATCACAGTTATGAAAAAAGAAGTTGTAAGAGCATCTCCAACAGCCTCTCTAAATTTTTGTATTGTTTTGGAGAGTGAATAGTACATTTTTCGCAATACTTTCATAACATTTTTCGTAATACTTTCACAAGAATCACATCAAAATCTTATGTGGAAAGTTGTTACTAGTTTTAATTTGAACCCACTACTAAATTTTTTTTTTTACTCACCAATATTAGCTAATAACAATCTATTACTTAAAATTTATTGTGAAAATATTGAGGTAACATTTCTTAATTGTCATTTCTTATTTTTATATTATTTTTCTAAACTTATTACGTCCATACGTTTTTTTATTTTTTTCTTTTCTTGGTTTTTTCTCACCACACACCTACCCCACTCCCACCTACCCCACTCCCATCTCTATCTACCCTTCTTTTTCTTTTTCAAGTGCATTCCGGATTCGTCTTTCACTTTCTCCAGCTCTCTCACTCTTTCTCTAGCTCTCTCTTTCTTTTGCTTTTTCTATTTCTACTTGAACACTCTCTAGCAATGATAAAAAACAGAGAAATTAAGAACAAGGCTCCACCGTTGATCAAAGGACACAGGCAAGGCAGGTGTTGTCTCTTGTTTGCTCCATCGTGGGTCAGATGGCTTCTGTGTTTTTTTTTTTTTTTTTGCTATTATTGTTATGATTTGATTAATTTTAAGATTGTGTTTTTGAGTTTGTATTTTCATTATGCTTGAGTTTAGAGATGTTTAAGAGAAATTATTGTTGTGAATGTAGCTGTTGTGAAAGTTTGATTGAAACTGAGTTTAGAGATGTTTGAGAGAAAAGATCAAGAATAGTCATGTTGTTACCGTTGTGATTTTTGAGAAAAAAAAAACTATGGGCAATTTAGGAAAAAAAAGAAACCCAAGAAAACATGATTGTGCCCGTTTTGCAATTGCAGCTCTAAACTCCTTTTTGCAAATTTACGTTTTCTTCACAAACCCAAAACGCCACTTTTAACAAAAAGTTGCTTTTTGAACTTAACCAAACGGGTTTTTTGGGCTGGCAGTTTCAAAACGCGCATTTTAGGCTGGGAAAGATGAAACAAACAGGCTTCTTGAAAGTGGGGAATCAGTGATTTTTGCCACGCTAAAACCCTAAAAAAAGTACTGGCATTAGTTCTCACTATTGGCCCAATAGTGGAGGCAAAAATTGTAGTTATTAGTCACTAAAAAGTTGTTTTATTCATTTTAACACTTCATTTTATAACACACCTACCACCAGCATCAATGATTTTATTTTTTTAGCTATTTCATTTAAATATTATTATTTTTATTCTTCCTCATCTCTTCCTCTCTCTTCCTCTTCATCTCTCTCTTCTCTGATACAAAGCAAGCAACCCCACAAAAAGAGCAAACCATCACACCCACAACTCATGCCATGACCTCCCAACCTAACCACCACAGCCCATAGCTTGACCCACCAACCACACCCACCGGCATGACCCATCACACCTAGTAAAAACATATTTCCAACTCTATTTAAAATTCTTACAAAATAGGACACTCTCTTATTAATCTATGTCTTCAAAACATACTTATCCTTTTTTTTTTTTAATGAAAATTATGACACTAGAGACTAGCCAAAAAAAAAAAAACTCACGCGTGTGATGAGGCTAATTATAATATAATTTGATCCAAACTCGTAAACTTAAGTTTTTAAATTAAATGGTGTAATTATATTATATTCAATAATCAATTGGAATTTGTTATATCTCCAATTCATGTGTGTATTCACTGTTCACAATTTTACAACTTTCACTCAATCAACCACACTTTCCAGGGACTCATGTTTGACTACATTCGTTCCAAAGGTCCCTATCCTTCAAATTCTAGCAAGAATCCTTGATTAAGGATCCGTTTGGATAGAGCTAATTGTTGAAAATTGAAAACTGAAAATATTGTAGCAAAATAATTTTTAAATGTATAAATAGTACTACGGGACCTATTTTTAATAAAAAAATTGCTAAAAAAGTACATAAACAGTACACACACAGTACACACCGTGTTTTGTCCCCCTCAATCCTGAAACGTGGCAAAAAAAAAAAAAAAAAAAAAAAACTGAAACGTAAAAACGCAGGCGTAAAAAACTCTATCCAAACTCAACCTAAGAATTCTGCACAAATTTTATCTAAAAAAAACCACACTTTTACCCTTTACTTCTTTAGTGGTTAGTCTAGCACTTTATCCAGTCCCCCTTAGTTTCTTACTCCTTTGCTTAGTTGTTTCTGGTTACCTGTTACTATTATTATTATTATTATTATTATTATTATTATTACTATTATTATTATCATTATTATTATTATTAAATTAATAGAGGTGTACAAAGCATACTTCATCTTTCTTTTTTAGTAAAAAATGAGGTTTCTAGTGTCGAATGTGGACTCATCGTTGTCGGCCTCATACCACATGATGGTAAGAGTAACACCACAAATACCATTGGAGCCTTCATGGAGCTATAATAGAGAGCACAACACAGTCATTAAAGTGTCAACCGTTTTGAAATTTGAGTTAATTGTTAGATGTTATCAAAAATAATTTAAAATATTCAATTTACTCCATAAGCATAAACAAACATCATTTAATACAATTTGAAAATTCTATTGCTCTTCTTCTCTGTAACTTTTATTTTATCTATCACTAGCCACTGGTTACTCTTTCGCGCATATAATTGGCATAACCTTATTTGTTTCCTTCTCCGTTTCTAACAATTATTTATCTACATTGGTTACAATTTTTTTTAACGGGGTAAATTGTCCTATGAGGATAGGGAGCAAATTGAATATTTTAAAAAAAAATCCTGATAGCTTATGAAAACCCCAATCTCAGAGGCAGAATGGATTACTTTCTTTTTAATTTTTTTACTTAAAAAAAATTACCATTTAGCCATAAAAATATATACATATATTCATATGCATATCTGAATGTACAGCAAATTGAAAAAATAAATCCTAAGTAAAGAATCAGAAGCATTCAAGTAATTATGCAGTGATGCAAAACATTTGAAAAAAAAAAAACAAAAACAAAAAAACCCATAACACAACACATATGAACCAAGAAGATCGAGAGAGTAAAAGTATACATCGAAATAGTGAGGAGTTGTCAAAGAAGACAGAGAACTTACCTGTATGCAGAAGAAGACAGAATCGGAGAAACCAAGAGAACCGGCGACACCAAAATACAAAACCCAAAACGAAACTTTAACCCACTTTGCTCTGAGATGACTCAAACCTTAGAGAGACCTAAAGCCAAACCGTCATAGCTTCGGTTCCGAGATGAGAACAGAGACGAGAGAGTGAAAAAAAAAAACGATGAGGGAGATGGAGATAAAAAGAAAAAACTCGGTGAGGGAGATGAAGATAAAAATTAGTGATACTAGAATTTGTGTGATAAAAATAGTAGAGAGAAATTGGAATGTTGGCTTAAAAAAGTTGGAAGAGGAGATCAAAAGTCTGAGAGAGAGTGAAGCAGAAGATAACGAGTGGCTGAGAGAATGAGGTTTCTATTTATAACTACAAGTCTTTATCTATAACTACAAGTCTACAACGAGGTTCCCCTCCAAAAAAAAAATCTACAACGAAGTTTCCTCTCTACTAGTCTCCTCGTTCGGAGAATTGAAGAAGAGAGGAAAAAAAAATTATCATTAGATTTTGCAATACTATTATAACACTTAATAAAGAGTACACAGCTCAGATAAAGCCATTTGAACGTTTATTTGCTCTCGCTTTCAGCTCCATCTCTCTTCTTCTTCTTCTTCTTTTTTCCTTTCATTTTTCTTTTATATATATTTTTGATAAACTTCCTTCTTCATTTCTACTTTATTTATTATTTAATTTTTTTAAAATTTAATTATTTTTTTATAGGATTTAAAATTTAATTGTTATTTGTCTATTTTGGGCTATTCTGGCCATTTTTACATGTATATAATAGGTTGAGTGCATATGTGTCAGTAAAATTTTATATTAAATGATAATGAAAATAATGGGCAATTATTATAATATAACCGGTATATAACTCATACATATACACGATACAATTAAAAAAAATTACAATTACACACATATATGGATTCAAACTATACTCTCTCTCTTTCTCTCTTATTATTATATTTTTAATTTCTTTTGGATATACACATGAGTTTACTCTTTCTTGTTTTATTTTTTTGTTTATGGAGTTTTTAATGATTTATTTATATTAGACATTTCGTCTTTTGCATCTCATTAACTCGCCTATAACAAAAATTAAAAAAAACTTAAATAGGGCACGTAGCGTAAAATTAGACAACAATTGAAATTTAATTTAAAATTTAATGAAATTCTCTCTCAACTTTACCTATTAATATATATATATATATATATATATTTGATCCAAACACGTAAACTAAAGTTTTTAGTGTGGACTCATCATCATTGACCTCACGCCACGTGATAGCAAAACTAATACCAAGAGTACCATTGGACCCTCGATGGGGCTATCATAATGAGCACAACACATTTGTTAAAGTGTCTTAAGATTTGGGTTAATTGTCAAATGTTATTAAATTTTTTAAAAAATATTCAATTTACTCTATAAGCATAAACAAACATCATTTAATACAATTTGAAAATTCTATTGCTCTTCCTTCTCCATATTAAACTTTGATTTATCTATCACTAGCCACTAGCCCGCTAGGTACTCTTTTCGTGGATATAATTGGCATAACCTAATTTGGTTCCTTTTCCATCTCTAACAATTATTTATCTACAATTCTACATTGGCTACTGGAAATTCTTTTGCGTATATAATTGTCACAATGTGGGACATATGCAATTAAGACAAGATATTGAAAAGAAGCATAGACATGGAAGAACAGGGATTATTTTTTAAATAGTGTAAATTTTCCTATGAGCTTAGGGAGCAGATTGAGTATTTTTTTAAAAAAAATCTTGATAGCTTATGATAACCCCAATCTCAGAGGCAGATAGGATTAATTTTCATTTTAGTTTTTTTATTAAAAAAATTATCATTTAGCCTTATTAGAAATTTTAATTATATACTTATATACTTTTTCTAAAACTCTGCGTGTTTAATAATAGTTGTGCAACTTCCAGGTGTTAAGACTTGCACTTTTTTTTTTTTTAATAATACTTCTATCATTTCAGTCAATAAATAATAGTTTTTTTTGGGGGGGGTACTCCATTCTTTCCTTTTCCGTGTGTGTTCACAATTGCATACACCCTTTTCTCAGTCAAGTCAACAACTTTTCCTGGGCCACCCTCAAGGAAATTTACTCTTTTTACGTGTGGCACAAGTTGTTGATTACCGGTCCCCCACTAAATCCTTTCCTTTCCTTTATTTCTTTTTTTTTTTCTTTTTCTTTTTTAAATCGATGGAGGAGGACAGGGTAGTTACGTGGTAACCGGCTATCAGCTATGACTACGAACTTCTGCTTAAATTTCTTTTAAGAAATGTCAATTACACATGCTCATTTACATACAAAGTATACACATATTTAATTTTTTGAACTAAAATTGTGACGTGAAATAATTGAAAATTGTGATTTTTTATGCAAAAGTGGTGAGTGTGTGTGCACCATGTGGGTAAGTGTGTGAAACAAACATTTTCAAATGTGGTGGGGTGTACCACCTATGAGATATTTTCATTAACAAAAAAGTTTCCTCTCTAGTTTCCTACTTTAGAGAATTGGAGAAGAAAAAAAAACATTTTTATCTAGCTAAAATTTATGGTTAAATATAAAAATTATCATTAAATTTTGCCCAATACTTGATACTATCAATACTTTTAAAAGTACAAACAAAAAGCTGTTAAAAAATGTCTCTACTTTTGCTTCCTTCTTCATCTCTTGTTGATATTTATTTATCATTTGCTATTCAAAAACTATTTCGTGTATGTAATATTATCAGATAATTGCCTGTTTAATAAAGGAATGGACCCTGTGCTTTCTTTCTCCGTGTGTTTGTTTTCACAACTTCTCTATATCCTTAGTTTCAAGTCAAATCAACAACTATTTTGCTTAGTCTTAACTCTTGAATGCCTATTTTCCTTTGTTTTTTTGTTTGGCGTGGCAGAAGGGTCGGACTTGCTAGCTACTGTTGCATGAAAGTCAATTCATTGATAATGATTCCCCACTTTCTTAATCCTTTCCTTTATCTTTTTTAACTTTCTTTAAAATTATAAATAAATAAATAACTAAAAGGGACTGGGTAATTTTTGTGGTGACCAATGATGAAGCTTATAATTGAAATTTCATTGAGATGTAAATATGTGACAATTATTTGACTAGTGTTCAAATCCCAAAAAATTCAGTATGGATCTAAAGCCGATTCCTTTCCTTAGAAGTTTCATTCTTAGGGTCTGTTTGAAATCTGCTTATTTTGCTGAAACTGAAAACTTTTTGTTAAAAATATTGTAGATAAAGGTAAAAGTTAGTTGAAATAGTATAGTGAGACCCATGAATAGTATCAAAAAGTACAGTGGAGTCCATAAATAATAGCAAAAATAAGCTAAATAGTAAAATAAGTTGGCAAAAATAATTTTTGCCAAACACACACTAATAATTTTTGCCAAACACACACTTAGTGTGCGTTTGACTACAAATTAAAAAGCCAACTTATTTTACTATTCTATTTTTTATATTATTCATAGGCTACACTACACTTTTTGATACTATTCATAAGTCTCAATATACTATTTCATCTAGATTTTATTTTTATCTATAGTACTTTTAGCAAAATAAGTTGGCAAAAATAATTTTTGCCAAACACACTGTGTGTGGCTACAAATTAAAAAGTCAAATTATTTCACTATTCAGCTTATTTTTTATACTATTCATGAGCCTCACTGCACTTTTTGATACTATTTAATAATTTTCCATGGATATGCGCACACACACACACACACACATATATATATATATATATATATATATAACAACAAGTTGTAGTAATTCTATCTTCAGTCCTACAAGAGGCTTAAATCTTAAAACTGTCAAATCTTCCACAACCAAAACATTGGAAAGAGTTACCATTTTTCTTCTTTCAAGTTGTGAGAAATGGAATGGTGATATTATTGTGTTTTCCTTTCATATGTTAATAAAAATTAGTATTAGCCTAACTAGACTCCTTGGAGCTATCATAGAGAGTACAACACATTTACTAAAGTGTCACTGCTTGAACTGTCTTAAGATTTGGGTTAATTGTCAAATGTTATCAATTTTTTTAAAAAAATATTCAATTTACTCTATAAACATAAACAAACATCATTTAATACAATTTGAAAATTCTATTGCCCTTCCTTCTCCATCTTAAACTTTTATTTACTCTTTCGCTCATATAATTGGCTTAACCTAATTTGTTTCCTTCTCCCTTTCAAACAATTATTTATCTACATTGGCTTCTAGAAATTCTTTTGCGTATATAATTGCCACAATGTAAAATATATGCAGTTAAAACAAGATATTGATAAGAAGCAAGGACTTAGAAAAGCATGATTTTTTCTTTTTTTTAACGGCGTAAATTGTCCTATGAGCATTGGGAGCAAATTGAATATTTTTGTAAAAAAAAATTCTTAATAGCTTAGATAACCCCCAATATCAGAGGCAGATTGGATTAATTTTCATTTTAATTTTTTTACTAAATAAAAAATTATCATTTAGCCTTAAAAATTTTAATTATATACTAATATACTTTTTCTAAAACTCACCTGTTAAATAATTGATTGTACTCTGTTCTTTCTTTTTCCGTGTGTGTTCACAATTTCAAATCCCCTGTAATTGTCCTTAGTCAAGTCAACACTCAACAACTTATCCTGGGCCACCCTCAAGGAAATTTATTCCTTTTCCCCACTTTTACTCCTTTACTTTATTGCTTTTTTTTTTTTTTTTTTTTAAGTCGATGATGGAGGACAGGGTAGTTTCGTGCTAACCGGCTATCAGCTATGACTAAGAAGCTTCGCTATTCAAAGTATACACACGTTTGATTTTTTGAACTAAAATTGTGGCTTGAAATAGTTGAAAATTGTGACTTTCTGTGCAAAAATTGTAAGTGTGCGAACCATGTGTGTAAGTGTGTGAAACAGACAGTTTTAGACATAGCGGAGTTTACCACGTATGAGATATTTCTATTGACAAGGAACTTTCCTCCCTAGTTCCCTAGTTCAGAAAATTGAAGAAGAAAAAAAAAACATTTTTATTAGGCTAAAATTTATGGAAAAATATAAAAGTTATCATTAAATTTTGCCCAATACTTATACTATCAAAACTTATAAAAGTCACATCTAAAAGCTGCTCGAAAATGTTTCTACTTCTGCTTACTTCTTCATCTGTTTTTGATATTTATTTATCATTTGCTATTCAAAAAAATATTTCGTGCATGTAATATTATCAGTTAATTGTTAATTGCCTGTTTAATAAAGGGATGGGCTCTGTGCTTTCTTTCTCCGTGTATTTGTTTTCGGAAACTTCTTAATATCCTCTGCTTCAAGTCAAATCAACCACTATATTGCGTAGTCTTAACTCTTGAATGCCTATTTTCCTTTTGTTTGGCGTGGCAGAAGGGTCGAACTTGCAGGCTACTGCTACATGAAAGCCAATTCATTGATAATGATTCCCTCACTTTCTTAATTCTTTCCTTTATCTTTTTTACTTTCTTTAAAATTATAAATAAATAAATAACTAAAAGAGACTAGGTAATTTTGTGGTGACTAGCAATGGAGCTTATAATTGAAATTAGATTTTGTTAATGTGTATCCTAAGGGCACACAATAATTTATTATTTTTGAAAATATTTTTTCAGAAATTGAAAAAGTATTGACAACTTTTTCAATTCCCCAAAAAATATTTCTAAAAATAAATGGTTTAATGTATGTTCTTAGGGTACACATTAACCGAATCCATTCAAATTTCATTGAGATGTGAATACGTGGTAATTATTTGACAAGTGTTCAAATCCCAAAAAATCCAGTACATTTGCAATTATTTCATTGAGATGTATTTCTTTTTTTCTTTTTCTTCTAGAAAGATGTACCTTGTATAGTTTATTTTATTTTTACCTTCTTTATTGAGAAAATTATTAGGTCTCTATGATATTGTGCTCAATTTTCTCACATTCATAATAGATCTCACCATAATTCTAACAAGCATGATTTTTTCTCCCAATTATTGAATAGAATAATGAAAGATTACATCAAGCTTCCCCTTGCCATAGTTGTGAGGACTTAATACGGTAGGCTTGTTTAGCCAAACACAGTGCTCCTCTAATGTTTCAAGTTGAATATAAGATATTATTCATTCTTATGGGAGGACACATAACAGTGAACAATTCCTTCGGTTGAATATATTGTCATTATTTATGACTTGATTTTTTTTATGCATTTGATTTTTATAGATATACACGCACACACACAATTATGGATACATATATGTAGCAAAAAGTTGTTGCAATCCTATCTTCACTCTTACAAAAAGAGGTTTAAATCCCCTGTTCTCAGTCAAGTCAACAAGAAGATAACAAGCACTTATGTGTTTTTCCTGGGCCACCCTCAAGGAAATTAATTCCTTTTCCCATTACTCTTTTCATAGCTTTTGCGTGGCACCTGTTATTGATTACATTATGGATACATATATGAAACAAAAAGTTGTAATCCTATCTTCACTCTTACAAAAAGAGGATCCCCTGTTCTCAGTCAAGTCAACAAGAAGATAACAAGCACTTATACTTCTTGTAATTCTATCTTCACTCTTTCTTTTTCCATGTGTTTTTCCTGGGCCACCCTCGAGGAAATTTATTCCTTTTCCCATTACTTTTTTCACAGCTTTTGCGTGGAACCAGTTATTGATTACCGGCCCCCCACTTTTAGACCTTTCCTTTATTCCATTTTTTTTTTCTTTTTCCTTTTTATCTTTTTTAAATCGATGGATGGAGGAGGACAGGTTATCAGGTATCAGCTATGACTACGAAGCTCTGCTTAAATTTCTTTTACCCATGCTCATTTACATACAAAGTATACACACATTTATTTTTGAACTAAAATTGTGACTTGAAATAGCTGAAAATTGTGATTTTCTGCGCAAAATTGGCAAGTGTGTGAACCATGTGTGTAAGTGTGTGAAACAAACATTATCAAATGTGGTGGAGTGTACCACGTATGAGATATTTCCATTAACAAGAAAGTTTCCTCCCTATTTTCTTAGTTTAGAGAATTGAAGAAGATATAAAAAAAATAAAAATAAAACATTTTTATTTAGCTAAAATTTATGGTAAAATATAAAAATTATCATTAGATTTTACCCAATACTTGATACTATCAAAACTTTTAAAAACTTTTAAAAATACAAACAAAAAGCCGTTTGAAAATGTCTCTACTTCTGCTTCCTTCTTCATCTCTTGTTGATATTTATTAATCATTTGCTATTCAAAAAATATTTCGTGCTTGTAATATTATCAAATTATTTTGCTTAGTCTTAACAGTGGGTAATTTTGTGGTGACTAGCCATGGAGCTTATAATTGAAATTTCATTGAGATGTGAATATGTGACAATTATTTGCCAAGTGTCCAAATCCCAAAATATTTAGTGAATTGGATCTAAAGCCCTTTACTTAAAAGTTTCATTCTTAGTCTCCTTGTTTGAACTTGGGAAAATCGGTTTCTGTTTTTTTTTTTTTTTTTTCTTCTTGTAGAAAGATGTACCTTGTCTAGTTTATTTTATTTTTACCTTCCTTATTGAGAAAATTATTAGGTACCTATGACATAGTGCTCAATTTTCTTACATTCATAATGGATCTCACCATAATTCTAATAAGCATGATTTTTTTCCCCAAATATAGGTAGAAATTTTATTGAATAGAGTAATGAAGATTACATCAAATCACAGTATGGTGCTTCCCCTTGCCATAGCTGTAAGGACTTAATACAGTAGGCTTGTTTAGCCAAACACAAAGCTCCTCTAATATTTCAAGTTCAGTTCCAAAAAGTTTTTTCAGGGTGGTCATTAAAAACACTTAATTTTAAAAAATTTATTAATAATAAAACTTGAATATATTAACACCACAAAATAAAAACATATTCAAATATATACAGTTTTAAAAATTTCTTTCACAAGTTTTCATTTTTTAAAATTGTTGTGTGATATGATAGTTTCGCTATTAGTTTCGCTACATCTTTTTCACTATATACAACCAAGAAATTATTAAGCTATTGATCTTCTATTCAATTACTAACATATTGTCTAAATAAGTACTAATATAAACAAAATACATTATCTTTTTGGAAAAAAAAATATATCACATAAATCTAACAAATTTAGTTAAAGACTAAAGTAAATACTAACAAACTAGCTATTTGAAAAGTGTGCATTTTTTATATAAAAAAAATAGCAATTTTAAAATATGCCAGTTGAAACACAATTTAAAAAATCACAATTAAATATTTGATTTAAGATTTTAGGCTAATTTGTTTGTTTGAGCAATTTTTGAGAAGTGTTATGTCCACGGCATTTTTGCGACACTTTCACAACATAAACTAGATTATAAGTTTTTACTGATTCTAATTTGAGCTTACTACTGAAGTTATTTTTTATTCATTAGTAACACCCTGTTATTTAGGATTTGTTACAATAATATTGCGAATATGTTGTGAACATAGCATTTCTTGCATTTTTATTTTCAATATTCAACGAACAAAAATTTTGGAGAGGTTGAATTTTTTTTTAATGGGCTCAGTTGTTATTAAGGGTGTTCAAGGTTTTTTTATAGAGTGGTCAATTTTTTTTTTTTTTTTCTAGAGTGGTCAAAAGGCCCATATTAATTTAAAACTCAAAATTTTTAAAGTAATATTAAAAAAAAAATCAGGGTGGTCTTGTGACCACCTTGATTAACAATTGGCGCCGTCAATGTTCAAGTTGAATATAAGATATTATTCATTCTTATGGAAGGACATATAAGAGTGAACAATTCCTTTGGTTGAATATATTGTCATTATTTATGACTTGCGTTTTTGTATGCAATCGATTTTATAGATATACACACGCACACACACTTATGAATACATATATGTAACAAAAAGTGGTAGTAATTCTATCCTCACTCTTACAAAAGGGGTTTAAATATCAAAACTGTAAAATCTTCCACAACCAAAAAATTGGAGAGAATTCCCATTTTTCTTCTTTCAAAGTATCAAGTTGTGAGAAATGGAATGGTGACATTATTGTATTTTCCTTACATACGTTAAATAAAAATTAGTATTAGCCAAACTAGACTCCTTGGGAACATCTTACCGATAAAGAATCTTGTCTATTCAACTCAATAAACTCTGAAGTCTAGACTAAATATCTTCATCAAATATCCTCTCTCTTGCTTTTGATGCCGGAAACATCAACATAAATACAACAAAGCATTCAAAATAGTTTAGTCTAATATTTTGTCCATTCAACTCAATTGGACACCAATTATTTTAGTCACAAATAGTTATAAGGTTCTTAATTGTCATACTATATGATCAAGATGAACATGAAATTTAGTTGTAGAAAGGTGTAAAAATAAAACCAAATATATGGAAAGGTAGAATATTTTTTTGTACTAGTAACATGTTTTTCCCAATTTGTGAAAATAGTTTTTAAGAGTAAGCAGAAATGCTTCTATAGTAGACCCTATCAGTATTCTGATCCAAAGACCCTTTCCTTTCAAGTGTACAACAAAGACCAAAACAACACCTACTGGAACCCCAACTAGATAATATGCCTCAAGATTTACATAGGCTCCAATATCCTGCCAGCCACTTCCTCTAGGGACCCTGATGCATATATAGCACGAAATAACTGTGAGTTAATGGCAAGCAATATCAAGGAAGAATCACAACTTCTACATTGGTATCATATGCTGATCTATTTTGAAGAAATATACACAACATGATTATGATGGTTATGACTATGGCATAACTACTACATAAAAATTTCCTAATAATATTTTATAACCCAGAAAGAAGATCACTTCCTAGAGTAAGCTTTTTTAAATTGTTATACACCATTAGTTAACTTTTTAATTGCAATAAAAAATTCTAAATGAATAATGAACTAATGTGTATTTGATAGTATAGCTATAGTATCGTGTGAATTGATAAGAATTAAGAAGTTATAAGTTTCAAAAGTTTAGCTCCAACTCAAATGTGAGAAAGTTACCTGAAAGATGACTATTGAGAGACAAAGCAAAGGACCCATATCTGCAATTTCCTTCTTACTGCAAAAGGCATAGACCAAAACACGATGGTAGAAGAAGAGAATCGCGGTTACAATAAATCTTTGCAACTACAAGAACCATTATAACAGTCATTTAGCTGCTTGTGCATTCCCAGCTCCAACTCATTCGAAACCCGCAAACCTTGCTGTTGCCGCAAATCCATATGGTATGTAGTAGTACAAATTAGTAATTGTGAGATTGCATGCAGTGAAAAATTAGAAGCATTCTATTGTAATCTCATATAGTAAATATGGAAAAGAAGCATACCATAGCGAAAGCACTGAAGTCTCCAATTCTGGATTAGGTAAAAGCCCAGAAAGCAAAATAAGACCCTCAAACGACCAACATCAAGAGGATTATGATTGGCATGCAGAAAAATGCTAAGAGACTTAATACATGTAGCCAAAAAATGAATACTACAAAAATCTTGAAAGAAAGAACAGAACAGAAAATTACCAAACCATTGCAGCCGAAGCAACAGCAAAGCGAAATAACTCCCTCATGCTGAAGAAGACATCCTTTGAGAATACGACACGAGTTTTCTCAGAAGCAGAAGAGTACTTCATGTATACCCCAAGCATGAGCACATCCAACAAATATGATGAAGTAGAGGCTAATGCAGCTGCACTGCTTCCTAATTTTGATTTAAAAATGAGAATCCAACAAAAAGGTATTTGAAAACATAGAGCTGCAAATGAACTAAAGAGCATTGGAAGGATCAGGCTCTGAATCTGGTAATAGCGAATTAGTGGTTGAAGTATTGCTTATGCAAACAGGTTAAGGATGAGGCATACACAATATGTCTGCTATATGTGAGATTGTTGGATCTTGTCCTATGAGTATTAGTAATGTTTCAATCGTATATGAAAGAAAGACTTGTCATTTAAATATCAACAGAAATAATAAATCAGTAATGAAAATTAGGTATCTTTGTAAATACTAACCAGAGAGATTGGCCACTTCTCTCAGAGCAGCTCTCCACATTTTTTGGGTTCAACAAAAGCCTTTTCTAAAACTGAGAAACGCCTTGTATTTCGATTGAGACTGAGGTGTTGAAGAAGAAGAAGAAGAAGAAGAAGAAGATGATGATGATGGTGATGACGTAGACCCTCCTTGAGTTCTCATGGAAGCCATAGGAAATATAGAAATAAAATTTGAAGCACAATGTGTATAGAACTGAAGAAAACAATTTGATGTGTATATTAAGTAGAAAAAATTGAAGAGATGAATGCGAGTGAAAAGTGATTTGGGAAATGAAAAATAGGAGCAGCGACTGTGATTGTGAGCAAAAGGCAGAGGAAATCAACGCTGGGCTGAAACCGGCAACCTGTCAATAAAGTTAAGAATAAGAATATAAGTAATCATTAATTTGCTATGTGGGAGAATTTATAGAGGGGCCCGGTTAACTTCTATTAATCATTAATTTTTAACTTTTAATTCTATAAAAGATAAAGTTTAGCTACAAAATTGATTATAGTTTAAAATTATAATTTATATTTTAAAAAAATTAATATTATTACTTATTTTGAAATTCTAATAATTGGATTACATATTCTTTATGATTTTAATACACATGTTAAATTTTATATCATTCGGATATTATTTACTATATGATTTATAACCTTATATTTTATGTATAATTTTAAACTGCAAAACCTTACAATTTAAACAATTTATTGATGACATAAATATTAATCTTTAATTTTCTAAAAATTTGCAAGTATAGAAGATATGAGAAAAAAATGTAATCTAATGATAGATTTATCAAAATTTTTCTCCAATAAAAAGATTTTGCGTAAGGTTGTAGCCTTAAGTTACAACCAATTTCATTCTCAAAAAAAAAAAAAAATTACAATCAATTTTGTAACTAAATTTTTTCTTTAAGTAAAATGGTTTTATTAATGGATACCCATAGGACATTTTTTAATGAGTCATTTTATAAAGTTTTAATACAATTTTTATGAAAAATATTAAAAAAATGGTAAAAAAGTTAGTTATTTTTTTCTTTTTCCATAATAACACTTTGTTTGTTTTAGTAATGGTATTTTCTAAAAAATGAGTCATTTTCCAAAAAATATTTTCTACAAAACTATCTCATTTTCCAATGTTTGGTAGTAACTTTAAATGAGTTGAAAATAACCTCCTAACTTCCCTTATTTAACTTAGTATGAGATATAGTTGTTTTCCAAAAAAATTTAATGGAAAACAATCTCTAAAAATAAGTCATACTTTTTATGTTGACCAAAAATAGTTTTCCGCTGACTCATATTTTTTTTATACTACCAAATACTAAAAAACATGAAAAACTATCTTTACACAAGATTTTTCATCGAAACAAACGGAGCGTAAAATGGTTTACTAAGATAATTTATTAATAGATGCCCTAAGGGCATCCATCAATAAAATCCTTTCTCTCAAAAAATAATTTCCTCTCCTTTTTCTCAAAAAAAAAAAAAAAAAAGAACTCATTTCAATTTTTTTTTAGAAGAGTTTCATCTCTCCTTGTTTGGAAAATTGAGGGGTTTTTTTTTTTTTTTTTTTTTTTTTTTTTTTAAGAATATAGTACATTTAAAACGTTGTATTTTTCTATAAAACATTATATTCTAAGTGTAATTTCAAATTAAATCTTATAATTTTAAAATTAAACCATAGGAGGTATATAATAAGACTATATTACAAATTAAACTTGATAATTCTGCTAATTTAAAATTAAGCCCTAAACTTTTAAAATTGTTTCAATATAAACCCTAAACTTTTTTTTTTTTGGTTGGATTGTGGATTTTAATTTCTTTTTTGTTTTCCTCATAAAATGAAGCTTTATAAAAAGCTAACAACACCCAGAGGAATCATACATACAAGTATAGTACAGGCCTTAAATCGCATCTCCATGAAAGCTGCTAGGGAACAAAGGCCCTTCAAAATCATGCGCTAAAGTCCATTTTCAACAACTATGACCAACTGGGATTTTCTTGGAATAGCTTGAACTACCTGTAGAGCCATTTCTCTCTCTACAATAACATTATTGAAAACTTCCTTTTTAACAAGGTCAAGGAGGATAGCTTGTCTAAATGCTAAAGCATCTATCATTGTTTGATTGACTTCAGGAATCAATGATACCCAAGCTTTTAAAAATCTTTCATTTGAGCCTCTTAGCACCCCACTAGTGGTACTTTCCACAAAAAATTATGGATTGGGTTTCCAAGTTTCCTTATTTGCTTTCTCTGTAGGTATTTCTTGCCATATGATCTGATAGCATTCTAAAAGCTCAAATTTGTGTTAAAAACACGAGCTATTTAGACCCCCAAATTCATATGCATATCTGAATGTACAGCAAATTGAAAAAATAAATCCTAAGTAAAGAATCAGAAGCATTCAAGTAATTATGCAGTGATGCAAAACATTTGAAAAAAAAAAAACAAAAACAAAAAAACCCATAACACAACACATATGAACCAAGAAGATCGAGAGAGTAAAAGTATACATCGAAATAGTGAGGAGTTGTCAAAGAAGACAGAGAACTTACCTGTATGCAGAAGAAGACAGAATCGGAGAAACCAAGAGAACCGGCGACACCAAAATACAAAACCCAAAACGAAACTTTAACCCACTTTGCTCTGAGATGACTCAAACCTTAGAGAGACCTAAAGCCAAACCGTCATAGCTTCGGTTCCGAGATGAGAACAGAGACGAGAGAGTGAAAAAAAAAAAAACGATGAGGGAGATGGAGATAAAAAGAAAAAACTCGGTGAGGGAGATGAAGATAAAAATTAGTGATACTAGAATTTGTGTGATAAAAATAGTAGAGAGAAATTGGAATGTTGGCTTAAAAAAGTTGGAAGAGGAGATCAAAGGTCTGAGAGAGAGTGAAGCAGAAGATAACGAGTGGCTGAGAGAATGAGGTTTCTATTTATAACTACAAGTCTTTATCTATAACTACAAGTCTACAACGAGGTTCCCCTCCAAAAAAAAAAATCTACAACGAAGTTTCCTCTCTACTAGTCTCCTCGTTCGGAGAAATTGAAGAAGAGAGGAAAAAAAAATTATCATTAGATTTTGCAATACTATTATAACACTTAATAAAGAGTACACAGCTCAGATAAAGCCATTTGAACGTTTATTTGCTCTCGCTTTCAGCTCCATCTCTCTTCTTTTTTTTCTTTTTTTTTTTCTTTTTTTTTTCTTTTTTTCCTTTCATTTTTCTTTTATATATATTTTTGATAAACTTCCTTCTTCATTTATACTTTATTTAATTATTTAAATTTTTTTAAAATTTAATTATTTTTTTATAGGATTTAAAATTCAATTGTTATTTGTCTATTATGGGCTATTCTTGGCCATTTTTACATGTATATAATAGGTTGAGTACATATGTGTGAGTAAAATTTAATATTAAATGATAATGAAAATAGTGAGCAATTATTATAATATAACTGGTATATAACTCGTGTATATGCACGGTACAATTAAAAAAAATTACAATTACACACATATATAGATTCAAACTATACTCTCTCTCTCTCTTTTATTATTATTTTTTTAATTTCTTTTAGATATACACATGAGTTTACTCTTTCTTGTTTTATTTTTTTGTTTATGGAGTTTTTAATGATTTATTTATATTAGACATCTCGTTTTTTGCACCTCATGAACTCGCCTAGAACAAAAATTAAAAAACCTAAATATGACACATAGCACAAAATTAGACAACAATTGTAATTTAATTTAAAACTTAATTAGATTTTCTCACAGATTTATCTATTAATATATATATATATATATATATATACATATTTGATCCAAACTTGTAAACTAAAGTTTTTAGTGTGGACTCATCGTCATCGACCTCACACCACGTGATAGCAAAACTAATAATACCAAGAGTATCATTGGACCCTTGATGGGGCTATCATAGTCGGCACAACACATTTGTTAAAGTGTCTTAAGATTTGGGTTAATTGTCAAACGTTATTAAATTTTTAAAAAAATATTCAATTTACTCTATAAGCATAAACAAACGTCATTTAATACAATTTGAAAATTCTATTGCTCTTCCTTCTCCATCTTAAACTTTTATTTATCTATCTCTAGCCACTAGCCCACTCGGTACTCTTTTCGCGGATATAATTGGCATAACCTAATTTGGTTCCTTTTCCATCTCTAACAATTATTTATCTACAATTCTACATTGGCTACTAGAAATTCTTTTGCGTATATAATTGCCACAATGTGGGACATATGCAGTTAAGACGAGATATTGAAAAGAAGCATAGACATGGAAGAACATGGATTATTTTTTAAACGGTGTAAATTTTCCTATGAGCTTAGGGAGCCGATTGAGTATTTTTTTTTTTTAAATCTTGATAGCTTATGATAACCCCAATCTCATAGGCAGATTGGATTAATTTTCATTTTAGTTTTTTTATTAAAAAAATTATCATTTAGCCTTATTAGAAATTTTAATTCTATACTTATATACTTTTTCTAAAACTCTGCGTGTTTAATAATAGTTGTACAACTTCCAGGTGTTAAGACATGCACTCTTTTTTCTTTTTCTTTTTTTTAATATTACTTCTATTATTTCAGTCAAAAAATAATATTTTTTATTTTTTTGGGTACTCCATTCTTTCTTTTTCCGTGTGTGTTGACTGTGTTCGCAATTGCATACACCCTTTTCTCAGTCAAGTCAACAACTTTTCCTGGGCAAAATTTATTCTTTTTCCGTGTGGCACAAGTTGTTGATTATCGGTCACCCACTAAATCCCTTCCTCTCCTTTATTGCTTTTTTTTTTTTTTCTTTTTTAAATCGATGGAGGAGGACAGGGTAGTTTCGTGGTAACCGGCTATCAGCTATGACTACGAAGTTCTACTTAAATTTCTTTTAAGAAATGTCTATTACACATGCTCATTTACATACAAAGTATACACATTTAATTTTTTGAACTAAAATTGTGACGTGAATTAATAGTTGAAAATTGTGATTTTTTATGAAAAAGTGGTGAGTGTGTGTGGACCCATTTGTGTAAGTGTGTGAAACAAACATTTTCAAATGTGGTGAGTTGTACCACCTATGAGATATTTTCATTAACAAGAAAGTTTCCTCCCTAATCTCCTAGTTTAGAGAATTGGAGAAGAAAAAAAGAAACATTTTTATTTAGCTAAAATTTATGGTTAAATATAAAAATTATCATTAAATTTTGACCGGTACTTGATACTATCAAAACTTTTAAAGGTACAAACAAAAAGCCGTTCGAAAATGTCTCAACCTCTACTTCCTTTTTCAACTCTGGTCGATAATTACTTATCATTTGCTATTCAAAAACTATTTCGTGCATTTAATATTCTCGAATAATTGTTAATTGCCTGTTTAATAAAGGAATAGACTCTGTGCTCTCTTTCTCTGTGTGTTTGTTTTCACAACTTGTATATATCCTCGGTTTCAAGTCATATCAACAACTTTTTTGATTAGTCTTAACTCTTGAATGCCTATTTTCCTTTGTTTTTTGTTTGGCATGGCAGAAGGGTGGAACTTGTTGGTTACTGCTATATGAAACCAATTCAGTGATAATAATTCCCCCACTTTCTTAATCCTTTCCTTTATCTATTTTTTACTTTCTTTAAAATTATAAATAAATAACTAAAAGAGATTGCGTAATTTTGTGGGGACTAGCAACGGAGCTCATAATCAAAATTTCATTGAGATATGAATACATGATAATTATTTGACAAGTATCCAAATTTCAAAAAATCTAGTACATTTGCAATTATTTCATTGAGATGTAATTTTTTTTTTTTTTTTTCCTCTTCTTTTAGAAAGATGTACCTTGTATAGTTTATTTTAGACAAAAATGTAAGAGTGACTCTCTAACTTTCACCGTTTTTCATTTCAGTCATATAACTTTCAGTTTTGTCAATTCAATCCTCTAACTTTCAATTTTTGTCAATTTAGGACTCTGTTACAATTTTTGTCAATTCACTGATGTCCTATCACTAGCTACAGTTTTACAGTATTGTAGTTTTTTTTTTTGTAAAGCGTATAGGCAATGTAGTTACCCCACTGTTTAGCCAGAAGTTCTATGTCTGGTCACGAGCTTCAGGTTTGGTCTAATTCCTTTCCTGAGGATTTAGCTCCTCTAGTCGCTCAGGATTCATTGTAAATTCCTTTTTGTTCCTTTCAATAAATCAGGGCCTCCAGGTCCGGTTTCTCAAAAAAAAAAAAAGCATTCAAAATTGTTTAGTCTAATATTTTGTCCATTCAACTCAATTGGACACCAATTATTTTAGTCAAACATAGTTTTAAGGTTCTCAATTTTCATACTAACTCTATCCAAAAAAAAAAAGGATTTCATACTACTAGGCTTGTTTGTGACTGAGCCGTTTTGTTTTGGTTAGCAATAATGAGATTTGTATAATTTTATTATTAATGAACAATTTTTAATTTGTTGATATGAACTTTTTCTTGACATGAATGAATTCAAACTAATAATTTGCTATATGACTTAGAGCATTTGTTTCTAAAAAAAGGAAAAAAAAAAAAAACTTAGAGCAGTTATATCAACTCATGTAAATATAAGAATATATTTTTCATATTTTACATAACCACATTTCAAAAACATTTATTTTACACTACATTTTGTTAAAATATTATATCGTTGTTAGTTTTTTATTATTTTCTCTCCTTGTGTATGAGTAAAGAAGTATTAAAAAATATATTTGCATGTAAATAGTATTATAATAACCATGTATATTTACACAACTACTGTAACAATAATTAAAATTTACATGAAGGTTGATTTTTGGAATTGAATATGCAAAATTTACCATTTATCTTATTATACATTGAGATTTAAGTGCTCTTACCAAGTGACAAATACATATTTTCTACACACAAAATTTCATGTGGAAAAATATGAGTCGATCCCAACTCAATTCTATCTTAATTGACGCCTATCTCTAAGAGCGAGCATGTGTATTAGCTCATGAAATAATTTCTTTCTATTTTAACATAAGAACTCTCTTTTCTATTTTACATACTTACTTTTTAAAATGACACATGTAAAATTATCTATTTTACACAATATTTCATTAAAGTATCAATTTTTTCTTAACTTTTTTTAAATGTATATATTTCTTTACAGACTACAATCATCAATAAACTTATAAATTTACACCACCATAAACATTATCTGTTTAATATTATTATTGATCAACTTAGATCCGATCCGACTTGTTTGCCTATCATATCATTTATTATTAATATTATTATTATTTTTAAAATTTCTATCGAGAAGATAGTTTCATATATTCAATCAACTCCGTTTGAAATTTGGAACAAACTTCTCCACCGTCCACACACTGACATGCATTTAACCTTTACAGTCTACACAGTCTGTACATATTTTGTTGTGTTATTATCAATAGGGTTCATAGCTTTTTTTTTATTCCAATGTAATCTGCAGCGTTTACGCTTTACAATTTACAACCTATTTTGTTGTGTTATTAACAATAGGGTCCATGGCTTTTTTTGATTCCAATGTAGTCTGCAACTATCACGTGGGTTGATGTGATACTCTTGTTATTGTGTTATAATTTTATTATCAAAAAATGTTATAATTTTTTTTATATATTTTAATTAGTTGTATGACTTTTCAATTTGTATCGATTTTCAATTTTTTATATTTGAACCAGTTTATTTAATTTATATTTGTCTGATATATTTTCATTAATTATCTTTTATTTAATAATAATAATAATTTTAAGCAAATCTAAATATCCATATAAAAATTATCATAATAAGAAATATGAATTTAGAATAATTTATTTTGTGTTAGTACTAATTTATTGAGTTATGTGATAAATAAATTTCAATAGTGCAAGTTTAGAATATAAACTAACCACAGTTGAGATTGTTTTATACTTAAAATTTTATTTTAGTCAAATTATAATTTTGTATTATAAATCATTTTTTTATTTTTGTTTTTTTAATCAATAAAAAATAAATTATTAGTAGAACTTGAATACAAAAACTTAATTAATAAATTTTCATTTTAAAAATAAAAAATAAAAAATAAAAAAGATAGAAAATATTAAAAAATAAATAAATATTATTTAATTAATTAATATTTAAAGTATCAATTTTTTCTTAATTTTTTAATTGTATATATTTCTTCACACACTACAATCATCAACAAACTTATAAATTTACACCATCATAAACATTATCTGTCTAATATTATTATTGACCAACTTAGATCCGATCCGCATTATTTGCCTATCATATCATTTATTATTATTTTATTATTATTTTTAAAATTTCTATCAAGAAGATAGTCTCATATATTCAATCAACTCTGTTTGAAATTTGGAATAAACTTCTCCAGTGTTCACACACTGAAATGCATTTAATCTTTACGGTCTGCACAGCCTGTACGTATTTTGCTGTGTTATTATCAATAGGGCCTATAGCTTTTTTTTTATATTCCAATGTAGTTTGCAGTGTTTACACTCTACAATTGACAACCTATTTTGTTGTGTTATTAACAATAGGGTCCATGACTTTTATTAATTCCAATGTAGTCTGCAACTATCACGTGGTTGATGTGATATCACATCAACCCCAACTCTTGTTATTATGTTATAATTTTTATTATCAAAAAATGTTATAATTTTGTTTTATATATTTTAATTAGTTGTATGACTTTTCAATTTGTACCGATTTTCAATTTTTTATATTTGAACCAGTTTATTTAATTTATATTTGTCTAATATATTTTCATTAATTATTTTTTATTTAATAATAATAATTTTAAGCAAATCTAAATATCCATATAAAAATTATCATAATAAGAAATATGAATTTAGAATAATTTATTTTGTGTTAGTACTAATTTATTGAGTTATGTGATAAATAAATTTCAATAGTGCAAGTTTAGAATATAAACTAACCACAGTTGAGATTGTTTTATACTTAAAATTTTATTTTAGTCAGATTATAATTTTGTATTATAAATCATTTTTTTATTTTTGTTTTTTTAATCAATAAAAAATAAATTATTAGTAGAACTTGAATATAAAAACTTAATTAATAAATTTTCATTTTAAAAAGCAAAAATAAAAAATAAAAAAGATAGAAAATATTAAAAATATTATTTAATTAATTAATATTTAAAGTATCAATTTTTTATTATTTTTTTAATTGTATATATTTCTTCTCACACTACAATCATCAACAAACTTATAAATTTACACCATCATAAACATTATCTGTTTAATATTATTATTGACCAACTTAGATTCGATCCGCATTATTTGCCTATCATATCATTTATTATTATTTTATTATTATTTTTAAAATTTCTATCGGGAAGATAGTCTCATTTATTCAATCAACTCCGTTTGAAATTTGGAATAAACTTCTCCACCGACCACACACTGAAATGCATTTAACCTTTTCGGTCTACACAGCCTGTACCTATTTTGTTGTGTTATTATCAGTAGGGTCCATAGCTTTTTTTTTTATTCCAATGTAGTCTGCAGCGTTTACACTTTACAATTTACAACATATTTTGTTGTGTTATTAACAATAGGGTCCATGGCTTTTTTTGATTCCAATGTAGTCTGCAACTATCACGTGGGTTGATGTGATATCACATCAACCCCAACTTTTGTTATTATGTTATAATTTTTATTATCAAAAATGTTATAATTTTTTTTATATATTTTAATTAGTTCTATGACTTTTCAATTTGTACCGATTTTCAATTTTTTATATTTGAACCAATTTATTTGATTTATATTTGTCTGATATATTTTCATTAATTATCCTTTATTTAATAATAATAATTGTAAGCAAATCTAAATATCCATATAAAAATTATCATAATAAAAAATATGAATTTAGAATAATTTATCTTGTGTTAGTACTAATTTATTGAGTTATGTGATAAATAAATTTCAATTGTGCAAGTTTGGAATATAAACTAACCACGTGTCTTTTGTCCAAATATTGTTAAAAATCAAGTTTTTTAGGATTATAGGTACTGTTGAAAGTTATTTAGCTAAATGAGGAGAGAGAGTGAATTTCGGCAACAGTGTTGTCGAAATTCTAAGAAAAGTAGGAGAGAGAAAGAGGGAAAAGCGGAGAGAGAAAAACTGTAATTTCGGTAACAGTGTTACCGAAATTTAGCTGCCCAAATTCTGCCCGTGCGCGAGTGTGTGCGCGAGTGCGCGTGAGTGACTGAAGGTGAAATAAATGACGAATTTCGGTACCGCTGTTGCCGAAAATGCAAGAAAAAAAATTGTAGAATTTCGGCAACGGCTATACCGAAATTGGGAAAAAAAAAAAAAAAAAAACCCAATTTCGGTACTGCCAATACCGAAATTGGGGGAAGAAAAAAAAAAAAAAAAAAAAAAACTCATGGCTATACCGAAATTTGAAAAAAAAAAAAAAAAAATTTTTTTTTTTCTTCCCCAATTTCGGTAGAGCCATTACCGAAATTGGGTTTTTTTTTTTTTTTTCTTCCCCAATTTCGGTATTGGCAGTACCGAAATTGGGGTTTTTTTTTTTTTTTTTCTTCCCCCAATTTCGGTATAGCCGTTGCCGAAATTCTACAATTTTTTTTCCTGCATTTTCGGCAACAGTGGTACCGAAATTCGTCATTTATTTCTCCTTCAGTCACTCGCGCGCACTCGCGCACACACTCGCGCACGGGCAGAATTTGGGCAGCTGAATTTCGGTAACACTGTTACCGAAATTACAGTTTTTCTCTCTCCGCCTTTTCCCTCTTTCTCTCTCCTACTTTTCTTAGAATTTCGGCAACACTGTTGCCGAAATTCACTCTCTCTCCTCATTTAGCTAAATAACTTTCAACAGTACCTATAATCCTAAAAAACTTAATTTTTAGCAATATTTGGACAAAAGACTCAACTAACCACAGTTGAGATTGTTTTATACTTAAATTCCGAATTCGATTCCTATTCGTAGCTGATTTCCTGCTTATTAAAGGAAATAGATACTGTTCTTTCTCCGCGTGATTATGTGTGAGAGAGAGAGACTGAGCATAAGAGGGAGACCAGGGTCACTGCCTCATCACAGGGGAGGGGTTTATCACCAATTTCACATGCCCTGTTTTAAGTCAAGTCAACAACTCTTTCTACCGGACAATAATTTCGTGGTGACCAGCTGTGAAGCACTACTTAAATTTCTTTGTTATTTAATTTAGATGCCATCTTGCTTTTCAGGTCATGTAGATGCAGGAAAGTGGGTGCGTGAATTGCATGCATTGGGAATTTAGATCACTTGTAATATTTAGGGTATTTCATTTAATGCAATTGTTTTGAATGGTTGTGATTGGAAGTTGAATTTCAACTATTAAATAAAAATATTTTTTAAAAATAAAATGTTAAAAGTTAAAAAGTAAAATGGTAAAATTGTTTGTGAGAAAGAAAAGGAGTAACCGCACTCGGTGCAATACCCAGTTCCCGAATTTCAATCCGTACACAAGAGATTTCTAATTTCCATTTAAAGGTAGTTTGCAAAAAAATTTATCAATTTTAATATAATAATTTATTTATCTATTTTACATATTTATTTTTCAAAACATCTCACATCAAATTATTTATTTTACACTATATTTCATTAAAATATCAATTTTCTTAATTTTTTAAAATTATTTCTCTTTCTAAATATACAACAACTACTATCCATTATATTGCCTTATTATCGAGATACGTAAAGAAAGAATGAAAAATTAAATAAAAAATGAATAATATCAATATAAATTTATAACAATCATGAATTTTTGCATAACTTTGCATAGCTTGATGTTGGTGAATTTTGGGCTTTGTTGGTTAAAATGTTGTACTTTTTCAATTATTTAAGCACTAATGTAAATGATCTAAGTCTCCTATCTTTTTGTTTCCTCCAAAATATTTTCCAAAACTGTGCCAGAAAGTTGAAGAAAAAGAGAAGAAGATGATAATCACATGAGGCTCCTTGAGTGCTCTGAAACCGTGGGAAGTATACTAATAAATCTGGAACTGTAATATAGATAACAATACAAAGTACATTAAAATAAAAAAAAGTAAGAGAAAAAGGAAAAAAAATAAAGGAAAAGGAAGAAGAAAACAATTTGATATGGATTTTCCATTTGAAAGACAAAATGAAAGGAAAGAAATAAAAGTACGTGTGATAAAATGGCCACTTACAGATTTGAAAATTGAAATTACAGTAGTAGTAGTAGTGATTGTAATGCTTGAAACCCTCTTGAAACCAAGCCAAATTCAATTCCTATTAGATAATTGTCTGTTTCATAAAGTATTTGTTAGGAAATTGTCTCAAATTCTAATTGTGACTTGAAAAGTTGATTAGGTGTCCTCGTCGAAGAAGGAAAATTAATTTTGGTATTAATTTGGGTTTACTTTGCGTAGAAAAAAAGACTATTCCTTATAGTGGAATGAAAGCTTATTACTTGATACAAATGTAATATATTTTTTGTCCACAAAGGAATAGGAAATTGAAGTTTTATAAATAGACAATACTATATGATTGATATTTTTACTAAAATATTTGTATTCTTGTGTATGATTGATATTTTCAATTGGGTGATTGTGCATGGTTATAATATGGTTTTTTTTTTTTTTTGTTCTATGGTTTTTCTCTTAAAGGAGAAATGATTTTTTACTTAAATATTTGTGTTCTTGAATATGATTGATATTTTCAATTGGGTGATTGTGCATGGTGATAATATGTATTCTTTTTTTTTTTTTTTTCCTCCCTGTATACTCACTGTTCACAATTTCAGATTCCCTATTTTCTTCCGTAATGCATGTCAACAACTCTTTCTGGGCTAGTGTCAATTATCAAATGCCTTTTGCCCATTTACCTTTACTTTTTTTAGGGTTTTAGCGTGGCAAAAATCACTGATTCCCCACTTTCAAGAAGCCTGTTTGTTTCATCTTTCCCAACCCAAAATGCGCATTTTGAAACTGCCAGCCCAAAAAACCCGTTTGGTTAAGTTCAAAAAGAAACTTTTTGTTAAAAGTGGCGTTTTGGGTTTGTGAAGAAAACGTAAATTTGCAAAAAGGAGTTCAGAGCTGCAGTTGCAAAACGGGCACAATCACGTTTTCTTGGGTTTCTTTTTTTTCCTAAATTGCCCATAGTTTTTTTTTTCTCAAAAATCACAACGGTAACAACAAGACTATTCTTGATCTTTTCTCTCAAACATCTCTAAACTCAGTCTCAATCAAACATTCACAACAATAATTTCTCTTAAACATCTCTAAACTCAAGCATAATCAAAATACAAACTCAAAAACACAATCTTAAAATTAATCAAATCATAACAATAAAAGCAAAAAAAAAAAAAAAAAAAAAACACAAAAGCCATCTGACCCACGGTGGAGCAAAAAAGAGACAACGCCTGCCTTGCCTGTGTCCTTTGATCAACGGTGGAGCCTTGTTCTTAATTTCTCTGTTTTTTATTATTGCTAGAGAGTGTTCAAGTAGAAATAGAAAAAGCAAAAGAAAGAGAGAGCTAGAGAAAGAGTGAGAGAGCTGGAGAAAGTGAAAGACGAATCCGGAATGCACTTGAAAAAGAAAAAGAAGGGTAGATAGAGATGGGAGTGGGGTAGGTGTGTGGTGAGAAAAAACCAAGAAAAGAAAAAAAAAAAACGTATGGACGTAATAAGTTTGGAAAAATAATATAAAAATAAGAAATGACAATTAAGAAATGTTACCTCAATATTTTCACAATAAATTTTAAGTAATAGATTGTTATTAGCTAATATTGGTGAGTAAAAAAAAAAAATTTAGTAGTGGATTCAAATTAAAACTAGTAACAACTTTCCACATAAGATTTTGATGTGATTCTTGTAAAAGTATTACGAAAAATGTTGTGAAAGTATTGCGAAAAATGTACTATTCACTCTCCAAAACAATACAAAAATTTAGAGAGGCTGTTGGAGATGCTCTTACAACTTCTTTTTTCATAACTGTGATGTTATAGAGTATGTGGTGGAGAAAAAATTACGGGTACTAGAACAACTCATTTAAAAGATAAATGTTAATAAAAGTTTATTTTACAAATATTAATTTTAAATTAATATTGTGAAAATATTGTGAGATGTTATTATATTTCTAAACTTTTTAAGTTTACTATTTTTCTTTAGAAAAAAATTGGTACTATTAACAAAATATTTTTATAACAATTTCAAAATAAAGTATTATAATATATTCAAAAAAGAATATAATATTAAAAAAAAAAGTTAATGTCAACAAATTTAATTCTCAAAAAAAAAATGTTAGCAAAAGTGGGATATATATATATATATATATATATATATATATTCATGAATCAAGTAATTCCATTTTGAACTTTTCATAGAGCTTCCTTACGCCTAAATTCACAACCACTTCTACTGTTCCTAAAAATTTAACAGAATTTTAACTAGCATACCATGATGTAGTTCAATCCATGTATATTATGATATATTCTCTTAGTTAATTATATGCTTCATGGTAAATAAAAGAAGCTTATCATTTGAAATTCATGGAAATTACCTATTTTGTAGATGCAGATCCCAACCTTTGATATCAGCCACTTTTTTTAAAGAATCTCTCCATGTTTCTACCTTTTCTATGTTATCCTCAAAGTGTTTCTGGTGATTAATAAAGGCTTGCTCAAAAGTTTCTGTTTGTTTTCGTACAATAGATGGGCTCACATTGTAAAAAACTAACAAAACTTCCAATCCTATTTCATCCTCGCATTTGTTAATCTTGGCAAGCTCATCCAAGCACCACGTAGAAGATACATAGTTTCTTGAGAGAATGATGATAGCAAACTGTGATTCTTCAATTGCTTTGAAGAGCTTAAAAATACGTTCTCCTTTCTTGAGTTCTTCTTCATCTCTATAAGTAATAATCCCCTTTTGTTTCAAAGCAACATATAGATCCTCAGTAAAATTAGTATAGGTGTCCTTACCCCTAAAACTAAGAAATACATCGTATTTTGGCTGACGTGTTGTAGAAGAAGATGGTGACGGTGATGACCCTCTTTTACGGTTCACTAAAGCTGTTGGAAGTTTAGATAAAAGGAATACAACCAATTAAAAATAAAGAAAATAATAAAATAATAATAAAAAGAGAGGATTGTGTGTTAAAACTTAAAAGTGAGAACTTACCCATTTGTGAGAAGGAATTACAGCAGCGATCGCCTCCAAAACCTCCTGTTTTTGCTTTTTTTTTTTTTTTTTTTTTTGCAAAGAAAGGACGACTGAAAAACATTTAACTATAGGAAATGAGACAAAGATAATTTAATAGATTTTTGAAAACAATACTATAGAATTTAAGCACCCTTGGTAATGAGAAAAACAACTCGAGGTTTAAACCCTGAAAGTTGAAACTCTTGCTTCACGGCAATTGGGAAGAAGAAAACAATTTGATATGGATTTTTTCATTTTTCAAGAAAAAAAAATGAAAGGAAAGAAATGTAAGGGATGAATAAGTGTGAAAAATGACAACTTACAGATTTGGAAATTGAAATAACAGTAGACTAGTAGTGATTGTTTATAATGATCGAAACCCAGTTGAAACAAAGGCTGATCCAATTGGTATTAGATACCTATTGGCTGTTTAATAAAGGAATGGACTCTGTTCTTTATTTCTCCGTGTGTTTGTGTCCACACCTTCAATATCCTTTGTTTCAAGTCAAGTCAACTACTTTTCCTTTTACATTATATCTACCTATTGTTTATTATTATTAGATACCTATTGTTTATTATTATTTTTATTTTTATTTTTACTATATTTTAAATCCATAAAGGAGGAAGGAGACAGGTGGGCGTACCGCGTATGAGAAATTTCCATTTCCTCCCTAGTCTCCTCCTCCATATATTTGAAGAAGAAAAAAAGTGATGTACTTTTTTATTTAGCCGAAATTTATGCTAAAATATAAAAATTATCATTATAAAAATTTATTGCTTTTGCTTTCATCTCCATCTCCATCTCTTTTTTATATTTTAGATAGACTTCCTTCTTCATTTCTAATTGTTATATATATATATATATATATATATATATATATTTTTAAACTTAATTGTTATTGTGGGGGGTAAAGACGCCAAGACACCATATTGGGTTTGGGCCTAGTCTGAGGAAGTGATTTCCGCCAAAAGGGCCACTTGTCGGGGGTAGGGCCTCCTAACACAAGGGCTCAATGGTCCGCCGACCAGATCACCAGCATGTCGGAGACTAGCCGAGGAGAGGGTCTCCTCGGACGAAGGATCAAGGACGGAACATGGTAGCGAAGCACCCAGGGGAAGGCCTCTAAGGCTCGGCTAGTCATCCCACATCCCAATGGGGGGGCCGAGGTGGGAGACAAGGAAGACATGCATTGCATAAAGCTCCTGCCACCGCATTAAAGACTTCTCACCTACCCGCCTGGCCGCATTAATGAGGAAATGACTACTGAGAGGACGGTGAGCAGCCTTGAGGACATTGGGAAGCGTTTTCAGGGAAAGGACAGATGGGAACCAGGCATGAGAAGTATAAATAGAAGGGGAAGAACCATGAGAAAGGGATCCCGGAATTTCTGAGAAAAAGAAGAAGAAGACTCTCTTTCTCCACTTCAAAGGCAGCAGAATAAAAGCCTAGACACAGGCTCTCGGCCTACGTCCGAGGACAAGCAAAGGCGTTTCCACAACCCCTGGCATCCAGCAGTTAGCTTCACCCTTACCCCATAGTTTCTCAAGACCCCAAGAAGTCAAAGCTTTAAGCCCATCCTCTACAAATTCTATTGTAAAATAATAAAAAAAATATTTTTTAAATAAGTTAAAGTGTATAATAAATATTCGTTTTGTGAAAGTAGTCTCCTTAGATACAAAAAGTAAGTTGTTAGTATAAAATAAATGGAAAAATTTAGCTGAATGGATGCGATTGTTTTCAAACGTGGCACAAAAATGTAACAATTTTAAATTATTTTGTACTTAAAGTCTAATACAAAATAAAAATTTTACTCTATTATAATTTATGTATAAATATGTATAAAGTTTCATACTAGAAAGTTGAACTTCGATCCCACCCCCTATAGCACGCGCGGTGGTGGCACAAAAGTCATTGATTATATCACGTTCTTACTCCTTCACTTTATTGCTTTTTATTTTTATTATTATTTTTAAAATTGATAAAAGAGGGACAGTATAGAGACAGTATATTTGTGGTTACCAGCTGTGAGCCTATGACTATGAAGTTCTGTTTTAAGTTTTCTTTTCATTCAGATGTGGTGGGGCGTACCGTGTCTGAGAGATAAAGATTTATAAGGAAGTTTCCTCTCTAGTCTCCTCGGCAGAGAATTGAAGAAGAAAAAAAAACTTTTTATTTAGCTAAAATTTTATGGTAAAATATAAAATTATGATTTGATTTTGTGATTTACCATAATGAAAATTTATTTGCTCCCTGCTTTCATCTCCGTCTCTCTCTTCTTCTTTTTTATCAAAAACTTCCTTCTTCATTTCTGATTGTTATTGATTACTTTATTTTTAAAAAAATTAATTTATATATATAATGACAAAATTTAAATACAGTAATTTAAACGTTATTCTTTAGGTTTTCTCTCTTAGGATTTAGTCACGTGGATACTTAACTAAAAAAATGCACTTTCATCCTATAAAAAAAATTCACATGACAGAATTTTAAGAAAAAAACTTTAAACAATACATAAGTACTGTACCTAAATTTTACCATATATATAATAAGTTGAGTAGATACTTGTGAGTAAATTTTCACATTAAATAATAATGAAAATAGTATAATTATTATAATATAATTTGATCCAAATTTGTGAACTTAAAATTTTAAATTAAATGGTGTACTTTATATTATATTTATGCTCAATTGGAATCTATTATTTTTCCTACTTGTATGTATTTTCACAATTTTACATCTATTTTTGAGTTAAGTCAACGACACCTCTACCTCTTTAGTTTAGCCCAGCACTTTTTCCAGTCCCTCCCCTTTTTACTCATTTCCTTTATTGTTTTTTTCTTTATTACTTTACTATTATTATTGTTGTTTAAATTAATAGAGGAAAACATCTGACAAAGTGTTCCTCTTGAGATACTGTTTTTTTGGCAAATTACCACTTTACTATGATTTGGTCAAAATTTAAGTTATCTACTCATAGTTTAAAATTTGACACTTTACTCACTTGAAATTTGCTCAATTAGAGTTCCATAACCCACCATTATTAAAAACAGGCTAAATATGTAATTTTATTCTACTTTTATGTATTTCTTCTCCAAAAATACAAGAAATACAAAAATGAAAAATCAAATAAGATCAAAAAGAGTAAGCAGAACACTTATATCATGGGATTTCAACTCACAAGTAGATAACTTAAATTTCGGTCAAACTACAGGTGTATAAAGTGACAAATTTCAAACCATAAGTAGACAACTTAAATTTTGGTCAAACCCCAGGTGAGTAAGTTGTAATTTACCCTATTTTTTAATGAAAAATGAGTTTCTAGTGTGAACTCATCGGCTCCACTTCACATGACAATAAGAGTAATATAACATGTGCCACATGGATAAGGCTATAATAATGGAAATAATATATATTCTTTGAAGTATCACTACTCCAACCATCTTGAGATTTGGGTTTATTGTCAGATGCTATCAGATTATTAAAAAATATTCAATCTCTATCAACTTAACAAACATCATTTAATACGATTTGAAAATTTTCTTCCTCCATCTTAAACTTTTATTTATCTATCACTAGCCACTAGTTACTCTTTGGTGCATATAATTGGCATAGCCTAATTTGGTTCCTTCTCCATCTCTAACAATTATTTATCTACATTGGCTACTAGAAATTCTTTTGCGTATATAATTGCCACAATGTGAGCTACATGCAGTTAAAACAAGATATCGAAAAGAAGCCAGGACTTAGAAGAGCGTGAATAATTGATTGTACTCTGTTCTTTCTTTTTCCGCGTTTATTCACAATTTCAAATCCCATGTTCTCAGTCAAGTCAACAACTTTTCCTGGGCCACCCTCAAGGAAATTTATTCCTTTTCCCATGACTTTTTTTTAGAGCTTTTGCGGGGCACGAGTTATTGCTTACCCCACTTTCTCCTTTCCTTTGTTGCTTTTCTTTTTCTTTTTCTTTTTTAAATCGACGGTGGAGGACATGGTAGTTTAGTGGTAACCAGCTATCAGCTATGACTAGCTATGCTAAAATTTCTTTAAGAAATGTCTATTGTACCCACTCGTTTACATACACACATTCAGTTTTTTAAACTAAAATTATAACCTGAAATGGTTGAAAGTTATGCTTTTCTGTGCAAAAGTGGTAAGGGTGTGAAAGAGACATTTTCTGTTGCGGTGTGTATTATTGTAGTAACACATATGAAATATTTTCATTAACAAGAAAGTTACTTCTCTAGGGCCTGTTTGGCAGGCCCTTTCAAAAACCCTTTTTAGCATTTTAAACACACTAATACATTTTTTTACACTTTTTTTTACCTACACGTATATTAAAAACACTCAAATAATATTATTCAAACTAACTCACCAAAGAGGTCTTAGTCTCCTTGTTTAGACAATTGAAGAAAAAAAAAAAAAATTTTATTTAGCTAAAATTTATGGTAATATATAAAAATTATCATTAAATTTTGCCCAATACTTAAAAATAAAACCAAATCAATATATATATATATATAAGCAGAGACCTCATGCGGGAGTGCATAAGATCCTGCCATATGACGCTCTAATATTGCATTTAACTTCTTTAATCTCTTCTCATTTACCTTTTTTTACTGTTACACAAAAGATCGCGTTAATTTTTTTTTTATTGTTAACATTTACATTGTGTAGTGCTACATAGGACTCCATTCCCTGTCTTTTCTTCAAAAGCTATGCAAGTCTGTCCAAGAATCAAGTTAGAGAGTGTTGGATTTTAAAGCTCGATAGTTGCTTGACACCTCTTGATCGATTGAGAAATTTTCTAGATGCTCAATAACTTCTCGATAGCTTGCACGTGAAGAAGTGCTAAGATTCATTAAATCTCGATAGCTCCTCAATAGCTCTCGTTACCTCTTGATAGCTCATAACTGGTACAATATTCAATTTTTCAGATCTGATTTTCGGCCCATGCTTATGTATTTGTGTAGGTTTTTTTTCTCACAAGCCTAGACATATATAAGGCTTATTTTAAAGGTCGTCACATAAGAGAATACAAAGAGAACATATGCAAAAGGTGACCTAAGCTTTATTCTCTCTAAAAGAAGCTACTACGTCTTTGCGCCTTAGGGTTTTGTAACCAAGTGCTTCTTAATCTTCATTGTTGATGAAGTAAAGAACTTTTCAGCCAACATTCTTCTTTCAAAATTTGGTGAGTCAGTCACGTACTAGGATTCATGCAAAGAAGTTAGTCACGTACTGGGATCTGTGCATCAAAGGGTGGTGTTCATATATTGAAGAGTTCAGAGGTTCTGAAGCAGTAGAAGGTTTTTGCTGTAAATTCATCTAGGAGGATTGTAAGGTCTAGGGATAAAGATTTTGTACTAAATCTGAAACTTCTCTTTATTATAGTGGATTGCTTTTCGAGAAGGTTTTCCCCCAAGTTTTTTACTGTGAAACTGGTTGGTTTCATTGGTTTTCTTAAGTCATCATATCTTATCTTATTTACTTTTCCGCTGCATATGATTTTGACATGATATTGATGTTTGTTTGTTTTACAAGTTTTATGCATAATAAATCTAATTAACAACTTGGATTTAAAACATGTTAAATCTATCAACCGATGTCTAAATTTCCTAACAAGTAGTATCAGAACGGGTACACTCTGATTGGATTAATTTCCTGAGTGTGATCCTTAACCCTAGTTGTCATGGATCGTGGACAATCTCTTTTGATTCCTCCTTTATTTAATGGCACTAATTATACGTACTGGAAAGTTCGCATGAAAGTTTTTTTGCAGGCTCTAGGTGAACACGTATGGCAAGCTGTTGAAGTTGGTTGGACTAAGCCAAAGAAAGCGCCAGTGGATTGGGATGAAGCAACAATCATAAAGGCAAATTTCAACAATAAGGCCTTGAATGCTTTGTTTTGTGGGGTGATCAACGAGGTATTCAAGAAAATATCATCCACGAAAGTTGCCAAGGAAGCATAGACCATTCTTGAGACCACCTATGAAGGTACCAAGGTAATAAAGACTATGAAGCTTCAACGACTCACTAGTAGTTTTGAAGAAATAAGGATGGAAGAGGATGAGACATTTGATGAGTTCTATGCTAAACTCAAGGATATTGTGAATTCTGCTTTCAACCTTGGAGAATCTATAGTAGAATCCAAAATTGTTAGAAAAATCCTTAGGTCCTTACCTGAAAGATTCCATGCCAAGATCACTGTCATTGACGAAATGAAGGACATTGATCAACTTCCTTTAACTGAGCTTGTAGGGAACCTTCAAACTTATGAGATGGGATTATGCTCATTGGAAAAAGGTGGAAAGAGTAAAAATTTGGCTCTTAAAGGTATAAAGGAAGAGATTGAGGACTCTGAAGATGAAGATGAAGATGATGATGAGGATGAGGATCTAACCTTCATAACTGATGAGGTTATCAAGCTTCTTCGGTTTAGGAAAAAGGATAAGGGCAAACCTCCTAGGAAATCTAAATCCTCTAGGAATCGTAAGAATGAGAAGCCCCTCATCCAATGCCATGAGTGCAAGAGTTTTGGTCATATGAGGATAGAGTGCCCAAATTACCTTATGAGGGAAAAGGCGAAGAAGTCTGAAGATAAAGGGTTGGTTGCTACTTGGAGTGACACTGAGAATGACTCTTCTGATGAGTATGTGGATGAATGTAGTCATGTTATGGCCTTTGCTGCCTTAACCGATAAGGTGATTGTGGAGAGTGCTAGTGACAGTGATGATTCTTCTAATGATGAAGTATCTAAGAAGATGACCTTTCAGGAACCCTATAATAAGTTATGCACTGAATTCATAAAATCTTAAAAGACTTCTCATCTTTGTAGAAAAGAGTTTAATAAGGTAAAAACTGAAAAAACTGATATGTTAGTCAAACTAGATGAGATTACAAGGCTAGCTGAAACTCTTATTGTGGAGAACACCTCATTAGAAGAGTAAGTCAAAAATCTCGAGGTTGAGCTTAGTCAAGCTAGAACTCAAATAGAGAGAAAGTCTTATGCAAAGCTTGAAGAGGTCTTGAGTGCTCAAAAGCCTAGTTCTGATAAGACTAGCTTAGGATATGTTGTTTCCTCCAGTCCCTCATTTTTCACGGCTTCTAGATCAAAGACTATCATTATGCCTCAATATGAGAAAGGTAATAAAGGTATGAAATCTAAAACAGATTTGGCTAATTTTAAATCCTTTATTAGACCTCATGTTTGTCACCATTGTGGTGTTTCTAGACACATTTGTTCTAATTGCTTTAAATTATATCCTCAAAAGCAAATGTCCAATAGGTCACAAGTTTCCTCTTAAGGACCTATACCTTTGTTTGGAGAGTTATTAAAAGTTTTGAGCTTTTTAACTCAATTTCAAGAGAATCTTAATTCTTCTATGTCCTTTAGTAGATATACTAGGACACATGCCTTTTCATCTTCATGTCCAAAGACTCGTGTTGTGTGGGTGAGAAATGAGCCTAAGATTTAATAGTCTTTTCTATTGTCCTCTGATTTAATTCTTTCTATCTGAAGTAGGATTCTCTTTGCTTGATTTTTTATCTTTTTTGGAATCATGCTTTCATGCATCTGTATTTTCTATCATGCTATCATATATTTGCATCTTTCTTTTATACTTTCATGATTGTTTGTCTGTTTTGTTTGGTTGTTTAGTCTTTATTTTGTTTGTTTTCAAAATAAAAAAGGGGAAAATCAATAAAATAAAAAAACAGTGTGTGTATGTGTACATTGGTTCTTGTGAACCTTAAAATGGCCATTGAAACAGAGTTTTCTAAACTTTGTATCGTTTATAGCTTAGATAAGCATCTCTATACACAACTAAGCAAGTGAGTCTTATGGCTCTTTGTTTGTGATGAGTAAGATTAAGTAATCTCTTGTAATTAACACTTGTATTACTCTTTTTGAAGGGAAGAACTAGAAAATCTTAAGAGAAAGGCATAAATAACCATCTCACCATTGTTACCCGCCAATCATGACAATGACATCTGTATGCTTCGGCATAGCAAAAGTGCAATGTCAAAAAACTTAATATAAATGAATATTTCTTTTCTCTCTCTTGTATACCCATGCATAATTTGCTTGATAAAATAAAAAAAAAAATTTAAAGAAAATAAAAAGCAAAAAGAACAAAATGATTTAAAACATGATTGCAAGCGTGTTTTCTAAGAGATGTGGGAGTTATTGGATGTACCTTGAAGGTGATAGTCCCCATCACACAGTTATAATTGTGTGTGAGTTAAAGTGATTTTCTCATATCTCAAATCATCATAACATAAAGACACTTGTGCAATTTTGTGATTTTTTCACACACAAACACGTAATATTCTTTGCTACTTTTGATACATGTACAGGCACAATATGATTTGGCCATCACAAGATTTACATGTGTTAATGTATACTTATTAAACTGTCTTGATTTGTTTTTGAAATATAAAATTGGTTAGACTTGTTTAATGTGTGTGTATGTGTTTTGGGATTTATGTGATTAACATTTTTCTTATTGAGAGATTTGTTTTTCACATGTTTTGCATCTTTCTATTATCTTGTCATCCATAGCATCTTGTTTCCTTCTTTCATGCATTTATATGAATTCTTTGTGCCCCATTGATCATCTTTATATTTCTCGAGTAAAGCTTTATAGCTTCTTGTACCATTTGTCAATCATGACAAAAAGAGAGAGAAATTATGGAAATATGTTGTTTCTTTTTAAAGATTCTACATGTTAGGGAGAGAAGTACATGACCTTATAAGGAGGATATGTGTTTCATCTTGTTAGGGGGAGTGCTTACCTCCTTCTTCTTGTACCTTAGGTCTTGTAACCATGTTTACATACATTGTGCTAATCTTTGATAAATATGTGATGATGTATGTTTACAGAATTGGAAATTGAAATTAGAGTAGACTAGTAGTGATTGATTGTAATGATCGAAACCCAGTTGAAACAAAGCCGGATCCAATTCGTATTAGATATCTATTGCATGTTTAATAACTGATTGGACTCTCCTTTTTTTTTTTTTTTTTTTTGTGTTTTAGAGCAACCACATCAGTGGTTGTATAATCCTGTAAAATACAAAAAGTAAGTGATTTTACACAATTTGATCAAAAAAACACCCACATCAGTGAGGGTAAAATTGTGCAAATATGCATAAGAGCTATATGCACGGTTACTGTAGATCTTCTATATATTATTTTAATACTATTTGTCTCTTCCCCTGACTCTCTCTCTCTTCACCTCAATCACCACAACTCAGCACCAGCGCCAGCCACACAGCGACAACCACACAGACCCACCACCCACATCACCACAACTCAACATTGCCAAACACCACCACCGCAACCCAGCATCGCCAACCATAATCAACCCAAACTCGAAGAAAAACTCATCCCAAACCCAAACCAAAATCAATTTAAACTAAATCCAACCCACCGAAAAACCAATATGAAAAATCCAACAGAAACCCACATGAAAAACCCACCGGAAAACCCGTTGGATCTGCCCCGATCTGCCACTAATCTACCGCCAATTTGCTCCTCCAGGTTGCTACCGATCTGCCGCCGCCAGGTTGCTGCCGATCTGCCACCGCGAGGTTGCTGATGTGGGTTTGAGATTTGAGTGAGGAAGAGAGTTTAGGGAGAACTAGAGCAGTAGAGGCAGAGGACAATTGGGAGAGAGCCACGGTTGGGACTTGTAGGGTGGAAAAAAAAATATATCAATGAAGAGATATTTATTAATAAAATAATAAAAAATATATTTTTTTTAAATAAGTTAAAAGTATATAATAATTATTCGTTTTGTAAAAGTAATCCCGCATAGAAAAAGTATGCGGGATTACTCAGATTTACTCAGACTGTGAACATATCATTTTTTTAGGATATGTCCACAACATTTTCTTTAGGAACAATTTTCTAACTAACATACTTCAAACCCAGCTTCCTTGCAGGTTCTCCATAATATGTCTCTGCCGCCCAATCAGTTCCAAGGGGAATAATTTGAATGAACACATATCCAGGCTTCATAAAGAGAAAATGAGTCATGGATGCATATACTTTAATAACAAAAAGAAAAATCACTAATTAAAACCTATACATGTATTACAAACAGTAACAATAAAATTAGTGCTGGCATGGTGGCTAAGCATGGTGGGTCTATAGAGGTGCAGTGGTTTGGATTTGTGCGTTTGGGTCTGTGGAATGGGTCTAGGTCTATGTAGATCAATGGTGACAGTGGGTTTGCTCATCGGTGGGTTTTTTTTTTTTCTTTTTTTAAGATGAGTTTGGTGATTGGTGGTAGTGGGTTGATGGTGTTGGTTTTGGTTTTGGTTGTGTTGATGGTGATGTGGGTTTAATGGGTTTTGGGGTTGCTTTGGTTGTTGTTGGTGGTGGTGCATTTATGGGTTTAGTGGTGGTGGATTTGTGGGTTTTTGTGTGTTGGAGGTGGTGGTGGTGGTTTGTGTTTGGTGTTGGAGAGGTTGTTGATTTTTTTTTTTTTTTTTTTTTGTGATTGTTAGGGTGTGTGTGGTGGTGAGGTGGTGAGTGGCTGATCTCCTCTTTCTCATGTGGTGGTTGCTGGAGAGATAGAGACAAAGAAGAGAGGAAAGAGAGAAATGGGTGAAGATGTGGTGGTGGTGGTGGTGGGGGTTGCCGTGGTCGGAGCTGGGTTTGTGGCAACATGGGTCGGCGGTGTGAGAGGTTTGAAAGTTGAGAGAGAGTTGAGAGATTGTGAGAGTGCTAAGAAGAAAAGAAAAAGGAAAAAAAAAAAAAAAGAAAGGGAAAAATAATATTTTAATCCGGCTGGAGGAATAAAAAATTAATTATTTTTTTTAGCTTTCAGCTACTGTGCTCATGTATCTATACATGTGCACTGTAGCAATTAAGCTAAAAAATTTAACTATACCTCCACTGCTGCAAGGAGATTTTTTGTGTTTTAGTGGAGCTAAAATAGCTATATAGCTATTTAACTCCACTACTTCATGTGCTCTTAGTCTTGCACTTTATCCAGTCCCAGTTTCTTACTCCTTTGCTTTATTATTATTATTATTATTATTATTATTATTATTATTATTATTATTATTATTATTATTATCATCATCAATAGAGGTGAACAAAGTATTCCTCATTTTTCTTTTTTAGTAAAAAAATGGGGTTTTTAGCATGGAGTGTGGACTCATCGTCATCGACCTCACACCGCGTGATGGTAAGAGTAACACTACAAGTACCATTGGAGCCTTGATGGAGCTATCGTAGATAACACAACACATTCAAGAAAGTGTCACTACTTGAACCTTCTTGAGATTTGGGTTAGTTGTAAGATATTATCAAAAAAATTTTAAAATATTCAATCTACTCTATAAGCATAAACAAACATCATTTAATACAATTTGAAAAATTCTATTGCTCTTCCTTCTCCATCTTAAGCTTTTATTTACTCTTTCACGCATATAATTGGCATAACCTAATTTGTTTCCTTCTCCATTTCTAACAATTATTTATCTACATTGGCTACTAGAAATTCTTTTGCGTATATAATTGCCACCATGTAAGATATATGCAGTTAAAAGTTAAAAAAAGATATTGATAAGAAGGAAGGACTTAGAAGAGCACGATTTTTTTATTAACGGTGTAATTTGTCCTATGAGCATAGGGAGCAAATTGAATATTTAAAAAAAAAAAATCTTAATAGCTTAGATAACCCCAATATCAGAGGCAAATTGGATTAATTTTCATTTTAATTTTTTTACTAATAAATTATCATTTAGCCTTAAAAATTTTAATTATATACTAATACACTTTTTCTAAAACTCTGCCTGTTAAATAATTGATTGTCACTCTGTTCTGTCTTTTTCCACAAATCCGTTGTTCAGTTTCCTGGGCCACCCTCAAGGAAATTTATTCCTTTTCCCATTCCTTTTTTCACAGCTTTTGCGTGGCACCAGTTATTGATGGATTCATATCCCGTGCAATAGTTCCAATCCCAACCGTTTATTTAATCCAACGCATAAAAATAATAAAGACAGCTCATCACTCCGTGTGAAACCACCTTCTGCCCTTGCTTTTTTTTCTTTTCTCTCTGCCTTTCAACTACCTAAAAAAACAAAAAGAAACTCTCTTTCTTCAGATCTTTTACCATCCAAAATTCAAAAACTCTCTCACGCCATTGCTGAATCTCCATGGCTACAGCTAGCAGCTACTGCGTCCCACACCTCTACTGCCGACGGTAGTTCCGGTACGTTCCTATCTCTCTCCTTCGGCCGTTGGAGGTGCTATCGCCGGTGCCACCACCACTGGTGGCCGTCGGGTCCTCCTCTCTCTCTCTATATTGTCTTTTCTCTTTTATTTTTCTTTTTTGTTTCTCTTTTTATTTGCCTTTTTAGAAGTGACTGAATCCCTTAGAGTTTTGTTTAGTGACTGGGTCTCTTTTTGCTTCCACTCACACCTATCACCGTTGGCGGTGCTTCTCATCGGCGTCACAACCACTAGTGGTCGCTGGTCCAACTCTCTTATTCTTTATTTTCTTTCTCTTTTATTTTTTTTTCAATTTTTATTTGCCTTTTAGACAAGACCGAAACCCCTTTGACACTCATTTTGTTTCATTTTTTTATTAGTTTGATGAATAACATTTTGTTTCAGTTTTGATTAGCTTGATGAATGGGTTTTCTTGTTTGGATTTCTGGTATTAGCAATAACTGTTATTATTGGCATTTTTAAAGCTGGTTTTTGGGTGGGCATTGAAGATGTTTGTTGAAATGCTTCATAGAGTTTTAGTTTATCTCTCTGTATTCTTTTTTTATTTTTATTTTTTATTTTATTTTTTTAATGCTAAAATGATGCTATGTGTATCGAAATTGGATTTTTTTTTATTAGCTTGATTAATGGGTTTTCTTGTTGAGTTAAAGCTTGATGGTTTTGCTTGAGTTTGAAAATTGAGGCTTTGCAATATGGCTGAATCTGTTGTGATTGAATGAAAATGGGTTTTTTTGTAAATGTTGTGTGTATGGGTCTATTGGCTTTGGCATTTTGGAAATGTTGATACTAAATCTATGATTTTTTCTTTTGATCCTGATTTCTTTGCCTAAGAGTATCCATTTCTTATTCCTTAGTTTCTTTCACTGAAACAGAACTATGACTCTTAGCTTGATAATAATTTCTTAGTTTGAAGTTTGTCACAATGGATCAGTTTTTTCTCATTCCGTATGTTACTACTGTGGTTTGAGTTGTGAAATGTACTGAAGATGTTTGAGAAAATATATGTTCGAAATTTGAAGTGATGTTAATCTAATTTATTTGTATGTTGTGTAGTCTTGAGGGAGATTCATCATATTGAGAAATGCAAGCAACTCTTTAAATTGGCTAATTCATTCAGGAGAATCCAATGATGTCTGATCCAGTCCTGATTTGATTTGAAGTCCATCTATTGAGAATTAATGGTCCTAGTTGATTTCCATGATAATATGGCATTAATGTGATGAAAGAAATGCTTTTATCTAGAGTAAGGAAACATAAAAAGATGATTTTTGGATGTAATCCTAAGATGGTTTGGATATGATGGAGAATTGTTTAAGATGCTTTTGACATATGCCACGGAGGCCTGTGAATGTAATCAAAATTGTGATAATAATCGTATGGATGGAGCAAAATAGGCAAAAGGGAGGCCAAAATGACTGGGGTAGAAGCTGTATGGAATAAGCGAAAGGCATGGTTGTTGGATAGATAAATCGGACGTGACCCTAGATAAGTTTGAGTGACATAAAAGGTCTTTGTAGCAGACCCCAATTAATTTGGCTTTAGTTAAGTTGATTAGTTGGATGTAATGCTTAGTGTTATGGATAAGTTTTTTTGGTAGCGTAATTTATGTGTAATAAATTTTTTACTAAAACACTCAAGAGGATTTATAGTTAGACAAACCTAAATGGTTTGAGTTATTGGTGTCCTTATATAATTTCAGTTACATTGTTGTCCAAAATACTTCAAATTTAAAAGTATTTGAACCAATATTATATATCTCTGAGTACTATTTACCATTAAACAACTAGTCACTGATTCATTGATAAATTTTGGATATGATAGGCTTAGGTAAAGTGTTCAATAGGAAGTGAAGCTCAAAAAGTAGTTTTATTAAGTTAGTCCTATGTTAGAATCCATGTGTTTGTTTAAGATATGCCTTACACAGGATGAGACAACAAAGAAGCCCCTGATGGTTTGGAAAAGGCACTGGATCTAAGTGAGGCTTTTGGCCTGTTCCTTTTAATTTTTTCTTTCTTGCCCTGAATGAATAAACTAATCTTCGTCTTTAAGCATGTAGATGTTTATATCTTTGATAGAACTCTTAGAAGAAGCATTTCCATATTTCCTATAGAAGTTCTTTTTTGAACTCCAGCTACCAAGTACTTGAATTAGAGATGCTAAAATGCTTTGAGGATGTAGCATGTTTTGTCAAGATATTTTGTGCATTTGCTAGGGTAAAAGTGGCAAGTGCAGCAAAGCTGTATTTCAGTATTTGATGCTCTCTTTAACCACTGGATGCCTTCTCCCCCACTCTCCCTGTTAGGTGGAGTTAATTATACTAATGGGAATCATTCATTTTTCTCTTTGAACTTTTAAATTTTTTTTAAAACAATTATTTTTCCCTAATATAAACTTCTTGTGCATTTCTGTTGTTTGTTGTCACCATCTATGTAGTTAAATTTGTTTCCCTGACTTCTACCTTGCTAGCCTTGCCATATTTTAACTCAGAAAACATTGCAGATTTGGAATGGAAACTCATTTATGTGGGATCAGCTGAGGATGAGACATATGACCAACTTCTTTAAAGTGTGCTTGTTGGGCTTGTCAACATTGGCAACTACCGATTTGTCCTTCAGGTAATTTTTGATGAATGCTTGTGCTAAGTCCTAAACTTGGTTTTCAATGCTAATTTGCTTAAGAAAATAACACTAAATATTTTGTTGTTGGGGCCCCTGGCAGGTAGATCCTCCAGACCCATCAAAAATCTGTGATAAAGATATCATTGGCATCACAGTACTGCTATTGACATGTTCTTATCTTGGACAAGAGTTTATTTGAGTTGGATACTATGTGAACAATGAATATGATGATGAACAGCTAAGAGAGGAGCCTCCACCAAAGGTTTTCATTGATAGGGTTCAAAGAAATATTTTGGCCGACAAGCCTAGGGTCACAAAGTTCCCAATCAATTTTCATCCTGAGAACAATGAGCATGGTGAAGAAGCCCCTCCTTTAGCTGAGAATGCCATTGAGACCAAAGAACCACTCCCCTCACCAGAAGGACCAGCTATTGAGCAGTAGGTTGTAAATCGAAGCAACTGTGTGACATATTGGCTTTAAATTTTGACATACTGATGATTTAGGGTGAAACTGGTTTTCCAAATCTCAAACATCTCCATCCATGATATGCTTTTGTGACTGAGATCTACTGTGAATTGTCAGTTGGAATGTGTTGTACCCATCACTGTACTTGGGTTGTTGTGATGTGGTAAATAATGGGTTAAAGATTTTGTATGCCATGAAAATTGAAGTTTAGGATTTGTTTTTGGAATGTCTTTCATTACTTAGTCTTGTAAAATTTCAATTTTATTGGAAATGAATTGGAACCGAATTGTAACCTACACTTAAAAATTTTGTAAGAGTTATTGATATGAACATTTAGCCAATCTGTAAAAATTCTTGACCTTGTCATTGGGTAGAGATCATGAAAATTTCTGATAGTAGGTTCAGATAGTTTTCTGAGTTTGCATAACTTGCACCGTGCGAATAATCAGCTCTATGGACTTTGGTTTCTATTAAACATCAACGGAAAGACTAAATTAAAGCCAGTTAAAACATTTAGGCATTTAATGAACTTTGGGGATCAATTGGATCTTCAAGCAAATTTTTGGGACCAAAATTGGTCTTTCACTCCTATTAATTCATAATTGCATGCATTTGCGTAGATGAAAGAACATGGGATAGCATTGATATTGCTGGCTTTAGTCAGGATAGTTTGCAAGATCTAACTCCTAAAACTTTGCAGGACTAAAAATGATAATGTGTTTAGGGATATTTGTATTCAATATGTTCTCTTGAAAACAGGAATTACATAAGAAGAGTCTTCAAGGATGCTTAGCATATTTTAAAATCAATGGATCCAAGATGGAAGTAAGGTAGGAAAAAAGAAAAGAAAAAAGAAGCTTGATCCAAAAAATAAACTAAGGAAATACTATATTACATCTATGAAAGCTCATTTTTCTGCTGAATGTACAAATTTCACTAATCTTTACAAAGAATTCTTCCTATTTTTCATTGCTTGCTTATCAACAAACTCAATGATAAAGAGTGGGACATACATAATGACAACAAATTAAACCATGTGAAACAATTGCAAATTACTGTGATTGAAGATGAGCCTATCGGTTCATTTTAGCAACGTTGTAGTCATAAGCACGAACCAGCCATTTCCTAAATCTTATGAGGTCTAGTCTTACATTTTGACCGTCAAGGCAGATATTCTTTGTGAATTCCCAACTCTTTTTGTTCACAGTCTCTGATTTTAGTTTGGGTTTACTCAGACTTACCAAAACAGTGGGCGGGCTGAACCGGCGGGCTAAAATTTTTTAAGGGTAAAGTAGTATTTTTGTTTTTGGTGAAGTGTCGATGTTTTAAGCCATTAGATTCAATCTATAACTGAGAAGAGAGCTATTGCACATCGTGCAATACCCTAGGTAATGCACGGGATATGGATCCAGTTATTGATTACCCCCACTTACTCCTTTCCTTTATTGCTTTTCTTTTTCTTCTTTCTTTTTTAAATTGATGGTGGAGGACATGGTACTTTAGTTTAACCAACTTTCAGCTATGACTAGCTCTGCTATATTTTTTTTCAAAAATGTCTATAGCACACACTCATTTACGTACACGTATTCAGTTTTTTTAATTAAAATTATAACTTGAAATAGTTTTTGTGCAAAAGTGATGAGCGTGTGAAATAGATATTTTCAGAGTTGTAGTGAGTTGTACCACGTATGAAATATTTCCATTGACAAGAAAGTTACCTCCCTAGTCTCTTATTTAGAGAATTAAAGAAAAAAAAAACATTTTTATTTATCTAAAATTTATGGTAAAATATAAAAATTATCATTAAATTTTGCCCAATACTTGATACTATCAAAACTTTTAGAAGTACAAACAAAAAGACGTTCGAAAATTTCTCTACTTCAACTTCTGCTTCCTTCTTCATCTCTAGTTGTTGTTTATTTATCATTTGCTATTCAAACACTATTTCGTGCATGGAATATTATTAGATATCTATAGCCTGTTTAATAAAGGAATGGACTCTGTTCTTTCTTTCTTCGTGTGTTTGTTTTCACAACTTCTCAATATCCTCCGTTTCAACTTTCGAGTCAAATCAATAACTCTTTTGCTTAGTCTTCAATGCCTATTTTCCTTCGTTTTTTGTTGGGCGTGGCAAAAGGGTCGAACTTGTTGGCTATTGCTACATGAAAGTCAATTCATTGATAATGATTCCCCCCACTTTCTTAATCCTTTCCTACATCTTTTTTACTTTCTTTAGAATTATAAATGCACGTTTTTAGACCCCTTAAAATAATCAGTTTAATCTAGTTATTTAACCAAATGATTAACTTAGATAAATTATGTAGATCTAGGTTAACACATATAAATCATCTCATACAAAGCAGTGGAAATATAAAGAACACAATGATATGATGACCCAGGAAAACCAAACCTGTAAAAAACCTGGGGAGGATTTAACATAACTATCCTCAAGGTAAAATTGAATCCACTATAAAAAGAATTGAAGTTTACACAATAGCGACTTAGACCACTAATATCTTATTTCTACCTCGAGTAGGAAACTTACTACCACGACCACATGATTGCTCCAAGTCCATAGTCTACTTCTTTCTTGGATTCTCAGCAAGTACAAGCACTCCCGCTTGTATATCTTTAAACTCTTGAATCTGCAACTGAATTGATCACCAAGCTCTTGACATCAATCTAGATCTTGATAACCCAAGTGTATGTGAAGGCAAACACCTCTAGATCTCACAAGAGATTCACACACACAGCAAAAATAGTATTAGCAGCAACTCTAAAAATGTGGCTAGGGTTTTCCCTTTTATACCTAGGGCAAAACATAAAACCCTACACGTAAAACGAGCTTGGGCTGAGTTGGAAAATTCTGCAGAAAAAACAATCTGCACGACTTTCGATTGGTTAAGTCTAATTCTCGATTGATCGAGCTTGGTAGAATTGCACAGTAAATCCTACAACAACTCGATTCCAACTTTACATAAAAGACACATACTTTGAGCACGTCTAAACAAGATTAAAACGTTTTAATCATGGTTTGCCAACATTACAAATTATAGTTCTAATACATTTAAACCTAAAGGTCTAAGAACCCAACAATAAATAAGTAATTTTTTTTTTTTTTAGAATGTATAAATAAATAACGAACTAAAAGAGAAAGGGTAATTTCGTGGTGACCAGCAATGGAGCTTATAATTGAAATTTCATTAAGATGTGAACACATGACAATTATTTGACATGTGCCTAAATCCCAACAAATTCAGTGCACTAGATCTAAGCCGATTCCTTTACACAGAAGTTTCATTATTAGTCTTCTTATTCAGAATTGGGAAAATTGTTCTCTGGTTTTTTTCCCCTTCTTTTAGAAAGAAATATCTTGTATAGTTTATTTTATTTTTACATTCCTTATTAAGAAAATTATTAGGTACTCCCCCTGACATGATGCTCAATTTTATTCTATTCAAATCACAGTATGGTGCTTCCCCTTGCCATAGTTGTGAGAACTTGATACAATAGACATGTTTAGCCAAACACAGTGCTCATCTAATGTTGTTAGTCAGGTTGAATATAAGATATTATTAATTTATTCTTTCCTATGGGAGGCCGTATAGGAGGGAACAATTCCTCAGTCGAATCTCTTGTCATTATTTATGACTAGCGTCTTTGAATGCATTTGATTTTACAGTTATACATACACGCACACACACACTTAACAGATACATATAACAAAAATTTGTAGTAATTCTATCTTCATTCTTACAAAATTGCAAAAATGTCATTAATGTCTTTATTAAAGAGATTTAAATCTTAAAACTCTAAAATCTTCCGCAACCAAAACATTGGAAAGAGTTCCCATTTTTCTTCTTTCAAGTTGTGAGAAATGGAATGGTGATATTATCATGTTTTCCTTTCATACGTTGGATAAAAATTAGTATTAGCCAAACTAGACTCCTTAGGAACATCTTACAAATAAAAATTCTTGTGCATTCAACTCAATAAACTCTGAAGTCTAGACTAAATATCTCCACCAAATATCCTCTCTCTTGCTTTTGATGCCTGAAACATCAATATAAATACAACTACGCATTCGAAATGGTTTAGTCTAATATTTTGTCCATTCAACTCAATTGGACACCAATTATTTCAGTCACAACCAATTAGAAGGTTCTCAATTTTCATACTATATGATCAAGTTGAACATGAATTTTAGTTGTAGAAAGGTGTAAAAATAAAACCAAATCAATATATATATATATATATATATATATATAAGCAGAGATCTCATGCGGGAGTACATGAGATCTTGCCATATGACACTCTAATATTGCATTTAACTTCTTTAACCTCTTCTCATTTACGTTTTTTTATTGTTACACAAAAGATCGCGTTAATTTATTTTTATTTATTTATTTATTTATTTTTACTGTTAACATTTTCATTGTGTAGTGCTACATAGGACTCCATTCCCTGTCTTCTCTTTAAAAGCTATGCAAGTCTGTCCAAGAATCAAGTCAGAGAGTGCTGGATTTTAAAGCTCGATAGCTGCTCGACACCTCTTGATCGATTGAGAAATTTTCTAGATGCTCAATAGCTTCTCGATAGCTCGCAAGTGAAGAAGTGCTAAGATTCATTAAATCTCGATAGCTCCTCAATAGTTCTCGTTATTCAACAAGACAAGACCAAACAACAACAAGTGATCTAATTATTCAACAAAAAGCCTACAGTAAAACCAAAAAATAAAAATCGCTAAACGTTCAAATTTGTAGTTCGTTCAACCTATTGAATAAAAATAATCTCTAATTTCATTTTTCCCTAAAAAATGGTACCAAGAAAAATATTGTGGTTGTCAATTCTCCTTGATGGTGAGGACAATTATATTCTTTTTAGCTTTGAAGTCACAACAATTTTACTCTCCTTAGTGACTTGACTCACAATTGTAGCATATATTCAAGTTATTTCTTTAACAGATTTTGTATAATTTATATTTCTTAGTGATCACCCTAAAAAAAATCTTAGAGCCGCCACTGTTTGACAACATGTATGGTTGGTTTGAACAATCAAGTCCAATAAGTGGCAAGCCACAATGAAGAAGTGGTTGGTCTAATTGTAAAGAACCTAAAGGTGGAGAAACTTTGGCGAGAGCCCCTTCCGCTCTCTTGTTTTGCAGTTTTTTTTTTTTTTTAATTCTTTTATGAATAATAAATTTCACTAACAATAAACACTTACAATCTTAGAATTTTGCTTCAAAACTCATAAATCATTGTCTAATAGACATTAACTCAAATGCACATAGAAGAGAGAGATGTGACAGATGAAGCAATGCCTGTATGCAATCCAGAAGCACTAAACTCTCTTGAAATTCCCAATGATAAATATTATTAGTAAAACCATATACTCATTATCTGTCTAAACCTAGATCACTGTAAAACTAGATCTTCAACTCCATTTTCATTTTGGAACAAGATGCACAGGCATGCAACTTGAACAAGTTTTCAAATCATTGTAACTGAACCAAATAAAAATTCATTCAAACATGGTCAGGCTGATTGAAATGCATGTGCACGTCAAATTGCCTAAGCCTCAATTGAAATTCAACTAATGAATAAAAGATAGTCAAAGTATAAACAACAATTAGGCATCATCTTTTGCAGTCGTGTCAATCATTATCATCACCAACTGTATTCTGTATATATATTTATCCTCATTACCACCACCGTTTATCAGAAACTGTTTATCAAAATTATATACACTGTCATCACCAATTGCATATATTTGAAAACCTGAGTTCATATGATGATGATGATGATGATGATGATGATGATAATAATAATAATAATAATAATAATAATAATAATAATAATAATAATAATAATAATAATAATAATAGTAATAATTCACTATTTACTAATGAGTGTAATTGGAGTTTGTTTCCAACCTGTTTTGGAAGGCATGACACCAATGATTATAAAGAATATACGTTGTATGGAAGGAAATTCCATACAGGATACTACACAGTCTCTAGCTTTTACATTTAAAACATTTATCAGGAAAAGTTGTATTGCATTTTTTCCAACACAAAATGAATAAGCAAACAAGCATAATATCTGATAGTCACAAATAGGATGCAAAATTAGGAATGAAAGATCTACATTAGCAAAATCCTTAGAGAAATGTAATGGGTGAAGCTTGGGAATGTATTTCCTAAATAGATCATATTCTCAACTACTTGCTATATAACTAAATAAGTTTGGTTAGGTGCTATTTAGCAAATTTTTCGACATTTCTAACTTATAGACATTGTAACAATCTAGAATTTGATTTGAAACTAACAAAATTATAGGGTTTGATTTGAAACTCCCCTAAAGTATTTGGTTTAGAAAATAATAATTACCCAATACTTTATTTACCCAACATTAAATATTGAACATCCACCCACCAAATGGACAAGAAAAGCAAGAAAGATTTGCAACTATTTGATAATTTCCAAGATAATTTTTTTTGGACTAAAATGTTTCCAATGGTTTTTAGTGTCAATCATATTCATTGTAGATCTGCCTAGAATAAACTGAAATTTAAGCAAAAGAAAGTGAAAGCAATTTACAAATTGTATTATTTTTTTTGGTGTAGGCGGGTTTCAAAGCCTAGATATCTCTTATTTAATAACAAGAGACATAACCAATTGAGCTAACTAGAACCCATCAAAAAATTGTATTATTATCTTACTAAAGAAGCTCCCATTGTAAATCCACAAAAGCCCAAAATCTCAAAAAAAAGAACTTTGGAAAGTACAAAAGTAGTCTAGTTTCAATATGACCAAAGTTTGGATATCCCAATACTGGATTGAGCTGAGCAATTTTGCAGCTTTACTATGGATACATATATTTCATTAGCAATTGGTAAATCTAAAGGTGTGCCTTCTAATCTACGCTGATAAAAGCAGGGCATTAGCACAAATGCAGAAGCGATTGGAATGTAAAGAAAGCTGAAGCCACCAATATGACAACACGTATGGTTGGTCTGAACAATCAAGTAAAATAAGTGGAAAGCCAAAATCAAGAAGTGGTTGGTCTAATTGTAAAGAACCTAAAGGTGGAGTAACTTTGGTGAGAGTCCCTTCCAGTCCCTTGTTTTGCTTTTTTTTCTTTATTTATATTTTTTATTTTCTTCTTTTAAGAATAAGAAATTTCATTAACAATAAACTTAAGAAAGTAGAAACATAAATTTCTCTTTGCTATTATCTTATCTACTAAAATAATCTCACTGATATATCCCACTCTAGCTTTGAAAACCTGAAACATCAATAAAAATCCAACTAAGCATTCAAAACTAGTTTAGTCTGAAGGCCTAGCATGTTTCAATTACCACCAGTTTTAATAAAATATAGATTTGACACCAATTACTCTAGTCTGAAATAGTTAGAAGGCTTTGAAAATTCATGCTATATGATAAAGTTGACATAAATTGCAGTATAAAGAAGAAGACGAATTAGAAGAAGGGAGGGAGGTTAGGGGGACAATTTTGTAGAAAGGAAGAATTTTTGTATTAGTAACCTGCTTTTGCCAATTTGTGAAACTTGTTCCATGAGCAAACAAAAAGGCTTGTACATTTTACCAATGTAAATAAATAAGCTTGTATAATAGACCATCTCTAAATCCAATCTGAAGGACTTTTAAGGATTTAACGAAGGCCATAACAGCACATATTGGTGTGCCAACCAAATAATATGCTCCAAGATAGACATAGGCTCCTCTATGTTGCTAGCCGATTCCTCTAGTGACATAGAGGAAAAATCACAACTACTACATTAGCTTGATATGTTAGTTTATTTTGAAGAAAGATATTAACAATATAATGTGTATGTTTTTAGACCCCTTAAAACCCAAGTTGTTTAACCTAGTTATTTAGCCAAGTATTTAACTTAGGTAAATTATTTAGATTTAGGTTAAAATAATAACAATCATATCATGTATTAAAAGTGGAAAATAAAGAATACAACAATATGATAACCCAAGAAAACCAAACGGGTAAAAAACCTGGGGAGGATTTAACCTAGCTATCCTCAAGGTAAAACAGATCCACTATGAAAGAAAGAATTGAAGTTTTACAATAGCGACTTAGACCACTAACATCCTATTGCTACCTCGAGTAAAAAACTTACTACCACGACCACATGATAGCTCCGAGTCCACGAACTACTTCTTTCTCAGATCCACAACATCCATAAGTATACTACTTGTCTTTCTTGAAGCTCTTTATGTAGCAACTAAAATAATCACCAAGCTCTCGACATCAATCTCGATCTTGATAACCCTAAGTGTGTATGAAGGCAAACACCTCTAGATCTCACAAGAGATTGACACACACAACATAAACAACAACCCTTAAAATGTGGCTAGAGTTTTTCCTTTTATACTTGAGGCAAAACATAAAACTCTACACGTCATATGGGTTTAGGTTGAGTTGAAAAATTTTGCAGAAAAAACATTTTGCACGAGCTTTGATTGATTGAGTCTAATTTTTGATCGATCAAGTCTTGCAAAAATTGAACAGTAATTTTTTGCAATTACTCGATTTCAACTTTACACATACATCACTTTGAGCAAATCTAGACTCTAAGTTTTGATCATGGTTTGCCAACATTGCATATTGAAGTTCTAATACATTTAGATCCTAAATCCTTAGAATCTAACAAACTCCCCCTTTGGCAATCCGTGACAAAACACATAATAAAACAAAATGTTCAAAGTTACAAAAACAACCCATTACATTAAAAATGCCCAACCAAACAATTCAACCTAACTACTATCTATCAGTTGCAAGTGTGGACAACAGTACGATTGAATCAACTTGTATATTTCCGAAACACTCAACAAACACATAAATGCATGTGTGGAAAATATAAGTACAATAAAATAAATTTTTGATTTCACATAACATAAAATAAAAGACATACATCATGAATAGCCTCATAACATAAATCAATAGCTAATGTAGCACAGTGTGAAACAAGAAACAGAAATAAAAATATAATGTCTCCCCCTAACATATACATCGCATAGAAAGTAAAGACATCAAGATAAATACACCATGAGCCAAAAAATAAGTACAAAATGAAGCACCTAAATACAATCTAAAGCTCCAAAAAAACAAAAATCTCTCTCTATCTCCATCTATATGTATTTCCCCTTTTTGTGACGAATTGGCAAAGGGCAATCAAGACTCATTATCAAAAGGAGATGGTGGAGGAGATCGTTTAAAGCTCACCAAATCTCCACACAAAGCTTGAAGCTCCGTGAGAACGTCCACCAAAAGCTAACCATGAGCCACCTGAACGGTCATGACAGTCTAACATACGACGAATGCTAAAATCATCCAAAGTAGAAGGTGGAGGAGGAGCAGCTACAGTAGTAGTTGGATCAACAAACTCCTCAACAGTGGGATCACCTAAAGAAGGCGGAGGAGGAGGAGGAGGAAGTGTAACACCCGAAGAAGACTCAACTCTAGGGCGTGTAGAGCTAACTCTCATTTGAGCAACTCTCTGCTTAAAGAAGGTGGCACCAATAGGAGCAATAATGTATACAGGTTCAGAAGTAGGAGACTCATCTAAACCTAAATGTAATAAAATCCAATGAATAAAAACGGGGAAGAAAAGAGCATGTGCAGAAGAACTACTCCTATGGAACTCAACTAAGGATCTAATGAAAAGATGAGGAAAACTCATAGGAGCATCTGTCACAAGGGCATACAGAAATGCACAACGCTCAATAGGAATGGTGTGAAGGTGAGAGATGGGCAAGATGGAATAACGAGAAATCCAGAAAAACAAATAATGAATCTCGGTCAACTTATGAGAGGTAATCCGAGGATGAGTACCCCACTGAATGGAAGTACTAGTGATATAGGACATAATATCCTCAAGATGAGGGGTCTCATCATAAGGATACACTGGTTGCTGTACCACAGACACCCTAAGAGCTGAAGCCACTACTGAAGGAGTAATGGTAAACTTGTCTCCCTTTATCCAACTCTTCAAAAACTGAATGTTGGAAGAAGTGGAGTGAATAGAGAGGTTCGAGTAGAATTCTTTAATCAAGGTAGCTGGAGGAGGATGATCTATATCCAAAAAAGGTAACCAGCCCCTACGCTCAAGTTCCTCCTAATTTCCAAATCAAGCTCATTTAATATAACTCTTCTCTCAGCCCACACAGACCTAAGGATGTTCAGCTTCTCATAGGTTTCTTGGTTTTTCTCACTTAAAAACGTCTCACTGTCAAAAGTTGGAGTAGAGATAGAGGTGGATGTCCTATGGGCTCTAGTCTTCCTAACCATGATGCTAAGGTTAGAATAGGATAGACAGAAAAGAAATCAAAGAAAGAAAACAAAGAAAACCCAAGGGTAAACTACATCAAACAAGGTTAGAGCAAAAAAATATAGAAAAGAACAATCTAAATGATGCTTGAATAGAATAAACACATGATGCAGGCTCTAATGCATTGAAAATAGTTCAATTATGTTTTAAAAACACAAAATTGGGCCAATTGGCTTGAACTTAGAGTTTTAGAACAAAAACCCGAACTTTGAAAAACCTAATTTCAAAAATCCCAACAAATTGATCAATTTATCATTATAAAAGTTAGACAACAGTATATAATGACATACTGAATCAATTACACAAGCCAATTTTACAAAATTAAATCCAATTAAACAAAATCCCCAATTTCCTAAATTTTCAAGCCCTAGAAATTTCAATTTGTTCCTAATCACAAAATTGATCAAATTAAACTATAAGGAACATGTTTACATCATCCAATAACCAAAACCAATTGATCAATTGTGAAAGAAAACATCCTAAACACCAAAAACCCCAAAATCTAATAGGTCCGAAAATTTCCCTAAAATGCATGAAAAATGAAATTAAACCAAAAAGGAAAGGGTAGAAAGGTCTTACCGGTGCTAGAAGTCAAAAACCTTGAGAGAAATTTGAGGAAAAACTGCAAAAAATTGACTTTGAATCTGGTCTGGTCGAAGAGAGAAAGAGAAAGGCTTTTGAAAAGTTTGAAATAGTGAATAACACGTGAAAAGCTTATGTTTTTAAAAAACTCTTTGAATGATTTTCGATCGGTCGAAAAATAGGTTCGATCAATCGAAAAACACATTCAATGATCTAGCATCAATCAAGCAGCGATCAAGCCAGGCAGATTCAAACCAAATTTTTAATCGCAATTTCGATCGGTTAAGCAACAAGTTCGATCGATCGAAAATTTGGAAAAAACAAATTTTTGAATAATAGAGCATTTTAATGCAGAACTTCTCAAAGCACAATGTTTTATGAATAAAATGCATAAGTATGAGATGAAATTTTTTTCAAAAACCTTTGAATTTAACCCAGATCTTCCAAAAACAAGATTTTCAACCAATTTGTCCTTAAAAACACAACTTTTAAACACATTTTGCATTAAAATCGGGGAACTTTTAATCCTGGATGGCCACAACAAAATCACACACAATATAATATACCAAGTTTAGCAAAGAGTAACTTGTGTAGTGTGTGCAACTAACAAGAGCTTGAAATACATGTGAGGTGATAAGTATATAGAAATTAATCACAATTTCTACAAAATTCATCACATAAATTTGAAAGAGACTATCACTTAAGAAGTTACATCATAAGACTCTCACATCTCCTAGAATAAAAGTTTGCAATCATGTAAGTTTCTTGATTTGCCTCATAATGTACACACCAATTTTATTTGATTTGAAACTTATTAAAATAGCCAAGGTAATGTACACACCAATTTTATTTCATTGTGAATTTATTATAGTCTAATAATGTACTTACCAATTTTGGCATTAATCTAATGCTACACCTTATGTTCTTCTTGTGTATGTGCTACAATTTCTCGAGCACAAAATCCTACGATATACACTAAGGTGTTCATGATTGGCTAGTAAACAGTGGTGAGATGGTTATTTATTCTTTTCTCATTAAGTTCAAGTCCAACAATCAAAAGCATGTGACTTCAAGATTAAGATCAAGTGATTAAAAACTATAAATATCTCCTACACAACATGCACTATAGACCTCAAACTAGTAAAATGCAATAAAATAAGTTCATCCAAGCTAAACAAGGTACCTAAACATATTATGTAAAGATAATATGGCCAACCTTGGTTTCAAATACAAGAGAATTATGCAAAACACATTTTTTTTATATTTAAAAAAAAAAAAAATAACAACCTAGGATGAAATACATGAATGTTATGCAATGCAAATCCTTAAAAAAAAAAAAACCAAAACAACAAAATAAGAATGGTCATAAAGAATAGAAAGATGAAGCACAAGGACCATGTCAGAAAGACTCAATTAGATTGAGCCTTTTGTATCCAAAACTTTTTTAGATGAAACTCTAGTATTGGAGTTATTATTCTGATTAGAATGCTTAGCAGCTTGCAACTTGAAACAGTTTAGACGGATGTGCCCAGATTTTCCATAAAAATGAGAAACCTAAACAGGTCAATCATGCAACTTATCCTTGGGAGGGTCAGGGGTCTTAGGCTTAGATTCTTCGAAATTAACCTTAATCTTCCTAGGAGGTATAACTTCCACTGGTTTGACAATTTTACTCACGGGAGGCTTAGAAGAAGGAACAAAATTTGTGGAATAAGTTTCAGACAAAGAGATGCTTTCTACAAAACCTAGACCAATTTTGTCTAAAGGAGACTTCTAAACACTCAGCATGTGATCAAGTTTAGAACTAGCAGACCTATTAGTTTGTTCTTTAACAACAAATAATTCAAGTTCTAAAGCAACAACATGTTCTTAGTCTTCACCTTATCAAACAATTCATTAGCATCAAACAATTTCAAGAGCAAATTCTTCTTATCAAGTTCAAGAGAAGCAATCTTCTGTAAGCCTAAATCAACATTCATAGCATCCTTTGCAGCAACGTTGCAAAGCTTATTATAGGCTTCTTGCAAATCAGCATTCTCAGAGAGTTTCCCATCAGAGGAGTTCTCATCAACTACAAAACTTTCATCAACTACAGCAGTAGCTGTGAAAGTAATGAAGTTTCCATCCTCAGCACTGCTAGACTCATTATCAGAAACTTCATCATCACTAAGGGTTACAACCATAGCCTTACCATTTAATCTCAAGAATGTAGGATATTCTGATTTCACATGACCATACTCTTGACAACCAAAATATTGTTAACCAATAGAATTATTGGAGGTTTGACCTACTTTTTCTTTAGGTTTTTCATTATTGTTCACCTTAGTGGGTTCATTCCTGCTAAAATTTTTAGGTTCAGCATTGTTTATACCTTTTGCCTTTTTGTTATTGTTTCTAAGAAAATTTTTAAAGTTCTTGGCAAGGTAAGCAATCTCTGTAGCAGAGAGTTCGTCATCAAATCCATTCCCTTCAACATCATTAACTGACTTAAGAGCCATTGATTTAGATTTGTTTGTCTTGGGTAAGTCTAACTCATAGGACTAGAGAGATCCTACAAATTCATTAACAGGGATGGAGTCTACATCCTTACTTTCAATTATGGTAGTCACTTTGGGTCTAAAGTCCTCAGTCAAAGATCTAGGTATCTTTCTAACAATTTTAGGTTAATCATAGATTTTACCCAAATTATAAGCATAGTTAACAATATCATGTAATTTAGCATAGAATTCATTAAAGCATATCATCAGACATTCTAATACTTCCAAATCTAGTAGTTAACGACTGCAGTTTGTTAATTTTAATTGCCTTCGTGCCTTCATGCACAGTTTGGAGAATATTCCATGCAGTATGAGTAACCTCAACATTCAAGATTATCTTGAATTCCTCCATAGAAATAGCATTAATAATAGCATTCATGGCTTTGCTATTAAAAATGGCTGCTTCTTTTTAAGAAGTTTGCCACTCATTAACTGGAGTAGTGGGCTTCTTCCATCCGTACTCAACGGAATTCCAAACTCTCTCATCAATAGATTTCAGGAATGCTTTCATCCTTACTTTTCAGTAGGCATGGTTATTCCTATCAAAGTGAGGTGGGATCACAAGAAAGTGTCTGCGTTTCATAACAGCAGGGGTCAAGGATCAACTCTTAGATTAAAGGATCTAAACACTAGACCTAACCCGCTTTGATACCACTTGTACATTTTTAAACCCTTTAAAACACAAGTTGTTTAATCTAGTTATTTAGTCAAGTGATTAACTTATGTAAATTATTCAGATCTAGGTTAAAATAATAAAAATCATATCATGTATTAAAGTAGCGAAAAATAAAGAACATAACAATATGATAATCTAGGAAAACCAAATCGGTAAAAAACCTAGGGAGGATTTAACCTAACTATCCTCAAGATAAAACAGATTTACTATGAAAGAATTGAAGTTTTACAATAGCGACTTAGACCACTAACATCCTATTGCTACCTCGAGTAGAAAACTTACTACCATGACCACATGACAGCTCTGAGTCCACAGACTACTTCTTTCTCAGATCCACAGCATCCACAAGTATACCACTTGTTTTTCTTGAAGCTCTTTATGCAGCAATTGAAATGATCACCAAGCTCTCGACATCAATCTTGATCTTAATAACCCTAAGTGTATATAAAGGAAAATACCTCTAGATCTCATAACAGATTCACACACACAGCAAAAACAACAACCCTCAAAACGTGGTTAGGGTTTTTCCTTTTATACTTAAGGCAAAACATAAAACCTTACACGTCATATGGGCTTGGAATAAGTTGGAAAAAAAAAAAAAATTATGTACAAGCTTCAATCGATCGAGTCTAATTTTCGATTGATCGAGCCTTGCAGAAATTGAACAGTAATTTTCTGCAATTACTCGATTCTAACTTTACACGTACATCACTTTGAGTAGCCTAAATCTAGACTCTAAGTTTTAATCATGGTTTGCCAACATTACATATTGAAGTTCTAATACATTTAGATCCTAAATCCTTAGAACCTAACACAATGGTTAGGCCGTAAGGCCCGTAACTATCAGGTAGGCAAGTCCCAGGAAGAAGACTACATCAAGGGTGAAATTGTTTGAAGCTTTCAAAAGTATTTGTAGACTTTTTAATTGTAAGAACATATTCTAAAATAAAGACTGAGTTAATGCTTTTCTGATCATATTGTGTGATTGAGAAAAAAAATTAATAGCATTTAAACTTCTCCAAAATTCACAATTCATGCTCTCATATAGATTAACTCAAATACACTACATGAGATAAATGTGAGAACGTTACTTTTTTTTTCTTTTTTGCTAAACAAATGTGAAAAAGGTACTTGAAAGTATAGCTTGTAGGCAATCTGATAGCAGTAGGCTCAATTTAACTTTACTTCATCCTATGAAAACCTAATAATTGAAACCATATATATCATATCTGATATTGACTAGAACCTATCAAAAAAGGGGGAAAAGAAAGGGAAAAGAAAAGAAATAATCCTGACTATATTCTCATTATGAAAGAAGGATATGTCACACAAATACATTTCCAAATCATCATAATATATAAATTAATTACAACATATCAGGATTTTTATCCAAAAAAGAGAAATAGAAAAAACACAGTTAGATTAATAGAAATGCTTGTGCACATTCAATATCAGTAGCCTCCATTGAAATTCATCCTACGAAAATCCTCCTCCCTATTTTACAGTCAATCAAGGTATAAACTAGGTTGCACCGACACGGCATTTTTGGCGACGTGTCGGTGTCCGACACGTGTCGGACATGGATACCGGCACGACTCGCCGGACACCGGTGTCCGAGCGGTTTCCTTTTTTTTTTTTTTTGCTTCTCCGAAACGGCGCCGACACGGTGGACACGCCAGCAGTGAAAAAAAAAAAAAAACCAGAAAATCACAGATCAACCCTCCCTCTGGCCTCTGCCCCGCTGCCCTCTGTCCCTCGCCGGTGTTAGATCGGGCCGATCGGTGAGTCGGCGAGCTCCATAGACAGTCGCCGTCGACACCGTGCCTTCCGATCTCACTCTCTCTCTCTGCGTGGAGAAGATCCGATCTCTTCTCTTCTCTCCCTCTTTGTTTTTTTTTTCTTTCTTTCAGGCGAAGGCCCTCTGTTTTTTCTCTTTCACTGTCACTGACTCGCTGCGTTACTTAAAGCGCTTTTTTTTTTTTTTTTCACTCTCACTGTTACTGTATTATACTATATATATATATATATATATATATATTTTCCTTTGCTTTATGGTTTGTCCCCTGAACATTTTATGTGTATTATTGTACCACTTTGGATGTTAGTTTACTTATTTGTAGTCCTTACATAATTTAAATTTTAATCGTAAACGTATTTATGTCTAAAAATATTAAAAAATATGCCTAAATATAAAATTTAATTAATTATTTAATTGCCGTGTCCACGCCGTGTCGTGTCCTTATTTTTCAAAAATTGCCGAATCCCCGTGTCTGTGTCCGTGTCCGTGTCCGTGCATCATAGGGTATAAAGAACATTGGTTGTTTTTGAAGACATGTCTATTATAATCTGTATATATGTAAAAACCTGAGTCAGTATGGTACCATAATTATTCACTCATTCCTAATGAGTGTAATTACAATTGCTTCTTGACTGTTTTTGAAGGCATGGCTCCAATGATTCTAAAGTATAATCACGTTAGACGTGCCAAACGAAGTATGCAGTCTATAGTTTTCACCTGTCAAAAATTTATTTGGCAAAATTCTCTAGAATTCGCTGCACAAGGTGAATATGAAAATTAACATAATGCTTGGACAATTACAAATAGGATTCTGAAATAGGACTAAACAATCTACCTTAGCAAAATCCGTAGAGAAGTATAAGAGTAAAGTTTGAGAATATATTTCCTGTCTAGTCTAGATCATTTATTCAATTACTTGAAAGATATACAATATCAATTAATTTGGGCAGAATCCTTTTTTTTTTTTTTTTTTTTCCATGTGACATGAAACCTCACCAAGGTGGGATCTTTTAGACTCACCCCTAAATTGGACAGAATCATAACAGTCTCATTTTAGGGATTTAAATTCAATAACTGAAATTTTATGGCTTAAATTGTAGAATGGCCAAATTGCAAAAGTCAAATAGTTATTTATCAAAGATATATATATATATATATATAATGAAGATAATAAACAATAACAGTATAATTAAAATTCAAAGAAAGTCATGTTCCTTTTGTTAAATGCACCAACACTTTTAATAACAAAAGGGCAGGGGTCACAAACTATTTGTAATAGTATAAGCACTAATTGCAACAGAAATTTAACTAGTACTTGTTGTAATGTCTCAATCCATGCATATTATGCTCCATTCTAATAGCAATTCATATACTCCATCGTATATGAACAAAAACTTGTCACTTAAATATCAACAGAAATAAATTAGTAATGGAAATTACCCATCTTGTTAAATACTAACCAGAGAGATTGGCCACTTCTCTCAAAGCAGCTCTCCACATTTCCACCTTCTTTGTGTTCTCTTTAAAGCATTATATTTTTTGGGGTTCAACAAAAACTTTTTTCTAAAACTGAGAAACACTTCTTGAGGTGTTGAAGAAGAAGAAGATGATGGTAATGACGTAGACACTCCTTGAGTGCTCATAGTAGCCATAAGGAATAAAATTTGAAGCACAGTATGTATAGAACTGAAAAAAAATAAGATAAAAAAGGATCATAAACTAGTGAAGAAGAAAACAATATGATGTGTGTGTGTGGGTATATATATATATATATATATATATATATATATATTGTGGAGGGTATACATATATAAAAATTGAAGAGATGAATGTGTGTGAAAAGTGAAAGTTACAGATTTGGGAAATGAAAAATAGGAGCAGTACATTATGAAAGAGCAAGAGGCAGTGGAAATAAACGATGGGCTGGATTCAGTTCCTATCAGATTATTACCTATTTGGCTAAAGAATAAGCGCTGTTCTCTGGGTTTGTTAGAGAGAGAGAGAGAAAGAAGAAGCCCTTCACAGCTTGAAATCCTATTTTTCAGTGAAGTTTTTATTTATTTATTTATTTTTTTTTTAGGAACTTGAGAAGAACTAATATATATATATATATATATATATATATATATAAAACTGAAGCCTTTGAAACTCCCAAAATTTTTCATGTTAGCACAATATTTAAATAAAATTATCATTTTATTTAAATAAAAATATATTTGTTTAGTTCAAATTTAATAAGTAGTAAAACTCTATCTCTCTAACAAGTCCAACTTAAACTCAAACTCATCATTTTTTTAAATAAAATTATTTTTGTTTAGTCCAAACTTAACAAGGAGTGAAACTCTATCTCTCTAACAAGTCCAACTTAAACTTAAACTCAAACTCATCATTATCATTTTTTTAAAATAAAAATATATTTGTTTGTTCCAAATTTAACAAAGAGTGAAACTCTATCTTTTTAATAAGTCCAACTTAAATTCAAACTCATCATTTTTTTTTATCATTGTTTTAAATAAAATTATTTTTGTTTAATCTAAATTTAACAAAGAGTGTAACTCTATCTCTCTAACAAGACCAACTTAATCTTAAACTCAAACTCATCATTATCATTTTTTTAGAACAAAATTATTTTTGTTTAGTCCTAATTTAATAAGGAGTGAAACTTTATCTCTTTAATAAGTCTAACTTAAACTCAAACTCAAAAGTTGATAAAAATAAAAAATAAAAAAACTTGATTAAATCCTATATTAAGATTATCCTAAATATGGCTTTATTTGGATAAAAATATATATTATCAACTATTGATAAAGTTTAACTTCTTTAGATAATAGAAGAATTCTACTGCAACTTCTTATACAACATCATAGTAATTAAGATGCTTGGTAGGGATCATTATCATTTTTTTAAACAAAATTATTTTTGTTTTGTCAAAACTTAATAAGAAGTGAAACTCTATTTTTCTAACAAGTCCAACTTAAACTCAAACTTTACAAGGTTAATCATAAACACTATAAAAGTAATGCAAACCTCAATTTTTTTTATTTAAAAGTCGAGTAGAGGTATGAGCTCTTCTTATGTTATTTTCTTCTCTTCTACTTTGTTAAAAAAAAAATTATGGTTTTTCATGTATTTTTTAAAAAATAATTTTCATACATAAACCTTCAAACTCTTTTTAGCCGTTTTTTACAAGATAAAAAAGCTTGCAATAATTGAAATTATTCTTTTTAATATAACCCATCTTTCCTTTATATTTCTTTATTATTTAATCATATATATTTTTTTTTGTTTTAATAATTTATAAGCAGTGAATTATCTGATTTTTTTTATATTTTTTAATCTTTTAGAAGTTTTAATATTTGAATTTTTGAATTTTTTTTTTGCAGTATCTAAAATTGTCAGACCAATTTTTTGTAAGCCATTGTACGTTTAAGCAATGACTTCTTTATCAAATTGTAACACAAATTGACGTTATACAAAAGCAAATCAAGCAATGGTGCAGTTTCTTAATCAATTTACGATTTTATAAAATTATTTTAATCGACCTCACAAATAAGTAGGCTCCTGTGTATAGCACGGGTTAACGACTAGTTTTAATAAAGTTAGAAGTACTGAAGTCAGATGTGTCTTTCCCTTTTGTTCACTGGTCAATACTAAAGTAGTAAATTTCCTCTTAAGCTTTTTACTAATTTAGTAAAGTTAAAAAAATTCATCTCCCCTTGTTAAGAAAATTGAGTTTTTTTATTTCTTCGTCAAAATATTTTAGAGTATAGTATTAGACTATTAGTACATTTAAAAGGTTATATTTTTCTATTAACAAAATTATAATTGAAGTGTAGCTTGAAATTAAATCTTATAATTTTAAATTTTTAAAATTAAACCAGAAGAGGAATAAGACCATTACAAATTAAACCTGATAATTCCGTTAGTTTAAAATTAAGCCCTAAGCTTTTAAAATTGTATCTATTTAAACCATAAATTTTTTTTCTAGTTTTCACTAAGAATCTAGGAAGCACGTATACTTCATTTAGATGTCGTACTTGTATCATATTGGTGTCGTACTAGCCATTTTAAGATATAATTTCAAAAATTGCTTATGTTGGCATGTCGTACCCGTAACCATGCTTCCCAACTGAGAATAGAAAGGGGCCACTACTAACAAGATTTTAATCATTATTTACATTCCACAATATTAATATCATTTACATTATTGGTTATTGTAGCATAATTTTGATATAAAAATAGACTAAGGAATTATAAGATCATTTTTATTTTTCAAAACAAACACAAATTTCTCTTTCTGTTTTGTTATCTGCTACAAGAATCTCTGTCAGTTGTCCTCTCTCTAGCATTTGACACCAGTAACATCAAATAATATATATATATATATATATATATATCAAACTATGCATTCCAAACTTGTTTAGTCTTCAAGCTTAGCACATTTCAATTTCCACCAATTTTATAGATTTGAGATCAGTTGTTCTAGTCTGAAATAGTTATAGGATTTAGAATATTCAAGCTTTACAATCAATTTAAGCATAAATATAGTTAATTGCAGTAAGAAGATTAGAAAAAGAAGAAAAGGGAGGGGTTAGGGTCTGGGTCAGGGCCAGGGTGGGGGAACAATTATCTAGAAGGGAACAATTTTTTGTACTAAGAAAGTAAGAATAACTTGCTCTTGCCAATTAGTGAAACTTGGTTCATGTGCAAGCAGAAATGCTTGTACAGTGACCCTATCTCTACATCCAATTCAAGGGACTATACAATCAATAATATGCTCCAAGATTGACATCAGCTTCTATATGTTGTCAGCAGATTCCTTTAGCAATATCAAGGAAGAATCACAAATCCTACATTGGCCTGATATGCCAATTTAGTTTGAAGAAATATATTAACAATATATTGGTTAGGCCATAACTATCAACTAGACAAATCCTAGAAATAATCAAAGAAGATTACATCAAGGGTAACTAAACTTGTTTTAAGCTTCCAGCAGTGTTTGTTGACTTTTTAATTGCAAGGAAATGATTATGGACATCCAGTAGCAATAGCCTCAACTGAAATTCAAGTTATGAAAATCTTCGCTATTTAGCAGCTAGTCAAAGTGTAAGTAGGACATGAGCGTCATCTTCTACAGACATCAATTGTTAGCACCTAAATATATGTAAAAACTTGAGATAGTACGATACTATAATTAAAACAAAACATAATAATATTTCACTCGTTAATAATTAATATTCAGTATAATTGGATTCCTTCTTGCCCTTTCTGGGAGGCATAGCACCAATGATTAAGAAGTATAAACATGGTAAAGAAGGAAGTACTATACAGTATCTAGTTTTCACGTTTCAAAAATTTATTAGGAAAATTTCTCTTGCTTTTGCCAGCACTGCACAAGGTGAATATGAAAATTAGCATACTACTTAAACACTTACATATATGGGATGCCATAATAAGACTGAACCATTGACCTTAGCAAAATCCTTAAAGTTCATCCTCATCCTCATCCTCACCATCACCATCACTATCTCCATCACCATCACCATCACCATCACCATCTCCATTACCATATCCATCACCATCACCATCTGCATATATGTGAAAACCTGAGTTAGTATAATAATTCACTTGTTACTAATGAGTGTAATTAGAGTTTGCTTCCTACCGGCCGGTTTTGGAAGGCATGACACCAATGATTACGAAGTATATACATGGTAAGGAAGGAAATACTATACAGTCTCTAGCTTTTACATTTCAAAAATTTATCGAGAAAAGTTGTATTACATTTGCCAGCACCAAATTAATATGCAAATAGCATAATACTCTGATAGTTACGAATAGGATGTGAAACTAGGACTTAAAGATTTGGTGAGGCTTGAGGATGTATTTCCTATCTAGATCATATTCTCAACTGCTTGCCTAATGTTTTACTAATTATTAACCTTCTTGTAAGTAATGATGATATAGGGGCTTAGACAACTGGCAATAAACTGTTAGCAAAATTTATGATCCGTTTGGATTTAGGGAGAAGGAGGGGGAATAGAGTAGATTTAACACAAAATTAGCTTATTTTTAGCCAACACTACTCTACTGTCCTCCACTTCTCCTACTTCCCCCCACAATCCAAAAGACCATTAAGTTTAATTTTTCAGGAAGTTATAAAGTATAGGGAGATTGGGATTGCTTGAGCATGGTGAGCCAAAAGAAAGAGAAAGAAAAATGTCTTGACTTACTTGCTAGCGAAGAAACCAAATGTATAGCTAGAAAGAAAATAATATAAAATAGGATTAGACAGTAACGGGAAGGATGTTTGAGATGGTCATTACCAAAGCTTTCAATCAAACATTGTGCATTTGTTTGGCTGAACTCGTCCACGTCTTGCTCGTATACCAAACTGACCCCACATTCGCACACATGAATGGCTGAGTCATTGGTATCAAATATAACCTTAATCTAACTGCATTCATCATTCCCAACAGTAGCAAACCAATCATCACTAGACAAATACAATAGCCATATTTTGTCCACATAATGCATTGACTCACTATCCTCACAATGCTTCCACATAGTGAAAAGTTCATAGGCATAGTGAATATGAGGCATATCACCAAGCAAATCCCCTCCATTTACTATCACACGAGCTCTAACACCAAATCCCCTCCATTTACTAATTGATATTGATGCAAAAAGCAAATCCCATCCATTTACTATTACACCAATTTGAAGGTAGCTCTATTCTTATTGAATTCCCCGCACTTTGATGAGTTAACCATGACAGAATTTTATATCCTTAAACGATTACTAGTAATTCAGTTATAGATCCATGCTTTTTCCTTTTGTTAGAAGTTTCATGATCAGTTTTATGAAAAAGGAATCCTTGTACAGTGCCGAAAATACAACTATTGTCATAGGTAACTGTTAATTTTAACAATTAAAGAGAGAGAGAGAGAGAGAGAGAGAGATTACCTGTAGGTGACGGTACAATATTGTAAATGCATTCCACTGCCGCTCTCATCATATGTATGCCACCGGAAGAGTGGTCGTGACAAGCTACTTAGTTTGACAGGTGTCGGTGACCATTCTAGGGAATAACAATATTGAGCATTTATATATCTTATTGTTGATGGAAGCCTTTGGACTGATTTTAGTTTTGAACATCCAGAAAGAATGAGTTTTTCACAAGACCTCAAACTATCCATGTTGCTTGGAAAACACTTGAAATTTCTGCAGTCTGTTAGATCTAACAAAGTAAGGGTAGTCAAACACTTGATTGATGATGGTGCTAGTTTTTTAATAGCAGTCTTACCCAAATTGAGTTCCGATAGACTTTTCATAATTCTAGTAAATTTTGGAATCGAACTAATTTTAAAGCAGCCAAAAAGATTAAGAACCATAAGGGACTGCATTTTAGCAGACATGATGGGAAGATCGGTAAGAGATTCGTAGTGTCGCAAATACAAATGCAAATGCCTAAGCCCAGTGTGTTGTGCAATGGATGGGTGGATCTCAACCCAATTAACGCACCCAACCAGGTTTAGTACCTCAGGTTTCAGAACGCCTGAAAAGTCAAGTGTGCGAATAAGGTTTTTGGAATGACTAAGATCAATGAACTTTAAGTTGACTGAATGCTATTACCAAAAAAATAAAAAAGAGTTTTTGTTAGACGTAAAAATTAATTCAATAAGTAAAGAATTCTTTTAAAATAAAACAACTTTATAAAATGAAAGGAGGAAGCTCAAATACACCGAACCGGGAGTGTATTTGTATTTATGGCTACACTTTAGAAAAGAGAGATAATAAAAAGTAATTTAAAGGCAGTTTTTTTTTTAGAGCGTTTTAATATAAAGGCAGTTAAAAAGAATAAAATTACCATCACTCCTTCCTAAAGATATTCAATTCTGCTATACTTCAAGTCAAGTTGAACAAGCTCCTTTGGTTGGAAATTGGATGACAAACATTTTAAAGGACAGTGGTCCAATGAAAGATGCCTTAGTTGATTAGGAGCAAAAAGTTGTCTTTGGTTATTAGGAACACCAAGATGTCCTAGGTCATACCAGAAGTCTGTCTCCTCAATTATCAACAATCTAAGATTAGACATCTTTGATGATAACACTTCAAGAACATCTTTAAAGTTAAAGTCATTTTCCTTGTATCGAATGACTATGGCTTGAATTGCTTCTGTTGCCTAAGATTTTAAAAGCAAAGGCTTGGTGATTTGCAGTTTTGCACAATCAAATGACAAGAATACTAAAATTATTCACGTTTTATGCTAGGCCCAACCGCAAATTTACTATTTAAAAATAGGAAAATGTACATCAAATTATATACCATTTGGCATTACAATTTTGTAGAGAAAAAGAGAAATTTAATTGAAAGTGCAATAAGATTGGTGTTTGGTTTTGCATTTTTACGAAAATTACATTTTTATAATAGAAGAAAAGTTGCATTTTCAAACAGTAGCTCACGAAAATCGCTAGAAAATTGCATTTTCACGATGCAATTTTTCATATTAATAATAACTTCTACATATTTTACCAAACACTTGTTAGGATGTGTGCCCTTAAATTCTATTGTACGATGCTATGTATGACTTAATGTTATATTTAATAAAGTTGTTTATTTTTATCTAAAATAATGGTAACATGAATATTTGAATATTATCATACAGTCCATGAGATGCATAATATGTGATTTATGTGATTTAGTCACAGAAGATATAAATTACAAGTTCTTTATAAACTCAGAATTTATAGTTCATAGTCGGTGATGAAATTAAGCATTTCATCTGCAAAGACTATAATGTATCAATTAAGATGATTTGTCTTGATCATGGAAGTGGTGACTTCTAATGACTGTCAAATAAATAATAAATCTCACGACTTCTATTTACATGAACTCTTAATCCTGAAAGAATAATAGACCTGATCATGACGTGTAGGTTGCTTTGATATATCAGGAGTGAGATCTAAAGTAACGGTCAAAACCTCAGTATGTTGGGTAACCATATTTAGTGTTGATGGAACATATATTCTCAAGATGGAATTCATAGTCTCTTAACGGAGATACAAAATATTCCCTTGAGATAAGTTTAATAGGTTTGGTTATTCAGAGAGTTAGGCCTAACTACTTTGGTAAGAAATTACTAAAGTATATATTTATGAAATTGAATTTCATAAATATATGATTACTAACTTTAAAGGATTAAACCGAGTACTCAAGGATAAGATGTAGTAATTTATAAAGTGGCAGTCTACGTTCATAATTTTGTATTACTATGAATATTTTATGAAGAGGTTGTGTGTATAATAAAGTCTTGTGATATAATTTATTAATAAGGCCTAGAGTACAATTATATTTATATAGTGGTATTAAATATAATTAATGGTAACTTTGAACTTGTCAAGAGTTGACGGAAAAACCCAAGGCCCATTATAGCTAGTGTCTTATTGGTCCCTTTTGGTCCCACTCTAAGCCACACTAAAGCCCAATTGGAAAGGCCCAATAGACTAGCCCAATTAGATAATTAGTTAGTTATAAAGAGAGAAACGCACATAATTTTTTTTTTAAAGAAAGAAGCGTAGAGAAAAAGATAAAGAGAGAGTGTGAGACACATTTTCATTCTCCCTTTGGAAACTGATTGAGAGACTACACATATTAGGTGTAAAGTGGAATTGGAGTGAAGATTAAAAGTGTTCCCAAGTGCTTCTAATCTTTGTTTTGAATTTCTTCACACCAAGGTACGCTATCTTGTTCTTAAATTCTGAAATTTACATAGTGCATGTTGTCAATCATGAATGAAATAGATCCTTGTTTGTTGCTTTCGCTGTGTGTTTTATATGAGATACAAAACCAGATTTTTTCCAACAACACTTTCATTTTGATTCACACATTTTCTAAATACAACTTCTAAAGTTTTCAAAACATGAATTTACATAAAACTAGCCCAAGCGGATTCTAAAGAGTCCTATTACTAACTAATAGATCATAGTAGAACATCATATGTTGATAGTAAAATGTACTACATATAAAGGCCTATTAATAGATTGTATTACATCTTTTTTTTAAGTCTTTTTTTCTTATTAATCTATTTAAAATTCATATATTAAAACTTGAAAGGTGCACCTCTACATTTTAGAAATTCAAGAGCAACCGGGGGGGAGGGGGGGGAGGGAATCACAACATTACTTTTAAACTGACGGAAAAAGAAATAAAGCCTATAGAATGATTTTTTTTTTATATTAAAAAAATGTTAAGATAGCCTTTTTGTTCTAGGTAGTAACCAAGAGATGAATAATTAGTTCATTACATCAAGAATAATAAATTCAATTTCATAAACAATTACATAGAGATAATATATGTTTTCAAATTATAAGAGATCATCATTGATAATATATTAGCATGGTAATTGGTAAATGAATGTTTTATACTTGATTTCGTTACATGAATACTTATTGAACAAAATTATTTTACTATACGAACTCAATATTATTCATTGAAATAAAATTATAGTTTTGTCATTTTTCTTACCATATCATTCTCTAATACATGAAGCAAGTCCTCAACAAGCCACAACCGACTTTGCTTTCCAAGCTTTCCACCTAATTCAAAACGAATAATTTTTTGACCCATTTCTGATAGTAGATCATTCATCCCTAACCGTCCCCTGTCATCCACCGTTAGGAGAGATCTTTCCACAAGAACACTTACACCAATTCTTGCATCAAAACCACAACTCTGTAATATTTGTATTACTTGATCTTTGTGTTGTTGTCTAAAGAAACACGCAATATCTAAGAATATCTCCTTCCACATTTCCTCTAGTTCATTGTAACTTATTTTAAGTATATCATGTATGTTTACTTTAATATTTTTAAAACTATTCAATGCACTTGGCCACTCTTCTACTTCTCTTCCAACCAAAAAGGAGCCCAAAGTAACAAGAGCTAATGGAAGGCCACTAGCATATTCTACAACTTTTTGGGAGAGTTGCATATAACCTTCTTCGGGTTGCTCCTTTTTGAAGGCTTTCGAACAAAAAAGTGTTGAGACATCATCATCATTTAATCCATTAAGCTTATATATTTTAAGCACTTCATGTTGGACCAACACATGTTCATCTCTAGTTGTTATGATGATCCAACTACCTAATCCAAACCAGTCATGCTCTCCAGCCAATTTTTCTAATTGGTTCTTGTGATTAACATCATCTAGGGCAAGTAGAACTTTTTTATGACGTAACCCACTCCTCTTGATTTTGTTAACCCCTGCTTGAACATTGTAGATCTTTGTATTACTTCTCTCCAAAATTTCATCAAGCAATTGTTGTTGTAATTTATGTAGTTCACCTTTTTTTGATCTTTCCCTAACATTGGTAATAAAACTAGAACCTTCAAAATGATGAGAATACTCGGAATATATAGCACTAGCAAGAGTTGTTTTTCACATACCCCCCATACCACAAATCCCTATCATGTAAATATCGTTCCCAAAACCTACATACGAAGGGATCAATTCTGCCACCATAGAACTTATTCCTAACAAATTTTTGTTAATGCTTGACGATTTAGAACTCAATTTCTCCATAATTCCTTTCACAATGTCTTGGATAATTTCAGACTCATGTTTGCAAAGAAGATAGAAAATAATATAATGATGGTCCAAACCAATTATAAAACTTTAGGGGAGAAAGAAAAATATTAGGCAAAGATACTCCTTGGGAGATATGTTTTCATGAATCAATCCATTAATTTTCTTAGGTTAGCAATGATATTGGATCCACTAAATCCAAAATCTATTTCATCAAGAGATACATTGATTGAGCAAAAAATTAAGCATCTCATTTCATGCTTGATTGCTGAGAGAAACCTCATTGGAATATTTTAATTTAAACATGCTAAATATAAATTTTTAAGACCCTTTGAGGTTGCTTGAATACAAAATATTAATAACAATGGCAATACTCAAAATTTTCAAAGTAGACAATTGAAAAAGCTTTGTATACCAGGTAAATGAGTGAAGAGGAGGTATTGGTTTCTATTAATTAAAAACAGAATTTAATGATTTATACCTTTGTGCCAACACAAACCCAAGCTTTTACATCTTTAGTTGAGGCCCAAAGGTATGTTATTTTTCTCTTTGATTAAAATCATTCAAAAGCACCCTAATATCAATGATAAACTCCTCAAAGCTATACTTCAAATTAAATTATGTAAACAATTGGCTTGGGAATGGGAATAAAATGGATAAATTGGTTTGATAATTTTTTTTATAACCGAAATAATGAAGAGCCAAAATTAAATCTTTATGAAATTGACATGCCTACCTTGAATCCAAAATATAACTTGCCAAAAGTTAATTTTGGATGGTTGCATCATGTTGAGTTATAAAAGTGTTATGATTCTCCAAAATTTCACCTTGAATGACTTTAATTCTTAAGGGGCCAAAGAAGAATAAAAGTTTTCCTATGAAATGAATGGCCCATTGTTTTGACTGAAAATATTTGTCAAAAAATTGCCTCATTGTCATGCATTTGGTTGCAATATTGAAAATGAGCTAATTAAACAATTCGTATGTTTTGGTTCATTTGGGAGCCTCAAATGTTAATATTGACCCCAAAGTCCGAATTCATTCGTAAATTTTATAATAATAAAAAAAAGACATTTGGGAAAAAATCCACAGATAGTCAATACTGGTCAACTGCCAATTAATGACGGTCAATAGTCGAACAGTGATGTGAGAGGAATTGTCTTTGGAGTTTGGAGAGTTTTTAACATTGCAAAGTTTACTTGTAATGATTTGTTAACTAAAATGTTTTTGGAAACCTTTTTATGTTCTGTTGGACGACTTTTCAAACAATAAGAAAACTTTATCCACTTAAAAAAGAGGAAACAAAAGATCTAGCCATAAGCCATCTCCATATCAAGGATTATATTATATTCAAAAAAGAATATAATATTAGAAAAAATTAATGTCAGCAGATTTGATTCTCAAAAAAAAAAATGTCAGCAAAAGTGAGATATATATATATATATATATATGTATATATATATATATATATTCATGAATCAAGTAATTCCATTTTGATCTTTTCATAGAGCTTCCCTAAGCCCAAATTCACAACCACTTCTATTGTTCCTAAAACTTTAACAGAATTTTAACTAGCATACCATGATGTAGTTCAATCCATGTATATTATGATATATTCTCTTAGTTAATTATATGCTTCATGGTTAATAAAAGAAGCTTATCATTTTAAATTCATGGAAATTACCTATCTCATAGATGCAGGTCCCAACCTTTGATAACAGCCACTTCTTTTAAAGTATCTCTCCATGTTTCCACCTTTTCTATGTTATCCTCAAAGCATTTTTGGTGATCAATAAAGGCTTGTTCAAAAGTTTCTGTTTGTTTTCGTACAACAGATGGGCTCACATCATAAAAAACTGGCAAAACTTCCCGTCCTATTTCATCCTTGTGTTTGATAATCTTGGCAAGCTCATCCAAGCACCACGTAGAAGATGCATAGTTTCTTGAGAGAATGATGATAGCAAACTGTGATTCTTGAATTGCTTTGAGGAGCTCAGAAATATGTTTTCCTTTCTTGAGTTCTTCTTCATCCCTAAAAGTAATAACCCCCTTTTGTTTCAAAGCAACATATAGATGATCAGTAAAATGAGTATGGGTGTCCTCACCCCTGAAACTAAGAAATACTTCATATTTTGGCTGACGTGTTGAAGAAGAAGATGGTGAGGACGATGACTCTCTTTTACGGTTCACTAAAGCTGTTGGAAATTTAGATAAAAGGAGTACAACCAATTAAAAATAAAGAAAATTAAATAATTAAATTAAGGAAGAAGAAAAAGATGTGAAGTGGGATTTTAATTTCAGGCAGGGAGTGAAAGAATAATAATAAAAAAGAGAGAGAGGATTGTGCGTTATAACTTAAAAGTGAGAACTTACCCATTTGTGAGAAGGAATTACAACAGCGATGTCCTCCAAAACCTATTGAAACCACTCTTGTTTTTGCTTTTTTTTTTTTTTTTTTTTTTTTTTTTTGCAAAGGAGAGACAACTGAAAATTTTTTAACTATAGGAAATGAGACAAAGATAATTTAATAGATTGGCGGAGATGAGATTGAGAGTGAGTGAGAGCTTGGACCCGCAGAGAATGATTGGACCGGCGGTGAGAGCTTGGGCAGTTGAGCCGGGGGTGAGATTGAGAGTGGGAGAGGAGAGTTTGGTAAAAACTGAGAGTGCAGCTGTGAGGTGTGAGCTGAAGTGAGAGGAATAGATTTTAGGGTTTTTAACTCTATATATATATATATATACATATATATGAGGGTGTTTTAGTAATTTAGAATACAATTGAGTTGGGACTAGTTCCGGGTTTGGGCCAGGTTTTATTAAAATCTGAACCCGACTCGTACCCGTTTTGGGTTTTTAAAACCCAAACCCAACTTTATTTTTTATCGGGCTGGATAAAACCCAACCCATTAAGGTCGGGTCGGACAGAAGTTGCTTTCATCTCCATCTCTTTTTTATATATTTGATAAATTTCCTTCTTCATTTCTAATTGTTATTTTTTTTTTAATTTAATTCTTATTTCTCTATTATGGGTTATTCACACACTTTTTTATGTATATGATATGTTTTTTTTTTAATGAGAATGTATATAATAATGTTTAGTAAATGCGAATGAGTAAAATTTTACATTAAATGATAATGAAAATAGTGAGTGATTATTATAATATAATTTGATCCAAATTCAAAAAGTTGTTTTAAGAGCAATTGTACAGTAGTCCAAAGACCCCTTCCTTCCAAGTGTACAACAAAGGCCAAAAGAACACCTACTGGAACCCCAACCAGATAAAATGCCCCAAGATTTACATAGGCTCCTATATCCTGCCACCCACTTCCCTCTAGCAACCCCTGATGCATATATGGCACAAAATAACTTTGTGAGTTAATGGCAAGCAATATCAAGAACAAATCACAACTTCTACATTGGCATCTTATGCTGACCTATTTTGATGAAATTTACACAATATGATTATGATGGTTATGACCATGGCATAACTACTATAAGGACGCAATTTGTAATTAGATCCCACAGTATGAAGGGAATCGGCCCAAAAAGCCCAATACAATAAAATTTATAGAGAATGAGCTTGAAACCTAAGTTCTATGGATATTGGATAACATAATCAATAGGCTAGATCCACAATTTACATACAACTAGACATTTATGTAGCAGAAAGTGTCTTCGGATTACAATTTGCCGAGAACGATTGCATTGCTTTCTTTTGCTCTAGAAATGGATTACAATTAAGAATGATGTTTACAGTGTTCCCTCCCTCTTTCTTCTTTCTTTTTCCTCTCATTTCTTTTCTCTTTTTCTTTAATGTGTTTTCCTTCCTTTTTATATCATCTTTCTCTTTTTCTCATCCTCCCACTTATGGCTTAAATCACCCATTTAAATACTTGTCCCACCCTCTGCCTTTTTGAAGTCTTCAAATAATAGCTATAAGGCTGACCAACTCTGTTCATATGTCATTTCCCCATTAATGCGGCTAGAGAGGTAGGTGCAGAATCTTTAATGTGGTGGTAGCAGCTTTCTATAAGATATTTCTCATTCGTTCTTCCTATTTGTGTTCTTCTAGAGTATATCTTTATCCACCAGGCCTTCTAGAATTTCCTCTTAAACATCATAGCATATCATATGATCTTTACCTCAGTTAGCCAAGGATATGCCCCTTCTTGGACCATTCTCACTAGTCTTTATCACAACAGTTTGCTTGTGGGTTTTTAAGTTCGAAATCTTATTACCACTAAACTCTCCTCGGACAAGTTAATACCCTCGGATCAAGCCCAAGGCCCAAAAACATATTCTGACACTTCTACCCTCACAACTACTAACTAGACATTTCCTGTTAAGGATGTAAGGCTATTTTATAATCGAGAAAGAAATTTACTTCCAAGAGTAAACTTTTTTAAATCTTTCCACACCATTAGTTAACTTTTTAATTGCAAAGAAAATATTCTAAATGAAGACAATTTTTTATTTAATGATTGTATTGTCTTATAAAATTCTTAATAGAGTAATGCAAAAGACACAACAAAAATTATTTTTAATGAATTATATAGACTAATAAATTATCAAGGTTGAGTTAAATTGTTAAATAAAAGAATTAAAAAGAGTAAAGACAAAAACTAATAAATAATAAATTAAAGTATTCTAAGCAATAATAATTAAAGTTCATTTAACAGTAATAATTAATAATTTTATTATAGTAAGAGACAATAGATGATTTCTAAGATTTAATCGTAGTAACAATAATTAATATATTCAATATACCAAGAAATAGTACGCTCAATGAACATATAGTTTATCATTTATTCTCTTGTTGGTATTATGCATAAATTTTTCTAATAAGGAAATCATGAGTACCACAAAATTTATCTCTTAGTTAAGATTCATCATCTAAGAGAACTCGTATTAACTTAAAAAATCTTTCTTTGATTCATGAATTACGAGAACAGATTTCATCTTATCATCCTAGCGATCAGGATGAAATTAAAAAAAAAAAAAACATTAATATTATTTATAAAGACGTTCTTGTCAACTTCTTCAACATGAATCTGAATGACCTCCTAAAAAATATTCCTAGAACTGCTACTAATTAGAGGCTACCCAAAGCATTATCTCTCCAACAAAATAAAAGGAAAACAAATTAGGGAAGAAGAAAATGATTTGTTGGGGATATTTTATTTCAAGAAGGGAGTGACAAGGAGAAGAAATAAATGATATTTATGTGTGCATGAAATGTCAGTTCCTATCATGTATGATTTCTTGGTCAAAGAAATTAATGCGCATTCACATCCTCTGCTTTGAGTCAAGTCAGACGACTCCATTTTACTAATGTATATAGGCATATTACAGGGAAAACAAAGAATAAATTATATAAAAGGAGATGCAGATAATATTCGATCAAAGAAAAAACAGAGGAAGCATGAAGTTTTGGCCATCTGTCTTTCAGTCAATCAACCACGCTTATACCTTTTACTTCTTTTTGAGCATTAGCATCGGTTTCTAAAAAATATCTCATTTTAGATTATTTTATTTAATATATTATATTATTTTACAACACACTCAACATCTCGATTTTTATTTTCTTATACAACACGATAAAATAATATATTTACACATTAAAATAATATTAAACACATTAAAAAAGAGATTCAGCAGAGAGAAAGTGAATAAAATAATATCTTTCGTGTTTACAATCTTGCTACATTAGTTTCTAAATTTAAGAGGATAGACCAAAAGACGATGGCTGAAGAAGAAAATCACTGCTACAATAAATCTCTGCAACTACAAGAACCATTAAAACAATCATTTAGCTGCTTATGCATTCCCAGCTCCCAACTCATTCGAAACCCACAAACCTTGCTGTTGCCGCAAATCCATATGGTATGTAGTGGTACAAATTAGTAATTGTGAGACTGCATGCAGTGAAAAATCAGAAGCATTCTATTGTAATCTCAAATAGTAAATATGGAAAAGAAGCATACCATAGCGAAAGCACTTAAGTCTCCAATTCTGGATAAGGTAAAAGCCCAAAAAGCAAAATAAGACCCTCAAACAACCACCATTCAAGAGGATTATGATTGGCATGCAAAAAAATTCTAAGAGACTTAACACATGTAGCCAAAAAATGAATACTACAAAAATCTTGAAAGAAACAACAAAACAGAAATTTACCAAACCATTGTAGCCGAAGCAGCAGCAAAGCCAAATAATTCCCTCGTGCTGAAGAAGACATCCTATGAGAATACAGCATGAGTTTTCTCACAAGCAGAAGAGTATTTCATGTATACCCCAAGCATGAGCACATCCAACAACTATGATGAAGCAGAGGCTAATACTTCCTAATTTTAATTTAAAAATGAGAATCCAACAAAAAGGTATATGGAAACAAAGAGCTGCAAATGAACTAAAGAGCATTGGAAGGATCAGCTCTGAGTCTGGTAATAGCGAATTAGTGGTTGAAGTATAGCTTATGGAAACAGGTTAGAGATGAGGCAGACACAATATGTCTGCTATATGTGCGATTGTTGGATCTTGTCCTATGAGAATTAGTAATTTGTCTGTGAATGTTCATAGGACGTATAAAGGGATACAAACCAGAATAAGAGAGGTGATGGTGGTGTAAGTATAAATTCCTATTTTTGATATTGCTCTGCTCCATAGGCTTGTCCACATAAAGTCTCTAATGCACCAGCCATCCCATACTGCTTAGCAGTCACAAAAATTCACTTATCATGATTGAATTATACTCCTTAATCTGACATATCAGATTCTCATACTAGCCGACATCTATGGTGACATAATAACAATGATATAATGATGAAAACAACAACAATAACTATAGATTTGATAGGAATTTGACAAAGAATTATTCTTTTGATTAACTAATTTGTATAAGTAAATAAACAGATTTTAGGCTGTTAGTTTTAGTCAAGTTAATCAAGTTCAATTATGCTTGTCAAGAAGCTTGAGCTCTACCAACACAAAAAATAGATAGTGCATTAGGATGCACTTTGCTGATTGCCTACTTTTATTATTATATAAAATACACTTTATTCCTTGCCTTTAGGTTAAACCATTTCACCTTTAATGCTTTTTTCAATATTATAGTTTATCCATTGTGCTTTAGGGTAAAGTAAAAAAATTAATATTTTTTTTTTGTTATTCATGCAATTACACCCTCAAGACATATAAAAATGTTCTCTCTCTCTTTATGAGAGGTGTCTATATCTTATTATGTGAGTCTACAGAGCACCTCCTGGTAATGTGTGGATACCACAAGTGTGTAGGGCTCACCTATTGTGAGAGGAGGGCTGCATAAATCCGTGTTACAAGATATTGTCTCTTGTTTGGACTGTGTATCCCAAGCAAGAACACATTCAACCAATATGATGAACCAGTGACTACTGTAGCTCCAATACATCCTAACTTTAATTTAGAAACTAGAGCCCAACAAAGGGGAATATCGAAACAAAGTTGCACATGAACTAAAGAGCATTGGAAGGACCAGACTGTTGAGTCTCGAAGTAGTGAGTTAGTGATTGAAGTAAAGCATATGAAAACAGGTTGGGGACGAGGCATATGGAGTACATGTGTGCTATAGTGAGATTGAAGGATCTTGGCCTATTGAGTATCAGTAGCTTATTTATGAAAATTCATAGGATAGATATTGGGATACAAACTAGAATAAGAGAAGATGTCAATGTAAGTATAAATTTCTAGCTTTTGATATTGCTCTGCCCCATAGGCTTGTCTGCATAAAATCTCTAAAGCCCCAGCCCTTACCACCCTGATTTGCAATCACAAAAATTCAATTATCACTATGTTTGAATTATATTCCTTACTCTGGCATATCAGTTTCTCAAACTAGCAGACATCAATGGTAAAATAATAATAATAATGATGCGATAATGATAACAACAACAACAACAACAGATATGAAAAACATCTATGAGAACAAATTATGGTTTCGGATTGCGAATATGTTTAAGTAAATTAACAGATATTAGATAGTTGATTTTAGGGAAGCTGATAAAGCTCATATACTAAGCAGGCTAACGGAGGTTGAGTCAAGCACAAAAAAGGTCTAGTTTCCACTGACCAAAGTTTGGGTAGCCCAATACTTGAACTGAACATTTTTGCAGATTTTCTATGGATACATATATTTCAGGAGCAGCTGATGGCATCCAAATAGTGAAATTCTCTACTTTTTAATAAGCCCACAATACTTATACTTTTTAAATTCCTTCCCCTTTTACTTTTGAAGTCTTCTGGCATGGCACAACAACAACTGCACTAGTCACTGATTCTAAAATAGGACATGCTAGTAATTTCGTGGTGAGAGAAAGATCACCACCAAGATGGTGGTCACAATAAGCAGCAAAAGGCGAAGGAGACAGAACTCACATGAGAGAGAGAGAGAGAGAGAGAGAGAGGGAGAGAGAGAGAAATTAATGCTCTAAGAAATGTATTCAAAAAGACAAAATCAAAATCATGGAAATAAAACTATAAAATTAGATGATAATGTAATCGTTTGAGATTAAATACAACATTAAAATACAGGACCACAAGTTGAAATTTTTTAGAATATAATAGGATTATATGAAAATTTTAAACAAAAAGAAAATAAAATTTATATATATTATTTTTTTAATTTTTAGTGAACACTAAAATTTTCATTAGTTGACAAAGAAAGCAATATAGTATCATTTAATTTAGTAAAAAAATTGGTTCCCTTGGTAGGTTTTGTAAACAATTAAACTAATAGTTTAATACACCTAAAATTAAATATTTTTATGAAAAAATACATTGACTAATTTTAATAAATAATCTTAAAAATATTTTAGAAAATAAATTATGTATTATATAACATTATAAAATAGCTACATATTCTTGTGCATAGTGTGGGTCCCACTAGTACATAGTGATGCCTCATTTGAATCTTGAGCCTCAAGGTCTACAAGATCAGCTACAATTAAAAACTGCTTTGCAAATCCAAATTACCAATTGTTTTGGCTTCAAATCCCTGGACCCATAGAATCCAAAGACCATCCCACACATCAATGCTAATAGCATCATCTACTACACATCAATGCTATAGCTTTTTCAATATCCCTCCATATCAAGAGGCCTTTCACTTCAACCCACTTTAGCCACTCCTTGTTATAACTGATAACAAGTGATTGACTTGTATAACTAAGAATCTCTGCCAAATCAGTGGGTTGTACATTTTTTCCAATCCATCACGATTCATGATTAGCTTAATCTAACATAGGCGTATTGATAACTGCTTAAATGATGATAACCGCTACGGTTCACAATCATTTTGGACATCTAGTGACTAGTGTACAAGTAACACCACCTATATATGTGCTTCATTACAAGTAACTGAGAAAGGTATCAATGCTCACAAAATCTTTTATTAATCATCATTTACATTGCACCATAATAATATTATTTACATTGTCACATAATGTTGATGAAAAGATAGGCCAAGAAATTATTATTATTTATTTAGTTATAATTTATTTTTTCAAAACAAACATAAATTTCTCTCTATATTATGTTATCTGCTACAAGAATCTCCCTCAAATATCCTTTCCCTAGCTTTTGACACCTGAAACATCTACAAAAATCCAACTAATAAGCGTTCAAAACCAATTTAGCCTATGATTCTAGCACGTTTCAATTGCCACCAATTCTAATGAAATATAGATTTCACACCAGTTATTCTACTCTGAAACAGTTAAAAGCTTTGGAATATTCATGTTTATGATCAAGTTAAATATAACAAATTGTTGTAAAGAGAGAGAGAGAGAGAGAGAAGGGGGGGGGGGGGCAACTACGTAGAAAGGAAGATTTTTTTGGTACTAATAATCCTTTTACAAAAGACCCTCTCTCTAAATCCAATCCAAAGGACTTCGAACATACAATAAAGACCAAAACGGCACCTACTGGACTCTTAACCAGATAATATGCTCCGAGATTGACGTATTCTCCCCATATGTTTCCAGCTGATTCCTCTAGCAATGGCCTGATTTGCTGATTTATTTTGAAGATGGCCATACCATAACTATCAACTAGACAAGTCCAAGAAAGAGATTACTTCAAGAGAGAACTTGTTTGAAGCTTTCAACAGTGTTTGTTGACTTTTTAATTGCAAGGAAATATTCTAGAGACTGAATTAATGCTTAATTAGCTGATCACATGGCATGATTGATAAAATGTAATAGCTTCTAAACTTGTCCAAAATTCACAACTAATGCTCTCATAGACATCAACTTAAATACACTACACTCTTTGTTCCTTAGCTCACTTTTTCTTTGTAATTAGTTTTTCCTTTATGTTTTTGCTTTTCTTTCCTTTTTTTGAAATTTTGATTTGCTTTGTGCTTTTTTACATAAAGCAGTTTTTTTAATATTCACCTTTCTTACTTATCAAAGAAAAAAACTTAAATACACTACAGTGTATGGGGAAAAACAAAGGTATAACTTGTGGGAAAGTCACCTGAAAGTATAGCTTGTGCCTTTTAGGCTATCCAATAACAGTTATGAACATCGTTGGTTCATCCTATGAAAATCATCATAACTGAAACCATATAAAAATAAAAAATAAAAAGGAGAAGATGAAAGAAAAGAGACTTACGCTTGTGTATTCCCGAGTCGTATTTAAGTGCAACAGTAGAAGGCTCAGGACCGTCGCAGTACCAATGGAGGGTGTCCAATGTGACGAGCTTCGCCCACGTCCTCTCCGACAAGTCAGTTTTCTGGAAGATCCTTTCAAGAAAATCGAACTATTCGGTGGTAATATCTGGACGGCTACACACTGCCAAAACGGACGGTTAAAATGACATCGGCCATAATAAAATAAGTCAGGACGGATGCACACTAGATAATAAAACAAACAAGGACGGACACCTAGCGAACGGAGACAATATGCCCCACGTCTTATCAACAGGCATATGCTCATGATCGTCAGGACGACCCATCCAGTCGTCCCCTTGGAGGAAGAAATATCTACTTTTCCAGTTGCGATTGGAGTCTGGGGTCTCGGACACTAACCTAAGTACCAGACTCCTTGCTACAAAGCTATACATACCCTTCGACTTCACAATCTCTGACGGACGGTAACAGTTGAAGAACTCCTCCACTATTAATCGTCTCGTCCCGTGAGACATAACGCCATATAAAACTTCAACGCTTAAGAAAACTCTCCAAGCGTTTGGTGAGATCTGGGTGACGGACAAACCCAAATACTGAAGAAGACGACGGTGCAAAGTGCTCAAGGGAAAGCGAAGACCCGCTTTAAGCATTTGCTCGCACACACCGACATCTTCAAGACCCTTATAGTAGCACCTCTCGAACTTGAATGGTAGACGGATGGGTATGGTGTTTGGTATTTGGTATTTTTCCCTAAAGGTGTTGAAATGTTGGGGACTGATGGAAGAAGTGAAATCGTTCACCGTCCACGTGGGGAGCAGGACGAACTCTCTTAAACCATCTTTGCCTATCACAGACTGTACGGGAGGATCTACATTGTCTACACTGTCATTAGAATCAGAATCTGATCCGTCTTCACCTCGCCCTTCTTCTTCCACATAGGAAGGAGAGCTGGATGACGGTTCCCTCTCCTCCACGGAGGTACCCAGGTCTCCTTGACCTGACGAGTACACCTCCTCATAGCCCTCTCCCTCACGGACAAAAGATTGACCGCTAGAAGTTTCACTAGACATCGGACACCTACAAATGACGGTAAAGGAAACCTAAGACTCTAGATCTACACGGACAACAGACCAACATACAAGTAAAAAAGGGAAAGAAGAGAAGAAATAATACTTACAGTTGAACGGAGTGAGGATACGACGAAAGGAAATTGAATGAAACGACGGATTGGTAGCTCTGCAAAGTGACGGTCACAGAAGGAGGACGGTTGCGCTTTGATCAGCAAAAAGTTTTCCAAAATGTGAAAATGAAAAGGGTAGGTGATGTATATATAGGGGGAACGGCGCAACAAACGAAGGGATGTCTCAATTGCCGTAAGCCATTAATCAAGGGTCGCCACGTGTCCTCAAGTGCATTTATGACCCTAATCCAGGCTGGCTATTAGTCCTCAAGAAATACATGACAGATCTATGAGGTCGAAGAAACTCATTCCGTGCACCTATCAAGGACAGGCGACAAATTCACAGAATGGGGGGCAACTGAAGAGGAAAAAGATATGACGAATATAATGTGGACGAACACTTTGTGGACGGGCGTAGATGACCCATGGTAGGTGTTGGGCTCCAAGGTCTTGTTAAAGAAGCTTACTCGTGGCTCACGTTAGGTCTATCGTGGATTTACTCGACCTACACGTCTGGCCCAAGCAAAAAAGACTCCTATAAGGAAAAGGAGTTATTCACCTAGAAGGAAAGGACTTCTTGACCAAAGCATAGACTTTGGTTCTACCCTACTATATATACTCCAAGACCCTCAATAATCAAGGTACGCATAATTAACTCAACTCTAGCACTCTAGTGTTGAAAATAAGGTTTCTAACTTGACCTTCGGAGGGTTTTTTGGCCGGCACCACATCGGTGCTTTCTGTTAGGTCATTTCTTTTTATTGTGTAGGTTTTATTTCGCTCTCGTGAGAACCACGTAACTTACTGGTGAACTTCAGCATCATCAGCGACCATGCACATATTCACATAATTTTCCATGGTGCAACTACGTGGAAGCTCACCTCGGTCCATGTTAATTCACCACGTTTCAATCAAATCGCATAATTCCACATCTATAAATACTTATAACTGGATTACACTATCATTCACCAGTGCATTTACTTGAACTAAACAATAATATAGTTTTCTAGCAAACTTGAATGCATGGAAGAAGAGCCAAATGGTAGCGGTAACACAAGCAGTACTAGCCATGGTGTTGCATCGTCTAGCTACAGAGGAGTCCGGAAGAGAAAATGGGGCAAATGGGTGTCTGAGATTCGTGAGCCAGGCAAGAAAACAAGAATTAGGTTGGGGAGCTTTCAGACATCTGAAATGGCTGCTGCTGCTTATGATGTTGCTGCGTTACACTTTAGGGGACATGAGGCACATCTCAACTTTCCTGAATTGGTTCATAGCCTCCCTCGCCCTGCTAGATCTAATTCTGAACACATACGCATGGCGGCTCATGAAGCAGCCTTAAGGCTTCGAGGCTCTCAAGGAGTGGCTGAGGTTGGAGGAGGGTCTAGCTCGAACATGGCACTGGTCACTGTGAGGCTCTCTCCTAGCCAGATTGAGGCCATTAATGAGTTCCCTCTTGACTCACCCAGCAAGATGTGGATGCAAATGGCAATGGAAGAGTCTATGACGTTTTCCAATGACATTGAAGATAATGAATGGGAAGATATGCAAAATGATTCTCTTTGGGACCCCTAGGTAACTTTCAAATTATGTAACACTATTTTTTAGTACATAGGATAACTTAACCCTCTATATTAAATTGTTATATGGATTTGATTTTCTATAGTTATTCTATGGCATCTATGACTAGGAGGGATAAATTGACTTACAAAAAGTCATAAAAGTATAGTAAGAGAAGATTGTAATTGAAAAAGAACATGATGGGCTTGCTTATTATTTAGTTCAAGTACTAAAACTTGAATCTGGGAAATAGAGAGGACTTCTAGGCTTCTAAGGCATTGGATTTTGTAGCAGAGTATACAAGGATTCACTGTTTCATGGAATAGTACCTGAAGGCCATTGTGTTTTTGAGGGAAAGCCACCTGTATTCTCAGAATGGGTTTTGGCGGGTCCCAATTGACATCAAAGGATTTGGTTTTTTCGGTATTTTAAGAATATTTTAGTGGATGAAATTAATAAGTCTTTTGGCTAAATATTGCAAAAAATGAATTTTTTTGTTGTTATAAGCACTATTCAAAGTTATTTGGCAAAATGAGGAAAGAGACCGAATTTCGGCTACAGTGTTGCCAAAATTGCATCAAAAAGTATGAGAGAAAAATAAATTTGCAAGTGATGGTAGGATTTGAATTTCGGTAGTCCTATTACCGAAATTCCTGCTGCCCAAATCCCTGCCCGAATGAGTGAGTGCCCGAAGTGGTATGGAGCAAATAAAAACAATTGTGGCAATGCCATTGCCGAAAATGGGGGGGGGGGGGGGGGCGGAACCAATTGTGGCAATGGCATTGCCAAAAAAGAGGGGGGAAAATTGTGTAATTGAATTGAGGTGCCATTGCCGAAAATGGGGGGGGAAAAAAAAAATCAATTGTGGCAATGGCATTGCCACAATTGATTTCTTTTTTTTTTTCTTTTTTTCTTTTTTTTACTTTTACTTTTCCCCCATTTTTGACAATGCCATTGCCACAATTGAGGTTCCCTTTATTTCGGCAATGTCATTGCCACAAAACAATTTGGTACTTTTTTTTTTCCCTTCTAATTCAGCACCACGATTTTTTTTAGAAATGATACGTCCACAACATTTTCACAACAAATCCTAAGTGGCAGGTTGCTACTGATTGTTATTATTGGGGCCAAAAAGTTATCTTAGTGTTAGGTTCAAATTTGAACCAATAACAACTAACCACCTGTAATTTGTTAAGAAAAATGTTGTGGACGTAGCATTTTTTTCTCCCTCCATTTTCGGTATCTTGGTTGCCACAATTCTTTTTCTTTTTCTTTTTTCCCTCCCATTTTCGGCAATGCCATTGTCACAATTGCTTTCCATTTCAGTATTTTGGCCACATCACGGGCAGGCTTGGCAGTACAAGCAGGACAAGAATTTTGGCAATGTCATTACCGAAATTCAATTTTCTCTCTCTCCTGACACATTCTACTTTTTCTTGCAATTTCGACAACACCGTTGCTGAAATTCAGCCTCTCTCCTCATTCCACCAAATAACTTTGAACAATATCTATAACAACAATAAACTCCAATTTTTGCAATTTTTAGCCAAAAGACTCTGAAATTAATATACGAGGCCATATTGGCTACTTTTTTTTTTTTTCTTTTTTTTGGGTTATCGGCTACTTGTTTGGAAGGGTGTGGTGTGATTTGTATTTTATTATTAATGGTTTGTTGTAATAGAATTGGATTGTTATTTAAATGAATAAGTTCCTTATTTGATTTGTTATCCACTTCTTTTTCATATTCTATTTACATATTTCATTTTGGAGGGACTGTTTAGGCGTTGTTTGGAAACCACAAAACTGGACGATATCATCCTGTTTTCATAACTCATGATCCAAAACTGATAAGGCCCATGGGAGAGAAGTTATTTGGATTCCATGACTCAATTTCCGTGACTCAGTTTCCATCACTCAATTCTCTGATTTTTTAGTGATGAGTTATGGAAACTGAAAACACATTTTAGCTGTTTTCAGTTTCCATAACTCATAACTCAATGGCATATTTGTAATTAAATACACATGGAGAGACCCACAGCTGCAACTTTTGACCGTTTGACTTTTTTTTTTTTTCTTTCTTCTCCTAGGTTCGGTCTTCAGTTCCACTTTTTTTTTTTTTTCTTTTCTTTTATTGGTTCAGTCTTCAGCTCTTCCTTCTTCTTTTTTTTTTTTTTTTTCTTTTACTGGTTCGGTCTTCAGTTGTTCCTTTTTTTTTTCTTTTTTTTTTTTACTGGGTTCGGTGAGTTTAGGTATTGGGGAAAAAAAAAACTGCACTGAGTGACAGGTATGGGGCCCACAAACAGTGTAAAAAATATTGAATGATGACAAGTGAGTGATGGTGCCAAACGGGTAGGGTATTTTAAGTGACGAGTGATGAGTAATAAGTTATGAGTGATGAGTAAAGAGTTATGAGTGACGGAAATTGAGTGACCATTTTTTTTAAACCAAACAAGCCCTTAATCTTCCATCTTCAAGGAAATGATTTTTCTATTCTTGTACCACCCACGTGGCAAGACTTAAATCCACGCTGCATAAGATAATTTTTAACCAATTCACATTTTTCGATGTGATGTGGCATTATACAAAGTGCTGTATGCTTTCTTTTTTCTAGCTAGTTTGAGTTTCTATGGAAAACATAGTTACAATGGGCAATCCCCATTCAATTTAAATCCTTCGAAATAGATAGAGAAAAGTGCCAATGTCCTGTTGATCAAAGATGGGTTCGTATGGGAGAACTTATTATGGACGGTAATTAATTGAAAGAGTAATGAGGTATTGACTTATGCCTCTGGTAAAGATTGTTTTGCTTTGAATGAGGACGTTTACAGAACTTTAGCTGTTATGGTGCATGATATCAAACTTGACCAACTCTAGAGTTTGTTCAGGTTTTCTAGGGGAGTCACAATATCGTATGGAAATCATTTCAGACTAATTCTGACTCAGTTTGGACAATACCATGTTAATGATGACAATAAGAACCAATCTTTTTGCTATTGCCATCTTTTCGCCAAGCATTTAGATAAAAAGAACGAATTTGAAATTGAAGCATGAATAATGGTGTGGTAAAGATGGATTTTCTGATGCACCCTTTCTCTGATCATTGTGATGCATGCATGAAGGACTTTAGAGGTAGGATTTAAGGTGTGTTAGCATATTTTTGTGTCTAAATAAGTGCTAACACCATTATATTCAAAATAGCTGAGTTAGGCATTGAGAGTCAGTTTCATTGGAGCAACTGCATTCTCACTTGAGCAAACTTAAAAAAAAAAAGAAGAGTTTGGTTAACCCTTATTTGACTGAAATTAGGGTAAACGATAAACCAATCTTGCTAAATTGACATTTTAACTTTGTTTTCACTAATATAATTTGTAACTAAACCCTCTGTTCACCCGAAATTAGAGAGTTCGTGTTGAATTACTTTGTGAAGCTTCACGGTATAGACTTTGAATGTTCATTCATATACATTCTATACTTGCACTCTACAAAGAAACTTAGGCATGATATTGTTGATGTCCTCTTTGCATGAATAACTCTTAAGGGCAAATAGTATGTTATTAAAAATCGATCTTATGACCAATCGGAATGGAGCTTCATTAATCATAGTCTATCATTTTTTTTGTTTTCCTTTGCCTAGGATAAAGCTTATTGTGCCTCGTGCGTCATCCTCTAGTCTTGGTATTTTAGTGAACGGTAAAAGATGGAATTCCTTCCAATTTTCTTGAGGAATCTGACAATGGCGGCCCACTCTTCCCATATATATTCATCATTTGCATGGAGTACTTGGTTTGGTTAATCTAGAGGTGAGTGGCCAATAAGAATTGGGTGGGAACAAGATCTTTTAGGGGGTCCAATTTTTACTCACCTCTTCTTTACAGATGACCTTGTCCTATTTACAGAAGCCCTTGTGAAGAATTCTCAAGCAACTAAAAGGGTTCTAAATGAATTCTGTAAAATCATGGGGAAAAAAAAATCAGCAAATTTAAATTTTATTTCTCCTCAAGATTGATTAAAAAAATATTCCTTGCCAGTTTTGAGTTTTAAAAATAGATAAAATTTACACACATCTTACCTCATATAACCGTACACACATATTTTGCACTGAAATCATGATTTAACCCAACTTAATTTGAAAATTTCTTGGTGTTCCTATGGTTAATGATAGCATAAATAGGAATGCCTATGATTTTGTGTTAAAAAAAAAAAATCAGGAATAGACCTTCGAAATTGACAATTTAAAGACATTTTTTGTGGGGCATACACTGAAGAAAAAAAAAAAACAAAAACAAAAAGACCTTAACTAAACTTACTTGGGTAGGACACAAATACCCAAACCAAAGATACAAGGAGGGCTAGGTATTAAGCGAGCCTCATATTGCAACAAGGCCCTTCTTGCTAAAAGAACCTGGGCCGTATGAGGAGATTTGGGCATCAACACTCCGGAGGAAATGTCTCTTGAATTATCACACCACAAAACGGAAGTCTGTCATTTCATTTGGGCTTAGCTTTTGTTAAACAAAGGAGATATGTTGTTAGGACTCGGCCCAGATAATAAAAAAATGGCATGTCTATAAACTTACTGAATGACCATTGGACAGGCTTGGGAACCACTAGGCAGGGAGGAAATGGACCGCAGACTTGTAGGTATTTGGGATACACAAGAGAATTGGAATCTTGATACAATTTTTTAGGTACAAGCACTTAAGCCATTAAACCAAAAACTATAATTGATGGTAAGGACGCAATTTTATTCCCTTAAAGGATGGCAATCCAACGCTAATAGATTGATTGAGATCTAGCCCAATCTAACCTTTGCCTCTGTAAGATGCTTGACTCGGCCTACTAAGCCTCCGCCCAACACAATCTATCACTTTGTTTCAATAGATCGTAATAATCATTAGGGTTGTGGCAAAGCCCTCCTTTTCCAATCAAGTTGACTCTTTAACTTGGGCTTCTTCTTAGAATAGATTTTTTTAGACAACCTTGAGTCAACCTACCAAATCACTCTTAACTTGGCATTCCCTCATCCCAAACTTCCCTCTTGGAAGGGGATTTGGAAAATCAACTCCATATCTCAGGCTGACTTACCATGAGAGATTTAGATATATCATCTTAGATGACGCTTGTTATAATACCCCCAAGACCCTAAGCACATTTCTAAGGATTGTCTCTCTGTAAGTCAAATTTAGGAACTAATCGGGAATATATTTATTTTCTCTGCCTATGAAAGAATATGTCAAATTCCTTTATATACTTTAATTCACCAATTTCAATTAATTTGGATTCTTGATGGAGACTTGTTTTCCCCACAACCTTGTGGCAAATCTGTAGTGCCTAAAATAAGAATGTCTTCAAGGACCAAGCTTTTGAAACAATGATCATTTTTCATAGAATTAGAACTCTATCCATTGATTCTCTACCTCTCACACTATGAGTAATTTCGTGGTGACTAGCTAATAGCCATATGAAGCACTGCGTTAATTTTTTTTTTTTTTTTTATCTCTTCAGATGCCATTTATTACTATGAGCTTTATATAAAATAAATAAATATAATGAAGTTACTACAAGTTTTGCTATATGAATATTTGAATTGCATCATTGTAATTTGTTACAGATCAATTTTAAATTCAATGTAGTAAGATTGGTAGTATCCCTAGCAATTACAAATTAACCTTTTTGGATCATGCAGATGCACGAAGGTGTTTTGGGGGGTGGGGATAATGAGAGACCTAGTTTCCTCCAAGTCTCCTCATTCAAAATAATAATCATTGTTGAGTTTTTTTTTTTTTTTTTTTTTTGCAAAGCTTATAATAGGTGTAAATGAAAATTTTAAAAATGGTAAATATATAGAGTTTTTTATTTTTAGTGAACATAAAATTTTCATTAGTTGAGAAAGAAAACAATATGGTATCATTTATTTTATGGCATATAAAAAAAATTGCCTTAGTTGGTTTTGTAAAGGGTTAAATTAATAGTTTAATACACTTACGATTAAATATTTTCATGAGAAGATATTTGTAATTGATGACTATTTTAATATATGATACTACAAATATTTTATAGAAAATAAATTATATATCATATTACATTACAAAATAATTACATATTTGTTGCACATCACATGGGTCCGTAACTATTACTTATCAACGCCTCATCCCAATGAGAAATGATAAGGTACTCATGGTGGACAAGTGACGTCGTCCACCATGATATTAAAAGACTCTAACCTGTTTAAAATTGCTGAGATGAAAAAAATTTTAAAACAAAAATTAAATACTGACTTAGCAAATTTAAACAACTGGGAGTCTTTTAGTGGAATGGTAGACAAGTGACGTGGTCCACCAGAGGATTGTATAATTTCTCCATCCCATCCTCGAGCCTCATGGTTTATAAGATCATCTACAATTAAAGACTCCTTTTCAAATCCAAATTACTATTTGGGTTGGCTTTAAATCCCGGAATCCAAAGACCTTCCCACATATCAATGCTATTAGTATCACCTACATATCATGCACTTATTATAGCTTTTTCAAAACCTCTCCATATCAATAGTCCTTTCCCTTCAACCACCTTTGTCACTTCTTGCTATATGTCCATAGTTGTCTCTAAACACTTGAAACAAAGGATGTCTTGGTCAAAAGCAACCATCCTACCTAGTTTGGCAATTATGGCTTGATTAAATTGTTTGAAATTTCTAAAACCCAATTCCCCACTTTTGCTTAGGCTGCCAAATCAAATCCGATGTTTTCCAACTAAGAGGTTTGCCATTTCCATCAAAATTTTCTGACATCAGCTCCTCTTTTTTTCACACTACAAATTGAAAGAATCCATAGTGTATGTAGAGATAGATTGTGTCACACAACTGTTGTATTATATATTAATTCATTTGGTATGAATTCTGATGGGGACTTTTTCAACATGCAAGGCAGACGAGTTCTATATAGTCGCCAGCTTCAAAGTGAGGGATGATCTCTGACAGGCCGACGACATCCACCAAGTGGATGCCGACGAGACTCGTCTGTCCCATACTGACGGGAGGAAAAAAATGACGTCGGACCTCAAGACCGACAGGTTAGGTAAACTGATGATCCCAGCGTGGCCTGGCTTGTTCTCCACAAATGTCTGTACATGGAAATATCTTGAATTCTACGCCCAACCCTAATTAGAGGAATCTCTACAAGGATAAGATCCCGTAAAATACGAGTATTAATGAGAATCTTCTCTACAAGGAAATACCTTTTCCGTCGAGAAACGAAGGTCAGCTCTACATCACTATAAAAACCTCAAAGCCCTCATAAATCGAGGTACGCGTATTTTCCTTAGCTCTGTCACTCTAGAGTTGTAGAAATTCTCTCCAACTTAACTTTCGGAGGGTATTTGGCTGGTACCACATCGGTACTCTTTGTAAGGTCTTCTATGTTTTTTCTTCGTAGGTTCTATCCAAAGCACGTGAGGACCTTGCAGCTCATTGACGATTTTTGGCATCATCAAATTCTTATGCTGCAAAATTAAACCAGCATGCAAGCCAAGGGAACTTCAATTGTTTTACAACTGGCATTCAAAATTCACAGAGCTCTATTTATACAATAATTTCTTTTAGTAATTAGAAATAGCTTTTTCAGGCCAGTCGAAGTTTTTGTTTGCCAAATTAGTTGATTTTAATTTCAAATTAGATTCATGTTAACTTAATCTAATATTGAAAGGTGTATTGTTACCTGCTTAAATGATGTGGCTATATTTTTTAATGTACTTGAACTGCTGCAGCTCACAATCGTTTTAGAAGTGTACATGCCATTCCATGGCCGCAATGCTGACTGCTCACATGTAAAAGTCTCTTCTGTCACACCTCCTTTCTTTGTTGGGAGTAACTATGTGTCTTGGAAAGTACATATGCTTGCTTTTCTATGTGCTATTGATGAGATCGTTTGGGGTTCCGTTAAGAATAGTTGGGTAAGACCAACAACACCCAAGGCCGAGTGGGACAAGGCTACTCTTGCTTTGGCAAATGCCAATAGCAAAGCTATTAATGCAATTGTCTGTGGTGTTTCAACTGATGAATTTCACAAGATCTCTCATATGAAGACTGCTAAAGAGGCATGGAAATTCTCGAGACTACCTATGAGGGAACTAAGAAGGTCAAGGACACCAAATTGCAAATGCTCACTGCCCGGTTTAAGGAAGTGAAGATGATTCGTTTGACTCATTCTATGGTAGACTCAATGAGATTTTCATTGCCAAACTCAATCTTGGAGAAAAGATTGAGGATGCCAAAGTTGTAAGGAAATTCTTAAGATCCTTACCCGAAAGCTTTCTAGTTAAAGTCATTGCCATTGAGGAGAGTAAAAACTTGGATGAGATCAAGATCCAAGAGCTTGTCGTTTCTCTTCAAACTTATGAGCCTGGCTTGCTTTCTCACAAGTCTAGCAAATCACTTGCACTCAATACTATAAATGAGAGAACCGATAATTCCTTGGATGAGAATGATGTTGAGAAAGAGGTGGCTTATCTTGCAAAGAACTTCCGCAAATTTCCAAAGATGAAGAACAATGGGAAGTCATTTGGCAAAAGAAAATTCTCGTCCTTCAAGAATGACAAGAAACCCAAATTTCTCTCTCTATTTTGTTATCTGCTACAAGAATCTCTCTCAATTGTCCTCTCTCTAGCATTTGACACCGGTAACATAAAAAAAAAAAAAAAAAAAAAAAAAAAAAATCTAACTATGCATTCCAAATTAGTTTAGTCTACAAGCCTAGCACATTTCAATTTCCACCAATTTTAACAAAATATAGATTTGAGACCAATTGTTCCAGTTTGAAATAGTTATAGGATTTGGAATATTCAAACTTTACAATCAATTTGAGCATAAATATAGTTAATTGCAGTAAGAAGAAGAAGAAAAGGGAGGGGTTGGGTTTAGGGTGGGGGAACAATTATCTAGAAGGGACAATTTGAGCATAAACCTTTTAGCTTTATCTACAGTACTTTGACTTTCAGCAAAAAGTTTTCAAATTTAGCTAAATAAGCTATTCTTAAACGGACAATTAGTTAAGTTTTTTTTTTTTTTTTTTTTTTTATCCAAAAGAACTTTTTTTTGGGGTAAATTACAGAAAACAACCCTGAGGTTTGAGGAATATCAAACACATCCACAACTTACAAAAAATGGCAAATTTAATCCTTTAACACAAACGGTGTTAACATGCATCCACCGTTAATAACAAATTCTTACTCTCTCACCTCTTTTCATTTTCTCAGTCTCACTGTACTCTCTTTCTCTCTCAATTTTTTTTTTTCCAAATCTAACTTTCTTTCTCTTTTCCTTTTCACAATCTCATCTAACACCCTTTCTCCCTCAACTTTCTTTGCCTTTGGTTGTCTAAATCTTGCTGATGATGGATGATGGATCCGCTTCCTTTCTCATTTCTCTATTTCAGTGTGGAGATCTTGCGGTGGTGGGATTAGATTTGGGTTTGGCTGACATGGGTATCAACTGTTTTGACGTTTGCTTGGTGGTTGATGGCAATTTTGTGGTGGATTTAGGAGCTTAGATGGTGTGATTGGATTGGGTTTTCTTGGGTTTCTTTGTGGAGGAGAAAAGGGCTTGTTTTTTAAGGAACCTTTTTTTTCTTTTTCTTTTTTCTCAGCTTCCAAACACTGCATGGAGGAGATGAGGCTTTTTCTATGGATTTTCCTTTGATTTTCTAAGCATTTCTCTTTGATTTTCTCGGCTACCAAACAGAAAGAATAAAGTAATCACCTTTTTCGTTAAATTTTTTTGCGAAGAAAGAAGAACCAAAAAAAGAATTGTTGTGTTGTTTATTTTAAGAAGAAAAAGGGAGAAAATTTTAGAGAATAATTTGGATAAAGAAAAAGAAAGTTGAGGGAGACTGAGATTAGGAATTAGAAATGAAGAGAGAGTTAGATCTGAGTTTTAATTTTTTTTTAGAAAAGTTTGTTATTAACGGTGGATGTTAACACCGTTGAAGGATTAAATTTGTTATTTTTTATAAGTTGTGGATGTGCTTGGTATTTCCTCAAACCTCACAATAGTTTTTTGTAATTTATCCTTTTTTTTTTGGAGGAACCTGAGAAGAACTAATTTAGTAAAGTTAGAAGTACCAAAAGTCGGAAGTGTCTTTCCCTTTTGTTCACTGGTTAGTACTAAAGTATCAAATTTCCTCTTAAGCTTTTTACTAATTTAGTAAAGTTAAAAAAATACATCCCCCCTTGTTAAGAAAATTGAGTTTTTTATTTTATTTTGTTCGTCAAAATATTTTAGAGTATAGTATTAGACTATTAGTACATTTAAAAGGTTATATTTTTCTATTAACAAAATTATAATTTAAGCGTAGTTTCAAATTAAATCTTATAAATATAAATTTTAAAATTAAACTAGAAGAGGAATAGGACTATTACAAATTAAACTTGATAATTCCGTTAGTTTAAAATTAAGCCCTAAACTTTTAAAACTGTATCTATTTAAACCATAAACTTTTTTCTAGTTTTCACTGAGAATCTAGGATGCACATACACTTCATTTAGAGTTTCATACTTGTATCATATCGGTGTCGTACTAGCCATTTTAAGTTATAATTTTTCAAAAATTGTTTATGTTGACATGTCGTACCCGTAACCATGCTTCCCAGCTGAGAATAGAAAGGGGCCACTGCTAACAAGATTCTAATTATACACTCCACTATAATATTATCATTTACATTATTGATTATTGTAGCATAATTTTGATAAAAAAAACAGACCTAGGAATTCTAAGATCATTTTTATTTTTCAAATCAAACACAAATTTCTCTCTCTATTTTGTTATCTGCTATAAGAATCTCTCTCAGTTGTCCTCTCTCTAGCATTTGACACCAGTAGCATCAAATATATATATATATATATATATATATATAACTATGCATTCCAAACTTGTTTAGTCTTCAAGCCTAGCACATTTCAATTTCCACCAATTTTATAGATTTGAGACCAGTTGTTCCAGTCTGAAATAGTTATAGAATTTGGAATATTCAAGCTTTACAATCAATTTGAGCATAAACATAGTTAATTGCAGTAAGAAGAAGAAGAAAAGGGAGGGGAGGGGAGGGGGGGAGGGTACAATTATCTAGAAGGGAACAATTTTTTGTACTAAGAAAGTAAGAATAACTTTCTTCTGCCAATTAGTGAAACTCAGTTCATGTGCAAGCAAAAATGCTTCTACAATGACCCTATCTCTACATCCAATTCAAAGGACTTTCGAGTATACAACAGATAATATGCTCCAAGATTGACATAAGCTTCTATATGTTGCCAGCAGATTCCTTTAGCAATACAAGGAAGAATCACAAATTCTACATTGGCCTGATATGCCAATTTAGTTTGAAGAAAGATATTAACAATATACTGGTTAGGCCATAACTATCAACTAGAAAAATCCTAGAAATAATCAAAGAAGATTACATCAAGGGTAAACTTGTTTGAAGCTTCCAGCAATGTTTGTTGACTTTTTAATTGCAAGGAAATACTTACGGACATCCAGTAGCAGTAGCCTCAACTGAAATTCAAGCTATGAAAATCTTCGCTATTTAGCAGCCAGTCAAAGTGTAAGTTGGACATGAGCATCACCTTCTACAGACATCAATTGTTATCACCTAAATATATATGAAAACTTGAGTTAGTATGGTACTATAATTAAAACAAAAAAATAATAGTTCACTCATTAATAATCAGTATTTAGTATAATTGGAGTTCCTCCTTGCCAATCTGGGAGGCATAGCACCAATGATTAAGAAGCATAGACATGGTACAGAAGGAAGTACTATACAGTCTCTAGTTTTAACTTTTCAAAAATTTATTAGGAAAATTTCTCTTGCATTTGCCAGCATTGCACAAGGTGAATACGAAAATTAGCATACTACTTGAACACTTACATATATGGGATGCCATAATAAGACTGAACCATCTACCTTAGCAAAATCCTTCATCATCATCCTCATCCTCATCATCACCATCTGCATATATGTGAAAACCTGAGTTAGTATAATAATAATAATAATAATTCACTCACTACTAATGAGTGTAATTAGAGTTTGCTTCCTACTGGCCAGTATGGGAAGGCATGATACCAATGATTACGAAGAATATACATGGTAAGGAAACACTATACAGTCTCTAGCTTTTACATTTTAAAAATTTATCAGGAAAAGTTGTATTACATTTGCCAGCACAAAATTAATATGCAAAATAGCATAATACTCTAATAGTTACAAATAGGATGTGAAGTTAGGACTGAAAGATCTACATGAGCAAAATCCTTAGGGAAATTTAATGGGTGAAGCTTGAGAATGTATTTCCTATCTAGATCATATTCTCAACTACTTGCCTACTGTTTTACAAATTATTAATCTTCTTGTAAGTGATGATGATATAAAGGCTTGGACAACTGGCAATAAATTGTTGGCAAAATTTAAGTTTAATTTTCAGGAAGCCGGAAAGTATAGGGTGATTGGGATTGCTTGCGCATGGTGAGCCAAAAGAAAGAAAAAGAAAAATGACTTGAATTTCTTGCCAATGACAAAACTAGATGTATAAGTAGAAAGAAAATAAGATAAAATAGGGTTAGACATTAACGGGAAGGATGTGGTCATTACCAAAGCTCTCAGTCAAACATTGTGCATTTGTTTGGCTGAACTCGTCCACATCTTGCTCGTATACCAAACTAACCCCACATTCACACACATGAATGGCTGAGTCATTGGTCTCAAATATAACCTCAATCTGACTACATTCATCATTCTCAACAGTAGCAAACCAATTATCACGAGACAAATACAGTAGCCATATTCTGCCCACATAATGCATTGACTTACTGTCCTCACAATGCTTCCACATAGCGAAAAGTTCATAGGAATAGTGATTTTGAGGCATATCACCATGAAAATCCCTTCCATTTACTATCACACAAGCTTTAACACCAATTCCCTTCCATTTACTAACTGATATTGATGCACAAAGAGCAAATCCCATCCATTTACTATTACACCAATTTGAAGGCAGATCTATGCTTATTGAATTCCCCACACTTTGATGAGTTAACCATGAAGGAATTTTATATCCGTAAACAATTATCAGTAATTCAGTTATAGATCCATCCTCTTTCCTTTGGTTTGAAGTTTCATAAATGGTATTACGAAAAAGGAGTCCCTGTACAGTACCGAAAACACAACTATTGTCATAGGTAACTGTTAATTTTGACAATTAAAGAGAGGGTGAGAGAGAGTGAAGAGATTACCTGTAGGTGACGGTACAATATTGTAAATGCCATTCCACTGCCGCTCTCATCATATGCACGCCACTGGAAGAGTGGTCGTGACAAGCTACTTAGTTTGACCAATGCTGGTGACCATTCTAGGGAATAACAATATTGAGCATTTATATATCTTATTGTTGAAGGAAGCCTTGGGACCAATTTTAGTTTTGGGCATCCAGAAAGAATGAGCTTTTCAAGAGACCTCAAATCATCCATGTTGCTTGGAAGACATTTGAGATTTCTGCACTCGCTTAGATCTAATAAAGTAAGGTTAGTCAAACACGCAATTGATGAGGGTGCTAGTTTCTTCATAGCAGTGAAACACAATTTGACTTCCAATAGGCTTTTCATAATTCCAGTAAATTTCGGAAATGATCTGAATTTTGAGCAACCGTTAAGATTAAGTATCTTAAGGGACTGCATTTGAGCAGACATTCTGGGAAGATTGGTAAGAGATTCACAATATTGCAGATCTAAATGCCTAAGCCTACTGAGTTGTCCAATGGATGGGTGGATCTCAACCAAACTATCACACCAAGAAAGATTTAGTCTCTCAAGTCTGCTGAGTTGTCCAATAGAAGGGTGGATCTCAACCAAACTAGCGCACCCAGCCAAGTCTAGTACCTCGAGTCTCGGAACACTTGAAAAGTCAGGTGTCCGGATAAGGTTTTTAGAATGACTAAGATCAATGAACTTTAACTTGACTAAAGGCTGTTGCAAAAAAAAAAAAAAAAAAAAAAAAAAAAAAAAATCCATTAAACATAGAAATTAATTTAATAGTAAAGAATTCCTTTAAATTTAAACAACTTTATGAAAGAAAGGAGGAAGGTCAAATACACCGGGTGTGTATTTATAGCTACACTTAAGAGAGAGAGAGAGAGAGAGAGAGAGAGATAATAAATAATATAAAGGCAGTTTTTTTTTTTTTTTTTTTTTTTTGAGGAACCAGTAAGAAAATATAAAGGTAATTAAATGAACAAAATTACCATTACTCCTTCCCAAAGATATTCGAAGTCACTAAACCGCAATTCAAAATGAACAAGCTCCTTTGATTGGAAATTGGATGGCAAACATTTTAAAGAACTACCGCTACATGAAATATGTCTTAGGCCATTAGGAACACGATTGATGGCATTCAAGATGCTCTTATGATCAATTATCAGCAATCTAAGATTAGGCATCTTTAAAAATACTTCAGGAAATTTATCAAAGTTGAAATTTTCTTCCCCAGATTCTGCAAAGTTGATGACTATGGCTTGCATTGCTTCTGTTGCCTAAGATTCCAAAACAAATACTTGGTGATTTACACAATCAAATGATAAGAATACTAGAATTAGTCGAGTTTTGTACCACGTTAAAGTCATGAGGGAGATAAAAAATAATAATAAAAAAATAAAAAATAAAAAACTACTCCCAAAGTTAGTTGTTAAAAATAGTAAAATGTACTTCATATCATATACCATTTGGCATTGCTATTTTGTGGAGAAAAAAGAGAAATTTAATTAAAAATGTAAATGGATTGGTGTTTGGTTTTGTATTTTTTTAAAATTAATTTATTATAGCAGGAGAAAAGTTTCGTTTTCCAATCGCAGTTCACGGAAATCGCCAGAAAATTGAATTTTCACACTGAAAATTTTCATATTAACAATATTTTTTACATCTTTTACAAAACACTTAATTTCATTTAAAAAACACTTTTTCAAAGCACAACTTCTAAAATTTTCAAAACATGAATTTTCAAAAAACTAACCCAAACCAATACTAAGAGTCCCACTAGCAACTAAATAGAACGTAGTACAATATGTTAATAGTAAAATGTACTGCATATTAAGTTCTATTAATAGATCATATTACATCTTATTTTGAAGTCTTTTTTCTTATTAATTTTTTAGAAAATTCATACATTAAAACTTGAAAGGTGCATTTCTACCTTTTAGAAATTCAAGACAAACTAGGAAAAAAAATAGAAAATCACACCATTACTTTTAAATTGATGGAAAAGAAAATAAGGAAATAAAGCTTACAGAATGATTTTATTATATATTAATAAAAATGTGAAGATAACCTTTTGTTCTAGGTAGTAACCAAGAGATTAATGATTTTTTCATTACATCAAGAAAAATAAATTCAATTTCATAAACAATTACAAAGAGAATTTTTTTTCAAAAGATAATATATATTTTTTTGTTCTAAGGTAACCACTTACCTAATGAAATATATTTTTTTAAAGAACTAATTTATTGAACAAAATTATGCTAATATACCTACTCAATCTTATTCAGGAAATAAAATTATAGCTTTGTCATTTTTATTACCATATTGTTTTCCAGTACATGAAGCAAGTCCGCAGCATTCCACAACCTACTCTGCTTTCTAAGATTTCCACCTGATTCAAAACGAATAATTTCTTGACCCATTTGTATTAGTAGATCATGCATCCCCAAACATTCATTATCATCCACGGTTAGGAGAGATCTCTCCTCAAGAACACTTATACCAATTCTTGCATGAAAACCACAATTATCCAATATCTGTATTACTTCATCTTTCTTCCTCCGTCTAAAGAAACAAGCAATATCTAAGAATATCACCTTCCACATTTCCTCTAGTCCATCGTAACTCATTTTAAATATATAAAATATTTCTCTTTTAGTGTTTTTAAGACTGTCCAATGCACTTTGCCACTCTTCTACCGTTCTTCCAACCAAAAAGGAACCCAAAGTAACAAGAGCTAATGGATGGCCACAAGCATATTTTACAATATCCTGGGAGAGCTGCATATAACCTTCTTCAGGTTGCTCTTTTTTGAAGGCTTTCAAACAAAGAAGTTTTGAAGCATCATCATAATTTAATCCTTTAAGCTCATATATTTTAAGTACCATATGTGTTTCCAACATATGTTTATCTCTAGTTGTTATGATGATCCAACTCCCCAATCCAAACCAGCCATACTTTCCAACCAAATTTGTTAATTGGTCAGTACTGTTGACATTATCTATAACAAGGAGAACTTTTTTATGAGACAACCTTCTACTAATCATGTCAACTCCTTCATAAACATTCCTTATTTCTATATTTTGGTCCTCCAAAATGTCTACAAGAAGCTGTTGTTGTAATCGAGGCAAACCATGGTTTTTTGAACCTTCCCTAACATCAGCAATAAAACTAGAACCTTCAAAATGACTACGAAACTCATCAAAAACAACTCTGGCAAGAGTTGTTTTTCCCAACCCCCCCATATCCCAAATCCCTATCATGCTAACATTGTTCTCAAATCCTAAAACTGAAGGGATAAATTCTGCCATAGTAGATTCTATTCCTACAAAGTTTTTGTAAATGCTTGAGGATCTAGAGCACAATTCCTTCATCAACTCTCTCACAATGTATTGAATAAAGTCAGACTCATGCCTGTGAAGAAAATTGAAAATATTAATATGATGGTCCAAAGACTCCAAACCAATTATGAATCATCTTTTTCACATTGTGTTGGTTAAATTATGACTCATGCCAATAAGCAAGATAGAAAATAATTAGATGATGGTCCAAACACATTTATAAGACCGCGGGGGAGGAAGAAAATATTAGGCAAGACTTTTTTTTTTTATGAACAGTATATTAGGCAAGACTACTCCTTGCTCAAACACGTGAATTCATCAGCTCAAGTAACGTGGATAGGACTACTCATATAAGAATTGTATATTATATTATAGTCATATAGTTCAAAGTTCAAACAGACATCTTTAGAGCTATAGTTTTCATTATTGAGCATGGTAATACACAAGTGCTCGACCATGCTGCAATGGAAGAATAGGCAGAAGAGAAAAGAAATTGAGGGATAAATTTATCTGTAAAATACAAAATGTATTAAGTTGGACAGAATCCTAATAGTTTCATTTTTAGTCCGAACTTTAAGGGAGTGGATATAGCAATTGAAATTTTGTGAACTAAATTGTGAAATGGCAAAACCACAATGACTAAAAATTGTGATTTACCCAAAATAATAATAATGAAGATAAAGACAATCTTGATAGATTTATAATTCATAGAAATTTATGTGCTTAAACCAAATAATTGCTTTTAAATTATTGCAAAGGAGCATTTCTATTTTCTAAAGTCCTAAAACAGGGGTCACAAACTATTTCTAATAATACAACAAAATTCAAACTAGTATATGTTGTAATATTTCAATCCATGCATATTATGCTAAATTCTAGTAACTATTTATATACTTCAAGATATGCGAAAGAAACTGCCTGTTTAAATATCAAAAGAAATAAGTTTGTCATGGAAATTACCTATCTTGTAAATGCCAACCAGAGAGATTGGCTACTTCTGTCAAAGCAGCCCTCCACATTTCCACCTTCTCTATGTTCTCTTTAAATTTTTTTTCATGTTCTTTAAAGGCATTTTCAAAACTTCCCTCTTGTTTTCGTACATCAGAAGGATTCACATCATAAAAAATGGGCCAAATTGTCAATCTTGTCTCTGTCTTGCATCTAACGATTTTTTCAAGTTCATCCAAACACCACGCGGAGGATGCATAATTTCTTGAGAAAATAACAAATGCAAACCTTGATTCTTCTATTGCTTTCAAGAGCTCCCGTGAAATAGATTCTCCTCTCTCAAGTTCTTCATCATCCCTAAAGGTCAAAATGCCTTTCCGTATCAAAGCAGCATGTAGATGGTCAGTAAAACCTTTACGGGTGTCCAGGCCTCTAAAACTGAGAAACACCTCGTATTTCCAAGAAGAAGATGATGACGACATTGAGGCTCCTTGACAGCTAATGGAAACCGTTGAAAGTATTCTAGAAAATCTTAATCTGTTATTAATAATTTTTTTTAAAAAAAAGTACATTCAATTAAAATTGAAGAGCAAAAAATTAATGTCGAATATGTAACTATTTATTAAGAGAATGATTATAGCAAACCTTGATTCTTCTTATGCTCTCAAGAGCTGTGGCGAATTAGATTTTCCTCCCTCTAGTACTCTATCGTCACTCAAGAGACAAACGCCCATCCATTGCCAAGCAGCAAATACAAGGTCTGCAAAATATTTTACAAAACTCTGCCAAAATGTTGAAGAAGAAGATGATGATAATGACGATGAGCCTCCTTAAGTGCTCATGGAAACCGTGGGAAATATACTGGTAAATCTGGAACTGTAATATAGATAACAAAATAAATTACAATGAAATAATATACATAAGAGGGGGGGAAAAAGGAAGGGAAAGCAAATTGAGGAAGAAGAAACAATTTGATATGGAAGTTCCATTTGAAGGACAAAATGAAAGGAAACAAATAAAAGTATGTGTGATAAAATGACAACTTACAGAATTGGAAATTGAAATTAGACTAGTAGTGTTTGATTGTAATGATCGAAACCCAGTTGAAACAAAGCTGGATCCAATTCGTATTAGATACCTATTGCCTGTTTAATAATTGATTGGACTCTCCTTTTTTTTTGTGTGTTTGTTTTAGAGCAACTACATCAGTGGTTGTATAATCCTGTAAAATACAAAAAGTAAGTGATTTACACAATTTGATCAAAAAAACACCCACATCAGCGAGCCTAAAATTGTGCATATATGCACAAGAGCTACAGTAATCGTGCATATATGCACGGTTACTGTAGATCTATATATTATTTTAATACTATTTGACTCTTCCCCTAACTCAGCACCAGCGCCAGCCACAAAGCGACAACCACACAGACCCACCACCCACATCACCACAACTCAACATCGCCAAACACCACCACCGCAACCCAGCACTGCCAACCATAATCAACCCAAACCCGAAGAAAAACTCATCCCAAACCCAAACCAAAATCAATTAAAACTAAATCCAACCCAACGAAAAACCAATATGAAAAATCCAACAGAAACCAACATGAAAATCCCACCGGAAAACCCGTTGGATCTGCCCCGATCTGCCACTGATCTGCCGCCGATCTGCTCCTCCAGGTTGCTGCCGGTCTGCCGTCGCCAGGTTGCTGCCGATCTGCCACCGCGAGGTTGCTGATCTGGGTCTGAGATTTGAGGGAGGAAGAGAGTTTAGGGAGAACAAGAGCAGCAGAGGCAGAGGACAATTGGGAGAGAGAGCCACGGTTGGGACTTGTAGGGTGGAAAAAATATATATATTAATGGAGATATTTATTAATAAAATAATAAAAAATATATATTTTTTAAATAAGTGAAAGTGCATAATAAATATTCGTTTTGTAAAAGTAGTCTCGTAATATACCAAAAGTAAGTTGTTAGTATAAAATAAATGAAAAAATTTGACTGAATTGATGCGGATGTCTTTAAACGTGGCAAAAAATGTAGCAACTTTAAATTATTTTGTGCTCAAAAACTAGTACAAAATAAACTCTATTATAATTTAAGTATAAATATTTACGAAATTGCATGCTAGAAATTCGAACTTCAACACTTACTCCTCTAGCACGCGCGGTGGACCGGTGGTGGCACAAAAGTCATTGATTACACCACTTTTTTTTTTTTTTTTTGAAGCCATTACATCACGTTCTTACTCCTTCACTTTATTGCTTTTTATTTTTATTATTATTTTTAAAATTGATAAAAGAGGGACAGTATAGAGACAGTATATTTGTGGTAACCAGCTGTGAGCCTATGACTATGAAGCTCTGTTTTAAGTTTTCTTTTCATTCAGATGTGGTGGGGCGTACCGTGTCTGAGAGATAAAGATTTATAAGGAAGTTTCCCCTCTAGTCTCCTAGGCAGAGAATTGAAGAAGAAAAAAAAACTTTTTATTTAGCTAAAATTTTATGGTAAAATATAAAATTATGTTTGATTTTGTGAGGATCTTTGAGAGACATATTGAAATTGGGGAAAAGGGTGACAAAAATTGTTCCTGCATTTAAGGTTGTCTGGACTGTACCAATGACTGCATTATAATACTCCAAGAACCTAGAATCAAGAAATGAAATTCTAGAGGCTACAAGGAGTCCTTTTCTGCCATGAAAAGTGAGTGCCAATCTGACTGCACCAAAGTGGAGATGTGTGTATCCTTGTTTTTGCCATGGTATCACAAATTCTCTTGGAAGGGTTAAGGTGATAAAGTTTTCATTTTCAGTGGCTGGAATATTGTACTGGTCAAACTTAGAGGCTTGAACATATTCTTTAACAGTAGAAGGATGAGAAGGACCTAAGAACTTTTTTATGGATTTTTTAAAGGAGTTTTGAGGTTTATCAAACATAGTATAGGGATTTACAATAGGGAAATCAGTAATAGGGATCTTACTATCTTCAGGTATATGGGATATTTCATAGAGGTAGTCTAATTTATTTGCAGTGGATTTACGAAGAGGAGGGTCTATAGTAGGTATAGTGGTATCAAGAACTGCATCTGATGAGCTTGAACTGGCCATAAGTATTTCTTTAAGGGAAGAACTGTTTACCTAAGATCTGACAGGACACAAACGCCACACCTAGGCTTACACGTCCACAAGATAACTCAGGAAAACTGGGTTCTTTAAAAATCTTAAGAGCAACTCTTTAGTGTTCTACTTGATTATCAAATCCAGTGTTCTGATGTGATAGGAAATGTTAACAAGCACCGTGCGATGCTTGTTAACGTTTCCCAAATTGGGTCTTGCTAAATAAAGAAGACAAAAAGTTATTAAAAAAACTGCCAAAAAAAATATAAAATTACTAAAAAATTATCAAAAAGCTGAAAAAGTAGAATAAATGCAACAAAAAGCTGTAAAAGATGGTTGTTAACGGTGCCCGTTAACACAGCCCTTTGTGATTTACCATAATGAAAATTTATTTGCTCCCTGCTTTCATCTCCGTCTCTCTCTTCTTCTTTTTTATCAAAAACGTCCTTCTTCATTTCTGATTGTTATTGATTACTTTATTTTTAAAAAATTAATTTATATATATAAGGACAAAATTTCGGTACAATAATTTAGACGTTATTCTTTAGGTTTTTTCTCTTAGGATTTAGCCACGTAGATACTTAACTAAAAAAATACACTTTCATCCCATAAAAAAATTCACACGGCAAAATTTTAAGAAAAAAACCTTAAAACAATACATAAGTACTGTACCTAAATTTTACCATATATATGATAAGTTGAGTAGATACTTGTGAGTAAATTTTCACATTAAATAATAATAAAAATAATATAATTATTATAATATAATTTGATCCAAACTTGTGAACTTAAAATTTTAAATTAAATGGTGTACTTTATATTATATTTATGCTCAATTGGAATCTATCATTTTTCCTACTTGTGTGTATTTTCACAATTTTACATCTATTTTTGAGTTAAGTCAACGACACCTTTACTTCTTTAGTTTAGCCCAGCACTTTTTCCAGTTCCTCCACTTTTTACTCATTTCCTTTATTGTTTTTTTCTTTATTACTTTACTATTATTATTGTTGTTTAAATTAATAGAGGAAAAGATACTTTTTTTTTTTTTTACCAATTACCACTTAACTATAATTTGGTCAAAATTTAAGTTATCTATTCATGGTTTAAAATTTGACACTTTACTCATTAGAAATTAGCTCAATTAGAGTTCCATATCCCACATTTATTAAAAACAGGCTAAATATGTAATTTTACTCTACTTTTATATCTTTCTTCTCCAAAAACACAAAAAATACAAAAATAAAAAATCAAATAAGATCAAAAAGAGTAAGCAGAATACTTACATCATAGGATTTCAACTCACAGGTAGATACCTTAAATTTCGGTCAAACTACAGGTGTATAAAGTGACAAATTTCAAACCACAAATAGACAACTTAAATTTTGGTCAAACCCTAAGTGAGTAAGTTGTAATTTGCCCTATTTTTTAATGAAAAATGAGTTTCTAGTGTGGACTCATTGGCTCCACTTCACATGACAATAAGAGTAATATAACATGTGCCACATGGATAAGGCTATAATAATGGAAACAATATATATTCGTTGAAGTATCATTACTCGAACCATCTTGAGATTTGGGTTTATTGTCAGATGCTATCAAATTATTAAAAAATATTCAATCTCTATCAACATAAACAAACATCATTTAATACGATTTCAAAATTTTCTTCCTCCTCCATCTTAAACTTTTATTTATCTATCACTAGCCACTAGTTACTCTTTGGTGCATATAATTGGCAAAGCCTAATTTGGTTCCTTCTCCATCTCTAACAATTATTTATCTACATTGGCTACTAGAAATTCTTTTGCGTATATAATTGCCACAATGTGAGCTATATGCAGTTAAAACAAGATATCGAAAAGAAGCCAGGACTTAGAAGAGCATGAATAATTGATTGTACTCTGTTCTTTCTTTTTTCGTGTTTATTCACAATTTCAAATCCCGTGTTCTTAGTCAAGTCAACAACTTTTCTCGGGCCACCCTCAAGGAAATTTATTCCTTTTCCCATTACTTTTTTTAGAGCTTTTGCGCGGCACAAGTTATTGCTTTCCCCACTTTCTCCTTTCCTTTATTGCTTTTCTTTTTCTTTTTCTTTTTTAAATCGATGGTGGAGGCCATGGTAGTTTAGTGGTAACCAGCTATCAGCTATGAGTCATAAAAATATTTTGTGAGAACTAATAACAACTTAATGTAAACTTTATTTTAAAATTGGTATAAAAATATTTTGTTAATAGTACCAATTTTTTTCTAAAGAAAAATAGTAAACTTAAAAAGTTTAGAAATATAATAACATGTCACAATATTTTCACAATATTAATTTAAAATTAATCTTTGTAAAATAAAATTTTATTAACATTTATCTTTTAAATGAGTTGTTCTAGTACCCACAATTTTTTCTCCACCACATATTCTATAATATCACAGTTATGAAAAAAGAAGTTGTAAGAGCATCTCCAACAGTCTCTCTAAATTTTTGTATTGTTTTGGAGAGTGAATAGTACATTTTTCGCAATACTTTCACAACATTTTTCGTAATACTTTCACAAGAATCACATCAAAATCTTATGTGGAAAGTTGTTACTAGTTTTAATTTGAACCCACTACTAAATTTTTTTTTTTTACTCACCAATATTAGCTAATAACAATCTATTACTTAAAATTTATTGTGAAAATATAGAGGTAACATTTCTTAATTGTCATTTCTTATTTTTATATTATTTTTCCAAACTTATTACGTCCATACTTTTTTTTTTTTTCTTTTCTTGGTTTTTTCTCACCACACACCTACCCCACTCCCACCTACCCCACTCCCATCTCTATCTACCCTTCTTTTTCTTTTTCAAGTGCATTCCGGATTCGTCTTTCACTTTTTCCAGCTCTCTCACTCTTTCTCTAGCTCTCTCTTTCTTTTGCTTTTTCTATTTCTACTTGAACACTCTCTAGCAATGATAAAAAACAGAGAAATTAAGAACAAGGCTCCACCGTTGATCAAAGGACACAGGCAAGGCAGGTGTTGTCTCTTTTTTGCTCCACCGTGGGTCAGATGGCTTCTGTGTTTTTTTTTTTTTTTTTTGCTTTTATTGTTATGATTTGATTAATTTTAAGATTGTGTTTTTGAGTTTGTATTTTGATTATGCTTGAGTTTAGAGATGTTTAAGAGAAATTATTGTTGTAAATGTAGCTGTTGTGAAAGTTTGATTGAGACTGAGTTTAGAAATGTTTGAGAGAAAAGATCAAGAATAGTCATGTTGTTACCGTTGTGATTTTTGAGTAAAAAAAAACTATGGGCAATTTAGGAAAAAAAAGAAACCCAAGAAAACATGATTGTGCCCGTTTTGCAACTGCAGCTCTGAACTCCTTTTTGCAAATTTATGTTTTCTTCACAAACCCAAAACGCCACTTTTAACAAAAAGTTGCTTTTTGAACTTAACCAAACGGGTTTTTTGGGCTGGCAGTTTCAAAACGCGCATTTTAGGCTGCGAAAGATGAAACAAACAGGCTTCTTGAAAGTGGGGAATCAGTGATTTTTGCCACGCTAAGGGCCCGTTTGGTACGTGTGTTTAAAAACTGAAAATTGTTGTTTGAAAATTTTTATGAAAATACGTGTGGGTGAAAAAGTGTATAGAAATGCGTGAAATGCTGTTTAAAAACTGAAAATTGTTGTTTGAGAAGACCCACCAAACACCCCCTAAAACCCTAAAAAAAGTACTGGCATTAGTTCTCACTATTGGCCCAATAGTGGAGGCAAAAATTGTAGTTATTAGTCACTAAAAAGTTGTTTTATTCATTTTAACACTTCATTTTATAACACACCTACCACCAGCATCAATGATTTTATTTTTTTAGCTACTTCATTTACATATTATTATTTTTATTCTTCCTCGTCTCTTCCTCTCTCTTCCTCTTCATCTCTCTCTTCTCTGATACAAAGCAAGCAACCCCACAAAAAGAGCAAACCATCACACCCACAACTCATGCCATGACCTCCCAACCTAACCACCACAGCCCATAGCTTGACCCACCAACCACACCCACCGGCATGACCCATCACACCTAGTAAAAACATATTTCCAACTCTATTTAAAATTCTTACAAAATAGGACACTCTCTTATTAATCTATGTCTTCAAAACATACTTATCCATTTTTTTTTAATGAAAATTATGACACTAGAGACTAGCCAAAAAAAAAAACTCACGCGTGTGATGAGGCTAATTATAATATAATTTGATCCAAAGTCGTAAACTTAAGTTTTTAAATTAAATGGTGTAATTATATTATATTCAATAATCAATTGGAATTTGTTATATCTCCAATTCATGTGTGTATTCACTGTTCACAATTTTACATCTTTCACTCAATCAACCACACTTTCCAGAGACTCATGTTTGACTACATTCGTTCCAAAGGTCCCTATCCTTCAAATTCTAGCAAGAATCCTTGATTAAGGGTCCGTTTGGATAGAGCTAATTGTTGAAAATTGAAAACTGAAAATATTGTAGCAAAATAATTTTTAAATGTATAAATAGTACTACGGGACCTATTTTTAATAAAAAAATTGCTAAAAAAGTACATAAACAGTACACGCACAGTACGCACCGTGTTTTGTCCCCCTCAATCCTGAAACGTGGCAAAAAAAAAAAAAAAAAAAAAACTGAAACGTAAAAACGCAGGCGTAAAAAACTCTATCCAAACTCAACCTAAGAATTCTGCACAAATTTTATCTAAAAAAAACCACACTTTTACCCTTTACTTCTTTAGTGGTTAGTCTAGCACTTTATCCAGTCCCCCTTAGTTTCTTACTCCTTTGCTTAATTGTTTCTGGTTTCTTGTTACTATTATTATTATTATTATTACTATTATTATTATCATTATTATTATTATTTAAATTAATAGAGGTGTACAAAGCATACTTCATCTTTCTTTTTTAGTAAAAAATGAGGTTTCTAGTGTGGAATGTGGACTCATCGTTGTCGGCCTCATACCACATGATGGTAAGAGTAACACCACAAATACCATTGAAGCCTTCATGGAGCTATAATAGAGAGCACAACACAGTCATTAAAGTGTCAACCGTTTTGAAATTTGAGTTAATTGTTAGATGTTATCAAAAATAATTTAAAATATTCAATTTACTCCATAAGCATAAACAAACATCATTTAATACAATTTGAAAATTCTATTGCTCTTCTTCTCTGTAACTTTTATTTTATCTATCACTAGCCACTGGTTACTCTTTCGCGCATATAATTGGCATAACCTTATTTGTTTCCTTCTCCGTTTCTAACAATTATTTATCTACATTGGTTACAATTTTTTTTAACGGGGTAAATTGTCCTATGAGGATAGGGAGCAAATTGAATATTTAAAAAAAAAATCCTGATAGCTTATGAAAACCCCAATCTCAGAGGCAGAATGGATTACTTTCTTTTTAATTTTTTTACTTAAAAAAAATTACCATTTAGCCATAAAAATATATACATATATTCATATGCATATCTGAATGTACAGCAAATTGAAAAAATAAATCCTAAGTAAAGAATCAGAAGCATTCAAGTAATTATGCAGTGATGCAAAACATTTGAAAAAAAAAAAAACAAAAACAAAAAAACCCATAACACAACACATATGAACCAAGAAGATCGAGAGAGTAAAAGTATACATCGAAATACTGAGGAGTTGTCAAAGAAGACAGAGAACTTACCTGTATGCAGAAGAAGACAGAATCGGAGAAACCAAGAGAACCGGCGACACCAAAATACAAAACCCAAAACGAAACTTTAACCCACTTTGCTCTGAGATGACTCAAACCTTAGAGAGACCTAAAGCCAAACCGTCATAGCTTCGGTTCCGAGATGAGAACAGAGACGAGAGAGTGAAAAAAAAAAACGATGAGGGAGATGGAGATAAAAAGAAAAAACTCGGTGAGGGAGATGAAGATAAAAATTAGTGATACTAGAATTTGTGTGATAAAAATAGTAGAGAGAAATTGGAATGTCGGCTTAAAAAAGTTGGAAGAGGAGATCAAAAGTCTGAGAGAGAGTGAAGCAGAAGATAACGAGTGGCTGAGAGAATGAGGTTTCTATTTATAACTACAAGTCTTTATCTATAACTACAAGTCTACAACGAGGTTCCCCTCCAAAAAAAAAATCTACAACGAAGTTTCCTCTCTACTAGTCTCCTCGTTCGGAGAATTGAAGAAGAGAGGAAAAAAAAATTATCATTAGATTTTGCAATACTATTATAACACTTAATAAAGAGTACACAGCTCAGATAAAGCCATTTGAACGTTTATTTGCTCTCGCTTTCAGCTCCATCTCTCTTCTTCTTCTTCTTCTTTTTTCCTTTCATTTTTCTTTTATATAAATTTTTGATAAACTTCCTTCTTCATTTCTACTTTATTTATTTATTTAATTTTTTTAAAATTTAATTATTTTTTTATAGGATTTAAAATTTAATTGTTATTTGTCTATTTTGGGCTATTCTGGCCATTTTTACATGTATATAATAGGTTGAGTGCATATGTGTCAGTAAAATTTTATATTAAATGATAATGAAAATAATGGGCAATTATTATAATATAACCGGTATATAACTCATACATATACACGATACAATTAAAAAAAATTACAATTACACACATATATGGATTCAAACTATACTCTCTCTCTTTCTCTCTTATTATTATATTTTTAATTTCTTTTGGATATACACATGAGTTTACTCTTTCTTGTTTTATTTTTTTGTTTATGGAGTTTTTAATGATTTATTTATATTAGACATTTCGTCTTTTGCATCTCATTAACTCGCCTATAACAAAAATTAAAAAAAAACTTAAATAGGGCACGTAGCGTAAAATTAGACAACAATTGAAATTAATTTAAAATTTAATGAAATTCTCTCTCAACTTTACCTATTAATATATATATATATATATATATATATTTGATCCAAACTCGTAAACTAAAGTTTTTAGTGTGGACTCATCATCATTGACCTCACGCCACGTGATAGCAAAACTAATACTAAGAGTACCATTGGACCCTCGATGGGGCTATCATAGTGAGCACAACACATTTGTTAAAGTGTCTTAAGATTTGGGTTAATTGTCAAATGTTATTAAATTTTTTAAAAAATATTCAATTTACTCTATAAGCATAAACAAACATCATTTAATACAATTTGAAAATTCTATTGCTCTTCCTTCTCCATATTAAACTTTGATTTATCTATCACTAGCCACTAGCCCGCTAGGTACTCTTTTCGTGGATATAATTGGCATAACCTAATTTGGTTCCTTTTCCATCTCTAACAATTATTTATCTACAATTCTACATTGGCTACTGGAAATTCTTTTGCGTATATAATTGTCACAATGTGGGACATATGCAATTAAGACAAGATATTGAAAAGAAGCATAGACATGGAAGAACAGGGATTATTTTTTAAATAGTGTAAATTTTCCTATGAGCTTAGGGAGCAGATTGAGTATTTTTTAAAAAAAAATCTTGATAGCTTATGATAACCCCAATCTCAGAGGCAGATTGGATTAATTTTCATTTTAGTTTTTTTATTAAAAAAATTATCATTTAGCCTTATTAGAAATTTTAATTATATACTTATATACTTTTTCTAAAACTCTGCGTGTTTAATAATAGTTGTGCAACTTCCAGGTGTTAAGACTTGCACTTTTTTTTTTTTTTAATAATACTTCTATCATTTCAGTCAATAAATAATAGTTTTTTTTGGGGGGGTACTCCATTCTTTCCTTTTCCGTGTGTGTTCACAATTGCATACACCCTTTTCTCAGTCAAGTCAACAACTTTTCCTGGGCCACCCTCAAGGAAATTTACTCTTTTTACGTGTGGCACAAGTTGTTGATTACCGGTCCCCCACTAAATCCTTTCCTTTCCTTTATTGCTTTTTTTTTTCTTTTTCTTTTTTAAATCGATGGAGGAGGACAGGGTAGTTACGTGGTAACCGGCTATCAGCTATGACTACGAACTTCGAATCTTTTGTCTAAATATTGGTAAAAATTAAGTTTTTTAGGATTATAGGTACTGTTGAAAGTTATTTAGGGAATTAAGGAGAGAGACTGAATTTCGGCAACGGTATTGCCGAAATTCTAAGAAAAAGTAAGAGAGAGAAAGAGGAAAAAGTGAGAGAGAGAAAAACTGGAATTTCGGTAACAGCGTTACCGAAATTCTACTGCCCAACCTGCCCGAAAGAAAATAAATGAGAAATTTCGATATCGGTGTTGTGAAAAATGGTAAAAAAAATTAGAAAATTTCGGTAATGGTAATACCGAAATTGAAAAAAAAAAAAGAGAGGATATTTCGGTGCTACCAGCACCGAAATTGAAAAAAAAAGAAAATAATAATAATAATTTCGGTGCTTTGAAAAAAAAAAAAAAAAAAGAAGAAGAAGACAATTTAGGTGCTGGCAGCACCTAAATTGAAAAAAAATAAAAATACTAAATAAATAAAAAAAGGGATAATTTCGGTGCTGGCAGCACCGAAATTATCCCTCTTTTCTTTTTTTTCTTTTTTTTTTTTTTTCAATTTAGGTGCTGCCAGCACCTAAATTGTCCCTTTTTTTTTTTTTTTTTTTCAATTTCGGTGCTACCAGCACCGAAATTATTCTCTTTTTGTTTTTTTTTTGTTTTTTTTTTCAATTTCGGTGCTGCCAGCACCGAAATTATTCTTTTTTTTTTTTTTTTCCAATTTCGGTATTACCATTACCGAAATTTCCCAATTTTTTTTCTACCATTTTCGGCAATACCGATACCGAAATTCCTCATTTATTTTCTTTCGGGCAAGTTGGGCAGCAAAATTTCGGTAACGCTGTTACCGAAATTCCAGTTTTTCTCTCTCTTACTTTTCCCTCTTTCTCTCTCTTACTTTTTCTTAGAATTTCGGCAATACCGTTGCCGAAATTCAGTCTCTCTCCTCAATTTCCTAAATAACTTTCAACAGTACCTATAATCCTAAAAAACTTGATTTTTACCAATATTTGGACAAAAGACTCTACGAACTTCTGCTTAAATTTCTTTTAAGAAATGTCAATTACACATGCTCATTTACATACAAAGTATACACATATTTAATTTTTTGAACTAAAATTGTGACGTGAAATAATTGAAAATTGTGATTTTTTATGCAAAAGTGGTGAGTGTGTGTGCACCATGTGGGTAAGTGTGTGAAACAAACATTTTCAAATGTGGTGGGGTGTACCACCTATGAGATATTTTCATTAACAAGAAAGTTTCCTCTCTAGTTTCCTACTTTAGAGAATTGGAGAAGAAAAAAAAAACATTTTTATCTAGCTAAAATTTATGGTTAAATATAAAAATTATCATTAAATTTTGCCCAATACTTGATACTATCAATACTTTTAAAAGTACAAACAAAAAGCTGTTAAAAAATGTCTCTACTTTTGCTTCCTTCTTCATCTCTTGTTGATATTTATTTATCATTTGCTATTCAAAAACTATTTCGTGCATGTAATATTATCAGATAATTGCCTGTTTAATAAAGGAATGGACCCTGTGCTTTCTTTCTCCGTGTGTTTGTTTTCACAACTTCTCTATATCCTTAGTTTCAAGTCAAATCAACAACTATTTTGCTTAGTCTTAACTCTTGAATGCCTATTTTCCTTTGTTTTTTTGTTTGGCGTGGCAGAAGGGTCGGACTTGCTAGCTACTGTTGCATGAAAGTCAATTCATTGATAATGATTCCCCACTTTCTTAATCCTTTCCTTTATCTTTTTTAACTTTCTTTAAAATTATAAATAAATAAATAACTAAAAGGGACTGGGTAATTTTTGTGGTGACCAATGATGAAGCTTATAATTGAAATTTCATTGAGATGTAAATATGTGACAATTATTTGACTAGTGTTCAAATCCCAAAAAATTCAGTATGGATCTAAAGCCGATTCCTTTACTTAGAAGTTTCATTCTTAGGGTCTGTTTAAAATCTGCTTATTTTGCTGAAACTGAAAACTTTTTGTTAAAAATATTGTAGATAAAGGTAAAAGTTAGTTGAAATAGTATAGTGAGACCCATGAATAGTATCAAAAAGTACAGTGGAGTCCATAAATAATAGCAAAAATAAGCTAAATAGTAAAATAAGTTGGCAAAAATAATTTTTGCCAAACACACACTTAGTGTGCGTTTGACTACAAATTAAAAAGTCAACTTATTTTACTATTCAGCTTATTTTTTATATTATTCATAGGCTACACTACACTTTTTGATACTATTCATAAGTCTCAATATACTATTTCATCTAGATTTTATTTTTATCTATAGTACTTTTAGCAAAATAAGTTGGCAAAAATAATTTTTGCCAAACACACTGTGTGTGGCTACAAATTAAAAAGTTAAATTATTTCACTATTCAGCTTATTTTTTATACTATTCATGAGCCTCACTGCACTTTTTGATACTATTTAATAATTTTCCATGGATATGCACACACACACACACACACACATATATATATATATATATATATATATAACAACAAGTTGTAGTAATTCTATCTTCAGTCCTACAAGAGGCTTAAATCTTAAAACTGTCAAATCTTCCACAACCAAATCTTCCACAACCAAAACATTGGAAAGAGTTACCATTTTTCTTCTTTCAAGTTGTGAGAAATGGAATGGTGATATTATTGTGTTTTCCTTTCATATGTTAATAAAAATTAGTATTAGCCTAACTAGACTCCTTGGAGCTATCATAGAGAGTACAACACATTTACTAAAGTGTCACTGCTTGAACTGTCTTAAGATTTGGGTTAATTGTCAAATGTTATCAATTTTTTTAAAAAAATATTCAATTTACTCTATAAACATAAACAAACATCATTTAATACAATTTGAAAATTCTATTGCCCTTCCTTCTCCATCTTAAACTTTTATTTACTCTTTCGCTCATATAATTGGCTTAACCTAATTTGTTTCCTTCTCCCTTTCAAACAATTATTTATCTACATTGGCTTCTAGAAATTCTTTTGCGTATATAATTGCCACAATGTAAAATATATGCAGTTAAAACAAGATATTGATAAGAAGCAAGGACTTAGAAAAGCATGATTTTTTCTTTTTTTTAACGGCGTAAATTGTCCTATGAGCATTGGGAGCAAATTGAATATTTTTGTAAAAAAAAATTCTTAATAGCTTAGATAACCCCCAATATCAGAGGCAGATTGGATTAATTTTCATTTTAATTTTTTTACTAAATAAAAAATTATCATTTAGCCTTAAAAATTTTAATTATATACTAATATACTTTTTCTAAAACTCACCTGTTAAATAATTGATTGTACTCTGTTCTTTCTTTTTCCGTGTGTGTTCACAATTTCAAATCCCCTGTAATTGTCCTTAGTCAAGTCAACACTCAACAACTTATCCTGGGCCACCCTCAAGGAAATTTATTCCTTTTCCCCACTTTTACTCCTTTACTTTATTGCTTTTTTTTTTTTTTTTTTTAAGTCGATGATGGAGGACAGGGTAGTTTCGTGCTAACCGGCTATCAGCTATGACTAAGAAGCTTCGCTATTCAAAGTATACACACGTTTGATTTTTTGAACTAAAATTGTGGCTTGAAATAGTTGAAAATTGTGACTTTCTGTGCAAAAATTGTAAGTGTGCGAACCATGTGTGTAAGTGTGTGAAACAGACAGTTTTAGACATAGCGGAGTTTACCACGTATGAGATATTTCTATTGACAAGGAACTTTCCTCCCTAGTTCCCTAGTTCAGAAAATTGAAGAAGAAAAAAAAAACATTTTTATTAGGCTAAAATTTATGGAAAAATATAAAAGTTATCATTAAATTTTGCCCAATACTTATACAGTTATAGTGTGTGTTTGTTTCCACTTTTTAAACCCCTTTATGCACTTTTGTAGAACGTGAACACTGTTTACGTGTTTGGCAACTTGAAAAAGCTGGCTTTAATGAAAATGCGCGTTTCTCAGCTCTGAAGTAAAAGCGCATAAAATTTATGGGCGACTACGGACCATTTTGGAAAAAGCGGAGTGCGCGTTAACAAGTATCCGTTAGAGCAAAAATGATTTTACGAAATTGCCTTGCTCTACCCTTTCCCTTTACCCTTCTTTTTCTCACGCATTCCTCACATAACAGCCCTCTCATCTCTCTGCTCTGGCCCTCATCTCTCTGCTTTGCCCACTATTTTTTCTTAGAAACCCAATTTTACAAAAACTCAATAATGAGATCAGAACCCAAAAAAAAAAAATTGATCTGACCCATTTCTACACAAGTTAACAATAACCCAATAATGAAATCAAAACCCAAAAAAAAAAAAAAAATGATTAGACCCATTTCTACCCAATAATGAAATCAGAACCCAAAAAAAAAAAAGAATTGATCAACCCATTTCTACACAATTTTACAAGAACCCAATACGAAATCAGAACCCAAAAAAGAAAAAAAATGATCTGATCCATTTCTACACAATTTTGCAAGAATCCAATAATAAAATCAGAACCCAAAAAAAAAAAAAAAATGATCTAACCCATTTCTTCTTCTTCTTTTGTGCTGCTTCTTCCTCTTCTCTTCTTTTTTTTTTTTTTTTTTTTTGATAAATGGAACCTTCGGACAGAGTAGAGAGAGGGAGCTCGTGAGAGAGCTCAGACTTGTGTTTGTGTTTGTGTGTGTGTGTGTGTGCTGTGTGTGTGTGTGTGTGGGGGTGGGTGGGTAGCTTTGTGTGGAGGAAAGTAAAAGAAAAGAAAGATAAAGATGAGGACAAAGTCACCGTGTGGATGAGAAAAAAAGTAAAAGAAAAATAAAATAAAAAGTGTTTTTGGGTTTGGGTAAACAACGTGAACACATATTATTTTACCACTTTTTTTTATAATTGTGATGTTATTGAGCATTCGGTGGAGAAAAAATTGTGGATACTAGAACAATTCATTTAGAACAATTCATTTAAAACATAAGTGTTAATAAAATTTTGTTTTATAAATATTATTTTTAAATTAGTATTGTGAAAATATTGTGACATTTTATTATATATCTAAACTTTTTAAGGTAGTACTATTTTTCTTTAGAAATAAAAATGCTATTGAGAGAATATTTTTATAACAATTCTCTTTATATATATATTGTCCTTTTTAGTAATTTATCTCTCAAATTGCCACTTTTATAAGTGCTGGCCAAACACTCAGCTTTTTTAAAAAGCACTTTTTAACAGTTTTTACCAAACACTCAGCTTTTTGAAAAAGCACTTTTTCTTACTGCACTTTTTAAAAACTCTACTTTTTCAAAAAACTCAGCTTCAAAAAGCTGAAACAAACTCACCCGTACTATCAAAACTTATAAAAGTCACATCTAAAAGCTGCTCGAAAATGTTTCTACTTCTGCTTACTTCTTCATCTGTTTTTGATATTTATTTATCATTTGCTATTCAAAAAAATATTTCGTGCATGTAATATTATCAGTTAATTGTTAATTGCCTGTTTAATAAAGGGATGGGCTCTGTGCTTTCTTTCTCCGTGTATTTGTTTTCGGAAACTTCTTAATATCCTCTGCTTCAAGTCAAATCAACCACTATATTGCGTAGTCTTAACTCTTGAATGCCTATTTTCCTTTTGTTTGGCGTGGCAGAAGGGTCGAACTTGCAGGCTACTGCTACGTGAAAGCCAATTCATTGATAATGATTCCCTCACTTTCTTAATTCTTTCCTTTATCTTTTTTACTTTCTTTAAAATTATAAATAAATAAATAACTAAAAGAGACTAGGTAATTTTGTGGTGACTAGCAATGGAGCTTATAATTGAAATTAGATTTTGTTAATGTGTACCTTAAGGGCACACAATAATTTATTATTTTTGAAAATATTTTTTCAGAAATTGAAAAAGTATTGACAGCTTTTTCAATTCCCTAAAAAATATTTCTAAAAATAAATGGTTTAATGTATGTTCTTAGGGCACACATTAACCGAATCCATTCAAATTTCATTGAGATGTGAATACGTGGTAATTATTTGACAAGTGTTCAAATCCCAAAAAATCCAGTACATTTGCAATTATTTCATTGAGATGTATTTCTTTTTTTCTTTTTCTTCTAGAAAGATGTACCTTGTATAGTTTATTTTATTTTTACCTTCTTTATTGAGAAAATTATTAAGTCTCTATGATATTGTGCTCAATTTTCTCACATTTATAATAGATCTCACCATAATTCTAACAAGCATGATTTTTTCTCCCAATTATTGAATAGAATAATGAAAGATTACATCAAGCTTCCCCTTGCCATAGTTGTGAGGACTTAATACGGTAGGCTTGTTTAGCCAAACACAGTGCTCCTCTAATGTTTCAAGTTGAATATAAGATATTATTCATTCTTATGGGAGGACACATAACAGTGAACAATTCCTTCGGTTGAATATATTGTCATTATTTATGACTTGATTTTTTTTATGCATTTGATTTTTATAGATATACACGCACACACACAATTATGGATACATATATGTAGCAAAAAGTTGTTGCAATCCTATCTTCACTCTTACAAAAAGAGGTTTAAATCCCCTGTTCTCAGTCAAGTCAACAAGAAGATAACAAGCACTTATGTGTTTTTCCTGGGCCACCCTCAAGGAAATTTAGGGGGTGTTTGGATTGTCAATTTCCATAACTCATAACTCAGTTTCCATAACTCATAACTCAAAAATAGTGGGACCCATGACTGAAACTTTGTTTGGGTGGAAATAACTCAATTTCCATAACTCTGTTTCCATCACTCAATTCTCTGATTTTTGAGTTATGAGTTATGGAAATTGAAAACACATTTTAGTTGTTTTCAGTTTCCATAACTCATAACTCAATGGCATTTTTGTAATTAAACACACATTGAGGGACCCACAGCCGCAACTTTTGACCGTTGACTTCTTCTTTTTTTTTTTTTTTTTTTTTTTTCTGGGTTTGGGTCTTCAGTCTTTTTTTTTTTTTTTTTTTTCAACGTTAACGTTTTGTTTTTTTTTTTTTTTTTTTTCTTCTTCTGGGTTCGGTCTTCACTTTTTTTTTTTTTTTTTTTCTTCAGTACCGGATCACCTATACCCAGAAAAAAAAAAAAAAAAAAAAAAAAAAACTGACGTTAAGCTAGACCGAACCCATAAGAAAAGAAAAAAAAAAGAAAAAAGAAAAAGCTGCATTGATTGACAGTCATGGGACCCACAAATAGTGTGAAAAATATGAGTGATGAAAACTGAGTGATGGTGCCAAATGGGTATAATATTTTTAAGTGATGAGTGATGAGTGATAAGTGATGAGTGAAGAGAGTGAAGAGTAATGAGTGATGAGTGATGAGTGATGAAAATTGAGTGAGGAACTTTTCTTATCCAAACAGGGCCTTATTCCTTTTCCCATTACTTTTTTCATAGCTTTTGCGTGGCACCAGTTATTGATTACATTATGGATACATATATGAAACAAAAAGTTGTAATCCTATCTTCACTCTTACAAAAAGAGAATCCCCTGTTCTCAGTCAAGTCAACAAGAAGATAACAAGCACTTATATTTCTTGTAATTCTATCTTCACTCTTTCTTTTTCCATGTGTTTTTCCTGGGCCACCCTCAAGGAAATTTATTCCTTTTCCCATTACTTTTTTCACAGCTTTTGCGTGGAACCAGTTATTGATTACCGGTCCCCCACTTTTACAACTTTCCTTTATTGCATTTTTTTTTTCTTTTTCCTTTTTATCTTTTTTAAATCGATGGATGGAGGAGGACAGGTTATCAGGTATCAGCTATGACTACGAAGCTCTGCTTAAATTTCTTTTACCCATGCTCATTGACATACATACAAAGTATACACACATTTATTTTTGAACTAAAATTGTGACTTGAAATAGCTGAAAATTGTGATTTTCTGCGCAAAATTGGCAAGTGTGTGAACTAAGTGTGTAAGTGTGTGAAACAAACATTTTCAGATGTGGTGGGGTGTACCACATATGAGATATTTCCATTAACAAGAAGGTTTCCTCCCTAGTTTCTTAGTTTAGAGAATTGAAGGAGATATAAAAATAAAAAAATAAAAAAAAAAACATTTTTATTTAGCTAAAATTTATGGTAAAATATAAAAATTATCATTAGATTTTACCCAATACTTGATACTATCAAAACTTTTAAAAATACAAACAAAAAGCCGTTTGAAAATGTCTCTACTTCTGCTTCCTTCTTCATCTCTTGTTGATATTTATTAATCATTTGCTATTCAAAAAATATTTTGTGCTTGTAATATTATCAAATTATTTTGCTTAGTCTTAACATTGGGTAATTTTGTGGTGACTAGCCATGGAGCTTATAATTGAAATTTCATTGAGATGTAAATATGTGACAATTATTTGCCAAGTGTCCAAATCCCAAAATATTTAGTGAATTGGATCTAAAGCCCTTTACTTAGAAGTTTCATTCTTAGTCTCCTTGTTTGAACTTGGGAAAATCGGTTTCTGTTTTATAATTTTTTTTCTTCTTCTAAAAAGATGTACCTTGTATAGTTTTTTTATTTTTACCTTCCTTATTGAGAAAATTATTAGGTACCTATGACATAGTGCTCAATTTTCTTACATTCGTAACAAATCTCACCATAATTCTAATAAGCATGATTTTTTTCCCCAAATATAGGTAGAAATTTTATTGAATAGAGTAATGAAAGATTACATCAAATCACAGTATGGTGCTTCCCCTTGCCATAGCTGTGAGGACTTAATACAGTAGGCTTGTTTAGCCAAACACAATGCTCCTCTAATATTTCAAGTTCAGTTCCAAAAAGTTTTTTAAGGGTGGTCATTAAAAACACTTAATTTTAAAAAATTTATTAATAATAAAACTCGAATATATTAACACCACAAAATAAAAACATATTCAAATATATACAGTTTTAAAAATTTCTTTCACAAGTTTTTATTTTTTAAAATTGTTGTGTGATATGATAGTTTCGCTATTAGTTTCACTACATCTTTTTCACTATATACAACCAAGAAATTATTAAGCTATTGATCTTCTATTCAATTACTAACATATTGTCTAAATAAGTACTAATATAAACAAAATACATTATCTTTTTGGAAAAAAAATATATCACATAAATCCAACAAATTCAGTTAAAGACTAAAGTAAATACTAACAAACTAGCTATTTGAAAAGTGTGCATTTTTTATATAAAAAAATAGCAATTTTAAAATATGCCAGTTGAAACACAATTTAAAAAATCACAATTAAATGTTTGATTTGAGATTTTAGGCTAATTTGTTTGTTTGAGCAATTTTTGAGAAATGTTATGTCCACAGCATTTTTGCTACACTTTCACAACATAAACTAGATTGTAAGTTTTTACTGATTCTAATTTGAGCTTACTACTGAAGTTATTTTTTATTCATCAGTAACACCCTCTTATTTAGGATTTGTTACAATAATATTGCGAATATGTTGTGAACATAGCATTTCTTGCATTTTTATTTTCAATATTCAACGAACAAAAATTTTTGGAGAGGTTGAATTCTTTTTTTTAATGGGCTCAGTTGTTATTAAGGGTGTTCAAGTGTTTTTTATAGAGTGGTCAATTTTTTTTTCTAGAGTGGTCAAAAGACCCATATTAATTTAAAACTCAAAATTTTTAAAGTAATATTTAAAAAAAAAAAAAAATTAGGGTGGTCTTGTGACCACCTTGATTAACACTTGGCGCCGTCAATGTTCAAGTTGAATATAAGATATTATTCATTCTTATGGGAGGACATATAAGAGTGAACAATTCCTTCGGTTGAATATATTGTCATTATTTATGACTTGCGTTTTTGTACGCATTCGATTTTATATATATACACACACGCACACACACACTAATGAATACATATATGTAACAAAAAGTGGTAGTAATTCTATCCTCACTCTTACAAAAGAGGTTTAAATATTAAAACTGTAAAATCTTCCACAACCAAAACATTGGAAAGAATTCCCATTTTTCTTCTTTCAAAGTTTCAAGTTGTGAGAAATGGAATGGTGATATTATTGTATTTTCCTTACATTAAATAAAAATTAGTATTAGCCAAACTAGACTCCTTGGGAACATCTTACCGATAAAGAATCTTGTCTATTCAACTCAATAAACTCTGAAGTCTGGACTAAATATCTTCATCAAATATCCTCTCTCTTGCTTTTGATGCCGGAAACATCAACATAAATACAACAAAGCGTTCAAAATAGTTTAGTCTAATATTTTGTCCATTCAACTCAATTGGACACTAATTATTTCAGTCACAAATAGTTATAAGGTTCTTAATTGTCATACTATATGATCAAGTTGAACATGAAATTTAGTTGTAGAAAGGTGTAAAAATAAAACCAAATATATGGAAAGGTAGAATATTTTTTTGTACTAGTAACTTGTTTTTCCCAATTTGTGAAAATAGTTTCTAAGAGCAACCAGAAATGCTTCTATAGTAGACCCTATCAGTATTCTGATCCAAAGACCCTTTCCTTTCAAGTGTACAACGAAGACCAAAACAACGCCTACTGGAACCCCAACCAGATAATATGCCTCAAGATTTACATAGGCTCCAATATCCTGCCAGCCACTTCCTCTAGGGACCCTGATGCATATATAACACAAAATAACTGTGAGTTAATGGCAAGAAATATCATGGAAGAATCACAACTTCTACATTGGTATCATATGCTGATCTATTTTGAAGAAATATACACAACATGATTAAGATGGTTATGACTATGGCATAACTACTACATAAAAATTTCCTAATAAAGATATAAGGCTATTTTATAACCCAGAAAGAAGATCACTTCCTAGAGTAAGCTTTTTTAAATTGTTATACACCATTAGTTAACTTCTTAATTGCAAAAAAAATTCTAAATGAATAATGAACTAATGTGTATTTGATAGTATAGCTATAGTATCGTGTGAATTGATAAGAATTAAGAAGTTATAAGTTTCAAAAGTTTAGCTCCAACTCAAATGTGAGAAAGTTACCTGAAAGATGACTATTGAGAGACAAAGCAAAGGACCCATATCTGCAATTTCCTTCTTACTGCGAAAGGCATAGACCAAAACACGTTGGCAGAAGAAGAGAATCGCGGTTACAATAAATCTCTGCAACTACAAGAAACATTATAACAGTCATTTAGCTGCTTGTGCATTCCCAGCTCCCAACTCATTCGAAACCCGCAAACCTTGCTGTTGCCGCAAATCCATATGGTATGTAGTAGTACAAATTAGTAATTGTGAGACTGCATGCAGTGAAAAATTAGAAGCATTCTATTGTAATCTCATATAGTAAATATGGAAAAGAAGCATACCATAGCGAGAGCACTGAAGTCTCCAATTCTAGACTAGGAAAAAGCCCAGAAAGCAAAATAAGACCCTCAAACGACCAACATCAAGAGGATTATGATTGGCATGCAGAAAAATGCTAAGAGACTTAATACATGTAGCCAAAAAATGAATACTACAAAAATCTTGAAAGAAAGAACAGAACAGAAAATTACCAAACCATTGCAGCCAAAGCAACAGCAAAGCGAAATAACTCCCTCATGCTGAAGAAGACATCCTTTGAGAATACGGCACGGGTTTTCTCAGAAGCAGAAGAGTACTTCATGTATACCCCCAACATGAGCACATCCAACAACTATGATGAAGCAGAGGCTAATGCAGCTGCACTACTTCCTAATTTTGATTTAAAAACGAGAATCCAACAAAAAGGTATATGAAAACATAGAGCTGCAAATGAACTAAAGAGCATTGGAAGGATCAGGCTCTGAATCTGGTAATAGCGAATTAGTGTTTGAAGTATTGCTTATACAAACAGGTTAGGGATGAGGCATACACAATATGTCTGCTATATGTGAGATTGTTGGATCTTGTCCTATGAGTATTAGTAATTTGTCTGTGAATATCCATAGGATATATATAGGGATACAAACCAGAATAAGAGAGATGATGGTGGTGTAAGTATAAATTCCTATTTTTGATATTGCTCTGCTCCATAGGCTTGTCCGCATAAAGTCTCTAATGCACCAGCCATCCCGCACTGCTTAGCAGTCACAAAAATTCACTTATCATCATGATTGAATTATATTCCTTAATCTGACATATCAGATTCTCATACTAGCCGACATCTATGATGACATAATAACAACGATATAATGATGAAAACACCAACAATAACTATAGATTTGATAGGCATTTGACAAAGAATTATTCTTTTGATTAACTAATTTGTATAAGTAAATAAACAAATTTTAGGCTGTTAGTTTTAGTCAAGTTAATCAAGTTCAATTATGCTTGTCAAGAAGCTTAAGCTCTACCAACACAAAAAATAGATAGTGCATTAGGATGCGCTATGCTGATTGCTTTCCTGATTACTTTCTTGCTGAAAGTCTAAGAATGAAAATGAGTTTTAGTACTACTTTCATTATTTTATAAAACACACTTTATTCCTTGCCTTTAGGTTAAACTGTTTTACCTTTAATGCTTTTTTCAATATTATAGTTTATCCATTGTGCTTTAGGGTAAAGTAAAAAAATTAATATTTTTTGTTGTTATTCATGCAATTACACACATGATACATATAAAAATGTTCTCTCTCTTTCTTTATGAGAGGTGTCTATATCTTATTATGGGAATCTATATAATGCCTCCTCGTAATGTTGGATACCACCTATTGTGAGAGGAGGGCTGCATGAATCCGTGTTATAAGATATTGTCTCTTGTTTGGACTATGTATCCCAAGCAAGAACACATTCAACCAATATGATGAACCAGTGAATACTGTAGCTCCAATACTTCCTAACTTCAATTTAGAAACTAGAGCCCAACAAAGGGGAACATGGAAACAAAGAGTTGCACATGAACTAAAGAGCATTGGAAGGACCAGACTCTTGAGTCTGGAAGTAGTTAGTAATTGAAGTATAGTGTATCAAAACAGGTTAGGGATGAGGCATATGGAGTACATGTGTGCTATAGTGAGATTGAAGGATATTGGCCTATGAGTATTAGTAGCTTATTTATGAAAATTCATAGGATAGATATTGGGATACAAACTAGAATAAGAGAAGATGTCAGTGTAAGTATAAATTCCTAGCTTTTGATATTGCTCTGCCCCATAGGCTTGTCTGCATAAAGTCTCTAAAGCCCCAGCCTTTCCCACCCTGATTTGCAATAAAAAAAATTTAATTATCACTATGCTTGAATTATATTCCATACTCTGGCATATCAGTTTCTCAAACTAGAAGACATCAATGGTAAAATAATAATAATAATGATGTGATAATGATAACAACAACAACAACGGATATGAAAAACATCTATGACAACAAATTATGGTTTCATATTGCGAATCTGTATAAGTAAATAAACAGCTATTAGATAGTTGATTTTAGCAGGGAAGCTAATAAAGCTCATATACTAAGCAGGCTAGCGGAGGTTGAGTCAAGCACAAAAAAGGTTTAGTTTCCACTGACCAAAGTTTGGGTAGCCCAATAGTCAATTGAGCTGAAAATTTTTGCAGCTTTTCTATGGATAAATATATTTCAGGAGCAGCTGATTCCATCCAAATAGTGAAATTCTCTACTTTTCAATAAGTTCACAACACTTTTACTTTTTAAATTCCTTCCCCTTTTACTTTGAAAGTCTTCTGGCATGGCACAACAACCGCACTAGTCACTGATTTTAAAATAGGACATGCTAGTAATTTCGTGGTGAGAAAAAGATCACCAACAAGATGGTGGTCACAATAAGCAGAAAAGGCGGAGGAGACAGAACTCACATGAGAGAGAGAGACAGAAATTAATGCTCTAAGCAATGTATTCAAAAAGACAAATCAAAATCATGGAAATAAAACTATAAAATTAGATGATAATGTAATCGTTTGAGATTAAATACAAAATTAAAATACAGGACCGCAAGTTGAAATTTTTTAGCATATAATAGGATTATATGAAAATTTTAAACAAAAAGAAAATAAAATTTATATATAATTTTTTTTTTTTTTTTAGTGAACACTAAAATTTTCATTAGTTGACAAAGAAAGCAATATAGCATCATTTAATTTAGTAAAAAAAATTGGTGCCCGTTGTACGTTTTGTAAATAGTTAAACTAATAGTTTAATACACCTAAAATTAAATATTCTTATTAAAAAAATAAATTGACTAATTTTAATAAATAATCTTAAAAATATTTTAGAAAATACATTATGTATTATATAACATTATAAAATAATTACATATTCTTGTGCATAGTGTGGGTCCCACTAGTACTAAGTGATGCCTCATTCGAATCTTGAGCCTCATGGTATACAAGATCAGCTACAACTTGAAACTGCTTTGCAAATCCAAATTACCAATTGTTTTGGCTTCAAATCCCTAAACCCATAGAATCCAAAGACCCTCCCACACATCAATGCTAGTTGCATCATCTGCTACACATCAATGCTATAGCTTTTTCAATATCTCTCCATATCAAAAGGCCTTTCACTTCAACCCACTTTAGCCACTCCTTGTTATAACTGACAACAAGTGATTGGCTTGTATAGCTGAGAATCTCTGCCAAATCACTGTACATTTTGTTCCAATCCATCATGATTCATGATTAGCTTAATCTAACATAGGCGCATTGATAACTGCTAAATTGATATGGCTATACTTTGTAAGGTACTTAAACCGCTATGATTTATAATCATTTTGGACATCTAGTGACTAGTGTGCAAGTAACACCACCTATATATGTGCTTCATTACAAGTAACTGAGAAAGGTACCAATGCTCGCAAGATCTTTTATTAATCATCATTTACATTGCACCATAATAATATTATTTACATTGTCACATAATGTTGATGAAAAGATAGGCCAAGAAATTATTATTATTATGAATATTTATTTATTTAGTTATAATTTATTTTTTCAAAACAAACACAAATTTCTCTCTGTATTATGTTATCTGCTACAAGAATCTCCCTCAAATATCCTTGCCCTAGCTTTTGACACCTGAAACATCTATAAAAATCCAACTAATAAGTGTTCAAAACCAGTTTAGCCTACAAGCCTAGCACGTTTCAATTGCCACCAATTCTAATGAAATATCGATTTGACCCTAGTTATTCTAATTTGAAACAGTTAAAAGCTTAGGAATATTCATGTTTATGATCAAGTTAAATATAAATATATTGTTGTCAAGAGAGAGAGAGAGAGAGAGAGAGAGAGAGAGAGAGAGAGAGAGAAGGGAAGGGGGGGACAACTACGTAGAAAGGAAGATTTTTTTGGTACTAATAATCCTCTTTTGCCAATTTGTGAAACTTGTTCCGCGAGCAACTAGAAATGCTTTTACAATAGACCCTCTCTCTAAATCCAATCCAAAGGACTTTGAGCATACAATAAAGACCAAAACGGCACCTACTGGACTCTCAACCAGATAATATGCTCCGAGATTGACATATTCTCTCCGTATGTTTCCAGCTGATTCCTCCGAGATTGACATATTCTCCCCGTATGTTTCCACCTGATACCTCTAGCAATACGAAAGAAGAATCATGACTTCTACATTGGCCTGATTTGCTGATTTATTTTGAAGATGGTCATACCATAACTATCAACTAGACAAGTCCAAGAAAGAGATTACTTCAAGAGAGAACTTGTTTAAAGCTTTCAACAGTGTTTGTTGACCTTTTAATTGCAAGGAAATATTCTAGAGACTGAAGTAATGCTTAATTAGCTGATCATATGGCATGATTGATAAAATGTAATAGCTTCTAAACTTGTTCAAAATTCACTACTGACGGGACTGACGAAGTAGGTACTGACGAGGAAAGCATCATTGACGGATTTATCACGAGAGACGAAGACGAGGATAAAGCGGCGGGAACATTCAATATCGCCAATAAATGCCCAGGCTAGACGAAGACAGCTGTACAGCCCGTTGGACGAATTAAAGCCTCACCATAAAGCAAAAAGCGTAACTTAAGGCAGCATTAAAACCATAGTAACTGTCACAACGGCTAGAGAAGTGAAAGGAACATATATAAATCAACCAAAAACACCAGTCAGAGGTACGATATACAAAAAAGTTCGACCCTTTCTCTATCTTAATTTCTTCAGCCACCATTTCTAAAAGCTAACTTAAGTATCGGAGGTGCTTTGGCAGGCACCACACCGGTGACTGTGTTGACAGGTTGCGCCGTCGCCTCCTAAATACCAGGGAAGGAGGAATACAGGTTTGATTCCATTTAAGCTTATCTTTTATTTTGACTGACGAACATTTCGCTTCATCAGATTGGCGCCGTCTGTGGGGATTTCTGCACATTTCCGTGTTTATACTTGGAGAGGCAAATCCCACCTATTTTTGCGGACAGATGGAATCCAATCAAAATCCTACCTCCTTGACACAGCAAATCCAGGCCCTGGCGGCCACTGTCGAAGAGCTCACTAGATAGAATCAAGAAATGAAGATACAACTTCAACAGATGCAACAAGAGGAAAGTCAATCCCGGGGCGGCCCAGAAGACGAAGGGGATAATCACAGAAGGGCGAGTACTTTCAGGCCAACTACCCCTGACGGGCAAAGTTCGGACGTTCTAAAAGAAATGAGGAAAGAGATGGACGAACTGCGGAATGCCATCAAAGAGAAAACGGACCGGAGTGTGGATAGAATGATTAGGGCCACAGACTTACCCTTCACTACGGCAGTCCTTGGACATCCGGTGCCGCCCAAATTTTGTCTGCCCCAGCTAGAACAGTTCGACGGGTTGAGGGACCCTCAAGATCACCTCAACATGTTCAAAACAACCCTAGGCCTCCAACAACCCCCTGACGAGATATTATGTCGTTTGTTCCCTACCACTCTCAAAGGAGCGGCCAGGGAATGGTTTGCCAAGCTGCCATCATCATCAATAGACAATTTTGAACAGCTGAGCGGCGCCTTCCTCAGGCACTTTATTGGGAGACAACGTCCGAAGAGACCAGCAGATTATCTACTCACCGTCAGACAGGGAGAAAGGGAGACATTAAGGTCATATGTAAAACGTTTCACGCGAGAAACCTTGGAAGTGGACGAAGCTGACGACAAAGTGCAATTGACGGCTTTCAAGGCGGGACTAAAATCTCGAGACCTCGTGGCATCACTTGCGAAAAATCCCCCAAAGACAATGGCAAAAATGCTTTTAAAAGCACAAAAGTACATGAATGCCGAGGACGTGCTCGCAGCCATAGGAGATGCAGTAAGGCCAGGCAACATCGGAACAAGGGATAATGAACGACGAGGGCAGAAGAGAGAACGGCAGGATCGTCAATCCAGAGACGGTCACAGGAAAGATGACAAAGGTCCCCGAAAGGTAAAGTTTACCCCTTTAATTATGCCTGTTGATAAAATTTTGTCGCAGATCAAAGATGAGCACCAACTGAAATGGCCGCGGCCATTGCATTCGTCGCCCAACGTTCGTGACAAAAGCAAGTACTGCCGGTTCCACAAGGATCACAGCCACTATACGAAAGATTGCCGAGATCTCAAGGAGCAAATCGAGGAATTGATACGCAAAGGGAAGTTACAGAAATATGTGAAGAAGGGAGAATACAGCAAGTCCAGGGATGGGAACAAGAACCAACAAGAATCCTCATCTAGAAACGACGATCGTCAAGCCCAACCAGCACAGAATGTGATCGGGGAAATAGCGACAATCGCTGGAGGACCGTTCACGGGAGGATCTTTTCGGTCCCTCAGGAAGGCATGCCAGAGGCAGGTGAACAGCGTCTACATGATACCTCCAGTCAAGCAGAGACGGACAGACCAGGATATGACCTTCAACAAAGCAGACGCTAGAGGGGTGAAACAACCTCACAATGAACCTCTTGTTATAATGTTAACTCTAGAAGGGTTCAACACCAAGAGGATCCTTGTAGACAACGGCAGCTCTGCGGATATTATCTACCTCCCTGCTTTCCAGCAATTGAAGCTAGATCCAAAAAGGCTGCGCCCCTTCGACTCTTCACTCGTCAGTTTCAGCGGGGATCGGGTATATCCCAAGGGCATGGTGACGCTGACGGTTACAATCGGGGCCTACCCGAGGCAGTTAACCCGTCAGCTAGATTTCTTGGTAGTGGATTGTCCCTCATCCTATAATGCCATCATTGGGAGACCAACACTCAATAAATGGAGGGCGGCGACGTCTACTTATTGTTTGAAGGTGAAATTCCCAACAGACATGGGAGTCGGCGAAGTGAATGGGGATCAGGTTTTAGCTCGGGAATGCTACCAGGCAGTACTGGCTGCACGAGAAAATCATACTTGGACGATAGAGGAAAAAGCGGAAAAGAAGGAAGAGAAAGAAGGATGGAAGGAGGAAGCACTGGAGACGGTTGAGTTAGCTATCGGTGAAGTGTCCAAGACGACGAAGATAGGAAGAATGCTGAGTCCAGAGATGAAGGCCAAGCTCGTTCGATTACTCAGAGAGAACCTGGATGTCTTCGCATGGACTCACGAAGACATGCCAAGCATATCCCCTGAAGTCATCTAGCATGAATTGAGGGTGAACCCAAAGAAAAAGCCCGTCCACCAGAGACGAAGAACCTTCGCTCCAGAACGAGACCAGGCAGTGACGGATGAGGTCAACAAGCTTTTGGCAGCAGGTTTTATTCGAGAAGTACATTATTCGGAATGGCTTGCCAACGTCGTTTTAGTAAAGAAAGCCAACGGAGCATGGAGAATGTGTGTGGACTTCACGGATCTGAACAAGGCGTGCCCAAAGGATAGCTTTCCTCTACCGAGGATAGATCAGCTGGAAATAAGTTACTGACGTTTATGGACGCCTTCTCCGGGTACAACCAGATAAAGATGGCAGAGGAAGATCAAGAAAAAACTACCTTCGTCACGAGCCAAGGACTCTACTGCTACAAGGTGATGCCCTTCAGGCTGAAGAATGCTGGAGCCACTTATCAGAGGTTGGTGAACAAAATGTTCAAGAATCAAATCGGCAGAAATATGGAGGTATATGTGGACGACATGCTCGTCAAGAGTAAAGAAGAGCTTTCTCATCTTGAAGATTTGAAGGAAACGTTCACCACCCTCAAGCAGTACAAAATGAAATTGAACCCAGGTAAATGCGCATTTGGGGTAGCCTCGGGAAAGTTCTTAGGGTTCATGGTTTCCCAAAGGGGGATAGAAGCTAACCCGAAGAAGGTGCGTGCCATTATCAACATGGAGTCACCAAGATCGGTTAAAGAAGTCCAGAAGCTGACAGGAAGGATCGCAGCGCTTAATAGGTTCGTCTCCCGAGCAATGGATAAATGTCACCCCTTCTTCCAAACCTTGAAAAAAGCTTTCGCCTGGACTGACGAATGTGAGAAGGCGTTTCAAGAGCTTAAACGTTATCTGAGTAATCCACCTCTCCTAAGTCCGGCAAAAGAGGGAGAGCCTTTACAGTTGTACCTGGCGGTATCAGTCACGGCCGTGAGTGCGACCCTAATTCGTGAAGAGAGTAAGAAGCAGCTGCCAGTTTACTACGTCAGTCAGGCCTTCCAAGGAGCTGAGTATAGATACCCGATGATCGAGAAAATTGTGTTCGCGCTAATAGTGGCCTCACGCAAACTCAGGCAATACTTCCAGGCGAGCCCAATCCTGGTTATGACTGATCAACCTATCAAAAAGTCCATGAACCGACCAGAGGCGGCCGGGAGGATGATCCAGTGGGCCATCGAGCTTAGCCAATTTGACATCGAGTACCATCCCCGGACGGCCATCAAAGCGCAGGTACTGGCAGACTTCGTGGTCGAATTCACCTTTGCAAGTGAAGACAGCCAAGTTGTAGACGAAGGTAAGTGGACGATTCAAACTGACGGCTCCTCAACCCAAAGGAGGGGTGGAGTAGGGGTCGTCATAACCACCCCTGACGGAGAAGTGCTTAAGTACGGGGTCCAGCTGCAATTCCCAGCCACCAACAACGAGGCCGAATATGAAGAAATACTGACGGGACTGAGGCTCAGGAAAGCCCTTGGGGCCAAGAACCTACTAGTTCAAAGTGATTCAAAACTGGTAACTAAACAGATAAAGGGAGAATACGATGCAAAAGAGGACAGGATGCAAAAATACCTCAGGCTAACGAGACGTCTTATCCAAGAATTCAACGCGGTCAGGTTCGAACGGATCCCTCGAGACCAGAACACCGTAGCAGACGAGATATCAAAAATATCATCGTCCGAAGAATGGCCGTCGGAAAGCGGGCTTACGATTGAAGTCCAGAAGCATCCCAGCATTGAAGAAGTGTCCACGTTCCAGATCCGAGGTACGAACAGCTGGATCACCCCTATCATGTCTTTTTTGCAGGACGGACGCCTCCCCCAAGACGCAAACAAGGCAAAGAAAGTCAGAAAAAGAGCGGCCAGATTCACGATCTTAAACGACACCTTATACAAAAGGGGCTTTTCCATGCCCTACTTAAGGTGTGTTGACGAAGACGAAGCCAACTACATCCTGAGAGAAGTTCACGAAGGAGTTTGCGGAAATCATGCTGGCCCAAGATCCCTGGTAAGCAAAATCATTAGAACAGGTTATTTCTGGCCAACTATGCAGGCGGACGCGGTTGACCTCGTCAAGAAATGCGACAAATGTCAAAGGTTTGGGAATGTCCAGCGACTTCCAGCAGAACAAATGACGACCATATCCTCCCCCTGGCCGTTCGCTCAATGGAGAATTGACATTGTCGGCCCACTACCCTTAGGTAAGGGACAGGTAAAATTCTTATTGGTCACAATTGACTACTTTACAAAATGGGTGGAAGCAGAGGCAGTGGCAACCATCACCGAAGCACGAATCCAGAGCTTCGTTTGGAGAAATATAGTTTACAGGTTTGGGATACCAACGACGATCATATCAGATAATGGACGGCAGTTCGATAGCCAAGCCTTCAAGGACTTCTGCTCAGGATTGGGTATCAGAAACAAATTCTCATCTCCAGGACACCCGCAAGCCAACGGACAGACAGAGGTGACGAACCGGACGTTGCTGAAGATCATAAAAACCAAGCTGGACGACGCCAAGGGTGCCTAGCCGGATGAACTCCCAAACGTGTTGTGGGCCTATAGAACCACAGTAAGAACTCCGACAGGAGAAACCCCCTTTATGCTCACTTATGGCACTGAGGCTGTAATCCCAATAGAAGTGGGTGCCACCAGCACCAGACGAGAACAATACAACCAAGAAGGTAACGACGACCAGCTGCGAATAAACCTAGACTGCCTTGACGAAGTTAGAGATCAAGCTTCCAACAGGATGACCAGGTACCAACATAAGATGAGGGAATATTACAATAAGAGAGTGAAGCTCCGACGACTTGAGATAGGTGACCTCGTCTTGCGCAAAGTCAACACAGCCACAAGAGACCCTGTTCAAGGAAAGCTAGGCACTACCTAGGAAGGGCCTTACCGGAATACTCACTACTCTAGACAGGGAAACTATCACCTAGCAACCCTGGACGGACAAAAGCTCCCACGACTATGGAATATTGAACATCTAAAGAAGTACCATCAATAAATGTAAACCAGTGGATACGTCCCTATTCAAAAGCAATAAAGAAATTTTCAGTACTAATGTTTCTACGTCCACAGGCTTTTCCAGTTAGGGATGTCAAAACAATCTCAACGATAACCAAGTAACAAGATTCTGCCTTGACGGATGTAGGTTACTGACGAATTAAAAGAGACATTGAATCTCAAAATCGTCAAGTAACAAGATTCTGCCTTGACGGATGTAGGTTACTGACGAATTAAAAGAGACATTGAATCTCAAAATCGTCAAGTAACAAGATTCCGCCTTGACGGATGTAGGTTACTGACGAATTCAAAGAGACATTGAATCTCAAAATCGTCAAGTAACAAGATTCCGCCTTGACAGATGTAGGTTACTGACAAATTAAAAGAGACATTGAATCTCAAAATCGTTAAGTAACAAGATTCCGCCTTGACGGATGTAGGTTACTGACGAATTAAAAGAGACATTGAATCTCAAAATCGTTAAGTAACACGATTCCGCCTTGACGGATGTAGGTTACTGACGAATTCAAAGAGACATTGAATCTCAAAATCGTCAAGTAACAAGATTCCGCCTTGACGGATGTAGGTTACTGACGAATTCAAAGAGACATTGAATCTCAAAATCGCTAAGTGACAAGGTTCTAAATCGACGCATCTAAGATTGACGAAATTAAAGAGATTGAATCTCAAAGTCACTAAGTATCAAAATTCTGCCCTAACAAATGTAAGTTACGAACAAGTAGAAAGAAGCCACGGACCACAAGAAATTTAAAGCAAGCAAGCAGAAGCATCTAACTAAAAGCCCAAAAACAAAAGGGCAGATACCATTGTTTTTACAGCTAAAAAACCCATAAACACTGGGCCAAATCAATGTTCTCAAAGCAAAAGGTCCTTCTGAAATCGGGACTAAAAAAAAAAAAAAAACAACAAACAAACAAACGCTTTGTTTTCAGGAATCAAACACCAGGAGCTGAATCATCAGGCGTGCCATTAACATTCTTGGGAGCGTCAGACATCTCACGATCAATTTCTTCCATGTCAAGGCTGTCCAAATCTACTCCGGAAGGATGTTTGACAAGGTACCTCCTGAGCAACTCAAAGCCTTTGAAGTACCAGCTGAACAATACGGTGTTGAACTCGTCTGTAGTTTGGAAGGCCTCCACAGATCGAGCAGCAATGGTCTTCAACGACTCCTGGGATGCCAAAAGTTGTTCGTCCTTCTCGGAGGTCAGCTGACGCTCCACTCTGAGATCTTCATCCAGCTTCTTCACCTTCTCCTTCAAAACAGTAGCCTCCCCTATGGATTCGATCAAGTCTTTTCTCAAGGTAGAACTTTCTGCTTCCAAAACCTCCACTCTTGAAGAAAGGGAAGCCACCTGGGCCCCTTGGGTCAGGTACTCAGACGCGATGTGTAGGCTCTCCCCCAAAACCTAAAAAAAAAAAAAAAAAAAAAAAAAAAAAAAAAAAAGAGGAAGAAGGAAAAATGATGACGAGAATGTAGAAGAAAGAAAGGGTAGAGGAAAAGAGGGTTTTTTACTAAAATCTCACCTGGACAAGCTTTTGGACATGGCAGCTTGCGACCCGGTTAAAAGACTCCCCCGAGAGTGCCTTCAAGTCGTCGGCGGTCACAGCCCCATGAGCTCTCTCCACCGCCAAAGCTTCGTCAGTCCAAATAGTTGACGGCTGGGGGGTGATCTTCTCCACCTCTTTCTCCTTCCCTGAAAGGCGTTGTCTCTTGGCAACTGGGGTAGAAAGCTCCTCTATTGAGGTCGACGGAGAAGCTGTCCTCGTCACCACAGCCCCGGATGTAACCGGGGTAGACTGAATGACGGGAGAACCCCTATCGGTGACCCACACTGGCTTCCTCCCTAAGCTCGACAACGGCTGCCCTTTCTTCGACCTCATTTTAGCGTACAAATCTTTGTTGAATTTAGTCGTCATTTCTGCACAAAGGAAACAAGGCATGACCGTAGAGAAAGAGAGCTAAAAAGAGAAAAGGGAAAACCAGGAAAACAGAACTGATGAACATAACACTTACTCTTCTTCTCTTCAACCTCTAGGCTCCGAAGAACGAAAGACGAAGGCTCTGGCCCCAGACAGTAAAACGATAAAGTCCTGGGATTCACAAAGTCGTCCCAATCTTCCAATGTCTGTGCATACTCTACGGCCTTCTTCACCCTGTCCTTGTACCTGCTCTTAAGCTTTGGTCGTTTTTGAACTGAAAAAAAAAAAAAAAAAAAAAAGGGAGATTAGCAGTGACAACAATACACCCAACAATGGAAGCGACGAAGAAAATGATATTGACGCACCTAAGGTCGGGGTTCCCCACCGACGATGCAACCGCGGGAGATCACCCCAAACCTCGCCCGACGCGGTCTCAAACTCATCTCCAGAAACAAAGAAAAACCTGGATTTCCAGTACCTGAAGGAGGACGACAAACCCCTGACGACCCTGTTTTTTCTCTCCCATGACACCAACTCGTAATATCCGTCTTCCTTAGAGGCCTTTAATCTATACAAATAGACGAGCTCATCTATCTTGAGCATATCCCCGTCTACAGCCGCTAGCCATATCCCCATACAAGTTATCACGATCCTCCAAGAGTTGGGCATAAGTTGCCCTGGAGCAATCCCAAAATAATCCAACATCTCCATCAGGAAAGGATGGACCGGGAACCTCAACCCGCAGATAAAGGCCGCCTCGTAAAAGCAAACCTCCCCCGGAAAGAAGCTACAGGCCCGGTCGTCCTTGCCGGGCAGACGAAGCCTCACCTGCTCCGGAAATTGGAACCTATCTCTAAAACACCCCAACGTCTCAGCATCTAAACTACATTCTTCCCTAAGGGCATGAAAAGCCCTAGCCTCACGAACCGACGAAATTGCAGTATCACCCCCCACTGGATCGTCGCTCGACGAAAGTCCAGTCTCCAACTCACTAGATCTGACATCCGACATGATTTCCCGCGTGCTTTTCCTATTCCTAAACCAACCTATAGACTGACGAAGCAAAGACAACAAGTCGGCCAACGCAATTTCTAGACCGTTACCCTCACAAATAAAACCCCCTAGGCGCGGAGAACTACCTAAGAATCCCCCCAAACGAGCAAACAAAAGGGAAATTAAGGGGCAAGCTATCCTAACTTCAGAACCACTAACCATCAAAATCTAAGAACAAGATGGGCAGAATGACACAAGCTAAAATCCCCACAAAAAGAAAAAGAGGGAAAAGGAAGCGAGAAATCAGAAAAATCGCAGAAAAAGGAAACGAGACCAAAGGTTGAGAAAATAGAAATACCTCGAAAGTACAAGCTCCGCCGCGCGCAGATGCCGCTCCACAACGTACCGGTCCAAAGAACGGAAGATCGCCGGAGAGGAGTTTGCAAAGAAAGAAGAAAGAAAAAACGCAGAGAGATAGAAATATTTTTGAAAAAAAACCAAAGAACAAAGGAAGGGAAGTTAAATAGCACAGAAATTAAAGAGAAACAGCAGGAAAAGCGAAGAGACAAATGATGGGAACATAAAACGCCACCAAGCGAAGCGTGCCACGTGGCCACGATCAGAACAGCGCCACCACTTCGCATTTAATGCGACACGAAATTCCAAGAGTCACCTGCCAACTTTTCACCTTCCGTGATCGCCATGACATGTCATGACGACCAAGGAACCCGGGGGCAACTGACGGGACTGACGAAGTAGGTACTGACGAGGAAAGCATCATTAACGGATTTATCACGAGAGACGAAGACGAGGATAAAGCGGCGGGAACATTCAATATCGCCAATAAATGCCCAGGCTGGACGAAGACAGCTGTACAGCCCGTTGGACGAATTAAAGCCTCACCATAAAGCAAAAAGCGTAACTTAAGGCAGCATTAAAACCACAATAACTGTCACAATGGCTAGATAAGCGAAAGGAACATATATAAATCAACCAAAAACACCAGTCAGAGGTACGATATACAAAAAAGCTCAACCCTTTCTCTATCTTAATTTCTTCAGCCACCATTTCTAAAAGCTAACTTAAGCATCGGAGGTGCTTTGGCAGGCACCACACCGGTGACCGTGTTGACAGGTTGCGCCTTTGCCTCCTAAATACCAGGGAAGGAGGAATACAAGTTCGATTCCATTTAAGCTTATCTTTTATTTTGACTGATGAACATTTCGCTTCATCAACTACTAATGCTCTAATAGACACCAACTTAAATACGCTACACTCTCTTTGTTCCTTAGGACCTTAGCTCTTTTTTTCTTTGTAATTAGTTTTTCCTTTATGTTTTAACTTTTCTTTCCTTTTTTTGTAATTTTTTATTTGCTTTGTGCTTTTTTACATAAAGCATTTTTTTTGAATATACACCTTTCTTACTTATCAAAAAAAAAAAAAAAAAACTTAAATACACTACAGTGTATGGGGAAAAACAAAGGTATAACTTGTGTGAAAGTCACCTGAAAGTATAGCTTGTGCCTTGTAGGCTATCCAATAACAGTTATGAACATCATTGGTTCATCCTATGAAAATCATCATAACTGAAACCATATAAAAATAAAAAATAAAAAGGAGAAGATGAAAGAAAAGATCCTGGCTTTACTGTCTTTATGAAACAAGGTACAAGGATATGTCACTTGAATACATTTCCAAATATTATAACCAAAACCATATATAAATTCGATACAACATACCAGTCAGACTGACAGAAATGATTATGCACATCCAGTAGCCATAGCCACAACTGAAATCCTCCTGTAAAAACCCTCCCCATTTAGCAGCTAGACAAAGTATAAACAGAACACGAGTGTCATCTTCTGCTGACATGTTAATCGTTATCATTTGCATATATGTGAAAACTTGAGTTAGTATGGTACTACAATCAAAAAAAAAAAAAAAATTTACTCATTAATAATCAGTGTAATTCGAGTCCCTCCTTGCATTTTCTAGAAGGCATGTCACCAATGATTATGAAGTATAGACATGGTAGAGACTACACAGTCTCTAGTTTTCACGTTTAAAAAATTTATGAGGAAAATTTCTCTTACTTCTGCCAGCACCACACAAGGTGAATATGAAAATTAGCATAATAGTTGGACACTAACAAATGGGATGCCATAATAGGATTGAGCCACCTACCTTGCCTTAGCAATTTTGCAGCTTTATTATGGATACATATATTTCATTAGCAATTGGTAAATCTAAATGTGTGCCTTCTAATCTACACTGATAAAAGCAAGGCATTAGCACAAATGCAGAAGCGATTGGAATGTAAAGAAAGCTGAAGCCACCAATATGACAGCATGTATGGTTGGTCTGAACAAATAAAATAAGTGGCAAGCCACAATCAAGAAGTGGTTGGTCTAACTGTTAAGAACCTAAAGGTGGAGTAACTTTGGCGAGAGTCCCTCCTAGTCTCTTGTTTTGCAGGTTTTTTTTGTTTATTTATATTTTTAATTTTTCTTATTTTAAGAATAAGAAATTTCATTAACAATAAACTTAAGAAAGTAGAAACATAAATTGCTCTCTATTATTATCTTATCTTCTAAAATAGTCTCACTGATATATCCCCACTCTAGCTTTGAAAACCTGAAACATCAATAAAAATCCAACTAAGCATTCAAAACTAGTTTAGTCTAAAGGCCTAGCACGTTTCAATTACCACCAATTTTAATAAAATATAGATTTGACACCAATTACACTAGTTTGAAATAGTTAGAAGGCTTCGAAAATTCATGCTATATGATAAAGTTGACATAAATTGCAGTATAAAGAAGAAGACGAATTAGAAGAAGGGAGGGAGGGTGGGGGGACAATTTTGTACAAAGGAAGAATTTTTGTACTAGTAACCTGCTTTTGCCAATTTGTGAAACTTGTTCCATGAGCAAACAAAAATGGTTGTACATTTTAGCAGTATAAATAAATAAGCTTGTATGATAGACCTTGTCTCTAAATCCAATCCAAAGGACTTTTAAAGATTTAACAAAGGCCACAACAGCACATTCTTGTGTTCCAACCAGATAATATGCTCCAAGATAGACATAGGCTCCTCTATGTTGCTAGCCGATTCCTCCAGTAATATAAAGGAAAAATCACAACTTCTACATTAGCTTGATATGCTGGTTTATTTTGAAGAAAGATAGTAACAATATAATGGTTAGGCCGTAAGGCCCGTGAAATCGTTTGAAGCTTTCAAAAGTATTTGTAGACTTTATGTTGTAAAAGCGGAAGATTTAATACCAATTTATTGAGAATAGTAGAAGCATGAATATCTATTTGTTGTGTGTGTATCCAAATAACATTGGGTTTATGCAAAATAGAAATAGAACAACAAAAGAAATAATCACACAAGAACACAAAGATTTACGTTGTTCGGCTTTCGACCTACATCCATGGGCGGTGTCAAGGAGAAAGTTTCACTAACAAAAGGAAGAGATTACAAAAGTAGTACCCAAAACACTCTCACAAAACCCAAGTCCCAAATACACTCAAAGAGCTCTTAATCACCAGAAGCACGTGACTAGAGAAACCTGAAAATCTCTATAACAAAGTCACGCCTTAGAACTCTATACTAAATACCAGAGAATACCTATTCTAATATTGCGGCACTCCTTACTACTACTACAATAGCCGCATAACTAGTGTATATATATAGAGATGTGGGCCTTTTGTCATTGAGTGAAATACAACTCCACCTAGAAGTGGAATTGCTTACTTTGTCGACAAAACAGTCCTATTAGTACTAGGACTTGGTTTACAAATCCTTCCAAGGCAAGGACTATGCACTCTCACGTGCACTATTCAAGCCACTAGTCATAACAAATCTCCACCTTGGCTTGAATTTGGTCAAGCCCCACAAATGAAACTTCTCCACCGCCAACACCAAAACCCCTAAGGGCCATCACAAACTGCAAATGCCAATCAAGTCCAAGAAATGCTTGAACTTGTACAAAGGAACTGGCTTGGTCATCATATCTGCTGGATTGTCTGCTGTAGCAACCTTTCTAACTGCAACTATGCCTTCAGATACAGTCTCACGAATGAAGTTATATTTGACAGCAATGTGTTTAGATCTCTCATGATACATCGGTTTATTAGTCAAATGTATGGCACTCTGATTATCACAAAATACAATAGAATCATCTTGTTGTAAACCCAGATCACCAACCAAACCCTTCAACCAAATAGCTTCCTTCACTGCCTCTGTTGCTGCCATATACTCTGCCTCTGTAGTAGACAAAGCAACTGTTGATTATAACGTTGCTTTCCAACTGATGACACTACCAGATAATGTGAAAACATAACCTGTCAAAGATTTCCTCTTATCCAAATCACCAGCAAAATCAGAATCAACAAATCCAATAACACTGCCACTATTAGTAGAATCCTTGTCATATACCAAACCAATGTTTGTAGTACCTCTCAAATATCGAAGAATCCATTTCACAGCTTGCCAATGTTCTTTACCAGGATTAGCCATATATCTACTAACCACACTAACTGCATGTGAATTATCTGGACGAGTGCATACCATTGCATACATTATGCTACCCACTGCACTAGAATAAGGGACATGAGACATGTACTCCTTTTCCTCCTTTGACTTTGGTGACAAAGCCGCTGAAAGCTTAAAATGTGCTGCTAATGGAGTACTCACTGGCTTAGATTGCTGCATATCAAAACGTTCAAGTACTTTCTCAATATAATTCTTCTGTGACAGAAATAACTTGCCAGCTTGTCGATCTCTATGAATCTCCATTCCCAAAATCTTCTTAGCTGCACCCAAATCTTTCATCTCAAATTCACCACTAAGTAAAGTCTTTAGCTTGTTTACCTCTATCAGATTCTTAGCTGCAATGAGCATATCATCAACGTATAGCAACAAGTAGACAAAAGAACCATCTGAGAGCTTCCTATGATACACACAACTATCATAGTCACTTCTTAAGTAACCATGCCCAATCATGAAAGTATCAAACCGCTTATACCACTGCCTTGGAGATTGCTTCAAACCATATAATGATTTTTTCAACAAACAAACATAGTCTTCTTTTCCTTGGATCACAAAACCTTCTGGTTAATGCATATATATTTGTTCTTCAAGCTCACCATGCAAAAAAGCTGTCTTGACATCAAGTTGTTCTAATTCCAAGTCAAACAATGCAACCATAGCAAGCATCACACGAATAGAGCTATGTCTCACAACAGGAGAGAACACTTCTTTGAAGTCTATACCTTCTCTTTGACTGTAGCCCTTTGCAACCAATCGTGCCTTGAACCTCGGTGCTTCAACCCCTATAGTTCCTTCCTTTTTCTTGAAGACTCACTTACAACCAACAATCTTATGGCCTTCAGGTGGTTTCACTAGCTCCCAAGTTTGATTCTTATAAAGAGACTCAATCTCCTCGGTCATAGCAATACTCCACTGAGCCGAATTCCCACTAGAGACAGCTTCATGATAATTGGAAGGTTCTTGATACTCAATAATCTCTGCCACAGACAAAGCATAAGCAACTAAATCTGCCTCAGCAAACCTCTGTGGTGGTCTAATCTGTCTCCTCTCTCTACCAGTGGCTATACTATATTGCTGTTGCTGCTATGATGCATCCACTTCATTAGTAGAATCATGCACCTCATCTCGAATAGGCTGAACTGAAGTGCTATTATGCACTTTATCCAAAGCTTCAATCTCAAGCTCCACTTGCTTACTGACACCATGGTCTTTTACTGCCCCATTACTCTCCTTTTTCTGGTCAAGAATAGCAGACTCATCAAATTTCACATCTCTGCTGACAATTAATCCAGGGGATTTTGAATCTCTACACCACAATCTATAACCTTTTGTCCCTGATGCATAGCCTAGGAATATGCACTTCTTTGCCCTTGGCTCAAGTTTGCCATCATTCACATGAGCATAAGCAGGGCAACCAAATACTCTCAAATTAGAGCAATCAGCAGGAGCACCAGACCATACCTCAAAAGGAGTCTTACATTCAATTGCAGTTGATGGAGACCTATTAACTAAATAGCAAGCCATATTAATTGCCTCAGCCCAAAAGTCCTTAGACAAACCACAATTTGAGAGCATACAACGAGCCCTCTCCAATAGAGTTCTATTCATACGTTCTGCAACCCCATTCTGCTGTGGTGTTCCTCTAACAATGCGGTGTCTCACTATGCCTTCATTTTTGCAAAACTCATCAAATTCACCTGAGCAAAATTCCAAACCATTATTTGTCCTAAAACGCTTAATCTTTTTACCAGTCTGCTTCTCAATAAGCGTCTTCCATTGCTTGAAGGTGACAAAAACAGCACTCTTATTTTTCAAAAAATACACCCAAACCTTCCTTGAATAGTCATCAATGAAAGTCAACAAATATCGGTAACCACCCTTGGAACAGACAGGAGAAGGACCCCAAAGATCGGAATGGATATAATCTACTGTGCCCTTAGTCCTGTGATTAGCTATACTGAACTTGACCCTGCACTGCTTTCCAAAAACACAATGTTCACAAAAGTCCAGCTTTCCAATTTTCTGACCATTCAACAAACCTCGTTTACTTAATATTGACATGCCTGCCTCACTCATATGCCCCAATCTCATATGCCATAAATAAGTATTATCTAAGTCTGAATCTGAGGATGAAGATATTGCTGCAAAACCTACAATTGTGCTTCCTTGTAGTATATAGAGACCATTCACTATTTTTCCTTTAATGAAAACCAGAGCACCCTTGCTGATTGTCAAAACTCCACCTTTACCGGTGTATTTATATCCTTGAGAATCAAATATACCCAAAGACAAAAGATTTTTCTTTAGATCTGGAACGTGACGGACATCAGACAAAGTTCTAACAACACCATCATACATCTTAATTCTCACAGTTCCTATCCCCACAACCTTACAGGTCATATTATTTCCCATCAAAACGTCACCACCACTAATTGACTGATAGGTAGTAAACCAATCTCTTTTGGGAGTCATATGATAGGAGCAAGCTGAATCAAGAATCCAAGCGTCACCGGAGCGACCAGTAGATACTGTTAAAACTAAATCTTCACCTTCAGAATTAACTTCTGCAACACTAGCTGTATTAGTAGTATTAGAAGCCTTCTCCTTTTTCTCTTTGAGTAACTTGCACTCATTTTTCCAGTGTCCATCCTTTTTACAGTAGTGACACTTTCCCTTTCTAGATCTAGACTTTGACCTAGATTTTCCTCTATTGCTACTAGACCCTTTGTCATTGGGTCTACCTCTAGCAACAAGACCATCAGCATGATTATCACCCCAATTTTCAGAAACCTTCTTCTTTAACTCCTTAGAGTTCAATGCATCTTTGACATCATTAATTGAGATAGAATCTCTCCCAGAACCATATAACATGGTATCAACAAAGTGATCAAAAGAAGGAGGCAATGAGCATAATAAAATTAAGGCTTGATCTTCATCTTCTACTTTGCATTCAATATTTTTCAAATCAATAACAATTCTATTGAATTCATTAAGATGATCAGAAATAGGTGTACCTTCTTTCATTCGAATTGTGTATAACCGTTGCTTCATATACAAGCGATTTGTGAGAGACTTGGTCATGTATCGACTTTCCAACTTGAGCCATAATCCCGCAGCTGTATCTTCATCTACAATTTCTCTTAGAACCTCATCTGCAAGAGACAATTGAATTGCACTATGTGCCCGTTCCAAGAGATCTTCTTTTTCCTCATCTGATAACGTTGCTGGCAAAGCATCTTTGCCCTTTAGTGCTTTCCACAATCCTTACTGCACTAACAAAGCACGCATCTTCACACGCCATAAACTAAAATCATTCTTCCCATTGAATTTGTCAATCTCAAATTTTGCTGCCGACGAAACCTTTGTCGCCATACCCAAAAAACCCAAGTGGACCAATACCACAACAAAATAGATCTGATGAACAATCTCAACAAGAAACAAAGAACCCAAGGCTCTGATACCAGTTTGTTGTAAAAGCAGAAGATTTAATACCAATCTATATATTACTAAAAGCTGAAGCGTAGCATTTAATGTTGCTACGCTCAGGTTAAGCCACATCAGCTGCCATGTCATTATCATTCTTTTTCCTGAATTTGTCCTACATTTTAAAATTAGTTTTCTTAAATTTAAAAATACTAATAAATAGAAAATAATTCATAACCCTTTGTGTTCCACAGTTACAATTTTAGATGGCAACCCTTTGTGTTCCATAGTTATAATTTTAAATAGCAACCCTTTGTGTTCCACAGTTATAATCTCAAACGGCAACCCTTCAGCTTCTTAACACCAGACTTTGACTTTCTAACTCCTTCATCTCTTCCTCTCCTTACACTATATTAATAATAAAAAGCTGAACAATTTAGTTTAGGTCTCTAAATCCCAATTGCTCTTGACCTCTATTCTTGTGGCTGCCTGCATGATAGTTCAATGTAAAGATTAGATTAATAGTGTTTTTTTTTTTTCATAGCTTTTTTTTTTTTTTTTCTTTTTTAATTTTGTTACTACCCTTTTTGTGTTGTGGGTCCTATATGAGTTTTTATGCATTTAGGTTAGGTATTTGTATTGATATATGATTGTTTGTTTCTATGTTAAAAATTGATTTGGTTTTTTTTTTTTTTAATGTTTGAGACAGTAACATTATTGGTTTATGTTGTGTTATCCGTGTGATAGAATTTTAGTAGTATTTGTGTGATAGAGTTTTAGTAGTATCTATGCCTGCAGAAATTCAATTTGCTAAGGTATTTTAGTAGTTAGCAAATTGAATTGCATTGTTTAAAAGTCAATACTATACTTAGAACATGATACTTCTTTTTTCTTGATCTCCTCATTTAAGTGAATCCCACCTTCATCATAGAAATCGATTTAAAATTCTTTCTATTAGCTTTGATTGTTCTCTTGGCTATATCATAAAAGACTGTTTTTTGATATAATCTTTTTATGGTAATTATCGTCATTTTTGTTGTAGTTGAATCAAAATAAGATTATGCTAGATCTGCATAATTAGTAATTGTTGCATCTTCATTATTATCACAAGTACCCTCATCGATAGCTACTGCGTCTTCTTCATTGCCAAACTTGATTTCCTTGACAAAAATTTTATTTATCTGATTGTACCACATGTATTTATTTACTTATGGATTCTATTTGATTGTAAGATTTTTATGTCTTTTGATATAAATTAACTAGCATGTATGCTAGCCAAACTGCTTGCTTTTTTTTTTTTTTTTTTTTTTTTTAATATTTTACTTTGCCTCTAACACTATCGTAATTGGTTCTCTCTTTAATAACATGTTCTGTCTTCATCGCTATATATATATGTGTGTGTGTGTGTGTGTGTGTGTATTGTTTTGTAGAATCTAAGCAAGAAAGAGTTTACGATGATTGGTGTGTTATTCTCTCAAATTTTTTTACAACATGAACAACTTGTGGTATTAATGTAATTATTGAATATTTTATATCAATAGTTATTTGTTAATAGGTGTTTGATGACTTTCGAATATGAAAAGTTTTAGGTTAAATGGGTAACAGCTTTAATTTTGTTAATTTTTGCTTTCTAAATTACTAATAGTGATTTATCATGTTAAATTGGTAGTTTAGTTTTATATAAATCAGCTAAAATGTTGTAATGTTATTTATTTTTTCTTTCTAATTTGTGAGGTTTAATTCAAATAATTTTGAATAAGTCCTCTGAAATCAAATTCAATACAAAAGAAATTTTGTTAGGGACTCTACAAGACTAATGAGAGCTTGAAGATAATATAAGTTTTGGTCTCATATAATATTTGTAAGTTTCATATGCTACAAGTAGTATTGTAGTAACTTAGATATGGCACTCTAGATGTAACACAAACAGTTAAGGATAATAACATTCACTAATATTTATCTTTTAATTTAAATGGTGTTTTGCATAATTACTTTGTATTCATTAGATTTCATTTTCAGTAATTTTCCTGTGCATCGCACGGGTTAGCAACTAGTTTATTGAGAATAGTAGAAGCATGAATATCTATTTGTTGTGTGTGTATCCAAATAACATTGGGTTTATGCAAAATAGAAATAGAACAACAAAAGAAATAATCACACGGGAACACAAAGATTTACGTGGTTCGACTTTCGGCCTACATCCATGGGCGGTGTCAAGGAGAAAGTTTCACTAACAAAAGGAAGAGATTACAAAAGTAGTACCCAAAACACTCTCACAAAACCCAAGTCCCAAATACACTCAAAGAGCTCTTAATCACCAGAAGCACGTGACTAGAGAAACCTGAAAATCTCTATAACAAAGTCACGCCTTAGAACTCTATACTAAATACCAGAGAATACCTATTCTAATATTGCGGCACTTCTTACTACTACTACAATAGCCGCATAACTAGTGTGTATATATATAGAGATGTGGGCCTTTTGTCATTGAGTGAAATACAACTCCACCTAGAAGTGGAATTGCTTACTTTGTCGGCAAAACAGTCCTATTAGTACTAGGACTTAGTTTACAAATCCTTCCAAGGCAAGGACTATGCAATCCTTCCAAGGCAAGGACTATGCACTCTCACGTGCACTATTCAAGCCACTAGTCATAACACTTTTTAATTGTAATTACACATTCTAGAATAAAGACTGAGTTAATGCTTATCTGATCATATTGTGTGATTCAAAACTGAGCCAAAATTCAAAACTCATGCTCTCATATAGATTAACTCAAATACACTACATGAGATAAATGTGAGAAAGGTACCTAAAAGTATAGCTTGTAGGCAATCCGATAATTGAAACCATATATATCTGCAGACATGTCAATTAAGGATTCTCTAGAATTTGCAGCACAAGGTGAAAATGGAAATTAGTATAATGGTTGGACAATTACAAATAGGATTCCGAAATAGGACTGAAGAATCTACCTTAGCAAAATCCATAGAGCAGTATAAGAGTAAAGCTTGAGAATATATTTCCTAAAAAAAAAAAGAATACTACTTGTAAGATACAATATCTATTAATTTTCGTAACAGTCTCATTTTAGGGATTTAAATTTAATAACTGAATTTTTATGGATTAAATTGTAGAATGGTCAAATTGCAAAGCTCAAATACTAATTTACCTATATATATATATATATATATAATGAAGATAATAAACAATAGAAACACCTTGTATTTCCACTGAGACTGAGGTGTTGAAGAAGAAGAAGATGGTAATGACGTAGACCCTCATTGAGTTCTCATGGAAGCCATAGGAATATAGAGATAAAATTTGAAGCACAATATGTATAGAACTGAAGAAAAAAGGAATATAGAATGCAAGTGAAAAGTGAGTTGGGAAATGAAAAATAGGAGCAGTGATTGTGATTGGGAGAGAGCAAAAGGCAGAGGAAATCAAGCGGTCAATAAAGTTAAGAATAAGCTGAATTTATAGAAGGCCCCGGTTAACGTGCCTTTAAGAAATCTATTATTCTATTAATCATTAATTTTAAATTTTCCATTACTTAAAGGAATAAAGTTTAGTTATAAAATTAGTAGCAGTCTAAAATTATAATTTATATTTTAAAAAATTGACATTACTAGCTATTTTGAAACTCCAATTATTGGATTGCATATTTTTTATTATTTTAATACACATGTCAAATTTTGTGTAATTCAGATATTATTTACTATATAAGTTATTAACTTATATTTTATATATAATTTTAAACTATAGAAACTTGCAATTTAAATAATTTATTGATGATATAGTTATTGATTTTTAATTTTTAAAAAATTTGCAAGTATGGAAAATATGAAAAAAAAAATGTAATCCAATGATAGATTTATCAAAATTCATCTCCAATAAAAAGATATTGAGTAAGGTTGTAACCTTAAGTTACAACTAATTTTGTAGCTAAACTTTGTCCTTAAGTAAAATGGTTTTATTAATAGATGCCATAGGATATTTTTTAATGAACCATTTTAGAAAGTTTTAATACCACTTTTATGAAAAATATAAAAAAAAAAAATATCGTAAAAAAATTAGTTATTTTTTTCTTTTTCCATAATAAAATGGTTTCCTAAGATAATTTATTAATAGATGCCCTAAGGGCATCCATCAGTAAAATCCTTTCTCTAAAAAAAAAAAAAAAAAATTCCTCTCACCCTTTTCTCAAAAAAAAAAAAAAAAAAACAAATTCATCTCAATTTTTTTTTAGAAGAGTTTCATCTCTCCTTGTTAGGAAAATTGAGGGGTTTTTTTTTTTAAAGAGTATAGTACATTTAAACGTTGTATTTTTCTATACAAAAAACATTATATTTTAAGTGTAATTTAAAATTAAATCTTATAATTTTAAAATTAAACCATAGGAGGTTTTTTTTTTTTTTCCTTTGAGAAGAAAACCATAGGTGGTATATAATAAGACTATATTATAAATTAAACTTGATAATTCTGCTAATTTAAAATTAAGCCCTAAACTTTTAAAATTGTGTCAATATAAACCCTAAACTTTATTTTCAGTTGGATTGTGGATTCTAATTTCTTTTTTGTTTTCGTCACAAAATGAAGCTTTATAAAAAGCTAACAACACCCAGAGGAATCATACATACAAGAATACAACAGGGCTTAAATCGTATCTCCATGAAAGCTGATAGGGAACGAAGGCCCTTCAAAATCATGCTCTAAAGTCCATTTACAACAACTATGACCAACTGGGATTTTCTTGGAATAGATTGAACTACCTGTAGAGCATTATTGAAATTTTCATTTTTAGCAAGGTCAAGGAGGATAGCTTGTCTAGATGCTAAAGCATCTATCACTGTTTGATTGACTTCAGGAATCAATGATACCCAAACTTTTAAAACTCTTTCATCGGAGCCTCTTTGCACCACACTAGTGGTACTTTCCACAAATAATTCTGGAGTTGGTTTCCAGGTTTCCTTATTTGCTTTCTCTGTAGGTATTTCTTGCCATATGATCTAATAGCATTCAATAGAGGACTCAACTTGGTCCTTAGCACGCTGCTTCATTGTGTTCTTTCATCTATTTAGAATGAAGCATTATTACATATCTAAAGAGGACTCAACTTGTTTTATTGCTTCTGTGCAAGGACTGTGCTCTTTTCTAAGCATTGATGAATTTCTAACTTATAGATATTGAAACAATCTAGAATTTGATTTGAAACTAACGAAAGTATAGGGTTTGATTTGAAACTCCCCAAAAGTACTTGGTTTAAAAAATAATACTTACCCAATACTTTATTTACCCAGCATTAAAAATCAAACATCTGTCAACCAGATGGACAAGAAAAGCAAGAAAGATTTGAAACTATTCAATAATTCCCAAGATAAATTATTCGGGACTAAAATGTTTCCAATGTTTTTTTAGTGTCAATCATATTCATTGTAGATTTGCCTAGAATCAACTAAAATTTAAGCAAACGAAAGGGAAAGTAATTTGCAAATAATTTGCAAAGGAAAGCTTGACAAACTGTTTTTTTTTTTTTTTTTGTAGGCGGGTATCAAAGCCTAGATAACTCTTATTTGATGATAATAAACTCAATCAGCTGAGTTAACTAGAACCATCAACAAATTGTATTATCATCTTACTAAAGAAGCTCATGACCTACTTCCCCAACAGCCCAAAATCTTCACAAAAAGAACTTTGGAAAGACAAAAATATAAAATAAAAATAAAAATGATTCCCACCTGCAAACTGTGCCAGATGGCAGAATAATGATATTATTATTATTTTTTTTTAATTCCTTCATAAAGCAAAAATGTGCATTTCTATACAATTGGATGAAAATAAGGATTAGGAATTTTTTTTTTTTGAAAGCTGGATTAGCCAAATTATATAGTCTCTGGAATCACAAATAATATATTGTGTCCATTAAACTTGATCCACTCGAGTCCAGACTAAAAATTACCATCAAATATCCTCTCTTGCTGTTGGTTTAGTCTGATTAGCCTAAAATGTTTCACTAACCACCAAATTTAAAACATATAGATCAGACATGAGTTATTCCAAAAAAAAAATTATAAGATTCCAAATTTTCATATTATATGATCAAGTTGAACATGAATTCCAGTTTTTGGTGTGAGAAAAACCAATTATAAAGAAAGGGAGCTTTTTTTTCTTGGCAATAATAAATTGCTTTTGCCAATTTGTGAAACTTGGTTTAAGAGCAAGTAGAAATAGAAATGCTTGTACAGTACACAATTTTAATAGTCCAATTTACAGGCCTTTCCCTCTTCAGTGCACAACAAAGGCCCAAACGACGACTAATGGAACCCCAACCAGATAACATGCCCAAAAATTGACATAGGCTCCTATATGCTACCTGCCACTTCCTCTAGCAACCCCTGATGCAAAGCAGAAAATAGATTTGTAGGGTTAATGGCATTGCATCAAGGAAGATTACAACTTCTACATTGTCTTAATATGCCGGTCCGTTTTCAAGAAAGATACTGAATGATTAGGCCACAACTATTATAATTTATAACCCAAAAACAGAAAATTATTCAAGAGCAAACTTGTTTGATACCTTTATTTATTTATTTTTATATTTTATTTACTATTAGCTAACTTCTAAATTTTAAATTCTAAAGAAAATATTCTAAACTGAATAATGAATGAATGCTCAGTTGATGGTATACCTTGAACAAATAAGTTAGAAATTCAAAAGTTTTGCTCCAAGTAAAAGCCCATTACATGAGAGAAACGTGAGAAAGTTACCCTGAAAATACTGCTAGTAAGCCATCCACAATTATGGAGTGAAATCATGATCCAAAACTTCCTTCTCTCTGCTGAAGGTATAGCCCAAAACATTGCGGCAAAAGAAGAGAATCATGCCTATAATAACCATCTCTGCAACTACAAGAACCATTACAATCTTGAAAGTCATTTTAGCTGCTTGTGGATTCCCACCTCCCAACTCATTTGAAGCCCAAGTGCTTAGATAAGTTCAGGTGTAAGGAAACACGTTTAGAGAGAACTTTTCTGTGGCTCCAAATGCATGTGGCATGTAGTAGGCTAGTAGCACAAATAAGTAATTTCCAAGCTGCATACAGTGAGAAATTAGAAGCCTAGTATAATGATTGGCATGCAACAAAATGTAAAGAGACTTAATATGTCTAGCCAAAAAATGAAGTCTACCATTTTCTTGACAGAGAACAAAAAAAGTTTACCAAACCATTCTGGCAGAAGGAACGATGAAGCGAAAGAATAGCTCCCATATGCAGAAGGAATAGCTCTGCCCCATTGACTTGTCCGTATAAAGCCCTTCATGCACCAGTCATCCCACACACTACCTAGCAGCCACAAAAATTCACTTATCATGATGACTGAATTATATATCTTAGTCTGACATTTCAGATTCTCAAAGCAGGAGACATCTATGGTAAAATTATAATTATGATGTGATGATGATAATAACAGCAACAATGGATTAAACAAACATCAGTGTCAAAGAATTATGCTTTCGGATGGCCAATTTGTATTAGCAAATCAACAGATTTTTATGTTGTTGATTTTAGCATGTTAAAAAAGTTTACCTAGGCTTGTGAACAAGCATGAGCTCAAACCAACATAAAACACAGACTAACCAGGCTAGCTGAGGTTCAGTCAAGGACAAAGGTAGTCTAGTTTCAACATGACCAAAGTTTGGATAGCCCAATACTAGATTGGGTTGAGAAATTTTGCAGCTTTACTATGGATACATATATTTCCTTCGCAATTGGTAAATCTAAAGGTGTGCCTTCCAATCTACATTGATAAAAGCAAGGCATTGGCACAAATGCAGAAGCGATTGGAATGTCAAGAAAGCTGAAGACACCAATTTGACAGCACATATGGTTGGTCTGAATAATCAATTCCAATAAGGGCAAGCCACAATCAAGAAGTGGTTGGTCTAATTGTAAAGAACCTAAAGGTGGTAAGAGTCCATTCCACTTTTGTTTTGCAGGTTTTTTTTTCCTGTTTTAATTCTTTTATGGATAAGAAATTTCATTCACAATAAACTTAAGAGAGTAGAAGCAGCAAAACTAGAAACAAGAAAATAAAAATAAAAATCAACTAGGGAAAATCATCCGATTCTCTCAAGTTATTACAAGACTTGCATTCTATTGTTGGCTAGTAATGAGGAGTAGATTAGGCACTCTGGAAAGAATGCTGCATCGGGGTTACACAGGTGATCTAAATTATGTATTCTACAAGAAAAGTATGGAATGTAGAGCACACTTGTATTTTGAGTGCCCATTAAGTAAATTGAACATAAATTGCACAATAAGAGGGAAATGATGGGTTAGGGAAGCAAATTTAAAGAAAGGAACAACTTCAAAGATTGCCCATTAATCTTTTTTTGCCTATTAATTAGATTTGTTCCATGAGCAAACAGAAATGCTTGTTCAATAGACCCTGTCAAGAATCTGATCCAAAGGCCTTTCCCTCTCAAGTGTACAACGAATGCCAAAAAGGTACATACTAGACTGCAAACTAGGCTCCTAAATGTTGCCAAACACGGCCTCTAACAACCCTTGATGCATAGTAGAAAATAACACAGTTTAAAGGCAAGCATAACTACTAACAGGACATTTCCTCTTGAATATATAGGGTTCCATTATAATCTAAAAACAATATTCCTTTACAAGTAAACTTGTTTAAAACTTGCAACTTTTGAACTGCAAGGAAAATATTCAAGACAGAATACTAAAATTAATGCTTATTTCATACCATAGCTAGATTGATAAAAACTTATAACCTTAAAGTTCGGCTTCAAACTTCACAAATCACTGTCTCATAGACATTAACTCAAATCCACATAGAAGAGAGAAATGTAACAAGGTTACCATAAGTAATGCTTGTATGCAATCCAATAGCACCAAACTCACTTGAAATTCATCCAACAAGAAATATTGTTAGTAAAACCTTATACCTCAGTATCTGTCTATACCTAGATCCCCTGTAAAGGTAGATCTTCCACTCCATTTTCATTTTGAAACAAGATGCACAGATATGCCACTTGAAAAAGTTTCCAAATCATTGTAAATGAACCAAATACAAATTAATTAAAACATGGTCAGACTGATTGAAATGCATGTACACATCTAATTGCCTAAGCCTTGATTGAAATCCATCCAACGAAAAAAAGATAGTCAAGTATTAACAGCCCTTAGGTGTCATCTTTTGCAGTCATGTCAATCATTACCATCACGAACTCTATATATCAGTATCATCAAAATCATCATAACCAAATTTATGTACATCATCACAGACTTTATGTACACCCTCATCATCGACTGTACGTACATCTTCATCACCAGCTGCATATATGTGAAAACCCGAGTTAGTATGATGATTATTATAATAATTTACTCATTACTAAAGAGTGTAATTTGAGTTTGCTTCCTACCTATTTTGGAAAGCATGAAACCAATGATTATGAAGAATATATATATGCTTGCACATGGTGAGGCAAAAGAAGAAAAAGAAAAATGACTTGACTTACTTGCCAGTGACAAAACCAGATGTATATATAATATATAGTTAGAAAGAAAATAAGAAAGAATAGGATGGTTGAGATGGACTTCTACCAGTTAATTTATAGATGGATACTTCCCCAGTGCTCTCAAGAAAATATGGTGCATTTGTTTCATTGAGCTCATCCACACGGACCTCATCTTGCTTGTATATCAAACTGGCCCCACATGCCCCCAATAGATGTACGGCTGAGCCTCTTAAGTTACTAAATTTAACCTTAATCTGACTGCATTCACCATCACCAATAGTAGCAATCCAATCCTCACGAGACAAATACAATAGGCAAATACCATCTCTATAGGTAGTGGAATGTACAGATTCACGGTGATTCCAAAGCATATCACCAGGGGCTATCACATGAGCTCTAACCTTTTTTACATAAGATTGAAGTGATGCCCAGAGAGCAAATCCTATCCATTTACTATTATACCAATTTGAAGGCAGCTTTATGTTTATTGAAGACCCCTCTGTTATAGATGAACATGACCAAATAATATATCCACCCAAAGCGGCTTTAAAAAAAAGGAGTCCCTGTACCCAAACCAAAACACGACTATTGTTAACTGTTATTATTTATCTATTCAAGAGAGAGAGAGAAGGTAGAGAAGAGATTACCCGTAGGAAATGTAACAGTATTGTAAATCCCTCTAGACTGTTGCTCTCATCAAATTTAAGCCATTGGGAAGGAAGATGTGACCAGATACTTAGTTTGACCCCTTCTGGTGACCAGTTTAGGAAAGAAAAACCTTCAGCCTCTATACATCTTACATTTGATGGAAACCTTGGCAATGATTCTAGTTTTGAGCATTGGGAAAATTTGAGTGTTTCAAGAGACTTCAAAGAATCCATGTTGCTTGGAAGACATTTAAGACTTTTGCAGTGGCTTAGATCTAAGAAAGTAAGGGCAATCAAACCTTTAATTGATGAGGATTTTACTTCCTCAATAGCAGTACTGCTCAATTTGAGTGTTTCAAGAGACTTCAAAGTATCCATGTTGCTTGGAAGACATTTAAGACTTTTGCAGTGGCTTAGATCTAAGAAAGTAAGGGCAGTCAAACCTTTAATTGATGAGGATTTTACTTCCTCAATAGCAGTACTGCTCAATTTGAGTGTTTCAAGAGACTTCAAAGTATCCATGTTGCTTGGAAGACATTTAAGACTTTTGCAGTGGCTTAGATCTAAGAAAGTAAGGGCAGTCAAACCCTTAATTGATGAGGATTTTACTTCCTCAATAGCAGTACTGCTCAATTTGAGTGTTTCAAGAGACTTCAAAGTATCCATGTTGCTTGGAAGACATTTAAGACTTTTGCAGTGACTTAGATCTAAGAAAGTAAGGGCAGTCAAACCCTTAATTGATGAGGGTTCTACTTCCTCAATAGTAGTCTTGCTCAAATTAAGTTCCGATAGGCTTTTCATAATTCCAGTAAATTCCGGATTCAAACTCAATTTTAAGCAACAAGAAAGATCTAGAACTTTAAGGGCCGTCATTTCAGCATACATTTTGGGAAGATTGGAAAGAGAATGGCACTCTCGCATAACTAAGTACTTAAGACTTTTGAGTTTTCCGATAGATGGGTGGATCTCAATCAAATGCATGCAGAAAGAAAGGTCTAGTCTTTCAAGTATTGGAACACCTGAAAAGTCAGGTGTCCTAATAAGTTTGGAAGCGCTAACGTTAATGAACTTTAAGTTGACTGAATTCTGTTACCAAAAAATAAAAAAGATTTCATCAGACCTAAAAATTAATTTTATAAGAATTTTTTTAAATTTAAATGACTTTATAAATGAAAGGAGGAAGCCTAAATACACACAGGACCGGGAGTGTATTTGTATTTGTAGCTACACTTAAAAAGAGAGATAATAAAAAGCAATAGAAAGGCCGTAAAAAAGAACAAAATTACCATTACTCCTTTCCAAAGGTATTCAATACTGCTACCCTTCAAGTTGAGTTGAACAAGCTCCTTTAGTTGGGATCTAGATGAAATACAGTTTGAAGGACAGCGAACCCATGAAAGATGCCTTTGTTGATTAGGAACAAAAAGTTCTCTTGGGCAATACTGACCATCAACATCTTCGGTTGCAATGTTAAATATCACCAATTTAAGATTTGACATCGTATTTTTTGATAACACTTCAAACAATTTCAAATCATTGTTCTTGTGACGAATGACTATGGCTTGAATTGCTGTTGTTGCCTGAGATTTCAAAAGCAAAGGCTTGGTGATTTGCAGTTTTGCACAATCAAATGACAAGAATACTAAAATTATTCAAGTTTTATATCATTTTTAAAGCTGTAAAGGAGATAATATATATATATATATATATAAATATATATACTCCCTAAGTTTTCCATATATAAAACTCTCTAAATTTTTTTTTTTTTTTAAGAGCTCTAAAATATATATTTCTTTTATTCCTCCTCCCCTTAAAGCCCCTCACATATGGTGGGTCCAACCCCAAATGTAATACTTAAAAATAGTAAATAAAATGCACTTCAAATTATATACCAATTTGCATTACGATTGTGTGGAGAAAGAGAAATTTAAATGAAAATGCAATAAGATTGGTGTTTAGCTTTGCGTTTTTAAGAAAATTTCATTTTTACAATAGAAGAAAAGTTGCATTTTCAAATCACAGCTCATGGAAATCACTTGAAAATTGCATTTTCACATTGCAATTTATCATCAAATACATATTTTCATTCTAAAAAACACATTTTCAAAACATAACTTCTAAAATTTTCAAAACATGAATTTTCAAAAAACTAACCCAAACAAATGCTAAGAGTCCCATTAGTAACTAATAGATCATCATTTATTAATAGTAAAATGTACTACACAATAAGTCCTGTTCATAGATTGTATTACATCTTATTTTAAAGTAATTTTTTAATTATTAATCTATTTAAAATTCATACATTAAAACTAGAAAGGTGTACTTCTACCTTTTAGAAATTCAAGACCAACAAAGAAAAAAAAAAAGGAAATCACACCATTACTTTTTAAGTGATGAAAAGGAAAATAAAGCCTACATACTGATTTTTTTTATATTAAAAAAATGTTAAAATAAGTGGCAATACAGATCACTTTTTTTTTCTTTTTTATAGAAACAATACAGAGAGTACTTCTAATACAACTACTAAGAATACTTTTTCTATAAAAACTACAAATTTGTCCACCCAATAAATATACAAAATTTAGTAAAGTCTCATAGCTTAATATCTAAATGGATTACTAAAACAATCAAATTCTAATTTGCAAAATAACTAATTGTTAACCTAAATAAAATCAAAACAATGGAACAAAGAAAAAGAACTTGTGATCAAGAATTGCCAATTAGAATACCAAAATACATAAATATGCATAAAAGTCTATACAAATTTGCCAAAAAGAGAAACAAATGTGATGTGACAATTAAATCATAATAAAAAAAGCATCATTAGCGGGAAAAAAAATGGTTGAAACAAGAAAATATTCCACCAAAAGAGAAACAAAATTGGAGAGAGAGAGAGACTATTGACCTTTTTTGCCATGAACAACTTGGAAGGAGTAGGAGAGAGATGTGGAAATAAAGTAAAAAGGAAATTTATAAGAAAATTAAGATGGAAGAGAAAGGGTCAAAGTAGATAAAATGTTGAAAATTTAAAAAGACAATGATTAAGAAAATTTTTTTTTTTTTTTTTTTTTGATAAGACAATGATTAAGAAAATTTAGAAACTATAGAATTTAAGATGGAGAAAATTTAAAAAATTATAAAGGAATCAAATGAAATTTTTAAAAAGACAATGATTGGAGGAGATTTGAATTAAGAAGACAATGGGTGAAGAAGAAGAAATGTTGAATAAAGTAAAAATAAATAATTAAAAAATAATAAGAAAGGGCGCTAATGACACACTGCAAATAAGAAAGGGCTCCCCTCCCGTTTAAACCCCTCTAATTTTCTCTTGTTTTTATTTTGATGAATGACACTTGGCAAGCAAATGATCCAACGGTTAAAAATAAAAGCAACTCAATCTCATCTTCTTTGTCTCTAATCTATCCTCCTCTATTTTCTAGAACATCACCAACAGTAAGAGGAACCCAATAGTTTAAAAAAGCAGAGTCCTCTTCTCGCAACATTATCGCCAAAGCATGAGAAAAGTCTATCCCATCACAAAGTCTGTACCATCACATACCCAAAAAATAATCACGAATAGACTGAATCAATTGTGCAATTTAGCGTCACCAATGCCATAAACATGAATTTCCAAATCTCATTGCACACACTGAGAGAGAGAGAGAGAGAGAGAGAGAGAGAGGATGAAGAAAAGTTGGTAACTATAAGGTGGTAACGGCACAATGAAACCCAATGTCAAGAGCCAACCTCGTTGACCTCCACCTGCCAATCACTACTTTGCAAATTCCAAAAGCCCACTACTTTCAATTTAAATATATATAAAATTCTATACAAAGGGCCTCTGTATTCTAATGCTTACAATGAGAAGAAGGAAGAAAACAAAGAAATAGATCTTGGAGAGATTGATTTCAGTTTAGCACTTAGCAGGAAACGATAAAGCATTTTCATAGCAGAATTCTTTTTTAGGCTTCCAAAAGAAGAAAACATAAATGAACACTAGCTTGTTGAAAAGCTCATTAGAATTTGTGATGATGGTGCGCTTTAAGGGGCTTCTCTCATATTGTAGGTGACGTGGCAGAAAAAAAAAAAAAAAAAAGAAAAAAAAAAGAAAAAAAGGGGGCAGGAAAGAGATAAAGAAGATGGGATTGACTGCTTTTATTTTTTAGTCATTGGATCATTTGCTTGCCAGGTGTCATTCCACAAAATAAAAACTAGAGAAAAATTGAGGGGGTTTACAAGGAAGGAAAGCTGGCCCCAAACCAAAAGAGATTTGTAAAATTTATTACAAAGCTTCCATATTATAGATTAATATGTATAAACATTGTTTTTGGTTTTGATTATTTATCCTTTTCTTTTTAAGTTATAAATATTGAAATTAAAGAAGATGAATATGTAATATCAAAGTTATATATAAAGTTAAAACCGGCCAAAATGAATGTGTAAAATCAATCTATTTATATATTTAATATTATCAACAAAATTTAGGAATAAAAAATAAATAAGAAAAAGAGTAATTATATTACTGAAGACGTGGTGGATGAGGTGGCACAACACAAGCTTATTAATAATAAATTTTACGCTTTAGTTTTTAGATATAAATAAATATAGATAAAAATTACAAAGAATTTTTTTTTTTTTCAAAATCTTAAAAAAAAATCGTTATTAACAATATATTAGCATGGTAAATAAATGCTTTATTCTTTATTTCGTTACTTAAAAACTTAGGTAACCGCTTACCTATTTGGAATTTTTTTTTTTGTTTAATAGAACTAATTTATTGAACAAAATTATATCACTATACCTATTCAATTTTATTCGCTGAGATAAAAGTATAGTTTTGTCATTCTTCTTACCATATTGTCCTCCAATACATCAAGCAAGTCCTTACTGAGCCACAACCTGCTCTGCTTTCCAAGGTTTCCACCAGATTCTTGACGAACAATTTGTTCACCCATTTCTTGTAGTAGATCATGCATCATCAAAAAGTTGTTGTCATTCACGGTTAGGAGAGATTTGTCTATGAGAACACTTATACCATAACTTGCATCAAAACCACAATTCGTTAATATCTCTATTACTTCATCTTTCTTCTTCCATCTAAAGAAACATGCAATATGTAAAAATATATCCTTAAATTGCTGTGCCTTTAGTCCATCGTAACTTATTTTAAGTACATCAAATATTGTACTATCAGTGTTTTTAAAACCTTCCAATGCACATAGCGATTCTTCTATTTTCCTTCCAAAAAAAAAGGAACCCAAAGTAACAATAGCTAATGGAAGGCCTTTGGCATATTTTACAACCTCATCGGAGAGCTTCTCGTAACCTTCTTTAGGTTGCTCATTTTTGAAGGCATTCAAACAAAAAAGTTTTAAAGCATCCTTCCCATCTAATTCATTAGGCCTATATATTTCAACCACTCCATGTTGGCTCAACACTCTTTCATCTCTAGTTGTTATGATGATACAACTCCCCTCTCCAAACCACCTAAGGTCTCCAGCCAAATTTTTTAATTGTTGCACATGGTCAACATCATCTATAACAAGTAGAACTTTTTTAGAACATAGCCTTCTCTTAATCATGTTATCTCCGTCATAAACATTATTTATGTCTATATTTTTGTCCTCCAAAATGTCTCTAAGAAGCTGCTGTTGTAATTGATGCAAACCAAGATTTTTTGAGTCTTCCCTAACATTAGCAATAAAGCTAAAACCTTCAAAATGACTACGGAAATTGTCATAAACATATCTAGCAAGAGTTGTCTTTCCTAGTCCTCCTATACCATAAATCCCTATCATACCAACATTATTCTTAAAACCAAAATATGAAGCGATCAATTTTTGCACACTGGATTCTCTTCCTAGCAAGTTTTTGGTAGTGCTTGAGATTTCTAAACTCAACTTCTTCATCATCTCTCTCACAATTTTCTTGATAAATTCTGCCTCATGCCTGCATAGTAGATAAAAATATTTATGTGATGGTCCAAACCAATTATAAAACCATAAGGAAGAAAAACATTAGACAAGAAGACTCCTTGGTCAAACACATGAATTCCATTAGCTCCAGTGGCATGGATAGAACTACCCATATAAGGATTGTATATTATATCAACTATATTTCAAACAGACATTTTTTATTGAATAAAATTATGTAAACAATTGATTTATCACTTTAAGGATTTTATTTAACCCAAAACTAGAGGTGGCAATTGGCGTTCACACGTCGGGTTTGTGTCGTGTTAACTCATGAGTATCTGACTATATGAGTCAACACTAACCCGACATGTTTATTAAATAGGTCAAGATTCTTCAACCCTAACACGACTGATTTATTAAACGGGTCAATTGTATCGACCTGTTCATCAAATCTTATCAAAATGAAAAAAGAAGATTATGAAAATAAATAAATAAATATTTTTAATATAAAATTCAAAACTAATGAGTAATCGCATTACAAATAACTATCTCAATATCACAAACATTATGTCAAAAAAAGTAAACCACAACAACTAATAAGTTTACATACCTAGAGTTTGAACGGTATATTAGTAAAATGTCATTTAATTAAACGAGTCAAATGGGTTCCATAGGTCGAACACTAACTCAATCCATTTATTAAAAGGGTTAATCGAATCAACCCGAATATGACACGAACCTATTAAGCATCAACTCATAACCTACTAATTTCGTGTTGTGTCGTGTCAGGTATATGGGTTGTATCCAATTTTACCACCTCTACCCAAAACAATGATTGAGCCAAAACTAAATCCTTTAAAAAAAAAAAAACCTTACATGCCCACCATAAAGTTATTCCAATCTAAAACTTGGAAGAAGGTAATTTTGGATCATTAAAGTATTACATTGGGTTATTAAAAGAGTTATAAATGTTTCCATAAAAATTAAAAAAAAAAAAAAAAAACTTGACTTTAAAAAATATATCTCCAAAATTGGACTTCAATTGACTTAAAATCAAGGGTCAAGGCCTGAGAAATTGTTGAATGTTTGTCCATAAAATTAAAGTATCACTAGAATTATCAATTGATTGCCTCTTCATCATATTATTATTCTTTTTTTGTCATCATAATGAAAAATCTATTGGATCAAAATCTTCTTAGGTTAGATTAGACTAAAGTAGAATTCTATCTTAGATATAAAAATAATAATAATAATTTATTTATTTATCTATATATATATATATATATATATTAATAGGTAAAACTTAGATAAAGTTTAATTAGAATTTGAAATTAGAATCTAATTCTGCGCCATGTGTCTAAATTTATGTAAAAATTACACCATAATTTTCCACTGAAGTTTCTGCTATGTTTTAACTTAAGTTTTTTAATCTTTGTGCTAAGTGAGTTAATGAGTGAAAAATACTAAAAATCTAATATTAATGAACTATAAAAAAAAAAAACACGTATACTCAAAAAAAATCGCCACACAACAAAAATTACCACACGTTCTATAGTATTAAAAACTAAAAAAAAAAAAAAATGATCATACGTAGTATCAAATATGTGATTAATTACGTTTACTTTTAAAAAAAAATAATTTGACTAATTATTTATATTTTTATGATAAAAAATGTTTAATTTTAAATGTATATGTATGCTATTTTTTTAAAAAAAATTGACTAATTATTTATATTTTTATAATAAAAATTGTATTTAATTTAAAATACATTTATGCATTTGTATAGATTACATACTAGTAAAAATAATAGTAGAAGTAATAGTAATAAAGTACTCTATATAAGTAGAGTTTAATCGTGACCATTCATTATATAATAAATGGTCTAGGTTATAACACATCAGCAATTGACTGACAAGACTTTTAAACTAATGAATAATAAATAATAATAAAACCCTCAAAAATCCCACACTTTTACCAGTCAAAAAAAAACCAGTCAAACTCAATTTTTCTTATTAAAAAAAAAAAAAAAAACAACAACAACAACAACCTCAGTAACATTTGCAAAGGAAGACCAAAAAAATCATCCCCTCCCCCACTTCCCATGGCGATCTGATTTCAAACAATCCTGAAAATAATAATAATAATCAAGGAGCAAATGGCTACGCGCTTAATCAATTCCTAAAGAGTCAAGTTAATAACAAAAACAGTTGAATATGGCTGATGCGATTGGAGCCGAATCAACCGATAAAGTTGGGATTGGGCTATCTCCAATCGCGGATTTACCATGACTGGTTACACCAATCCTGAAGCTTTTGCTCCATGACTCTCCACTCCGTCAATTTAATTGTGATTTTACAGTTGAAGAAACTTCAGATCCATGGTGAAAAACAGAACGCCAAAGAAGAGGGGGAGGGAATGATTTGTTTTGGGTAAAGACGTAAAGTACAAGTTTGGTCCTAACCTTTACATTGTTTATCAATTTAGTCTCTATCATTTCAAACGTGGCAATTTATTGACCGTTTGGATACTGCGTTTTCACGCTTACGATCTCAAGTTGCGCGTTTTCACTATTTTTTTTCCCCCCTGCACAGCCTTTCAGCTTTTAAGGGACAAAGGCTAGGGTGCATGAACAATAGCCACAACTTTTGACCAATTCAACTGACTTTTGATCAATTTTATTGTGAACAATACACTGTGCACTATTTATAGTACCTACAAACTCTACATTTTAGCAATTTTTTCATTAAAAATAGGTCTTACAGTACTATTCACACATTTAAAAATTATTTTGCTACAGTATTTTTAGTTTTCAGTTTCAGCAAGATAAATTCTATCCAAACGGACTCTTAGTGTAACCAGTAATAAGTGCAAAGGTTAGAAACCAAACTTGTAATTTATCCATTTTTTTGTAAACCATAATTTTATCGGTTCTGTTAATGGAATACTAACATAGTAACATGTTAGTGTCTATACCATTTAATCTTGTATATATTAAGAGAATTCAGAAAGTTAGTTTTTGTTTGTTTTCCTGTAAAAAATATCTCTAAACTAATTAACCAACAACTTTAAAATGGGGTTAAAATAGTAAATTGGTAAAAGAAAATTAGTTATTAATTTTTTTGCTATAAAAAATACCCTTATCTAAAACTTAAAAATGGGGTTAAAATAGTAAATTGACAAAAATAATAAATTCATATTTCCACGTTGAAATGTCTTCCTACTTCTAATAAACTTCTACTTTTTTTCCTCAAAAAAAAAATCCTACTTTTATGTTGATTTAAATTCCTACTTCTACTCACTAACTTCTTACAAAATAGGATCACTTTTTTGTTAGTTTTAAAACTCTTCCAATCTACAAAACTCACCCCACATATTCTTTTTTTTTTCATCACATCATTAGTTTTTTTTTTTTTTTGGTGATTGGAAAAAGTAGAAATTTCAAATTATAATAAATACAAATTATTAATTTTTACCTAAAAAATAGAAGAGCCTCGAGGTTAGTATAGATAAATGTTATATTCATAACAGTTTCACAATAATTTCATAACAAACCTTAAATAGTAAGTTGATACTGGTGGGTAAAAATGTGATATCAACGCTAAGCCCATAACAAAATCAATAACAATTTGTTACTTATAATTTGTTGTGAAATTATTATAAACATAACATTTCTCTTTAATATAAAATGAATGATCAATATTAAACTCTACTTGATAGAGTACTCTTAAGAACTCTATAATATATTGATTCTAGTCAACCATTTTTGCTGGATGACTTCGACCAAAGAACTATGTGGGTAAACTTATCTTACCAACGAAATTGAAAAAACAAAAAAGATAATTACAATTTATACTTTGGTTTGGCCATTTCACAATTTAATTACAAAGTTTAATTACTATATTTAAATCCTGAAACTATTAGGGTTCCATCTAAATTAAGACTTTTTTCACACGTGTGAGAATTGTGAGCAATTTGATGGACTAGCTTGAAGAAATAAGTAAATAACCCCTCACAATTCCAACTATATTAAATTCTCCTCTTTTTTTTTTCTTGAAAAAGAGTGAAAAACAATAACAAAAGTAGAAAAGTTAGAAAAATGGAGAAGATGAACCAGGCATTAAGCATGGCAACACTGACCCAGTGCTCGATCATGCTCGAAGGGAGAAAGATGAAGAGGAAAAAGGAAATGAAATTGAGGGAAAATTTTGTCTATTGAATAAAAAAATTTATTAGTTTCATTTAGTCCAAACTTTAAGTTGGACAAAATCCTAATAATTGAAATTTTGTAAATTAAATTTCTAAAATAGCAAAAGTAAATTGTAATTTATCAATTTATCCAAACACAAATATAACGAAGATAATAGTCAATCTCAATAGATTTATAATTCGTGGAAAGTCAAGTCCTTATAATCAAAAGAAGAAGAATGGTTGTGTCCTTAAATCAAGAAGCTCTCTTTTTTTTCGAGAGTCTTGTAACCTAACTAGTTTGTATATCTTAGTGCTTTTAAAACATCAGGGTTCAAATCCCACATCTGTTGTAACTATCTAATCATAAAATTTTTTAATAAAGAAATAGTTCGTTTTTAGTTATTGCAAATAAGTGTTTCCTAAGTCCTAATAAGGGTATCAAAAAGAAGGGGTAACGGGGTCACAAACTATTTCTAATAGCATAACAAAATTTTAATTAATATATATTGTAATATTGCAAACCATGCATATTATCCTACCATGTTATAAAAACTACTTTTATGAAAGAAGATTTCCCATTTAAATAACAAAAGGAAAAAAAAAATCAAGAAAATTACCTATCTTGTAAATCCCAACCAGAGATATTGGCCACTTCTCTCAGAGCAAATCTCCACTCTTTCATTTTTTTGCTCTTACACTTGTTCAACCTTTCTAGGAAGCTCCTCCCAAAACGTTTTTTGTGTTCTTTAAAGGCTTGAGCAAAACTTCCCCTTTGTTTTCGTACGTCAGATGACTTCACGTGGTAAAAAACTGGCATAACTTTCAATCCCGTCTCTGTCATGCATCTGACAATATGAACAAGTTCATCCAAGCACCATTTCGAAGATGCGTAATTTGTTGAGAAAATGACAATAGCAAATCTTGATTTTTCTATTGCTGTTAAGAGCTCTTTTGAAATAGTGTTTCCTCTCTTAAGTTTTTCATCGTCCCTGAAAGTAAAAATACCCTTCTTTTCCAAAGCTTCATATAGATGGTCTGTAAAAGTTTTACGGGTGTCCTCACCTCTAAAACTGAGAAAGATGTCGTATGTCCCCTGAGGTGTTGAAGAAGAAGACGGTGACGACATTAAGGCTCCTTGACTGCTCATGGAAACTGATAAATCTTGAACTATAATATTGAAAACTGGGGAAAAAAGTACATTCAATCAAAATGAAGAGAAATAGATTAAAAGGAAAGTAAATTAAGAAAAAGAGAAAACAGTCTGATGGTGGATTTTTTCATCTCAATGACTTGGTGAAAGGAAAGAAAAAAGCGATGAATATGAGTGAAAATTGAGAATTTAACGATCGAAAATTTCCTGAAACAACGCGATTAAATTCCTGTGAGATAGCTTCCTGTTTAGTAAAGGAGTAAATACTGTTCTTTCTCCGTGTGTGTTTGTGAGCGAGAGACTAGAAGTGAGAGGGAGACAAGGGAGGAATTTATTCACAACTTCGCCTCCCCTGTTTTAAGTCAAGTCAACAATTTTCACTCGTGCTCAGCAGCTGTGAAATACTGTTTAAAGTTCAAAATAATATCTTTGGTCCTATATGGACAAACTATATAGATATTATTAGACATGTATTATGATTATATATATATATATATTTATATTTGCTAAATCTGTGATTATGTATGGAACTATATATTCCAGCATTAAGCATTTATTATGTCATTGCTGGTATATAAAACTACATATTCACCAAGATTATATAAGAATAATGATGTATAAATAAAAGCACTCTAATTAGTGAATTAATTCCGTTTGCTTCTTTTTCAGAATTTATTAGAATAATTAAGCCTTTTGTATATACGTGAATCCCTTTCATATTTGAATGGCTTGCAAACATTTCATTGCACCTCTCATCCTATTGCACATGATGAATCTGTAATGGAAAATTCTAATCATTTTTATTTTTCCTTTCTTACTAAATATCTCGATAATTGGGTCCCCGGATCTCTATCTGTACACAAGAGATTTCTAATTTCCCTTTACAGGTAGTTTGCAAAAAAAATTGTCTATTTTAATATAATAACTTATTTTTCTATTTTACATATTTATTTTTTAAAACATCTTATATCAAATTATCTATTTTACACTATATTTCATTAAAATATCAATTTTCTTAATTTTTAAAAATTATTTATTTTTCTAAATATACAACAACTACTATCCATTATATTTTCTTATTCTCAAGATACGTAAAAAAAGAATAAAAAATTAAATAAAAATAAAAAAAATTAAATAAAAAATGAATAGTATCAGTGTAAAGTTGCTATAACAATTATGAATTTTTACACAACTTTGCATAGCTTGATGTTGGTGAATTTTGGGCTTTGTTGGCTAAAATGTTGTACTTTTTTTATTATTTAAGAACTAATGTAAATGCTCTAAGTCTCCTATCTTTTTCTTTCCTCTAAAATATTTTCCAAAACTGTGCCAGAAAGTTGAAGAAAAGAGAAGAAGATGATAATCACATGAGGCTCCTTGAGTGCTCTGAAACCGTGGGAAGTATACTAATATATCTGGAACTGTAATATAGATAACAATACAAAGTACATTAAAATAAAAAAGTAAGAGAAAAAGGAAAAAAAAAATAAAGGGAAGTAAATTAAGGAAGAAGAAAACAATTTGATATGGATTTTCCATTTGAAAGACAAAATGAAAGGAAAGAAATAAAAGTATGTGTGATAAAATGGCCACTTACAGATTTGAAAATTGAAATTACAGTAGTAGTAGTAGTGATTGTAATGCTTGAAACCCTCTTGAAACCAAGCCAAATTCAATTCCTATTAGATAATTGCCTGTTTAATAAAGTATTTGTTGGGAAATTGGCTCAAATTCTAATTGTGACTTGAAAAGTTGATTAGGTGTCCTAGTTGAAGAAGGAAAATTAATTTTGGTATTAATTTGGGTTTACTTTGTATAGAAGAAAAGACTATTCCTTAGAGTGAAATGAAAGCTTATTACTTGATAAAAATGTAATATATTTTGTCCATAAAGGAATAGGAAATTAAAGTTTTATAAATAGACAATGCTATAAAGAATTTGATGCCTTTGGACCAAGGGTCCTCCAATGGAGAGAGGGAAAAATAGAGCATGAAATCAAGAGAAAAAAAAAATGGAGTTTCACTTGAGAGGTAGCGGAAGTTTGAATTTTCTCTACAACGTTTTTTTTTTGTAAAGCACACAAATTCAGAAGGATTTGTGAAGTTTTGTTTGATGTTGCAAAGTGAAGAGAGAGAGAGAGAGAGAGCAAAGTGATAACACCTGCGAGAAGAAAAAATTAGTGTATTTGTGAGAGCAAAGAAAACAATCAATGTATGTTTGACATAAACTTAAGAGAGTTATTGTAATTAATTTAATAATAGTGAAATTATTTAGAGTTTGTTATATGATTTTTCTCTTAAAGTAGAAATGATTTTTCACTTAAATATTTGTGTAATTGTGTATGATTGATATTTTCAATTGGGTGATTGTGCATGGTGATAATATGTGTTCTTTTTCTTTTCTTTTTTTCTCCCTGTGTACTCACTGTTCACAATTTCAAATTCCCTATTTTCTTCAGTAATGCATGTCAACCACTCTTTTTGGGCCAGTGTCAATTATCAAATGCCTTTTGCCCTTTTACCGGTACCTTTTTTAGTGCGGCAAAAGTCACTGATTCCCCACTTTCTTAAATCGTACTAAAGCAATTTCAGTTTTGAACTTGGATGCCACTCAATAAAATATCCAACTTGCAAGATTTAGATAAGGATGGCCTGTTTAATAAAAAAATATCCAACTTGCTCAAAGCACAAGAAATTTCCATTTAGATGAGGATTGCCTGTTTAATAAAAAATTGGAGTGCTGTCTTTCTCTGTGCGTGTTCACAATTTCACATTCTCCATTTTCTATATAGTAAAGTCAACAATTTTTTTAGGAAAAATTACCAAGTATTTTTGGAGTACGAAAAAATAATACTATTTTCTCTCCTATTGAACTCATCATATATATATATATATATATATATATATATATATATTATTATTATTATTATGCTTCTATTGAGTCACATCAGCGGTCATGTTACCTACTTATTTATCATTTATCTCCACTACTTCTAACCATAATTTCTTTTATTTTTTCATCTCTCCACTACTTTCATCCTTAATGTCACTTTTTATGCATCCCTTCATCTTTCTTTTATTTTGACTCTTTTCTTATCCCTATTCTATTACTATAAATATATCATTTTCTTTACTCTTAACTTTTAGAGAAGAGCGGTTCAAACGATAGCTCCAATAAAACTTGTGTGGTACATATGGTATTACCTATTATTATCACGTGAGGTCATGAACCTACATCGAAAACCCCTTTCTATTTAGCAAAAAAAGAAAAAAAGAAAAGAGAGATACCATTTTTCAGGTGGAGTAAATTTCCCACCTACGAATAAAGTGAGAGTGAGCCATAGCATTAACCTCCCTATTCACAATGTACAACTATTTGTGTTAAAAAAAAAAAAAGTACAACTATTTGTTAGAAATATATCAGCCCAGGTAATCAAGGCCCAAGCCTAGTCTTACTTTGGCTGATATATCTCTTACACCATCAATGTTTTGCTTAAGCAATTTAAGCATTCTCTAGAATATTGAAAAACCAAACAACTAAGGATTCCGCTTCTTATTTTTTTGAATGTATTTACAAGAGGGTTTCTGCCACTTCATGGGTTGCTCTTGTCTTGACTGAGCCAAACTCTCAATTTTCTCTTTCTTGATTAAATTATTTCTCTTTCTTCACACACAAACACAACAATTATTATCTACTCTCTTCCTTTGCTTTATTTGCTTTATTATAACTATTAATATTTTTTAAATCAATACATGAGGAAAGAGCAATTTTGTGGTAACCAGCTATGAAGCTCTGTTTAAAATAATAAATTTCCTTTTTGTTCAAATGGGGTGGGGTGTGTGAAAGATTTCCATTTTCAGGGAAGTTTTGCCTGAATCTCCTCATTAAGAGAATTGGACAGGGAAAGAGAACAGATGTTTATTTAAATCGTAATTTCAAATCATAATTTTAGTTAAAAAAATGTATAAGTGTCATTTTTTAAATTAAAAAAAATTCTTTCTCGTTTAGCTAAAGTTCAAGGGAAAACATAAAAATTACGTATGAGATTTAGACTATTGCAATATTTTACAAATTTTATTTTAAATATCAAACTTGCTCTAAGCACAAGAAAATTCCTATTTGATAATTGCCTGTTTAATAAACAATTGGACTCTGCTCTTTCTTTCTCTGTGCGTGTTCACAAGTTCACAGGAATAGGCATCTTCTGGTGCAAAAGAAGACTACATTATATAAATGGAGATGAAGATAATATTCGATTAAAGAAAAAACAGAGGACCCATTAAGGTTTTAGTTTTTTAGCGTGGCACAAGTCATTGATTCCCCACTTTCTTTGGTTCAAACTATTTTTCATCTTAAAGATTGCTACCTACCCATGGGTTCCCCCCTTTCTTAATCCTTTGCTTTAATTTTTTTTTTTTTAAGTTATTGTTATTTAAATCAATAGATGAGGACAGAGTAGTTTCGCGGTAACCGGCTATGAAGCTCTGTTTAAATTAATAAATTTCCTTTTTATTCAGATGTTGACATGTTGCGGGGGTGTATGAAGTTTCGTCCCTAGTATTCTCATTAAGATAATTTTAAAATTAAAAAAAAAAATTATTTAGCTAAAATATAAAAATTACTTCTACCATTTCTTTTAGAAACGTTACTTCTAACATTTTGGTTATCTTAGATGCTACCAAATTTTAAAATATATATATATATATATATATATATATATATATATATATTCATCAGTTCATCGTTTTTAGTAAACCCGGTTGGAAAATAAAGTCAAAGATCTAAGAATATTAGGATTTGATAATTGTGACAGATATTGTTTAGAAAGTTTAATATAATATGATTATTATTATTATTTTGGCTAAATATGAAATTGATAATTGTGATTGTGATTATATATCATATATATATATATATATATATATATAAAACCAAAGTCTCTGAAACTTTCACAATTTTTCACGTCAGCACAATATTTAAATAAAATTGTTATTTTATTTAAATAAAATTATTTTTATTTAATCCAAACTTAATAAGGAATGAAACTCTATATTTCTAATAAGTCCAATTTAAACTCAAACTCATCATTTTTTTTAAACAAATATATATATATATATAACCGAAATTTTTTAAACTCCCACAATTTTTCACGTTAGCACAATATTTAAATAAAATTACTATTTTATTTAAATAAAATTATTTTTATTTAATCCAAATTTAACAAGGAGTGAAACTCTATTTCTCTAACAAGTCCAACTTAAACTCAAACTCATCATTTTTTTTTTAAACTAAACCGAAACTTCTGAATCTCCTACAACTTTTCACATCAGCACAATATTTAAAAAAAATTGTTATTTTATTTACATAAAATTATTTTTATTTAATCCAAACTTAACAAGGAGTGAAACTCTATTTTTCTAACAAGTCTAATTTAAACTCAAACTCATCATTTTTTTAAACAAAATTATTTTTGTTTAGTCCAAATTTAACAATTAACAAAGAGTGAAATTCTATCTCTCTGACAAGTTCAACTTAAACTCAAACTCATCATTTTTTTTAAAACAAAGTTATTTTTGTTTACCAAACTTAACAAGTAGTAGAACTCTATCTCTCTGACAAATTCATTTTAAACTCATGACTCATCAATTTTTTAAACAAAATTATTTTGTTTACCAAACTTAACAATGTGTGAAACTCTATCTCTCTAACAAATCCAACTTAAATTCAAGCTCTTCATTTTTTTTTTAAAACAAAATTATTTTTTTTAGTCCAAACTTAATAAAGAGTGAAACTTTATCTCTCTGACAAATTCAACTTAAACTCAAACTCATAATTAAAAAAAAAAAAATTATTTTTGTTTAATCCAAACTTAACAAGGAGTGAAACTTTATCTCTCTAAAAAGTCCAACTTAAACTCAAACGTTGATAACTTTTTTTTAATATTTTTTGGTTTTTCAAAAGTTTTAATATTTGAATTTTTTTAGTTATTTTTTTGTAGTATTTGAAATTGCAAATTGAAATTATACAAGAACAAATTATGCAATAATGTAGTTTTTTTATCAATTTAAGATTTTATAAAATTATATTTGTTTATCTCACAAATAGACAAGTTCCTGTGCATAGCACAGGTTAACGACTAGAATTATATATATATACATATATATATAAAATAAAAGTTGGACTTAGACGCTGTAGTTGCGCCACATGGCTTTACTAAATTGCAGAAATTTTAATAAATTTTTAAATTTTAAGAATAGATATATACATATTTTTTGGATTTATATTACAAATCAATAACAGTTGTATCTATCTAAAATGTTATCAATAAGCCCTATAATCAATAAAATAGAATTTAAATAATAATAAAAAAGAGATAAAAAAAATGTAAAAAAAGTTCCTTTAAAGAAAGTAAAAGGAAAAAAAAAAAATAGATCTAGCTAGGGATTCGTTAAACTAAAAATAATATAATAACATGAGAATAGAAGGAAAAGCAAATGGAAAAGTTGTGCACTGTTAAGAAATTAAAAATTGAAATTAGAAAGAGACAAAACTATGAACAAAACGAAACAAAAAATAAAAGAAAATCAATTAATCTATCCTGTGGAGTGAAGGTAGTGACGGCGGAACGAAAATATGGTATAGTAAGAGGGAGAGAAGAGCTATGTGACGGAAAAAGAGCCAGTTAGGGTTTTTTTTTTTTTTTTTTTTTTTTTTTTTTTAAGAAATCTATATATCTATATCATATCATATTATAAAAAAAGAAAAAAAAAATTTGAGTTTCACTTAAACTACTTCTTTTTGTTCATATCATCTTCTTCACAACCTAAAATTCTTACTATATATACATAGTTTTTTAGTGTTTTATTATTTCTACTGCGTACTTTACAATTATTTGCTATATTCTGCGTTTCTCATTTCTGCCCTACCTACAACCTTGTAGGTAATTTCTTTTTTCTTTCATCAAATTGAATAGATTTTGTGTATTTGTTGCCTTTTTTATTATATATAATATGATTTTTATCAACAAGTTTCATAGATTGGCTGAAATTCTATGTTTGATCATATATTTTAGTGTTTTTTTTAGAAGTCAATATAGCAAGCAATATATTTGTATTTTTTAATTTCTTATTACATGATTATTTGTTATTGACATCAATATTTTATTATGGATTTAATTTGTTATGGCTTGTGTTTGGTGCTTTGTTCCATGTAATCTATATTCTTTAATTAAAAGCAAAATTTGCTGTCAAACATGAAATTGGATACGAGAGAATCCATCCGTCCCAATTTCTATGTAAGTCTATTTTTACTTAACTCCGTTTTCTTTTTTAAGTTCAAAATTTTGGATATTTTTTCATTAATGAATTGAGGTTTTGGCTTAATTTTGTTTCAATTATTGAATTCATTATTTTTTCATGTATAATATTAATATCTATGTTTTTTTTATGATAAAAAAAATATATATGTGTTCTTGAAGGCTAAAACACAATACAACTACAAACATTACTTAAGTTAAGATTTTATATTTATTTATTAGTAAGTTAGAATGTTACATTAAGTTAGAGTATTATATTTTTATTTATTAATAATTTAGAATGTTACATATGTATACATATGCTGCTTTAGGGTTGATATAACTTATAACCATTTGAATGAAATCAACACTAAAACAAATGATTTAAATATCAAAATAAGAAATAAAAATTAAATTTCTTTTAAGTGTACAAGTACTATTTATTTTTTAATCTTGAATTAATTCTTTTTTCATTTTATTTGTTATTAAATTTAATTATATTATCAAAATATTTTTTTTATTAAGTCGTGTATCACACGGGCATAATATTAGTAAAAATATATATTCTAATATTAGGCATTTATTATGTCCTTATCCGTGTAAAACTAAATATTCACCATTAAAAGATAATATATTGTATCAAGATTCTAATAGTGTTTAAATCTAGAATAAAATTTAAATTAGTTTTAAAAATATATATTATATAATAATGATGAGTAAATTGCTCTAATTAGTGAATTAATTCCATTTCTTAATCTAATTCACTTCCTTTTTTCAGAATTTATTGGAATAATCATCTCTATATACGTGTAAAAGCACTAGTTGTACGTAGTAGCTGCAGAATTGAAGCAATTAAGGATGAAGATGATCTTGCTCCAACAGTAAAGAAACAGTGCAAGAGTGTCGTTAAATAGAACAGTGTCGTTTTAGTTGAAGGTGTTTATAATTAGTTATAGCACGTGTGCACGTGAGATAGGTGGTTAGAGTAGATTATTTATACTGCTATTTAAAAGACTTCATCTGTTTAGATTCCTCAATTTTGATCCATAAAATACCCTCATCATACCCACTTACAAGTTTCAACTAACGAGGATAAATATGTAAATTAAAATTCCTACATTTAAGACCCACAAACTCACGTACGCTTTGCCAATTTTTATCTCACTTTTTATCTCTCATTCTTTTTCAGATTAAAGACATTTAGTTTAGCTCTACATCCTCATTTCTTTTTGTTCTTGTTAGGACATATGTAGTTCAAGTCTGTGAACATATGTCGCTATTTTATGTAATTGGCTTATCCTTAGACAAAACGCACTTTACTTGTAATTGGGTAGATCTAGGATGTGTTAAACACTTCAAGAAACTTGGGTTAAGTGTTGAAGCCGTCAAAGTCTATCCAAGAAACAAGCAAGGAAGTGCAAGTTTTTAAAGCTCGACACCTACCTCGACACATGCATCTATCGAGCTTTAAGAAGCTGTCTTTCCCCGAGCCTCGACAGCTTCTCGACAGATCCTCGACACCTCTATCTGTCGAGAATTAAAGAAAACAGATTTTCAAGTCTGTTTCAAGTCCAATCTGTGAATGTGTCTTTGGGACTTCTTTTCTCCTAACCCTAGACATATAAAAGGAATGTTTTAAGAGCCGTCAAAAGAGATGCAAGTTGCACATTCATTGAGAACTTGTTGTTCATGCAATTTGTGATCAGAAAGACAAAGTTCGTGCCCTAGTTCATCTTTGATGATTTGAAGAACTTTGCAGCCAACAACTCTCTCTCTCTCTCGTTGGTGTTTGAAGTCGCGTACTGGATCCGCGCATCTAGTTAGTCACGTACTTGGGAGCCGTGCATTGAAAAGGAGAAACTGTCACTACAGAACAAGTCCAATTGGGTATTGGGGTAAGAGTTCAACTGTAGGTTGGTGAGGTACTTGGGATTCCTTACTTGTAACTGCTTGTTGTGATAATAGTGGAGTTTCGGGAGTGGTGACCTTAAATCACCCGGTGGGGTTTTTGCCTTAAGGTTTTCCCCATCCGTGAACAAATCACCGTGTTATTTATTTTCCGCTGCATATCTTAATTTTGGTGATTTGTTTGTGCTGCCACGTGATATTGCATGTCAATTTGATTAATTAAAAACTAGGCTAATTAATCAATCTAATTTATCACAAGGGGTCAACGCGTTTGTGGCCTGTCAAGTGGTATCAGAGCAAGCACACTCTGATTAGGGTTAAATCTTTGTGTGTGATCCATTGACCCCTGCTGTCATGGATAGAGGTCAATCTCTAATTATACCTCCATTATTTGATGGCACTTACTATGCATACTGGAAAGTACGCATGAGTGCTTTCTTGCAGTCTTTAGATGAGAAAGTATGGCAAGCTGTAGAGATAGGCTGGACCAAGCCTACTGAAGCGCCGGCCGACTGGGATGATGCCAAGATCAAGGCGGCAAACTTCAACAGCAGAGCATTGAATGCCCTATTCAGTGCAGTCACCAATGAGGAGTTCAAGAAAATTTCCTCAACTGAAACTGCTAAGGAAGCATGGACCATTCTCCAGACAACCTATGAGGGCACCAAGGCTGTCAAAGATTCAAAGCTACAGAGGCTCACCACACGCTTTGAAGAAATTAAGATGGAGGAGGATGAGTCGTTTGATGAGTTCTATGCCAAGCTCAAGGACATAATGAACTCTGTCTTCAATCTTGGGGAAACCATCCTTGAACCTAAGATAGTAAGGAAGGTGCTTAGATCGCTACCCGAGAGATTCCATGCTAAGATCACGGCGATCGAAGAATCAAAGGATATTGATAGAATTCCTTTGACTGAGCTGGTTGGAAACTTGCAAACCTATGAGTTAGGGCTGACTAGGTTAGGCAAGTCAAGCAAGGGCAAGAGTTTGGCACTAAAGGCCAAGAGCAGTGATACGGATGACTCGTCAGATGATGAAAATTCCAAGATGAAGTCCTACATTACAAGGCAATTCAAGAAGTTTATGAAGAATGCCAATGGAAAGGGCTTCAACAAAGACCGTAGACAATTCAGTTCTTCACAATTCAAGAATTCGGATAAAGGAAAGAAGGATGTCAAGGATGACGATCAGTACACTGTTCCCGTTGGGCCAAAATGCTTTGGATGTCAAGGCTTCGGACATATGAAACAAGAGTGTGCTACGTACCTCAAGAGCATAGGGAAGAGCAAGGCACTTGCTATTACCTTAAGCGACATAGAGCCCGAAGATGATTCCGAAGATGAAGATGACGGAATTTTGAATGCCTTCACTGCAACTGTTGATCCTACTGATGGGATTACTGAAAAAGTGGATGAAGAAGAAGAATTGGTGGATTCCAAGGTTGAAATTATGGATGATCAAGATGATATTCATACCACCTATGAGAAGCTGTACAAGCTCTCTGAGAAGCATGAGAAGCTCTATAGGCTGGCCACTAAGAAACTCAGTGAGGTGGAACTTGACCGTGAGGAGCTTTCCACAAAGGTTGATCAAGCTAATCAAACCATTGGAGCACTGAGGTTCGAGAACAATTTCTTGGCTGAGAAGACCAAGAAGCTTGAAGCAGAGCTGTTTCAAGTTAGGGCACAATTGGAGAGGACGTCAAGTGCAAAACTGGACAAGATGCTAAGTGCTCAAAAATCTTCTTCAGATCGTACTGGATTGGGGTATGAATTCTCTATCTCTAATACTCCTTCTGCTAGTACTACTGTTTTTGTTCCACCTGCTAATAACATTAAAACTGAGGATAATAATGTTAAAACTGATTTAGCTAGTGAGAACATAGACATGGGCAAGTCCATCCTAGGAGCACCCCCAAATATTGAGAAAAGGGAAACTAGAAACCTTAGGAATAAGAAGGCTATCTCTTAAAAGCCCAAACAGAAGAAGCCGAATCTCTGTTATCATTGTGGTGTTGCCGGTCACACTCGACCAAATTGCTACAAGTGGCTTGCCACTCAACAGAGCAATGGCATGATAGCATCTGGGAGCCAAAATCAGCTTCAGTCTTCTCTCGCTCCTCTTGGAGACATTCTTAAAGCCCTCATGTTCCTTTCGAACTTGAACGGTTCATATTCTTCTCCCTCTTCACCGGTTCAAGGGTCGACTAAAAGGAAAGGTTCTTCCAAAGTGTGGAAGCCAAAGGGATCTAAGTGATAGCGATCACTTCTTCTTCTCTGTCCCTGTTTTTGTGTGTTGCATTACTTGTGTGATTCTTTTCTGTTTTGAGTCAGTCTAGTTTTATGCATAGTTTTGCTTTCTTTAGCTTGTTTTTGTTTGTGTGTTTTCAGTTGTGTGTTTTTATTTTTTTTGCTCTTTTGAAAAAAATAAAAAAAAAATTGAAAAATTGAAAAAGACAAAAACAGTGTGTGTTTGTGTGCATTGGTTCATGTAAACTTTTGAAATGGCCATTGAAACAGAGTTTTCTAAACTTTGTATCATCTGTAGCTTAGATAAGTACTCTTCTGCACAACTAAGCAAGTGAGCTTTGTAGCTCTTTGTTTGTGATGAGTAAGGTTAAGTGATCTCTTCTTCTTAACACTCGTATCACTCTTTTTGACGGGTTGAACTAGAAAATCCTAAGAGAAAGGCATAAATAATCATCTCACCACTGTTACTCGCCAATCATAATATGGCATCTGTATGCTTCGGCATAGCAAAAGTGCAATGTCATAAACTTAACATAATTGGGTATTTCTTTTCTTTCTCTTGTATGCCCATGCATGATATGCTTAATAAAAGAAAATATGTAAAGAAATAAAAAGCAAAAAGATAAAAAAATGCTTTAAAATATGGTTGCAAGCGTGTTTTCTAGGAAATGTGGGAGTTATAGGATGTACCTCGAAGGTGATAGTCTCCATCAAATAGTTATGATTGTGTGTGAGTTAAAGTGATTTTCTCATATCTCAAATCGTCATAACATTGAGACACATATGCAATCTTGCGATGTTTTCACACACAACACGCAATACTCTTTGCTATTCTTGATACATGTGCATGTACAATGTAATTTGGCCATCACAAGGTTTACATGCGTTAATGTGTGCTCACTAAACTGTCATAACTTATTTTTGAAATATAAAATTGGTTAGACTTGTTTAGTGTGTGTGTGCGTGTTTTGAGATACATGTGCATCAAAATTTTTGTTGAGAGATGTTTTGGAGAGCTTAAAGTGTTGCTTGGATCATTGGCTGAGTTGCATGCATGATTGCATTCATGTTTGTGTTTTTCTTCTTTTGAAAAACTGTTTTTAAAGGCATCTCGACACCTCCTCGATACCTCTCAATACATAGCTGTCTGTCGAGCTTCTTAGACCTTTTCTTATCGCAGTCTCGACAGATACCTCGACACCTGGTGGATTGATCGAGAATCTTTCTGTCTGCTCGATAGCTTCTCGACAACTTCTGGATCGATCGAGGTTCCTTCATGTCTGATCCTTCTTTCTCGATACATGACCTCGATAACTTCATCTGTCGACGTGTTTTTCTCGACACATACCTCGATAGCTACCTCGATACCTCCCGATAGCTGCATTTGTCGAGAATTACTGAAGGCCTATATATTGATTCTTCGCGATTTCTCTCACACTTCGCTCGACCTCTCTCACTCGATAGCACTGTTTTCTCTCCCAAAACACCTTTCTATCCCTCCAAACCTCTTCCTAAGGCTTTCTCAAGTGCTTTTCTCAATCTTCATCACTTGGTAAGTATCTCATCCCTCATATTCATGCATTTCATGGTTTTAAAACCCTAGGTTTTGTGTTTTTGAAAATTTTTGGGAGTTTTCAAAATTGTTGGGGTTTTCATGAAATTCTTGGGTTGGTTTTATAGATTTGATCTTCAAAACCACATGCATTGCATCACATTAGCATTCTAATTGTATTTTCATGCATTTAGATGTGTGCTTATTTGTTGTGTGCTGTTAGGTTTGGATTGGGCTAAGCCCATGATGCTTTTATGTTGCATGTCACATGTTCATGCATTTCCATGCATACGTTCTTTCTTTTCAATATTTATCCTCCAATATTGAACTGCTTGGAACTTTTCTGTGTGTCTCTTTTTCTTCCCCCTCTCTATGTTTGCATTAGTAGTGTCTATGACACCTAAACGTAAGTCTATTCCATCCCAGAACCCTCTGCGTTCTAAGGGATCGTCTTCTTCAGATACTACTCCTCTTTCTATCCGGTTCCGTGATGAGAAAGCCCATAAGGACTTCTCGAAGAACTTCTCTAAACGAGGTGTTCATTCGGAACGCCACGTTGTCCTGGCAGACTTTGCCGACACTAACCTTCCCGATGTCATACACAGTCGGACTTGGGAGTCACTGTGTGACGTCCCGGTCACATGTCCACTCGTGTTGATATAGGAGTTTTACTCCAACATCCACGGGATCGATTCTTCAGTACCTCTTTTCTACTCTAGCGTTCGAGGTACGCGCTTTGCTGTCACCCCAGAGTTAGTCTCTGAGGTTCTTCATGTCCCTAGGGTGGATCATCCTGATTACCCTAGTTGTGAGCGTCTCTGGACTGTGTCCAAAGACGAGATGATCTCGGCGTTCTGTGAGCGTCCTTCCTCTTGGGGAGATCATATGTATACACCATGTCGACCTTTTGCTAAAGGTCCTTGTTTCCTTAACATGGTGATGACTTTTGTTTTGCACCCACTTTCTCACTACAACTCTATTACAGAGCCTCGTGCTTGGTTTTTGTTGTCCCTCTTAGAGGATCTATCTATAGACTTTCCTTCACACTTTATCTTTTCCATTATAGATGTCTATAGAAATACGGCCACCCGTGATAAGCTCATTTTTCCTTCTGCTATCACGAGGATTCTTCACCTTTTTTCCGTCCCTTTCCCTTCGTCCGATCCTTACCATGTCATGTCTGCCATAGACCCCGCTACCGTAAAACGTAGCGAGGCACAGTTTCGATCGCGACAGTTTGATGGTGCTACTCCTTCCTCCCGTCCGACCACCTCCAGATCAGCTCGTGCGTCTGCTTCTTCTTCTTCGAGCGACATCACATTAGGAGACATCATGGCGCAGCTTCAGCGCATGGATGCTCGCTTAGATACACTTTCCACGGAGTTGTATCAGGTGAACGTTCGTGTTGGTCGCATCGCCAGGCGACAGGCGACCATGGGCGGCTTTGCATCTGAGGCTTCTCCTCCGCCACCTCATGTGTCGTCTGAGACTGAGGCTGATGATGACGGTGATGACGATGATGCTTCTGAGGATGATGATGATGGAGATGCGAGCTCTTCTGTTGAGATGTCCACATGACACTCTACCCTTTGTCACTCGTGACAAAAAGGGGGAGTGGTTTTGGTATGAGAGTAGTCATACTTAGGGGGAGTGCTAGCATAGCATAGGACATTTTTGTTAGGGGAAGAGTAGATTGAGGGATGTAGTGAGGTGATCATATGTATTTCTTTTCTTTTCTTACCTTTTTAGAGATACTTTGATCATGTATTGACATACATTGTACTTATTTTCTTGATATATGATGATGTATGTTTCTTTCACCTACCTTTCATGTGTTGTTTCTTTTCTGTCTTTATACACATGTTTCTTTACTTGTACGCAATCTATTATTTCTGTTTCACACAAAGATTCCTTGATGTGTTTTGTTTATAAGTATTTCAGAAATACAGGTTGTCAAAGTCTTCTTGCCATAAACTCTCTTCCTGCAAAGTTTTTCAAGAGTTTGTGTTAGGATAGATTTTACTGTATGTAACAATTGAAGTATGAGTTAAAGTGTTTTATGACTTCTCTCATATTTTCATTTGTTTGTTGTGGTTTTGTCACGGATTGCCAAAGGGGGAGATTGTTAGGACATATGTAGTTCAAGTTTGTGAACATATGTCGCTATTTTATGTAATTAGCTTATCCTTAGACAAAACGCACTTTACTTGTAATTGGGTAGATCTAGGATGTGTTAAACACTTCAAGAAACTTGGGTTCAAGATTAAGTGTTGAAGCCGTCAAAGTCTGTCCAAGAAACAAGCAAGGAAGTGCAAGTTTTTAAAGCTCAACACCTACCTCGACACATGCATCTATCGAGCTTTAAGAAGCTGTCTTTCCCCGAGCCTCGACAGCTTCTCGACAGATCCTCGACACCTCTATCTGTCGAGAATTAAAGAAAACAGATTTTCAAGTCTGTTTCAAGTCCAATCCGTGAATGTGTCTTTGGGATTTCTTTTCTCCTAACCCTAGACATATAAAATGATTGTTTTAAGGGCCGTCAAAAGAGATGCAAGTTGCACATTCATTGAGAACTTGTTGTTCATGCAATTTGTGATCAAAAAGACAAAGTTTGTGCCCTAGTTCATCTTTGATGATTTGAAGAACTTTGCAGCCAACAACTCTCTCTCTCTCTCGTTGGTGTTTGAAGTCGCGTACTGGGATCCGCGCATCTGGTTAGTCACGTACTTGGGAGCCGTGCATTGAAAAGGAGAAACTGTCACTACAGAACAAGTCTAATTAGGTATTGGGGTAAGAGTTCAACTGTAGATTGGTGAGGTACTTGAGATTCCTTACTTGTAACTACTTGTTGTGATGATAGTGGAGTTTCGGGAGTGGTGACCTTAAATCACTCGGTAGGGTTTTTGCCGTAAGGTTTTCCCCATTCGTGAACAAATCACCATATTATTTATTTTCCGCTGCATATCTTAGTTTCGGTGATTTGTTTGTGCTGCCACGTGATATTGCATGTCAATTTGATTAATTAAAAACTAGGCTAATTAATCAATCTAATTTATCACAAGGAGTCAACGTGTTTGTGGCCTGTCAGTTCTACTTTCGAATTTGGTTTCTAAACAATTTAAATAGATACTATCAAAGGCTTCAACAACTTTTCAAGTTCTATTATTTGCAAATTCCTCTTTGTTTTGCTAGTCATTAACTTTCTTTGAGTTCTTACCTTCCATGGCTGCCAAGTATTCATAATTTAAGGAGTACTTACCCGTGGGTGAATGTGATTAGAGATTCAAGGGTGTTTGATGGTGGCTTATTACTCATGGCTGACTTTGAAATTTTAAAAGAAGGGTTTGTGCTTGAATTGACTCCTTGAAAAAGAATATTGGTGATGGTTCTTTTTGTTTTGGCCTAGAATTAAACACAAACTCCTTTTTAGTTTTTTTTTTTTTTAAGAATTTACGCTTCTTTTCTTTTTTTATATAGTAGGAATTTACGCTTCTCTTTGTAAAATAACGTGACAAACTAAAACTCACCTCCAGTGTGTTAACTAACTGCACGTATCAACTTCATCACTTACATTACCTCAAGTCAATTGCGACAAAATTTACTGTGCTTTCCTCCTCCTCCTTCTTCTTCTTCTTCTTCTTCTTCTTCTTCTTTTATTTTTTATTTTTTATAAGAGGGTTTTCTTCTGTAATAGAAAAGGCTTGCTGGGTTTTCTTTTTTAATAAAAAAGGCTTGCCTGGGCTCGCACATGAATTGTAATCCTATTTTATCAATAGCGCATCACATTGTGTGATCCATAAGAACAAAATTTTCCTACTATCCATTGATCATAATTAATCCAATCAATAAATATTGGCATGGATTTTTTTTAATATAGGAATTTTCTCTCTTTGTAAAATAACGTGACATAACAGGCCTACTACTTGGTTTGGTGTTTTTTTATAGGAATTTTTCAGGGGATTACGCTACTTAATTGGTTTCCCAATTTAAAACAAACACAAACTCTTTTTTTGGTTTTTATTTTTATTAAAGTTTTTTTTCCTAACTCTTTTATCCCTCTTAGAATGACATATGCATAAATTTATTGGATTGCATTGAGGAGGCATTGGAATGGAATATTAGATAAGTTCGCGTGAGAGAGTTTACAAAAATTATTATATGATTCAAACCTCACATGAAGTGGTTGTTTCCTAAGAAATTTTTGTAAAAAAATTTCTTCTGTAACAGAAACTATATTTATCATTTGTATAATTCTATGTGAAATTCAGTTTACATTTTTTTAATAATTATTAATTTACTACTCCTTCAAATATGTTACGGACTTTTTCTCAGTTTTAAAGGTAGTTGATATATTTGAAATTTAAACTCTTTTTAACTTTTGTTATTGATGTGTGGTAAGTGGCTTACTTTTAGGATTAAAATACTACATTTTAGGAATAAAATTGAGCCTTTTACCGTAAAAGGAAAAAAAAAATGGTAGCTACTAAATTTTAAATATAAGCTCTTTTTAATTTTTTGTTATGGATGTGTAGTACATGGCTAAACTTTAGGATTAAAACACAACATTTTAGGATTAAATACAACTTGATAACTATCATAAATAAAAAGAACAACAACAACACCACTAAAATGAAAAAGACATGCATGCACACCTAGCCTTTCCTTAACAAAAATAAAAAATCGCTAAAACAACAAAAATTAGAGTCTTTTACTATAAATGGTAGTTGCTAAATTGTATATACAAGCTCTTTTTAACTTTTTGTTATAGATGTGTAGTACATGGGTAAATTTTAGGATTAAAACTGTCAGGCCACAAACACGTTGACCCCTTGTGATAATTTAGATTAATTAAATTAGCCCAGTTATTAATTAATCAAATTAACATGCAAAATCACGTGGCAGCACAAACAAATCACCAAACTAAGTTAAGCAGCGGAAATTAAACAACACGGTGATTTGTTTACGAATGGGGAAAACCTTACGGCAAAAACCCCACCGGGTGATTTAAGGTCACCACTCTCGAAACTCCACTATTATCACAACAAGCAGTTACAAGTAAGGAATCCCAGTACCTCACCAAACTACAGTTGAACTCTTACCCCAATACCCAATTGGACTTGTTCTGTAGTGACAGTTTCTCCAGTTTAATGCACGGCTCCCAGTACGTGACTAACCAATTTGATGCGCGGATCCCAGTACGCGTCTTACTCCTTTGCACGAATCCCAATACGTGACTCACTCACCAACTTGAGGAAGAAAGAATGTTGGCTGCAAAGTTCTTCAAATCATCAGAGATGAACTAGGGCACGAACTTTGTCTCACAGATCACAATTTGCATGAACAGAGAAGATGCAACTTGTATCTTGTGATTTTTCTGCTGATGCACTAATTGACGGCCCTTAAAATAATCCTTTTATATGTCTAGGGTTAGGAGAAAAGAAGTCCCAAAGACACACACACGGATTGGACTTGAAACAGATCAGAAATTCTGTTTTCTTTAATTCTCGACAGATAGAGGTGTCGAGAGGTATCGAGACAGCTCTCGAGGCTCGGGCAAAAAAGCTTCTTTAAATCTCGATAGATGTATCTGTCGAGGTATCTATCGAGCTTTAAAATCTTGCACTTCCTTGCTTGTTTCTTGGACAGACTTCGACGGCTTCAACACTTAAACTTGAACCACTGTTTCTTGAAGTGTTTAACACATCCTAGATCTACCCAATCACAAGTAAAGTGCGTTTTGTCTAAGGATAAGCCAATTACATAAAATAGCGACATATGTTCACAAGCTTGAACAACTACATATGTCCTAACAATCTCCCCCTTTGGCAATCCGTGACAAAACCACAACATACAAATGAAGATATGAGAGAAGTCATAAATCACTCAACTCATATTCACTTGTTACATACAATAAAATCTATCCTAACACAAACTCTTGAAAAACTTTGCAAGAAGAGAGTTTATGGCAAGAAGACTTTGACAATCTGTATTTCTGAAACACTTATAAACAAAACACATCAAGGCATCTTTGTGTGAAACAGAAATAATAGATTGCATACAAGTAAAGAAGCATGTGTATAAAGACAGATAAAAAACAACACATGTAAAGGTAGGTGAAAGAAAAACATACATCATCATATATAGAAAGAATATAAGTACAATGTATGGCAATACATGATCATAGTATCTCTAAAAGATAAGAAAAGAAAAAAATATATCTGATCATCTCACTACATCCCTCAATCCACACTCCCCCTAACGAAAATGTCCTATGCTAACACTCCCCCTAAGTATGACTACTCTCATACAAAACTACTCCCCCTTTTTGTCACGAGTGACAAAGGGTAGAGTGTCAAGTAGACATCTCATCCGATGAGGTAGTATCTCCATCATCATCATCGTCGGAAGCATCATCATCATCGCCATCATCATCAGCCTCGGTCTCAGACGACACATGAGGTGGCGGAGGAGAAGCCTCTGGAGCAAAGCTGCCCATGGTCGCCTGTTGCCTAGCGATGCGACCAACACGGACATTCACCTGATACAACTCTGTGGAGAGTGTATCGAGGCAAGCATCCATGCGCTGTAGCTGCGCCATGATGTCTCCTAAGCTGACATCGCTCGAAGAAGTAGAAGCAGATGCTCGAGCAGATCTGGAGGTGGTCGGACGGGTGGAAGGAGTGGCAGCATCCGTCTGTCGCGATCTAAACTGTGCTTCGCTACGTTTTACGGTAGCGGCGTCTATGGCAGACATGACATGATAGAGATCGGACGAAGGGAAGGGAAGGGAATGGAAAAACGACCCAAGATCCTCGTGATAGCGGAAGGGAAAATGAGCTTATCACGGGTGGCCGTATCTCTATAGACATCGATAATAGAAAAGATGAAGTAAGAAGGAAAGTCTATAGAGAGATCCTCTAAGAGGGATAGCAAAAATCGAGCACGTGGCTCTGTGATAGAGTTATAGTGAGAGAGTGGGTGCAAAACAAAAGTCATCACCATGTTTAGGAAACGAGGACCTTTAGCAAAAGGTCGACATGGTGTGTACATGTGATCTCCCCAAGAGGTAGGACGTTCACAGAACGCCGAGATCATCTCGTCTTTGGACACAGTCCAGAGATGCTCACAGCTAGGGTAATTGGGATGATCCACCCTAAGGACATGGAGAACCTCAGAGACGAGCTCTGGGGTGACATAGAAGCGCGTACCTCTAACGCAAGAATAGAAAGAAGGTACTGACGAATCTATCCCGTGGATGTTGGAGTAAAAATCCTGAATCAACACGAGAGGAGATGTGACCGGGACGTCACACAGTGACTCCCAACCCCGAGTGTGAATGACATCGGGTAGGTCGGTGTCGGCAAAGTCTGCCAGGACGACGTGGCGTTCCGAATGAACACCGCGTTTAGAAAAGTTCTCCGAGAAATCCTTATGGGCCCTCATCACGGAATCGAACAGAAATAGGGGTAGGATCAGAGGAAGACGATCCTTTGGGACGCATAGGGTTCCTAGGAGGAATGGACTTACGTTTAGGAGCCATAGACGCTACTAACGCAAACATAGAAGAGGGGGAAAGAAGAGACAAATAGAAAAGTCCCAAACAAATCAATATTGGCAGAAGAAAATATTGAAATGAAAAGAACGTATGCATGAAAATGCATGAGCATATGACATGCAACTCAAAAACATCATGGGCTCAGCCCAATCCAAACCTAACAGCACACAATCGATTTGCACACATCTAAATGCATGAAAATACAATTAGAATGCTAATGTGATGCAATGCATGTGGTTTTGAAGATCAAAACTAGAAAACCAACCCAAAAATTTCATGAAAACCCCAACAATTTTGAAAACTCCCAAAAATTTTCAAAAACACAAAACCTAGGGTTTTAAACAATGAAATGCATGAAAATGAGGGATAATATGCTTACCAAGAGATGAAGATCGCAAAGAAACTCTTGAGAAAGCCTTGGGAGAAGGTTTGGAGGGAAAAAAAAATTTGAGAGAGAACAGTGAGTTTCGAGCGAGAGAGATCGAGAGAATGAACTTCAAAATCGCGAAGGACCCTTTTATAGAGCTTCAGTAATTCTCGATAGCTGCAGGTGTCGAGAGCTGTCGAGGTAGCTGTCGAGGGAATGTGTCGAGAAAAACACATGGACAGATGCAGCTATCGAGGTCAGCTATCGAGGGAGAAGAAACAAGCAAGAGGGACCCTCGATCGATCCAGCAGCTATCGAGGAGTTATCGAGCAAACAGAAAGAATCTCGATCGATCCAGCAGGTGTCGAGGTATCTGTTGAGACTACGTTAAGAAGAAGTCTAAGGAGCTCGACAGATAGCTATGTGTCGAGAGGTATCGAGGAGGTGTCGAGATGCCTTGAAAAGCAGTTTTTCAAAAGAGGAAAAACACAGACATGAATGCAATCATGCATGCAACTCAACCAAAGATACAGTCAACACATTAAGCTCTCAAAAACATCTCTCATCAAAAATTTTGATGCACATGAAACTCAAAACACGCACACACACACTAAACAAGTCTAACCAATTTTATATTTCAAAAAAAAAAAGTTAAGACAGTTTAGTGAGCATACATTAACGTATGTAAACCTTGTGATGGCCAAATCACATTGTACCTGCACATGTATCAAGAATAGCAAAGAGTATTGCGTGTTGTGTGTGAAAACATCGCAAGATTGCATAAGTGTCTCAATGTTATGACGATTTGAGATATGAGAAAATCACTTTAACTCACACACAATCATAACCGTTTGATGGAGACTATCACCTTCGAGGTACATCTTATAACTCCCACATCTCCTAGAAAACACGCTTGCAACCATATTTTAAAGCATTTTTTATCTTTTTGCTTTTTTATTTCTTTGCATATCTTTTTTTTTTTAACAAGCATATCATGCATGGGCATACAAGAGAAAGAGAAGAAATACCCAATTATGTTAAGCTTTTGACATTGCACTTTTGCTATGCCGAAGCATACAGATGTCATATTATGATTGGCGAGTAACAGTGGTGAGATGGTTATTTATGCCTTTCTCTTAGGATTTTCTAGTTCAACCCGTCAAAAAGAGTGATACGAGTGTTAAGAAGAAGAGATCACTTAACCTTACTCATCACAAACAAAGAGCTACAAAGCTCACTCGCTTAGTTGTGCAAAAGAGTGTTCATCTAAGCTATAGATGATACAAAGTTTAGAAAACTCTGTTTCAATGGCCATTTCAAAAATTCACATGAACTAATGCACACAAACACACACTGTTTTTGTATTTTTCAATTTTTCAAAATTTTTTTTTATTTTGAAAATAAAACAAAATAAAAACCAAACAACCAAACAAAAACAGACAAACAACATGAATGCATGAAAGAAAGATGCATATGCATGAAGGCATGATTTCAACAGAAGATAAGAAATCAAGCAAAGAGAGTCCTGCTTTAGATAGAAAGAATTAAAGCAGAGGACAAACAGAAAAGACAATTAAGTCTTAGGCTCCTTTCTCACCCACACAGCACGAGTCTTTGGCCGTGAAGATGAAAAGGCACGTGTCCTAGTATGACTACTAAAGGACATAGAAGAATTAAAATTCTCCTGAAATTGAGTTAAAAAGCTCAAGACTTTTAATAACTCTCCAAACAAAGGTGTAGGTCCTTGAGAGGAAACCTGTGACCGTTTGGACAATTGCTTATGAGGATACAACTTAAAGCAATTAGGACGAGTGTGTCCAGAAATACCACAATGGTGACAAACATGAGCAGTTTTAGAGCTACTCGGCTTCCTAAAAGGAGGTCTAACCTTAGAGGTTGACATAGTCCTCAACTTAGGACAATTTGGCCTAATATGACCAACAATGTGACAATGATGACAAGTGGGAACAAAAATAGATTTATCATTCAACCAAAGAGGAGTTTTAGACATAGGTTTAGAAACTTCAGCGTTAACATCAGATTGTTTACCTTTGTCTATCCTGGCAATATTAGCCTTCAACTCTTCATTATTCCTTTTGAATGGGGGAATATAAAAATCTTTTTCTTTTGAGTTAGGCTCAACAAGAAGTTTGGCACTAGTTAATTTTTCAACTTCAGTTTTAAATTCAACTAGTTGCTCTTCCAAACTCTTAATTTTGTCCACCTGAGATGAAATTTGATTTTTAAAATTCTCATTCAAATTATTGGCTTCATCCAATTTTGCAATCAAATCATCTTTTTCAAGCTTAACCTTTTTAAATTTAGCTTTTAATTTTGTAGAACACTCAAGAGATTTCATACAAAAATTATAAAGCTTGCAATAGGCATCATGAATATCATCATCATCATTCAACACAAGATCATGCAAATCAAAACAATCAAGAGTTTCCATGACAAAAGGGGTCAATGGATCACACATCAAAAATTAAAACCTAATTAGAGTGCGCCTACTCTGATACCACTTGTCAGGCCACAAACACGTTGACCCCTTGTGATAATTTAGATTAATTAAATTAGCCAAGTTATTAATTAATCAAATTAACATGCAAAATCACGTGGCAGCACAAACAAATCACCAAACTAAGTTAAGCAGCGGAAATTAAACAACACGGTGATTTGTTTACGAATGGGAAAAACCTTACGGCAAAAACCCCACCGGGTGATTTAAGGTCACCACTCCCGAAACTCCACTATTATCAATACAAGCAGTTACAAGTAAGGAATCCCAGTACCTCACCAAACTACAGTTGAACTCTTACCCCAATACCCAATTGGACTTGTTCTGTAGTGACAGTTTCTCCAGTTTAATGCACAGCTCCCAGTACGTGACTAACCAATTTGATGCGCGGATCCCAGTACGCGTCTTACTCCTTTGCACGAATCCCAATACGTGACTCACTCACCAACTTGAGGAAGAAAGAATGTTGGCTGCAAAGTTCTTCAAATCATCAGAGATGAACTAGGGCACGAACTTTGTCTCACAGATCACAATTTGCATGAACAGAGAAGATGCAACTTGTATCTTGTGATTTTTCTGCTGATGCACTAATTGACGGCCCTTAAAATAATCCTTTTATATGTCTAGGGTTAGGAGAAAAGAAGTCCCAAAGACACACACACGGATTGGACTTGAAACAGATCAGAAATTCTGTTTTCTTTAATTCTCGACAGATAGAGGTGTCGAGAGGTATCGAGACAGCTCTCGAGGCTCGGGCAAAACAGCTTCTTTAAATCTTGATAGATGTATCTGTCGAGGTATCTATCGAGCTTTAAAATCTTGAACTTTCTTGCTTGTTTCTTGGACAGACTTCGACGGCTTCAACACTTAAACTTGAACCACTATTTCTTGAAGTGTTTAACACATCCTAGATCTACCCAATCACAAGTAAAGTGCGTTTTGTCTAAGGATAATCCAATTACATAAAATAGCGACATATGTTCACAAGCTTGAACAACTACATATGTCCTAACAAAAACACTACATTTTAGGATTAAATATAACTTGATAACAGTCATAAATAAAATTATAAAAAAACAAAAACAAAAACTACAACAACAACACCAAAAACAAATGTTAGCCTTTTACCATTTTTTTTTTTTTAAAAGAAGGTAGTTGTTAAATTTTAAATTTTTTTGCTCTTTTTAACTTTTTGTTATAGATGTGTAATACATGACTAAATTTTAGAATTAAAACACTACATTTTAAATAAAATAAAAAAAAAACAAAAAAACAACACCCACAACAACACTCAAACACAAATAAACGTGGATCTTTCATTTAATAAAAACAAAAGATAAAAAAAAAAAAACAAAACATAACAAAAAAAAAAACCACATCTATTTTTATTTCCAATCATATTAGATCAACGTACTATACCAATATTGGTGGTTTAGTAAGAATTAGATCAATGTACTACGTCGAAAAAACACAATATATCTTAATTATTAAATCATTCTCATGTATTGATGTTGTATGAATCATGCTCACCGGATGTAAATATTTCAAGCTTTTACATTTATCCATCAACTTCTTCATAATAGCTTTTGTAAATATTTTCACATGTAATTTGTAAGTAGTTTTATATTTACAATTTCATTATGCATTTTCAATATATCTAAATTTATCAGAATTATTTAGAGGATCTATTTTTTCCTCCCCTAAAGGTTCATACATAATTATAGCATTATCTTCCAATCATTAAGACATTGATTGATACAATAACAAAATTGCAAAAAATAGGAGATAATTACGGAATAAAGGTTACAATTTTTCATCCATTATAATTTGAGATTACTAAATTTTTCAATCAGAAAAAAAAAAAAAAAAAAAAAATCTAAGGGTGTGATGAGTATTATCTATTTGTAAATGAAATAATTTTTTATTACACCCCTAAGTTTTTTTGTAATTGGAAAATTTAGTAATTTCAAATTATAATAGATACAAATTTTTAACCTTTATCCCAAAAATATAGAAGAGCCTCTGAGCATGTGCATGAGCGCATGCTCAGAGGCTAATGCTATGTAACTATTTTTCAATTTTTCCTCTTAGTGACTATATATCTATACTACTATTTAAGTGACTGCCCCTGCTTGGATCGGATTTTTTTTGTTCCAAAATTCTCCTACAGCTTATGTTTAAATAGGGGAAAAATTTGGTAAAAATGCTTCTTTAACTTCCACGTATAACACTATCTACAAAATAAGACCACACTTCCAGTATACTTACGTTGGTTTTCAAACTCAAGTTGCTTTTTCTTCAATTCTCCAATTCTCTCAATTCTGTGTTTTCAAACTCCTTTCACCCACCTCTTTGTTTCAAATTTCACTACAAACAACAACAACAACAGCAAATAGATTTGAGGTAAGCTCTTTCTTAGATCAAATCTTAGTCCTCTCTCTCTCTGATAAGGTTTTATTTCTTCGAATAGGATGGTTTTTTAAGTCTGATTTTTTTTTTTTTTTTTTTTGGTCTTTTTTGTCTTTCAATTTGGGCCACATCAAACAGGTTCTATTTCTCTCAAGTTAGGAAAAAGCTCAAATAGGTTCTTTTTCCCTCAGGGCCACATCGAACAGGTTGGTTTTTTAAGTCTAATTTTTTTTTTTTTTTTTTTTTTTTTTTGTCTTTCAATTTGGGTCATGTCGAATAGGTTCTATGGATATGTGTCTCAAAGATGAAGGATATGTATGCATGAAGTTTGTTGTTCAAAGTATAAGTAACAATTGTTTTTTTTTTTTTAAATTCTTAGATTAACGTTTAATTTGTAAAAAAAGGTTGTTTTGTCTCCAACAAAAATATATTATTTTATCATGATTTAGATTCTAAAAGGACTACACTTTGTTAACATTATCCTTTCCATATCGTTACCTTATCTTATCTTATCTTATCTTTTTTCTTTCTTTTCTTTTATTTGGTCAGTTTGATGGGTGTTTAAGCATTTTCTCTAATAAATGACTATTTTTTAAAGAATAGGAATAATATACATTGATTTTTTTTTTCTTTTGTGGTTATCAGGTTTGACTCATTAATTTAGTGTATGTGTTCTAAGCGGTGCCCTCTCTTCCTCTTATTATTTTTGTTTGTTGTATTTCTTACATTTAAGCCTTACTCTTTTTTTTTTTTTTGTATTTTTTTTAGGGTGATATATCAACAATTTGGTTAGATTGCGTAGCAGACACATTGGATGAATTTGGGTGAGCGAAGTGGTAGTCAATCTATCAAGTAGTTGTTAAAAAACATTTTTTGTAATATAAATATCCTACCTTATGAAATTTAATATTGTTCTTTTTTGTGCCTTTCATTGCACATTTGATGACTTTGCAAGCAATTGTCATATACACAAATTTGCTGAAGCAAGAATGATACTGGAGAACTTATCTTTAAAGATAAAATTTTAAAATTGTGGTGAAAATTGCCAATATGAATTTGCATCAACGTTTTTTTTTAGGGTGGTTAGTCCTTTAATGTTGGTTTCCTATTTTTTTACAACTTCAAACAAAAAAGAAAATCCATCAACTTTGGATTCGTATTTTTTTGCAACTTCAAGCAAAAAAAAAAAAAATCCATCAATGTTGGTTTCCTATCTTTTTGCAACTTCAAGAAAAAAAAAAAAAAAAAATCCGTCAATGTTGGTTTCCTATTTTTTTGCAACTTCAAGCAAAAAAAAACACTCCATGTTTTAGGTATTTTAATAATATGCCAGCACTGTTTTACATTTAATTTTTTTTAAATGTTTTAATTATTTTTATTCCTAAAATTTTGCCTATTATTTAGATACTAAAGCAAGAATGATAGTGGAGAACTTATCTTTAAAGATAAAATTTTAAAATTGTGCTGAATATTGGTTCTAAATAATAGACTAACTTTTAGGGGTAAAGACCTACACCCTTAAATATATCTTATATTTGATAGTTTAAAATGTTACTTCATTTTAAATTTTAAAATTTTAAAAATTAATAAAATTTAATCTGTTCCATAATAACTTACCAAAAGACAAGAAAGACTCCAAACAAACCATGTCTTTTGAATTTGCATCAAGTGTTACGTGTCCTCAGTTAATAAATTTGCATCAACATTTTTTTTTTTTTTTTTTAAAGGGTGGTGAGTCCTTCAACGTTGGTTTCCTATTTTACTACAACTTCAAGCCAAAAAAAAAAAAATCCTTATGTTTTAGGTATTTTAATATCCTTCAATAGTTGGGGGAGGGAAATTTCAACTCATTGAGCTATTATTTTTTTAAAAAAAAAACATTATACTATGGCTAAAATATTGTGTTTACATATTTTAGTGTCAGACCATTGCAACACAAAAATAAGGGTGCAATATTATTTTGCAAAACTTTTATATAAGAAATTTGACTACAAAATTTTAACATAGCACATGCTTCCACTTTTACTAAATTTTATTAGAATTGCACATATTACAACAATTCTTACATGTCATTGGCCAAGTGCCTTGCATTTATAATTTACTCCAATGTTTACAAGTTTAAATACACTTTCTTTGGACTAGGGAATAATTATTGCGCTAAATATGTATATATGTGCAACTAACACGATTATTATTATTTTTTTGTCTATTTTAATCCAAAAATGAGTTCCGAAAATACACCTACAACTCATACCAATGACATAGAACGTCGTTGAGAACTACGGAGATATTATGATCGATGTAGTAGACAAATAGAAGACAATGAAAGCAGACAAATTCGATTGGCAAGACGTCGTGCCAATTATGCAAGACGAAGACAACAAACGTTGGGTGGTGATATTACTTTAGTGGGAAGTCCAACAAATTTAAATGAAGATGTTGTGCATTCTAATTCAACATCATTATGTGTATCACTAATAGCATCTAATTGTGAGGCTACACCAAGTTGTCATCTTATGCATATTCGTAACTTGGCGGCGCAAAATATCTCAGTTGAGCGAAATTCTATGTAAGAAACTAATGGTGAGATCATAATTTTGTACCTTTTAAAAAATATTCATTGGTTGGACTATGACTATTTTGGGGAAAAATATATATTTTGGCATGTTAGTTTTATGTCAATATCAAGAACAATGCTAACTTAATATTCACAATAACTTTAGGTTTTCCTCCAATATATCCAACTATAATGCCAAATGATTTTGAGGCTAGACCAAGTCATATAAATTTTGATGTTAATGATGGTAAGTTTTATGTCAAATATTTATAAACTTTGCACCATTATAATTTTTTTTATAAAATTAGCATTTTTGATAATTACATTGCAAATGTGGAAAGAACTGAAAAAGTTGAAAATATAAATGATCAAAATCATGGGGATGGCTACAGAGAACAAGGTTTGTTACTCAATGTCATCATTTTTATTTCAATTTACATCATTATTATTATTCAATTTTATTATTTGTTTACATGCTGCATATTCACAACATAATATTTGATACAATTTTTAATATTTTCTTTTACAACCATCATTGCACTCTTTATCTCTAATTTTTTTCCTCAAAATTAAAATTAGATGTTGACAACACATTTGATTGTACTGCACATGTAACAAATATTATGCAAGTCAGATACAATTGTGCCAAAGATTTTAAAGGCAGAGAGACCATTAGGTACCAACTACCACAATCAAAGACATGTCACTTTTGTAATGCCCGTTTGTTCCATCGAGAGACATTCTCAATGTGTTGCAAGGATGGAAAAAATATCCTTACCCAACATACCAATTTGTCCTAAATTTATGGAGCTCATTTGTGAGCAAACACCACAAGGTAGACATTTCAGGCAATATATACGGTTTTACAACAACATGTTTGAATTTACCTCAATGGGTGTGCATGTGGATGAAAGTGTTTCCTCGAATAGTCGAGGAATATATACATTTCGTGCCCAAGGTGCCATCTATCATAGAATTGGTAGTCTTTTACCACATACACCTCTAAGTGTGCGGCATATACAATTGTATATCTACAACACCGATCTTGAAATACAATGCAGAACGTCTCAATCTGTAGAAGCTCACGAAGATATTGTGCGACTTATTCAAATGATCTTAGACATGCATAACCCATTTGTGGAGAGATTTCGTCAACTATCTTGAACTCCAAATTTGCATCAATGTAAACTCCTCATTAAAGAACAACCTCTAAACCAATCTCAATATTGCCTTCCTAGCGCTTCCCAAGTGGCCACTATTATTGTAGGAGGTGAAGAAGCTGGGCGTTTAAGTGGCAGAGAAATTTTGGTTCAAACGTTTGGTGGTAATTTGATCAATGTTCAAAATACAACTAGATATGATGATCCATTGTAGTACCCAATACTTTTTCCATTTAGAACATATGGATGGGATATCAACACATGTGACACTAATAGAAATAAAGTGTCATGTCGCAATTATTATGCATACGTCCTTCAGGTAACAGTTTTATTATTTTTAATCTATTACTTCAAAATACTGCTTACACTATGAAATAACTGAACATAAATCTATTTTTACCATTTTCGAAGATTCGCCTCGATGATATATCAATGATTTGGTATGAAGGACGCCTTTCACAACAAGCTTAGGTGGTTTGAGCACAATTGAAACACACACGCTTAGGTGGTTTGAGCACAATCAAGATTCTATTAGGGCAGATCTGTACCAAGGCCTTCAAGATGCTTTCCACGAAGGAGAGTGTGATACTGGTAATGTAAACTTCACACTTGAAATTTACATTACTTCATTAATGGCGAATTTGCATCAATATTTATTAATGGCCAAACTTTGTCATCTTATATTTAGGAAATGTTGGACATAGAACCATTTTACCATCATCATTTGTGGGAAGCCCACGCGATATGATCCAATGATTTCAAGATGCAATGTCATTGGTTCAAAAGTTTGGAAAACCAGATTTATTCATCACAATGACGTGCAATCCATGATGGGAAGAAATCTAAATTGAGCTTTTACCTACACAAACCGCTCATGATCGTCCAGACTTGCTTGCAAGAGTTTTCAAATCAAAATTTGAAGAATTGAAAGATGATATTGTGGTTAAGGGGGTTCTTGGAAGAATTATCGTATATGTGCAAGTCTTTGAGTTCCAAAAAAGGGGTTTACCACATGAACACATGCTTATAATTCTTGATAAAGATGATAAATTGCATAATCCAGAGGATTACAATCGAGTTGTTAAAGCAGAAATACCATGTAAAGAAGAACAACCTTAGTTACATAAAGCAGTATTGAAGCATATGATACATGGTCCTTGTGGAATACAAAATCCAAGATTACTATGTATGAAAAATGGGCAATGTAAAAAAGGACACCCAAAGCCTTTCTCGCCAAAAACCTACCAAGGCAATGACTCATATCCTATTTACAAACGATTTGATACTAATAATCCCATGCCGTTGAATGATCATTACAGGATTATGGTAGATAACACTTGGGTTGTTCCATATAATCCTTGGTTACTATTGAAATATAATTGCCATATTAATGTTGAAATATGTTGCAGTATCAAGAGTGTAAATACTTATATAAATATGTGTATAAAGGCCCAAATCGTGTCTCTATGGAAGTTAGACCATGCCCAAATTATGATGAGGTCCAACAGTACATTGATGTAAGATGGGTATGTGCACTAGAGGCATGTTGGAAAATATTTGCTTTTCCTATGTATTGAATGTACCTTGCTGTTTTTCATTTGCAAATTCATCTTCCAAATAAATAACAGGTACGCTTTAGATCACATGAGCCTATTGCTAATGTTTTGGAGCGAAGTAAAAAGACAATGCTCACTGAATTTTTTATATGAATATGATTGATCATGATAAACAAAATTATCTATATAGAGAGTTTCTAGAGCATTATTGTTGGGATTATAAAAACAAAACATGGACACGAAGAAAATCTTATAAAAAAGTAGTAGGCAGGGTATATACTGTTTCACCATTTGATGGAGAGAAGTTCAATCTGCGTGTTCTTCTTAATCATGTCAAGGGGCCAACATGATTTGATGATTTATTGACTGTCAATGGGATAACATATCCAACTTTTAAGCAAGCAGTTGAACAAAGGGGTTTACTATAGAATGATAACAGGATACGACAATGTCTGCTTGAGGCAAAAGACATTCGAATGCCGCCAGTTTTAAGAAGATTGTTTGCAACAATATTGGTATTTTGTCTACCAACTAGAGTAAGAGAATTGTGGAATGAGTACCCATATATGGTAGAAGATTACCCATCAACATCTGTTACAACAGAGACACGTCGAACAAATAAACTTCTCAATGATTTAGAGGCATTGCTCTTGCAACATGGAAAGCACATCACGGAGTATGATTTATCGATTTCAACTGGAGAATGTGACAATGATTCAACTGTACCAAGACTCATACAAGATGAGCTAACTGTTCCTAATGTAGATGAAGAACTCACTTTAATTGAGAAGTTGAATAATGACTAGAGAGTTGCATATGAGACAATCATGACAGTTATTGATCGTAAGGAAAGCATGATATTCTTTGTCAATGGGCCAGAAGGAACTGGGAAAACATTTTTGTATTGCACAATATTGGCAACCTTGATAAAAGCCAGTCACATTGCAATTGCCACAGCTACATCTGGCATAGCAACAACATTACTCCCTAATGGAAGAAGAGCGCATTCCAGGTTTAAGATTCCTTTAACTCCCGATACTTCATCTACTTGCTCAAAAAGTAAACAATCAGACTTAGCTGAACTTATTAGACGTGCCACCATAATTATTTGGGATGAAGCCCCGATGGTAAATCGATATGCACTTAAATCTTTAGATAAAACATTTAAACATATTATGGAAGTAAATTTACTTTTGGTGGGAAGGTGCTAATTTTGGAGGGAGATTTTCGTCAAATACTTTTGGTTGTTCCAAAGGGTACAAAGGCAGAAATGATGGATGCATGCACAGTAAAGTACCCATTATGGAAAGATGTCAAAGTGTTACATTTGAAGCGGAATATGAGGTCTATCAACGATGAAGAGTTTGCTGAGTATATACAACGCATCGGTGATGGGAATGAACCATTTGTAATGGATGATTTGATTAAACTACCCCCTTTAATGGCAATGCAATGGGAGGGTTAGCATTTTATATACAACTTGATTGTTCAAGTTTTTCCAAGTTTGCAAGAACATGCCAATTATACAAGATATATGGTTGATAGGACTTTGCTAACACCTATAAATGATGATGTTGAACAGCTTAATGCAAAGATAATTTCTCAGTTCCCAAGAGATGAGTTTACGTTACATTCTTTTGATGAGGTTGAAGGAGATACGCAACATCTATATCAACAAGAATTCCTAAATTCTATATCTCCAGGGGATTTACCACTGCATATATTAAGACTGAAAAAGGGTGCTCTAATTATGTTGTTGTGCAATATGATCCAAAAGCTAGATTATGTAATGGTACAAGATTGATATGTCATGGATGTTTTAACAACGTAATTGACGCTGAAATTTTGACTAGACACTATGTGAGTACATGTGTTTTCTTGCCAAGAATCCCTTTGAAGACAACAGAAAATGTACACCTGCCATTTGTAATGATCAGACGATAATTCCTGTATGTTTGAGCTTTGCAATTACAATAAACAAAGCGCAAGGTCAGACAATTCCAACTGTTGGAATTTATCTTCCTGATCATGTTTTTAGTCATGGCATCAAGGGGGGTCTCACAATCCTCCACAAAACTATTGGTGCGAAAAGGAACAATACCTGAGGAGGAAGGTGTTCACACAAGAAATATTGTGTATAAAGATGTTTTGTTCCCTTCATCATAGGTATTAATTAACAATTGGAAAAAGCAGTCTTACATATACATTTATTTTAATAATTTACAAATTTTAATGGTTATGCAATCTACATTTTCATATTTTATTTCTTGATATTTTTTATGTATACATTTAATTGATAACAGGAATGATGCCTAACTCAAATGTGAGAATCGAGTCCACTATGCTAAATAATGGAGTGCATGCTATTCCTACTGCTCATTGGGAGAATTGGAAGGATGATCAATCAATATTAAACATGGAGGCCATTGATAACAAGGTATATTTCTTTATAATGATATCTTTAATCAGCATCCTTGCCTATTGTTTTATAAAAATTAATATTAAAAATGTCATGCTGCATATGGGTTAAGTTCGCATATTGGAAATTTATTCACCTAATTAGGGATTCACTATTCGAGATGACAAGAAAGAGCTTTGGAAAGAAGTGAAATAAGTTTTAGAGTCACAAGAATTGGAAAGGTTTGTTAAACTATTTTTTAAAATAGGAAAATAACTAATTGATAGTCTTAATATACAAACAATTTTTTTTCTTCATTTTGAAGTTTCAAGAACAAAGAAAAACAACAAATCAATGTCAAGAGCAATGAGGTTTCCAACATCCATAAGAATAAAGACAAAGGAAAAATAAAGGACGATGTGATCTCTAACACTTATGCCAAAAGAGACAAACGGAGAATTAAAATCAAGGACAATGTGGTTTCCGACATCCATGAGAAAAAAAAGAAACGAACAAAAAAAAACCAAGGACGATGCAATTTTCAATATCCAAAACAGTAAAGACAAACGGAAAATGAGAGTGAAAAACAATGCAATAATAAAGCAAATACAAATCATTACCACATCTACTTTTTTAAATAAGGAAAAATACTTAATTACATAGTTAAGATATAATTTTTTTTTTTTAAAATAGTAATTAAATGATAGTTCTTCAAGTCCCAAGTTGAAGTAGACCATTCCACATACATGGAGCTATGAAATATCATCACAAGGTTAGTTCAAATATTTCATTTCACAAGTTTATGCTTCGTGTTTATTGTACTTATCATTATTGTGTACATTTTAAAGTCTCTATTAATAACACAAACACACATATTTTGTATCATAGGTTCATGGCAAATACTGCTGGAAAGCAATTAGAATGTGAAACAAATAACATTGCTCCACCAACTTCTTCACCATAGCCGGCATAATATTAATAAGTTCACATATTCCATGTTTCAGATGTAGTGAATTATTTTACAGTTTTACCTGAGGTAAATATTTCACTTTTCTACATTGATCCATCGACTTTTTATAATAGCTTTTGTAAAAGTCACCACATGTGTTTTGTAAGTAGTTTTATTATTAAGATTTCAATATGCATTTTTATTATATGCACTATTTATAAGATTTATTCAATGGATCTTTTTTTCCTCCCCTTATAGGTTAATACTAAATTATAGCATCATCTTCCAATTAATAACACATTGATTACTACATAAACGAAATTGGCAAAAATGAATAATAATTACAGAATACTAGCCTCTAAGCATGCATTCACACGCATGCTCAGAGACTCTTCTATTTTTTGGGTAAGGGTTAATCTAGAGCATTTATTATAATTTGGGAGTACTATATTTTCCAATTACAAAAAAAAATCTAGGAGTGTGATGAAAAATTACTTCACCTGCTAACGCATAATATTCATCACACCCTTAGGTTTTTTTGTGATTGGAAAAAGTGGTACACTCAAATTATAATAAATGCTCTAAATTAACCCTTACCCAAAAAAATAGAAGAGCTCACACGCGTGCTTAGAGGCTAGTGTATTGTAAATGATTTGCTTATCAGTGGTTGAGCCATTCTAATCCTAATTGAATTCTGTTAAGAAATTCTCTCTCTCTCTCTCTCTCTCTCTCTCTCTCTCTCTCTCTCTCTCTCTCTCTCTCTCTCTCTCTCTCTCTCTCTCTCGTATTTCCATAGCTCTCTGTGTTCTTTCAACGTGAATAAGTCCTCTCTCTCGTATTTCCATAGCTCTCTGTGTTCTTTCAACGTGAATAAGTCCTTTCCTATTTGAATGGCTTGCAAACATTTCATTGCACATCTCACAGTGTTGAACATGAAGAATCTTTAAGGTGTAATGGAAAATTTTAATCATATATTTGGTTTTCCTTTCTCCGTAAACTGGGGGTGGGGCAATTTGAAAAACTCTGTTAATTATTTTTCCTTTTTTTTTTTTTTTTTTTTAATTTTTTGGTGTTAAACTCATCAGGGGCTGTGTTGGAGAAAATAAAAAAGTTCGTGATATAAGGCCATTGGAAATACATAGGTAAATCAAGAACCACAACTAATATAGAAAAGAAAATACCCTCAATTAGAGCTAATCTACTAGTTTAAGCATTTATGTTAAGTAGTTTTTCCATATGTTATATTAACTACTTAATTTGAGGCTACCTAAAGTGTTATCTCACCAACAAAATAAAAGAACAACAAATTAGGGAAGAAGAAAATGAGTTGTTCTTTCAAGAAGGGAGTGAAAAGGAGAAGAAATAAAAGATATTTATTTAAGCATGAAAAGTCAGTTCCTACCATGTATAATTGATTGGCCAATGGAATGGCCATTCACATCCTCTGTTTTGAGTCAAGTCTACTACTCATTTTTTAATATACAAGCATCTTCCAGGAAAATAACGAAGACTAAATTATATAAACGGAGATGAAGATAATATTCGATTAATGAAAAAACAGAGGACCAACTGTTGTTTTTATACATTGATTAATTTCAAAGCTGGCTTTAGTTTATATTATGCAATTGTTTGTTCAAAAGAATGGCCATTGGAATCAAAGAGAAGTGCAAGCATTCACATGATCACATGATTCATATCCTCGTTTTATAAACAGAGTAGGTATGCAAGTGGCAAAACAATTACTGAAAACTATTCAAATACATTCAATAAAATAAAAGGTACTTTATTAGCTAGAATACAAAACCGAGTCATATTAGGTGAGTATTGTCAATTTTATATTATTTTGATAATAACAACAATATTCTTGCAAGGAAATTGTCATTTTATCAGTCAATGGCTGTCCATTCTTATTACAAAATGCAAAGACTGGTGGAATCATATGTGGATTACGTTAAGAGTAAAAAACTATATATTGCTAGAAATTGGGTTCGAAATGTTTGATTATTCTTTGCTGGGTATATATTTTGGAAGGTCAATATCGTCCCTTTCGAATGGTTTAATTTTTGGGTTTTTATTATTCCTATCTACCACAAGACTGCCGTATTATAAACGAATTTCTCAAAGAAAATATGAACAAAGCAGCTTGTGGAAGCAATTGAAAGTATAATGTATAATTGTTTGGTCAAAGGAATGGGCATTCACATCCTCTATTTTGAGTCTAGTCTACGACTCATTTTTTAATGTACAGGCATCTTCCAGGAAAAAAACGAAGATTAATAAATTATATAAATGGAGACGAAGATAATGTTCGATTAAAGAAAAAACCGAGGACCCACAAAGTTTTGGCTATTTGTACTAACTACTACCGCCAACTTTTGTTTTAATATATGAATCAATCAATGTCAAAGCTGGCTTCAGCTTTTATATTATGCAATTGCTTGCTTTGCTCAAAAGAATGGCCATTGGAATCAAAGAGGGACAAAGAGAAGTGCAACCATTAATTTACATCATCACATTTTATAAACAGATTAGGTATGCAAGTGGTAAACCAATTACTGAAAATTTTGTAATTGGCTTTTTATAATAAAGAAATGGGCACTGTTTTTTCTCCAAGAAAGGTTTTGACATCAAGAAGCATGGCACATGGGACTAACTTAGAGCGCATGGGATGAACTTTGAGCTACAAGACATTTTCGGGTGTGTCATCCCAGAAATCTGTCTGTTTTATATTTATTTTTTATATTCAGATACAGGAAGATGGGTTGGGGTGTTTGAGAGATACCATTTTTCAAAGTGGAGGAAGTTTCCCACCCACTAATGTACAACTATCAATAGATGAGGACAGAATAGTTTAGTTAAAGATTGAAAACCTCTTGAAAGTTGAAAGAAATGGGCACTGTTGTTTCTCCAAGAAAGACTTGGGCAACAAGAAGCGTGGCACATGGGGCGACTTATTAGTGCACATGGGATGAACTTTGAGCTACATGACATTTTAGGGTGTGATCCCAGAAATCTGTCTGTTTTTATTTTTATTTTATTTTATTTATTTATTTATATTCGGATACAGGAAGATGGGTTGGGTTGTATGAGAGATAACATTTTTCAGTAGTGGAGGAAGTTTCCCACCAACTAATAAACTGAGCCACAACATTATCTCCCTATTATTCACCTAGTTAAATGTCAACTATTTGTTAGAGATTTTTCAGCCCAAGTAATCAAGGCCCAAGCCCTGTCATTCTTGGGCGAATATATATCTCTATCACTATCAATGTTTTTTTACTAGGAGTAGCAATTCGTATTCGCGTGTCGTATTGATTAATGAATATTTAACTATATAAGTCAATATTAACCCAACGCGTTTATTAAACGGATCAAGATTCATTAACCTTAACACAACCTATTTATTAAATAGATTAGTCGCATTGACCCATTTATTAGATTTTATCAAAGCGAAAAAATAAATACAAATTTTAGTAAAAACCAAATTGATCTAAATTATAAAAAACCAAAAAATAAAATTTTTAATATAAAATTCAAAACTAACATGTAAATGCATCACAAATAATCATTTAAAATTAAAACATATTTCAATATCACAAATAATCAATCACAATATGTAAAAATAAATAAATAAATAAACCACAACAATGAATAAGTTTATATACCTAGGATTCGAAGGATATATTGGTAAAATATTATATAATTAAATGGGTCAAATGGGTTAGACACTAACCTAACCCGTTTATTAAACGGGTCAATCGTGTCAACCTGAATATGACACGAACCTGTTAAGGTTCAACTCATAATCTGCTAATTTTGTGTCAAGTCGTGCCTTGTTCGTGGGCCTTTGCCACCCCTATTTTTTACTGAAGCAAATTAATTAGCATCCTATAGAGTATTGAAAAACCAAATAACTACGGATTTTGCCTCTTATTTTACAAAGAATCAAAATCATATCTTCAAATCTTATTCCACAATTACTTGTTTGTCTCCTTACTCAATCTTGCTGCCTTTGCTTCTGCAACCTTAGGCCTGCAGACAGGAATTTTCTTAGTCCATCCTTCCACAATTGAGTCTTACCAATCTCTCAAAACAGCCGTTATACAAAAGTATCCGTTTGGCTTGAGTTTATAAGCTCTAGCTTTTAGTTTTTATGTAAAGCTCTTAAAAACCTCACTTTTTTTCATTTTTTCTTTTCACTTTTTCAAAGTACAAGTATACTTTAGCATATTTTCAGCAAAAAGTTACTTAATACTTCAGCAGGAACAATTATGAATTTCACCAAATCAGCACTTGAGCTCACAGTGATTGCATCCATTCGAAAGCCCCAGTTGGAGCCAAACCATGCTGTTCTTGCATAATCACATTCCTTAACTTATTAGATTCCTTTAAAGTCCATAACCTCCTTATTTTGTCCTTAATTGGCAATACATCCACTGACGATTCTCAAAAGCACAGTCTTAATTAATTCTTCTATAAATCTTTAACATCCATCCCCTCCCCCCAAATAGATCAGTAGATTCATGACAAAAAAAAGCTGATTTAGCTGAAAAAACAAAAGCTTTTTTTTTTTCTCAGCTATCCAGATCAGCTTGTCTCGCCTCGGAATTTCAAGTACTGGCAGCTGCAAAATATCTCCTTTGACTCATTATTAAATAGCATTGCTAAGTAATGCCAAATCCCAACCTTGAGCCTCATGATTTGGCTTTAAATCTCTGGATCAATCCAATCCAGCTTAGTTTGGCAATAATGACTTGATTAAAAGTTGAAACAAAGGATGTCTTGGTCAATTTATACTATTTCCTATGCTGTCTCTTGTGCAACAGATTAAACCGCGTTTGGAAGCCTGGAGAACATCAGTTTGTTTCACAACTGGTAAGTCATAAAGCTGTGTTTACCAGTTTAGGCGGAGAACAAAGAATCAATGAAATGATGCAATAACCATGCTGAACTACTATTTCTTTTGGTAATTAGAAACTGTTTTCTTGGGCTAGTGAAGTCTCTGTCTGAGTCCTTATAAGTGATGACAAGTGATTGTCTTGTATAACTGAGCATCTCTACCTAATCACCGGATTTTTTTATATTTTGTTCCAATCCATCATGATTCATGTTTAACTTAATCTCAAATCAAAAGGCGCAGTGGTACCTGCTTAAATGATAAGGCTTGATTTTGTAATGTACTTGAACTTCTGCAGTTCACAATCAATTTAGACAACCAGTTAATAGTGTACATATAATTCAATTGTCGATATCCTGGCTGCTCAGGTATAGAAGTCGCACCTATATATATATATATATATATATATATATATATGCTTCATTACAAGTCACTGGGAAAGGGACCAATGCTCACAAGATCTTTTAATCAGCATTTACATATTATTCGCACCATGATAATATCATTTACACTGTAACTAGTGCTAATTATAGGAACATTTCTTTTTTTCAAAAGAAAAATAAATTTCTCTGTCATTATCTTATGTGCTAAAAGAGTCTCCCTCATATATCATCTCTCTAGCTTTGAAAACCTGAAACATCAATAAAAATCCAACTATGAATTCAAAACTAGCTTAGTCTAAAGGCCTAGCAAGTTTCAAGTACCACTAATTTTATCAAAATATAGCTATGACACCAATTATTCTAGTCTTAAATAGTTAGAAAGTTTTGAAAATTCATGCTATATGATAAAGTTGACATAAATTGTAGTATAAAGAAGAAGAAGAATTAGGGGTGGGGGGGGGGGGACAATTTCATTGAAAGGAAGAAATTTTTAGTACTAGTAACCTGCTTTTGCCAAACAGAAATGCTTGTACATTTTAGTAAAATAAATAAATAAGCTTATACAGTAGACCTTGTCTCTAAATCCAATCCGAAGGACTTTTAAGGATTTAATAAAGGCCAGAATGGCACACACTGGAGTCTCAACTAGATAATATGCTGATTATGCTCCAAGATAGACATAGGCTCCTCTACGTTGCTAGCCGATTCCTCCAGCAATATAAAGGGAAAAAAAAAATCACAACTTCTATAGTAGCCTGATATGCTGGTTTATATTTTAAAGAAAGATATTAATAATATAATGGTTAAGCCATAACTATCAAGTAGGTTAGTCCCTGGAAGAAGATTACATCAAGGGTGAACTTGTTTGAAGCTTTCAACAGTATTTGTAGACTTTTTAATTGTAAGTACATATTTTAGAATGAAGGCTGAATTAATGCTTATCTGATCATATTGCATGATTTATTAAAAAAAAAAGGTAATAGCTTTTAAACTTCTCCAAAATTCACAACTCATGCTCTCATATAGATTAACTCAAATACACTACATTAGAGAAATGTGAGAAAGGTACCAGAAAGTATAGCTTGTAGGTGATCCAATAGCAGTAGGTTCAATTGGACTTTACTTCATCCTATGAAAAACCTAATAACTGAAACTGTATAAATCATATCTGATAAGGACTAGAACCCATTAAAAAAAAAAAACAAAGGAAAAGAAAAGTAAAGATCCTGGCTATATTGTTACACGTCCAAATCATCATAATATATACATTCATTACAATATAACAGGATTTTTATCCAAAAAATCCAAAAACAAAAAAAACACACACACACACACAATTAGATTGACAGAAATGCTTGTGCACATCCAATATCAGTAGCCTCAATTGAAATTCATCCTATGGAAATCCTCCTCCTTATTTAGCAGTCAATCAATGTATGAAGAGAACATTGGCATTATCTTCCGCAGACATGTCAATTATAATCTGTCTATACATATATATGTGTGTGTGTAAAAAACTGAGTCAGTACATTACAATAATTAAGAAAGAAATCAATCAATAATTAAAGTTGCTTCTTGACTGTTTTAGCAGGCATGGCTCCAATGATTATAAAGTATAAACATGTTAGACGTGCCAAAAGAAGAATGCAGTCTGTAGCTTTCACATGTCAAAAATTTATTGGGCAAAATTCTCTAGAATTCGCAGCAGTCTCATTTTAGTGATTTAAACTTAATAAATGGATTAAATTGTAGAATGACCAAATTGCAAACGTCAAATAGTAATTTATCTAAGAAATATATATATATATATATATATATATATATAATGAAGATAATAAACAATAACAATATACTTATAATTTATAGAATGTTATGTTATTTTTGTTAAATGCACCAACACTTTTAATAACAAAAGGGCAAGGGTTACAAACTATTTGTAATAGTATAAGCACTGATTGCAACAGGAATTTTTCTAAAACTGAGAAACACCTTGTATTATTTCCACTGAGGTGTTGAAGAAGAAGAAGAAGAAGAAGAAGATGGCGGTGATGACGTAGACCCTCCTTGAGTGCTCATGGAAGCCATAGGAAATAATATACAGATAAAATTTGAAGCTCAATATGTAAAGAACTGAAGAAAATAAGTTAAAAAAGGTACATACAAATTAGTGAAGGATTCAGTTCCCATCAGATTGTTGCCTGGCTATTTGGTTAGAGAGAGAGAGAGAGAGAGGGGGGGGGGGGGAAGCCCTTTGAAAATCCTTGCAATTAAAAAAAAAAAAAAGTACAACTTTTTGTTAGAAATATATCAGCCCAGGTAATCAAGGCCCAAGCCTAGTCTTACTTGGGCTGATATATCTCTTACACTCCCAATGTTTTTTGTTTTTGTTTTTGTTTTTTGTTTTTTGTTTTTGTTTTTTTTTTTTTTTTTTGTGAGAATGACACTATCAATGTTTTGCTTAAGCAATTTAAGCATCCTCTAGAATATTGAAAAACCAAACAACTAGGGATTACACCTCTTATTTTTTGAATGTATTCACAAGAGGGTTTCCGCCACTTCATGCGTTGTTCTTGTCTTAACTGAGCCGAACTCTCAATGTACTGCAGTACCTTGGCAGTGAGTTTCTAAGGAGAGATATCAGTTAGTTTAGACCAAGCAACATTCATTAATTTCCAAATTTGGACAATAACAACTGTTGTTAATAGTGAGAAAGGCAAAACTTACAGTACCTTAAGTGCTATTTCTTATGTTCCCCTCTTAAGATTCTGCCATGTGAGTATTTAACTAAAAAATACACTTTCATTTAATGAGAAAAAATTCACATAACAGAATCTTAAGAGAAGAACCTAAGAAACAACTCCTAAGTACTGTACCTAAGTCTTGCTCTAGTGATAATTCCTATGTAGTCACTCTGCCACTTAGTACTTCAGCTGGAGCAACTATGAATTTCACCAAATCAGCACTTGAGCTCACAATGATAGCATCCATTCGCAAGCCCCAGTTGAAGCCAAACCATGCTGTTCTTGCAAAATTGCATTCCTTAAAAAGTTGCAAGCTTGTTTCTTTATGCATACCATGTAAACAACTTAGATTCCTCTAAACTCCATAAACTCCTTATATTGTCCTTAATTGGCATTAATACATCCATTGACGATTCTCAAAAGCATAGTCTTAATTAGTTCTTCTATAAATCTTTAATATCCACCCCCACCCCGCAATTGATCAGTAGATTCAGGTAAAAAATAAGCTGATTTAACTGAACAAAAAAAAAACCTTTTTTTCTCAACTATCCAGATCAGCTTGTTCAGCCTCGGAATTTATAGTACTGACAGCTGCAAAATATCTGCTTTGACTCATTATTAAATAACATTGCTAAGTAATGCCAAATCCCAACCTTGAGCCTCATAGTTTAGCTATAAATCTCTGGATCCATCCAATCCAAAGATCCTCCCACTGCATAGCTCTCTCATTATCAGGTCTTTTTCAATACCTCTCCAGGTCTTTATCACTTTAAAAGTTGAAACAAAGGATGTCTTGGTCAAAAGCAACCATCCAACCTAGTTTGGCAATCATGGCTTGATTGAACTATTTGAGCTTTCTGAACACATGCATCAGAATATTAATTAATTTATACCATTTCTTATGTTGTTTCTTGTGCTGCAGATTAACCCACGTTTGGAAGCCTGGAGAACATCAGTTTGTTTCACAACTGGCAAGTCTTAAAGCTGTGTTTACCGGTTTAGGTGGGGAACAAAGAACCAATGAACTGATGCAATAACCATGCTGAATTTAAGCTATTTTTTGGTAATTAGAAACTATTTGTTTGGGCTAGTCATGTCTCCGCCTGAGTCCTAATAAGTGATAAAAAGTGATTGTCTTGTATAACTGACAATCTCTACCAAATCCCTGGCTTTTAAATTTTGTTTCAATCCAACGTGATGCATGTTTAACTTAATCTTAAATCAAAAGTCGCAGTGTTACCTGCTTAAAGTCCACAGCACCTAAATTTATGCTTCATTACAAGTCACTGGGAAAGGGATCAATCCTCACAAGATCTTTTAATCAGCATTTACATCTTATTTGCACCATAATAATATCATTTACACAGTAACGTAGTGCTAATTGTAGGATCATTTCTTTTTTTCGAAAGAAACATAAATTTCTCTGTCTTTATCTTATGTGCTAAAAGAGTCTCCTCATGTATCATCTCTCTAGCTTTGAAAACCTAAAACATCAATAAAAATCCAACTATGAATTCAAAACTAGTTTAGTCTAAAGGCCTAGCAGGTTTCAATTACCACCAATTTTAACAAAATATAGATTTGACACCAATTATTCTAGTATGAAAAAGTTAGAAGGTTTTGAAAATTCATGCTATATGATAAAAGTTGGCATAAATTGCAGTAGAAAGAAGAAGAAGAATTAGAAGGGGGGGGGGGGGGGGACAATTTCATAGAAAGGAAGAAATTTTTTGTACTAGTAAACCTGCTTTTGCCAATTTGTGAAACTTGTTCCATGAGCAAACAGAAATGCCTGTACATTTTAGCAAAATAAATAAATAAGCTTCTACAATAGACCCTGTCTCTAAATCCAATCCGAGGGACTTTTAAGGATATAACAAAGGCCAGAATGGCACATGCTGGAGTCCTGACCAGATTATATGCTCCAAGATAGACGTAGGCTCCTCTATGTTGCTGGTTTATATTTTGAAGAAAGATATTAATAATATAATGCTTAGGTCATAACTATCAAGTAGGTTAGTCCCTGGAAGAAAATTACATAAAGGGTGAACTTGTTTGAAGCTTTCAACAAATACTGTTGAAACTTTCAACAGTATTTGTAGACTTTTTAATTGTAAGTACATATTCTAGAATGAAGGCTGAATTAATGCTTATCTGATCATATTGCATGATTTATTAAAAAAAAAAAGTAATAGCTTTTAAACTTCTCCAAAATTCACAATTAATGCTCTCATATAGATTAACTCAAATACACTGCATTAGAGAAATGTGAGAAAGGTACCAGAAAGTATAGCTTGTAGGCGATCCCATAGCAGTAGGTTCAATTGGACTTTACTTCATCCTATGAAAAACCTAATAACTAAAACTGTATAAATCATATCTGATAAGGACAAAAACCCATTAAAAAAAAAGGAAAAGAAAAGTAAAGATCCTGGCTATATTGTTACACGCCCAAATCATCATAACATATACATTCATTACAATATAACAGGATTTTTATCCAAAACAAAAAACACACACACACACAATTAGATTGACAGAAATGCTTGTGCACATCCAATATTAGTAGCCTTGGTTGAAATTCATCCTATGGAAATCCTCCTTATTTAGCAGTCAATCAATGTATGAAGAGAACATTGGCATTATCTTCCGCAGACATGTCAATTATAATCTGTCTATACATATATGTGTGTGTGTAAAAAACTGAGTCAGTACATTACAATAATTAAGAAAGAAATCAATTAATAATTGAATTATTCCAAATTAGTGAAATGAAAGTTGCTTCTTGACTGTTTTAGCAGGCATGTCTCCAATGATTATAAAGTATAAACATGTTAGACGTGCCAAAAGAAGAATGCAGTCTGTAGCTTTCACATGTCAAAAATTTATTGGGCAAAATTCTCTAGAATTTGCAGCACAAGGTATCAGAATAGTAAACAAGAAAAGAGATGTGGCAAGCAAGAAGAGCAGAGCAGGTCCAGAAGATAGAAAAGAAGATCAACTGCAAATTGAAGAATGAAGATGAACATCAAGAAGAAGTTGTATTTTCACATGAACAGCACGTGCAGAGTTAGTTTAGACCCAACCCTAATTTGGACAGAATCATAACAGTCTTATTTTAGGGATTTAAACTTAATAATTGAAATTTTTATATATGGATTAAATTGTAGACTGACCAAATTCCAAACGTCAAATAGTAATTTACCTAAGAAATATATATATAAAATGAAGTTAATAAACAATAACAATATACTTATAAGTCATAGAATGTTATGTTATTTTTGTTAAATGCACCAACACTTTTAATAACAAAAGGGCAAGGGTCACAAACTATTTGTAACAGTATAAGCACTGATTGCAACAGAAATTTTTCTAAAACTGAGAAAACACCTTGTATTTCCACTGAGGTGTTGAAGAAGAAGAAGAAGAAGAAGATGGTGGTGATGATGTAGACCCTCCTTGAGTGCTCATGGAAGCCATAGGAAATAATATACAGATAAAACTTGAAGCTCAATATGTATAGAACTGAAGAAAATAAGTTAAAAAAGGAACATATAAATTAGTGAAGGATTCAGTTTCTATCTGATTGTTGCCTATTTGCCTATGATTTTGTGTTTAAAAATAAAATAAAATCATGAATAGACTTTCGGACTGGAAAGCCCAAAGCTGCTTTTGCCAAACAGAAATGCTTGTACATTTTAGTACAATAAATAAATAAGCTTATACAATAGACCCTATCTCTAAATCCAATCCAAAGGACTTTTAAGGATTTAACAGAGGCCAGAATGGCACACACTTGAGTCTCAACTAGATAATATGCTCCAAAATAGACATAGGCTCCTCTATGTTGCTAGCCGATTCCTCCAGCAATATAAAGGAAAAAAAATCACTTCTATAGTAGCCTAATATGCTGGTTTATATTTTAAAGAAAGGTAATAATAATGTAATGGTTAGGCCATAACTATCAAGTAGGTTAGTCCCAGGAAGAAGATTACATTAAGGGTGAACTTGTTTGAAGCTTTCAACAGTATTTGTAGACTTTTTAATTGTAAGTACATATTCTAGAATGAAGGCTGAATTAATGCTTATCTGATCATATTGCATGATTTAGTAAAAAATAAAGTAATAGCTTTTAAACTTCTCCAAAATTCACAACTCGTGCTCTCATATAGATTAACTCAAATACACTACATTAGAGAAACGTGAGAAAGTTTCCAGAAAGTATAGCATGTAGGCGATCCGATAGCAGTAGGTTCAATTGGACTTTACTTCATCCTATGAAAAACCTAATAACTGAAACTGTATAAATCATATCTGATAAGGACTAGAACCAGGGGCGGAGGGAGGGGGGGGCGAGGGGGGGCAGGTGCCCCCCCTGAACTTTCAAAAAGAATTTCTTGTTATGGATCTGCCCCCTGCACTTTCAAAATTTGTTACATGTTATAGAATATGGAGTGGACAAAGTGATAATTTGGTAGAGGAGAAAAGTTAAAAGAAAAGTTAAAAGTGAAGATATAGATAGAGAGAAGGGAAACAATACGTGTGGGGAAGAAAAAAAGAGGAAAAAATAATAAAGAAATATGTGGATGAAGAAAAAAGAGGTAAGGGAAAAATAAAATAAAAAATAAGAAATTAAAATTAAGAAATACTATCATAATATTTTCACAATATTTTCACAATAAATCTTAAGTATAGGGTTGTTAATAGCTAATACTAATGAAAAAAATAATAATTTAAGTAGTGTGTTCGAATTAAAATTAATAACAACTTATCACACATGATTTATTGTGAAAGTAATGTACAAATATTGGGAACGTGACCATTCATGTTAGCATTAAATGATTCTACATGTCATTATATTATTGTCACAAGTGCTCAACTAGATTTGTAAAAAAATACTAGTGAAAAAAAATAATTTAAGTGATGTGTTCAAATTATAATCAATAACAATTTACCACACATGATTTGTTGTAAAAGTATTGTATAAATGTTGGGAACGTGGCACTTCATATTAACATTAGATGATCCTACAAGTCATTATATTATTGCCACAAGTGCTCAACTAGATTTTTAAAAAAAATATCTCCACCAATCTCTTTTCCGGTTCTTTTACCATGCCAGTTTTTAAAACCATGATTTTATGTTAGATTCTATATGGTAATTACATTAGCATATAGTTGTTTATTTTTATTTTTTTTTTATTATTGATAAATTTTTTTAGATTCATTTTTTTACTTTTAATCTTGCCCCCCCTGACCTAAATTCCTAGCTCCGCCACTGACTAGAACCCATTAAAAAAAAAAAAAGGAAAAGAAAAGTAAAGATCCTGGCTATATTTTTACACGTCCAAATCATAATAATATATACATTCATTACAATATAACAGGATTTTTATCCAAAAACAAAAACACACACACACACACACACACACAATTAGATTGACAGAAATGCTTGTGCCCATCCAATATCAGCAGCCTAAATTGAAATTCATCCTATGGAAATCCTCCTCCTTATTTAGCAGTCAATCAATGTATGAAGAGAACATTGGCATTATCTTCCGCAGACATGTCAATTATAATCTGTGTATATATATACACGTGTGTGTGTGTGTGTAAAAACCTGAGTCGGTACATTACAATAATTAGGAAATAAATCAATCAATAATTGACTTATTCCAAATGAGTGTAATTAAAGTTGATTCTTGACTGTTTTAGCAGAACATGGCTCCAATGATTATAAAGTATAAACATGTTAGACGTGCCAAAAGAAGAATGCAGTCTGTAGCTTTCACATGTCAAAAATTTATTGGGAAAAATTCTCTAGAATTCGCAGCAGAAGGTTTCAGAATAGCAAACAAGAAAGAATTGACATTTTAGACCCACCCCTAATTTGGACAGAATCGTAACAGTCTCATTTTAGGAATTTAAACTTAATAATTGAAATTTTTATGGATTAAATTTTAGAATGACCAAATTGCAAACGTCAAATAGTAATTTATCTAAGAAATATATATATATATATATATATATATATAATGAAGATAATAAACAATAACAATATACTTATAATTCATAGAATCTTATGTTCTTTTTGTTAAACGCACCAACACTTTTAATAACAAAAGGGCAAAGGGTCACAAACTATTTGTAACAGTATAAGCACTGATTGCAACAGAAATTTTTCTAAAACTGAGAAACACCTTGTATTTACACTGAGGTGTTGAAGAAGAAGAAGATGGCGGTGATGATGTAGACCCTCCTTGAGTGCTCATGGAAGCCATAGGAAATAATATACTGATAAAATTTGAAGCTCAATTATGTATAGAACTGAAGAAAATAAATTAGTGAATGATTCAGTTCCTATCAGATTGTTGCCTATTTGGTTAGAGAGAGAGAGAGAGAGAGAGAGAAAGCCCTTTGAAAATCCTTGCAATTAAATAGGAATGCCTATGATTTTGTGTTTAAAAAAAGAAATCATGAATAGACTTTCGGACTGGAAAGCCCAAAGCTTTTTCCCTGGTTAACCAGGTCACTCTCATACAGCAACAAGGCCCTAATAGCAAAAAGAAACTGGGCCGTAAGAGGAGTTTTGGGCATCAACACTCAAGAGGAAATGTCTCTTGAATTATCACACCACAAAACGGAAGTCTGTCGTTTCATTTGGGCTTTTTAGCTTATGTGAAACAAAGAAGATATGCGGTAAGGACTCGGCCCAGATAATTAAAAAATGGCATGGCTATTAACTTACGGAAATGACCATTGGACAGGGTCGGGGTCCTTGAGGCAAATCTGCAATGCCCAAAATAAGGAGAAAATACACCTTGTTACGAGGTGTATGTTTCTCTCCTCTCACAGCTGGTAAGACCTACAAACTTGTGAGAGGGAGGAAGCATACACCCGTAACAGGGTGTACTTCCTCCAAAATAAGAATGTCTTCGAGGACCTACTAGCTTTTGAAATAATGATCATTTCTTTTTATTATATAAAATTAGAGCTCTATCAACTGAGTCTTTACTTCTCGCACAATAAATAATTTCGGGGTGACCAGTTATTAGCCATATGAAGCACTGTGTAAATTTTATTTTATTTTTTTATTTATTCAGATGCCATTTATTACAAACTTTATATAAAATAAATATATAAATAAAGTTACTGTTTACTACATGTTTTATTACATAAATATTTAAATTGCCTTTTTATAATTGGTTACAAACCAATTTTAAGTTCAATATAGTAAAATTCATAGAACCTTTAGCAGTTAACACTACAAAAAAATAAAAATAAAAATTACACACTGACCTCACAACAAATATGTATGATTTTAACAGTAAAAAAATAAATCAATAAAAAAAAAATGGTGACACAACAATGGAAGATGAGGGTGAGGTGTAGAAGACAAAACCATTTCATTTAAAGGAAAATTTTCTTCAAATCTCCTTTGCTTTTCGATCATGCAGATACACGAACATGTTGGTGAGAGGGGGGGGGGGGGGGGGGGGGGAGGGGTAATGAGTGTATGAGAGACCTAGTTTCCTCCAAGTCTCCTCATTCAGAATAATAATCAGTGTCAAGTTTTTTTTTTTTTTTTTTTTTTTTTTTTTTTTTTTGCAAAGCTTATAATAGGTGTAAATGAAAATTTTTAAAACGGTAAATATTTATAATTTTTTATTATTAGTAAACATAATTTTTTTTTTGCATCAAGTAAACATAAAATTAAAATTACTTGAGAAAGAAAACAATATGGCATCATTTTTTTTAGTATAAAATAATTATTCAAAACCTTGGCCTTGGTCTGTTTTTGTAAAGGGTTAAATTAATAGTTTAATACACTTAAGATTAAATTTTTTCTAGAATATGATCCTACAAATATTCTAGAAAATAAATTATATATTATATCGCATTACAAAATAATTACATATTCTTGCATATTACAGGGGCCGTGACTGTTACTAATCAATGCCTCAACCCAACCTCGAGCCTCATTGTTTATAAGATCATCTACAATTAAAGTCTCCTTTGCAAATCCAGATTTCTATTTGGGTTGGCTTTAAATCCCTGGAACCATGGAATCCAAAGACCCTCTTACATATCAATGCTATTAGTATCACCTACATATCATGCACTTATTATAGCTCTTTCAAAACCACTCCATATCAATAGTCCTTTCCCTTCAACCACCTTTGCCACTTCTTGGTATATGTCCATACTTGCCTCTTAACACCTGAAACAAAGGATGTCTTGGTCAAAAGCATTCGCATCCAACTTAGTTTGGCAATTATGGCTTGATTAAATTGTTTGAACTTTCTGAAACCCAGTTCCCTGCTTTTGCTTAGGCTGCCAAATCAAATACCATGTTTTCCAACCAAAAGACCTGCCATATCCATCAAAATTTTCTGACATTAGCTCCCCTTTTTTTCACACTGCAAATTGAAAGAAGCCAGAGTTTTTGTAGAGATAGATTGTGTCACACAGCTACTGTATCATATATTAATTAATTTGATATGAATTTTTATGCTGCAAATGAAACCATGTATGCAAGCCAGGGGAACTTCAGCTATTTTACAACTAGCATCCAAAATTCACGGAGCTCTGTTTATACTATTTCTTTTGCTAATTAGAAACGGTTTGTTCGGGCTAGTGGAAGTTTTTGTCTACCAATTTAGTAGATTTTAATTTAAATTAGATTCATGTTAACTTAATCTAATATTGAAAGGTGTATTGGTATCTTCTCAAATGATATGGCTATATTTTTTAATGTACTTGAACTGCTGCAGCTCACAATCATTTTAGAAGTGCACATACCATTCAATCAACGCAATGCTGACTGCTTACATATAAAAGTCCCTTCTATCGCAGCTCCTAAATATGTGCTTCATTACAAGTCAAGATTATAATCATTATTCACATTCCATAATATGCTCCAAGATTGACATTAGCTTCTATATGTTGTCAACAGATTCATTTAGCAACGTCAGCTTCTACATTGGCCTGATATGCTGATTTAATTTAAAGAAAGATATTAACAATATAGTGGTTTGGCCATAACTATCAACTAGACAAATCCCTGAAAAAGTCAAAGAAGATTACATTAACTATCAACTTGTTTGAAGCTTCCAACAGTGTTTGTTGGCATTTTAATTGCAAGGATATATTCTAGAATGAAGACTGCATTAATGCTTAGCTAATCGTACAGCGTGATTGATAAAAAGTAAACTTCTAAACATCTACAAAATTCACAACTCATGCTCTCATAGACATTAAATCTAAATCACTACATGAGAATTGTGCAAAGTTAACTGAAAGTATAGCTTGTATACCATCCAATAGCAGTAGGCTCAATTGAATGTCATTCTGTAGAAATCATTATAACTGGTACATACTAAAACCCCTCTAAAAACGAAAGGAAAAGACCATATTCTAAAGTCATTATGAAACAAGATACAAGGATGTCACTTGAATACATTTCCAAATCATTATAACTGAAACCATTTGCAAATTCAATACAACCTACAAGGATTTTCAACTAAAAAAAATAGTCGTGAGCGTAGCCTCAAATGAAATTCAAGTTAAGAAAATCTTCACTTTTTACTAGCCTGTCAAAGTATAAGATATGAGCGTCATCTTCTAGAGACCTACATTGTTATCACCTGCATATATGTGAAAACTTGAATTAGTATGGTACTATAACTAAAATAATAATAATAATAATAATATTTAGGACAAATTACAACTTATCCACTCGTGATTTAGCCGAAATTTAAGTTACCTATATGTGATTTGAAATTTGACACTTTACTCACCTGAAGTTAGCTTAGTTAAAGTTTTGTAATCGCTTCTATTGAAAATATTGCTAAATATGTAATTTCACTTTACTTTTATGTCTCTATCCTCAAAAAACACAAAAAAATATAAAAATACAAGATCAAATAAGATCAAAAAGAATCCAGTGGAACACTTGCATTATGAAATTTCAAACCACAGGTAGACAACTTAAATTTTGATCAAATTTTAAGTAGATAAAGTGTCAAATTTTAAACCACAGGTAGGCAATTTAAATTTTGGTCAAACCTTAGGTGGGTAAAATGTCAAATTTCAAATCACATGTAAGTAACTTAAATTTTGGTTAAACCACAAGTAGGTAAATTGTAATTTACCCTAATATTTAGCTCATGAATAATCAGTATAATTGAAGTTCCTCCTTGCCCTTTCTGGAAGGCATAGCACCAATGATTATATGAAGTATAGACATGGTAGACAAGGAAGTACTATAGTAACTATACAGTCTCTAGTTTTCAGGTTTCAAAAATTTATGATGAAAATTTCTCTTGCTTTTGCTAGCACTATACAAGGTGAATATGAAAATTAGCATAATACTTCAACAATTACAATTGGGATGCCATAATAGGATTGAACCATCTACCTTATAAAAATTCATAAAATTTATGACGTTCATCCTCATCATCATCCTCATCATCATCACCAACTGCATATATGTGTAAACTTGAGTTAGTATGATAATAATAATAATAATAATAATAATAATAATAATAATAATAATAATAATTCACTCATTACTAATAAGTGTAATTGGAGTTTGCTTCCTACAGGTTTTGTTAGGCATGACACCAATGATTACAAAGAATATATATGGTAAGGAAGGAAATACTATATAGTCTCTAGCTTTTACATTTCAAAAATTTATCAGGAAAAGTTGTATTGCATTTGCCAGCACAAAACAAATATGTAAAATGGCATAATATCTGATAGTTACAAATAGGATGCCAAATTAGGATTGAAAGATCTACATTAGCAAAATCAATAGAGAAATGTAATGGGTGAAGCTTGAGAATGTATTTCCTATCTAGATCATATTCTTGTAAGTGATGATGATATAGAGGCTTAGACAATTGGCAATAAACTCGTGTGGCAAACTTTAAGTTTAATTTTCAAGAACTCAGAACGTATAGGGTGATTGGTATTGCTTGCGCATGGTGAGCCAAAAGAAGAAAAAGAAAAATGATGAGACTTACTTGTCAATGACAACCAGATGTATAGTTAGAAAGAAAATAAGATAGAAAAGGATTGGACATTAATAAGAAGGTTGGTTGAGATGGTCATTACCAGCTAATTTATAGATGGGTGCTTCCCCAAAGCTCGCAATCAAACATTGTGCATTTGTTTGGTTGAACTCGTCCACATCTTGCTCGTATACCAAACTAACCCCAAATTTCGTCTCATACAGCTTACCGGCCTCAAATATAACCTTAATCTGACGGCATTCACCATTCCCAACAATAGCAAACCACTCATCGAGAGACAAATACAATAGATAATTATTCAAGTAAGTTTTAGTTTTGACCTCAACATTTATCAGGGTAGTAAAAAGTTCAATGGCACAGTGACTTTGATAAAGTATAAACAAAACACGAGTGTCATCTTCTGCTGACATGTTACTCGTTATCATTTGCATATATGTGAAAACTTGAGTTAGTATGGTACTACAATCAAAACAAAAAAAATAACAGAATTTACTCATTAATAATCAGTATAATTCGAGTCCCTCCTTGCATTTTCTAGAAGGCATGTCACCAATGATTATGAAGTATAGACATGGTAGAGACCGCACAGTCTCTAGTTTTCACGTTTAAAAAACTTATGAGGAAAATTTCTCTTGCTTCTGCAACACTACACAAGGGGAATATGAAAATTAGCATAATAGTTGTACACTTGCAAATGGGATGTCATAATAGGATTGAGCCACCTACCTTACCTTAGCAATTTTGCAGCTTTACTATGGATACATATATTTCATTAGCAATTGGTAAATCTAAAGGTGTGCCTTCTAATCTACATTGATAAAAGCAGGGCATTGGCACAAATGCAAAAGTGATTGGAATGTAAAGAAAGCTGAAGCCACCAATATGACAGCATGTATGGCTGGTCTGAACAATCAAGTAAAACAAGTGGCAAGCCACAATCAAGAAGTGGTTGGTCTAATTGTAAAAAACGTAAAGGTGGCGTAACTTTGGTGAGAGCCCCTTCAAGTCTCTTGTTTTGCAGTTTTTTATTTATATTTTTAATTTTTCTTCTTTTAAGAAAGAGAAATTTCATTAACAATAACTTAAGAAAGTAGAAACATAAATTGCTCTCCATTATTATCTTAACTACTAAAATAGTCTCACCGATATATCCCCACTCTAGCTTTGAAAACCTGAAACATCAATAAAAAGCCAACTAAGCATTCAAAACTATTTTAGTGTAAAGGCCTAGCACGTTTCAATTACCACCAATTTTAGTAAAATATAAATTTGACACCAAAAGAAGGGAGGGAGGGTGTGGGGACAATTTGTAGAAAGGAAGAATTTTTGTACTAGTAACCTGCTTTTGCCAATTTGTGAAACTTGTTCCATGAGCAAACAAAAATGCTTGTACATTTTAGCAATATAAACTCTACATCCAATCCGAAGGACTTTTAAGGATTTAACAAAGGCCACAACAGCACATACTGGTGTCCCAACCAGATAATATGCTCCAAGATAGACATAGGCTCCTCTATGTTGCTAGCCGATTCCTCCAGCGATATAAAGGAAAAATCACAACTTCTACATTAACAATATAATGGTTAGGCCATAAGGCCCGTAACTATCAAGTAGGAAAGTCCCAGGAAGAAGATTACATCAAGGGTGAAATTGTTAGAAGCTTTCAAAAGTATTTGTAGACTTTTTAATTGTAATTACATAATCTAGAATAAAGACTGAGTTAATGCTTATCTGATCATATTGTGTGATTGAGAAAAAAAAGGTAATAGCTTTTAAAACTTCGCCAAAATTCACAACTCACGCTCTCATGTAGATTAACTCAAATGTGCTACGAGATAAATGTGAGAAAGGTACCTAAAAGTATAGCAGTAGGCTCAATTTAACTTTACTTCATCCTATGAAAACCTAATAATCGAAACCATATATATCATATCTGATATTGACTAGAACCTGTCAAAAAAGGGGGGGAAAAAAGGAAAGGAAAAGAAAAGATCCTGACTATATTCTCATTATGAAAGAAGGATATGTCACATGAATACGTTTCCAAATCATCATAATATATAAATTCATTACAACATATCAGGATTATATGTAAAAACCTGAGTCAGTATGGCTCCAAAATTATTGATTCATTCCTAATGAGTGTAATTAAAATTGCTTCTTGACTGTTTTTGAAGGCATGGCTCCAACAATTCTAAAGTATAATCACGTTAGACGTGCCAAAAGAAGTATGCAGTCTATAGTTTTCACGTGTCAAAAATTTATTTGGCAAAATTCTCTAGATTTAAATTTAATAATTGAAATTCTATGGATTAAATTGTAGAATGGTCAACTTGCAAAACTCAAATACTAATTTACCTAAAAAATAGAAACACCTTGTATTTCCACTGAGACTGAGGTGTTGAAGAAGATGATGGCTCCTTGAGTTCTCATGGAAGCCATAGGAAATATAGAGATAAAATTTGAAGCACAATATGTATAGACCTGAAGAAAAAAGGAACATACATAAATTAGTGAAGAAGAAAACAATTTGAAGAGATGAATGCGAGTAAAAAGTGATTTGGGAAACGAAACATAGGAGAAGTGATTTGGAAGAAAGCAAAAGTCAGAGGAAATCAACGCTGGGCTGAAACCGGCGACCGGTCAATAAAGTTAAGAATAAGCTGAATTTATAGAAGGGCCCGGTTAACGTGCCTTTAAGCTATCTATTATTCTATTAATCATTAATTTTAAATTTTAAAATAGGTAAAAGATAAAATTTTATTTATAAAATTAATTGTAACTTAAAATTATAACTTACATTTAAAAAAATTAACATTACTGGCTAATTTTTTTTGTTTGAGAAACCGCTATTTTGAAACTCCAATTGTTGGATTGAATATTTTTTATAATTTTAATACACATGTCAAATTTTGTGTCATTCGGATATTATTTACTATATGATTTATAAGTTTATATTTTATGTCTTACAATTTAAACAATTTATTAATGGCATGGCTATTGATCTTTAATTTTCCAAAAATTTGCAAGTATGGAAGATATGAGAAAAAATTGTAATCCAATAAAAAGATATTGAATAAGGCTGTAGTCTTAACTTACAACCAATTTTGTAATTAAATTTTGTCTCTAAGTAAAATGTTTTTATTAATGAATGGCCATAAGACATTTTTTAATGAACCATTTTAGAAAGTTTTAATACTACTTTTATGAAAACTATAAAAAAGAATTGTAAAAAAGTTAGTTATTTTTTTCTTTTTCCATAATAAAATGGTTTCCTAGGATAATTTATTAATAGATGCCCTAAGTACATCCATTGGTAAAATCCTCTCTCTCTCAAAAAAAAAAAAAAATCCTTTCACCTTTTTCTTAAAAAAATAAATAAAAAACTTCATCTCAATTTTTTTAGAAGAGTTTCATCTCTCCTTGTTTGGAAAACTGAGGGTTTTTTTTTTTTTTTTTTTTTAAAGTATACTACATTTAAACGTTGTATTTTTCTATAAAAAAACATTATATTTTAAGTGTAATTTCAAATTAAATCTTATAATTTTAAAATTAAACCATTGGAGATCTTATAATTTTAAAATTAATTTTAAGTCTAAATGCTAAAGCATCTATCACTGTTTGATTGGCTTTAGGAATCAATGATACCCAAACTTTTAAAACTCTTTCATCTGAGATTCTTAGCACCACACTAGTGGTACTTTCCACACAAAATTCTGGAGTTGGTTTCCAGGTTTCCTTAGTTGCTTCTCTGTAGGTATTTCTTGCCATATGATCTGATAGCATTCAATAGAGGACTCAACTTGGTCCTTAGCACATTGCTTCATTGTGGTCTTTCATCTATTTAGAATGAAGCATTTTTACATATCAAAAGAGAACTCAACTTGTTTTATTGCTTCTGTGCAAGGACTGTGCTCTTTTCTAGGCATTGATGAATTTCTAACTTACAGATATTGAAACAATCTAGAATTTGAATTGAAACTAACGAAATTATAGGGTTTGATTTGAAACTCCCCTAAAGTACTTGGTTTAAAAAATAATACTTACCCAATACTTCATTTACCCAACATTAAAAATCAAACATCCGCCCACCAAATGGACAAGAAAAGCAAGAAAGATTTGAAACCATTCAATAATTCCCAAGATAAATGATTCTGGACTAGAATGTTTCCAATGTTTTTTTAGTGTCAATCATATTCATTGTAGATTTGCCTTGAATCAACTAAAATTTAAGCAAAAGAAAGGGAAAGTAATTTACAAATAATTTGCAAAGGAAAGCTTGACAAACTTTTTTTTTTTTTTGTAGGCGGGTATCAAAGCCTAGGTAACTCTTATTTGATGATAAGAAACTTAACTAGTTGAGTTAACTGAAACCCATCAACAAATTCTATTATCATCTTACTAAAGAAGCTCCTGTCCTACTTCCCCAAAAGCCCAAAATCTCCACAAAAAGAACTTTGGAAAGACAAAAATATAAAATAAAAATAAAAATGATTTCTGCCTGCAGACTGTGCCAGATGGTAGAATAATGATATTATTATTATTATTATTTTTTAATTCCTTCATAAAGCAAAAATGTACATTTCTATACAATTGGATAAAAATAAGGATTAGCAATTATTTTTTTGAAAGCTGGATTAGCCAAATTATATAGTCTACGGAATCACAAATAATATATTGTGTCCATCAAACTTGATCCACTCTTGAGTCCAGACTAAAAATTACCATCAAATATCCTCTCTTGCTTTTGATGCTTGAAATATCAGCAAAAATCCAACTACGATTTCAAATTTGGTTTAGTCTGTTTAGCCTAAAATGTTTCACTAACCACCAAATTTAAAACATATAGATTAAACACGAGTTATTCCACACAAAAAAATAATAATAATAACTATAAGATTCCAAATTTTCATATTATATGATCAAGTTGAACATGAATTGTAGTTTTTGGTGTGAGAAAAACCAATCAATATATATATAAAAGCAAAGACCTCATGCGAAAGAGCATGAGGTTCTGCCAAGTGGCGCTTTCTATAGCTATTTTATTTAATCCACCCATCTTTTTTGTTTTTGATTTTTTTGTTTTTTTGTTTTTTTTTTTTCAAGTTTTTACACCTCATCTATTATTACTCCTCCTCACTCCCCTAACGTTTAAACTTTCAAGTATACCATCAATTCAGCCCTGCGTCTAATACTCTAACCCTTCATTTGCCTGCCCCTTGCAATTATCCAAGTTACATTTTAGGCTTTACCATACTTCCAGCCCTGAGTCTTAACAAAAATCTCAACAATTTCTTTAAAATTTTCATCTCTCTTGCCTCCTCTTCACTCTGCAACATTACCACCATATCTTCATCACCATCGCCAAACAAATCTACAACTTCACCATCATCCCTTAAGCCAAATTGAATAAATGTCACAGTAGATACTGAAAACCCAAAACCCACCATTTAGCCAAACTGAAATCCTAAACCACCTACCATCGCCACCAGACAGCCCAAATCTCCACCATTGTCACCCACGCTGCTGCCGATCTGCAACTCAAACCCAGACCCGCAACACCACCACCCAAAGCCGATGCTTTTAACCTGAGGAGGTGGACGGTGATCTAAAAAAGGGTGGGGATCTCTATGTTTTTTGGTTCAAAAGGTAAAGTTTATGGCCAAGAAAGAAGTCTTAAATCTTTGTTTTGGAAAATTTTCTTTCATTACCTTCTCGCATATTTATGATCTGTAATTTTTTGGGATTTCAGTTTGGCTAATATGGTGGGTTTGTGAAATTTTTTCAATTATTTCTCTCAATAAGATGATAAGATATTTACTGAAATCTATGTTAGCAATGTGCAATTCTTCATTGTTGATTTAAAAAAAAAAACTTGGTGCTTCTGCCTCTATGGTGTTAGTGGTGATACTGGGGTGAGAAGAAGAAGAAGAAGGTCATGTTGGAAATTAAAAACTAGAAAGAGAATGAAATAAAACAATAATGACAAAAACTGTGGTTGACGTTCCTTTTTTAGAAGGCTTTTAGATGCAATAGTTGCACGTGTTACTCATCTCCCATTATAGACTTACAGTGACCCTCTCATCACATTTGAATATGGCAAATGTGAGTTCCTCCTAAGTTCTAAGATTAAGATCTTAACATGACATGTATGTGCAAACATCCTACAGACTTTATTATTCTGTACATCATTTACTAAATAGACAAGAAACAAGAAAAAAGAATTGTACTATTTTAGGGATCTAACCAATCCTTATATGTAGATTCAAAAGTCAGAACACTTTGTATTCAATTTTTTATGAATGTTGTGCTCCTATGTGGTTGAGAAAGAGAGGAATTAAGAGATTCGAGGTATAACCTTTTACAATCACTTCTCTTCCTTTCTTTTTTACATTTCTCCTTCTTTAATTTGTTTGTTTGTTTGTTTTTTTTTTTTTTTTTTTTCTAAAATCTTTGGCTATACGTTTTTATAACTCAACATCTTGATGGATTGTACTTCAAACAGGTACTCCTAAGGCAAATCTCTAGACTTTGTGAAGTTCAAACATGATGAGTAAGGGTTTGAAATTTTTATTCTTTTTCCCCTTTTGAAAATTTATTCTAGGAAAGTGATTGCACTCTTGGGCAAATAAGAGGGAACACGAATACAATGCTTTAACAAAAATTAACTAAATTGATTTATTATAAAATTTGTTTGTATAAATCAATAGAAGGTTAGGTTTCAATTATGTTGTTATCAATCTAACATTAGAGTTTTCAATTTCAACGTGTTGGGTTTTTTGTTGGAGTTACAGACAAATAAAAAAAAAAAAAGTTTTACGAAATCTCATGACAAAGGCAATGGCAAAAGATCCAATCATATCCAATGGCTCTCTCTCCACAGTTTACACCTTTGCCAAAATCACAAATGTATCATCAGAATTGGAATGTTCCTTTGAGGCCAGTTTTATTTTACCCCATTGTTTCCTTTGGGATGTTATTTTTAATGTTTTCCAACTAGAAGGAACTTTTCTTTTTTAATCAATAATAATTTATAATTTTAAGGCATGCAAAATTAATGAAGTTTTCTATGTATGATGAAGGATTGAAGATTTGAAAGCTTTAAGGGATCATTCAAATTTATATGTTGTAATTACTTTTTAACCATTAGGTTTGTGACTTTCAAATGACTGCATATTGCAAATGGTCATGCTGATATTAGTTTAGGATACTTACAAAAAATAATAGTGTTTTCAAATTTAAACTTGGCAAATTTCGCACTAACTGCACTCACTAGAATTTTTAGTTTTAATTTTGAGCTTTAATAGGATTTGATTAAACATTGACATTGAAATAGGAGTGTTTTTATATTTTAAATTTATTTTTTATTTCTCATTATTTCAATTCAATAATTATAACAGATATATGTATGCAATTTATAATTGTTGCTTTTTATAATGAACTCATTACTAATAAAGTTCTAAAACAGTTATGCTATAATAGTGTACAACATTCTCCAAAATCATCTTACATAAAACATTATAACATTATCCGTGCATCGCACGGGCAATTTACTAGTTATAAAGAAAGGGAGTTTTTTTTTTTTCTTGGCAATAATAAATTGCTTTTGCCAATTTGTGAAACTTGTTTTAAGAGCAAGTAGAAATAGAAATGCTTGTACAGTACACAATGTCAATAGTCCAATTTACAGGCCTTTCCCTCTTCAGTGTACAACAAAGGCCCAAATGACGATTAATGGAACCCCAACCAGATAACATGCCCCAAAATTGACATAGGCTCCTATATGCTACCTGCCACTTCCTCTAGCAACCCCTGATGCAAAGCAGAAAATAGATTTGTAGGGTTAATGGCATTGCATCAAGGAAGATTACAACTTCTACATTGTCTTGATATGCTGGTCTATTTTCAAGAAAGATACTGAATGATTAGGCCACAACTATTATAATTTATAACCCAAAAACAAAAAATTATTCAAGAGCAAACTTGTTTGATACCTTTATTTATTTATTTTTATATTTTATTTACTATTAGTTAACTTCTAAATTCTAAAGAAAATATTCTAAACTGAATAATGAATGAATGCTCAGTTGATGGTATACCTTGAACAAATAAGTTAGAAATTCAAAAGTTTTGATCCAAGTAAAGGCCCATTACATGAGAGAAATGTGAGAAAGTTACCCTGAAAGTACTGCTAGTAAGCCATCCATGATTATGGAGAGAAATCATCATCCAAAACTTCCTTCTCTCTGCTGAAGGTATAGCCCAAAACATTGGGCAAAAGAAGAGAATCATGCCTATAATAACCATCTCTGCAACTACAAGAACCATTACAATCTTGAAAGTCATTTTAGCTGCTTGTGGATTCCCACCTCCCAACTCATTTGAAGCCAAAGTGCTTAGATAAGTTCAGGTGTAAGGAAACACGTTTAGAGAAAACTTTTCTGTGGCTCCAAATGCATGTGGCATGTAGTAGGCTAGTAGCACAAATAAGTAATTTCTGAGCTGCATACAGTGAGAAATTAGAAGCCTAGTATAATGATTGGCATGCAACAAAATGTTAAGAGCCTTAACATGTGTAGCCAAAAAATGAAGTCTACCATTTTCTTGACAGAGAACAAAAAAAGTTTACCAAACCATTCCGGCAGAAGGAATGATGAAGCGAAAGAATAGCTCCCATATGCATAAGGAATAGCTCTGCCCCATTGGCTTGTCCGTATAAAACCAGTCATCCCACACACTGCCTAGCAGCCACAAAAATTCACTTATCATGATGACTGAATTATATATCTTAGTCTGACATTTCAGATTTTCAAACCAGAAGACATCTATGGTAAAATTATAATTATGATGTGATGATGATAATAACAGCAACAATGGATTAAACAAACATCAGTGTCAAAGAATTATGCTTTCGGATGGCCAATTTGTATTAGTAAATCAACAGATTTTTATGTTGTTGATTTTAGCATGTTAATAAAGTTTACCTAGGCTTGTGAACAAGCATGAGCTCAAACCAACATAAAACATAGACTAAGCAGGCTAGGTGAGGTTCAGTCAAGGACAAAGGCAGTCTAGTTTCAACATGACCAAAGTTTGGATAGCCCAATACTGGATTGGGCTGAGAAATTTTGCAGCTTTACTATGGATGCATATATTTCATTAGCAATTGGTAAATCTAAAGGTGTGCCTTCCAATCTACACTGATAAAAGCAAGGCATTGGCACAAATGCAGAAGCGATTGGAATGTCAAGAAAGCGGAAGACACCAATTTGACAGCACATATGGTCGGTCTGAATAATCAATTCCAATAAGGGCAAGCCACAATCAAGAAGTGGTTGGTCTAAATGTAAAGAACCTAAAGGTGGTAAGAGTCCCTTCCACTTTTGTTTTGCAGGTTTTTTTTCCTGTTTTAATTCTTTTATGGATAAGAAATTTCATTCACAATAAACTTAAGAGAGTAGAAGCAGCAAAACTAGAAACAAGAAAATAAAAATAAAAATCAACTAGGGAAAATCATCTGATTCTCTCAAGCTATTACAAGACATGCATTCTATTGTTGGCTAGTAATGAGGAGTAGATTAGGCACTCTGGAAAGAATGCTGCATTGGGGTTACACAGGTGATCTAAATTATGTATTCTACAAGAAAAGTATGGAATGTAGAGCACACTTGTATTTTGAGTGCCCATTAAGTAAATTGAACATAAATTGCACAATAAGAGGGAAATGATGGGTTAGGGAAGCAAATTTAAAGAAAGGAACAACTTCAAAGATTGCTCATTAATCTGTTTTTGCCTATTAATTAAATTTGTTCCATGAGCAAACAGAAATGCTTGTTCAATAGACCCTGTCAAGAATCTGATCCAAAGGCTTTCCCTCTCAAGTGTACAACGAATGCCAAATTAATAGGCAAAAACAGATTAATAGGCAAAATTGAACTCGAGTTTTAAAAACTCGAGTTCCAACATTGAACTCGAGTTTTAAAAACTTAAGATGCTAATTTCCAACATTATTTTAAAACGTGACAACTAACTAATTTTTTTTATATTTAATGTTATTTGAAAATAAAATTCCTTGAAAGCCTCTTGAAAGTTGAAACAACGAAGGTATGTAATTGCCTTTTTATAATAAAGAAATGGGAACTGTTGTTTCTTCGAAGTCGAGGGGAATAAGGGCATTCGCATCAAGCATGGCACGTGGGAATAACTTTGAGCTACAGGACATTTTGGGTTGTGTAATCAGGCCTGAAATCTGTTTGTTTATTTTATTCTGGAAAATGGGCTGGCTTGTTTGAGAGATACCATTTTTCAACCATACCGGATGGCTTGATAGTAGGAGTCTTTGTCTTAATTCTAAAAAAAAACGGTTCGAGCAATAACCCCAATAAAGCCTGTGTAGTACATATAGTATTACCCATTACTATCATGTGGGGTCATGAGCCTACATCGGAGACCTTTTTTTTATTTACCAAAAAAAAAAAAAAACCATTTTTTGGGTGGAGGAAGTTTCCCACCTACAAATAAAGTGAGCCATAGCATTATCCTCCCCATTCACAATGTACAACTATTTGTGTTCCTCAAAATTACAACTATTTGTTAGAAATATATCAGCCCAGGTAATCAAGGCCCAAGCCTAGTCTTACTTGGGCTGATATATCTCTTACACTATCAATGTTTTGCTTAAGCAATTTAAGCATCCTCTAGAATATTGAAAAACCAAACAACTAAGGATTCTGCCTCTTATTTTTTGAATGTATTTACAAGAGGATTTCTGCCACTTCATGGGTTGTTCTTGTCTTGACTAGCCAAACTCTCAATGTCCTGCAGTACCTTAACAGGGAGTTTCAGAGGAGAGATATTAGTTAGTTTAGACCAAGCAACATTCCTTAATTTCCAAATTTGGACAATAACCACTGTTGCTAATAGTGAAAATTCCTATGCAGTCACTCTGCCACTTGGTACTTCAGCTGGAGCAACTATGAATTTCACCAAATCAGCACTTGAGCTCACAATGATTGCATCCATTCGCAAGCCCCAGCTGGAGCCAAACCACGCTGTTCTTTCAAAATCACGTTCCTTAAAAAGTTGCAAGCTTGTTTCATTGTGTATACCATGCAAACAACTTAGATTCCTCAAAACTCCATAATCTCCTTATTTTGTCCTTAATTGGCAATACATCCATTGACGATTCTCAAAAGCATAGTCTTAATTAGTTCTTCTATAAATCTTTAATATCCACCCCCACCCCCAAATTCATCAGTAGATTCAGGTAAAAAATAAGCTGATTTTACTGAACAAAGAAAAAAAAAACTTTTTTTCTCAACTATCCAGATCAGCTTGTTCAGCCTCGGAATTTCTAGTACTGACAGCTGCAAAATATCTGCTTTGACTCATTATTAAATAACATTGCTGAGTAATGCCGAATCCCTACCTTCAGCCTCATAGTTTAGCTATAAATCTCTGGCTCTCTCCAATCCAGAGATCCTCCCACTACATAGCTCTCTTGTTATCAGGTCTTTCACAATACCTCTCCAGGTCTTTATCACTTTAAAAGTAGAAACAAAGGATGTCTTGGTCAAAAGCAACCATCCTACCTAGTTTGGCAATCATGACTTGATGGAATTCTTTGAGCTTTCTGAACACATGCATCAGAATATTAATTAATTTATACTATTTCTTATGCTGTCCCTTGTGCTGCAGATTAAACCACGTTTGGAAGCCTGGAGAACATCAGTTTGTTTCACAACTGGCAAGTCATAAAGCTGTGTTTACCGGTTTAATTAGGTGGGGAACAAAGAACCAATGAACTGACGCAATAACAATGCTGAATTTAAACTATTTTTTTGGTAATTAGAAACTATTTGTTTGGGCTAGTCATGTCTCTGCCCGAGTCCTAATAAGTGATAAAAAGTGATTGTCTTGTATAACTGACAATCTCTACCAAATCACTGGCTTTTAAATTTTGTTCCAATCCATCATGATACATGTTTAACTTAATCTTAAATCAAAAGTCGCAGTGTTACCTGCTTAAAGTCCACAGCACCAATATTTGTGCTTCATTACAAGTCACCGGGAAAGGAACCAATCCCCACAAGATCTTTTAATCAGCATTTAAATCTTATTTGCCCCATAATAATATCATTTACACTGTAACGTAGATCTAACTATAGGACCATTTCTTTTTCAAAAGAAACACAAATTTCTCTGTCATTATCTTATGTGCTAAAAGAGTCTCCTCATGTATTATCTCTCTAGCTTTGAAAACCTGAAACATCAATAAAAATCCAACTATGAATTCAAAACTAGTTTAGTCTAAAGGCCTAGCAGGTTTCAATTACCACCAATTTTAACAAAATATAGATTTGACACCAATTATTCTAGTATGAAATAGGTAGAAGGTTTTGAAAATTCATGCTATATGATAAAAGTTGGCATAAATTGCAGTAGAAAGAAGAAGAAGAATTAGGAGGGGGGCGGGGGGGCAATTTCATAGAAAGGAAGAAATTTTTTGTACTAGTAAACCTGCTTTTGCCAATTTGTGAAACTTGTTCCATGAGCAAACAGAAATGCTTGTATTTTAGCATAATAAATAAATAAGCTTATACAATAGATCCTGTCTCTAAATCCAATCCGAAGGACTTTTAAGGATTTAACAAAGGCCAGAATGGCACATACTGGAGTCCCAACCAGATTATTTGCTCCAAGATAGACATAGGCTCCTCTATGTTGCTAGCCGATTCCTCCAGCAATATAAAGGGAAAAAATCAGAACTTCTACAGTAGTCTGATATGCTGGTTTATATTTTGAAGAAAGATATTAAGAACATAATGGTTAGGTCATAATTATCAGGTAGGCTGGTCCCTGGAAGAGGATTACATCAAGGGTGAACTTGTTTGAAGCTTTCAACAAATACTGTTGAAACTTTCAACAGTATTTGTAGACTTTTTAATTGTAAGTACATATTCTAGAATGAAGGCTGACTTAACGCTTATCTGATCATATTGCATGATTTATTAAAAAAAAAAAAAGTAATAGCTTTTAAAGTTCTCCAAAATTCACAACTCATGCTCTCATATAGATTAACTCAAATACACTACATTAGAGAAATGTGAGAAAGGTACCAGAAAGTATAGCTTGCACGTGATCCAATAGCAGTAGGTTCAATTGTACTTTACTTCATGTCTGATAAGGACTAGAACCTAATAAAAAAAAAAAAAGAGGATAAGAAAAGTAAAGATCCTGGCTATATTGTTACACGTCCAAATCATCATAATATATACATTCATTACAATATAACAGGATTTTTATCCAAAAACAAAAAACACACACAAACACACAATTAGATTGACAGAAATGCTTGTGCACATCCAATATCAGTAGCCTCAATTGAAATTCATCCTATGGAAATCCTCCTCCTTATTTAGCAGTCAATCAATGTATGAAGAGAACATTGACATAATCTTCCGCAGACATCTCAATTATAATCTGTGTATATATATACACGTGTGTGTGTGTGTGAAAAAACCTGAGTCAGTACATTACAATAATTAAGAAAGAAATCAATTAATAATTGACTTATTCCAAATGAGTGTAATTAAAGTTGCTTCTTGACTGTTTTAGCAGGCATGGCTCCAATGATTATAAAGTATAAACATGTTAGATGTGCCAAAAGAAGAATGCAGTCTGTAGCTTTCACATGTCAAAAATTTATTGGGCAAAATTCTCTAGAATTCGCAGCACAAGGTATCAGAATAGTAAACAAGAAAGAATTGACTTTTTAGACCCAACCCTAATTTGGACAGAATCGTAACAGTCTCGTTTTAGGAATTTAAACTTAATAATTGAAATTTTTATGGATTAAATTGTAGAATGACCAAATTGCAAACTATTTGTAACAGTATAAGCACTGATTGCAACAGAAATTTTTCTAAAACTGAGAAACACCTTGTATTTCCACTGAGGTGTTGAAGAAGAAGAAGAAGAAGATGGTGGTGATGACGTAGACCCTCCTTGAGTGCTCATGGAAGCCATAGGAAATAATATACAGACAAAATTTGAAGCTCAATATGTATAGAACTGAAGAAAATAAGTTAAAAAAGGAACATATAAATTAGTGAAGGATTCAGTTCCTATCAGATTGTTGCCTATTTGGTTAGAGAGAGAGAGAGAGCGAGAGGGGAAGCCCTTTGAAAATCCTTGCAATTAAATAGGAATGCCTATGATTTTGTGTCAAAAAAAAAAAAAATCATGAATAGACTTTCGGACTGGAAAGCCCAAAAGTCTCATGTTGCAAACGAGGCCCTACTTGCAAAAAGAAACTGGGCCGTAAGAGGAGATTTGGGCATCTACACTTAAGAGGAAATGTCTCTTCAATTACCACACCACAAAACGGAAGTCTGTCGTTTCATTTGGGCTTTAGCTTATGTGAAACAAAGGAGATATGCGGTAAGGACTCGGCCCAGGTAATTAAAAAATGGCATGTCTATTAACTTACGGAATGACCATTGGACAGGGTTGGGGACCTTGAGGCAAATCTGCAATGTCCAAAATAAGAATGTCTTCGAGGACCTACTAGCTTTTCAAACAATGATCATTTTTTAATAAAATTAGAGCTCTATCCACTGATTCTCTACTTCTTATACCATGAGTAATTTTGGGGTGACCAACTATTAGCCATACGAATCATTGTGTAATTTTTTTTTTCTTTATTCAAATGCCATTTATTACAAACTTTATATAAAATAAATAAATAAAGTTATCGTTACTACAAGTTTTATTAAATGAATATTTGAATTGCTTTTTTATAATTGGTTACAAACCAATTTTATTTTTTATTTTAAGTAAAAAATAAAATTACACACTGACCTCACAACAAATATGTATGATTTTAACAGTATAAAAAATAAATCAATAAAAAAAAAATGGTGACACGACAATGGAAGATGAGGGTGAGGTGTAGGAGACAAAACCATTTCATTTAAAGGAAAATTTCCTTCAAGTCTCCTTTGCTTTTCGATCATGCAGATACACAAACATGTTGGTAGGGGTGGGGGGAGTGAGTGAAAATTTTGCAAAGCTTATAATAGGTGTAAATGAAAATTTTAAAAACAGTAAATTTTTATAATTTTTATTTTAAGTGAACATTAAAATTAAAAATTACTTGACAAAGAAAACAATATGGCATCATTTATTTTAGTATAAAATTATAATTAAAAAACCTCGGCCTTGGTTTGTTTTTGTAAAGGGTTAAATTAGTAGTTTAATATTTTTAAGACTAAATATTTTCACGAGAAGATACTTGTTATTCTAGATTAATAGTTTAATACAAGATTAAATATTTTCTAGAATATGATCCTACAAATATTCTAGAAAAAAAATTATATATTATATCACATTACAAAATAATTACATATTCTTACATATCACAAGGACCGTGACTGTTACTAATTAATGCCTCAACCCAAGTACCCAACCTCGAGCCTCATTGTATTTGTTTATAAGATCATCTACAATTAAAGGTTCCTTTGCAAATCCAAATTACTATTTGGGTTGGCTTTAAAACTCTGGAACCATGCAAATATGCAATCCAAAGACCCTCTCACATATCAATGCTATTAGTATCACATAGAAATCATGCACTTATTATAGCTTTTTCAAAACCTCTCCATAACGAGAGTCCTTTCCCTTCAACCCCCTTTGCCACTTCTTGCTATATGTCCATACTTGCCTCTTAAAACTTGAAACAAAGGATGTCTTCGTCAAAAGCAACCATCCAACCTAGTTTGGCAATTATGGCTTTGATTAAATTCTTTGAACTTTCTGAAACCCAGTTCCCCCCTTTTGCTTAGGCTGCCGAATCAAATCCCATGTTTTCCGACCAACAGACCTGCCATTTCCATCCAAATTTTCTGACATCAACTCCCCTTTTTTTCACACGGCAAATTGAAAGAAGCCAGAGTGCATGCAGAGATTAATTTGATATGAATTCTTATGCTGCAAATGAAACCGTGTATGTAAGCTAGGGGAACTTCAGCTGTTTTACAACTGGCATCCAAAATTCACAAAGCTTTGTTTATACTATTTCTTTTGGTAATTAGAAACGATTTGTTCGGGCTAGTCAAAGTTTTTGTCTGCCAATTTAGTAGATTTTAATTTTAAATTAGATTCATGTTAACTTAATCTAATATTGAAAGGTGTATTGGTATCTTCTCAAATGATATGGCTATATTTTTATAATGTACTTGAACTGCTGCAGCTCACAATCATTTTAGAAGTGTACATACCATTCGATCAATGCAATGCTGACTGCTCACATATAAAAGTCCCCTCTGTCGCAGCTCCTAAATATGTGCTTCATTACAAGTCAAGATTTTAATCATTATTCACATTCCATAATATGCTCCAAGATTGACATTAGCTTCTATATGTTGTCCGCAGATTCCTTTAGCAACGTCAGCTTCTACATTGGCCTAATATGCTGATTTAATTTGAAGAAAGATATTAACAATATAGTGGTTTGGCCATAACTATCAACTAGACAAATCTCTAAAAAAATAAAAGAAGATTACATTAACTATCAACTTGTTGGAAGCTTCCAATAGTGTTTGTTGACTTTTTAATTGCAAGGATATATTCTAGAATGAAGACTGCATTAATGCTTAGCTAATCGTACGATGTGATTGATAAAAAGTAGTAGCTTCTAAACGTCCCAAAATTCACAACTCATGCTCTCATAGACATTAAATCAAAATCACTACACGAGAATTGTGCAAAGTTAACTGAAAGTATAGCTTGTATACCATCCAATAACAGTAGGCTCAATTGAACGTCATTCTGTAGAAATCATTATAACTGTTACAGACTAAAACCCCTCTAAAAAAGAAAGGAAAAGACCATATTCTAAAGTCATTATGAAACAAGATACAAGGATGTCACTTGAATACATTTCCAAATCATTATAACTGAAACCATTTGCAAATTCAATACAACCTACAAGGATTTTCAACTAAAAAAAATAGTTGTGAGCGTAGCCTCAACTGAAATTCAAGTAAAGAAAATCCTCACTTTTTAGTAGCCAGTCAAAGTATAAGACATGAACGTCATCTTCTAGAGACCTACATTGTTATCACTTGCATATATGTGAAAACTTGAATTATTATGGTACTATAATTAAAATAATAATAATAATAATAATAATAATAATATTTAGGGCAAATTACAACTTATTCACTCGTGATTTGGCCGAAATTTAAGTGACCTACCTGTGATTTGAAATTTGACACTTTACCCCTCTGAAGTTAGCTTAATTAAAGTTTTGTAATCGCTTCTATTGAAAATATTGCTAAATATGCAATTTCACTTTACTTTTATGTCTCTATCCTCAAAAAACACAAATAAAATATAAAAATACAATATCAAAAAGAATCTAGTGGAATACTTGCATCATAGAATTTCAAACCACAGATATGTAACTTAAATTTTGATCAAACCTTAGGTAGATAAAGTGTCAAATTTCAAACCACAGGTAGACAACTTAAATTTTGGTCAAACCTTAGGTGGGTAAAATGTCAAATTTCAAATCACATGAAGTAACTTAAATTTTTGTTAAATCACAAGTAGGTAAATTGTAATTTACCCTAATATTTAACTCATGAATAATCAGTATAATTGGAGTTCCTCCTTGCCCTTTCTGGAAGGCATAGCACCAATGATTATATGAAGTATAGACATGGTAGACAAGGAAGTACTATAGTAACTATACAGTCTCTAGTTTTCACATTTCAAAAATTTATGATGAAAATTTCTCTTGCTTTTGCTAGCACTACACAAGGTGAATATGAAAATTAGCATAATACTTCAACACTTACAATTGAGATGCCATAATAGGACTGAACCATCTACCTTATAAAAATTCATAAAATTTATGACGTTCATCCTCATCATCATCCTCATCATTATTCCCATCATCATCACCAACTGCATATATGTGTAAACCTGAGTTAGTATGATAATAATAATAATAATAATTCACTCATTACTAATCAGTGTAATTGGAGTTTGCTTCCTACAGGTTTTGTTAGGCATGACACCAATGATTACAAAGAATATATATGGTAAGGAAGGAAATACTATACAGTCTCTAGCTTTTACATTTCAAAAATTTATCAGGAAAAGTAGTATTGCATTTGCCAACACAAAACAAATATGTAAAATGGCATAATATCTGATAGTTACAAATAGGATGCCAAGTTAGGATTGAAAGATCTACATTAGCAAAATCAATAGAGAAATGTGATGGGTGAAGCTTGAGAATGTATTTCCTATCTAGATCATATTCTTGTAAGTGATGATGATATAGAGGCTTAGACAATTGGCAATAAACTCGTGTGGCAAACTTTAAGTTTAATTTTCAAGAACTTAGAAAGTATAGGGTGATTGGGATTGCTTGCGCATGGTGAGCCAAAAGAAGAAAAAGAAAAATGATGAGACTTACTTGTCAATGACAAAACCAGATGTATAGTCAAAAAGAAAATAAGATAGAAAAGGATTGGACATTAATAAGAAGGTTGGTTGAGATGGTCATTACCAGCTAATTTATAGATGGGCGCTTCCCCAAAGCTCGCAATCAAACATTGTGCATTTGTTTGGTTGAACTCGTCCACATCTTGCTCGTATACCAAACTAACCCCAAATTTCGTCTCATACAGCTTACCGGCCTTAAATATAACCTTAATCTGACAGCATTCACCATTCCCAACAATAGCAAACCACTCATCGCAAGACAAATACAATAGATAATTATTCAAGTAAGTTTTAGTTTTGACCTCAACATTTATCAGGGTAGTAAAAATTTCAATGGCACAGCGACTTTGATAAAGTATAACCAGAACACGAGTGTCATATTCTGCTGACGTGTTAATTGTTATTATTTGCATATATGTGAAAACTTGAGTTAGTATGGTACTACAATCAAAACAAAAAAAAATAACAGAATTTACTCATTAATAATCAGTATAATTCGAGTCCCTCCTTGCACTTTCTAGAAGGCATGTCACCAATGATTATGAAGTATAGACATGGTAGAGACCACTCAGTCTCTAGTTTTCACGTTTAAAAAATTTATGAGGAAAATTTTTCTTGCTTCTGCAGCACTACACAAGATGAATATGAAAATTAGCATAATAGTTGTACACTTGCAAATGGGATGTCATAATAGGATTGAGCCACCTACCTTACCTTAGCAATTTTGCAGCTTTACTATGGATACATATATTTCATTAGCAATTGGTAAATCTAAAGGTGTGCCTTCTAATCTACATTGATAAAAGCAGGGCATTGGCACAAATGCAAAAGTGATTGGAATGTAAAGAAAGCTGAAGCCACCAATATGACAGCACGTATGGTTGGTCGGAACAATCAAGTAAAACAAGTGGCAAGCCACAATCAAGAAGTGGTTGGTCTAATTGTAAAAAACGTAAAGGTGGCGTAACTTTGGTGAGAGCCCCTTCGAGTCTCTTGTTTTGCAGTTTTTTATTTATATTTTTAATTTTTCTTCTATTAAGAATGAGATATTTCATTAACAATAACTTAAGAAAGTAGAAACATAAATTGCTCTCCATTATTATCTTATCTACTAAAATAGTCTCACTAATATATCCCCACTCTAGCTTTGAAAACCTGAAACATCAATAAAAATCCAACTAAGCATTCAAAACTATTTTAGTCTAAATGCCTAGCACGTTTCAATTACCACCAATTTTAATAAAATATAAATCTGACACGAAAAGAAGGGAGGGAGGGTGTGGGGACAATTTTGTAGAAAGGAAGAATTTTTGTACTAGTAACCTGCTTTTTCCAATTTGTGAAACTTGTTCCATGAGCAAACAAAAATGCTTGTACATTTTAGCAATATAAACTCTACATCCAATCCGAAGGACTTTTAAGGATTTAACAAAGGCCACAACAGCACATACTGGTGTCCCAACCAGATAATATGCTCCAAGATAGACATAGACTCCTCTATGTTGCTAGCCGATTCCTCCAGCGATATAAAGGAAAAATCACAACTTCTACATTAACAATATAATGGTTAGGCCATAAGGCCCATAACTATCAAGTAGGAAAGTCCCAGGAAGAAGATTACATCAAGGGTGAAATTGTTTGAAGCTTTCAAAAGTATTTGTAGACTTTTTAATTGTAATTACATAATCTAGAATAAAGACTGAGATAATGCTTATCTGATCATATTGTGTGATTGAGAAAAAAAAGGTAATAGCTTTTAAAACTTCGCCAAAATTCACAACTCACGCTCTCATATAGATTAACTCAAATACACTATGAGATAAATGTGAGAAAGGTACCTAAAAGTATAGCAGTAGGCTCAATTTAACTTTACTTCATCCTATGAAAACCTAATAATCGAAACCATATATATCATATCTGATATTGACTAGAACCTGTCAAAAAAGGGGGGGGAAAAAAGGAAAGGAAAAGAAAAGATCCTGACTATATTCTCATTATGAAAGAAGGATACGTCACGTGAATACATTTCCAAATCATCATAATATATAAATTCATTACAACATATCAGAATTATATGTAAAAACCTGAGTCAGTATGGCTCCATAATTATTGACTCATTCCTAATGAGTGTAATTAAAATTGCTTCTTGACTGTTTTTGAAGGCATGGCCCCAACAATTCTAAAGTATAATCACGTTAGACGTGCCAAAAGAAGTATGCAGTCTATAGTTTTCACATGTCAAAATTTTATTTGGCAAAATTCTCTAGAATTTGCAGCACAAGGTGAAAATGAAAATTAGCATAATGCTTGGACAATGACAAATAGGATTCCGAAATAAGACTGAACAATCTACCTTAGCAAAATCCATAGGGCAGTATAAGAGTAAAGCCAGAGAATATATTTCCTTAAAAAAAAAAAAAAAAACTACTTGTAAGATACAATATCTATTAATTTGGATAGAATCGTAACAGTCTCATTTTAGGGATTTAAATTTAATAATTGAAATTCTATGGATTAAATTGTAGAATGGTCAACTTGCAAAACTCAAATACTAATTTACCTAAAAAATAGAAACACCTTGTATTTCCACTGAGACTGAGGTGTAGAAGAAGAAGAAGATGATGGTGATGACGTAGACCCTCCTTGAGTTCTCACGGAAGCGATAGGAAATACAGAGATAAAATTTGAAGCACAATATGTATAGAACTGAAGAAAAAAGGAACGTACATAAATTAGTGAAGAAGAAAACAATTTGAAGAGATGAATGCGAGTGAAAAGTGATTTTGGGAAGTGAAAAATAGGAGCAGTGATTGTGATTGGGAGAGAGCAAAAGGCGGAGGAAATCAACGCTGGGCTGAAACCGGCAACCGGTCAATAAAGTTATGAATAAGCTGAATTTATAGAGGGTCCCGGTTAATGTGCCTTTAAGCTATCTATTATTCTATTAATCATTAATCTTAAATTTTAAAATTGGTAAAAGGTAAAAGTTTAGTTATAAAATTGATTGTAACTTAAAATTATAACTTACATTTATAAAAATTAACATTACTAGCTATTTTGAAACTCCAATTGTTGGATTGCATATTTTTTATAATTTTAATACACGTGTCAAACTTTGTATTATTCGGATATTATTTACTATTTGAATTATAAGTTTATATTTTATGTATAATTTTAAACTACAAAAACTTACAATTTAAATAATTTATTGATGACATAGCTATTGATCTTTAATTTTTCAAAAATTTGCAAGTATAGAAGATATGAGAAAAAAATGTAATCTAATAAAAAGACATTGGATAAGGTTGCAGTCTTAACTTACAACCAATTTTGAACTAAATTTTATCTCTAAGTAATATGGTTTTATTAATGAATGGCCATAGGACATTTTTTAATGAACCATTTTAGAAAGTTTTAATACTACTTTTAAGAAAAATATAAAAAAATTGTAAAAAAGTTAGTTATTTTTTTCTTTTTCTGTAATAAAATGGTTTCCTAAGATAATTTATTAATAGATACCCTAAGCGCATCCATCAGTAAAATCCTTTCTCTCTCAAACAAAAATCCTCTCACCTTTTTCTCAAAAAAATGAATAAAAAATTTCATCTCAATTTTTTTAGAAGAGTTTCACCTCTCCTTGTTTGGCAAACTGAGGGTTTTTTTTTTTTTTTTAAGAGTATAGTACATTTAAACGTTGTATTTTTCTATAAAAAATACATTATATTTTAAGTGTAATGTCAAATTAAATCTTATAATTTTATAATTAAACCATTGGAGGTTTTTTTTTTTTCGTTTGAGAAGAAAACCATAGGAGGTATATAATAAGACTATATTACAAATTAAACTTGATAATTCTGCTAATTTAAAATTAAGCCCTGAACTTTTAAAATTGTGTCAATATAAACCCTAAACTTTTTTTTTGTTGGATTGTGGATTTTAATTTCTTTTTTGTTTTCCTCACAAAATGAAGCTTTATAAAAGGCTAACAACACCCAGAGGAATCATGCATACAAGTATACTACGGGGCTTAAATCGTATCTCCATGAAAGCTGCTAGGGAACAAAGGCACTTCAAAATCATGCTCCAAAGTCCATTTACAACAACTATGACCAACTGGGATTTTCTTGGAATAGCTTGAACTACCTGTAGAGCATTTCTCTCTCTACAATAACATTATTGAAATTTTCATTTTTAAAACGGTCAAGGAGGATAGCTTGTCTAAATGCTAAAGCAGCTATCACTATTTGATTGACTTCAGGAATCAATGACACCCAAACTTTTAAGACTCTTTCATCTGAGCCTCTTAGTACCACACTGGTGGTACTTTCCACAAAAAATTCTGGAGTTGGTTTCCAGGTTTTCCTTATTTGCTTGCTCTGTACGTATTTCTTGTCATATGATCTGATAGCATTCAATAGAGGACTCAACTTGGTCCTTAGCACACTGCTTCATTGTGTTCTTTCATCTATTTAGAATGAAGCATTATTACATATCAGAAGAGGACTCAACTTGTTTTATTGCTTCTGTGCAAGGACTGTGCTCTTTTCTAAGCATTGCAATGATGAATTTCTTACTTATAGATATTGTAACAATCTAGAACTTGATTTGAAACTAACGATATTATAGGGTTTGATTTGAAACTCCCTTAAAGTATTTGGTTTAAAAAATAATACTTACCCAATACTTTATTTACCCAACATTAAAAATCAAACATCCGCCACCAAATGGACAGGAAAAGCAAGAAAGATTTGAAACTATTCAATAATTCCCAAGATAAAATATTCTGGACTATAATGTTTCCAATATATTTTTTAGTGTCAATAATATTCATTGTAGATTTGCCTAGAATCAATTGAAATTTAAGCAAAAGAAAGGGAAAGTAATTTACAAATAATTTGCAAAGGAAAGCTTGACAATTTTTTTTTTTTTGTATAGGCAGGTATCAAAGCCTAAATAACTCTTATTTGATGATAAGAAATTTAACCAACTGAGTTTACTGAAACCCACCAACAAATTGTATTATCATCTTACTAAAGAAGCTCCTATCCTAATTCCCCAAAAGCCCAAAACCTTTACAAAAAGAACTTTGGAAAGAAAATAAAATAAAAATAATTTCCGCCTTCAATCTGTGCCAGATGGTAGAATAATGATATTATTATTATTTTTAAATTCCTTCATAAAGCAAAAATGTGCATTTCTATACGATTGGATGAAAGTAGGGATTAGCAAATATTCATATATATATTGAAAGCTGGATTAGTCTCTGGAATCACAAATAATATATTGCGTCCATTAAACTTGATCCACTCAAGTCCAGACTAAATATTACCATCAAATATTCTCTCTTGCTTTTAATGCTTGAAACATCAGCATAAATCCAACTAAGATTTCAAAATTGGTTTAGTCTGATTAGCCTAAAATGTTTCACTAACCACTAAATTTAAAACATATAGATCAGACACAAGTTATTCCAAATATATATATACATATATATATATATAATTATAAGATTCCAAATTTTCATATTATATGATCAAGTTGAACATGAATTGTAGTTTTTGGTGTGAGAAAAACCAACTATAAAGAAAGGGAGAATTTTTTTCTTGGCAATAACAAATTGTTTTTGCAAATTTGTGAAACTTGTTTTAAGAGCAAGTAGAAATAGAAATGCTTGTACAGTACACAATGTGAATAGTCCAATCTACAGGCCTTTCCCTCTTCAGTGTACAACAAAGGCCAAAACGACGACTAATGGAATCCCAACCAGATAACATGCCCCAAAATAGACACAGGCTCCTATATGCTACCTGCCACTTCCTCTAGCAACCCCTGATGCAAAGCAGAAAATAGATTTGTAGGGTTAATGGCATTGCATCAAGGAAGATTACAACTTCTACATTGTCTTGATATGCTGGTCTGTTTTGAAGAAAGATACTGAATGATTAGGCCACAACTATTATAATTTACAACCCAAAAACAGAAAATTATTCAAGAGCAAACTTGTTTGATACCTTTATTTATTTATTTTTATATTTTTAGTTAACTTCTAAATTCTAAAGAAAATATTCTAAACTGAATAATGAATGAATGCTCAGTTGATGGTACACCTTGAACAAATAAGTTAGAAATCCAAAAGTTTTGCTCCAAGTAAAAGCCCATTATATGAGAGAAATGTGAGAAAGTTACCCTGAAAGTACTGCCAGTAAGCCATCCATGATTATGGAGAGAAATCATGATCCAAAACTTCCTTCTCTCTGCTGAAGGTATAGCCCAAAACATTGCGGCAAAAGAAGAGAATCATGCCTATAATAACCATCTCTGCAACTACAAGAACCATTACAATCTTGAAAGTCATTTTAGCTGCTTGTGGATACCCACCTCCCAACTCATTTGAAGCCCAAGTGCTTTAGATAAGTTCAGGCGTAAGGAAACACGTTTAGAGAAAACTTTTCTGTGGCTCCAAATGCATGTGGCATGTAGTAGGCTAGTAGCACAAATAAGTAATTTCCGAGCTGCATACAGTGAGAAATTAGAAGCCTAGTATAATGATTGGCATGCAACAAAATGTTAAGAGACCTAATATGTCTAGCCAAAAAATGAAGTCTACCATTTTCTTGACAGAGAACAAAAAAGGTTTACCAAACCATTCCGGCAGAAGGAATGATGAAGCGGAAGAATAGCTCTCATATGCAGAAGGAATAGCTCTGCCCCATTGGCTCGTCCATATAAAGCCCTTCATGCACCAGTCATCCCACACACTGCCTAGCAGCCACAAAAATTCACTTATCATGATGACTGAATTATGTATCTTAGTCTGACATTTCAGATTCTCAAACCAGAAGACATCTATGGTAAAATTATAATTATGATGTGATGATGATAATAACAGCAACAATGGATTAAACAAACATCAGTGTCAAAGAATTATGCTTTCGGATGGCCAATTTGTATTAGTAAATCAACAGATTTTATGTTGTTGATTTTAGCATGTTAATAAAGTTTACTTAGGCTTGTGAAGAAGCTTGAGCTCAAACCAACATAAAACATAGACCAAGCAGGCTAGCTGAGGTTCGGTCAAGGACAAAGGTAGTCTAGTTTCAACATGACCAAAGTTTGGATAGCCCAATACTGGATTGGGCTGAGAAATTTTGCAGCTCTACTATGGATACATATATTTCATTAGCAATTGGTAAATCTAAAAGTGTGCCTTTCAATCTACACTGATAAAAGCAAGGCATTGGCACAAATGCAGAAGCGATTGGAATGTAAAAGAAAGCTGAAGACACCAATTTGACAGCACATATGGTTGGTCTGAATAATCAATTCCAATAAGGGCAAGCCACAATCAAGAAGTGGTTGGTCTAATTGTAAAGAACCTAATGGAGGTAAGAGTCCCTTCCACTTTTGTTTTGCAGGTTTTTTTTTTCCTGTTTTAATTCTTTTATGGATAAGAAATTTCATGCACAATAAACTTAAGAAAGTAGAAGCAGCAAAACTAGAAACAGGAAAATAAAAATAAAAATCAACTGGGGAAAATCATCTGATTCTCTCAAGCTATTACAAGACTTGCATTCTATTGTTGGCTAGTAATGAGGAGTAGAATAGGCACTCTGGAAAGAATGCTGCATTGGGGTTACACAGGTGATCTAAATTATGTATTCTACAAGAAAAGTGTGGAATGTAGAGCACAATTGTATTTTGAATGCCCATTAAGTAAATTGAACATAAATTGCACAATAAGAGGGAAATGATGGGTTAGGGAAGCAAATTTAAAGAAAGGAACGACTTCAAAGATTGCCCATTAATCTGTTTTTGCCTATTAATTAAATTTGTTCCATGAGCAAACAAAAATGCTTGTTCAATAGACCTTGTCAAGAATCTGATCCAAAGGCCTTTCCCTCTCAAGTGTACAATGAATGCCAAAAAGGTACATACTAGACTGCAAACTAGGCTCCTAAATGTTGCCAAACATGCCCTTTAACAACCCTTGATGCATAGTAGAAAATAACACAGTTTAAAGGCAAGCATAACTACAAACAGGACATTTCCTCTTGAATATATAGGGTTCCATTATAATCTGAAAACAATATTACTTTACAGGTAAACTTGTTTGAAACTTGCAACTTTTGAACTGCAAGGAAAATATTCAAGACCGAATACTAAAATTAATGCTTATTTCATACCATAGCTAGATTGATAAAAACTTATAACCTTAAAGTTTTGCTTCAAAATTCACAAATCACTGTCTCATAGACATTAACTCAAATCCACATAGAAGAGAAAAATGTGACAAGGTTACCTAAAGTAATGCTTGTATGCAATCCAATAGCACCAAACTCACTTGAAATTCATCCAACAAGAAATATTGTTAGTAAAACCTTATACCTCAGTATTTGTCTATACCTAGATCCCCTGTAAAAGTAGATCTTCCACTCCATTTTCATTTCGAAACAAGATGCACAAATATGCCACTTGAACAAGTTTCCAAATCATTGTAAATGAACCGAATACAAATTCATTAAAACATGGTCAGACTGATTGAAATGCATGTACACATCTAATTGCCTAAGCCTTGATTGAAATTCATCCAATGAAAAAAAGACAGTCAAAGTATAAACATCACTTAGGTGTTATCTTTTGCAGTCAAGTCAATCATTACCATCACCAACTCTATATATCATCATCAAAATCATCATCACCAAATTTATGTACATCATCACGTAATTCATGTACACCATCATCACCGATTGTACGTACATCTTCATCACCAGCTGCATATATGTGAAAACCTGAGTTAGTATGATGATTATTATAATAATTTACTCATTACTAATGAGTGTAATTTGAGTTTGCTTCCTACCTATTTTGGAAAGCATGAAACCACTGATTATGAAGAATATATATATGCTTGCACATGGTGAGCCAAAAGAAGAAAAAGAAAAATGACTTGACTTACTTGCCGGTGACAAAACCAGATGTATATATAGTTAGAAAGAAAATAATATAGAATAGGATTGGCCATTAATGGGAACGATGGTTGAGATGGACTTTTACCAGTTAATTTATAGATGAATACTTCCCTAGTGCTCTCCATAAAATATGGTGCATTTGTTTCGATGAGCTCATCCACATGGACCTCATCTTGCTTGTATATCAAATTGACCTCATATTCCCCCTGTTTATATATGGCTGAATATGTAGAGGTAATAAATACAACCTTAATCTGACTGCATTCACCATCACCAATAGTAGCGATCCAATCCTCACGAGACAAATACAATAGGCAAATACCGTGTATATAGGTAGTAGAATGTATAGAGGCACATTGATTCCAAAGCATATCAACAGGGGCTATCACATGAGCTCTAACCTTTTCTCCATAAGTTTGAAGTGATGTCCAGAGAGCAAATCCTATCCATTTACTATTATACCAATTTGAAGGCAGCTTTATGTCTATTGAAAACCACTCTTTTACAGCTGACCATGACCGAATAATATATCCACCCAAAACGGCTTTATGAAAAAGGAGCCCCTGTACCCAAACCAAAACACAAATATTGTTAATTGTTATTATTTAACTATTCGAGAGAGAGAGAGAGAGAGAGAGAGAGAGAGAGAGAAGGTAGAGAAGAGATTACCAGTAGGACATGTAACAGTATTGTAAATTTCCCTGGACTGCCCTCTAGGACATGTAACAGTATTGTAAATCCCTCTAGAATGCCGTTCTCATCAAATGGAAGCCATTGGGAGAGAAGATGTGACCAGATACTTAGTTTGACACCTTCTGGTGACCAGTTTTGGAAAGAAAAACCTTCAGCCTCTATACATCGTACATTTGATGGAAACCTTGGCAACGATTTTAGTTTTGAGCATTGGGAAAATTTGAGTGTTTCAAGAGACTTCAAAGTATCCATGTTGCTTGGAAGACATTCAAGACTTGTGCAGTAACTTAGATCTAAGAAAGTAAGGGCAGTCAAACACTTAATTGATGAGGGTTTTACTTCCTCAATAGCAGTACCCCTCAAATTGAGTTCCGATAGGCTTTTCATAATTCCAGTAAATTCCGGAATCGAACTGATTTTGAAGCACGAAGAAAGATCCAGAACTTTAAGGGACGGCATCATTTCAGCATACATTTTGGGAAGATTGGAAAGAGAATCGCACCCTTGCATAACTAAGTACTTAAGACTTTTGAGTTTTCCGATAGATGGGTGGATCTCAACCAAACACGAGCAGAAAGAAAGGTCTAGTCTTTCAAGTATTGGGACACCTGAAAAGTCAGGTGTCCTAATAAGGTTGGAAGCGCTAACGTTAATGAACTTTAAGTTGACTGAATTCTGTTACCAAAAAATAAAAAAATAAAAAAGATTTCATCAGACATAAAAATTAATTTTATAAGTAGAGAATTTTTTTAAATTTAAACGACTTTATAAATGAAAGGAGGAAGCTCAAATACACACAGGACCGGGAGTGTATTTGTATTTGTAGCTACACTAAAAAAGAGAGATAATAAAAAGCAATAGAAAGGCAGTTAAAAAGAACAAAATTACCATTACTCCTTTCCAAAGGTATTGAATATCGCTATACTCCAAGTCAAGTTGAACAAGCTCCTTTAGTTGGGAACTAGATGACAAACATTTTGAAGGACAGCGGATCCATGAAAGATGCCTTAGATGATTAGGAACAAAAAGTTCTCTTTGGTAAAAATGACCACCAACATCTCCGGGTACAATCTCAAATATCACCAATTTAAGATTAGACATCGTATTTTTTGATAACACTTCAAACAATTTCAAATCATTGTTCTTGTGACGAATTACTATGGCTTGAATTGCTGTTGTTGCCTGAGATTCCAAAAGCAAAGGCTTGGTGATTTGCAGTTTTGCACAATCAAATGACAAGAATACTAAAATTATTCAAGTTTTATATCATTTTTAAAGCTGTAAAGGAGATAATATATATATATATATATACTCCCTAAGTTTTCCATATATAAAACTCTCTAAATTTTTTTTTTTTTTTTGAAGAGCTCTAAAATATATATTTCTTTTATTCCTCCTCCACTTAAAGCCCCTCACATATGGTGGGTCCAACCCCAAATGTAATACTTAAAAATAGTAAATAAAATGCACTTCAAATTATATACCATTTTGCATTACGATTTTGTGGAGAAAAGAGAAATTTAAATAAAAATGCAATAAAATTGGTGTTTGGCTTTGCATTTTTAAGAAAATTACATTTTTACAATAGAAGAAAAGTTGCATATTCAAATCACAGCTCATGGAAATCACTTGAAAATTGCATTTTCACACTGCAATTTACCATATTAACAATAATTTTTAGCTATTTTACCAAATACATATTTTCATTCTAAAAAACAAATTTTCAAAACATAACTTCTAAAATTTTCAAAAAACTAACCCAAAAAAATGCTAAGAGTCTCATTAGTAACTAATAGATCATCATTTATTAATAGTAAAATCTACTACACAATAAGTCCTGTTCATAGATTGTATTACATCTTATTTTAAAGTCATTTTTTAATAATTAATCTATTTAAAATTCATACATTAAAACTAGAAAGGTGCATGTCTACCTTTTAGAAATTCAAGACCAACAAGGACAAAAAAATAGGAAATCACACCATTACTTTTTAAGTGATGAAAAAGAAAATAAAGCCTACATACTGATTTTTTTATATTAAAAAAATGTTAAAATAAGTGGCAATACAGAGCACTTTTTTTTTTTTAATTTTATAGAAACAATACAGAGTACTTCTAATACAACTACTAAAAATACTTTTTCTATAAAAACTACAAATTTGTCCACCCAATAAATATACAAAATTTAGTAAAGTCTTATAGTTTAATATCTAAATGGATTACTAAAACAATCAAATTCTAATTTGCAAAATAACTAATTGTTAACCTAAATAAAATCAAAACAATGGAACAAAGAAAAAGAACTTGTGATCAAGAATTGCCAATTAGAATACCAAAATACATAAATATGCATAAAAGTCGACACAAATTTGCCAAAAAGAGAAACAAATGTGATGTGACAATTAAATCAATAATAAAAAAAGCATTATTTTATTCCTCCTCCCGTATGGTGGGTCCAACCCCAAATGTAATACTTAAAAATAGTAATATGTACTTCAAATTTATACCATTTGGCAATGTGATTTAGTGGAGAAAAAGAGAAATTTAAATGAAAATGCAATAAGATTGGTGTCTGGCTTTAAGTTTTTAAGAAAAGTACATTTTTATAATAGAAAAAAAGTTGCGTTTTCAAATAGCAACTCATGGAAATCACTATAAAATTGCATTTTCACACTGCAATTTTTCATATCAATAATAATTTCTACATATTTTACCGAACACTTAATTTCATTTTGAAAAACAAATTTTCTAAACACAACTTCTAAAGTTTTCAAAACATGAATTTTCATAAAACTAACCCAAATGGATTCTAAAGAGTCCCATTAGTAACTAATAGATTGTAGCACAACATCATATGTTGATAGTAAAATGTACTACATATAAAGGCCTATTAATAGATTGTATTACATCTTATTTTTAAGTCTTTTTTTCTTATTAATCTATTTAAAATTCATACATTAACACTTGAAAGGTGCACTTCTACCTTTTAGAAATTCAAGATTACTTTTAAAGCGATGGAAAAAGAAAATAAAGCCTATAGAATGATTTTTTTATGTTAAAAAAAATGTTAAGATAGCCTTTTGTTCTAGGTAGTAACCAAGAGATGAATAATTAGTTCATTACATTAAGAAAAATAAATTCACCATAAACAATTACAAAGAGATAATATATGTTTTCAAAATAGAAGAGATCATCATTGACAATATATTAGCATGGTTTTTGGTAAATGAATGTTTTATTCTTGATTTCGTTACATAAATACTTACCGAACAAAATTATTTTACCATACCAACTCAATATTATTCATTGAAATAAAATTATAGCTTTGTCATTTTTCTTACCATATCATTCTCCAGTACATGAAGCAAGTCCTCAACAAGCCACAACCGACTTTGCTTTCCAAGATTTCCACCTGATTCAAAACGAATAATTTTTTGACCCATTTCTGCTAGTAGATCATGCATCCTCAAATATTTATTGTCATCTATAGTTAGGAGAGATTTTTCCACGAGAACACTTATACCAATTTCTGCATGAAAACCACAATTCTTTAATATCTCTATTACTTGATCTTTCCCCTTCCCTCTAAAAAAACATGCAATATCCAAAAACATCTTCTTCCACATTTCCTCTAGTCCATCGTAACTTATTTTAAGTATATCATGTATATCTCCTTTAATATTTTTAAAACAGTCCAATGCACTTTGCCACTCTTCTACTGTTCTTCTAACCAAAAAGGAACCCAAAGTAACAAGAGCTAATGGAAGGCCACTAGCATATTTTACAACATTCTGGGAGAGCTGCATATAACCTTCTTTGGGTTGCTCCTTTTTAAAGGCTTTCAAACAAAAAAGTTTTGAAGCATCAACACCATCTAATCCATTAGGCTTATATATATCAGACACTTCATGATCAACCAACACATGTTCATCTCTAGTTGTTATGATGATCCAACTACCCAATCCAAACCAATCACGCTCTCCAGCCAATTTTTCTAATTGGTCCACGTGATCAACATCATCTAGGACAAGTAGAACTTTTTTACGACGTAACCTTCTCTTAATTATGACAACTCCGTCATAAACATCCCATATCTTTTCATGACTCCCCAAAATTTGTTCAAGTAGTTGTTGTTGTATTTCAAGCAAAGAGGGTTTTGATCTTTCCCTAACACTGTGAATAAAACTAGAACCTTCAAAAAATTTAGAATGCCTATGATAAATAGCTCTAGCAAGAGTTGTCTTTCCCAGCCCCCCCATACCACAAATCCCTAACATGTAAACCCTGTTCCCTAAACCTAAATACAAAGGGATCAATTTTTCCATGATAGAATCTATTCCTACAAGGTTTTTGGTAAAGCTTGAGAATTCTGGACTCAATTTCTCCATAATATCTTCCACAATTTTTTGGATAAATTCTGACTCATGTCTGTGAACAAGATAGAAAATAATTAAGTAATGGTCCAAACCAATTATAAAAGACTAATGCTACACTCACAACATATTCACAATAATTTGACAGCAAATTCCAGGTGACGAGTTGTTAATTCGTGGGTACAAAAATGATATTAGTGATGGGTCGAAATTAGAACCAATAATAGCTTGCTGCTTAGGTTTTGTTGTGAAATTGTGGTGAATGTAACATTACTCGTTAAAAAACCACAAGGGGGAAATAAAAACAATAGGCAAGATTTTAACTAGTATCATGTTGTAATAATTGAATCCATGCATATTAAGCTACATTCTAATAACTATTTATTATTTACTTCATGATATATGAAAGAAGACCATTTGCGTTAGCGGCTAAGCCACCAATTTTGGTAGTTTGCTTGAAAAAATTTACTTGTCTTACCAAACACTTAAAAATATTTTACTAATAATGTTTTGCAGGTGAAAATGTAAATATTTTATTTCATGATTGAAAATATTTTGCTTAAAATAAAATGGAATGTAAATACCAAAAGAAATACATTTGTCATGGAAAGTATACCTATCTTGTAAATCCCAACCAGAGAGATTGACCACTTCCCTCAAAGCATCTCTCCAAGTTTCCACCCTCTCTGGGCAATCCTTAAAACATTCTTTGTGTTTAACAAAGACTTGTGCAAAAGTTCCCCCTTGATGTCGTACATCGGATGGATTCACATGATAAAAAACTGGCACAACTTCCAATCCTATCTCGTTCTTGCATTTAACAATATGGACAAGTTCATCTAAGCACCATCTGGAAGATGCATAGTTTTCTGAGAAAACGATGATAGCAAATCTTGATTCTTCAATAGCTTTCAAGAGCTCTTCTGAAATAGATTTTCCTCTCTCAAGCTTTTCATCGTCCCTAAAGGTAACAATGCCTTTTTTTTTCAAAGCATGAAATAGATGGTCCGTAAAACTTTTACGGGTGTCCTCCCCTCTAAAACTGAGAAACACCTCATATTTCCACCCAGATTTTGAAGAAGAAGAAGTTGGTAATGGCGGTAAGGCTCCTTGAGTGCTCATGGAAACTGATAAATCTTGCACTTTAATATAGATTTAAAAAAAAAAAAAGATATACATTCAATTAAAACGAAGAGAAATATATTAAAGGGGAAGTAAATTAAGGAAAGAGAAAACAATTTGATGTGGATTTTTCACATCAATGACGTAGTGAAAGGAAAGAAATAGAAGTGATGAATAGGTGTGAAAAAATGAGAACTTACAGATCGAAAGCCTCCTGAAACAGTTCCGGATTCGATTCCTATTCGTAGCTGATTTCCTGCTTATTAAAGGAAATAGATACTGTTCTTTCTCCGCGTGATTGCGTGTGAGAGAGAGACTGAGCATTAAGAGGGAGACCAGAGTCACTGCCTCACAGGGGAGGGGTTTATCAGCAATTTCACATGCCCTGTTTTTAAGTCAAGTCAACAACTCTTTCTACTGGACGATAATTTCGTGCTGACCAGCTGTGAAGCACTTCTTAAATTTCTTTGTTATTTAATTTAGATGCCATCTTGCTTTCCAGGTCATGTAGATGCAAGGAAAGTGGGCCAGGGTGTGTGAATTGCATGCATCCGGATTTGGGAATAATGCAATTGTTTTAAATAACTATTAAATAAAAAATATGTTTTAGAAATAAGAGTTAAAAGTTGAAAAGCAAAATAATAAAATTGTTTGTGAGAGAGAAAACGAGTTACTGCACCCGGAGTAATACCCCAGTCCCCGGATCTCAATATGTACCAGGGTCTGCATGGTTCGAGTTGAGAAAATTTTTTGACTAACTTTATTACGATGGAAAAAAAAAATTCAACTCAACCCAACCTAACCTATTATATAAGTCCAACCCAACTCACATGGGTCGGGTTGAATCCATGAGTTGAACAAATTTTTCATTATTATTATTATTAATAAATTGAGTAGAAAAAAAATATTAATATAAATATATTAAAAAAACTCAAAAATTAGTATCAATGTAACTCATTAAGCAAACCACACTAATGACTAAACAACAATAGTAATTTACTAGACTTTGTTTGAACTAATTGGCTTTTATATAGGACAAGAAAAGTTGGTTATTTTTAAAATTTTATTAATTATATAATACATTTTAAATATATATGTTTAATATATGGGTGCGTCGGGTTGGGTTTGGTGGGTTTGAAATTTTATGACCCAAATCCAACTCGACCCGCTATCAAAAAAAATTTTGTAGCATATCCCAACCCACCAAGGCCTAAAAACTGACCCAACTCGTCAGGTTGGGTTGGGTTGGGTCGGTTTGGGTGGATTAGCGGGTTGGTTGCACACCCCTAATCTGTACTCAAGAGATTTATAATTTCCATTTACAAGTAGTTTGCAAAAAAAATTGTCTATTTTAATATAATAACTTATTTTTCTATTTTACATATTTATTTTTCAAAACATCTCACATCAAATTATCTATTTTACACTATATTTTATTAAAATATCAATTTTCTTAAATTTTTAAAAGTATTTCTTTTTCTAAATATGCAACAACTACTATCCATTATATTTCCTTATTCTTGAGTTACGTAAAAAAAGAATGAAAAATTAAATAAAAAATGAATAATATCAGTGTAAAGTTGCTATAATAATCATGAATTTTTGCACAAGTTTGCATAGCTTGATGTTGGTGAATTTTGGGCTTTGTTGGCTAAAATGTTGTACTTTTTATTATTATTTAAGCACTAATGTAAATGCTCTAAGTCTCCTATCTTTCTCTTTCCTCTAAAATGTTTTCCAAAACTGTGCCAGAAAGTTGAACAAAAAGAGAAGAAGAAGATGATAATCACATGAGGCTCCTTGAGTGCTCTGAAACCGTGGGAAGTATACTAATAAATCTGGAACTGTAATATAGATAACAATATAAAGTACATTAAAATAAAAATTAGTGTATTTGTGAGAGCAAAGAAAACAATTAATGTATGTTTGACATAAACTAAAGAGAGTTATTGTAATTAATTTGATAATAGTGAAATTATTTAAAGTTTGTTTTATGATTTTTCTCTTAAAGGAAAAATGATTTTTCACTTAAATATTTATATTCTTGTGTATGATTGATATTTTCAATTGGGTGATTGTGCATGGTGATAATATGTGTTTTTTTTTTTTTTCTCCGTGTACTCGCTGTTCACAATTTCAGATTCCCTATTTTCTTCAGTAATGCATGTCAAGAACTCTATCTGGCTTAGTGTCAATTATCAAATGCCTTTTGCCCTTTTACCAGTACTTTTTTTAGGGTTTTAGCGTAGCAAAAATCACTGATTCCCCACTTTCTTAAATCGTACTAAAAGCGATTTCAGTTTAAAACTCAGATGCCACTCAAGAAAATATCCAACTTGCAAGATTTAGATAAGGATGGTTTGTTTAGTAGAAAAATATCCAACTTGCTCAAAGCACAAGAAAATTCCATTTAGATAGGGATTGCCTGTTTAATAAAAAATTGGACTGCTGTCTTTCTCTGTGCGCGTTCACAATTTCACATTCTCCATTTTTTGTACAATAAAGTAAACAATTTTTTTAAGAAAAAATTATCAAGTAGTTTCGGAGTATGCTATCCTCTCATATTTATAGTGAACTCATCATATATATATATATATTGTTATTATGCTTTTATTGAGCCACATTAGCGACTATGTTATCTACTTATTTCTTATTTATCTTCACTACTTCTAACTATAATTTTCCTTTTACCTTTTCATCTCTCCACTACTTTCAACCTTAATGTCACTTTTCATGTATCCATTCCTCTTTCTTTTATTTTGGCTTTTCTTATCTCCATTATATTACTATAAATATGTCATTTTCTCTATTCTTAACTTTCAGAGAAGAGCGGTTCAAGTGATAGCTCCAATAAAACCTGTGTGGTATATGTGGTATTACCCATTACTATCACGTGGGGTTATGAGCCTACATCGAAGACCCCTTTCTATTTAGCAAAAAAAAAAAAAAGATACCATTTTACAGGTGGAGGAAGTTTCCCACCTACGAATAAAGTGAGAGTGAGCCATAGCATTAACCTCCCTATTCACAATGTACAACTATCTGTGTTCTTCAAAAAAAAAAAAAAGTACAACTATTTGTTAGAAAGATATCAGCGCAGGTAATCAAGGCCCAAGCCTAGTCTTACTTGGGCTGTGATATATCTCTTACACTATCAATGTTTTGCTTAAGCAATTTAAGCATCCTCACTCTGCCACTTGGTACTTCAGCTGGAGCAACTATGAATTTCACCAAAACAGCACTTGAGCTCACAATGATAGCATCCATTCGCAAGGAGCCAAACCACGCTGTTCTTGCAAAATCACATTCCTTAAACAGTTGCAAGCTTGTTTCTTTATGCATACCACGTAAACAACTTAGATTCCTCTAAACTCCATAACCTCCTTATTTTGTCCTTAATTGGCAATACATCCATTGACGACTCTCAAAAGCATAGTCTTAATTAATTTTTTTATAAGCTGATTCTCAAAAGCATAGTCTTAACAAGTTGCAAGCTTGTTGCAAGCTGATTTGTCCTTAATTTTTTTTATCCACCCCCACCCCCCAATTAGATCAGTAGATTCAGGTAAAAAGCTGATTTAACTGAACAAAAAAAACCTTTTTTTTCTCAACTATCCAGATCAGCTTGTTCAGCCTCGGAATTTCTAGTACTGACAGCTGCAAAATATCTGCTTTGACTCATTATTAAATAACATTGCTAAGTAATGCCAAATCCCAACCTTAAGCCTCATAGTTTAGATATAAATCTCTGGATCTATCCAATCCAGAGATCCTCCCACTACATAGCTCTCTTGTTCTCAGGTCTTTTGCAATACCTCTCCAGGTCTTTATCACTTTAAAAGTAGAAACAAAGGATGTCTTGGTCAAAAGCAACCATCCAACTTAGTTTGGCAATCATGACTTGATTGAAATCTTTGAGCTTTCTGAACACATGCATCAGAATATTAATTAATTTATACTACTTCTTATGCTGTCTCTTGTGCTGCAGATTAAACCTCGTTTGGAAGCCTGGAGAACATCAGTCTGTTTCACAACTGGCAAGTCATAAAGCTGTGTTTACCGGAACAAAGAACCAATCAACTGATGCGATAACCATGCTGAATTTAAGCTATTTTTTGGTAATTAGAAACTATTTGTTTGGGCTAGTCATGTCTCCTGAGTCCTAATAAGTGATAAAAAGTGATTGTCTTGAATAACTGACAATCTCTACCAAATCACTGGCTTTTAAATTTTGTTCCAATCCATCATGATGCATGTTTAACTTAATCTTAAATCAAAAGTCGCAGTGTTACCTGCTTAAAGTCCACAGCACCTATATTTATGCTTCATTACAAGTAACTGGGAAAGGGACCAATCCCCACAAGATCTTTTAATCAGCATTTACATCTTATTTGCCCCATAATAATATCATTTACACTGTAACGTAGTGCTAATTATAGGATCATTTCTTCTTTTCAAAACAAACATAAATTTCTGTGTCATTATCTTATGTGCTAAAAGAGTCTCCCTCATGTATCATCTCTCTAGCTTTGAAAACCTAAACCATCAATAAAAATCCAACTATGAATTCAAAACTAGTTTAGTCTAAAGGCCTAGCAGGTTTCAATTACCACCAATTCAAAAATATAGATTTGACACCAATTATTCTAGTATGAAATAGTTAGAAGGTTTTGAAAATTCATGCTATATGATAAAAGTTGGCATAAATTGCAGTATAAAGAAGAAGAAGAATTAGAAAGGGGGGGGGGGGGGACCTGCTTTTGCCAATTTATGAAACTTGTTCCATGAGCAAACAGAAATGCTTGTACATTTTAGCAAAATAAATAAATAAGCTTATACAATAGACCCTGTCTCTAAATCCAATCTGAAGGACTATTAAGGATATAACAAAGGCCAGAATGGCACCCACTGGAGTCCCAACCAGATTATATGCTCCAAGATACACATAGGCTCCTCTATGTTGCTAGCCGATTCCTCCGGCAATATAAAGGAAAAAATCAGAACTTCTACAGTAGTCTGATATGCTGGTTTATATTTTGAAAAAAGATATTAATAATATAATGGTTAAGTCATAACTATCAAGTAGGTTAGTCCCTGGAAGAAAATTACATCAAGGGTGAACTTGTTTGAAGCTTTCAACAAATACTGTTGAAACTTTCAACAGTATTTGTAGACTTTTTAATTGTAAGTACATATTCTAGAATGAAAGCTGAATTAATGCTTATCTGAATTAATGATTTATAAAATAAAAAATAATAATAATAGCTTTTAAACTTCTCCAAAATTCACAACTCATGCTCTCATATAGATTAACTCAAATACACTACATTGGAGAAATGTGAGAAAGGTACCAGAAAGTATAGCTTGTACGCGATTCAATAGCAGTAGGTTCAATTGGACTTTACTTCATCCTATGAAAAACCTAATAATTGAAACCGTATAAATCAAATCTGATAAGGACTAGAACCTATAAAAAAAGAAAAAAGGTTAAGAAAAGTAAAGATCCTGGCTATATTGTTACACGTCCAAATCACCATAATAAATACATTCATTATAATATAACAGGATTTTTATCCAAAAGCAAAAAACACACACACACAATTAGATTGACAGAAATGCTTGTACACATCCAATATCAGTAGCCTCAATTGAAATTCATCCTATGGAAATCCTCCTCCTTATTTAGCAGTCAATCAATGTATGAAGAGATCATTGGCATTATCTTCCGCAGACATGTCAATTATAATCTGTGTATATATATATATATGTGTGTATGTGTAAAAAACTGAGTCAGTACATTACTATAATTAATAAAGAAATCAATTAATAATTGACTTATTCCAAATGAGTGTAAATAAAGTTGCTTCTTGACTGTTTTTAGCAGGCATGACTCCAATGATTATAAAGTATAAACATATTAGACGTGCCAAAAGAAGAATGCAGTCTGTAGCTTTCACATGTCAAAAATTTATTGGGCAAAATTCTCTAGAATTCGCAGCAGTCTCATTTTAGGGATTTAAACTTAATAAATGGATTAAATTGTAGAATGACCAAATTGCAAACGTCAAATAGTAATTTATCTAAGAAATATATATATATATATATATAAATATATATATATATATATATATATATAATGAAGATAATAAACAATAACAATATACTTATAATTTATAGAATGTTATGTTATTTTTGTTAAATGCACCAACACTTTTAATAACAAAAGGGCAAGGGTCACAGATTATTTGTAACAGTATAAGCATTGATTGCAACAGAAATTTTTTTAAAACTGAGAAACACCTTGTATTTCCACTGAGGTGTTGAAGAAGAAGAAGATGGTGGTGATGACGTAGAGCCTCCTTGAGTGCTCACGGAAGCCATAGGAAATAATATACAGATAAGAGACTTAATACATGTAGCCAAAAAATGAGTACTACAAAAATCTTGAAAGAAAGAACAAAACAGAAAATTACCAAACCATTGCAGCCGAAGCAACAGCAAAGCGAAATAACTCCGTCATGCTGAAGAAGACATCCTTTGAGAATATGGCATGAGTTTTCTCACAAGCAGAAGAGTACTTCATGTATACCACAAGCAAGAGCACATCCAACAACTATGATGAAGCAGAGGCTAATGCAGCTGCACTGCTTCCTAATTTTAATTTATAAACGAGAATCCAACAAAAAGGTATATGGAAACATAGAGCTGCAAATGAACTAAAGAGCATTGGTAGGATCAGGCTCTGAGTTTGGTAATAGCAAATTAGTGGTTGAAGTATAGCTTATGCAAACAGGTTAGGGATGAGGCATACACAGTATGTCTGCTATATGTGAGATTGTTGGATCTTGTCCTATGAGTATTAGTAATTTGTCTGTGAATATCCATAGGATATATATAGAGCTACAAACCAGAATAAGAGAGATGATGGTGGTGTAAGTATAAATTCCTATTTTGATACTGCTCTGCTCCATAGGCTTGTCCGCATAAAGTCTCTAACGCACCAGCCATCCCGCACTGCTTAGCAGTCACAAAAATTCACTTATCATCATGATTGAATTATATTCCTTAATCTGACATATCAGATTCTCATACTAGCCAACATCTATGGTGACATAATAACAATGATATAATGATGAAAACAAAAACAATAACTATAGATTTGATAGGCATTTGACAAAGAATTATTCTTTTGATTAACTAATTTGTATAAGTAAATAACAGATTTTAGGCTGTTAGTTTTAGTCAAGTTAATCAAGTTCAATCATGCTTGTCAAGAAGCTTGAGCTCTACCAACACAAAAAATAGATTGTGCATTAGGATGCGCTTTGCTGATTGCTTTCTTGCTGAAAGTTTAAGAATGAAAATGAGTTTTAGTCCTACTCTTATTATTTTATAAAATACATTTATTCCTTGCCTTTAGGTTAAACCATTTTACCTTTAATACTTTTTTCAATATCATAGTTTATCCATTGTGCTTTAGGGTAAAGTAAAAAATTAATATATTTGTTGTTATTCATGCAAGTACACACATGATACATATAAAAATGTTCTCTCTCTTTCTTTATGAGAGGTGTCTATATCTTATTATGTGAATCTACAGAATGCCTTCTCGTAATGTGTGGATACCACAAGTGTGTAGGGCTCACCTATTGTGAGAGGAGGGCTGCATAAATCCGTGTTATAAGATATTGTCTCTTCTTTGGACTGTTTATCCCAAGCAAGAACACATTCAATCAATATGATGAACCAGTGAATACTGTAGCTCCAATACTTCCTAACTTTAATATAGAAACTAGAGCCCAACAAAGGGGAATATGGAAACAAAGTGTTGCATGTGAACAACAGAGAATTGGAAGGACCAAACTCTTGAGTCTGGAAGTAGTGAGTTAGTGATTGAAGAATAGCGTACGAAAACAGGTTAGGGATGAGGCATATGGAGTACATGTGTGCTATAAGTGATATTGAAGGATCTTGGCCTATGAGTATTAATAGCTTATTTATGAAAACTCATAGGATAGATATTGGGATACAAACTAGAATAAGGGAAGATGTCAGTGTAATCATAAAAATTCTCTAAAGCCCCATAGGCTCGTCTGCATAAAGTCTCTAAAGCCCCAGCCTTTCCCACCCTGATTGGCAATCACAAAAATTCAATTATCACTATCCTTGAATTATATTCCTTACTCTGGCACATCAATTTCCCAAACTAGCAGACATCAATTGTAAAATAATAATAACAATAATGATTGCGAACTTGTATAAGTAAATTAAATAATATTAGATAGTTGATTTTAGGGAAGCCGATAAAGGTCATATTCTAAGCAAGCTAGCGGAGGTTGAGTCAAGCACAAAAAAGGTCTAGTTCCCACTGACCAAAGTTTGGGTAGCCCAATACTCAATTGAGCTGAACATTTTTGAAGCTTTTCTATGGATACATATATTTCAGGAGCAGCTGATTCCATCCAAATAGTGAAATTCTCTACTTTTCAATAAGTCCACAACACTTTCACTTTTTAAATTCCTTCCCCTTTTACTTTTTAAGTCTTCTGGTGTGGCACAATAACAACCGCACTAGTCACTGATTCTAAAATATTACATGCTAGTAATTTCGTGGTGAGAAAAAGATCAGCAACAAGATGGTGGTCGCAATAAGCAGATAAAGGTGGAGGAGGCAGAACTCACATGAGAGAGAGAGAGAGAGAGAGAGAGATTAAAGCTCTAAGCAATGAATTCAAAAAGACAAATCAAAATCATGGAAATAAAACTATAAAATTAGATGATAATGTAATCGTTTGAGATTAAATACAATATTACAATACAGGACCACAAGTTGAAATTTTTTAGCATATAATAGGATTATATGAAAATTTTAAACAAAAAGAAAATAAAATTTATCTATAATTTTTTATTTTTAGTGAACACTAAAATTTTCATTAGTTGACAAAGAAAGCAATATACCATCATTTAATTTAGTAAAAATATTGGTGCCCTTGGTAGGTTTTGTAAACAATTAAATTAATAGTTTAATACACCTAAAATTAAATATTTTTATGAAAAAAATACATTGACTAATTTTAATAAATAATCTTAGAAAATAAATTATATGTTATATAACATTATAAAATAATTACATATTCTTGTGCATAGTGTGGGTGCCACTAGTACTAAGTGATGCATCATTCGAATCCTGAGCCTCATGGTATACAAGATCAGCTACAATTAAAAACTGCTTTGCAAATCCAAATTACCAATTGTTTTGGCTTCAAATCCCTGGACCCATAGAATCCAAAGACTGTCCCACACATCAATGCTATAGCTTTTTCAATATCTCTCCATATCAAGAGGCCTTTCACTTCAACCCACTTTAGCCACTCCTTGTTACAACTGATAACAAGTGATTGGCTTGTATAGCTGAGAATCTCTGCCAAATCAGTGGGTTGTACATTTTGTTCCAATCCATCATGATTCATGATTAGCTTAATCTAACATAGGCGCATTGAAAACTGCTTAATTGACATGGCTATAGTTTGTAAGGTACTTAACACCGCTACTATTCACAATCATTTTGGACATCTAGTGACTAGTGTACAAGTAACACCACCTATATATGTGCTTCATTACAAGTAACTGAGAAAGTTACCAATGCTCGCAAGATCTTTTATTAATCATCATTTACATTGCACCATAATAATATTACTTACATTGTCACATAATGTTGATGAAAAGATAGGCCAAGAAATTATTATTATTATTGTTATTGTAAGGACATAAATCAGGCCTGACCCAAATGCGCGTAGGGGACAGGCCCAAATGGCTTCAAACAATAAAATTTGTAGAGAGTGAGCTTGAAACCTAGGCTGTTTTGGACGATGGAAAGCAAAGGCGTTGGGCTAGGTTCACGATTGACAAGCAAGGAAGATTCAATGTAACACGAGCACTCCTCGGACATGTGCCGAGGACCTTCTGTGTTGGATACACTTGTTCTTTTTCAGAAAAAAGCTACAACTGATCTCCTCTCTCAATGTTTTCTCTCTCTCTATTTATATTCTTCTTCTTTGTGCTTCCATTCATAGAGTCATCAATGCAGATGTCTTTCCCCACCCGCCGCCCCTTTTGAGATCTTCCCCCAATGACTGTAAGGCTAATCACCATCATCTCAGATGTCACTTTTTCATTAATGCGGCTAGAGGGGTAGGGGTGGGTGTGAAGTCTTTAATGCGGTGGCAGCAGCTTTCTGCAAGGTGCTTCTCACTTGTTCTCCCTTTTTGCATTCTTCTGGAGTGTAACCTTGCTTGTTAAGTTTTACAGGTTCCTCCCTAGGCATCCTGTTGTACCTTCCGACCTTCACTTTGGTTAGCCGAGGATGCATTTCTCTTTAGACCATCCCACTAGCCTTTACTTCCACAATGAGCTTGTGGGCCTTTAACTTCGATGCCCTTGTTGTCGCCAGGTCATCTTCGAACAAAGTTAGTGTCCTCAGATCAAGCCCAAGGCCCAAAGGCATGTATTTACATTTCTGACTCCATATTTATTATTATTTATTTATTTAGTTATAATTTATTTTTTCAAAACAAACACAAATTTCTCTCTATATTATGTTATCTGCTACAAGAATCTCCCTCAAATATCCTTTCCCTAGCTTTTGACACCTGAAACATCTATAAAAATCTAACTAATAAGAATTCAAAACCAGTTTAGCCTACGAGCCTAGCACGTTTCAATTGCCACCAATTCTAATGAAATATAGATTTGGTACCAGTTATTCTAATCTGAAACAGTTAAAAGCTTTGGAATATTCATGTTTATGTTCAAGTTAAATATAAATAAATTTTTGTAAAGAGAGAGAGAGAGAGAGAAGGGGGGGGGGGGGGGACAACTATGTAAAAAGGAAGATTTTTTGGGTGCTAATAATCCTCTTTTGCCAATTTGTGAAACTTGTTGCACGAGCAACAAGAAATGCTTTTACAATAGACCCTCTCTCTAAATCCAATCCAAAGGACTTTGAGCGTGCCTTGTAGGCTATCCAATAACAGTTATGAAATCATCGGTTCATCCAATGAAAATCATCATAACTGAAACCAAATAAAAATAAAAATAAAATAAAATAAAAAAAGAAGACGAAAGAAAAGATCCTGGCTCTATTGTCTTTATGAAACAAGATACAAGGATATGTGATCACTTGAATACATTTCCAAATATTATAACCAAAATCATATATAAATTCAATACAACATACCAGTCAAACTGACAGAAATGCTTATGCACATGCAGTAGCCGTAGTCTCAACTGAAATCCTCCTGTGAAAATCCTCCCCATTTAGCAACTAGACAAAGTATAAACAGAACACGAGTGTCATCTTCTACTGACATGTTAATCATTATCATCTGTATATATGTAAACTTGAGTTAGTATGGTACAACAATAATAAAAAAAAAAAAATTTACTCATTAATAATCAATATAATTCGAGTCCCTCCTTGCATTTTCTAGAAGGCATGTCACCAATGATTATGAAGTATAGACATGGTAGAAACTACATAGTCTCTAGTTTTCACGTTTAAAAAATTTATGAGGAAAATTTCTATTACTTCTGCCAGCACCACACAAGGTGAATATGAAAATTAGCATAATAGTTGGACACTTACAAATGGGATGCCATAATAGAATTGAGCCACCTACCTTACATTAGCAATTTTGCAGCTTTACTATGGATACATATATTTCATTAGCAATTGGAATATCTAAAGGTGTGCCTACTAATCTACACTGATAAAAGCAGGGCATTAGCACAAATGCAGAAGCGATTGGAATGTAAAGAAAGCTGAAGCCACCAATATGACAGCACATATGGTTGGTCTCAACAATCAAATAAAATAAGTGGCAAGCCACAATCAAGAAGTGGTTGGTCTAATTGTAAAGAACCTAAAGGTGAAGTAACTTTGGCGAGAGTCCCTTCCAGTCTCTTGTTTTGCAGGTTTTTTTTTTTTATTTATATTTTTAATTTTTCTTCTTTTAAGAATAAGAAATTTCATTAACAATAAACTTAAGAAAGTAGAAACATAAATTGCTCTCTGTTATTATCTTATCTTCTAAAATAGTCTCACTGATATATCCCCACTCTAGCTTTGAAAACCTGAACCATCAATAAAAATTCAACTAAGCATTCAAAACTAGTTTAGTCTATACGATAAAGTTGACATAAATTGCAGTATAAAGAAGAAGGCAGCGGTGATGGGGGGACAAGTTTGTAGAAAGGAAGAATTTTTATACCAGTAACCCACTTTTGCCAATTTGTGAAACTTGTTCCATGACCATGAGCAAATAAAAATGCTTGTACATTTTAGCAATATAAATAAATAAGCTTAGCAAAATCTACCTTAGCAAAATCCATAGAGCAGTATAAGAGTAAAGCTTGAGAATATATTTCCTAAAAAAAAAAAAAAAAACTACTTGTAAGATACAATATCTATTAATTTGGACAGAATCGTAACAGTCTCATATTAGGGATTTAAATTTAATAATTGAAATTTTATGGATTAAATTGTAGAATGGTCAAATTGCAAAACTCAAATACTAATTTACCTATATATATCTATATATATATATAATGAAGATAATAAACAATAGAAACACCTTGTATTTCCACTGAGACTGAGGTGCTGAAGAAGATGATGGCTCCTTGAGTTCTCATGGAAGCCATAGGAAATATAGAGATAAAATTTGAAGCACAATATGTATAGAACTGAAGAAAAAAGGAACATAGAATGCGAGTGAAAAGTGATTTGGGAAATGAAAAATAGGAGCAGCGATTGTGATTGGGAGAGAGCAATCGGCAGAGGAAATCAACGCTGGGCTGAAACCGGCAACCGGTCAATAATGTTAAGAAAAAGCTGACTTCCGCTTACTGCTGTGTGGGAGAATTTATAGAAGGGCCGGTTAACGTACCTTTAAGCTATCTATTATCCTATTAATCATTAATTTTTAAGTATAAATGATAAAGTTGAGGTATAAAATTGGTTATGATTTAAAATTACAACTTACATTTAAGAGGATTCTCAAAAAAAAAAACTTACATTTAAGAAAAATTAGTTGTTAACCCGTGCTATGCACGGAAACTTACATATTTGTGGGGGTAAACTAAAATATTTTATAAAATCTTAAATTGGTTAAGAAACTACACAATTGCATGATTTGCTCTTCTATGACTTCAATTTGTGTTACAATTTAATGAAAAGTTATTACTTAAACGTGCAATGGCTTACAAAAAATTGTCAGAAAATTTCAAATACTGTAAAAAAATAACTCAAAAATTCAAAATTAAAACTTCTAAAAGACCATAAATTATTAAAGAATTAAATGATTCACTACTTAAAAATTATTGAAACAAAACAAAATATATATGAGTAAACAATAGATAAATATAAAAGAAAGATGAGTTACATTCAAAAAAATAATTTTAATTATTGCAAGTTTTTTTTTCTGGTAAAAACAACTAAAAAGAGTTTGGTGGTTTATATACAAAAATTGCAATAGAATTGTTTTATTATCCAAAGAAATTGAATTTTATCAATAGTTAATGATATTTATATTTATCCAAATAAAGCCAGCTTTAGGATAATCTTAATATAGGATTTATTCAAGTTTATTTTTTTTAATCAACATTTGAGTTTGAGTTTAACTTAAACCTATTAGAGAAATAGAGTTTCACTCCTTATTAAGCCTAAACTAAACAAAAATAATTTTGTTTAAAAAATGATAACAATGAGTTTGAATTTAAGTTGGACTTGTTAGAGAAATAGAGTTTCACACTTTGTTAAGTTTTGACTAATCAAAAATAATTTTATTTAAAAAAAATAATGAGTTTTAGTTTAAGTTGGACTTGTTAGAGAGATAAAGTTTCACTCCTTCTTAAATTTGGACTAAAAATAATAATTTTATTTATATAAAATGATAATTTAATATAACTATTGTGGTGACATGAGAAATAGAGTTTCACTATTTATTAAATTTGGACTAAACAAAAATAATTTTATTTAAAAAAATGATGACTTTGAGTTTAAGTTAGACTTATTAGAGAGATAAAGTTTCACTCCTTGTTAAATTTGGACTAAAAAAAAATAATTTTATTTAAATAATGATAATTTTATTTAACTATTGTATTGACATGAAAAATTGTGAGATCTTCAAAGATTTCGGTTATATATATATATATATATATATATTAACATTACTATATATTTTGATACTCTAATCGGTGGATTGTATATTCTTTATGATTTTAATACACATGTCAAATTTTGTGTCATTCGGATATTATTTATTATATGATTTATAAGCTTATATTTTATGTATAATTTTAAATTACAAAAATTTGTAATTTAAACAATTAATTGATGACACAACTATTGATTTCTAATTTTCTAAAAATTTGCAAGCATAAAGGATATGAGAAAAACATGTAATCCAATGGTAGATTTGTCAAAATTTATCTTCAATAAAAAAATATTAAGTAAGGTTGTAACTTTAAGTTATAATCAATTTTGTTACTAAACTTTGTCCTTAAGTAAAATGGTTTTACTAATGAATGCCCCATATGACATTTTTTAATAAACCATTTTAGAAAGTTTTAATACCACTTTTATAAAAAATATAAAAAATATTGTAAAAAAGTTAGTTATTTTTTTCTTTTTCCATAATAAAATAGTATCCTAAGATAATTTATTAATAGATGCCTTATGGGCATCCATCAGTAAAATCCCTTCTCTCAAAAAAAAAAATTCCTCTCACCTTTTTCTCAAAAAAAAAAAAAAAAAATCATCTCAATTTTTTTAGAAGAGTTTCATCTCTCCTTGTTAGGAAAATTGAGGGTTTTTTTTTTTTAAGAGTATAGGACATTTAAATGTTGTATTTTTCTATAAAAAAAATTATATTTTAAGTGTAATTTCAAATTAAATCTTATAATTTTAAAATTAAACCATAAGAGGTTTTTTTTTTTTTTTTTTCCATTGAGAAGAAAACCATAGGAGGTATATAATAAGACTATATATTACAAATTAAACTTGATAATTCTGCTAATTTAAAATTAAGCCCTAAACTTTTAAAATTGTGTCAATACAAACCCTAACAACACCCAGAGGAACCATGCATGAAAGTATACAACAGGGCTTAAATCGTATCTCCATGAAAGCTGAAGGGAACAAAGGCCCTTCAAAATCATGCTCTGAAGTGGATTTACAACAACTATGACCAACTGGGATTTTCTTGGAATAGCTTGAACTACCTGTAGAGCATTTCTCTCTCTACAATAACATTATTGAAATTTTCATTTTTAACAAGGTCAAGGAGGATATGTTGCCAGCTGATTCCTCTAGCAATATCAAGGAAAAATAGCTAATTCTACATTGGCCTGATATGCTGATTTAATTTGAAGAAAGATAATAAAATATAATGGTTAGGCCATAACTTTCAACTAGAGACAAGTCATATAAAACGAAGGCCCAAAAGGCACATACTAGACTGCAAACTAGAGAATATATACATGGCTCCTAAACGTTGCTAGCCATGCTCTCTAACTACATTTTTTTTTTTTTTTTTATACAAAATAAAAATTCTACTTTAGTATAATTTAATAATACTTGGTGCATAGTAAAAAATAAGAGTTTTATGACAAGCATAACTACTCACAGATAATTTCCTACTTAAATATATAGACCTCTTTTGTAATCTAAAAAGACCATTACTTTAAAAGTGAACTTGTTTGAAACTTTACTTTTTTGAACTGCAAGGAATATATTCAAGACTGAATACTAAAGTTAATGCTTATTTGATACTATAGCTAGATTAATAAAAGAAATCATAAATTATATGCTTCCAATAAACAAAAACAAAAAAAGGTTTCGAAACATCCAACAAATGCATTAACCCCCACCCCCCCAAAAAAGAAGAAGAAGTTGAAGTAATAGATCAACATGCTTGAATATCCAAAATATATAGCCAAAATCAATCATCAATGTTTAACCATCTTACATTTCCATCATTGCTAGTACTCTGTAAGATTTATTAGTTCAGATCCTTATACAAATTCAAAACATTACTTCCCATATCCACCATTTTTGTTAAAGAAACTCGCTAACCACAATGTTCGTAGTCTAGTGTTTTTGGCCATGAATGCCCTTCCTACCCTTTCATTAATTACCAAATAGTCAAGAGCAGATTCAAGCATAACTTTGTCAAACCTTTTTATTTTCATAACTTCTTCATAAAGCTCATTCACATCAAGTTGATCTTTTCTGAGTTTTTTTATTGCTAACTCAATCTTTCCAAGTTGTTTGGAAAACTTATTATTATTAGCATCTTGGTTGACATTAGCACGACTCCTTTTTCTATGAGACCTTGCTTGAGAGAAAGCTGTATTTGAAGAACCAACTTGTTTCCCTTTTGACGCCTTCTCAAAATCAATAATGTCCTCACAATTGGACTCCAAGTCAACAATCCTTTTTTCTGAATCAATATCACTAAAAGACTCCGCAGAACTCCATCTTGCTGTGTCTTTACCAAAAAGCAAAGCCATCTCATCATACATCTCAATCTTTTTATTCAAATACTGGTCATGATCAGGATGTGCCTGTTTTTTATAAAACAAAAACAAAAACAAAATTAGTTAGGAAGAGATCAATCCCTAATAGAACACCTACATACTGATGAAAATATGCCTCATACCATTACTTCCTCGTCATACACTTTCTTTTCACACGTAATCATTTTCAAATTGTCATCCCATCTAAAACAATTCTTTCTGTTACAAAGTTGTGTAATGATTCTCCAAATGCTTTTGATAGTTTGAAGACAATTTTCCACATGTTCAGGTTGGCATTCAACCCCAAATTTGTCACTAATTGCTTGGGCTGCTAGAGCGAATGATCCAGGCATAAATGTATTGGATGGCTTATTTCCTTTAGTAGCCTCATTAGCAAGTATCTCAATTATCACATATTGCATTTGTTTTGACCACCTAAATTGCTTACTTATACTCTCCTCCTCATCTTTTGTTTTGCCTATTGCTACAGTTGCAAGAACAAGAAGAGTAATCAAAATTGAGCACACGAACACAAAAAATTACATGTGAAAACTCTATTTATTGTCCACTAGAAAATTTTATTATCAAAATGAAGGTGCAATCAATCATGGAAGGTCAAGACATAACATTCTTTAATCATGAAAGTGCTACTGCTAGAAAGTCATAGTACATAGCCAACTCTAAAAAAATTTATTTTCTCCATAACGTTATAATCTTCCCATGTGTTGGCATATCTCTATTTTCTTCCTAAACTTAACTTTGTGATTATTGGACTATTGGATTTTTCAAATTATATATCAGGATTTACATCTTCCATAATTGAGCATATGGGCTCAACCCTCATTATGTGATTGTTAATGGCAACAAACTAGGACTACATCCATTGTGTTTCAAATGAACAATAAGGATCTGCATCCAACACAAAAACTTTTCTTCAAAATCTCCCTTAGTGGTAGTTCACAAGGAAAAGGGACATAGACTAGCTATATAATTCTATTTCACTTTAAGGAGGGTCATGAATAAACTCTTTCAAATGGTATTTACCACCATGATGAGGAAGAGAATTCCTTTTTTATTTCTATAACCAGCCTAACCAAGATAATATTTACTTACAAATTTACAAAAAATAGAAAAGAAATACTAGTAAATTCCAATTATTTATAATATTTATAAATTTCCATAACCTGGAGACATCATTTAAAAAACAAAAATTATGTCCACGCACAGTGTTAGTTTGCAAGGAAAAGTGACATAGACTTAATAATTTACACACACAGGAGTAGTTCGCAACAAAAAGTGACAGAGTTATAGACAAAAAATTTATTTCATTTTCAGGAGGATCATGACTAAACTCTTTCAAATGGTTTTTTTTTTTTTTGATGAATTTCAAATGGTATTTTTCCACTGTGATAATGGAAGAAAATTCCTTTTTATTTCTATAACCAGCATCACTAAAGTAATATTTACATACAAATTTACAGTAAATAGAATAGCATTACTAGTAAATACTGATTATTTATAATAATTATAAATCCCCCTAGCCTAAAGATGTCATTTAAAACACAAAAATCATGTCTACACACACACACACATAGCCATTGTCACCTCCACTCCCCACCATGTTATCACCAATGAGGCACAGACACAGACATGAAATTAGGACACAACAAGGTGGGAGCACATTAATTAATTAATATTTAGGTTACTTAAAAAATTTTACACATATTTTACGTTTATTTTAGTTTTTAGAAATGAGTAATAACCATTAAATTCTTTTAAAAAATATCTAATATTTTGATAAGTTTCTCTTTTTGTTTTTTTGGATAAGAAAAATATGATATGATATTTCTAATTTATTTTTTTTAAATGTGAAATTTCACAATTATGGTAGTTATTAATAAGTATTTTTTTAATAATTCGATAAGTAAATCAATAAAATCAAATCTCAATAACCATTAAAAATTGGATTTTTCTTAAAAACTTGTAGAACCATTTATTGGGAATAACTAGAAAAAACTATTAAACCTACTTGAACTTTTAAAAACATGTTTTTAAGATTTATTTGATATCTTGGGCAATTTGAATTAATCGGGGATGCATGGCACCTTATTTTGCAAATTGGCAGTTGTTAAGAATTTATTCAGGAATATGGGAGATGGTTTAGCTTGATTTTGTTAAATTGGGCTGAAGTTTGTTTGGGAGGTTAGGTAAGACTTCATTGGGGCATTTGAAGTGTTAGACATATAATGGCCAAGTGGCCAAAACAATTGTAGGCCCATATAATAGTAGAACAAGCAAATTAACTTTGAGTTAGTCTACGGTTAGCTTAAGATTAGTCTAGTATATAAACCACACATTGGTTTCATTGTAAACTAAAGAGCTTAATAGACAAGATGAAGCCATTAAGGGCTTTATGCTGTGGATGTAAGCTATTAGGCTGAATCACGTTAACCTTGCATTCACTCTCTCTTTGATACCCCCGCTCATCATTCAATTGATCACAATCACACAACAACTTTAACATGAAGGATTCGAATTAATTGTTGGCTGCCTTGTTATTAATTTATGGGATGGTTGTTAAGTTGGAATTTAGACCTCAATTGGAGTTTAGGTCAGCTCTTTAATGGTTATAGTGTTATGTCATATATAGCACAATCTTACTTTGTCTATGGTCAAGAAAGTCTAGGGACATACTTTTTGTGTCAAAATTTTTCTACAATTTTGAAGTGGTTGGCTATGAGTCTATGAGTGGTGGAGAATAAGTGATAGATCAATGTAAAAGGAATTTTCCACCACTCACGATCGACCACTTAAGCAAGTTGGGAAAAATAGTGTGGTTCTAGAAGAACAGGTTTATGGTTTAGTTAAGAGTATCTTTAGTTGGAGTTGGACTTAAATACTTTGACCTTATTGTTGATTAGGCTCTAGTTGAGCTCATTTGAGAAATTCGAGGGGAATTCTTAATTTGTGTGTGGTAGCAAGGGAAATAAATACTTAAATGGGATTTTTGGAAAAAAGAATATAGTTATTTATTTCATGCTGGCTTTTTTTGGGTAAACAGAATTGGAACATTGTTCATTCAACTATTCTTTTCCTAAAATTAAAGTACTATGTCTATAATCAATCTTGTTATTTGTTTTATTTAAGCAAGCTGCATTGCGTATGGCAAGATGCATGATTTTTTAGCTTCGAAAATATGAGATCTTTGATAATGGATTTTAGAGAGAAGGTATCTTTGAATTATTTTGGCCTATGAGTTTGCTTCCAGTCAAGCAAAAAAACAACAAAGAAATTATTGGATTGTGCTTGCCTAAAAGAAAACCAATGATACACACAAATCCACAAAATCTTCTCACTTAATTCCCTGACATTCTTGTCAAGACTTGCATTAGCCACAAGTCTTATTAGTCTAAGCTTTAACTAGTTTTTAGGCTTCTTGTAACTAATGATGATGTAGGTTGAAAAATAAAGTTCTTTAGAATACTAGTATTGATCTAATGTGACAGAATCGAAGTTTAATTTACAATAATACAAAAGCAAGGGGTGATTTGGATTGCTTGCACTTGCAGTAATCACATTTACTCAATATCCTACTATGACTAGTCACAGTTTAGATTTCTCGTATCTGTTTATACACATACACACAAATCTAGACAATAAAGAAAATTATGTAAAATAAAATAACACTTGTAACAGGAAGGACGTGTAAGATGGTGATTACCTCCTTCAGTTTCCTCAGGAAAGCTCCAGCTTGCACTAGGTTCTGCCTCCCTATTGTCATCATAGGTTGCCTTAAATTTGGTAGCCTTTACTACTGCTGAATTTTCAAATTCATGGTGGACACAATCCCAACCCTCAGATGTATTGATGCAGCTACTGCTGCAATGTGCAATTGTTAGGTTGAACTCTTCCACGTCTTGCTCATATATCAAACGGACTGCACATTTGATCACCTCCACTCTTGGGCTATTGGTGTCAAATACAACCTTAATCCGACTGCATTGACAATTCCAACCTGTAGCTGGCCAATCATCACGAGACAAATACAATAGCCAAAGATGACCCACACTATACTTAAAGGATGTCTCCCCAATGACAACTTCAAAAGTACGGTGCGGGCCGTGAGGCATATCACCAAGAGCTATCACGTGACCTTTAAGACTATATCTTTCACTTGAATAGCAAGAACGATTTATTCTGAAAAATGCACACAAAGCAAATCCCATCCACCTGTTATTACACCAATTTGGTGGCAGCTCTATGCTTATTGAATACCCAAACCTTTGATGGGTTAACCATGGTGGAACTTCAAACCCAGGAATAATGATGTTGAATGCAGCTCCAGATCTATCTTTCCTTTTGTCAGAAGTTTTATATCCAGCTTTTGGGTACATGAGTCCCTGTACCAGAAAAAAACAAGAAGTTTAACAATCACAGAGAGAGAGAGAGAGAGAGAGAGAGAGAGAGAGAGAGAGAGAAGATTACCTTTAGGTAATGTTTCAGTATTGCAAATGCTAGACCATCACTGTCCTCATTATATTCAACTAACTTGAAGCAATTAAAAAATGAAATAAATGGTTGTAACAAATTGCTCATACTGAGAAGTGCTGGTGATGGTTCTAGGGAAGAACAACCTTCAGCATTTATGTGTCTCACATTTGATGGAAACTCTGGCAATGAGTGAAGTTGAATGCAGTTGCTCAAATTAAGAACTTCCAATTTCTGAAGTTGACTGATGCTTGCAGGTAGGGTAAAGACAAGCTTGTTTGTAGATAGTGATAAATATTTTAAAGAGTGGGAGCAGAAAACACTATCAAGCCTTGACTTAAAAAATTGCTTTTCACATCCACGACATATCAAGAAACTAATGGAAGAGGGAACTTCTCTAATAGCAGTTCCAGTCAAATCAAGTTCGCTCAAATGTTCGGTTTTCCCTAAGTTCTCTGGCAGGTAGGCAAGTTTTGAACATCCCAAAAGAATGAGTATTTCAAGAGATCTTAAACCATCCATGTTGCTAGGAAGGTTGGTAAGAGATCGGCAGAATTCCAAATTTAGAACTGTAAGCCTACTGAGTTGTCCAATAGATGGGTCAATCTCAACCAAATTTATGCAACCTCTAAGGCATAGTCTCTCAAGTCTCGGAACCCCTATGAAATCAGGTGTTCTAATAAGGCTTTTGGATAGTTCAAGATCAATGAGTTTTAAGTTGTTTAAGTACTGTTCAACCAAAAAAAATGGGGATAATTAGCTTCCATCAAACAAAGAATTTATTTTAATAACATAAATTTTGAGTTTAAACAATTCTAATAAATAATAGAAAGACAAAAGAACAAAATTACCTTTACACCTTTCCATAGATATTCAATTTTGCTAAACCACATTTTAAGTTCAACAAGCTCTTCTGATTGAAAACTGGATGGCAAACATTTTGAAGAATACCCATGCCATTCAAGAAATCTTAAGTTATTAGAAAGATGATTGAGGCCATTTGGGATGTGCACATTATCGATTATAAGCAATCTAAGATTACACATCTTTGAAAAAGCTTCAGGACAGGCTTCAAGTTTCCTGCATGCTTCATCCCCTTCAAATGAGTCTAGGACTATGGCTTGAATTGCTTTTGTTGCCTAAAAATAAAAAACAAAGATTGGTGAATTGCACAACAAAAGATAAGAATACTTCAGTTTTTTACTGTGTTAGAGGGGACCCTAATATCTATACTCTGAGTTTTCCACAAATAAAACCTCCTCTTAAGCGTTGGTAGATCCAAGAAGGTTGAGGGTGAGAAATTTCTCCATTTACAACTTCAAAATTAACAGATAGAAAGAATATTTTAATTAAGAATCTAACAATAACTATTAGATCATAACACAACATCATTTGTTAAAGTTTTCTCTGATAAATCCTATTTATTTTATATATTAAGAGTGTTATTTTCTTTTGAGAATCAAACAATTCAACTATAAAGGATGCAGTTCTAAATTTTAGAACAATGATTTTAAAATTTTTACAAAAATACAAATGATGATTAATATGAGGCCTAAAATGGAAGTTTGAAAAAAAAGAATTTCTAGGTAAATACTCATGCACCTTAGGGATCAAAGGATGAATGAGTGGTTGACTAAGTCAAGAAAGAGGAAATCAATTTATAACAATTTCACAATCACATTATGTTTTCTAAATGCAAGACATAAAGAAACATGAATTCATATTTGTAAATAAATAATGTGACAATCACATTATGTTTTTGAAATCTAGGAAATAGTCAGCATATTAGCATGAAATTTTGTATTCTATATCATATGAATTAAGTGCTTAGGTAACTTTTTTTTCTTAAAAAATTAATTTCTTTAATGAAATTGTGCTTGTTTATCTATTCAATCTTGCCCCTGAAATAAAATGCTGGTTTTGCCACTGTTCTTACCGTATTGTTCATCAAAACATGCAACAAATCCTGACGAAGCCACAACCTACTACGCCTCCCTGGTTCTTCAATTGATTCTTGACGGACAATTTCCCAGCCCATTTCTTGTAGTAGATCATGCATCCACAATTTGTTGTTTTCTATAGTTATGAGAGATTTATCCGTGAGAACTCTTATACCAATTGTTGCGTCAAAACCACAATTCTCTAATATCTCTATTACTCGATCTTTCATCTTCCCTCTAAAGAAACACGCAACATCTAGGAATATCGCCTTCCACATTTCCTTTAGTCCATCATAACTTACTTTAAGTGTATCAAATATTTTTCTTTCGGGATTTTTTTTCAAATTCTTCACTGCACTTTGCCACTCATCCACTGTTCTTTCAACCATTAAGGACCCCAAAGTTACGAGAGCTAATGGAAGACCATTAGCATAGTATACAACATCTTGGGAGAGCTGTATTTTATCTCCTTTAGGTTTCCCATTTTTGAAGGCTTTCAAACAAAAGAGTTTCAAAGCATCATCATCATTTAAAGTGTTAGGCTTATATATATTATGCACTCCATGTTGGACCAACAAATGTTCATCTCTAGTTGTAATGATGATCCAACTTCCCAGTCCAAACCAGCAATGATCTCCAGCCAATAATTCTAATTGGTCCAATTGATTAACATTATCTAGAACAAGTAGAACTTTTTTATGACATAGTCTATTCTTGATCATGTTAGCTCCATCATAAACATCCCATACATCTATATTGCTTTCCTCCAAAATTTGTGCAAGGAGCTGCTTTTGTAATCGAGCCAAACCATGTTTTTCTGAAACTTCCTTAATATTAGCAATAAAGCTAGAACCTTCAAAATGGTTACTTTTTGTTTCATAAATCACTCTAGCAAGAGTTGTCTTTCCCAGCCCCCCCATGCCACAAATCCCTATCATGCAAACACTGTTCCCGAGACCTAAATATGGAGTGATCAATTCCTCCATTGGAGAATCTATTCCTACCAAGTCTTTGGTAATAATTGAGAATTTTGACCTCGATCTCTGTAGAATATTATCCACAATATATCGGATAGCTTCTGACTCATATTTCCTGTGGAGAAGATTGAACAATAATTACATGGTGGTCTCAATGAGTCATAAATTGCAGGGGGAAAGAGGGTAGGGAGAAAAATATTAGGTAATAATACTCCCTTGGTCAAACAAATAAGAATTCATTGACTCATGGAACTAATAGAAGTAGAACCATCCATATAAGTAGTGTATTATCATATTAGTTGTATATGTAACATGTAATAAATCCATAAATTTTCTTAGGGATTTATATACTTATATAACCATGTTTTGAAGCTTTTCAGATTTCTAAAGTTCAATCTTTATCCAATCCTATCGCTTTAGGTGTAATTCCATGCATTTTTCCCCCCATCAGGAGGGTGCCACAGGGGGGTGTTGGGATGGGGGTGATAAGAAATGGGTATTCAAAGCTGACAATTATCATTCTTGCCAAGACATGTGGAATTTCCAAATCATGGAAGCAAAAGAACAAAAAAAGCAGCAAAGGAGCAGGGGATGCTAGTAGCGTAGCAGCCGTAGCTGCAAAAATATCAAGGGGGGCAATCAAGTGCTATCATCCAATACCATTGCTTAGGTTAGCAAGGATAAGCCTGATAAATCCAAAATTTACTTTCAACAGAGCTACGTCAATTGATAAAAAATTTAGGTATCTGAATTCATGCCAGATTGTTGAATGAAACTAAATTTGAATAGATTTAGTAGAACACAATAAATATACAAATTTATATTTCTTCATTATGAAATATTAATAGCAAAGGCAGTACTCAAATTTAGCAAAGTAGATAACCAAAAAGCTGAACATGTTTTCTAATACCTGATAAAATAAGTGAAGAGAAGGTAATGGTTTCTTTACTGGAAAAAAAAAATAGAACTACAACTTTTTAAAGCTTAGTGACATCAAAAGCCCAAGCTTTTAGCCTTTTACCCATTGAATCCAGGCCCAAAGGTAGGTGACTGTTGAAGAGATAAAATGCTTCAAAATTTCAAATGCCTTTTTTTTTCTTCCTTTTAAGAGAAGGTGTTCTTTGAATGTCTATTTCTGCAGAATTGTGCATATTGACAACTCATTTGTTACATATGAAATGCATTACCTCATCTACAAACTCCTCGAAGGTACCCCTAATATCAAAATAAACTCCTCGAAGCTCTACTTCTACAAAATAATGTAAACAGTTGGTTGGGGAATAATATATTTAAACTGTGCTATATGGATTTTAATTAAACCAAAACAATCATTGATCCATAACTAAATCTTTATGAAAACCATTGAAATGCCTAGCATGAACTTAATCCAACCCATGACATGGCAGAAGGTTATTTTGGATCAATAAAGCATCAGGTCGGGTTATAAAAGTGAAATGTTTCCAAAATTCACTTCTATTGACTTAAATTCTTAAAGTGGCCATGATAGAATAATTGCTGGATATGCTTGTTCATAAAATGAAGGCAGAAAATCAAGCACTGCCCCATCTTGGAGCCAACCCCAAACGATTCCTCCCTATAATTAGCTGATGTTTGTGGGAGGATGGATAACACGCACCAGTGAGAATATTCAGGTGCTCAAAGAGCACGACACCCATGTTAGCTGTCACATAAATCACTGTAAAAATGTATGATGTATCAACCATTTTCATAGGTAGACTATAACTAGATAACAAGTAATGTCACCAGTATATTTCACAGAAAGTGATTCAAGTAGGATATAAAATTAACTAAATTTTCTCGTGGAAATTACCTCTCCTGTAAATGCCAACCGGAGAGATTAGCCACTTCTCTCAAAGCGTTCTTCCATGATTCTACCTCCTGTATGTTATCTGCTTTGTGTTTTGCAAAGGCTTGTTCAAAAGTTCCCCTCTGATTCCGTACATCAGGTGGACTTACAAAGTAAAAAACGGGCAGTACTATCAGTCCCATGTCTTCCCTGCATTTGACAATCTTTGCAAGCTCATCCAAACACCATGTCGAAGATGCATAGTTTCTTGATAGAATGACAACAGCAAATCTCGATTCTTCAATTGCTTTCAAGAGTTCTGGGGAAATGGATTTTCCTCTTTCAAGTTTTTCATCGTCCCTAAAGGTGAAAATGCCCTTCCTTATCAAAGCAGCGTATAGATGGTCTGCAAAACTATAGCGGGTGTCCATGCCTCTGAAACTGAGGAACACATCATACTTCCACCGAGGTATTAAAGAAGAAGGCGGTGATGATGACGATGAGGCTCCTTGAGTGTTCATGGAAACTGGTAAAGCTTGAACAGCGTTCAATCAAAACTGAAGAAAAGACATAGAGAAGGAAAATAAATTAAAATGTGAGAAGTCAGAGATTTGGGCAACGAAATTGCAGCAACCATTGTAAAGAGGAAAAAACGCGGCACCTATTGAGTAAAGGGAGAGGAAGCTGTGTTATTCATGTACCCAGTTCAGTCAAGTCAACTGCTCTCATTATCTTCTTATTTTTATTTTTTTGGCCCATTAACCACTCTCATTGTAGTCATGGAAAAAAACAAAGATTGGTTCGGTAGGTGTATTTGGACAATAATTTTCAGTTTTTTTTTTTAAATATATGTGAGTGAAAAAATGTGTAAAAATACATGTAATGATATTTAAAAACTGGAAATATGTATTTGAACTCGCGTACCAAATGGGAAGTCTTTATTTTTTAGAGAGGTGTCATGTTCACAACATTTTTACAACAAATTATAAGTAGCTAGATGTTATTGATTCAAATTTGAACCTAACACTAAGTTTATTTTTTTGCCCCAACTACAACAACCAGTAACATCCCGCCACTTAGAATTTGTTGTAAAAATATTGTAAAAATGTTGTAAACATATAATTTTTTTTAACTACATATTTGATCTCTATCCTATACACTACAATCCAATTTGATCATTAACTTTTTAATTGTACCTCTACCATATACACCATATTTCAATTTGATCCCTAATTTTTTAATTGTATTAATTTGACCCTTAACCTTTCAATATTGTGTCAATTTAGTCTCTGCCATTATCTTTTGGATGAAAATTGACAACGCGTCTAATGGTTAAAATAAAAAATTAACTTTTGTTGATGTGATAATAAACTAAAATTTTATTTTGGGCGCTAGCTATGTCAACAATTTTCATCCAAGATATAACAGCATGGATTAACTTAACACAACACTAAAATGTTAGGGACTAAATTGACACAATTGAAATGTTAGAAACCAAATTAAAATATCGTGTAAAGAATAGGGACCAAATATGTAGTTTCTCCTTCTTTTTCTTTTTTTTTTTCTCTTTTTTTGTAAAACAAAGAAGGGGAGTGGGGAGATGAGAAAATAGGAAGAAATTTTTTTTTTTTTTTTTGAGAAATAAACACACACATAAGACAGAAGGAAATTAGTTCTAACACAAAGGTACATTGTTTGGGGTGAAATTATCCTCAATTGAAGAGAGTAGATCGAAAATTTTGTGGTTTAGAAGTTTTCTCTTTGGTCAACCGTTTGGGGTGAAATAATATTCTCCCTAATTTGGGGTGAAATAAAAAGGAAAGATGAGATTGGAAATTCCAAATCTACCATCCTTTATTCAACGTTAAAGCTCCCTTTTTTCCATGTTTGTCAAGTTTAGGTTTTTCTCCCTAAAATTTTAGATTTTTTTTTTTCCTTACTATCAAGGGCATCTAAATGAATTTATACAATAAAACATTTTTTAATGGTTAGTCTATAATTAGATTTTCAAACGGTTGACTAGATTTTTTTGTGTTTGTGTTGTTTTGTTTTGGCTAGCAATAATAGGATTTGTAAAATTTTATGGGTCATGTTAATGAATACCCTTAGGGCAATTGTTAATAAACTATTTTAAGAAAGTTTTGATATTAATTTTATGGAAAATAGGAAAAAGCTATTAAATTTTTTTTTTCTTTTCTCAAAAATATTTTCCTAAAATGGATCCCTAAAAAAATGACTTTAGTGCATCTATTAACTTCTCCCTATTCTATATATCTGTTGTTGTGCAGATAGCACATCAGGATTCAATCAATAACTGTAAATATGCGGAAATTAAATAACAAGTATACACAAAGAACATAAGAATTTACGTGGTTTAGCAAACTGCCTATCTTCTAGCGACGACAAAGAAATTTCACTATAAAAATAGGAAGACACAATAGTGCACAAGAACACTCTCAAGTAACCCAAATCTCAATTACATTCTAGCACTCTCTTACAAAAACAATAAGAATAGAAGCTAACTACCTCTCTTTTCTCTATTTTCTCTTATGCGGCTGCACTTACTAGGTTAATAGAATTCTCAAATTCTCTATTTAATGCCGCACATAACAACATATATACATATATATATATATATATATATATATGTGTATGTGTGTGTGTGTGTGTGTGTGTTATTAACCAAATCGGCAAAAGAGCAATCCTTTTACAATTTGGATTCAATCAACTAAGGTGACCAAATTTGGGCTTGGCAATTCAAGCCACACAAGCCTAATATCAACAAATCTTCACCTTGACTTGAATTGATCAAGCTACACAAGCAAACTCCTCCATCGCCTCCACCTTAGCCATTAAGGGCTTACAAGCTGCAAACATTAACCAAGTCCAAGTAGCCCTTAAACTTGTTTGTTGGAACTGGCTGGCTTTTTCAACATACTAGAGGATTCCTAAGTCTTATTTTTCTGTAGTGACCCCCTTTCTTCTACATTCCTGTAAGACAATTGATCTCCACTGCTAGTTATGAGAGCAAAGCTAACCATGTCTTCAAAGCCATATCTCTATGGTGCTTTGTGAATCCACTTCTCTCTACCTTTAGCAATTAAATAAGACTCTTCTTGTTGCTGCTGTGGATCAATCTCAGCATCACCCTTATCACTAGGTAAACTAGTCTCGTCAAACTCCACCTCAATAGTTAATTTCTCTTGTGGATTATCATCATATGTCTTTGCTTCATTCTATTTCAACGTAAAGGCTTCATCAAATATGATATCTCTGCTGATCATTGTTTTCTTTGAGATTGGATCCTAAAGCCTGTAGTGTTTAACACCTTTTTCAAAACCAAGAAATACACATTTTCTTGACTTCGAATTCAATTTAAAACGCTCTTCACTCTGCACATGCACATAAGCTGGACAACCAAAGATTTTTAAACTTGAATAATCAACTAGTCTACCTGACCAAACCTCTTCTAAAATCTTGAAATCTATAGCTGATGATGGAGATATATTAATAATGAAACGTGCCGTGTTAACTGTCTCTGCCCAAAACACCTTAGGCAACCCTGCATTCAATCTCATGCATCCGGCTCTTTCTGCTAAGGTTTTGTTCATTCTTTCTACAACCCCATTCTGCTGTGGAGTTTCTTTAATTGTGAAGTGATGTGTAATGCCTTCTAATTCACAAAATCTTATGAATTCTTTATCTCTATACTCTAGTCCATTATTTGCTCTAAGGTATTTTATTTTTCTGCCAGTCTAATTCTCAACCTGTGCTTTCCACTTTTTAAATATGTCAAACACATCAGATTTATGCTTCATAAAATAAATTTATACCTTTCTAGAGTAGTCATCAATGAAACTGACGAAATACTAGGCACCGCTATGAGAAGAAAATGATATTGGGCCCTAAACATCTGAATGAATGTAATCAAGAACACCCTTACTTGTATGAGAGCTTGCCTTAAAACTGACTCTATGCTGCTTTCCATACATACAATACTTGCAGAAATCTAGCTTGCATGTTTTCACCCCATTCAATAAATTTGTCTAGTGCAACTTTAACATACCTCGTTCACCAATATGGCTAAGTCACATATGCCATAATTTTGTGTCGTCAGCATTGGACTCTATCGAAGTGGTGACTGCAACTCTTCCTACAACTGTGTTCTCAATCAATTTGTAAAGCGTGCTTACTTTCTATCCCTTCATCACAATCAAAGCACCTTTGGTGATTTTCATGATTCCACCTTTTGATGAGTATGAATAGCCTAAATCATCCAATACTCCTAAAGAAATGAAATTCTTTCTAAGACTTGGAACATGTCTGACATTACTAAGGACTTTCACAACTCCATCAAACATCTTGATCTTCACGGTACCAATCCCAATAACCGTGCATGTAGCACCATTACCCATTTTAAACATACCATTGTTGTAAGGCTTATACGTATCAAACCAATCTTTCTTTGGAGTCACGATACGAGTATGCTGAATATAAAACCCAAAATTCCAATAAAACATTGTTACCTGATGAAACTGAAAGTAAATCTGCACCAACTTCACTGTCATATGATTTTTCTTCAGCAACACTAGTTGATTCTAGGGGATTCTTACCATTCTTCTTCTCCTATAAATGCTATTTCAACTCTTTACACTGATTCTTGTAGTGTCCTCTTGTGACAATAAAAATACTTTACATCTTTCTTTGCATGTGATTTAGATTGTGATCTGTTCCTGTTGGAGTTCCATCCTCTTGACCTACTTCTGCCTTTATAATAAGTCCACCAGCTTGAGAACCATCACCATCTTGCTTCATCTTTATGTGTGATAAGAGAGCACTAGTCACTTCCTTGAGTACTATAGTCTATTTCTCGTACATCAACGTAGTCACTAAATGATAAAAAGAAGTAGGAAACAACACTAATAAGAGTAACGCTTTATCTTTGTCCTCATAATTTACCCCAAAACTTGACAATTGAGTATTCAACATGTTAAACGTATTGAGATGCTCCAACAGATCTTAACCTTCATTCATATGCAAACTATACAGTTGCTTCTTCACGTACAACTTTTTTGTTAGATTTTTTCTTGTATAAAGACCTTTTAGCTTTTTCCAAACCTTCTTTGTGGTCTTTGCTTCTAGGGTGTTATGAATGACCTCATCACCTAGGTTGAGATGAACAGTGCTAGCTGCTTTCTCGTCCATCTCTGCCCATTCTATATCCTTCATCATTTTCGGTTTCTTCTCATTCCCAAGCAAGGCCTTATGAACTCTTTGTTGAATTAGGAGATCCTTCATCTGCCTTTGCCAAAGAGAAAAATTTCTCTTACTACAAAACTTCTCTACATCATATTTTGTGCTTGACATCTTTACTGTGTTCAAAGGATTGAATCTTAACTTGGCTCTGATACCACTTGTTGTGCAGATAGCACCTCAGGACTCAAATCAATAATAGTAAATATGTGAAAATTAAATAACAAGCACACATAAAGAACACAAGAATTTATGTAGTTCAACAAACTACCTACCTCTATGGTAATGACGAATAAATTTCACTATAAAAATAGGGAGATACAATAGTGCACAAGAACACTCCCAAAAAACCCAAATCCTAATTACATTCTAGCACTCTCTCACAAAAACAGTAAGAATAGAAGCTAACTGCCTCTCTTTTCTCTATTTTCTCTTATGTGACTGCATTTACTAGGTTAATAGAATTCTCAAATTCTCTATTTAGTGCCACACATAACAACATATATATGTGTTATTAACCAAGTCGGGAAAAGAGCAATCCTTTTACAACTTGGATTCGGTCAACTAAGGTGACCAAATTTGGGCTTGGCAATTCAAGCCACGCGGGCCCAATATCAACATCTATATATATATATATATATTATCATATCTCTAAAAGTAAAAGCGTATCATTTACTGTTGCTACGATCCTGTTGAGCCACATTAGAGCTACATTAACCACTTATTTTCAACCATTTCTCTTTTGGTTTTTTGACTCTTTTTATTTAATTATTAATTTTTTAGTTTAATGTTATATTTTCTCCAATCTTGCCCCTTCATTTTTACCTTTTAATCTCCCTAGTACGATCAACCTTAATATCAATTTTCCTTTATCCCTTCATCTTCTTTTCATTTCAAGTCTTTTCTTATCTCTATCCTCTTACTGTAAATTTGATATTCGCTCTCATTTTATATATATTAGTTTGTGACCCCATGCATATGCATGGATACATTTAAAGATATACAATAAGATGTATAATATAATTTCTACATATATAATTTAAATACTATTGATATTCATTTTTATATTTTGTTAACTCTTTAAAAAAATTTGTAAGGATATTATTAGGTAAAAAATGTAAATTGTTCATTTAAAAAAAAAATGATTGTGAAACACTTTTTTTTTTTACGATTAATTTATTTTAGACTCTTTGGTTTTTGTATTTAATAACTCACTTTCATGAATATTTATGATGTAGTCCCACATTTGATTCTAAAATTAAGAAACAAAACTCTTTAAGGATAGATAATTTAGGACACATGACGCAAAATTGGAACTTTAATTTGGAATTTTAATTTTAGTTTCTCTCAGCTTCACTTATTATTATATATATAGATTTTCTCACACAAAAAAGGTTATTAATCTCTCACTCTCTCATGTTTTTTTTTTTCTTTTTTTTTGTGGATTTTTTATATTTTTTTTATTTATCTCTACTTTATGTTAATGAATTTTTATGTTTTTAGAACTTTACTTCAGGTTGATGTAATTGGTTTTGTATTTTTAGATAGTATATAAGAATATAATGTTATCTAATTATTGCTATGTTTTTGTTGACTCACATCAAACATTTATTTTCAACTATTTTCCTCTTATTTTATTATTATTTTATTATTATTAACTTTGTACCTTATGGTTACATTTTCTCCAACATTTCCTTTTCCTTTTCCATTTTACCTTTTAATATCCTCATTACTATCTTCTTTTATCCTTTCATCTTCCTTTTATTTCAACTCTTCTTAACTCCATCTTCTTATTATAAATTTGCTATTCTCTCTCATTTTATACATATTTTCCCACACAAAAAATGTTATTACTCTCTCTCTCTCTCTCTCATGTTTTTTTTTTCCATTTTTTTTGTGTGGATTTTTTTTAATGTTTTGTATCTTTACTTTAGGATTAAACTGATGCTCCAAATCTTTTGGTTTTGTGTTTTTAAGTTGTTATCTTTTTTTCTTCTTTTTTTTCTTTGATTGTTAAATGCTATCATATTGCATTATAAAGATAGTTTATATAAATATAATGTTATTCAATTACATAGAATGACTTGGATTAATTTGGTGAGACTATATATTTTATTTTGACTATTCTTCTTCTCATCTTATTTTCTATAAATTTATCTAATTTGGGTCTCTTGATTATTTATTCTTTCTTGCAACTTTACTTGAGGTTCATGAATCATTATATTTTTTTTATAACACTATTTTGGGTTAATACGATTTTGTAGTGTATTTTTTAGTTCTCCTTCACAAGCTTCTCTCTTCTTCTTATAACTTTTGTTTGATTTTTGTTCGACATAATGCTTAAATATTTTGAATGTGAAAATTTGAATTTATATCAAAATACAATCTTGCTATGTGTTTGAATGTGTCTGTCAACTATTTGAGTAATATCTGGTGTAATTTGGCAATAAATTTTAACTTTTAATTATTATGATAATCTACTTTATGAAATAAGAAATTTGAATAATATATTTGAAAATTAAAGAGTTTAGTCATAAAGAAAAGGAAAATATAATATACCATAATATAATTTAGAAAATATGGACTACAGCAAAAAGAAATAATATCTGTAAGGGCGCGATCTGATTCACAAGCCCAAAAGGAAAATGATCTTGGCCCAAAAAGTTCAGTGCAATGAATTAGTAGAAAGTGAGCTAAAAAGGCTTTAATGAATCAGATGACAATTTCATTGAGCCCAGATAATAAGAAAACAAGAATAAACTAGTTTTACCCAAAGAATATCGTCCTCGGCACAGTCCAAGGAGACTAGTCCTTATATATATATATACATATAGATTTTGTAAATTTGGTTACAAGTTCAGCTCTTTTTGCTACAGTGTTTTCTCTCTCAAATCTCTCCTAGCCAAGGAAGTCAATACCGTACCGGAGGCTGTGCCGGTTTGGCCACCGGTACGGTATATTTCGGATACCGGTCAATACCGGTGTACCGTTTCGGGTTTACCGCTATTTTATATATTTAATATATATACACACACACACAAAATCTCTATTTACACACACAGACTCTCCAACTTTTAGTCTTATAAATAACTTCCATTTTAACTATTGTGTACTAATTGATATAGCAACAACCTAAAGATCAACTGGAGATTATAATTGATGCAGGTAAAACAATTATTTATAAAAGAATTAAGTAAAAGAATTAGAGAGATCAAAGGTTAGGTAAAATAATGAAATTATCTATAAAATACTCATTATTGATTATTTAAGAGACAAAAATTGCCACAATTACAAAAAAAAAAAAAAAAAAAAACAGCATTTTGTGTTTTGGTCCGGTATAGCCGGTACGGCCGGTACACAGTCGGTATGGCCGGAATTTGCCGGTACGACCGGTATTTTTTCCGGTACAAAATAAAAGTGTACCGGTACCGGTGCACTGGCCGGTACGGTACGTACCGGCCGGTACCGGTACGGTATCGACCTCCCTGCTCCTAGCCCCCTGTAAGGGCTTGCTTCTTCATTATATATCCCTCTTTCCTTCATCTCCACCATCCACGTGTAGATCAAGTTGTTAGTTTTGATCATTGTCCCATCAACATATTCTTGAAGTTTTTGAGAGTAGCTGTAAGGCTGCTAGTCACTGTTTAAGTATCACCTTCACATTAATGCGGCAAGAGGATTAGCTATAGAGTATTCAATGCGGTGGTAGCAGCTTTTCCTTGAATATTTCTTAGCTTCCCTTCATTTTATATGTCGTTGATACTTATCCTTATCATTAGAACCTTCCAAAGCATTACCCTCGAGGACAGACCAGTCCTTTTGACCCCTGCTTTGCCCAGCTGAGGAAGAATTCCTCCTTGGACTACCTTTCCAAACCTTCGTAGTCATAGTTTGCTCATAGAGCTCTAACTCTTACGTCTTCTCTATCGTTTGTTTGTCCTCAGGCCGCTAAGCGTCCTCGAACAAGGCCCATGGCCTAGTACATACTGTGGGGCCCTTTATCCCTACAATATCAATCAAACACACCTAGAATATTAAATGATATACATACATATAGATGAAAAATATTTTTAGAATTTTTTTTTAAAAATTTTTAGAGTACAAATTATCTTCCTAAAAATTTTAAAAAATAAATTATACATCATATAACAATTACAACGTAATTATGTATTGATTTGTGACTAGTTTTATTATTAATGGTCAAGTATCAATTTGCTAATATAAGCTCCTTCTTAACATAAATGAATCTAAGTTATTGCATTTTACACAAAATAATTTGTTGCATAATTAAGTAATACTATTTTCAAAAAAATAAAAAGTTCATATAAAAAAAATATGCAACCGCCAACTTGCAACCTAATTGATCCGTTTGTCACATCAAGGCAAATGGGATGAACATGGCGCTATAAGTACATGGTAATAACTAATAAGGCCTTGTTTGATGATTCCCCCTACTTTATCTTTCTCTGTTTCTATTCTACCAACAAAACGAGGAGAAATTTCCTCGAAAGCAGCTGTAAAGCTTTGTATATATATCATTAAAAAATAAAAGGTCATGCTAATAAATACCCTTAGGGCATTGGTTAACAATCCATTTAAGGAAAGTTTTAACACCACTTTTATGAGAAATGATAAAAATTGTCAAAATATTAATTACTTTATTTTATTTTCCCATAAAAATTTTTTTTAAATGAATTGTTAATAAATGGACATTCGTTAACATTTCCCAAAAATAAATACTTTTAATGGGCACCATCACGAAATTACTGCCCTTTTGCCTAAAAAGTCTAAAAAGGCTGACTTACTTTATTTTTTGGAGAAACGACTGACTTGTTGACTTGACTTAAACAACAGGATGTGAAATTGCAGATGAATTACTCCGATCACCTCTTCGTCTTCACTCTGTCTCTCTCTCTCTCTCTCTCTCTCTCTCTTACAAAGAACACTTTCCATTTATTTACTAAAAAAACAATCACAATCTAATAGGTACTGAATCCAGCTTTGTTTCAAGAGGGTTTTCGATCTGTAAGTTCTCTCATTTTTCACTCTTTTATTTCTTTCCTTTCGCTTCATCTCTTCTTCTCCAGTTTGAACTTTGAATTGAATTTGAATGTATATGTGTTTTGTTATCTGTATATTATAGTTCAAAGTATATTTCCAACGGATTCCATGAGCACTCAAGGAGGGTCAACGTTATCACTGTCTTCTTCTTTGATACCTTGGTGGAAACACGATCTGTTTCTCAGATTTTTTCCCCTAAACTTTTGGATTTTTTTTCCTTACTATCAAGGGCATCTAAATAAATTTATACAATAAAAATTTTTTTAATGGTTAATCTATAATTAGATTTTCAAAGGGTTGATTAGATTGTTTTGTGTTTGTGTTGTTTAGAAATAATAAGATTTGTAAAATTTTATGGGTAATGTTAACCGGTGAGAGCAATTGGTAATAATCTATTTTAAAAAAGTTTTGGTACCACTTTTATAGGTATAAAAAAATTATTAAAATATTAATTATTATTATTTTTTCTCATAAATATTTCTCTAAAATGGTATTCTAAAAAATGCATCCGTTTAACTTTTTCCTATATTTATTGTTTTTTTTTTTTTTTTGGTAAAAGGGAAATTTTATTAAATTTAGATAGCCATGAAAGGCACAGTACTGACTATACGCCTTACATAATTCAGACCAACTGCATCTTCATTAACAAAAGTTACAATATCAGGGGTAGGGGGATTAAACAAAATAACCCACTGATCTTGCTGCACACAGCCCTCCTTTGCCAAACCATCAGCAGCCCTGTTTGCTTCCCGATAGATGTGATGCACTCTGGTTTGTTGGAACCTGCTGAGGACTATATTTATTGTTGCTATGCCTATTGAGTCACATTAGGCCACATTAACCATTTATTTCCATCCATTTTCTTTTGACTGTTTTTATTTATTTATTAATTTTTTAGTTTAATGATACATTTTCTCCACCAGTATCAACTTTAATATCATTTTCCCCTTATATCTTCATCTTATTTTTATTTTAAGTTTTTTCTTATCTCCATCTTCCCTTTATAAATTTGATATCCTCTCTCATTTTATAAGAAAACTATTGTATACTCCTATACTACCATAAATGTGTATTTCATCATCTCTCACAAATAGTGAGTTTTACTAATTGTAAGAAGAGTAATACGTATTTATAATAATTAATGAGTACCTAATAATTTTCCTATTTTATACATATTTTCTCACACAAAAAAAAGGCTATTACTCTCTCACTCTCTCATGTTTTTTTTTTTTTTTGTGGATTTTTTTATTTATTTATCCCTACTTTATGTTAATGAATTTTTATGTTTTTAAAACTTTACTTTAGATTGATGTAATTTGGTTTTGTATTTTTAGATAATATATAAGAATATAATGATATCTAATTAGTGCTACATTTTTATTGAGTCATATCAAACATTTATTTTCAACTATTTTCCTCTTATTTTATTATTAACTTTGTACCTTAGTGTTACCTTTTCTTCAACATTTCCATTTTCATTTCTAATTTACCTTTTCATCTCCCCTTTACTATCTTCTTTTATCCCTTCTTCTTTCTTTTATTTGAACTTTTCTTAACTGCATCCTTGTATTATAAATTTGCTACTCTCTCACATATTATACATATTTTCTTACACAAAAAAGGTTATTACTATCTCTCTCTCATTCTTTTTCCCTTTTTTGTGTGGTTTTTTTTTTCCTTTTAATTTTTTGTATCTTTACTTTAGGATTAAATTAATGCTCTAAACTTTTTGGTTTTGTGTTTTTAAGTTGTTATCTCTCTTTCTTATTCTTTTCTTTGATTGTTAAATGCTATCATATTGCATTATAAAGATAGTATATATAAATATAATATTATTTAATTACACGCATGACTTGGAAAATTTAGTGTGACTATATATTTTATTTTGACTATTCTTTTTCTCATCTTATTTTCTATAAATTTATCTAATTTGGGTTTCTCCTGAAAAAATGCGATTACTCTCTTTTGATTATTTATTCTTTCTTACAACTTTACTTTAGGTTCATGAATCATTATATTTTTTTTATAACACTATTTTGGGTCAATACAATTTTGTAGTGTGTTTTTTAGTTCTCCTTCACAAGGTTTCTCTCTCTTTTATAACTTTTGTTTGATTTTTTTTTTTTTGACATAATGCTTAATTATTTTGAATATGAAAATTTGAATTTATATCAAAATACAATCTTGCTATGTGTTTGAATGTATTTATTAACTATTTGAGTAATCTCAAGTGTAATTTTTTAATAAGTTTTAACTTTTAATTATCATGATAATCTCCTTTATATAATAAGAAATTTGAATAATATATTTGAAAATTAAAGAGTTTAGTTGTAAAAAAAAAGGAAAATATAATTTAGAAAAATATGGACTACTACAAAAAGAAATAATATCAATCAAACACACCTAGAATATTAAATGATATACATACATACATATAGATGGAAAATATTTTTAGAATTTTTTTAATTTTTAGAGTACAAATTATCTTCCTAAAAATTTTAAAAAATAAATTATACATCATATAACAATTACAAAGTAATTATGTATTGATTTGTGACTAGTTTTATTATTAATGGTCAAGTATCAATTTGCTAATATAAGCTCCTTCTTAACATATATGAATCTATGTTATTGCATTTTACACGGAATAATTTGTTGCATGATTAAGTAATACTGTTTTCAATAAAATAAAAAGTTCATATTAAAAAAATGAGTCAATACAAACTTGACCGACTTGCAACTCCTATTGACTTGTTTGTCGCGTCTAGGCAAATGGGATGAACATAGCGCTACAAGTACTTGGGAAATAAGGCCTTGTTTGATGATTCCCCTACTTTATCTTTCTCTGTTTCTATTCTACCAACAAAACGAGGAGAAATTTCCTCGAAAGCAGCTGTAAAGCTTTGTTTATATATCATTAAAAAAATAAATACTTTTAATGGGTGCATCATAGCTGGTCACCACCATCACGAAATTACTGCCAATTTGCCTAAAAATTCTAAAAAGAAAAATGCAGGACTTGCTGACTTTATTTTTTGGAGAAATGACTGACTAGTTGACTTGACTTAAATAACAGGATGTGAAATTGTGGATGAATTACTCCGATCAGCTCTTCGTCGTCTCTCTGTCTCTTTCTCATACAAAGGACACTGACCATTCATTTACTAGAAAAACAATTACAGTCTAATAGGAACTGAATCCAGCTTTGTTTCAAGAGGGTTCTCGATCTGTAAGTTCTCTCATTTTTCACACTTTTATTTCTTTCCTTTCACTTCATCTCTTCTTCTCCAGTTTGAACTTTGAATTGAATTTGAATATATATGTGTTTTGTTATCTATATATTATAGTTCAAAGTATATTTCCAACGGATTCCATGAGCACTCAAGGAGGGTCAACGTTATCACTGTCTTCTTCTTTGACACCTCGGTGGAAACACGATGTGTTTCTCAGTTTTAGAGGTGAGGACACCCGTAATAGTTTTACGGACCATTTATATACTGCTTTGAAACAGAAGGGCATTTTGACCTTTAAGTATGATGAGAAAATTGAGAGAGGAAAAGCTATTTCGCGAGAGATCTTGGAAGCAATAGAAGAATCGAGGTTTTCAATTGTCATTCTCTCAAAAAACTATGCATCTTCGATATGGTGCTTGGATGAGCTTGTTCAAATCATTGGATGCAGTAAAGAGAGGGGAGTGACAGTTCTGCCGGTTTTTTATGATGTGGATCCATCTGATGTACGTAGACAGAGACGAACTTTCTCAATTCCTTTTGCTGTATATAAAGAGAAGATTGAAATGTGGAGAGCTGCTTTGACTGAAGTGGCGAATCTTTCTGGTTGGCTTGTTCAAGATGGGTAATTTCTTATCAAATTTATTTTATGTTGATACTTAAATGACAAATTTTCTTTCATATATCTTGAAGTATATAGAATAGCATAATATGAATGCATTAATTGAAATATTAGAACACTTACATTAGTTTTTTTTGGCTCAAATATTGTTTCGTTAAATAAAATCCTTATGGTGCATTTTGACAATTATATTTACAAACCAATCAGTTTTTTTTTTTTTTGTTGATAATTTGATAGATTACAATGGGGAGGGGAGATTTGGACTCTAGATGTTATGGGAACACCACGAGGTGCCAAATAGTTGAGCTATAAGGCTTTTGGAACAAAATTAAAACGTTAATATAATTTCAAGAGGTATAGCTTCAAGGAGTTTATAATTGATATTAGTATGCTGAAATAAAAATGCAAAGAACACTTTTCTTTAAAGAAAATGGAAAAACTTGGCTTTGGTTATGAGAAACTGAATTTGTGATTGAGAATGAGAATCGTGTATTGATTAAAGTAATCTGTACATAAACTTTAGTTATATACAAAACTATAGGTAGTTCTCAATACAACTCTAACTATGCTACACCTCTACTCTGTCGTTTAGACACATTTGTGCTATCCTTGATTTTCTTCAACTGTGTAACACAAGATTCAGTCCTTTGACAATCATTCAATCCTCCAATCTTCATATTTGTTACTCTGGCACTTGCTGTTGTATCATCAGGTAGCCTTGCTTGTTCTGATGCATGCTTGTGCTGCTTTGGTGCACTATCTGCTGCACTGCGTTGCAGTCTGGGCTGCACTGGTGTGGCAGCTAAGGCACCTGCTGCAGAACTTGTCTTACCATCATCCCTTTGACATTGGTCTAGTGCACATGAGCACTAGACCCATTCTTTGCCGAAAAAAAAAAACCATTTGGTTACTTCTTTTTTTTCTTCCTCTATCTTCAACAATGAAAATCCCATTCCAGGTATTATAAAGCATTTAAGTTTTGGATGTCAAGTTTGCTAAATTTGTGTAAACTATTTAATCTACTAATAATATTTTGGGACAAAAATCCTCTATCCTAGTTTCAGTGTTCCTTTTTATACTACATCAATTATAGTATCTTATGTGTCTATAATTATTTTCCTTTTAAATTTTGGTTACTTTAGAAGAGGGAAAGAAGATAAACATGTGGTTGGTGAAGCATAAAGTGGAACCCATAGAGTGGGAAAAATATTTTTAGTCTTTAATACTCAAGATACCTCAAAACTAGTGTTGCTAAAAGCAATCTTAGGCGTGCTTAAAGCACAAAGCACAAAGCCCCAAGGTCTGAGCACTTCGTTTGGCCAAAACAAAGCTCATTTAATGAAGCACACTTTAGGTTTGCTTTTGTGGCACTTTTTGAAGAAGCCAAAGCATGCCTAGGGCCCCTTTTTTTATTTTATTGCTAAAAATTATATGAATCCTCAAAATTAATTGTTTAATCTTGATAGAAATGACGTGGACCAATGATTTACTATACAACCACTATTCTTAAGGTGTTGTGTTACACAATTTTTTTTATTATTTACATGTCAAAAGCTACGAACAAGATTAATTTATTGTTTTTGTTTTTTTTTTCTGATTTTTAAATGAATGTTGATTGAAGTTGAACCATATACATCATTTGATCATAACTATTATGGTTATGTATTTTTATAAAGTACAAGAGAATTATATAAATGTTTTGTTTAAACTTCCTACAACAAGATTATTATGATATTGTCCATTGATAATTGTTTTCAATTAAATATTATTATTAATATTTGAAATAACTTAAGTAAAATTTGAACTAACAAACATTATACAATTGCGCTTACCTAATAGGTAAAATATTCAAATTTTGAGCTTTTATATATATATTGTTATTATATGTTACCAAAATCTCTATTAAACGTTATTAAATATTATATCCTCTCTAATAACCTTTAATAGAAATATTAAATATTAGATATTATATTGCGAAGAGCCTTGTAGCTCAACTAGATGGAAAAAAATGTTATTAGATATATTTTACTTCTATTAAGCGCGCACTTGTGCTTTGCACCTAGGCTTCAAGAGGCTTATGCACTTAAATGTGCTTGAGGCTTTTACAAACTCAATATAAACGTCAATCAATTATGAATTAGATTTTGGATTTAGCGGCTTAATATCATTTCTAACCTAAGCAATAGTATTGGATGATGGCACTTTCTTTCCTCTCCGGATATTTTTGCAGCTGCTAGTATCCGTTGCTTCTCTCCCTCTTTTGCTTATTTATTTATTTTTGGGTTCTATGATTTGGAAGGCCCACATGTCTTGGGCAAGAATGAAAATTGTCCACTATATAAGTAATTAACAAAATTTGATGGATTTTTCTTAGTAAATATAATCATACAAAGTAGCCAGAAATTTTTGTTACAGGGAACTTATGATACTAATTTATTAACTTATACAAACTTCCATAAACATGCGCACACACAGACATTTATACACACAACTTAGTATCCTCCATAGTGAATCTTTAAAGTTTTCATTTTTAATATAAGTTACCAAATTGTCTACCAAAGTGCGTAAATTTTTTTCCAATTGAACTAATAAAGTATTCAAAGATATGAATGATCTAAAATTTTAATAGATACAAGAACACATTTCACAATAACAAATGAATGTGAGGGAAAAAAAAAAATTCTCTATAACTATTTAGTCCAATTGGACAATTTTTTTAAAATCATCATTAGACTAGTTCAAATTTTTTTGGTGGGGGGGGGGGGGAAGTCCCATTTTTGTAGACTAATAATTAAAATGTTAAATATTTATATGTAGTATAAAAATAATTGTGGGGGGGGGGGGGGTGTGGGGTGGCCCCCCCACTCATACATGTAGCTCTGCCCCTACATTCAATTTTTATATGTGTAATTCAATCATGCTATTCACTTGACCTGAGCTAATGAGTTCATATTTGTTTGACCAAGGAGTTTATACCCTTATATTTTTTTTTGTCCCCAAGGTTTTACGATTGGTTTGGACCATCACTTAATTATTGTTCTATCATCTTCACAGGCACGTGTCAGAATTAATCCAAAGCATTGTGGAACAGATCTCACAAAATTTGAATTCGAGTTTTTCTAGCATTACCAGTGACTTGGTAGGAATAGATTCTTCAGTGGAAGAATTGATCACTTCGTATTTAGATCTTGGGAACAATGTTTGCATGATTGGGGTTTGTGGTATGGGGGGATCTGGAAAGACAACTCTGGCTAGAGTTGTCTATGGAAAGTTTCGTGGTTATTTTGAAGGTTCTTCCTTTATTGCTAATGTTGGGGAATATTCAAAAAAAAATGATTTGCTTCAATTGCAGCAGCTGCTTCTAGCAGATATTTTGGAGGAAAGAAATATAGATATAAGGAATGTTTATCACGGAGTTGACATGATCAAGAGAAGGCTATGTCATAAAAAAGTTCTAATTGTTTTGGATGATGTTAATAAATTGGATCAACTAGAAAACTTGGCTGGAGAGCGTGGCTGGTTTGGATTGAGGAGTTTGATCATCATAACAACTAGAGATGAACATTTGTTGGTCCAACATGGAGTGCATAAAATATATAAACCTAATGCATTAAGCAGTGACGATTCTTTAAAACTCTTTTGTTTGAAAGCCTTCAAAAATGAGCAACCCAAAGAAGGTTATATGCAGCTCTCCCAAGATGTTGTTAACTATGCTAATGGCCATCCATTAGCTCTTGTAACTTTTGGTTCCTTCTTGTTTGGAAGAACAATGGATGTTTGGCAAAGTGCATTGCACAGATTTAAAAAAATTCCTAAAAGGGAAATATTTGACACACTTAAAGTAAGTTATGATGGCCTAGAGGAAATGTGGAAGGATATATTTCTAGATGTTGCATGCTTCTTTAGAGGGAAGATGAAAGATCAAGTAATAGAGATATTAGAGACCTGTGGTTTTGATGCAAGAATTGGAATACAAGTTCTCATGGATAAATCTCTTCTAACCCTAGAAAATGGCACATTGCAAATGCATGATCTACTACAAGAAATGGGTATGGAAATTGTTCGTCGAGAATCACGTGAAGAGCCTGGGAAGCGTAGTAGATTGTGGCTTCGTAAGGATTTATTTCATGTATTGAAGAACAATACGGTAAGAACATTGGCAAAACAACATTTATTTCAAGGAAAATATTGAATAGATACACAACATAATTTCGTTCAAAAAATTATTTTTTTAAGAAAAAAATATAATGCTATATATATGTAGTTACATAAGTACTTAACTCATAAAGTATAGAATACAAAATTTCAATATAATGCAATATATATGTAGTTACAGAAGTACTTAGTCATAAAATATAGAATACATAATTTCATTTAGTGTGCGGTCGCCTACAACTTAAATATTTTTTGTTTTGTTTTGTTTTGTTTTTTTTTTTCTTTTTCTTAGTTTTTTTTTTAAATAATAATAATTATTTTAAAATAATCTAGTTTTTTATTGTTTTCAAACACACTATCAATTTCATGTCAATATGCTGACTATTTCTTGTATTTTAAAAATATAATGCAGCTGTCACTTTTCTTTTCTACTGAATTCATTTTTCATAATTTCTTACGTTTCGAAAACATTATGTGATTGTGACATTGTTTATATATTTAAATTGTAGAATGGATCTTTCTAATTGCAGTGTTGGGTTCTCAAATGAAATGACACTTCTAATATATAAATAAAAGCTTAATTTGGAAATTTCTCAACCTTCACCTTGTTGGATTTACCAATGGTCAAGCGGAAGTTATATATGTGGAAAACTCTGTATATATATTATTTGCCTTGTCTAACACTATAAAACTGAAAAGTTCTAGCATTCTGAACTTTTGTTGTGCAATTTACCGATCCTTTGCTTTTGATTCTTAGGCAACAAAAGCAATTCAAGCCATAGTTCTAGAGTTATTTGGAGGGGATGAGGCATATCGGCACATTGAATCCTATTCTAAAGTTTTTTCAAGGATGTGTAATCTTAGATTGCTTATAATTGATAACGTGCACATCCCAAATGGCCTCAATCATCTTTCTAATGAATTAAGACTTCTTGAATGGCATGGGTATTCTTCAAAATGTTTGCCATCCAGATTCCAATCAAAAGAGCTTGTTGAACTTAAATTGCAGTTTAGCAAAATTGAATATCTTTGGAGAGGCGAAAAGGTGATTTTGTTCTTCTAACTGTCTTTTTATTACTTATTATTTATCTTTTCTCTAGGAGTGGCTTGAATACAGTGCCTTCGTTTTAATATTTAAAAATTTTTCTGATTAAAAAGAATTCAATGTTTAATAGTATCTAATTATCATCTTTTTAAATTTGAACAGTATTTAGATAAGTTAAAACTCATCGACCTTGAACATTCCATAAACCTTATTAGGACACCTGACTTCTCAGGGGTTCCGAGACTTGAGAAACTATGTCTAAGAGGTTGCATAAATTTGGTTGAGATCCACCCATCTATTGGACAACTCAGTAAGCTTACTGTTTTAAATTTGGAATTCTGCCAATCTCTTATCAATCTTCCAAGCAGCATGGACAGTTTAAGGTCTCTTGAAGTACTCATTCTTTTGGGATGCTCAAAGCTTGCCAAACTACCAGAGAACTTGGGGAAAATTGAATGTTTGAGGGAACTTGATTTGACTGGAGCTGCTATTCGGGAAGTTCCCTCTTCCATTAGTTTCTTGATATGTCGTGGATGTGAAAAGCAATTTTTTAAGTCGCGGCTTGATAGTGTTTTCAGTGTTCGCTTGTTAAAATATTTAGCACTATCTACAAACAATCTTGTCTTTGCCTTGCCTGCAAGCATCAGTCAACTTCCGAAATTGGAAGCTCTTAATTTGGGCAACTGCATACAACTTCACTCATTGCCAGATCTCCCATCAAATGTAAGATATATAAATGCTAAAGGTTGTTCTTCCCTAGAAGCATCACCAGCATTGCTCAGTATGAGCAATTTGTCGCAACCATCAATTTCATTTTTTAATTGCTGCAAGCTGGTTGAGTATAATGAGGGCAGTGATGGTCTTGCATTTGCAATGTTGAAACGTTACCTACAGGTAATCTACCCTCTCTCTCTCTCTCTCTCTCACAGACACAGATTCTTAAATAACATAGTTTTCTGGTACAGGGACTCATTTATCCAAAAACAGGATTATACGAAACTTCTACCAAAAGGAAAGATAGATCTAAAGCTACGTTCCAGATAATTATTCCCGGATTGGATGTTCCTCAGTGGTTAACTCATCAAAGGATTGGGTATTCAATAAGCATAGAGCTGCCTCCAAATTGGTGTAATAGTAGGTGGATGGGATTTGCTTTGTGTGCTCTTTTCAGAATTAATTGTTACGGGTATTCAAGTGAAAGTTATAGTCTTAAAGGTCACGTGAAAGCCCTTGGTGATGTGCCTCAGCATACTTTTAAAGTTATTGGAGAGACATCCTTTGAAGTTGTCATTGGGGAGACTTCCTTTGATTATAGTGTTGGTCACCTTTGGCTATTGTATTGGTCTCGTGACGATTTGCTAGGTACACATTGGAACGGTCATGAATGCAGTCAGATTAATGTTGTATTTGACAGCAATAGCTCAAGTGTGGAGGTGATTAAATGTGCAGTCCGTTTGATATATGAGCAAGATGTGGAAGAGTTCAACCAAACAACTGCCCAATGCAGCCCTAGCTGTGTCATTACTTCTGAGGGTTTAGATTGTGTCCACCATGAATTTGAAAATTCAGCAGTAGAAAAAGCTACCAAAATTATAAGAACCTATGATGACAATAACGAGGCAGAACGTAGTGCAAGTTGGAGTTTTCATGAGGAAACTGTAAGAGGTAACAACCATCTCATGCATCCTTACTGTTGCAAGTATTATCTTATTTTACGATATTTTCTTTATAGCTGTAATAGTCCAGATTACTTGTCTCGATTTTTGTGTAGATTTGGATTGTTTAGCTGTTGCATAGGCATTTACTGGTTAGATTTTGTTATTACAAACAGATACGAGAGATCTCAATTTTGACTACTTGAAAATTAAAATTATAGGGTCCAACAATGACAAAGGGAAGTTTAGGGAGAAAATAGAGAATGGCTAATGAAACAGATGAGAGATGTCAGGTCATGTGGGAAGTTTTTTTTAATTCATAAAACTGATAGGCCATGTGGAAAGATTATAATGTTATGTAGAGAGAATAAATTCTCTTTGCATAGGTGGCTATTCAATGGGACTTTCTAGAACTTTTTGGTTAAATTCTATTATGTTTTGACATTTCATGATTGATTTCATAACACACATTTGATGTTTCATTTTGATGATAGAATTTTCTAGTGGACAGAAAATAGATTTACATGCCATTTTTGCATTTGTCTGCTGAATTTTGATTCCTCTTCTTGTTCTTGTAATTGTAGCAGTGGCCAAAACAAAGGATGGGAAGAAGGAAATTAAAGGCGAGCAATTTAGGTGGTCAAAACCAATGCAATATTTGTTACTTGAGATACTTGCTAATGACGCTACTAAAGGAAATAAGCCATCCAATACATTTATGCCGAGATCATTAGCTCGCGCAGCCCAAGAAATTAGTGAGACATTTGGGGTTGAATGCGAACTTAATCATGTGGAGAATTGTCTTCAAACCATTGAAAGCATTTGGAGTACCATTACAAAACTTCGTAATAGAAAAAATATTTTTGGATGGAATGATAATCTGAAAATGATTACTTGTGAAAAGAAAGTGTATGATGAGGAAGTAATGGTATGAAGCATACTTTAATCATTATGTAGGTGTTATTTTAGTGATTGGTCTCTTCCTAACTATTTGTGGTTTTTTTTTTTCTTAATTAAAAAAAAAAAAAAAAAAAAAACAGGCACATCCAGATCATGAGCAATATTTGAACAAGAAAATTGAGATGTATGATAAGATGGCTCTGATTTTTTGTGAAGACAATGCAACATGGAGTTCTGCAAAGTCTTTTAGTGGTATTGAGTCAAAAAAAAGGATCCTTGAATTGGAGTCAAATGCTCTAGACATCGATTTTGAGAAGGCATCAAAAGGGGAGCAAGTTAGTTCTTCAAATGCAGCTTTATCTGGAGCAAGCTCTCATAGAAAAAGGAGTCGTACGAACCAAGATGCTAATTATGGTAAGTTTTCCAAACAACTCCGTAAGGTTGAGCTAGCAATTAAAAAACTCAAAAAAGATCAACTTGATGTGAATGAGCTTTATGAAGAAGTTATGAAGATAGAAAGGTTTAGCGAAGTTATGCTTGCATTTGCCTTTGACTATTTGGTGGATAATGAAAGGATAGCAAAAGCATTCATGGCCAAGAATGCTAGACTCCGAACATTGTGGTTAGAGAGCTTCTTTAACCAAAATGGTATTTATGGGAATTAGATAGTAATGGTTTAAATCTGTACAAGGTTATGAACAAATAAATGATACTATGAATCATGATTATGTAGATGTTTTTTCCGTTTCTTTTATTTTATATTTTGAGAATCGTAGATGGTTGAACTTGGATTTTTGACTATATATATATATATATATAACCTACTATGAAACTAACCCCTTGTTAGATCCAGTTACAAGTAATTTTGGACTCACTTGTAAGTTGTAACCCATAAAACCTACTATGAAACTAACCCCTTCTAGGATCCAGTTACAAGTAATCTAAGTATATTCACCATTGGGCCAATAAGACTTAGGTCTTGGGTTCAACTTCTGATCCTCGCAAGTGAGCGTGTTGGTGCCCATTTCCTTCATATTGTCTGGGCATATAGGGTTACCACCCTCTCCTCCTATGCTTTTTTTTTTTTTTTTTTTTTTAATTACAAAAAAAGTATATATATATATATATATATAAATATATATATATATATATTCACCCTTGCTTAAAATTGTTTTGAACTATTACTTAATTACTTTTTTGTGAGGGAACTTTGCACTTTTACACCACCCAATACTTTTGAGAGTTAAATATAACCATGGCCTAGAGGTCATTAATATATGTTAGGTGTTATGAAAATATAGTTTTTGTTTATAGGAAGCATATGATTTATACTTTTAAATTTTTTTTTTTATTATTATTTTAAGTTGAACTAGCTAGTAAATGTCTTTCTCAAAAAAAAAAAAAAACTAGTAAATGTGTTTTTCTTAAAACAGTAATTTTTAGCTTGATTTCATTGTTATTCCACATGATGTTTATTTTGTAAATGAAAGTTTTATGCAGAACTAGTTGCAGACCCACACAATGTGTGAGAATAAATAATTATTTTGTATTGTAATGTAATGTATAGTTTTTTCTCTAAATTTTTTTGAAGATAATTTGTTTTTCCTAAAATTTAAAAAATTTATGTTCAATCCAATTAGGTCTACTTTGGTCCAATTTGTTCCACTCGATCAATTTCGGTCCCCCTAAAATGAAATTTATTATATTTCGGCTAAACTCTTCAGTTTTAAGTTAAAAAAATACAAAGAAAATACTAAAATTGACATTTTAAATTAGAAATATGAGCTCTAAAAATAATAAATATTCAATAGTCTTATTCAGTCCACATTAATTCAATTTGGTTCATTCTGTCGTCTTTGGTCCAATTTTGTCCTATTTGGTTCTATTTAGTCCATTATGTCCAGCAAAGTTATATTGTCTATTCGGTCTTATTCAGTCCTCATTGGCCCTATTTGGTCCACATTGGTCCTAGTTGGTTCACTTAGGTCATATTCGGGCCATCTGTTTACTTTGGTCTTATTCGGCCCATTATGTCTACTTTGGGTTCAATTTAGTTCTATTTGGTCCACACTGGTTCCATTCGGTCCATTCTGTCCACTTTGATCCACTTCAGTCATATTCGGGCCATTTGGTTCACTTTGGTCTTATTCATTCCATTTTGTTCACTTTGCTTCTATTCGTTCCATTTTGTCCACTTTGGTCCTATTTAGTCCACATTGCTCCTATTTGGTCCAGTCTGCCCTCTTTAGTCTTGCTCGGTCCTATTCAGGCTGTCTTTCTACTTAGGTCCTATTCGGTCCAATATGGTCCCGTTCGGTCTATTCTGTCCACTTTAATCCTATTCAATCTATTCGGTCCACCTTGTTCCTATTTGGTCAATTTGGTCCTATTTTGTCTATTTGGTTCACTTTGTTCTATTTGGTCCATGTACATCACTTCATTTTATTTGGTCCACTTCAATTTATTTTGTGCACTTACATAGTGGAAAAAGGCATGTTTGGGTTGAAAACACCTAATCTAAATCCATACACACACACACACACACACACACACATATATATATATTTAAAATTTTAAGTATAGCAATTATTGTTGCTACACTTTTTTTGAGCCACATTAATGTAACATTTTAGTTCACTCCGAAATGACCAAATTTAAGTGAAAGTCTTTCTAAATATAAAGGTTATGAATATATAGATATAATTTTTAGGACAATTATTCATTTGTTTTAACGTTGTTACTTATGAATTGCATGAGGTTGATTATACATTTAAGTTAAATATATATATATATATATATGCATGTATATATGTAGAATTTTTATTTTATTAAATTATTCAAATTATTTATTCTTTTAAAACATATACTGACCATCACATACCTTTGGTGCGATGGTCACTCCACAAGTAAGGATTAGGCTAGAGTAGAATTCTATCTTGTATAAAAAAAAAAAAAACATATACTGAATATGTATAGTTTATTTTATAAATTTATTGTCGAGAGATGGAAAGACTACTTGAGATGGGGAACTAAAAAATACAACACTAAAATGTATGAATCCAAAATAGAATTTTAAAAATCACAATGATTTATCAATATAAAGTAAAGTTGCAAGAAATAATAAAAAATTAAGAGAGAGAATAACCACTTTTTCAAGAGAGAATGTGAGGGAGAATAATAAGAAATTTATAGAAAATAATATGAGAAGAAAAAAAAGTAAAAATAAAAAATATAGCAATAAATACCAAATCATCCAAATCATGTTATGTAATAAAATAATAATATATTCTTATATACTATCTTTATAATGCAATATGATAACATCTATAAAATCAAAGAGAATAAAAAAGATAACAACTTAAAAACGCAAAACTTAAGCACATCAACCCAAAGTAGAGTTCTCAATAATACAAAAATTCATCAATCTAAAGTAAAGATGCAAGAAAAAAACTAAAAAAAGTCCACTAAAAATGAAAAAAATGAGAGAGAGAGAGAGAGAGAGAGAGAGAGAGAGAGAGAGAGAGAGAAATAACATTTTTGTGTGGAAAATGAGAGAGTATAACATTTTGTGTGTGAAAAAACTATGAATAAAATGGGAAAGAGAATTGTAAATTTATAGTTAGAGGAGGGGAATAAGAAAAACAAAAAATAAACGAATATAAAGGGATAGAGGAAAAGTAATATTAAGGTAGATAGTAATGGGGAGATGAAAAGGTAAAATAAAAGAGAAAAGTTAGAAAAAGTATAATAGAAGTTGGAAAATTAATAAGAAAAAAAAGAATTAAAAATAAGAGAGAGAATGTTGAAAATGGGTGGATGATGTGACTCAATAAGAGTATAGCAATAATAAATGTTATGCTTCAACTTTTAGATTATATAGATTACATGAAATATGGAATGGAAAAACTTTGAACTTGACGTAGCTTGCTCTCTGTACTTGCCAGGTTTCTTTTTACCATGGGAAAACCTTCCTAACCTATGGGTGTATTTCAAATATTTAAAGTTAGCAACTTAGGCCACGAAGTAAGAGAATGTTTTGATGGTACAGTGACCTTACTATTGTTCTTGTTAGATTCTAAATAATTAGAAATAAATATTTAGAAATAAATGGTTATGTTTTAAATGCTTTATGTGTTGGCAAACCGAGCACATAAACTTTGTCTAGGAATAGATCTTAATGTCTACGAAATGATTTAGACATTGCTCAAAGTGATACATGTCAAAATTCAAGAACATACAAGCTGTAAAAAGAAGAGTTGAAAAGTTGACTAGCTCGACCGATTGAGAGGAAGTTTTGATCAATTGAGATATAGATCTGCCGAATTTTAATTCAACCCAACAGTCCATTAAATGTTAGGGTTTCAAACCAAACTTACTTGGTATATAAGGAAAAATCCCAAAGCACGTTTTTCAAGTCTTGGAAAGCTACTCTTTTGAGATCTGAGAGGTTCTTGTACCTTTTTCTCTTTCAAGCATCTACCAGAGATCACACGCATATTACTAGTATCTGTGGAAGAAAGTTGCAACCTAAGTTTTAGTTATCAAGTGAACTTTAGATTAAAGACGTGAATTGGAGGTTCATGTTGGAGAAGATCCACATCAAAGAAGTTTGAGGGGTTCAGATCTAGATTGGATAATCTTAGTTAAGTTTACTACAAATGGTACATTCTTGACTGTAAACTTTTATTTGATATAGTGGATTGTTCTTTTGGGATCGTTCCCCCCAGGTTTTATACCTTAAAACTAGATTGTTTTATTGGTTTTCTTAGATTATCATATCTTCTGTTATTTACATATTTGACTGCATGATATGTTTGATGATTGTTTAACTTAAATTTACATAATTGACCTAAGTAACAACTTGGCTATTAAATTAGGTTAAACAGGCTGTGTTTTCAAGGGTTTAAAAACTAACAGTTTTGATGTGTAAGTGTTGTGAAAATAAATAATCTGTTTATGCAAGAAAGAGGAGAGGAGGAAATATGACACATGGTATTCTACGTGTTTAGGAAATATGCCTATGTTCACGGAAGGCACCGAAAATTAAATTTCTGGAGATTACAACAATTGCTTGAAGGCAATCTCACAAGCCCAACCCTTAAATACACCCTTGGAACACCCTATTGTATTTAGAAAATAGTTGCAGAACACTTTAAGTTCCTTTTTCTAGTGCACACACATAGAAGAAGCTCTTATTCTCACTTGTCCAATGCCACACTTCTCCACCTCTATTTATAACTAGAGGTTCAATCGAATTGGAAATTGTTAAATTACTGATTGTCCTAAAAGTTTAGGCTATTAAGTTATGGTAAATTTAATCATTTAATTACATATTTCTAACACTCTGCTTCACGTGTGGGCCAAAACTATCTTGGAGCAGTTAGGGATCGAGCTTAGGACTTCCCGCTTTAATACCATATTAAATTATTGATTGTCCTAAAAGTTTAAATTATTGGGATATGATAAATTTAATCATTTAGTGTGCGTTTGACTCTAACTTAAAAAAACAACTTATTTTGCTATTTAATTTATTTTTGCTACTATTTATAGGTCCCACTGCACTTTTTGGTACTATTTACGGGTCCTACTGAACTATTTCAGCTAAATTTTACTTTTATCTACAATACTTTCAACAAAAAAATTTTATTTTCAGAAAAATAAACAGATCCCAAATAGACCCTTAATCACATATTTCTAACATAAATAGTTTCAGCACATGAAACTAGCTTGGTCAAAGATAATGGAAAGCATTTATTGCCAATGGAATCTCCTATTATTTCGGTTACAAAAAGAAATCCAATGTTGGCTTGTAATTTCAAGCCACCGACAATGCAAGCCTCTCTAACAGTTTTGTAGAGGAGTGTGGCAGGATATTCTCAATTTTTCTGGTTCCACCCCTCAAGCTAGCTTTGTTTGGGTGAGAAGAGCGGCTGATGGTGCTGCCTATGCTCTTGCTAAGTGGGCTTCATCGTGTCATTTTGATGGTCTTGTGCATTACCATTCTTATCTATTTTTGTATAACAACTTATTTTTTATTATATACAATCACTTTTCAAAAACACTGAAATCAAATTAGGATAAATTACGTATTTGGTTCCTATCCTTTACACAATATCTTAATTTGGTCTCTAATATTTCAATTGTGTCAATTTGGTCTCTAATCTTTCTGTGTTAATTTGGCCTCTAATCTTTTAGTGTCATGTCAATTTTGTCCGTACCATTATTTCTTGGATGAAAATTGTTGACGTGACAAACGACCAAAAATAAAATTGCTTTTTTGCCACATCAAATTATCTATTCTACATTCTATTTCTATATAACATTCCTATCATTTACACCATATCTCAATTTGGCCCCTAACCATTCAATTATATCAATTTCATTTCTAATCTTTCAGTGTCGTGTCAATTTAGTCCATACCATTATCTCTTTGGTGAAAATTGTTGACATGACAAACGGCCAAACTAAAAAATTAGTTTATTGCTACATCAAATTATCTATTCTACATTCTATTTCAATATAGTATTCATTCTTTAGTTATTTATTTTTCTGTTTCAATAGATGGGGAGAGAGAAAAAAAAAAAAAAAAAAAAGAGAAGCAAGAGAAATAAATGAAATATTGATATGCGCATGAAATATTAGCGGTTTATATTTACACAATTACCATAGCTAGAATGTAAATTTGCACAATTTTATGTGAGCTGATGTGGCTAATTTTTGGTGTTGAATATGCAAAATTTACCCCTTAAGCTATTATGCATTGATTGATGCGAGTGCTCTTATAATATCATTTATTTGTTCAAAATTGTGGCTAATTTTTGGTGTTGAATATGCAAAATTTACCCCTTAAGCTATTATGCATTGATTGATGCGAGTGCTCTTATAATATCATTTATTTGTTCAAAATTTTGTACCAATTTAAACCATTACTATCTTCTTCTTAGAGAATAAAACATTTACTATCTAATTCCCACAAATACCATTTTTGTTAAAGAAACACTCTAACCACAATGTTCGGAGTCTAGCATTCTTGACCATGAATGCCTTTGCTGCCTTTTCATTACCCACCAAATAGTCAAAAGCAGATGCAAGCATAACTTCATCAAACCCTTCTATCTTCATAACTTCTTCATAAAGCTCATTCACATCAAGTTGATCTTTTTTGAGTTTTTTTATTGCTAGCTCAAACTTTTGGAGTTGTTTGGAAAACTTATCACAATTAGAATCTTGGTACGAACAACTCCTTTTTCTGTGAGAGCTTACTCCAGATAAAGCTGCGTTTGAAGAACTTACTTTCTTCTCTTTTGATGCCTTCTTAAAATCAATGTCTAGATCATTTAACTCCAAGTCAACAATCATTTTTTCTGAATCAATATCACAAAAAGACTTTGCAGAACTCCATGTTGCCTTGTCTTTACAAAAAATCAGAGCCATCTTATCAAACATCTCAATTTTCTTGTTCAAATATTGCTCATGATCTGGATGTGCCTGTTTTTTTAAAAAAGAAAAAGGGGAAAAAACACAAATAGTTAGGGAGAGATCAATCACTAATATAAGACCTACATAATGATGAAAGTATGCTTCATACCATTACTTCCTCATCATACACCTTCTTTTCACAAGTAATCATTTTCAGATTATCATTCCATCCAAAAGTATTTTTTCTATTACGAAGTCGTGTAATTGTACTCCAAATTCTTTCAATGGTTAGAAGACAATTCTCCACATGAGTAGGTCGGCATTCAACCCCAAATTTCTCACTAATTGTTTGGGCTGCTAGAGCTAATGATCCAGGCATAAATGTATTGGATGGCTTATTTCCTTTAGTAGCGTCATTAGCAAGTATCTCAAGTAACAAACATTGCATTGGTTTTGACCATCTAAATTGTTCACTTTTACTTTCCTTCTCCTCATCCTTTGTTTTGTCCATTGCTACAGTTACAAGAATAAGAAGTGAAATAAAAAAATTCAGCAGGCCAACACAAAAAATAACGTGAAAACTCTATTTCATGTCCACTCGAAAATTTTATCATCAATCATGAAATGTCATCAACGCATAATAGACTTTAATGAAGAAGAAAGTTCTAGAAAGTCACATTACATAGCCACCTATACAAAGAAAATTTATTCATTCTACATAACATTATAATTTTCTCACATGGCATGTCATGGCATGGCATATTTTATCTATTTCATTAACCATTCACTATTTTCTTCCTAAACTTCCCTTTGTTATTGTTGGACCCTATAATTTTGAAATTCAAATTTTATATCTTGATCTACATCTTCCATAATTGAGTTTGGAGTCAACCGTCATTATGCGATTGTGAATGACATAACATGCTAAGAGTACCTAAGACTACATCCAACTGTGTTTGCAATGACCAATATGGATATGCATCCAATACAGAAAAATGTTTATTCAATACATCAAAACCTCCCTCAGTAGTTGGTACAAAGGGAAAGGGAAAAAGAATGATTTTTTTTTTTCTATATTCAAGAGGATCATGACTACATTCTTTCAATCAGTTTTGAAAATCACAATAAGGGAAGAGGAATCCTTTTCCATTTGTAAAACCAAAGTCACCAAAATATATAATATTTACAAATCTACAGAAAATAGAAAAATATTACTAGTAATGACTAATTATTTGTTATAATTTTGAATCCTTTGAACGTAAGTAATATTGGTTATTATAATAAATTTAACCCCCCCTTCTCTCCCCTCCTGTTTAAACTAGAGAAACTTCCATTAGATTTCTATTGATATAGATGCAAAAACATGACTTCCATCTGTCACTTGGACATGATCTTAATACAAGATTTTTGTTTTTTGTTTTATAACTTATATATTCTATGCATCAATGATATATACATATATACAATGTGAAAAATAAAAGGGGAAATATGCAGAGCATAACCATAGACAAAGGCTCCACGTGTGTAATGCTTTGTCATGTGGCCTTGGGTTTTTGTGTTTAATATCAATGTTAGACATTTGTTATGGTTCAAATTGAATATTATGCTTCATGATGCCTTATTTTGAAAAGGCTTATACTGCACCGTTTCCGTTTCCACTATTCTTTTAAATCATAGCAATGAAAGGATTATAATATAAGTATAGAACTTTACTTGGCAGTTCTCCAAATTATATGGAATGTTTTGCAAACTGTTAATAAGAGTAAAACTTGCATTTCCTTACCTCCATTATTTTTGCTACTTATTGGGCTTTGGCTCTTCATTGTTAATTATGTGTGATTTCTAGATTTGTGGTCAATGCGCAAAGAACTTCTCTCATTATGGGTAAATGCAAATGTAATGTTTGAGTTGGTGGACTTGAATTAGAATGATTTATATTTGAGGGTTTAACTTATATATTTTGTAGAGTTATATGTCATGATACTTGTTTCTGTTTGAGGTTGGACTCTTGGAACTTGTGGGTGCAAGGTGTGCCAAACCCACATTTGTTGTTAGAGTTGCATATCTTGGGAAGGATTTTGAAAGACACTGAACTATAATTGATTCTTTTTCGTCTTAATTACCAGTGATTTGTTTTGGTCTACGAGTTCGCTTGTGGTCAGGCAAAAAGCGAAAAAAGAAAGTATTAAAATTGCTTGCTGATGACAAAACCAACGGAACACACAAATCCACACCATTTACTCACTTAAATCTCTTACATCCTTTTCAAGAATTGCATTATCCACAAGTGTTATTTAAGTAAGCTTTTACTAGTTAGTAGGCTTCATGTAACTCATGATAATGTGGAGGATGAAAAATTAAGTTCTTTAGACAACTGGCATTGAACTCAAGTGGCAAAATCTAAGGTTAATTTTCAAGAATACAGAAGTTTAGGGTGATTTGGACTGCTTGAAGTACACAATGTTACCAGGTTAGCTATGAAATAATTTGTCACAACTTGACGAAGTGTTAGCCACAATTACGCAATACCCTATTATAACTAGTCACAATTGAGATTTCTCATATTTGTTTGTAAAGAAAAAATCTACCCAGTAAATGCCTATGCAACACCTAAACAATCCAATCTAGGCAAAAATATAGACAAGCAATCTGGGATATTACAGTTACAAAGAAAATATTGTAAAATAAGACAATACTTGTAACAGGAAGGATGAGTGAGATGGTTGTTACCTCTTTCAGTTTCCCCAGGAAAGCCCCAACTTGCACTACGTTCTGCTTCATTATTGTCATCATAGGTTCTCACAATTTTGGTAGCTTTTACTACTGCTGAATTTTCAAATTCATGGACAAAATCTGAATCCTCAGAAGTAATGACACAACAACTGCTGCCTTGTGCAATTGTTTGGTTGAACTCTTCCACATCTTGCTCATATGTCAAACGAACAGCACATTTGATCACCTCCACACTTGGGCTGTTGCTGTCAAATACAACATTAATCCGACTGCATTCAAGATCATACCAATGTGTACCTAGCAAGTCATCACGAGACCAATACAATAGCCAAAGGTGACACACACTATAATCAAAGGATGTCTCCCCAATGACAACCTCAAAGGATGTCTCTCCAATAACTTTAAAAGTATGGTGAGGCCCATCACCAAGGGCTTTCACATGACCTTTAAGACTATATCTTTCACTTGAATACCCGTAACAATTAATTCTAAAGAGAGCACACAAAGCAAACCCCATCCACCTACTATTACACCAATTTGGAGGCAGCTCTATGCTTATTGAATACCCAATCCTTTGATGAGTTAACCACTGTGGAACATCCAATCCGGGAATAATTATCTGGAACGCAGCTCTAGATCTATCTTTCCTTCTGGTAGAAGTTTCATATAATCCAGTTTTTGGATAAATGAGTCCCTATACCAGAAAAACCATATTATTTAACAATGAGAGAGAGAGAGAGAGAGAGAGAGAGAGAGAGAGAGAGAGAGAGAGAGAGAGAGGGTAGATTACCTGTAGGTAACGTTTTAACATTGCAAATGCCAGACCATCACTGCCCTCACTATACTCAACCAACTTGCAGCAATTAAAAAATGAAATTGATGGTTGCAACAAATTGCTCATACTGAGCAATGCTGGTGATGGTTCTAGGGAAGAACAACCTTTAGCATTTATATATCTTACATTTGATGGAAGATCTGGCAGTGAGTGAAGCTGAACGCAGTTGCCTAAATCCAGAGCTTCCAATTTCGGAAGTTGACTGATGCTTGCAGGTAAGGCAAAGATAAGATTATTTGTAGATAGTGCTAAATATTTTAACGAGTGAGTGCAGAAAACAGTGTCAAGCCTTGACTTAAAAAATTGCTTTTCACATCCATGACATATCAAGAAACTAATGGAAGAGGGAACTTCTCGAATAGCAGCTCCAGTCAAATCAAGTTCCTTCAAACTTTCAATTTTTCCCAAGTTCTCTGGTAGGTTGGCAAGTTTTGAGCATCCAAAAAGAATGAGGATTTCAAGAGACCTTAAACCATCCATGCTGTTTGGAAGATTGATAAGAGATTGGCAGAATTTCAAATTTAAAACAGTTAGCTTACTGAGTTGTCCAATAGATGGGTGGATCTCAACCAAATTTATGCAACCTCTAAGACATAGTTTTTCAAGTCTCGAAACCCCTGTGAAGTCAGGTGTCCTAATAAGGCTTATGGAATGTTCAAGATCGATGAGTTTTAACTTGTCTAAATACTGTAAAAAAAAGAGAGGATAATTAGCTTGCATTAAACAATGAATTTTTATTAGAACAATTTTTATTAATGAAAGGATGAAGCTCAAATACAAAGGGAGTGTATTTGATGAGACTTCTGAAGAAAAGATAAATACTGATAAGTAATAAAAGACAGTTAGAAAAACATAATCACCTTTACACCTCTCCAAAGATATTCAATTTTGCTAAACCGCAGTTTGAGTTCAACAAGCTCTTTTGATTGGAATTTGGATGGCAAACATTTTGAAGAATAGCCACGCCATTCAAGAAGTCTTAATTTGTACGAAAGATGATTGAGGCCGTTTGGGATGTGCACGTTATCAATAATAAGCAATCTAAGATTACACATCTTTGAAAAAACTTCAGAATAGGATTCAATGGGCCGATATGCCTCATCCCCTCCTAATAAGTCTAGGACAATGGCTTGAATTGTTTTTGTTGCCTAAGAATCATAAGCAAAGGATCAGTAAATTGCACAACAAAAGTTAAGAATACTAGAAAATATTAGTTTTATAGTGTTAGAGGAGGCAACTAGTGTTATTTTCATTTGAGAATCATACACTGCAACGAGTAAGGATGCTATTCTACAATTCAAATATATAAACAATGTCACAATCACATTATGTTTTCAAAATGTAAGATATTATGATAGATGGATTCAAAATTTATTTATTTTTTAAAATTTTATAAGTGACAATCACATTATATTTTCAAAATACAAGTAACAGTCAGCATATTAACATGAAATTAAATGGACTTTTGTATTAGATATTTTATGAATTAAGTACTTGGGTAGCTATTTATATATTGGATATTATTTTTTTTCTTAAAGAACTTAATTTCCTTAACGAACTTAATTTCCTTAACAAAATTGTGTTGTGTATGTATTCAATGTTTCCCCCGAAAAAAAATGTTATTTTCCCAATGTTCTTACCGTGTTGTTCATAAATACATGAAACAAATCCTTACGAAGCCACAACCTACTGCGCTTCCCAGGCTCTTCTCGTGATTCTCGACGTACAATTTCCATACCCATTTCTTGTAATAGATCATGCATCTGCAATGTGTCGTTTTCTATAGTTAGGAGAGATTTATCCATGAGAACTTGTATTCCAATTCTTGCATCAAAACCACACGTCTCTAATATCTCTATTACTTGATCTTTCATCTTCCCTCTAAAGAAACATGCAACATCTAGAAATATATCCTTCCACATTTCCTCTAGCCCATCAAAACTCACTTTGAGTACGTCAAATATCTCTCTTTTTGGAATTTTTTTAAATTTGTCCAATGCACTTTGCCATACATCCATTGTTCTTCCAAACAAAAAGGAACCTAAACTTACAAGAGTTAATGGATGGCCATTAGCATAGCATACAACATCCTCAGAGATTTGCACATAACCTTCTCTAGGTTGCTCATTTTTGAAAGCTTTCAAACAAAAAAGTTTTAAAGCATCATCACTGTTTAATGCATTAGGCTTATATATTTTATGTACTCCATGATGGACCAACAAATGTTCATCTCTAGTTGTTATGATGATCAAACTCCCTGATCCAAACCAGCCATGCTCTCCAGCCAAATTTTCTAATTGGTCCAATTTATTAACATCATCTAAAACAATTAGAACTTTTTTATGACATAACCTTCTCTTGATCATGTTAACTCCGTAATAAACATTCCTTATATCTATATTTCTTTCTTCCAAGATATCTGCTAGAAGTTGCTGTTGTAATTGAAGCAAATCAAGTTTTTCTGGATATTCCCTAACATTAGCAATAAAGGAAGAACCCTCAAAATAATTACAAAACTTTTCATAGACAACTCTAGCAAGAGTTGTCTTTCCAGACCCCCCCATACCACAGATCCCTATAATGCAAACATTGTTCTCAAGGTCTAAATACGAAGTGATCAGTTCTTCCACTGAAGAATCTATTCCTACCAAGTCATTGGTAATGCTTGAGAAACTCGAACTCAGATTTTGTAATATCTGTTCCACAATGCTTTGGATTAATTCTGACACATGCCTGTGAAGATGATAGAACAATAATTAAGTGATGGTCTAAAGTCTAAACCAATCATAAAATATTGGGGATAAAGAAAAATATTGGGCGATAATACTCTCCTTGGTCAAACAAATATGAACTAACATGGATAGAACTACTCAACTACCCATATAAGAATTGTATGATTATATTTACTGAAACAACTCTATCAAATTTGGCTATTTACTTATAGGCAGAAAATTTTCATTCTTGCCCAAAACATGTGGGCCTTCACAAAAAAAAGGCAGATCAAGAGGGAGAGAAACAGAGATACTATTATACTAGCAGATATCAGGAGCGGAAAGCAAGTGCCATCATCCAATATCATTGCTTAAGTTAGAAATGATATTAAACTGGTAAATCCAAAATCTAATACACAATTGATTGACCAAAGAATGGGTGTCTTATTTCACCCTTGATTGCTAAGAGAAACTTCATTGGAATATCTTTAAGTTGAACAGGCTAATATAAAAGTACACGACCTTCTGAGGTAGCTTAAGTGCTAAAGAATTTAAAAAAAAAAAGTTGTTTCCCACTTTGAGGGTTCCACTTTATGCTTCACCAACCACACATTTATCTTTTTTGCCTCTTCTAAAGTAACCAAAATTTAAAAGGAAAACGAGAATAAGAGAAATGGCACACTATAGTTGATTGAGTATATAGTGGAACACTCAAATTAGGATAGACGATTTTAGTTCCAAAATATTAATAACAAATCAACAATGGATTATAACACTACCAGGTAAAATGATTGAAGAGAAGGTAAAGCCGTAAAGGTTTCTTTAGGAGGGGAGAGGAACTAAAAATTCAAGCCTTAGTGCCAACAGAGATTGAAGCACAAATTAGAGATGTGATTTTCATCATTGAAGAGAAAAAGGAAAATGCTTCATATGTTTTTCTCCCCCTTTTAAGAGAAGATCTCTTTGAATTCCTATTTCTGCAAACAAATATCAATTATAAACTACTTGAATCTCTACCTCTTAAAATTATGTTAACATTTTCATTCGGTAAACAATTGGTTTGTGAATAAAATTGTCAAAATGCACTTTAAGGATTTTATCTAACTGAAAGCAATATTCCAACCAATAGAAACTTAAATAAAATTGTCGTTTAAATATCAGCCAATAGCAATTTATATGCTTCATGATATGTGAAAGAAAATTGTGTTTAAATATCAAAATAAATTTCTTAGGAAATTACCCATCTTGAACAAGCCAACCAGATAGATTCGCCACTTCTGTCAAAGCAGCTCTCCACATTTCAATCTTCTCCTTGTTCTCCATAAATCGTACTTCGTGCTTAGCAAAAGCCACTGCGAAAGTTCCTCTTTGTCCCTGTACATCGGATGGGTCCACATTATAAAAAACTGGCAAAACTGTTGTTCCCATCTCTTTACTGTATCCAATGATTTTAACAAGCTCGTCCAAGCACCATGTCGAAGCTGCATAGTTTTCTGAGAGAACAACAATGGCAAACCTCGATCCTTCTATTGCTTCTAGGATCTCTCGTGCAATAGCTTTTCCTCTCTCAATTTTCTTATCATACTTAAATGTCAAAATGCCCTTCTGTTTCAAAGCAGCATATAGATGATCTGTAAAACTATTACGGGTGTCCACGCCTCTAAAGTTGAGAAAAACATCGTATCTCCACCGACGTGTTGAAGAAGAAGACAATGATGACGTTGATGCTCCTTGAGTGTACATGGAATCCGTTGAAAATATACTTCATAAATCTTGAACTAAAATACATAGATAACAAAAGTAACGAAGTATATTCTAATCCAATTTGAAGTTCAAACTGGAGACAATTTGATATATGTAGATTTCTTCATTTCACGGATGAAGTGAAAGTAAAGAAATAAAAGTGTGAAAAATGAGAACTTATAGATCGAAAATACTCTTGAAACAACGCCGAAATTTAGTTCCTATTACATAGTAATTGCTTTTTTTTTTTTTTTTTTTTTATATAGAAAATGAATGGATAAGGTTCTTTCTCCGTGTATGAGAGAGAGGGAGAGATAGAGACAGACTCAGAGAGACAGGGGAGACGAAGAGTGACTCGAAGTCTGTTCCACAATTTCACGTATTTTAACGTGAGTAAAGTCAACAAGTCTTTAAAATACCATTTTTTCCTTCTACACGCACTTTCCCACGTACTTTAGGGTGACCGTTTTAGCTGTCACTGTTACATTAACTATCTTTTCCATTCACTGCTTACAATCTACCGTGTTAAGCAAGAAATTATTAGATTGTTTTGATGTAGGCTTGTAGTTGTAGCAGCTATTTTTTATTTTCCCAATGGACAAAATATTATTATTTATGTAAAAATGTCATAATCTATTTATTCGTTAGTTAAAAGGACTACGTTAGCAATACTTGTGGCACGCCTAATAATAAATAGTTGTTCCAAGTACGTGGCACAGCACGCCAAAAGACAGTAATTTCGTGGTTTTGGTGACTGCTGACCAGCTATGAGCCTATCAAACACGTTTTGAAGCTCTTTTTTTTTTTTCAGATGACTTTTAGCTTTTCGGGTCATGTTATGGGAAAATACAAGAATTTTCGAATGCAAAGGAATTTCCATATTTCCATTTACGAGGAAGTTTTCTCGAGTCTTTTCCACTTATTATTAGTATTATATTAACTGAGATATCTTAGTTAATTGGGCTAATAAAATTTTTAATAGTTAAATATAATATTTAAAATTTAGTCTTCATTTACACTAAATATTGATTGGTGTTTTGAAGGTCTAAGTTTTATAAGTACTAGCGAGATTTATAAACCGAAAGCTCACTCACTAAATGACCAATTTGGTACTTTAAACCATTTATCTTTTTTTTTTAATAGATAATACGGATAGAAGACATGGTAATGTAGAAGAAGGAAGTGAGAAGACAAAATTTATAATACTGACACTTACGAAAGGGCCTAACATTTGTAAGTACTAGTAAGAATTATATACCAAAAACTTAATCACTAAGTAAAGTCTATATTTCCTCGTCAAAAAAAAAAAAAGAAAAAAAAAAGAAAAAAACTTAGTAAAAAGAAAAAGCGAGGGTCTGGAACCGCGTGGAAATAATCAAAGACTACATACTCAAATCTACAACATTTAAGTGTTGTGATTGGTGCATTTAATTTTTTTATTTTTTAAAAAGAAGCATTTGTAGTGGTCTCATGGGCCCAATCACAAGTTGATATCCAAGCTTATGAAATTGAGCATGGGTTTGAGTACATTCGTAGGCGGACTGAAGACTAAAAAGTCTTTAAGACCAGGGTGGTTGGGTACAAACCAAGGAAAGAAAGGGGAAAAAAATGTGGAATAAAAATAGTTGTTATTTATGCAAATATAATATAACTTATTGTTTCGTTAGTCAAAAGGATTTCTTCAGCAATACTTGTGGCACGCCTAATAATATATATTTGTATCAAAATACGTGGCACAACACGCCAAAGGACAGTAATTTGGTGGTGTTGGTAACTGGTGACCAGCTATGATCCTATGAAACACGTTTTAAATTTTTTTTATTTATTCAGATGACATTTTGCTTTTTGGGTCATGTTATGGGAAAATACAGAAATGTCTGAATGTATAGGAAGAGTATGCCTAATATCACAAAATTTTCACAACTTTACCATAAATTTGCTACATAACAATTTGTGAATAGTAAAAATAAAATAATGAGTCTATATAGGTTTATGATTTCACCATTCACAAGTTGTTACATAGCAAAGTTATGACAAAGTTATAAAAAAGTTTGTGACAAAGTTATAAAAAGTTTATGGCACTAGACTTATAGAATATCCATTTCCATTTAGGAGGAAGTTTGTTAGAGTCTTTTCCACTTTCTTTTTGAGATTCCTTTTTTCACTAATTATTAGTATTATATTAAACCGATAAGATACTATGGTTATACACTTATCAATTGACATTATAATAATAATAATGATGATAATGATAATAATAATAATAATGAGGGTCTGGAATCTGGATCTGTGTGGGACTGTGGGTGGAGAATATACTCAAACCCACGCTCAATTTCATAAGCTTGGATATCAACTTGTGATTGAGCACAATCCAAAGAAAGAAAGGGGAAAAAATGTGAAGTAAAAATAGTTGCATCTCCTTTTTTTCTTCTTTTTTTATTTTATTTTATAGAAATTACCAAAATTTTCATTTTGAGAAATCCTTTTCTCTTTCTTCTTCTTCTTCTTCTTCTCAGTTCTTCTTCTTTGTTTTTTTTTTCAAATGAAATTTACCTTATGTTTAGATGGAGGGAGATGAAAGAGAGGATGGCAATCATAAATCCATAATTATCAAATAGTGGGAAAAAGGCCTAAGTGTTTTTTTTTTTTCATCTCTTTAATATAGGATTTAGTGTTTGATCTAAATTTGGATAATTGCAATGCTTGATTTAGATTTAAATATTTGGATTTGTTCTGATTTTTAAGTTTTGTTTTTTTGTTGGGAGAAGATTCGTTGTTGAGCTAGGCTTTACTTAAAGTTCTTATAATCTATGACAACCGTGTTGACAGGACGAAAGGTAGAAGAAAAAACAGGTACCTACTGAAATTACTATAAAGCCATATGTAGAACAAAAAACCAAGATAAGTTCTTAACAAAATCAAAATTTTCAGTCAAAATAAACTTTCTTATAAAAAAAGATATTTAAATTTGTAAAATGTAGTGAACAAAATTATGAAATGGTAGACAAATTGAGTTTTATTGTGAACAAAATGAATATATTTTTACCAATCAGATCCAAAATTTACTCACATCAGACCATGCAAAATTTAATTTTTTATTCTTTCTTTACATATCTCAAGAATGAAGTGAGTAGTGGTTGTTTTGTGTGAAAAAAGATAAACAATTTTAAAAAATCAAGAAAAATTTATATTTTAATAAAATGTAATGTAAAATAGATAATATGATGCAAGATGTTTTGAAAAATGAGTATATTAAATAGAAAAAATAAGTTCTTATACTAAAATAGAAAATCATTTTGCACGAGTTAATGTGAATGTTCTTATTGCTCATATTTTTAGGATTTAGGATTACCATATGTTGGGTACATGACACCTTGTGGTCCAGTCCACCCACCGTTGGAACTCACGTAATGAGCTTGTTAGACACGCAAGAAATGAATCTACTTGTATTAGAAATTGAGTATCATTAGTCTTTAGAAGACTTCATAAAAATAATATTAGAATTAAAAAAAGAAAAAGAGAAAAAAAAAAAAAAACCTCTTTAGAAGATAAACTATTGCAGTTTATATAAACTAATTTGCAAACTTATGCAATGTGTGGAGATATATTCTTCTTCTTCTTCTTCTTTTTTGTATATATAAGAAATTTATTTAGAATGTAAAAATGATAACAATTCTATTGATTTATTTCAATGTATATGAAATTAAGATTATGATGATATCTTAACTTCTAAATAAAATTATGATGATTTAGTCCAACTATAATAAAATATTTTGCACATGTTTGTTAGCCCATAACTATTAACTAGACAAGTACCAGAAAGAAGATTACTTCAAGCCAAGGGTGAACTTGTTTGAAGCTTCCAACAGTGTCTATTTACTTTTTAATTGCAAGAAAATATTCAAGAATGAAGATTGAATTAATGCTTAGCTTATCGTATAGCGTGATTGATAAAAAGTAATAACTTCTAAACTTCTCAAAAATTCACAACTCATACTCTCATAGACATTTACTCAAAATCACTACATGAGAGAATTGTGAGAAAGTTACCTGAAACTATAGCTTGTAGGCCATCCAATACCAGTGGACTTAAATGAACTTCATCCTATGAAGATATTATAAGTGAAACCATATCACTCACATCTGATAAGGCGTAAGGACTAGAACTCCTTAGACAAAAAAAAAAAAAAAAGAAGATCCAAGATCTACTATCATTATGAAACAAGATATGAGGATATGCCCCTTGAATACATTTCCAAATCATTATAACCGAAGCCATATATAAATTCAATACAACATACCCAGTTTTTTATTTAAAGGGGAAAAAAATCCAAAACATAGTCAGACTGACATAAATGCTTAAGAACACCTAGTGGAAGTAGCCCTCAACTGAGATTCATCCTATGAAATCCTCCCAATTCAAAAGCTAGTCAAGTATAAACAAAGCACTAGTGTCATCTTTTGTAGACATGTCAATCGTTATCATCTGTATGTATGTAAAAATTTGAGTTGGTATGGTACTATAATTAAAAAATAATAATTCACTAATTAATAATCAGTATTATTGGAGTTCCTCCTTGTCTTTTCATGGCACCAATGTATGAAGTATATACATGGTAGAGAAGGAAGTACTATACAGTCTCTAGTTTTCATGTCTCAAAACCTATAATAAGGAAATATTCCCTTGCCTTCACCAGCACAACACAAGTTGTATATAAAAATTAGCATAATAATTCAAAACTTACAAATGAGATGCCAAAATAGTACTGAACCATCTACCTTAGCAAATTCCTTAAAGTTCAAAATCAAAAACCTCATGAGACTATCACATTCGGTAGGTAGCTGGCAAATCATTAATAAGATACTATATGTAATTTAATTTGGCTGATAAAAAAACAGCGTATGCTTGTATAAATTTATAATTTTTATTTCAACTATAATACACATAATTACACACATATTGGCATAATGTAGCTAAGGTTCAGTTAAGCGCACAAGTAGTCTAGTTTCAGCAAGACCGAAGTTTGGATTGCCCAATACTTAATTGGGCTGAACAGTTTTGTAGCTTTACTGTGGATACATATATTTCATTAGCAATTGGTAAATCTAAAGGTGTGTCTTCTAATCAACACTGATAAAAGCAGGGCATTAGCACAAATGCAGAAGCGATTGGAATGTAAAGAAAGCTGAAGCCACCAATATGACAGCATGTATGGTTGGTCTGAACAATTAAGTAAAATAAGTGGCAAGCCACAATCAAGAAGTGGTTGGTCTAATTGTAAAGAACCTAAAGGTGGAGTAACTTTGGTGAGAATCCCTTCCACTCTCTTGTTTTGCAGTTTTTTGTTTTTTTTTTTTTAATAAGAAATTTCATTAACAATAAACTTAAGAGAGTGGAAGCAGAAAAACTAGAGGAAAGAAAATTAAAAATAAAAATCAGCTGGGGGAAAACCATATGATTCTCTCCAGCAATTCCAAGAAGTCTATGTTGGGTATGTTTTAAAATTAATTGGGTTTGTTCAAAGCTTAAGCCCATAACATTTTGTTGTAAAGCCCAAGCCCATGCTCTAGAATTTCCTTGGCTGGCATGGGAATTTTTGGCAGCAAACAAAACCCTCAATCATCTCATATTCCTCAGAAAACTAGTCAGCCCCACCTTCCCCTGTTTAGCAGAAAATACATAGCAGCTTGCAACGTCAATGGGAAAGAAAAATTCCTTTTCACTCTAATCATCTTTAGCTACTTCCTTTTTAAGAGCTCTAAGACTATCAAATTCTGCATATATCAGATTAGTTGAAAACAATAAAAACATATATTACTTTGATACTTTTGCTTTGATACTTTTGCTCCTCTGTTTTTGCTGAAAATTTTCTCTTGGGCATTTGTGACAAGTTCGAAACTCTGTTTGTGAGTGCACATTAACAAAGTTATTGTTATATCCTGGAGAGCGACCACCTGAGCTATTTGCACTGACTGATTCATTCCAGTACAGGTGAAATCGCTTCTTAAGGACAACGAATTTAGTTTCGTGCTTCGGTGATAAGTTTTACTTAATCTTTAATTTTATTTTGCACTTGTCTATTTTGCTTATAAGTTAATTTAAGCATATCTTGTTTTACTAATATATTATTGATATTGCGTTGTAACTTTGTTAATCAATTTGGACAATTTTCAAACTATACTTCCAAGAGTCCATTCTATAGGTGGCTAGTAATGAGGAGTAGATTAGGCACTTAGGAAACAATGCTGCATTGGGGTAGTTACATGGGTGATCTAAATTATTCATTTTACAAGAAAAGTATGGAATGTAGAGCACACTTGTATTTTCATTGCCCGTTAACTAAATTGAACATAAATTGCACAATAAGAGGGAAATGGCGGGTCAGGGGAACAACTTTACAGAAAGGAAGGTTTTATTTTTTATTTTTGGTATTAATAATCAGTTTTTGCCTATTAGTAAAATTTGTTCCAAGAGTAAGTAGAAATGCCCTGTCAATAATCTGATGCAAATGCCTTTCTTTCCCTCTCTAGTGTACAACGAAGGCCAAAAAGGTACATACTAGACTGCAAACTAGATAATATATAAGGCTCCTAAATGTTGCCAGCCACGTCCTTTAACCTTGATGCATAGTATAAAATAATAGAGTTAAAGGGCAAGCATAACTAGTTAACTACAGGACATTTCCTCTTGAATATATAGGTATAATCTAAAGAGAATATTACTTTACAAGTGAACTTGTCTGAAACTTTCGAAGACCGAATACTCAAATTAATGCTTATTTTATTCTATAGCCAGATTGATAAAGACTTATAAGCCTTAAAGTTCTGCTTCAAAATTCACAACTCACTGCCTGATAGACATTAACTCTAATCCACATAGAAGAGAAAAATGTGACAAAGTTACCTGAAGTAATGCTTGTATGCAATCCAATAGCACTAAACTCACTTGAAATTCATCCAAGGAGAAATATTATTACTAAAACATATAACTCATTATCTGTCTAGACCTATATCCCCTTTAAAAGTAGATCGCTAACTCCATTTTCATTTTGAAACAAGATGCACAGACATGCCACTTGAACAAGTTTCCAAATAACAAGTTCCCAGATCATTGTAACCGAACCAAATACAAACATGGTCAGGCTGATTGAAATGCATGTGCACATCTAATTGCCTAACCCTCGAATTGAAATTCATCCAATTAAAAGAAGACAGTCAAAGTATAAACAGCACTTAGGTGTCATCTTTTGCAGTCATGTCAATCATTATCATCGCCAAATGTATATATAATCATTACCAACTGTATTTACATCATCATCATCACCAACAAATATATATAAATCATCATCATCATCACCACTGTATGTACATCATCATCACCAACTGCATGTATGTGAAAACCTGAGTTAGTATAATAATAATAATAATTCTCTTAGTACTGATGAGTGTAATTGGAGTTTGATTCCTACCGTTTTGGAAGGCATGACACTAATGATTAGGAAGAATATACATGATAAGGAAGGAAATACTATGAAAAGAACATTGGCATCATCATCATTCATCTGCAGACATGTCAATTACAATCCGTATATATGTTATAATTAAAGGAAGAAAACAATTAATTATTGACTCATTCCTAATGAGTGTAATTAAAGTTGCCTCTTGACAGTTCCAGAAGGCATGGCTGTCAAATTGAAATTTTGGGGATTTAAATTTAATAATTGAAATTTAATATATTAAATTGTAAAATGGCCAAATTTGCAAAAGTCAAATAGCAATTTACCTAAGAAATATATATATAAAATGAAGATAATAAACAATAACAATATACTTATAATTCATAGAAAGTTATGTTCTTTTTGTTAAATGCACCAACACTTTTAATAACAAAAGAGCAAGGGTCACAAACTATTTGTAGTAGTATAAGCACTGATTGAAACAGAAATTTAACTAGTACATGTTAATGGAAATTACCTATCTTGTAAATACCATCCTCGTATTTCCACTGAGGTGTTGAAGAAGAAGAAGATGATGATGATGATGGTGATGACGTAGACCTCTTTGGGTGGCTCATGGAAGGAATAGGAAATATGCAGAAAAAATTTGAAGCACAATATGTATAGAACTGAAGAAAATAAGTTAAAAAAAGGAACATAAATTAGTGAAGAAGAAAACAATTTGATGCGTGTGTGTGTGTATATATATCCTAAGGAGGGAATAAAAGTAGAAAAATTGAAGAGATGAATGTGAGTGAAAAGTGAAAGTGAAAGATTTGGGAGTAATTGTGAAAGAGCAAAAGGCAGTGGAAATAAACGCTGGGCTGGATTCAGTTGCTATCAGATTGTTGCCTATTTGGTTAAAGAATTAAGTAATGTTCTGTGTATGTGTGTGTGAGAGAGAGAGGAAGCCTTTCAGTAAGTCCAACTCTAAGCTGAAACCTTGAAACCGGCAACCGGTCAATAAAGTTGAGATGACTTCCGCTGACTGCTGTTCTGAAGTAGGAAGTGTCTTTTCACTTTTGTTCACTGTTCACTACTAAAGTAGTAAATTTCCCGTTAACTTTTTACAAATTTAGTAAAGTTAAAAAAAATTTATCTTCCCTTGTTTAGAAAGTTTTGTATTTTTTTTAATATTTTATTTTGTTCGTCAAAATATATTAGAGTATAGTATTAGACTATTAGTACATTTAAAACCGTTATATATTTCTATTAAAAAAATATAATTTAAGTGTAGTTTCAAATTAAATCTTATAATTTTTAAAATTTTAAATTAAACCATAAGAGAAATAAGACCATTACAAATTAAACTTGATAATTCTGTTAGTTTAAAATTAAACCCTAAACTTTTAAAATTATATCTATTTAAACCATAAACTTTTTTCTTGTTCCATTGAGAATCTAGCAAGCACATGCACATACATCTCATTTAGAGTGTTGTACTAGTATTATGTTGGTGTCGTATTAGTCTTTTTAAGTTATGATTTTTCAAAAATTGCTCATGTCACCATATTGTACCCGTAATCATGTTTGTTTTTGTGCTTCCCAACTAAGAATAGAAAGGGACCACTACTAACAAGATTTTAATCATTATTCACATTCCACTATAAAAATATCATTTACATTATTGCAGCATAATTTTGATATAAAGATAGGCCAAGGAATTATTAGATCATTTTTATTTAGAAAAAAAAAAAAAAAACTAAATTTCTCTCTGTTTTGTTATCTCATATTTGTTACAAGAATCTCTCTCAATTGTCCTCTCTCTTGCTTTTGACATCTATAACATCAATAAAAATCCAACTATGCATTCCAAACTAGTTTAGTCTACAAGCCAAATATGTCTCAATTCCACCAATTTTAACTAAATATAGATTTGAGACCTGTTGTTCCGATCTGAAATGGTTATAGGATTTGCAATATTCAAGCTTTACAATCAATTTGAGCATAGATATGGTAAATTACAGTAAGAAGAAGAAGAAAAGGGAGGGAGTGGGGTGGGGGAAAAATTAAGTAAAAGGAAATTTTTTTTGTACTATAATAACTTGCTTTTGCCAATTTGTAAAACTTGTTCCATGAGCAAAGAGAAATGTTTTTACATTTTAGCCAAATAAATAAATAAGCTTGTACAATAGTCTCTAAATCCAATCTGAAGGACTTCTAAGGATTCAACAAAGGCCATAACAGCACATACTGGATTCCCAACCAGATAATATGCTCCAAGATAGACATAGGCTCCTCTATGTTGCTAGCTAATTCCTCCAGTGATATAAATCAACTTCTACATTAGCCTGATATGCTGGTTTATATTTAGAAGAAAGATATTAATAATATAATGGTTAGGCCATAACTATCAAGTAGGCTAGTCCCTGGAAGAAGATTACTGAACTTGATGAAGCTTTCAAAAGTATTTGTAGACTGTTTAATTGTAAGTACATATTCTAGAATGAAGACTGAATTAATGCTTATCTGATCATATTGCGTGATTGATAAAAAAAGAGTAATTCCTTTTAAGCTTGTCCAAAATTCACGAGTCAAGCTCTAATGTAGATTAAATAAACTACATGAGAGAAATGTGAGAAAGGGACCTGAAAGTATAGCTTGTAGGTGATAGCAGTTGGCTCAATTGAGCTTCACTTCATCCTAATATCTGAAACCATAGAAATCATATCTGATAAGGACTAGAACCCACCAAAAAACAAAAAGATCCAGGCTATAATGTCATTATGAAACAAGATGGAAGGATATCTCACACTAACACATTTACAAATCATCATAATATATAAATTCATTACAACATACCAGGTTTTTTATCCCAAAAAAAAAAAAAAACAGTCAGATTGACAGAGACGCTTGTGCACATCAGATAGCAATAGCCTCAATTAAAATTCATGCTATGAAAATCCTCCTTCCTATTTTGCAGTCAATCAATGTTTGAAAAGAAAATTGGCATCATCAGCTGCAGACATGTCAATTATGATCTGTATATATGTAAAAACCTTGGTTAGTTATTAGAAAACACAGAGAGCAAGAATACAGAGAAGAAGCTAGAGAGAATTTGGAATGAAGGATTGTATGTTCATTCAACTAACTGAATCTTTACATTGATCTAAGACTAAATACAGAATAATTGAAAACAGAACAAAACCAAAATCCCCAAATTATACGGGTACTGTTACAACACATGTGCTATTTTAATTTCCCACGTGTGAACACATTTCAGTTACATACATCACTAAACTACAGAGCATTTACCCAACTAGCTGTGCTGCACTAAACTACATCATTCAGCCTGTCGTTTATTTCTGTCTTTGTCCATGTATTTCTTTCTTCTTTTGCTTCATTCCTTCTTCTACTTTCTGATCTAAGTCATAACTTTGATACTCCCCCTCAAGATGAGAATCAGATTTGTGAATGTTCACAATATTCATCTTGGTAAGTAAAGCTTTCAATTGTTGACCACTAAGAGCTTTTGTGAGAAGATCAGCCAGCTGAGAGTGAGTAGGAGTGAAAAATAATCTGATTACTCTATCTTGAACTTTATCTCTGACCAAGTGGCAATCTATCTCTATATGCTTGGTTCTCTCATGAAATACGGGGTTCTCACCAATGTATATGGCTGCTTGATTATCACAAAACAGCATTGCAGGCTTTGGATGATCAACTTCTAGATCCTTCAACAAAGCTAATATCCAAGTTATTTCACACACAGTCACTGCCATGGCTCGGTACTCTGCTTCAGCAGATGATCTAGATACTATGGATTGCTTTTTAGACTTCCATGAAACCAAGGAATTACCTAAGAAGATACAATAACCAGTGGTTGATCTTCTAGAGTCAACACAAGAAGCCCAATCTGCATCTGTGAATGCTTTTAAATGCAGATCTGAACTAGATGACAATAGAATACCCTGTCCAGGACTGCCCTTTATGTACTGTAACACCTTGTAGGCTGCATCCAGGTGAGGTTTTCTTGGTTTTGACATAAATTGACTCAATTTGTGCACTGAGTAAGTGATATCTGGTCTGGTAATGGTTAAGTACAGTAACCTACCAACCAGTCTTCTATAAACACCCGGATCAGGTAGTATTTCTCCATGATATTTGCTTAGCTTCAAGTTTTGCTCCATAGGAACTTTGCTAGGCTTGCATCCTGTCATGCCTGCATCTTTGAGCACTTCCAAAGCATATTTCCTTTGGCATAAGGAAATGCCCTTGTCTGACCTAGCTACTTCAAGACCAAGAAAGAACTTTAAGTTTCCAAGATCCTTCAGCTTGAATTCTTGATCCAGGAACACCTTAAGCTCTTTAACAGCATGAGTATCATTGCTGGCTATAAGAATATCATCCACATATACTAGGAGTGCTATGAATGATTGATTGAATTTCTTGGTGAAAAGAGAGTAGTCAGATTTTGATTGTTTGAATCCACATTTTAGAATGGTGGATGAGAATTTGGAGTACCACTGCCTTGATGCCTGTTTGAGACCATACAAGGACTTGTTAAGTTTGCATACCATATTCTCCCCCTTGCTGTGAAATCCTTGGGGCAGCTGCATGTAAACCTCTTCATGAAGCTCTCCATGAAGGAAAGCATTGTTGACATCAAGCTGAATCAGATTCCAACCCCTCACAGCAGATATGGCAAGCAAGGTTTTGACAGTGGTCATTTTAGCAACAGGGGAAAAGGTGTCTGTAAAATCCAAACCTTCCTGCTGTGTAAAACCCTTAGCCACAAGACGTGCTTTATATCTCTCCACAGTTCCATCTGCCTTGTACTTTATTCTATATACCCATTTGCAGCCAATAGCTCTTTTATGGGAAGGTAATTTGGTTAGAGACCAGGTCTGGTTGGATTCCAATGCAGCAATTTCAGCAGCCATTGCATTCTGCCATTTGGGATCTTGGACAGCCTCATTGTAAGATTGAGGTTCAGAAATAGTAGTGATAAGTGAGCAAAAATGAGCATAGGAAGGAGACAAAATGGAAGAACCAAGGAAATGGGATAAAGGATATTTTGTACCTGATAGTGTGGAGGCTGAACCAGACTTGGTGGGTGGATTGGAATGATTAAGCTGATCAGTAAAAATGGAGCTGCACTTGTAGTCTTGCAAATAGGAAGGAGGTTTAGACATTCTATTGGATTTTCTCAAGGGTGGAGAGGAGGGAATAGAAGGAAGATGTGGATTTTCTATTGTAGGTTCAATAATGGAATTTGTATCAGGAGTAGGAATGGGAAGGTTATAAGATGTGGAAGTAGAAGTATTAGGGGATGGAGCACTAGAATTGGAAAGATTAGGATTATGAATGGGCTGAGAGGTGGCAGTGTCAAAATTTGAATTAGAAATGGGATCTAATGAGATAGGATGGGAAGGGGAAACCAAAGAAGGAATAGAAGTATCTAATGAGGGAAATATGTGAGGAAAAGTAATAGTGGAATGAGGAGAAGAAGAATATGTGGATGAAATGAAAGGGAAAACAGTTTCATGAAATGTCACATCTCTGGAAACAAAAATTTTCTTGTTAACCAAATTGAGTAATTTGTAACCTTTGACACCATAAGGAAAACCCAGAAAAATGCAAGGAATAGATCTAGGGTCAAATTTAGATCTATTGTGAGACAAAGTGGAAGCAAAACAGAGGCATCCAAAGACTTTTAGGTGAACATAGGAAGGTGGTTTACTGTAAAGTTTCTCAAAAGGTGTTTTATTGTTTAGAATAGAAGAGGGCAGTTTGTTGATGATGTAAACAGCAGTTAAAACACATTCACCCCAATATGAAATAGGCACATTAGACTGAAATTTTAATGCTCTAGCAATACCTAAAATGTGTTGATGTTTCCTCTCCACAACTGAATTTTGTTGTGGAGTGGCAACACATGAATGCTGATGCAAAATTCCATGATTAGCATAGAAATCTTTTAGAAAAAATTCATGAGCATTATCAGTTCTAATGGCTTTAATGTTGGTGTGAAATTGTGTTGAGATCATTTTGAAAAAGGAAATCAATAAGGGCCTGGTCTCTGATTTAGTTTTCATAAGATAGACCCATGTTGATCTAGTTGCATCATCAACAATAGTGAGGAAATACCTAAAGCCATTATGAGTAGATTTTGCAAAGGGGCCCCAAACATCACAGTGAATAAGATCAAAGGCATTTTCAGACAAATGATTGAAAGAGGGGAAAGGGAGTCGTTTCCGTTTTGCAATAGGACAAAGGGTACAATCTTTATTGCTATGTACAGTGTTTACATCAGGGAGAAAATCACACAATGCCTGAAGTTTAGCATCTGATACATAACTTAATCTAAGATGCCAAAGATAGGATTTTGTGGTAACAGGAACATCCACAACATTATTTGCAAAAGAATGAAAAACAGACCCTAGGATAGAAGATACAGTTGAAATAGATTTGCAAAGTTCTGAAGTTTGCAGCAGATAGAGGTTATGATCCAGCTTACCCACTCCAATCGTTTTCCAACAAGAAAGGTCCTGTATGAAACACATATTGGACAGAAAAATGAAGCAACAAGACAGACTTTTGGTGAGTTGACTAATGGATATCAAGTTGAATTTGAAAGAAGGGACACATAGTACATTTTCAAGAATTAAGCTAGAAGTTACTTGAATGGTTCCTATGTGTGTGACAACAACTCTTTCACCATTAGGCAATTGGACAAAAGAAGTTACAGAACTAGTAATTTTAGTGAACAAATCAATTGAATGAACTATATGATCCGTAGCTCCTGTATCAAGAATCCATGTATTTTGACTATATACTATCTTATTTGAAGGATTGACAGCAAAAATAGAGTGTTTCATGTTTGAGCACATAGAGGTTTGTAAGGGATCAACAGAAATACCTGAGAGTGCAGAATTGGCTGTGTGAATTGCCTCATTGGAACTACCAGAATTTGATGCATGAGAATTCAATAGAGATATCAACTGCTGGTACTGGTCTGGAGTGAAAGAAAAAGCACTATTCTGATGCATAACTTCATTCTGAGCTTGATCACAATCCATCATGCCCTGATTAGCCATAGGAATTTTTCCTTTTTGCTTGTAGCCTGGTGGAAATCCAATGAGTTTATAGCACTTCTCCTTAACGTGCCCAACTTTTCCACAATAGCTACACATAGGCCTTCCCTTTCCAACATTTCCTTTGAAATTCTTGCCACTGCTTCCTGAAGGAAAAGAACCTTGATTGAAGATTTGATTCTTGACGGCAAGAGCTGTGGATTCAACTGAAGGAGTAGCATGAACATTTGAAGCTCTTTGCCTTTCCTCTTGAATTACTAAAGAAAAGGTCTTATCCACAGATGGCACAGGCTCCATCATGAGAATTTGAGTCTTGACTTGTGAGTAACACTCATTCAATCCGTTGAGAAATTGCATGATTGAATCTTGGTGATGAATGTTCACAATCTTCTCATTCACACCACACGTACATTTTCCACATGAACACGACGGCAAAGGCCTCAAATTCAACAATTGATCCCAGGAGGTTTGAAGATCAGTGAAGAAGCTTGTCACTGTAGAATCTCCTTGCATTACAGTGGAAATTTGCTTCTGGAGTTGAGAAATCCTTGGTCCATTTGCTTGTAAAAACTGATTCTTGAGAGAATTCCATACCTCAAAGGCAGTGTTTCTGTAGATAACACTAGCAGTAATGTGAGGTGAAACTGAGTTCAAGATCCACGATGATATCATTGAATTGCATTTTGACCACGCCTTTTTCTCAAGCGGTGTGATCGCCATTGATGCAGTGATGGAACCATCAATGAATCCGAGCTTGCCCTTTGCATCTAGAGCCATCCTCATCGCTCTGGCCCAATTAGGGTAATTATCTTCAGTAAGAGGTTGAACAACCAAGATCGCACCAGGGGATTCACCATGATGCATGAAGAACGGGCTTCGAGGATCTTCTAATGGAGAAAGCTCTCGTGCAGAAGAAGAAACAGAATTTGCTTCAATATTTGACGCCATTGATAAAAGGCTCAAAGCTCTGATACCATATTAGAAAACACAGAGAGCAAGAATACAGAGACGAAGCTAGAGAGAATTTGGAATGAAGGATTGTATGTTCATTCAACTAACTGAATCTTTACATTGATCTAAGACTAAATACAGAATAATTGAAAACAGAACAAAACCAAAATCCCCAAATTATACGGGTACTGTTACAACACATGTGCTATTTTAATTTCCCACGTGTGAACACATTTCAGTTACATACATCACTAAACTACAGAGCATTTACCCAACTAGCTGTGCTGCACTAAACTACATCATTCAGCCTGTCGTTTATTTCTGTCTTTGTCCATGTATTTCTTTCTTCTTTTGCTTCATTCCTTCTTCTACTTTCTGATCTAAGTCATAACTTTGATATTAGTATAGTACTATAATTAAAGAAAGAAAAGAATTAATTATTGACTCATTCCTAATGAGTATAATTAAAGTTGCTTCTTGAGTGTTTTTGAAGGCATGGCTCAAATGATTCTAAAGTATGAACATGTTAAATGTTCGAGACTAAACACTAAAATTAATGCTTATTTGATACAATAGCTAGATTTATAAAAACTCATACTACCAAAGTTTTCTTGACAATGTGTCATTTATTTATACCCTCGACAGTTGCAGACAGTTATTAGCAGTTGTTCATCCACGTGTCTGTCTATCTTTCTGCTTGAATGAAACTTGCCGTGATGTCAGGTGCTGCTTGTAACTTCTGCAACTACATCACCGCCACTTGTTTTTACTTTCTACAGTATTAAATGGATTAATGACTTCCATAGGAACTGCCGCATCTGCTAGCCATATCTTTCTCTATGCTCTCATGCTTTTACTGGTGTAATCTCCTTGTTGTGCCACTTGTTGCATTCTTAGCAGCTTAGGAAAATTTTAATTTATTACCAACAGAACCCTCGTAAGTATTGACACGGCTATTGCTACATTGTGCAATTGATTGGTTGAACTCTTCCACATCTTCCTCGTATACCAAACTGACCCCACATTTCTGCGTAACCCAGGATGGGTTAGTGGTCTCAAATAGAAGCTCAATCTGATTGCAATCACCATTCCAACCAGTAGAAAACCAATCATCACGGGATAGATACAATAGACAAATGTGGTCCGCACCTAATTCCATCCCAAAGAAAATTTCAGTGGCACAGTGACTGTGAGGCATATCACCAAGGGCTATCACACGAGCTCTAAGACCAGATGTTTTGCCATGCTCCTCAGCATTAGCAATAATAGGCGAATATGATGCATACAAACAAGCACAGAGAGCAAATCCCATCCATCTACTATTACACCAATTTGGAGGCGGCACTATGCTTACTGAATTCGACACACTTCGATGTTTTAACCACTGTGGAATTTTAGATCCAGGAATAATTAACTGAAATTCAGTTCTAGATCCACCCTCTTTCCTTTTGGTATTAGTTTTTAATCCAGTTTTCCGACAAAGGAGTCCCTGTACCAAGAAAAGAACATGATATAATACTACACTTAACAATACACTAGAGAGGTCTAGAGGCTTACAGCTCAACTAGCGCTTCTTGGTGTTTCTAATGAAAATGTTTAGGCTTAAAATCCCCTCCTCAAACTATCAAATTATCAAAACGGAAAAATCAAAAGAGAGACAGAGACAGAGAGTACCTGTAGGTAATGGTTCAACAATGTAAATGCCACTTCACCTTTGCTCTCATCATACTGACAACCGTAGAGGGAGCGACGCTGTAACGAACTGCTCATCCTGAGTAGTGCTGTTGATGATTCTAGGGAATAACAAGCTTTAGCATTTATATATCTCACAGTTTGTGGAAGCTCTGGCAATGATTGAAGCTGCTTGCAGTAGCACAAATCAAGAGTTTCCAATTTCAAAAGTTGACTGATGCTTGCAGGCAGTGTGAAACATTTGGTATAACTTAGTGTTAAATATTTTAGCGAGGATAAGCGACCATTAGAAAACATATTCTCTATTGGCCATCTTAATCTAGTTCGACTCAAATCAAGTTCTTTCAAACAATTTATTTTCCACAGGTTCTCTGGCAACTCGACAATTTGTGAGCATCCGGAAAGAACAAGTTTTTCAAGAGACCTCAAACCATCCATGTTGTTTGGAAGACGTTCAATATTTTCACAGTTTCTTAGATCTAATACAGTAAGGGCAGTCAAACACTCAATTGATGAGGGTAGTTTCTCAATAGCAGTCCCACTCAAATCAAGTTCTGATAGGCTTTTCAATATTCCCTCAAATTCTGGAACCTTCCTGAATTTTGAGCAGCCACAAAGCCTTAGAGTTGTAAGAGACTCCATTTTAGTAGTCATTCTTGGAAGATTGATAAGTGAGTGACAGTGTTCCAATTCTAAAATAAAAAGCCTTCTTAGTTTCCCAAGAGAAGGGTGGATCTCAACCAAATTACTACACCAACTAAGATATAATTTCTCAAGAATCGGAACCCCTTTGAAGTTAGGTGTCTGGATAAGGTTTTCAGAATGTCTGAGATCGATGCATTTTAACTTGTCCAAATTCTGATAAAAAAGAAAACTTGCATTAAACACATAATTTGTTTTTAATAAGACCTCTCCAAAAAAATAGAGGTAAGGCTGCCTACCATAACTTTTCCTAAACCCCGTAAAAGTGGGAGCTTTGTGTGTTAAGAATAACCTTTAAGGAAATTATATTTTATAATGACTAGAGTAAACTCAAATACCCAGGGAATTTGTTGATGCAACTCCTAAAGAAAAGAAGGATTATAAAAGAACAAAATTACCTTTACTCCGCGCCAAAGATACTTGATGTGGCTAAATGGTAAATTAAGTTCAACAAGCCCTTTTGGTCTGAAACTGGATGGCAAACATTTTGAACCATAATTAAACCATTCAAGTAATCTTAGGTCATTAGAAAGATGACTGAGGCCATTGGGGATATCCTCATTATCAATTATGAGCAATCTAAGATTGATCATCTTTGAAAAAGGTTTAGAAAAGGCTTCAATGCTCCGGTATTCTTTTTCTAGCTGAGAAGACTTTAGTACTATGGCTTGGATTGCTTCTGTTGCCTAAGCATCAAAAGATAAAGAATCGGTAAAAATTCACTACTGAAGATAAGAAGACTATAAATACTCAAGTGTGTACTGTATTAAAGGAAATAAAAATATAAGATCCTGAATTTTTCTGATATGTAACCTTCTTTTAACAATTGGTGGAATCAAGTAGAGTAAGGTGGGAAATTTCTCCAATTAGCCCTTTTAGGAAACAATTCAATTTTTGCATCTTCTTCCCTCAACCAAAAAAATAGCCTCGAATATTCATCCAAATAATTTTTTTTTTTTTTTTAAAAGCCCCTTGAATGATGGACCAAACTTCAAATCATGTACTATATAATAAAAATTGGATCTTAGAGGCCATGATTGCATCAAGTGGCTATCTTCTCTATGCAACAATTATCAAATTGATTTATTTTATTAATTGTTATGATACTTGTTAGTATATTTAACACCTAACAGTTTAATTTATTAAAACTCTGTTCATAGAAATAAAAAATTATACTCTAACTAAAATTCTATTTATCTTAATATTTTTTAGGGTGGTATAATTTAGGTAACACTCTATTATCTAAGTTTCAAGAAACTTAAAATACACTTCAACTAAAATTATATTACCAAAAATTTTAAGAAATTTATAATAAATTTTAATATTTATTTCAATAATTTTAATCATATATCATAGTTTTTTTTTTTATTGTAATGTAATAAAACTTCCATAATACATATTGTCCTCAAGTCAAGTGGCCATATGTGTGTATATTATTATAGTTACTTTGAGTTTCAAGTGGTTCGCTAATTATTACGATAGTTTTAATAATATTTGTAGATTTTGTTTTTACATAAAATTTGTAATTAATATGTGCATCGCACATGCATACCACTAGTTTAACAATAAAAAATAGACTAACTTGCAAAATACCAGTTAAGAGTCACTGGATAAAAAAAAAATTAGGAGTTTGTTTTTTTAAGGAATAAGAGGAGAATGTACATTAGGAGTAAGACAAATTTAAAAATTTACTTAAGAATGGATCACCCCTCAAATAAGATCGGCAGTATCCTCCAACCAAACTTTGACTGTACTAGAATTATGAATAAAAATCCTTTGTTCTATTTTTTGTATTTCATTTTACACTCCACCAATTACAATTTGTCATATATTATTTTTTGTTTTCTTATAAAATAACCATAGTTTTTTTTAAAAATCACACATGGAAACTTGTATTTGGCATGGCATAAAGTAGAGCACAAAAGGAGGAGAAAATATTTTGTATCAAATGATATCATGTCAGCGGTATTAAAATCCAATAAGTTTGAGATATGTTAGCAAAAAATAATTAACTTACTAACAAATGAAAGGCATGTGTTAGTGGGTAGTTATTTTTATACACATGTTTCTCGTCTATTGGGTTTTGAATTTCGATATAAATGACACGATATCATTTAATACAAAATATTTTTTCCAAAATGAGGGATAAGGGATATATTTCTATTTCTAAAATTACAAGCCTATAATCTACAAGATGCAATATTGGCATCGTGTTTAACAGTACTGAACCTGAACCTACAGCTTTGAAAATGACGCAATAATCTCTTTATCTCTTCTAGTAAACGACCAACAATTAAGGGTCCTATTAGTTAATAATAATTCGGATTCTCAAAAAAAAAAAAAAAAAAAAAAAAAAAAAGAGAACCTAAAAAATCGTTGTACAACATGTCAACAAGTGTTAAAGTATTCTTCTTAATTTCACCTTTAAATTCATAGACTAAGATTTTTTTTTATACCATACATTAGTTTATTTATTTTTTGAGAAAAACCATACATTAAAATTAGGAAGGTGCAATTCTTCTTGATAATAAGGAAGGTGCAATTCTACCTTCTAGATATTCATGACCAAGGGAAAAAGGAAAACAATCTAACAAGAAAAGAAAAAAAAGAAGAAGATGAAATTACAACATTATTTTTAAAGTGATGACAAAAAATATAGCCTTTTGTTTTAGTTAGTAATCATGAGATGAAAAATTGGTTGATTACATCAAGAAAGATGAATTCAAATTATATATATAATAATCACACAATCACATTATGTTTTCAAAATATAAGACCTAATTATAGACAATATACTACGTGTTAAATGAAAGTTTGTATGTTATATTTTATTATCAAAGTACCTAGGCAATTACATATCTGCTGGATGGTTTTTTTTTTTTAAGAACAAATTTTTTGACTGAAATTGTGTTCATATACCAACTAAATATTGTTTGCTGAAATAAAATTCTAGCTTTGTCATCGTTCTTACCGTTCCTCTCGTCAATACATGAAACAAATCCTTATAAAGCCATATCCTGCTGCACTTTCCAGTCTCTCCACGAGATTCTCGATGAACAATTTCTCTACCCATATCTTGTAGTAGATCATGCATCCACAACTTCTTTCCTTCTATGGTCAAGAGAGATTTATTCACTAGAACACTTACACCAATTCTCGCATCAAAACCACAATTCTCTAATATTTCTATTACTCGATCTTTCATCTCACCTCTAAAGAAACATGCAATATCCAAGAATATCTCCTTCCACATTTCCTCAAGTCCATCATAACTTACTTTAAGAATATCAAATATTTCTCTTTTAGGAATTTTTTTAAAGTTGTCCAACGCACTTTGCCATTCATCCATTGTTCTTCCAATCAAAAAGGAACCCAAAGTAACAAGAGCTAATGGAAGGCCTTTAGCATAGTACACAACATCCTGGGAGAGCTTCATATAACCTTCTTTGGGTTGCTCATTTTTGAAGGCTTTCAAACAAAAAAGTTTTAAAGCATCATCAATGTTTAGTGCATTAGGCTTATATATTTCATGCACTCCATGCTGAACCAACAAATGTTCATCTCTAGTTGTTATTATGATCCAACTTCCCAATCCAAACCAACTATGCTCTCCAGCCAAGTTTTGTAACTGGTCCAATTGGTCAACATCATCTAGAACAACTAGAACTTTTTTATAACAAAGCCTATTCTTGATCATGTCAACTCCTCGATAAACGTTCCTTATCTTTATATTTGTTTCCTCCAAAATTTCTTCAAGAAGTTGTTGTTGTAATAGATGCAAATCACCTTTTTTTGATACTTCTCTAATGTTAGCAATAAAGCTAGAACCTTCAAAATGATTATGGAACATATTATAAATAACTCTAGCAAGAGTTGTTTTTCCCAAACCTCCCAAGCCACAAATCCCAATCATGCAAAAATTGTTCCCAAGACCTAAATACAAATTGATCAATTTCTCCACTGAAGAATTTATTCCAACCAAGTCATTAGTAATGCATGAGAAACTTGAACTCAATTTATGTAATATCACTTCCACAATATGTTGGATAAATATTGACTCCTGCCTGTGGAAAAGATAGAATAATAATTACGTGATTGTCAAAACCAAACTTAAACCCTCAGGGATGGAACAAAAATACTAGGCAATAATACTCCTTGGTCAAACAAAAATGAAGTCATTAGCTCAACAATGTGGATAGAACTACCCATATAAGAATTGTAAGATGATATCAGATATACATAGTTTTTGTTATATTGAATTGAAAGAGACTCGTCGAATTTCGTTAATAACTTGTAGACGATTGTTGTTCTGTTGTTCCTTCCTAAGACAATGGGCCTTCCTATTCATAGAACCAAAATGAAAAAGCATAAAAGAGGGAGAGAAACAGGGGATACCAGTAGCTGCAAAAACAGGGGAAAAGCAAATATTTACCGTTGGTTAGGTTAGCAATGATATTAGCCCTTTACCAAAACCAAAAAAAAAGAAAAAAGAAAAAAAAAAAGGTAGAAACTCCACCAATTAATTTTACAGCATACTCATTTGAAATTTTGTTGTTGATTAAATTTTTACTCTCTCTCTCCCTCTCTCTCTCTCTCATAGGATTGGATATTGGAGTTGGAGGAAGAAGAAAAGGGGAAAGGAAATTAGTGGATAAATTTGACCGTAAACAACAAAATCTATTAATTTGGAGAGAACTTTAACTGTTTTGTTTTAGTCCAAATTTTAGGAGTAGAGTTTTAACCTATGGCGTCCGTTTTTAATGATTGTGATTTTTACCATCAGACCAAGACACCAATTGGTTTTTCATATAGGCAGGGATTGAACTACAAATCTCTTACTATTAGAGTTTTTACCAGTTGAGTAAACTAAAACCCACAACCTTTCGTTCTCCCTTATGTACGTGTTTTTTTTCTTAAAAAAATAATAATACAAAACAAACAATCAAACTTTTGTGGATTATAATGTGAAATAGCCAAACCACAAAGGGTAAATTGTAATGTATCCAAAAATTATAATAAAGATAATAAACAATGCTAATAGATTTGTACGTTTTTAGACCCCTTAACACAAATTGTTTAACCTAGTTATTTAACTAAGTGATTACTTAAATAAATTATTGAGATCTAAGTTAACACAATAAAATCATATCATGTAAATAATACGAAAATATAAAGAACACAACGATATGATAACCTAGAAAAACCTAACCGGTAAAAAATCTAGGGAGGATTTAACCTAGCTATCCTTAAGGTAAAAACAGATCCACTATGAAAGAATTGAAGTTTGTACAATAAGACTTAGACCACTAACATCCTATTGCTACCTCAAGTAGAAACTTACTACTATGACCACGTAACAACTCCGAGTCCACAGATTATTTCTTTCTTTGATCCACTGCAACCATAAGTTCTCCTACTTGTGACTTTGAGACTCCACTCAAAGGTTTCAGATCTTTTTAAAATTCTTTATGCAGCAACTGAAGAGATCACCAAGTTCTTGACATAAATCTTGATCTTGATAATCCTAAGTGTGTGTATGAAGGTAAACACCTCTAGATTCACAAAATATTCAACACATAACTCACCAAAGACTTCTAAAACATAGTTAGAGTTTTTCCTTTTATACTTTGAGTAAAACAGAAACCCTACACGTCAAACAGGCTTGGGCTGAATTGGAATTTCTGCAGAAAAATCAATTTGCACATGGTTCGATTGATCGAGTCTAATTTTCGATCAATCTAGCCTTCCAAATTAAGTCCAATAATTTCTGCAATCACTCGATTCCAATTTTACAAATAAACACACTTTGAGCAAGCCAAAAACTAGACTCTATGTTTTGATCATGATTTGCCAACTCAATACAAATTAAAGTTCTAATACATTAGATCCTAAAGTCTTAGAACCTAATAAGATTTCTAATTTATATAAAGTTATGTTCTTGAAAAGTGTAGTTCCTTTTAATTGCAAAGGTCTCAAATGAAATTATAAAAAGAAAACTCTAACTTTTACTTTAAAGAGAGATAGAGAGAGTAAGGCCGGCCCAAATCAGTTTAAGGCTTAATGTGAAAATTTTAAAGGGGCCTTTTTAAATCAAAACATCACTTAAATAATATTTAATTTATTTTTTATTTCAAATCTAATTCTTACTTTTTAATTTGACTAATTCCTCCATAATAAGCTAATGATACTATGAATTTTACTCTATAGATTTTACAAATTGATGACATGTCATCAATATATATTTTTTTAAGTTATTCAAACATTTATTTATTATATTATTTAAGTGGCACCAATCATATTCCTACCATATCAATTTGTAAGTTTTTTGTCATACAATTTGAAGTAGCTTTAGCATTTTTAATTCGCATAATGATGATTTGGTTGTATTTTTATTTTTATTTTTTTTGTGGAGAAAATATTAAAGTTACTATAAATTTTATTACAAAAAACTTATAAACTGATGTGGCAATGAGGTGATACTTCAACAAAAGAATAATTGATATATCAATTTATAAGACCTATCTAGTAAAACTTGTAATAAACTGGCATAATTCTAAAATTTTGAGCCTTTTTAAGAATGGAAAAAAAGAAAAGAAAAAAAGGTACATATAGCTCTGCATATATTTTTTAAATTAAAAAAAAAATACAAACAAAACAAAACCTTACTGCCCTACATTTTGGGCCTTTCTATGTTAGGGGGCATGAAAGAGAGACTGGGAAAGTATAAGCACTCCTACATGGAGTCCTAGAATATAACAACATAATTTTAACTAGTATATGTAACATCTCAATCCATGCAAATTACTATACATTCCAATGGCTATTTATATGCTTCATGGTTTGTGAAAGATCGTTTATATATTAATATTGTAATAGTTATTTATATACTTCATGGTATATGAAAATATCGTTTATATATTCATAAAAACAAATTTCTCATGGAAATTACCTATCTTGTAAATGCCAACCAGAGAGATTGGCCACTTCTCTCAAAGCAGCCCTCCATGTTTCCACCACCTCCATGTTCTCTTTAAAACATTCTTCATGTTCTTTAAAAGCTTGTTCAAAAGATCTTGTTTGTTTCCTTACATCAGATGGATCCACATCATAGAAAATTGGCAAAATTGTCAATCCTCTATTTTTCATGCATTTAACGATCTCTGCAAGTTCTTTTAAGCACCATGTTGAAGATGCATAGTTTTTTGAGAAAATGATAATAGCAAACCTCGATTCTTCTATTGCTTTCCAGAGCTCTATTGAAATTGGTTGTCCTCTATCAAGTTCTTCATCATCCCTAAAGGTCAAAATACCCTTCCGTTGCAAAGCAGCATATAGATGATCCGTAAAATTTCTACGGGTGTCCAAACCTCTAAAGCTAATAAACACCTCGTATTTCCTCTTAGGTGTTGAAGGAGAAGAAGATGGTGCTCCTTGAGTGCTCATGAAAATTTTAAACTATAATATAGATAGAAAAAGAAAAAAGTTCATTCAATTAAAATTGAAGAGAATTAAAGTAAATTAAAGAAGGAAAATACAATTTGATGTGAATTTTTCATTTTGAGGACAAACTGAAAGGAAAATAATAGAAGTGATGAATATGTGACTTACAGATTTGGAAATCGATATCCCAGTAGTAGTGATTGTAATGCTCGGAATCCTCTTGAAACAAAGCCGGATCCAATTCTTTTTAGATATAGGAATGGAATCTGTGCTTTCTCTTTCTCCGTGTGTTTGTGTTCACAACTTCGTTATCCTCTGTTTTAAGTCAAGTCAACAACTCATCTGCGTCTTAAATGCCTATTTTCCTCTGTTACTGGCTACTGCTACTTTCCCAATCCATTCATTTATCTTTTTTACTTTCTTTAGAAATATATATAAATAAATAAAAGGACAGTAATTTCGTGGTGACCAGCATGAACCTTGGTGGAAATTTCCTTTTTACTCAGAAGTTTCCTCCCTATTCTTCTTGTTCGGACTTCGGATAATTGATCTTTTTCTTTTTTTATTCCTTTAGAAAGATATACGGTGTATGGTTCAATTTTATTTGAGATATGTTATGCTACGTTATGTATACAAACTTTTAACAATATTTTTGTAACAAATTATAAGTGATAGATTTTTACTATTTATTATATTAGTGGGCAAAAAATAATTTTAGTGATAAGTTCAAATCTATATCTACATCTACATATTACTAAAAGCTGAAGCGTATTGTTTAATATTGTTGTGCTCATGTTGAGCCATGTCAGCGTCCACGTCATTATTTTTTTCTTTCCATTTTTTTATAATTATTTTAATATTTTTTTATTTCATATTTATACTTCTCCAACTTTTTTCCTTCCCATACGTTTTCATCTCCCTACTATTTTTCCAACCTTTCTCCTTCCCTCACTTTCTTATCTCCCCACTACCCTCTACATTAATATTATTTTTCATCTCTCCCTTTATCTTCCTCTAATTTTGTCTCTTCTTATTTACACCCTCTTACTATAAATTTGTGACTATCTATTTCATTCTATGTATAGTTTTCCCTTACAAAAAAAAGGTTCTCTCTCTCTCTCTCACACACACACTCAATTTTTGAATGAATTTTTATTTTTTATTTTTCTTGCATCTTCGCTTTAGGTTGATAATTTTTTATATTCTTTAATTTACTTTAGGTTAATGCGATTCAGTTTTTTTTTTTCCTCTCTCTCTCTCTTTGATTATTAAATGTTATCCTATTGCGTTATAAAGGATTAAATATAAAAATATAATATTATCTTACTACATAATCTATATCTATATATTACTAAAAGCTGAAGCGTAGCATTTAATGCTGTTGTGCTCACATTGAGCCACGTCAGCGTCCACGTCATTATTTATTTATTTTTTTTCCATTTTCTTATAATTATTTTAACATATATATATTTTTTTCATATTTGTACTTCTCCAACCTTTCTTCCTCCCATATCTTTTCATCTTTCCACTGCTTCTCCAACTTTTCTCTTTTTCTCACCTTTTCATCTCCCCACTACCCTCTACATTATTGGATGAGAAGGTGAGGTGAGTGTCTCATGGGTAAAACCTTCCCTCAAGATACCCGCGAAACATTCTGTTTTGCTAAACTATCATATTTGATACACATTATCTGTACTCACGCTATATATACCCACATTACCCACAGATGTTGAGGAGTGCTTTTGAGAGAAAACCCTAGCCACAACCCTTAAGAGTTAGAGAGTGTTATACCCACATTTCTCTACATAATTTATTGTGATTTTTCCTCAACTCCTACCTCTCCATTTTCATATCCTTGAAAGGTTGCTAGCCCAGACACTTACCACACCCATACTGAGTGTTAAGTGAGGTTTTAGTGCTGCTAGAAAGCATTGGAAGAAGCCAAGCTTTGGCGGATGCAATCGGGCGTATTGCGGGATCTGGAGAGCTAAACAAGACACGGTTCCGAGAAGACTTGTTGGAGTAGGAACTTGGAGGGCTTAGGTGCATCAGGTAGATTAGGCTTAGAGGGTCTCTTGCTACTCATGTATCCCAACTGCTTGTCTAGTGGATCGATTTACCGCTTGAAAGAGTGGAGAAGTTTTACGCCGATTACTTTGGTTTCTTCTTCGATAACACATCGGCGTGTTATCTTGTATTTGCATTCTTCTTCCCTACTTTTTTAGCTTTCATTTTACTGCTATGCTTTAATAAATATGGCTTAGAGTAGTTATTTTATTTGTTCGCTCGCATTTACTCTTTTCCACATTTAGTATAAAGTAAGTAAAATTAACCGAACAGTAATATTTAATTTGGGGGTCTAAACAGTTCTTGTGTTTTTAACACATTATCGAGCTTTCAATTGGTATTAGAGCGGGTACACTTGTTGTGGTTTCATTACCTTAGTGTGATCCTAGACCCCTTTGTGATGGATTGATCTCAATCACTCAATGCTCCACCATTCTTTGATGGGAGCAACTATGCATTTTGGAAAGTTCGTATGAGGGCATTCCTTTGTGCTATAGATGAGTCGGTATGGGACTCCGTCGAGAATGGGTATGTTAGACCCATGACAGCCAAGTTTGAGTGGGACAAGGCAGCTCTTGCGTTGGAAAATGCAAATAGTAAAGCAATTAACGCTATTTTCTATGGTATATCTACTGATGAATTTCACAGGATATCGCATGTGGATACTGCTAAGGAAGCTTGGACGATTCTTGAAACTACTTATGAGGGTACTAAGAAAGTCAAGGACACCAAGCTCCAAATTCTTACCATCCGATTTGAAGAGCTCAAGATGGGAGACGATGAGTCATTTGATTCATTCTATGGGAAGCTCAACGAAATCGTAATTTTCAAGCTCAATCTCGAAGAGAAATTGAGGATGCTAAGGTGGTGAGAAAGATTTTGAGGTCCTTACCAAAGAGCTTTCATGAAAAGGTCATAGCTATAGAAGAAAGCAAAGATTTGGATGAGATCAAGATCCAAGAACTCATTGGATCTCTCCAAACATATGCACTTGGACTACCTTCTCACAAGTCGAGCAAATCACTTGCTCTCAAAACCATCACTGAGAGAATGGATGACTCTTCTGAAGAAGATGCCGTGGAGAAGAAGGTAGCATTCCTTGCAAAGAACTTCCACAAAATTCTGAAGATGAGAAATAGTGGGATGTCTTACAGCAAAGGAAATTTTTCATCTCCCAAAGGTGATAGAAAGGAGTTTAAAAAGAAAGATGGGAAGAATTCTCAATTTCCTCAAGGAATCATATGCTACGAATGCAACAGCCATGGACATCTCAAGGAGTGTCCCAACTTTTTGATAGGGAAGAGTAAAGTGTTTGCCACAATACTTAGTGATTCTGAAAGCTCAAATTCAGACACGGAAGGAGAATGTGATAGTGAAGGTAATTATAGGGCCTTTATGGCAATTACCTTCGTTGATTCAAAGGATGATTTGAGCAATTTGGTTGAAGAACTTGGTGATCTTTCTGAAGGTGAGGAAATTGAAGACTCAGAAGATGAAGATGTATGCCAAAATGAAGGCGAAAACAACATTCAAGAAGCATATGATTCACTGCTAGAAGATTGTGAAAAGTACGCCAAGGTTCTGAACCTTGCTGTGAAAAAGATGAAAAAGGTTGAAGAAGAGCATAAATGTATACTTGTGCAACTCAAGGAAGCAAGGTGTGAAGCTAAAGGACTCAAAGGAGAATTAGTTGAAGCTTATTCGAAGATCAAGTTTCTTGAACTTGAAACTATCTAAGCTAATGTCAAGGTTGAGCATATTTCCACTAAGAAACTTGACAATGTGCTGTCCTCACAAAAATCTTCACATGATAAGACCGATTTGGGCTATACCGGGAAGGAAGTAAGGTTCGTATCAGCCAAGAATGAAGAGAAAATCAAAGAAGTGAAGCCTGAGATTGAGACCCCTGTTGCTGTAAAAAGAACCATTGGTGCAAAACAAAAGGAAAAAGGGAAGTCATTACCCAAAAATCAAAGGAGGCCTCAAGTGAAACATAAGTGTCATCATTATGGCATACAGGGGCACACAAGGCCGAATTGTTTCAAGCTTCATACACTCAAGAGGGCTAACTCTATGCGTGGTCAAGAAAGTTCAAAGAGAAGACCATGGGGAGCACAAGCTAAGGGAGATAGTGAGGGACATCTCATTGGAGACGTTATGAAAATATTAAAGAACATATCACTATGCCTTACTAGATTCACTCCGAGGTTTGAAAGTTATGTTGGTCGTACCCTGCCATCTAAGGCTCTCACCCAAAACACTCGTAAAGTGTGAGTGAAGAAGGGTACTTATGAATTATCTCTCTTTATGCTCATGCATTAAGACATCCGATGTTTAGGGTCATAGGTTCATGCATTATGACATACATAATCTTCTTGTGTCATTGCTTCCGGTTTATATCATGTTTCTTTTACAAGTTTTGTCGTGTGCTTGTTACTTTGTTGATCTTACTTTACTTGTTCTATTTTTTAGTGTATTTATAAATTCAAAAACCTATAAAAATTGAAAAATCTTCAAAAAGTTTGATCGCTTGTGTTGTGTATATCACATGTGAGCTTGGCCTAGTACCTTCGTACTAATGGCGCAATGCATTTACGAGCTTAGCTTGTTTTGTATGCACATCTATCTGTGTGGGAAACATCTTGAAATCTATGTGTGACTATTGTAAATCGATCTTTAAGCTTGTCATGAATGATTGGTCAATAGTCTTGATGGTCTTGATACTTGCATAGACTTGTGTCTATATATCTTCCCATTTTATTTTTATGTTTTTGCTTAAAGAGCTTATCAAATGTAAATTTCAAAATGAAAAGAGATAATGAGCTACAAAAGCTGTCACACATACTACTATTTGACTAGGAAAAAGGGAAAGCGACTTTGTTATTGAAATGTATGATGCCTAAAAAGCTAAAGGCTTACTCTCTATATTGAAATATGAAAAATTTCAGGCACTGATCTTAAAATGAGATGTACTGTTCAAAAATGATCAAATGTTTTGAAGTGTAATGAAGCCAAATGAAAAACTTCATAAAGATATGTAATCATTTTTGTAGGAGGTCATATATACTTATTTCTATAATTGAGATAGACCACTTGATTTAATATTAGTTGTGTATGACTTGATTGAATTGATCATTGAAACTTCACTCTAGACTAAGAACTATTCCACATTTGATACTCACACACAACACACAAGATTTATGTTCAACAAATGCTTATTTGATTTGTATGATTATACATGATCAAATGTGATGTGTATGCTCAATTGCTTGCCGATCAAACTCAGAAAGATTTTTGAGTATTTTATATGTTTTTGAAAGTAATTTTATACTTTCGTGTTTTAAGTTTTTGTTCAAAATGCATTTTTGTGTTGTTCTTCAAAAACTTATTCAGAGGCATTTACGTGAGAAGCTCGCAACTAAGCTCTTCCCGCGAAAAGAAGTTAAGGCAAAAACTGGAAAACACTTATTTCATACAGAGGCTATTGCGACTGTATCGCAACTAGACGCTTCCCGCGAAAGTTTTTGTGCTTCAATGGTGTTTTTCTTGAGTAATTTCGCGACTATCTAACCCGCGAAAAATACGTGTTTTCAGTTTTATAGGGCTGATGTGACTGATTTTTAAAACACTCTCGAGTTCCCTCCTTTGCCTCACTCGAACCTCTCTCAACCCAAATTTGATTTTCACTCAAAACCCTCTAATTTCAAGTACAATTCTATGCAAAATCTCTTCAAAGGTTCGCTTCTTAACATTCTTTTCAACTTTTCATTTTAGATTATGCAGAATTTGTTTTAGGGTTCTTGAATTGGGGATTTTTGAAAAAGGGGTTAGGAACTATTTTGGGCAAATTTTTTTTCAAAATTTTGATTGGGCTGTGTCCCATTTGTCTTGTGTGTATCTGTGTTAGCCCCTTGTGGCAATTTGATCTTGTATTTAGGCATATTTTCATATGTTCATGCATTGCCCATATGTGTAGTGTGGTGTTGCATTCCATGTGTTTGATAAAATGCTCAAGTGGCATTTTTTGAGTTGATTTGGACTCCAATGAGTTCCAATCTTTGGGTTTACCCTTGATTGATCTTGTTCAACATGTTTTGATCATTTGGTGTGTGTCTTACACACTTTGCCCAATTGTGCCTCACCATGCCTTGCTATGCATCAACTAGGCACGCGCCATGCACACATCATGCACACCACATGCACACTAGATGCACACACATGCTCAGTTGCTATATTTGTGCATTGTGGTAATGTTTACATGGTTTAGCACTTAAAGCATGTTGTTTTAACACTGTTATGTTCTGTTTTAAGTCTTTGTGCTTGTGTTTTTGGACTAATTTGACACTAACCAAGTTTGTGTTCTGCTTTTGTGTGTTTGCAATTTGTTGTTGTTGTTGTTGTTGTTGTTGTTGTTGTGTGTTTCCTTGTGCAGATGTCTCCCACCAAGCATTCTACTTCCAAGAAATCCTCCAAGCGTCCGCGCACAAACTCTAACAACTTCAAGTCCATTGAGGTAGACATGGCTTATAATGATTGCTACAAACGAGCCACAATCATTATGGAAAGAGTTGTTAGAATGGAGACCTTTTAAGGACACTTGCATTCCTGATGTGTTCAAAGAGTTCTTTTCAAACGCTAGTGTGGACGGAGACCACATTAATTACTGGGTGAGACACAAGGAGTTTGTTATTACAAGGGAATCAATCCAAGAATTCCTCAAAGTTCGTCCACTTTGTCAGCAGATTATCGTTCAGTATGATGATCGATTGGACTCTCTTGAGCCAAGGGTGAGACTTCTTGGTGGTACACTAAACAAGAAGTCAATGAACACCATTCCATTCAACCCAGAGATGAGGACTCCAGCATATGTCATGATCCACAATTTGCATCCGGTCACCAACTTGACGACGTTGTCCGCTCCAAGGACAATTTTCTTGTACGATCTCTTCACACATAAAGAGATTGACATTTGTGGACACATCTTCCATCTCCTGACCAAGAGCATTGAAAAGAGGAAATCCAAAACTATCATGCTATTCCCCACTCTCATCATGGGCCTCATTGCAAAGACAAGGCTCAAACTTCTGAGCGGTCTCACAATTGTACAAAGAGACTATTCCATTGATATTATTATTTATTAGCTTAAAAATTGTAATTAAAAAAAAGTGGTGGAGAGAGAGAGAGGGAGAGTAGATATGAAGGTTTGTTTTTTTTTTTTTTTTTTTTGCTGAAATAAAATTCATTAAAACCAACAAAACAGAATTACACAGTACAACAAGAAGAGACCCTCTCAAGAGCAACTTCAGAAACAGAAATTGGGAGAGTCTCAGCAACTAAACTACCAAAAAAAAAATGAACGTGAGGCCCATGTAACCAATGCATCAGCACTTTTGCTCAAAATCCTAGGAACCCAGTTAAAACAAAATTTAGGAGTCTCACTCTCCTTAACTACACTTCTAATCATTTCAACATACTGATGAAGCTCCCAACATCCCGATTGACCAATGTTGTAAACAGCATCAAAAACAATCTTTGCATCCCCTTCTATCTTTACTTGCTCATAGCCTTCTTCAATTGCAGCTTGAATTGCTAGTCCAATAGCTAAGCATTCAGCTATTGCCACAGAATCACCATCCACCTATTCAGCCCATGCCTTCAAAACTTCACCTCTACAGTTTCTTGCCAAAGCAGCAACACTTGCCTTCCCTTCACTCCAAGAAGCATCAACATTGATCTTAATCCAGCCCCTTGGAGATGGACACTACCCTTCTTCCTTCTCTCTTTATTTACATTGCCCATCATTTTCCTTTCTTGGAGAAAATCTTTCCATAGCAGACTTAATTCTCCAAGGGAATTCCATTGGGTCAAACTTTACATTTTTAGAAAGCATCAAATTTCGCATCCTCCATGTTTCGTAGCAAATCACAGCTGCCATTAAAGTGAACTTATTTTTATTTAAACCATCAGTTATTAACTCCTTAGGGGGGTTTAATATATTCTGTACCAACTCCACAGCAGAATTAGCCTCAAAATGATCCCATCTCAAGCCAATCTCAGAGGCAAACCACAACATTCTAATCACTATACAATCACGGAACACATGTAGCTCTGATTCCTCTGCTTCCCCACACAGCACGCAAGACAGATCCTCACACCCTATGCTACTACTTGCCAATCGGGTTTTAAGGGGTAGCTCTCCTTTTGCAAGCCTCCACAGAAACACATTTAGTCTTCCATGCAATTTACTTTCCCATAACTTCCAAATTTTGTTATACTTCCGATCAAATCTATCACCGTGCTCTGTTAAGTAGGAAGATTTCACTGAAAAATTTTCTGACGTTTCTCCCAACCACACTGATTTATCTGGAGTTGCTCTTCTAGGGATGGGAATTTGCTTTATAGCCCGGATTGAGTTTTCTTCAGAAAATTGTTGTGGCATGATTTCATTCCATTTTCCCTGCTCAATTAGATTGACTACTATTAAAGGGTGATTAGCTGCTTCATTTAATATAGGTGAAGGTTTGAACCCTTGGATTCATTCCAAGAGAGATAGAAGTCTAAAAACTGTAATTATAAAAAAAAAAAAAAGAAAAAAAAAAGGAAGAAAAAAAAAAAAGCAGTGTCTGGACAGAGAAAACTTTTAAAATTGCAAATGAAAAAAGCAAAATAAAGTGGTTGAAGTCATAGAGTCATAGCCCTCATGATACCTACAATTGACTATTAAGTAAAACCAATGATATATTTCAATTTTATAAAAAAATAAATAACAATGATATTAGTTACAAATAACTCATCTCATAGCCAAGCGTTGTGTGGGTGTAGGTATAAATTTGTATATTAAATGCAATTTTTTTTTTTAGAGTTTCAATCTATTGCGTCCGCCCTTGATAATTGTTCTTTATCATCAGACCAAGACACCAATTTGTTTTTGGTGTAGGCACCAATGGATTGTTTGAAGATGAAGTAGATCATCAATAAAATCTGTGGTTGTAAATTTGAATAACTAATAAATAATATTGGGAAACTAATTTACAAATTTTAGCAGAATTAAAATGATAATCTATTAATTGGACAAACACGATTATCTAACAAAAAAAATTTTAAAAAAAAATCATCTATGTTTGTGTATGCAAAATAAATTAAAACAAAGAAAGAAACCATAATGGCTAGTAATTATTTTACGAGATAATTGTCGTGTGCAATTTTACTTAAGCCTATTCAAATTTGAAATATAGCAATACCTCAACTTGGATTCCACTAGATAAAGGTCCATCTCTGCAATTCCTGGAACTAAGATAAGCATCTTTTATCAAAGGTAATATCCCGGTAACTTCCTGCACAGTCATTCTTTTTTTTGGTGACTGTACTGAACAAGCCAGTCCAAGTCGAAGTATTGGGACTAAGCACTTATGCACAATAGCATCCATTTGGCGCACAATGCCATGAATTTCTTCATTTGCTTCAATTTCATTTACATTATTATCTTCTCTATTTACTGTTGTTGTTGGCATTTCTTCAACTTCTCTTCGAAGGATTGGATCTACAATTTGAACAAGTCTTTCTGGCTGTGCCACTGCCGTCTTAGCATAATTGTGGAGATTGAGACCATCTTTAAACATTTTGTCAGTGGGTCGCTTCCCTAAGAACATCTCCAATATAATTATTCCATAGCTATACATGTCTCCCTTTGTTGAAGTGTCACAGCCCATGCCATACTCTACACGTTATGTAATGTAAGGAGATGTTGAATTTCTTGTTTGTAATGAAATTTCGGATTTGAGGAGAGTGTCCATCAAAAAGTAAAAAGAAATTGAACATAAGGAAAAACGTGACGATAGATGCCACAAGTTCAATATTTTAAGTTTAAAAAAATGATAGTTTTACATTAGAATATTACTTTTGAGCCCACTAGAATGAGGCAATATTCATGGTTTAGATGTAGTAATGGAAATATGGTTAATGGATAGAATTAGGATAATTTAATCAAACTAATTTATAATTGGTATGGTCATATTGGACTCATTAGATACTGGCTCCACAATTCACAAATGTTCAATACAGAATCATAAGTCCTATTATTACCCACTACATAATTCACATGTGAGGTTTTTGTCGACAGCTTGTTCAGAGTAGGATACGTACATCAATAAAACACACAATATTGTAGAATTGGTCTGTCTTAAGAGCTGCTATACCACAATTTGATAAAGCCGATTGGCAAGCTATCATCTCAAACACAGTGTTCAGGAATTAAATGGATTGAAAAAACAAGCTAAGTGAATGGATAATCAGTAAAACCTGTCAACTAATCAAATTTATGACTTATCATTGCATAAATCATGTTTTCTTACTTAGATTTTTTTATTTAAAAAATAAATCGAGTGTGTGTATGCATGTTTTTGTGTTGCATGCTGTGAGAGAGAATCTTTTGCTGATACGGCAATTGCTAAAACAAGAAAACCAATATGTTTTAAATAAATGATATTTGTTAGGATATTTTAGGATATAGGAATGATTGGAAGGAAATTACCTGGAGCAACATAGCCAAAAGATCCCTTTAGCCCAGTTGTAATAGTTTCCTTTAAACAAGGATCTTCAATAGTTGAGCGGAACCTTGCTAAGCCAAAATCACTTATATGAGCAACCATGTCATTGTCAAGAAGAATATTGCTTGGCTTTAAATCACAGTGAATAATTGATGGCACAGAATGGTTGTGAAGATAATTTATTGCAGTAGCCACATCAATTGCAACATTTAGTCTTTCAAAAAGGCTCAAGTTCCTTGATTGATTTTCGTTGTCTAGCCCTGGATGCAACCAAACATCTAAGCTCCCATTTTTCATGTATTCAAAGACTAGAGCTTTGAATTCATTTCCACAAGGATCCATGTGAGAGCAACATGTTATTATTTTAACAAGATTCCGATGCCGAATACTTCGTAATGCATTGCATTCAGCCTTGAAACTTTTGGAAGCTCCCCTTTGTTGAAGGTTAAGGACCTTTATAGCAACTAGAGTTTCATTCCCATTAAGAGCTCCTTTATATACATAGCCAAAACTGCCAGATCCAATTAAATTATTTGAAGAAAATCCATTAGTTGCCTGATAGAGTTCTTTGTATGTAACATTACAGGGTTCTAGTGCCTGATAGAGTTCTTTGTTTATAAAATTACTGGAGACCATTGTTGAAACCATAGATAGTGAATCCTTCTTTGATTTTTTTTTCCAATAGAGACAAAGAAAGGATGAAAGCAAGCAAATAAATGGAACAATGTGAGTAATAATAATTGCGAAGCAAATAAGTGTAACAATGAGAATAATAATAATAATTGCTACTCTGAAGCCAATGGACTTCCCTGGTTTCATGACTTTTACAGGACATTTTGGCAACTTCAAGTTTGGTATACCACCACAAAGTCTAGCATTTCCAATCAATGATACTGCACTTGTGTTTTGAAAAACTCCTTCAGTTGGTACCTCACCCTCAAAATTATTAAACGAAAGATTCAAACTTTCTAAAAGAGGAAGCTTCTTGAAATCGTCTGGAATGAATCCTGATAGGCTATTTTGTGAAACATCTAGATGTTGAAGACCTTTCAAAGAAGCCATAGATGATGGAATGGGTCCTATAAAGGAATTCCCTTGCAGGTTAAGGTGTTCCAACATCAAACAAGCTCCGATAGATGTCGGAATTTCACCCAACAAATTATTGTTAGAAACATCCAGTTCGTTGATATGTTCCAGGTTACCTACTTCAGATGGCAGTTTGCCAGTCAATGAGTTGTAAGATAAATTGAGGAGAATTAGCATAAGGGAAGAAGGACCAATAAGCTCCAGGGGTATGGATCCATTAAGGTTATTTTGTGAAACGTCCAAGATCTGCAATGATGGGCAGTATACAATACTTGGAGGTATGGTTCCTTCGAATTTGTTTCCTTGTAACTCAAGAAGGAATAACCGAGTAAGGTTGCCTATGAAGGTTGGTATTTCTCCAGACAATTTGTTTCCACCTAAAACCAACAGTTGCATCTTCTGAAACCTCCCGAAACTAGTGGGAATGGTGCCACTGAAGTGATTATAATCCATGCCTAAGCCAATTAAGTTGACAAGATTCTCTAATGATGCAGGAATAGTTCCAGATATTTCATTGCCTCCAAAATATAATTTAGTGAGGTTGGTTGACAAGTTGGCTATAGAATTGGGCAAACCACCTTGAAATTGGTTTTTACTTAAATCCACGGAGACCAGTTTGCTACAATTTGTTAGCGATGTTAAGAAATGGAGGCTCTTTCCTAGGTAATTGCCATTCAAACCTAGCCAGAAAAGATCCAACAACTTTCCAAAATTAGTTGGAACTGATCCCAGAAAATTGTTCATACCTAAATCAATTTTTTGAAGGTGAGTTGCACTGCATAATGAAGTAGGGATTGGCCCAGAGAACTCATTCAAACCAAATTGAAGAACTTGGAGATTAGGAAGATTAAGGCCAATGTTTGTTGGAAGTGTGCCATTAAGTTGGTTGTCTGCAACTGAAAATATTTGGAGAGATGACACGTTGTAAAGAGAGGAAGGGATCATTCCTGACAATTTATTCATGAGAATTGAGAAAACTACTAAGCCTTTTAATCGGCCTATGGTATCTGGAATATTTCCCACCAGGTTATTGTAATCTGCAGCGAAAGATTTGAGTGAAGAAAGATTACCTAGAGAAGGTGGGATCCCTCCTGCCAAATTGTTTTTGAGGAGTTGAAGTTCTTCAAGTTTCATTAGAGAGCCTAGCTCCATTGGAATTTTCCCTGTAAAGCTATTCACATGAAGATGTATGAATCTGAGATTGGAGCACTTGGACAAGTTGGGTGGTATTTGCCCATCTAACGTGTTATTGTTAAGTCTGAGTTCTTGCAGTCGAAACAAATTGCCAACTTCCCGTGGAATTTCACCATAGAAGGTGTTGCTTTGGAGTTTGATGGACCTAAGAAAGCTTAGGTTGCCGATGTATGGTGATAGAGATCCACGTAAGTTGTAGCCCGGTAGGTCCAAGGCCGTGACTCTTTGGTGTCGACCATCGCATGTTATTCCAAGCCAATTGCAGAAGTTCACAGAGTCATTCCATGAACTCAAAATGTTATATGGATCATAAGATACAGATTCTTTAAATTTGAGCAAAGCCAAACGATCGGTCTCATTTGTTGGAGCAGGGGCTGCGGTGGTTGGTTGCAAGCAGAGCAGGATTATAAAAAGGAAGAGAATCACCTGAAGGTATGTGGAACAAGATGCACACGAATTGGTTAGGTGAAGCGTCATTTGGTTTGGAGAAACAGGAATTTGGGGAAAATGAAATATTTGATGCCGGCCAAGGGCAATGAAGGCTGATTAGTAGCAGATTACTCCTTTGGGTGAGAGAGAGCTCTGGGAAATGGGCAAAAGATAGATCCCAATGCCTTTTTTCAAGAGCTGCCAGTCCGAAGGCAATGAAGGCTGATTAGTAGCAGATTACTCCTTTAAAGAATTGTTTGATGCTATAAAAAAATTTTAGTAATAAAAAATATAATGAAGTGACAATTAATTTGGTAGCAGGCAATTTGATTTTTACTTATTAGCTCGCTAATAAAAATGTCATGTCACCATTTGAACTAAAAATGTCATGTAATTTCACTAATGAAAATGTCTTGTCATCATTAGATTTATAATTTGGGCTTTATATGAGTGTGGGCTGATTGGGTTTTTGGTAATGTTTTAAGAGAGGTCTGGATGAATGTTTGCAAGTTCAAAGAGTTGCTAAAATTATATTGGGCTTGAGTTGGTTATGCCTAAGTATTTTTGGACCCGCGTGTAAATTAGTATGGGCTAGTCTCACTTTGAGAGAAACTCAATGACAATGAGATGAGTTAGGCCCAACTCAAGCCCCAATCCTTCAGAAGCAGTGATGGTGGTGCACCTAACATCGAGTAATGCCAATATTAAGTGAGGCTTTATCGTAAGGTGGTGAGACTTTGCACGTGTGGCTGGATCAGCAGGGACAGAACGTGTGGGCTTAGGGGGCCCTTGCCCCAGAACGACTAGTATATAGCTACACAAAAATTTTGACTTTTGACCCTAAGTTGTATATACTTGGTCCTCTCTCTCCATATTTTTTTACAAATTGACACAAGAAATTTCCCAATTTTATTTATTTTATCAAACAATCCCTTTGCTCAATTGCCCCAAGAATATCAAGAAAATCCTTTGGACTAACCAACAAAACAATTCATAAACCTAGATAATAAGAAAAACCCTTAGACAAATGACAAATCCAGTCTAAAAAATAACAAAAGGACAATTAAAAATGACAAATCCTTAGCATAACAATCCTTTTAGTGCAATACCACCACCATCATCATCTTTTTCCCTGGCCCGTTGCCGCACTAGTACCACCATCGTCAAAGACTACCATCAACATTTTCTTCATGCCACATCTTTACTTGTTTCGTCTTATTTATTTTTCTAACTTCACAACCTTCAGTGCATGTTTTCATCTCTCCTCTTTGTTAAATGATTACGAAAAAAGTTTATCTCCAAACTAATTTGAAAAGAAATTCTTCAAACTTCCCTTATATTTTTTATTAGATGTAAATTTTGACAAATCCGCTATTAGATTGCATTTTCTTATCATATCTTTCATACGTGTAAAATAATTATGTCATAAATAAATTTTTTAAATTTAAGTTTTTGTAGTCTTAAATTATGTATAAAAAAAATATTTATAGATCAAATAATAATTAACATCCGATTTGAAAAAAATTTAACATATATATTAAAAACATAAAGAATATGCAATTCGATGGTTAGATTTTTAAAATATGTATAGACCATGTGTAGAACTAGAGTAAAAGAGGAAGAAAGAGTGGTTTTTTTTTTTTAATGGATTTGGGCTAAACCGTCCATGGGTACTCTTTGGAAATTGTTGCGGAGGTGATGTGTCATTGTAGGGCTTTTGAGAATTTTTATAACCTTCAATTTAGTTGCAAGAGCATATATTTATAAAAATTTCGAGAAGTTTGATTTCAACTGCTCTACACTTGTTTTTTTTTTTTTTTTTTTCTATTTATGCTTTGCTTTTGCTTCTTGGATGGTCCTAGACATCATTCTTCTTTCTCTTTTTGCTTAGATACGCTTTCGCACATAGATTGAGAGAGACAACAGTCATTATTTTGATTTATCAAAAGAAAATGGCCTTCAATGTGGTAACGAATTTTGCATTGTCTGGAATGTCTAATTGCAAATACAACAGCATTCATTGATTCACAACTAGGTCGTCTTATAGAATGAGGAACTATCTTTGTTTAAATATTTTTCTCTTGTAATTACATTATCTAACAAGAATTTAGAAAGGTCATCTAATTGCAAGTTGTGTTTGACAACTTGAATTTGGATATGGATTTTGATTTTGATTTTGAATCAATAGATTTGAAATGCCTCAATTTCAAATCCATTGATGTGGCCAAAAATCCTGGGATATGAATTTGGTCAAGAAGTACCTCCATTCATGTGGCCAAATAAATTTTGCATCTCTCCAAACTTTGCAAATTGGTTTGATCTTGTGATAGTCACCATACTTTTTTAATAGCTACAAATAAATTAATAATAATAGAATACGTTATCTGATAGACAAAATTGCTATAGGTCCTGTACAACTTTTTACTTCAATTTAATTCTAATAGTGGTAATAAAAATAGGGAAAAAGTTAATAGATGCCCTAAGGGCATTAGTTTATGAAATATTTTTAGAAACTTTTTTGGAAAGAGAAAAAAGAAATTAATGTTTTTTTAATGGTTTTTTTTTTTATTTCTCATAAAAGTGGTGTCAAAACTTTACTTAAATAGTTTATTAACAATTGTTTTAAAGGCACCCGCTAACAATACTTAAAAAAAAAATTTTTAAAAAAAAAAAACCCTTCTATATCTCACAAGCATTGAAGCACCTTAACCACCTAACAAGTTCCACATTGTGTTTGAGTTTCTATGATTTTGTTCCATTGGAGCTAAAACTATTCTGCAAATTAATATGAGGGCCCCGTTTCTGTTGAAAACTCTGTTTCTCATGTAATTATCGCCATATCAAGAATTTGGAAATTGATTACCAATTGTTAGGTACCAATGACTCAATTTTCCAATTCTACACTTGACAAATTTCTGTCCATTCATAATTCCTTCAAACCCTACTAATTACGACAACGGAAGAATCTTCTAAAGAGCAAGGAAACCATATAAACTTCTCTGAAATTCACAACTCATGCTCTCATTGAGATAAACTCAAATACACTACATGATAGAAATGGGAGAAAGGTACCTAATTGTACAGCTTGTAGGCAATACGACAGCAGTAAGCTCAATTGAACTTTATTATATTCTATGAAAATATTAAGCTCAATTGAGCTTTACTATATTTTATGAAAATCATAATAATTGAAACCATATAAATCATATCTGGTAAGGACTAGAACTCATCAAAGAAAAAAAAAAACACTCTATACAGTGTATAGTATACACTACTCCTACACCAAGATTGTCACTCTATTTCCTATACTGATTTGTAATTGTGGCATTTCTCTAATAAATATACTTATTATTTGTAAATGACAATAATTTTAACTAACTAAATAAGAAAACGTCTCCTTAAATTTTTATTACATTGATTAATGAAAAGATTGCACTTTTCTTTACCCAATTTTTGTCCTTGATGCAATCAAAATTGGTACCTTGATTTCTCGATCAAGAATCTTTGAAATTTGATTCTAGAAAAAAAAAAAAAAAAGAATTTTGAACCCCTCCTAAAAATTCTGTAAACCAAACACTTCTTAAGACCCATTAATGAGGAATCACTATGTGACAGGCCAAGAACTGAGCTAATATTTTGTTGCACCATACCAAAATTTTGTACCTCCAAAATCCCAAATTTTAAAAAGGAAAAAGAAAAAGAAAAAGAGAGTCATAACTAAATAAAGGAATGGAGCCCATTAATGAAATATAGCCCAAATCCAAAGAAACTGATCCAAGAGAGATGAAAAAAAGAATTGCAGATCCTAATTCAACCCACGATAGTATACATAGATTGGGAGATCCGAAACCTATTAAAATAAAAATCTAATCCTAATTCCTAACTCTAAACTTAATCCCTCCACCTTTGGCTTTGTCTCTAGCTCTCATCCCCATTCCAAATCCAGAAGATTCATCGATGTCAGGTGGGTCAAGTCCAGGGTCAGAGTCAGGGGCGAAGGAGAGTTTTGAGATCGTTTTCTATGGGATAACTTTGGTGAGAGTCCCTTCCACTCTCTAACAGGACATTTCCTCTTGAATATATAGGCTCTTTTATAATCTAAAAAGAATATTACTTTACAACTGAACTTGTTTGAAACTTTCTCCTTTTGAACTGCAAGGAATATATTGTTTCATAAACATTATCTCAAAAACACATAGAAGGCAGAAATGTGACAGTGTTACCTGAAAGTATTGCTCGTAGGCCATCCGATAGCACTAGCCCACTTAAAATTCATCCAACAAAAAAATATTAGTACAAAAACCATGTAACTCTTTCTCTATCAAGAGCTAGATTCCCTTTAAAAATAAATAAATAAATTAATATTAAACTCCATTTTCATTTTGAAACAAGATGATTTAGATATGCCACTTGAACAACTTCCCAAATCATTGTAATTGAACCAAATACAAATTTAAAACATGATTAGGCTCATTGAATTGCATGTGCACATCTATCTGTCAAAGCCTCAATTGATATTCATCCTATGAAAAATAGCTAGTCAAAGTATAAACGGGACATGAGGGTCATCTTCTCTAATCATGTCAATAATCATCATCATCTGCATGTGCATCATCATCATCATCTGCATATGCATCATCATCATCTACATATACATCATCATCTGCATATGCATCATCATCTGCATATACATCATCATCTGCATATGCATCATCATCTACATATACATCATCATCTGCATATGCATCATCATCATCATCATCTGCACCATCATCATCATCACTAACTGCATATACATCATCACCACCAATTCCATATTTGTCAACATTTGAGTTAGTAGGGTACTATAATAATAATAATAATAATAATAATAATAATAATTCACTCATTACAAACTAGTGTCATTGGAGTTTCTTGTTATCTATTTTATAGGGCATGACACCATTGATTATTAAGTATACACATGGTAGGGAAGGAAATACTATTTAGCCCTTAGTTTTCAAGTTTCAAGAAGTTATCAGGAAAAAATGTCTTGCATTTGCCAGCATAAAATGAATATGCAAAATGGCATGATACTCTGATAGTTACATGCCAAATTAGGATTGAACCATACCAAATGATCTTGAGGATTTTGAACTCAATTTCTTCATCATCTCATTCACAATGTCTTGGATAAATTCTGCCTCAGGCCTGCAAAGATGATAGAAGACATTTACATGATGGTCCAAACTAATTATAAAATCATCTTTTTCACAATGTGTTGGATCAATTCTAACTCATGCCTGTTAACAAGATAGAAAATAATCACATGATGGTCCAAACCAACTATAAACCGCAGAGGATAAAGAGAAATACTAGGCAAGAATACACCTTGCACAAGCATGTACATATGAATTCATCAGCTCGTGGATAGAATTACTCATATAGAATTGTATATTATATTCAGAGCTATAGTTATCGTTATATTTTGTTGAAATAGATGCATCAAATTTTAAGATTGCTAGAATTCAAATAATAAAAGGTTAAGCCTTAGTACCAGCACAAGCACAAGTTTTTACCTCTTGAACGGGGACTCAAATAATGGTGTATTTTTTTTCTTTTTCTTTTTCTTTTCGCTTTGCTTAAGAAGAGGTGTTCTTTGAATTTCTATTTAGGCACTAATATCATTATAAAATACTAAAGCTCTACTTCTTCAAAATTACATAATTTTTTTTTTTTTAAAACTGTTGATTTGTGAATAAAAGGGTTAAAATGCGCTTTTAGGAATTTATTTAACCAAAAACAATGATTGGACCAAAGCAAATTCCTTTTAAAAAGGACTTGCATGCGGTAAACTTAATCCAATCTATAATTTGGCAAAAGGTAATTTTGGGTTGTTAAACCGTCACATTGATTTATTAAGGTTGCGTTTGGATAGATTATATTTGGCAGCTTATTTTACTATTCAACTTATTTTTGCTATTATTTATGAGTCCCATTGCACTTTTTGGTATTATTTATAGGTCCTATTGTACTATTTTTACTAACTTTTAGCTTTATCTACAGTACTTTCAGCAAAAAGTTTTCAGTTTCAGCTAAATAAGTTGTTGCCAAACGAACCCTAAAAGTGTTATAATTGTCTCTAACATTGGACTTTCAAGTCTTCAACTGACTTAAATTCTTATGGGGCACGGCTAGAGCAATTGGAGAATGTTTTTCCATAATATTAAAGCATCATGTGCCTTAATAAATTTTTTGTTTCTTTTTTTGAAAAAAGTTACTTAATAATTGATTACCTCTTCATAGTATAATTAAATTTTTTTAGTCATCATAATGTATTGTCTTTCAACCATTTTTATAGGTAGACTTTGACTAAAGAAGCCTATGCGTAAACTTATCCTACCAAAGGAATTGGAAAAGTACAATTTACCTTTTGGTTTGGCCCTTTCACAATTTAGTATACGAAGCTTCAATTACTACATTTAAATCCATAAAACACCAAGTGTTCCATATAAACTTATAGATTTTTCACTTGTGTGGGACTTGAGAGCAATTTAAGGACTAGCTTGATGAAATAATCCCACACAATTCCAACTATATTCAATTCTCCAATTTTTTTTCTTGAAAAAAGAGAGAGAAAACAATAACAAAAGTAAAGTTAAGAAAATAAAAAATAAAAACTGGAGAAGATGAATTAGGCAATTTAACTAGCATACCATGATGTAGTTCAATACATGCATGTTATGTTATATTCTCATAGCTAATTATATGATTCATGGTATATGAAAGAAGCTTATCATTTGAAATTCATGGAAATTACCTATTTTGTAAATGCCAACTAGAGATATCAGCCACTTCTCTTAAAGTAGCTCTCCATGTTTCCACCTTCTCTATGTTATCTTTGAAGTGTTTCTAGTGATCTATAAAGGCTTGTTTAAAAGTTCCTGTTTGTTTTTGTACATCAGTCGGGTCAACATCATAAAAAATTGGCAAAACTATCACACCCATTTCTTCCTTGCATTTGACAATCTTGGCAAGCTCATCCAAGCACCACGTAGAAGATGCATAGTTTTTGAAAGAATGATTATAGCAAACTATGGTTCTTACCCGAAAGTTTCCTGGCAAATTTCACCATCATTGAGGAAAGCAAAGATTTGGACGAGATCAAGATTCAAGAACTTATTGGCTCTCTTCAAACCTATGCAGTTGAACTACCCTCTCACAAGTATAGTAAATCACTCGCTCTCAAAACCAAAAAATGAGAGAACCAGTGATTCCTCCAATGAAGACGATGTAGAAAAAGAGGTGGCGTTTCTTGCAAAGAACTTCCGAAAATTTCTCAAGATGAAGAACAATGGGAAGTCATTTGGCAAAGGAAAGTTCTCATCCTCCAAAAATGACAAGAGGGAGATCAAGAAGAAGGATGGAAAATACTCATCATCAACCCAAGGAATTGTGTGCTATAAATGCAATGGTCATGGGCATCTAAAGAAAGAATGTTCAATCTATTTGAGAGGAAAGGATAAAGTACTTGCTACTACCCTTAGTTACTCAGAGAGTTCAAACTCCGATGCAGAAGGAGAATGTGATAGTGATGGAAATTATTTAGCTTTCATGGCAATTACCACCGTTGTTTTTAGAGATGAGTTGAGTGACTTGGTTGATGAACTTGGTGTACATTCTAAAGGAGAAAAAGTTGATGTTTCGGAAGATGAGGATGTGTACCTTAATGAGGGTGAAAAGAATCTTCAAGAAGTGTACAATGCGTTGCTTGAAGATTGTGTCAAATATGCCAAAGTTGAAAAGAATGTTGTTAAAAAGATAAAGAAAATTGAAGAAGAGCACAAATCCACTCTTGTGCAACTTAAGGATGCTAAATGTGAATTTGAAGAGCTAAAGGAAGAGTTGCTGAATGCTTACTCCAAAATCAAGTTTCTTGAACATGAAATAATTCAGGCAAATTTCAAAGTGGAACGCATCTCCACCAAGAAGCTTGATGGCGTACTTTCTTCTCAAAAACCTTCAAACGATAAGACCGGTTTAGACTATACCGGTGAAGGAAGCTCAAGCAGCAAATCTAATAAGGAATTGAAGTTTGTGTTGGCCAAGAATGTAGAGAAAGCCAAAGTGGAGAAGCCCAAGGTTGAGATCCCTACTGTTGTAAAGACAACCATTGGTCCAAAACCAAAGGAAAAAGGGAATTCATTACCCGAAAGTCAAAAGGGACCTCAAATGAAGCATTTTTGTCATCATTGTGGCGTGCGAGAGCACACAAGACCAAATTGCATTAAGTTTCAAGCTGTTAAGAAGGCTAACTCTCTACATGGTCAAGACAACTCAAGAAGAATGCCAAAGGGAAATTAAGCTAAAAGAGAAAATTAGGGACAACTCATTGGAGATGTTATGGAAATGTTGAAAAACATTTCATCATGCCTAGTTAGCTTCACCTTGAGATTTGAAAGTTATGTCAGTCGTACCCCTCCTTCTAAGAACCTCACCCAAAACACTTGTATAGTGTGGGTGAAGAAGGGTACTCATGCATGATCGCTCACTATATCCATGCATTAATACTTCCAATGTATTAGGGTCATAGTTTCATGCATCATAACATATTGTCATTGCTTCAGTCCAAGCATGTTTCTTTTATAGGTCTTTGTTTAGTTTACCTTGTTTTTGTTGATCTTACTTTATTGATTTGTTTTTTAGTGTGTTGAAAAATTCAGAAACCCATAAAAAGTAAAAAATCTCAAAAAGTTTGATCGCTTGTGTTGTGTATATCACATGTTGAGTTTGGCCTAGTACTTCCTTACTAATGACGTAGTGCATTTACAAGCTTATCTTCTTATGTATGCACATTTTTTAAATGTGAGTGACATCTAGAAATCTACGTTTGATTGTTGTAAATAGATTTTCAAGCTTATCATAAATGATTAGTCAATAGCCTTACTTGATCTTGATACATGCGTAGATTTGTGCTTATATATCTTCTTACATTTATTTTTATGTCAAAAAACTCTACAAACGTCAATCTCTAAAAGAGAAAGAGCTGAAAAAGCCTTTCTTCGAAAACTAGTTTGACTAGGAAAATGTGGAGCAAAAATGTATTCTAATGTATGGTGCCAAAGCCAAATGTTTATTCGTCAAAGAAATATAAAAAATTTCATGACATTGCTTCTCAAAAATTGAGTTGTACAGATCAAAAGTATGAAAAATGGAAGCCAAATGAAAACCTTTCAATCAATCGTAAACACTTTGGTGGATGATCATATATGTTCATTTCTACTAGTGAGATAGATCACTTGACTTTATGTTAGTTGTGTATGACTCGATTGAATTAATCATTGAAGTTTCATACTAGACTACAAACTAGTTCATACTTGATTCACACACACAACACACAAGTCTAATGTTCAATGAATGCCTATTTCATTTGTGTAATTGTACGTGTTCAAATGTGATATGTGTATACTCAATTGCTTAATGATCAAACCCAAAAAGATTTTTGAGTATTTTATTTGTTTTTGAAAGTGTTTTTGTGTATCACTTTTGTGTTTTAAGATATTTTCCAAAAAGCCAAATCTGTTTTGTTGAAAAACTCTATCAGAGGCATTTTTGTGAGTAAGTCGCGTGTAAGACATCTCACAGCCTATCCGCGAAAATGAGGAAGCTAATTTTCATTTCTTCCAAAATTTTACACAGAGAGTTTCGCGACTTTCTCACAACTCTTTTGTGAGATATAGCTTCCCGCAAAACTAATCCTATGCATTTGAGGCATTTCGCGAGTAACTCGTGAGTACTTCGCGAGTAGCTTACCCGCGAAACGAGAGGATTTTTAGTTTTTTAAGGCCAAACAGTGACAGTTTTTCAAAAACTCTATTTTGCCTCCTCTGCACCTCTCTTAACCCAAAACTTTATTTTCTCCAAAATTTCAAAAACTTTATATAACACTTTTTCATCATTGATTCGTTAGATTAAACCTTAGATTCTAGGATTTCTAGGGTAGGGTTATTTTGAACGGGGTTGGTAAAATTTCAATTTATTGTCAAATTTCTTGATTTTTCTTGATTGGGCTGTGTCCCATTGTGTTTGTGTTGGCCCCAAGTGGCATTTTAATACGTATTTGGCAAGTTTTTCATATGTTCATGCATTGTTTCATATGTCAGTGTCATGTGTGCACTCTAAATGTTTGATAAAATGCCTACGTGGTATTTCTTTTTTTTGGTTTTGGACTCCATTGAGTACAAATATTTGGGGATTACCATGATTATTCATGTTTATCATGTTTTGATCATTCGTTGTATGTTTTACACACTTTTCCCAGTGAGTGCTTTGTCATGCATTGCTCATGCATCTTACATACACACCACAAGCACACTTGATGCACACACTCTATCACTTGACATGTTTTGCATTTCACTCATGCTATGTGAGTCTTGTTAAACCTTTAGCACTTAAAACATGATCTTGTGTCTATGTTTGCTTGCCTATTTTCATTTTTTAGGACAATTTGTTCGTGTTTATGGACTAAATTGTATCTAATCAAGTCTGTTACCATGTTCACTAAAGCTAAACTGAAGTGTTGGGTTCAAGGAAAAGATTTTGTCATTACTTCGGACTATCTAGCAAAGATTCTTCACATCAATCGTCCAGAAAATGTAAACAGTTCCCCATATGATGAAAGATTAGCACCAGTGCTGCAATTCTTGACACTTTAGGAGCTGATCATGAAGTCTCCTCTACGGCCACTTCCATTGGGACTGCAAAATTTTGGACCAAAGATGAAGACTCCCACATTGATCATGTTCTTCAACCTGTACCCTCTGTCCAACACAAATTTCATCAATCTCAAACGAGCACAATTCCTATGTGATCTAATCAAAGGAGCTCAAATTGACATTTGTGCTCACATATTTTAGACCATGGGAAAAACAGCAGGGAGATTAACTGCAAGAATGTATCTTCCCTTCTATAGTCTTGCCATGAAGATCATGACTCTTAAGGGTGTCCGTCCTCCGAAAGAAGGAACAACCCTGCCTCGTCAATGACCAATCTCATTGATCTCTCTTCAAATGAGCAAGGGCCACTCATCTATTGAAAAGGCGAAGAAAAGTACTCCTAAGCCTCCAAAGAGCGAATCCTCCCAACATGCCACTCCTACAGAACAAAGATTAACTGCTCTTACTGTCCCTAAGCAACCTGAGACAGCACTTCCTCACATTCCCGAGCCTCAGTCTACCAGCACTCAACTGAGACCATCTAGCTCTCATCTAGATAGGTTGACGACCTTGATTGAGGGGTTGCATGAACGCATTTATGGACTTGATAATATCATACACTCTTCCAACAAACATGTTTAGATTCGTCTAACCACCATTGAGACATAGTTAGATGAGATTCAAGGCAAGCTAGAAGAGAGCCTTTAGCTATTTATGCCAAAAAGGGGGAGAGCACTTAATGTGAATATTTTGACTATAGCATATAGTAAGGGGGAGAGCATCACATGGAAATGAGGTGTGCATATTGAAAGGGGGAGATCAGTGGGCTTAAAAAGAGGAAGCTTACCTACATCCACACACACTTTTGAATAGTCTAACCATTGTTTGGCTAATCTAGTTTATGTTTTATGCTTTTATAGCTTTTGTTATTTACAATGCTTTATTTAAAGTTTTCAAGTACTTTAGTTTAAAACATAGTTTTCTTTAGTTCTTTTTGTATCTTGGTTTTTATAGCTGTTTCTTGATGCTTGTAGTTATCTATTGCTTCTTGCCTTAGTTTCTTTAATGCATCATATGGTTTGTTGTACATGCAAATGATTTTAGCATTGCTTTTAATTGTATTGCGTGTCCAAATGATCATTTACTAGTTAAATGTTCATTGTGGTCTTTTCTGAATGACTATTCATGTTTGATCAAGTTATGCTTTATGTTCACATTTCTTTTGGTATCTTGATCCCATTTTACTTGTTTTTTATACATGCCTTGTGTTCTACGTATCTCGTGCTTAATGAAGTTTATTTGTTATTTACAAGTGTTTCAGGATATAGGTGTATATGGTTCAAGTGCTTCACAGCTTTTAGATTTAGGTGTGAGTGAGTTTTGCCTGTGTTCCCAAACTCACATTTAAGTCTAGAGTCTGTTTAGGGGTTTTTTCACAGAATAGCCAAAGAGGGAGATTGTAAAGTTGTGATTTCCAACCATCTTGTGTTGGCTTTAATTCCGTGCCTAATTTTATTATAATTTCTTCAATCATTTTCCCCGTATGTATGTGGGTTTATTTGTAAGGGATGAGTGTGAGAGATCAGTGAAGAATCAAGCTTCAAAAGATGAATCAGTGGAATTCACAACTAGCTTGTAAGTAGCTCGCGAGAAGCAACCCGCAAAAAGGCCATGTGTGAAGCACATGACTAAAAGCTGAAGAGTCATGCCAGGCTATCGAGTTCACGAGTATTTCGCGAAAAGGGCCATCCCGCGAAGTCCCAATGAAACTTTCTATTTGGCAAAAAGTTAAGTTGCTTTACCAAATTCTTTACCCACACTATAAATACTCTCACTACCCATGAATTGTAATGAGTGCTTTTCAGAAAGAAAACCCTAGCAAATATACTTGAGAGTTAGAAATTGTTATATCCAAAAACATCTAAATATTTTCTTGTGATTTTCCTCAACTCCTACCTCTTCATCTCTAGATCCTTGAGAGGTTGTTAGCCTAAACACTTACCATACCCATCCTGAGTGTTAAGTGAGATTTTGGTGTTGTTGGGAAGTGATGAGAATGCAAAATGTCATATTTTTCTCCCTTAATGTTTAGTCTTCTACACTCATTTGGTGCCTAAATGTACTCATTATTCTCATATTTTGATTTAGGATGCAAACGGAGGCGTTTAGTGCAAAATGAAGTTAATTGGGCGATTTTGGATAACTTTGACATTGCTTTGTAATCTGGGCATAACTCTCTCATCTGAGCTTCGATTAAAATGATTCAACATGCTATGGAACGCCAAGACAAAGCTCTACAACATCTTTGTATTGATTTTTGAGAGATACAGGCTGCATCAAGGTTGAAATCGGGCTTGAAGTTGCTGCACCTACACTGCGAACGTTCTAGAATGTTCCTTTGCCTGAAATTCTAATACCTGATGCGGTTTATTTTCAGAAGCTTCCAAATCTGGTGCACGAAAATTCCAACTAAAAAACACCAGTTTCCTAGTTATATTAGGACTTTGTTTTATTTTTAATATTTTCCTTAATTAGTCAGATTTGGATATTATTATTTATAATATTTTTAGAAGATTTTGTAGGCTTGGGAAAGGGGGAATTACGTGTAAAAGAGGGGAGGAGAAATCAGATTGGACAGACACGCCTCTCTCTCTCCCGTCTTCTCTAATTTTCTCCTTCTAGTTTTCTGTCATGGCCCGACTTGGCTAAACTTTTATACTTGGTTGAAGGAAACGAAAGCCTCGGAATCAATAAAACCGTGAGATCTATTTTGTTTTTACTATTCAATTTTATGCTTTGAGTATCAGATATTCTTCTGTACCTATTTTCATGATTGTCTCGTTTAATTACTAGGAGGCTTGCTAGTTTGTTCTTCGTTGCAATCTACTGCTAGCTTAGATATCAAATCCGTAATTGTTTGATCTCTCTAATTTATGAAGCAACCAAGATTTAATGATTTGTTGCGTCAGAAATTATTAGATCTTAGGAAGAATGCTCGGCTAAATTAACTACAACCACTTGTGCTTGTGTTGTTTAGTTTCATCGATCTATCTAATTCTTAAGGTTGCTACTAGATCAAACCTTTAGCGTTTGTCTTGGGTTGTTTAGTAGTTCTGCTAGGTTAGATATCAAATTCGTACTTGTTTGATCTCTCTAATTTGTGAAACAACTAAGATTTAATGATTTGCTACGTCAGAAATTATTAGATCTTAGGAAGAACGCTTGACTAAATTAAACACAACCACTTGTGCTTGTGTTGTTTAGTTTCATCGATCTCTCTAATTCTTCAGGCTGCTATTAGATTAAACCTTTAGCGTTTGTCTTAGGTTGTTTAGTAGTTAGGGTTTATTAGATTGCTTGTTTTCTAATTAACTGCGACTAAGGAGAGATAGGAAAATAGTTCCAACGGTGAATATTCAAAGTGTAAATTGATATATACTTGCATCGATAATCAGTTGTAAATTTTCGGTGGTAGATGTTGACTTAGACTAAGGTTTGTTCTTTTGATTGATTTTGATATTTTAATTTGAATTGTTCTTTAGTTGTTTATTCTTAAAATTGTTTTCATTATACTTAAACCCCTCCCCTCTTTGTTCACGTAGTATAAAACTAGGCTAGATACTCTCCGTGAGAACGATCCTTACTTGCACTACTATATATATTTTTAGGAGTATAGGTTTTATTTTTGGTTGCCTACGACAACACACCAGGAAGCATCGGAAGGAGCCATTTAGTGGCAGATGCAATCAGGCTGAATTGTGGGATCTGAAAAGCTAGAGAAGACAAGACTCCGAGAAGTCCGTTGGTAGCAGGAGCTTGGAGGGCTCAAGTACATGGGGTAAAATAGGCTTAGAGGGTCTTTTGTTATTCATATACTCTAACTTTTTTCTCTAGTGAATTAATTTCGACTTGGAGGGTCACGAAGAGGTTTTTCGCCAAGTTCTTTGGTTTCCTCTTCGATAACACATCTTGGTATTATTTTGTATTTGCAGCTCTCTTCCATACTCTTTAAAATTTCATTTAATTGTTTACTGTGGATGGATATGGCTTAGAGTAATAATATCGGCTCATTGCGCTTATTTACTCTTGTTCCACACTTAGTTTAAGTTTAAATAAAAGCAATCTAGCTATATTTTTTAATTGGAGGTCTGAACAAGCTCTTGTATTTTAGCATAAATTTGAGCTTTCACTGTTTATAAGTGATTATATCAATAGATTCACAACCACTTCTACTGTTCCAAAAAATTTAACAAAATCTTAACTAGTATACCATGATGTAGTTCTATGCATGCATATTATGATATATTCTCATAGCTAATTATATGCTTCATGGTATATGAAAGAAGTTTATCATTTGAAATTCATGGAAATTACCTATTTCGTAGATGCAGATCCCAACCGGAGATACCAGCCACTTCTCTTAAAATAGCTCTCCATGTTTCCACCTTCTCTATGTTATCCTTAAAGCGTTCCTGGTGATCAATAAAGGCTTGTTTAAAAGTTTCTGTTTGTTTGCGTACATCAGTTGGGTCAACATCATAAAAAATTGGCAAAACTGTCAGTCCCATTTCTTCCCTGCATTTCATAATCTTGGCAAGCTCATTTAAGCACCAAGTAGAAGATGCATAGTTTTTTGAGAGAACGATGATAGCAAACTGTGATTCTTCTATTGCTTTGCAGAGCTCAGAAGCAATCGATTCTCCTCTCTCGAGGTTTTCTTCGTCCATATATGTTAAAATGCCATTTTGTTGCAACGCAAAAAATAAATGGTAGGTAAAAGTATTACGGGTATCCTCACCCCTAAAACTAAGAAATACATCGTATTTCCATTGACGCATTGAAGAAGAAGATGGTGATGGTGAAGACTCTCTTTTACTCTTCATCGAAGCTGTTGGAAATTCAGATAAAAAAAAGTACAACCAATTAAAAATAAAGAAAAGGCAGGGAGTGAAACGGTAATAATAAATAGAGATGATTGTTTCATTTTTTCCAAAGAAGGGACGACTGAAAATTATTTAACTATAGGAAATGAGACAAAGATAATTTAATAGATTTTCTTTTTAAAAAAAAAGACAACGGAATTTAAGCAAACTTTTGTTTGGAGCTTTATTCATTCATTTCATTGGTAATGAGAAAACCAACTCGAGGTTCAAACCTTGAAACAAACAAAAGTTGAAACTCATGCTTCACGGAAATTAGGAAGAAGAAAACAATTTGATATGGATTTTTCATTTCAAGAAAAAAAAAATGAAAGGAAAGAAATAAAAGGGATGAATAAGTGTGAAAAATGACAACTTACAGAATTGGAAATTGCAATTAGAGTAGAGTAGTAGTGATTGTTCGTAATGCTCGAAACCCACTTGAAACAAAGCCGGATCCAATTGATATTTATAGGCTGTTTAATAAAGGACTGTACTCTGTTCTTTCTTTCTCCGTGTGTTTGTGTTCACAATTTTACATCCCCTGTTTTCAGTCAAATGCCTTTTCCCAGTCTCAGTTGCCTTTTCCCATTACTTTTTTTACAAACAAAGTAGTTTCGTGGTAACCAGCTATGAATATGAAGCTCTGTTTAAATTTCCTTTTTCATTCAGATGTGGTGGGCGTACTGCGTATGAGAATTGAAGAAGGAAAAAAAAAAAAAAGTTTTTTATTTAGCTAAAATTTATGGTAAAAAATAAAAAATATCATTAGATTTTGTGGTACTATCAAAACTCTTTAAAGAGTACAAAGCTCACATAAAGCCATTAGAAAATTTATTTGCTCTTGCTTTCATCTCCATTTTTTTTTTTTGATAAATTGCAAATTGCACCCATAAAATTTGTGGATGATTGGATTTTTACACTTTGAAGTTTCAGAATTTGAATTTTACCCCCTAACATTTTGGGGTGTTTAGATTTTACACTCTAATATTTCAGAATTTAGATTTTACCCCTTTATATTTTAGGAGTGTTTGGATTTTGCTCCTAAAGTTTCATTATTTAGGGGTGTAAAATCCAAACACCCTAAACTTCAAGAGGTAAAATTTAAATTCTGAAACTTCAGGGTGTAAAATCCAAACATCCCAAACTTTAGGGGTGTAATTTACAATTTACCCTTTTATTTATATAAACTTCCTTCTTCATTTTCAATTGTTATTTATTTATTTAATTTATTTAATTTTAATTGTTAATTTTCTATTAGGGTTATCTGAAACTTTTTTTTATGTATAAAATGTGTTGAGTAAATATGTGTTAGTAAAAATTCACATTAAATGATAATGAAAATAGTGTGTGATTATTGTAATATAATTTGATCCAAACTTGTAAAATTTAAAATTTAAAATAAAATGGTGTACTTTAACTTTATATTATATTTCAATGCTAAATCGAAATCTATTAGAGCATTCACATCCCAAAACTCTATCACATCCTATTTTACCATCTCAAAAAACTACTTTATCAATTATACCATATCATTTTATAATACTCTCAGCATCCCAACTTTTATTTTACAATACAACACATTAAAATAATATTTCTACACAACAAAATAATATATCCCAAAACCTAAATAAAAACAAAAACCCAAAACCCGGTGAGAGAGAGAGGAATTGATAAAGTTACACAATAAAATATTAGTTTTTTTTTTTTTTAGAATATTGCTACAACGCAATTCTACCTTTAGAATTGCACTATAGCACTATTGCAATTTTTTTTGTAATAGTTGGTGAATAGAAGTTCGGTTTTGGGCTGCTTTTGGGCTGAATTGTAAATTAGAGCTTACATTTGGCATATCCAAGTGCCAGTGTGAACGCTCTTAGAACATTCTCATCAGGTGTGTCAAATGCCAAATATTTGGCATTTGACACACCAAACACCAAAAAACCCCTTTCATGAGATGTTCCAAATCTCATAATTTTTACTACATATGAACAGTACCGTTCCATCTTTGAAACGGTACGGATTGAGAATGCTAAAAAAAAAAGTTTTTTATTCATTTCTCTCTCATCCTTTATGACTTTCTTTCTTCTCTCTCTTTCTTTTTCTTTTTCTTCTTTCCTTCTCTGCCACTCCTTCATCTCTGTCACTCTTATTTCCTCTTTTCTTCTTCTTCTTCTTCTTTCTCCAGAAGCTTCACCTCTCTCGTTTTTTCTTTTTTCTTTTTTCTATCACTTTCTCTGCGCCTCTCTGTCTCTCTTTTTTTTTTAGTCATTCTCCCTCTCTTTCTTCTTTTTTCTCTGCCTAAATCGTTGCCATTGAGATCGGCCATTGCCGTAAAGTTTGGCCTCACTGATGAGGTCAACTAGTGGAGATCGAATGTAAGTTTGGGCTTTTTTTTTTTTTTTTCCCGGTTGTGGGTTTCATGTGATTATGGGTGGTGGTGGATTTATTTTTTGGATTGTTGTGTATTTTTTTTTTTTTTTTTTTTTTGGTTGTGGTTTTTTTTTTTCGATGGATATGGGTTTGTGCCGGTGGTGGCTGTCGGTGTTGTTGCGGTAGTGGTTGTTGGTGGCCATTGTTATGGCAGTGGTGGTTGTGTTGTTGCTACTGTTGTTGTTGTTGTTGATGATAATGATGATGATGATGGGAGGAGTTAATATATTATTTTAATGTGTTATAAATATTATTTTAATGTATAAAATTGAAGAATAAAACATGTGATAAATGAGATATTGTAAAATGATGTGGTAAAATAATAAAGTAGGCTTTTAGTGTGTCAAAATGGCATTTTTTATAGAAGAGCTGATGGTAATGCTCTTATTTCTCTTATTCATGTATGTGTTCACAACTTTACATCTGTCTTTCATTCAAGTCAACCACACTTTTGCCTTTACTTCTTTGGCGGTTAGTCGAGTGCACTTTTTCCAGTACCCCCGTTTCTTATTCCTTTGCTTTATTGTTTTTTTTTTTAATTATTATTATTTAAATCAATAGAGGTGGACTAAGTGTTCATCTTGAGATTTTTCTTTCTTTCTTTTTAATGGAAAAGGGGACTTCTAGGGTGGACTCATTGTCATCGATCTCATGCTATGTGATGGTAAGAATAATAGCATGAATACTATTGGAGCCTTAATGGGGCTACTATTGTAGGCATAATACATTCGTTGAAATATCACTGCTTGAACCATCTTCAGATTTGGGTTAATTGTCAGATGCTATCAAATTTTTTTTTTTTTAAATATTCAGTTTACGCTATAAGCTTTAACAAACATCATTTAAACAATTTGAAAATTCTATTGCTTTTCCTTCTCCATGTTAAACTTTTATTTATCTATCACTAGCCACTGGATACTCTTTCGTGCATATATTTGGCATAACCTAATTTGGTACCTTCTCCATCTCTAACAATTATTTATTTACATTGGCTACTAGAATTTCTTCCGCGTATATTATTGCCACAATGTGAGACATATGCAGTTAAGACAAGCTATTGAAAAGAAGCAAGAACTTAGAAGAGCATGGATTTTTTTTTTTTTTTTTAAACAGTGTAAATTGTCCTGTGGGGGCAGAAGTATCAAAACACCTACTTGGGCCTTGGGCCTGGTCCGAGAAAGTTGACTCCTCCAAAGGGCTGCAGGGCGGGGATAAGGCCGCCTAACTTAAGGGCCTAGGAGCCCACCGAGCGGAACATTGGCCGATTGGGAAGAGTCCGAGGAGAGAGGTCTCCTCGGACAACTGACACAAGGGCCATAAGGTGCACCATGATGCCTAGGGAGGAACTCGTGAAACTCAACAAGCAATGTTACACTCTAATGGAATGCAAAAGGGGAGAACATGTGGGAAGTGCTCTGCATAAAGCTGCTACCACCGCATTAAAGGCTTCACACCTACCCATCTAGCCGCATTAATGGGGAAGTGAACCCTGAGGGGACGGTGATCAGCCTTATAGCCATTGGGGGAAGTTTCGAAGAAGACAATGGATGGGAAAGAGATCTGCATTTATGGCTCCATGAATAGGAACATGAAAGAGAGGAATATAAATAGAGAGGGGGAGGGCATTGGAGGGGGATCCGGCTCCTTGAAGACAAAGGCTTTTGCTCTTAAGCAGAACAAGGGAAACGAATACAGGGGCTCCTCAGCTCACACCCAAGGAAAGCTAAGATCGCACCACAAGCTCACTGCACGCAACTGTGGACTTGGCCCAAGCGCCACTGCTTTCCATTGTCCTAAGAAATCTAGGCTTCAAGCCCATTCTCTACAAATTTTATTGTTTAGGCCACTTGGGCCTGCTTTGTCACGCACTTGGGTTCAGGCCCGATTCGTGTCCTTACATGTCCTATGAGCTTAGGGAGCAAATTGAATATTTTTTTTTTAAATCTTGATAGCTTATGATAACCCCAATCTCAGAGGCAAATTGGATTAATTTTCATTTTAGTTTTTTTATTAACAAAAATTATCATTTAGCCTTAAAAATTTTAATTATATACAGATATACTTTTTTCTAAAACTCTGCCTGTTTCATAATTGTTTGTAGTCGCTTATTTCTTTTTTTTTGTGTGTTCACAATTTCACATCCCCTGTTCTCAGTCAAGTCAGCAACTTTTCCTGGGCCACCCTCAAGGAAATTTATTCCTTTTCCCATTATTTGTTTTAGAGCTTTAGCTTGGCACTTACTCCTTTCCTTTATTGCTTTTTTTCTTTTTCTTTTTCTTTTTCTTTTTCTTTTTCTTTTTCTTTTTCTTTTTTAAATCGATGGAGGAGGACAGGGTAGTTTCCTTTATTGCTTTTTTTTTCTTTTTCTTTTTTGACTACAAACCTCTGCTTAAATATCTTTAAGAAATATCTATTACATTCACCCATTTAAATACAAAGTACACACGTTCAATTTTTGAACTAAAATTGTGACTTGAAATAATTGAAAATTGTAACTTTCTGTGCAAAAGTGGCGATTGTGTGAACACACGTGTGTGTAAGTGCGTAAATTAGAGCTTACATTTGGCATATCCAAGTGCTAGAGTGAATGCTCTTAGAGCATTGTTATCAGGTGTGTCAAATGCCAAATATTTGGCATTTGACACACCAAACACCAAAAAAACCCTCTCATGAGATGTTCCAAATCTCATAATTTTTACTACATGTGAACAATACTGTTCCATCTTTGAAACAGTATGGATTGAGAATGCTAAAAAAAAAAAGTTTTTTATTCATTTCTCTCTCATCCTTTATGACTTTCTTTCTTCTCTCTCTTTCTTCTTCTTTTTCTTCTTTCCTTCTTTGCCACTTCTTCATCTCTGTCACTCTCATTTCCTCTTTTCTTCTTCTTCTTCTTCTTTCTCCAGAAGCTTCACCTTTCTCTTTTTTTCTTTTTTCTATCACTTTCTCTGCGCCTCTTTGTCTCTCTTTTTTTTTTTGTCTCTCTCGCTTTCTTCTTTTTTCTCCACCTAAATCGTTGCCATTGAGATCGGCCATAGCCGTAGAGTTTGGCCTCACCGATGAGGTCAACTAGTGGAGATCGCATGTAAGTTTGGGCTTTTTTTTTTTTTTTGTTTGGATATGGGTTTGTGCCGGTGGTGGCTGTCGATGTTGTTGCGGTAGTGGTTGTTGATGGCCATTGTTACGGCAGTGGCAGTTGTGTTGTTGCTACTATTGTTGTTGTTGTTGTTGATGATGATGATGATGATGATGGAAGGAGTTAATATATTATTTTAATGTGTTATAAATATTATTTTAATGTATAAAATTGAAGAATAAAATATGTGATAAATGAGATATTGTAAAATGATGTGGTAAAATAAGTAGGCTTTTGGTGTATCAAAATGCATTTTTTATAGAAGAGCTGATGGTAATGCTTTTATTTCTCTTATTCATGTGTGTGTTCACAACTTTACATCTGTCTTTTAGTCAAGTCAACCACACTTTTGCCTTTACTTCTTTGGTGGTTAGTCGAGTGCACTTTTTCCAGTACCCCTGTTTCTTTCTCCTTTGCTTTATTGTTTTTTTTTTTTAATTATTATTATTTAAATCAATAGAGGTGGACTAAGTGTTCATCTTGAGATTTTTCTTTTTTTTTTTAATGGAAAAGGGGACTTCTAGGGTGGACTCATTGTCACCGATCTCATGCTATGTGATGGTAAGAATAATAGCATGAATATTATCGGAGCCTTGATGGGGCTACTATTGTAGGCATAATACATTCGTTGAAATGTCACTACTTGAACCATCTTCAGATTTGGGTTAATTGTCAGATGCTATCAAAATTTTTTTTTTTTAAATATTCAGTTTACTCTATAAGCTTTAACAAACATCATTTAAACAATTTGAAAATTCTATTGCTCTTCCTTCTCCATGTTAAACTTTTATTTATCTATCACTAGCCGCTAGATACTCTTTCGTGCATATATTTGGCATAACCTAATTTGGTCCCTTCTCCATCTCTAACAATTATTTATTTACATTGGCTACTAGAAATTCTTCCGCGTATATTATTGCCACAATGTGAGACATATGCAGTTAAGACAAGCTATTGAAAAGAAGCAAGAACTTAGAAGAGCATGGATTTTTTTTTTTTTTTTAAACAGTGTAAATTGTCCTATGAGCTTAGGGAGCAAACTGAATATTTTTTTTTTTAAATCTTGATTGCTTATGATAACCCCAATCTCAGAGGCGGATTGGATTAATTTGCATTTTAGTTTTTTTATTAACAAAAAGTATCATTTAGCCTTAAAAATTTTAATTATATACTGATATACTTTTTTCTAAAACTCTGCCTATTTCATAATTGATTGTAATCTCTTATTTCTTTTTCCGTGTGTGTTCACAATTTCACATCCCCTGTTCTCAGTCAAGTCAACAACTTTTCCTCGGCCACCCTCAAGAAAATTTATTCCTTTTCCCATTATTTGTTTTAGAGCTTTAGCTTGGCACTTATTCCTTTCCTTTATTGCTTTTTTTCTTTTTCTTTTTCTTTTTCTTTTTTCAATCGATGGAGGAGGACAGGGTAGTTTCCTTTATTGCTTTTTTTTTCCTTTTTCTTTTTTGACTACGAACCTCTACTTAAATTTCTTTAAGAAATATCTATTACATTCACCCATTTAAATACAAAGTACACACATTTAATTTTTTGAACTAAAATTGTGATTTGAAATAATTGAAAATTGTAACTTTTTGTGCAAAAGTGGCAATTGTGTGAACCACGTGTGTAAGTGTGTGAAATAGACATTTTTGGATGTGGTGGGGCGTATCACATATGAGATACTTCCATTAAAGAGAAAGTTTCCTTCCTAGTCTCCTTGTTAGAGAATTGAAGAAAAAAAAATACATTTTTATTTAGCTAAAATTTATGGTAAAATACAAAAATTATCATTAAAACTTTTAACAATACAAACAAATGAAAGTTCTATCTTAATCATTGATAATGATTAAGATAATGATTCCCCCCCACTATCTTAATCATTTCCTGTAAAAAAAGAGACTCACCCGGATGGAATGAAAGTTCTTGTATTACTTCAATATCAGAGTACAAGATAATTAGCTAACTATATCAATATATAGCATAACAGGGCAACAAGAAAAAGGCGCCAAAACAGAAAAAAATAACTAACTCCTAACAACTTAACTAACAATCCAATTCAACTAATCAGTGCTTTACAGGTGTACTTCCTAAGAGACTTCTTTCTTTCCTTCACACGTGCTAACTGTGCTGAATTAGTTGATGTCGTTTTCTTCTTTCTTTTGTCTTTTGCTTCACTCTGTCGTTTAGCCACAGCTTCAGCTTCAACATTTCCTTTATCTTTTTACCTATATTTAGAATTCTTAATAAATAAATAACTAAAACCGACATAGTAATTTCATGGTGAACAATAATGAAGCTTATAATTGAAAGATGTGAATACATGACAATTATTTGATATATGTTCAAATCCCAATGAATTCAGTGTACTGGATCTAAGCCAATTCATTCACACAGAAGTATCATTCTTAGTCTCCTCATTCGGACTTGGAAAATTGGCCGCTGTTTTTTTTTTTTTCCCCCTTTCTTTTAGAAATATATACCTTGTATAGTTTATTTTATTTTTACCTTCCTTATTGAGAAAATTTTTAAGTACTCCCAATAACATAGTGCTCAATTTTCTCACATTCATGATAAATTCTCTAAAATTCCTACAAGCATGAGTTTTTCTCTCTCAAATAGAGGTAGAAATTCTATTGAATAGAATAATGAAAGATTACATCAAATCACAGTTGTACAGTACGGTGCTTCCCCTTGCCACAGTTGTGAGGGACTTAATACAGTACTAGGCATGTTTAGCAAAACATAGTGGTCCTCTAATATTTTTAGCCAGGTTGAATTTAAGATATATATTATTCATTCCTATGGGATGACACATAGGAGTGAACAATTCGTTGAATATGTTGTCATAATTTATGGCTTACCTTTTCGTATGTATTTGATTTTATAGATATACATGCGCACACACTTAGCAACCGCATCAGTAAGTGTAAAAGTTTCCTTCTATTTTACATTAAAAACCTACCTTTTTTTTATTTTATACACTAATTTTTACAAAACACCGACATCAGTTTATCTATTTTACACATTTATTCAATAAAATATTCATTCTTTTACAATTTTTTATAATTTTCTCACTCACTACCCCTCTCTCTCACATACCCAACACTACCGAAAAAATACTAAAATATTAGAAGTACGAATTACAATAACCATGTATATATGCACAGACCGACACAGTTACTATAGCACTTGTGCATTTATGCACAGTTACTGTAGCACTTGTGCATTTATGCATAATTTTACACCCACTGATATGGGTGTTTTTAAGGTCAAAATGTGCATATCTCAACACGTTTTCTATTTTGCACTTAAGAGTATTTACATTCCAAAATTTTATCACATCCTATTTTATCATTCCAAAAAACTACTTTATCAATTATATCATACCATTTTACAATACTCTCAGCATCTCAACTTTTATTTTACAATACAACACATTAAAATAATATTTCTACACAATAAATTAATATATCCCAAAATCCAAATAAAAACAAAAACCCAAAACCCAAGAACCCGATGAGAGAGAGAGAGAGAGAGAGAGAGAGGGGAATTGATAAAGTAAGCGAATAAAATATTAGTTTTTTTATTTAGAATTAAGCTACAATGCAATTCTACCTTTAGAATTGCACTGTAGTACTATTGCAAATTTTTTTGCAATAGTTGGCTTTTACAAGTTTGAATGTGTAGGGGGTTTTGAACTTTTATGTTAAACTAGTCGTAGACTCGCGCGTTGCGCATGATAATTTTTTTTAGATAAAATACTATTTTAGTCCCTAGACTTTAAAAAGAGTTTTTTTTTTTTTTTAATAAAGTTTTATCATATTTTTCATAATCTTGTCTATAACATTTTTTACCATTACCATATATTTATTAGTTGATGATTTGTATAAAATAGACCTTAAATAAGAGGTAGAACTATTCAATATATTTTTTTTTTAAGTCATGGTATATGAAGATTATGACTTTATATATATATATATATATATATATATAATTTCCCAAGTTAGAGTTTGATTAATTTTAAGTTTAAATTTTGTATTATTATATTGAATTGTTGATTTTATTGCACTATAAAGTTTTTAATATCCTCTGTATAGCCAAATCTATTTTATTTTCTACTCCTCTTTATCACCTTTTTATTTTCCAAATAATAGTTATTAATTGACGTTTAATTTCCTTTTTTTTTCTTCCTTCATTTATTGTTTATTACTTTGTATGTTCCATTGCTAGTTGTAAATTTTATGGTTATCAATAAGAAATAGATATCATAAATGGTTTAAATAGTTATAGATGTAGTTACGTTAGTGGTATGTCAAAGGGGTTTTTTTTTTTTTTTTTTTTCTTCTGAATTTTCAAGGAAATATGAAAGACATTTCTCTAGTTTGGTCTTAATCAATTAAGATATCCATAATATATTAACGGAAGTAATAATGAGCCCTTAATTTTTTTTAATGTATAAAATGGTTAAGTTAGTGTTATGTCAAAGGTTTTATAAAATTTTAAAAAAATAATTCTAAGGAAATGTAAAAGGCCTTTTTTTCAAAAAAGAAATTATGACTTTTTGAATCATAGAAATATGATTGTTTTAATTACCTTGTTTATAGATTTCACTATTAAGTTATAAACATCTAAATTAAAGTAGATGAATATATAAATGCAAAAGTATATGTAAAGTTACAACCGCACAAGATAAATATGTATAGATATATTTTTTTATTATTATTCATGAATCATTATGTCATTGTTTACTTATAAATAACTAAATTAATTTTTTTTTTTTTTGGAAAAAAATCTAAATTAAAATAGATGAATGTGTAAAAAATTTTTAGTAGATTGTAATACAAAACATTTTTTTCTCAATATTTTGGGTAGCTTTTCCCATAAGATCAATATTGTTGGCATCCTTTAAAGATAATACATAATATTTTTGAGAAGAAAAAAAAGAAGCAGAGACGATGCTAACATATAATAAAAAATTATTGAGTTTGCGTGATTTAAATATGAGACAAAAAAGTATTAATGTATTTATGATAAAAGTTTTTATCTAAATGATATAGAGTAGTTCATATTTTTTTAGACTTAATTCAGAAAGGTCATTCTCAATAGCCTTTTTTAAGTCTACAAATTGCTCAATCTATGGGCCTAATCACATTCATAGGGTGCTATCTAGATTATAAATTATATGACCCTTTATCACACAAATATATTGATTCCCCCATCATATGGTAAAGGAAGGTAGGTTTGTTTCTAGCCATTTTCTTGATTTGTGTCACATAATTTAACAGTATGGAGGATGTGACTGGATTTAAATGTTGAATAAAATAATATGAGAGGAAAAAGGAGTAAAAATAAACTATATAACAATAAACATCATATTATCCAAGTCATTCTATGTAATATAATAACATTATATTATTATATACTATATGCATAATGCAGTAGGATAATAATTATTCAAAGAGAATATAAAAGATAACAACTTAAAACACAAAAATAAATTGCATCAACCCAAAGTAGAATTCTAATTACCATAAAAATCATCAACCTGAAGAATTGATGCAATGAAAAAAAAATCAAACAAAAATGAAAAAACTGAGAGAGAGAGAGAGAGAGAGAGAGAGAGAGAGAGAGAGAGAGAGAGAAGTCACCTTTTTGTATGAGAAAACTATGCATAGAATGAAAAAGAAAATGTCAAATTTATAGTAAGATATTGAGAATAAGAAAAGACAAAATAAAGGAAGACAAAAAGGTAGAGAGAATGATATTAAGGTAGAAAGTAGTGGGAAGATGAAGAGGTAAAAGGAAGGAGAGTTTTGGAAAATTAATAATAAAATAATGGTTAAAAGATATTTTAATCTTTAAATAATGGAGTTTTTAAATCACCTTAAATGAGAAAATGTTTAAAATATATACATAACAAAAATTGGAAACAAAAAATGATGACGTGGCTGCTGGTGTGGCTCAATGTGAGTGTAGCAATATTAAATGCTACGCTTCAGCTTTTAGTAATATATAGATTCTCCCTACATATGGCATATGCTATTCCCAATGTGAATGCTCACTGATGCAAGTGCTCTTAAAGATACATACAACAAAAATTTGTAGCAATTCTATCTTCACTCTTACAAAAATATCAAAAATGGCATTAATGTCTTTATAAAAGGTCTAAATCTTAAAACTCTAAAATCTTCCACAACCAAAACATTGGAAAGAGTTCACAAAAAAAATTCTAAAAATATTTTCCTCTTTCAGGTTGTGAGGAATGGTGATATTATTGTATTTTCCTTTCATACATTGGATAAAAATTAGTATTAGCCAAACTAGACTTCTTTGGACCATCTTACAAATAAAAAAATCTTGTCCATTCAACTCAATAAACTCTGAAGTCTGGACTAAATATCTCCATAATATCCTTTCTCTTGCTTTTGATGCCTGAAATATCATCATAAATACAACTAAGCATTCAAAATGGTTTAGTCTAATATTTTGTCCATTCAACTCAATTGGACACCAATTATTTCAGTCACAAATAGTTAGAAGGTTCTCAATTTTCATACTATATGATCAAGTCGAACATGAACTTTAGTTGTAGAAAGGTGTGATAATAAAAACAAATATATAGAAAGGAATAATTTTGTTTTAACCTGTTTTTCCCAATTTTTTGAAACTTGTTTTAAGAGCTAGTAGAAATGCTTGTACTGTAGACCTTGTCACCATTCCGATCCAAAGACCCTTTCCTCTCAAGTGTACAACAAAGGCCAAAACAACACCTACTGGAATCCCAACCAGATAATATGCCCCAAGATATACATAGGCTCCTATATCCTGCCAGCCACTTCCTCTAGCAACCCCTGATGCATATATAGCACAAAATAACTTTGTGATTTAATGGCAAGCAATATAACAAGAAAGAATCAGTTCTACATTGGCATCTTATGCTGATCTATTTTGATGAAATATACACAACATGATTATAATGGTTATGACTATGGCATAACTACTAACTAGACATTTCCTGTTAAGGATGTAATGCTATTTTTTAATCCAGAAAGAAATTTACTTCCAAGGGTAAACTTGTTTAAATATTTCCACACCATTAGTTAACTTTTTAATTGCAAAGAAAATATTCTAAATGAATAATGAACTAATGTGTATCTGATAGTATAGCTGTAGTATTCACTTGAATTGATAAGAATTAAGAAGTTATAACTTTCGAAAATTTAGCTCCAAATCAAAGCCCATAACGTGAGAGAAATGTGAGAAAGTTAGCTGAAAGTACTGCTTGTAAGCCATCCATGATTATTGAGAGACAAAGCAAAGTACCCATGTCTGCAAAATGATCTACAATTTCCTTCTTACTGCTGAAGGCATAGCCCAAAACACGATGGCAGAAGAAGAGAATCGAAGCTACAATAACCATCTCTGCCACTACAAGAACCATTATGGCCTTAACAGTCATTTTAGCTGCCTGTGCATTCCCAGCTCCCAACTCATTTGAAACCCGAGTGCTACAAAGTGTTTAATGCATTCTTTTTCAAAACAATTGTATAACATGCTTAGACAAGTTTAGGCGTAGGGAAACAAATTTAAAAGCAAACCTTGCTGTTGCCGCAAATCCATATGGTATGTAGTACTGCAAATTAGTAACTGTAAGGCTGCATGCAGTGAAAAATTAGAAGCATTCTATTGTAAATCTCATACAGTAAATATGGAAAAGAAGCATACCATAGCGAAAGCACTGTAGTCTCCAATTCTGGATTTGGTAAAAGCCCAGAAAGCAAAATACATCCCTCAAACGACCACCATTCAAGACTATTATGATTGACAAGCAACAAAATGCTAAGAGACTTGATAAATATAGCCAAAAAATGAAGACTACAAATTTCTTAAAAGAAAGAACAAAACAGAAAATTACAAAACCATTCCAGCTGAAGGAACAGCAAAACGAAAGAACTCCCTCATGCTGAAGAGGACATCCTTTGAGAATACGGCATGAGTTTTCTCAAAAGCAGAAGAGTACTTCATGTATACCCCTAGCATGAGCACATCCAACAAATATGATGAAGCAGAGGCTAATGCAGCCGCACTACTTCCTAACTTTAATTTAAAAACTTGAGTCCAACAAAAAGGTATATGGAAACATAGAGCTGCAAATGAACTAAAGAGCCATGGAAGGATCAGGCTCTGAGTCTGGTAATAGCGAACTAGTGGTTGAATTATAGTGTATGCAAACAGGTTAGGGATGAGGCATGCGCAGTATTTGTGAGCCATATGTGAGATTGTTGGATCTTGGCCCAGGAGTATTAGTAATTTGTCTGTGAACATCCATAGGATAGATATTGGGATACAAACCAGAATAAGAGATATGATGGCAGCGTAAGTATGATTTCCTAGTTTTTTATATTGCTCTGCCCCCATAGGCTTGTCCGCATAAAGTCTCTAATGCACCAGCCATCCCACACTGCTTAGCAGTCAAAAATTCACTTGTAGTGATGATTGAATTATATTCCTTAATCAGACATATCAGATTCTCAAACTAGCAGACAAAAACAACAACAATAAATATGGTTTGGATATGCATTTGACAAAGAATTATGCTTTTGATTTACTAATTTAAATAAGTAAATAAACAGATATTAGGCTGTTAGTTTTAGGCCAGTCAATCAAGTTCATTTAGGATTGTGAAGAATCTTGAGCTCTACCAACACACACACACAAAAAGATTAGTGCATTAGGATCTGATTGCTTATTTGTTGAAAGTAATACAAGAATAAAAATTGGGGATTATTTTATTATATTTTTTTAGTGTGTGTATAAGTGTATAACCTCTCAAAATAATCCCAAAAAACTGGATTTTTTTGGGCTTGCCAAACGACTTTAAGCACAAAGGTGGTCGAGTTTAAACCAGGCCAAAGTTATTCGGATAGCCAAATAATCAATTAAGCTGAATTTTTTTTTCCGCAGCTTTACTATGGACATATATTTCATTAGTGATAGGTAAATCTATAGGTGTGGCTTCTATTCTACGGTGACTAAAAAGCAGGGTTTTCAATTTTTTCAGCTATAACGCATGCATGAAATTTATCTAGAGGAGGACAAAGGAGACAAAAGGACTTCAAAGGCGACAGAGACCCCGGAAAGAGAGAGTTCATCAAGGTGTCCCACCATCATGAGGGTAACAAATGGCAGGCTATACTGCAAGACTGAGACAGCTACCATTGGTGCTGATAAAAAGCTCACCATCTTTAGCTCTTTCACAAATACCTCCCACTTCCCTTTTATTTCCTACCTTAATTCCTTCCGAAACAAACAGTGCCTATTCAGATTTAGCTCTTTATCTCTTTTTGACCTGTTGTGTTCAACATGATATGGCTTAGATTTATATGCGCTATCTCGTAGTTTGGTCCAACTGTGACCATTTGGCAAATATGGGATGTTCCACAACATTTGGCAACTACAAGTAGTCAAGAATAACCATACTTGCCCCTCCCGAAATAAAATATAAATATAAAAAAAGAATATCAAATTTTGTTTTAGAGAAATAGAAACATATTGAGTTCAAATCAACCCGCTGAAAAATCAGCCAATACAATGTTTTCAATGTTTGGTGGAACAGACTCCATCCAGACTAATAAATAAAAAGAAACATGAGTTACAGCACTAACTTCGGGTCACTCTACTCCGCTAACTTCAAGCTGCTACTGTGCCGCCGATCTCGCTTGGAGCTGTCGCCTGCTGATCTTGGCTGGAGCTGCCAATTATTCCTCTCCACACCTTGCTCTCTCTCTCTCTCTCTCTCTCTCTCTCTATTGGTGGTTGTTGCAGTGTTTCTAATGGTGGTTGGTTGTTTTGATTGTTAGTGGTTGGCTGATTTTGGTTGATGGTGGTGGGTTGATCGGGTTGTGGGTGTGAGATTTGAGATGGGTTCAGACGGGTTCATGATTGGTATTCAAAATCTACATTGTTAGATCTATTAAGCACGTACTTGCAAGTCAAGTATCCTAGTCTTACTAAGGTTAGATTAGAGTTAGGCTAGCTACTCCTATAAACACCCAATAATGTGCATTTTTGTTGTTGTTGTTGTTGTGAATAGATTCGGTCAGCTTTCATACTATCAAAGTTGTATCTCTGTAACCCTTATGTAAGGTAATCACTCATCGTGTTAGCTTTTTTACAGGTTTCCTATAGCTAATGACAGGCTTTAATTAGAAAAATTCTAAGATCACATCAAATGGCACATTTTGTACCATAATTGTTCAAGTGGCAAATTGTTAATGATAAAGAAAAAATAGTGAGTTTACGTGAAAGTGATACTAAAACTACTTCTTCAATATGTCGTCACTGGCCTTGGTCTTGTCTATGTCCTCAATCAAAGACTTAGAGTTGTCCCGCCTGTTGTTCTCTGTCAAGTTGCAAGCCAAGGTTTTGTGCTCACAAACTACCATGCCTTTTGTTCTCACTTCTCAGTTAATCGCTACAAAAATCTCACAAACTTTCCTGCATATTATTCCTTTTTAACCACTAGTACACATTTGTCATCAAAATCTACCAATCTCTAGCCATTTTTCTTGGAATTTTTGAACAAGACGACTCCACAACCTCCTGGACAACATACCCCCTTTTCAATGTTTTCAACAAAATAAGCTCTCATTGCCAAAGCATGAGTTACAGCACTAACTTGTCTATAAGTTTGAGAAAATGAAAAACTCTAAAGCGAGCTTATTGAAGACAGAATGTCTTTGATGAAATTACTAAAAGCTAAGTGATACATATTACCTCTACAGATAGAATTGATGACAATTTCCGAGCCACCTTCTAATGTGGACTCGGTGAAACCAAGCTCTTTTGTAAACAGAACTGCACGCCTAACTGCAAGACTTCAGGGTAATTATTGATGAGGGCTTAGGGATTTTTTCAGAGAGAGAAGCCATTACTTCTCCAAGGGAATTTCAGATTACAACTCCTATCCCAGCTTCACCCGAATCTTCAAAGAAAGCCCCATCAAAATTAGCTTTTAACAACCAGTTGTAGGCGGTCTCCAGGCAGGTTTAGCAAGCCGAGCTAATTTGGCTGGTGTCCCATTAAAACGTTTGAAGTCTTAGAGATAATTCCCTGCATTTTCGGCCACAAAATTCAGAGGAATAGTTGGTTCATTGAAACGGCATTTGTTCCTTTGGTTCCAAAGTGACCAAGCAGTAGTGACAGGGATTCTAAGGGGACTGCTGTTTAGGCTTAGACTTGATTAAGGGAAATTCGAGTTGCTTAGAACAAGGAACAAGGTGTTGACAAAACCTACCTAAGAGAAATCCATCTCCTGAAAATAGTACTAGGCCAATCTATGTAATTGCATTCAAAACTAATCACAAAGTAACTACAATCTGGCACTTGTTTGGCATTGGCAGCCTTCTAGATACTTGACAAGTGTCTAAATCCTATTGGCTAATGCTTAAGCAATCATCTAACTAACTAACTAACCAGTTGCAAGATGATTAGGATGCAACCACTTGAAATGCCCTACATCAGGACTCTTCCCCTTAAGAAGCCCTTGACCTCAAGTGCTCTTGGTTGCTACAAGTTTTGTATGAATTTCTAGCATTCTAGGATGATGCAGTTGCATTGTATAATGATTTTGCTGTTGTTGGCGGCAAACCAAAGGTTGCTGCTTCCGTACAGCGAAGTCCCACTCAACCAACCTTCATCTTCATAAGAGTTCTACCCGGAAATGCATATTAACTTGAAACTGCCTTTCAAGTATAAATCATTATACTTTTCTTTTTACTTTATCTTTTTTCGAGAAAAAGAAAATTATGAACGGTTTACCTAATAATTAACTGAGAATAAAATGTAATAATGTACCAATAATTATTTCAGGAAAACACACACAAACATTCATTTGATAAATTTTACTCTAAAGCTAAGGTAAGCTTTAAAAGAAATGATCCAATTGTACTGCATACAACAGACTCTCTTGAGTAACGTGTAGGATAAAACCTTTTTTTCTTTTTTCTTTTTTGAGAAACAAACACACACTGAAGGAAGATGAGATAAGGTTCTAACACAAGAGCATATCACAAACATCACTCAAAAGTTATTTTAACTTTTAAAGGCCTATAAATTACTGGTTTTTTTTTTTAATATTTTTTTTAAGAATCTCATTTCACTTAGTCTCATCACTCTTAAGTTCTATTAACTTTTGATCTCATAAAGGGTAAACTATGTATTTAGTCCCTATTCTTTACATCTTATGTCAATTTGGTTTCTAACCTTTCAATTGGGTTAATTTGGCTCCTAACCATTCAATACTGTGTCAATTTAGTCACTGCTATTATCTTTTGGATGTAAATTGCTGACATGGCAAACAGCCAAAATAAAAATTTATTTTATTGTCACATCAATGGAATCTAATTTTTTATTTTGACTGTTAGCCACGCCAACAATTCCTATCCAAAGGATAATAGCAGGGACTAAATTGACACGGAGCTGAAAAGTTAGGGATCAAATTGACACAATTAAAAGGTTAGGGACCAAATTGAAATATGGTGTATAAGATAAAGACTAAATATGTAGTTTACCCTCTCATAAATCATAATATTTTGCCATAACAAGCTATTAAGACCTCATGATTTTACATGTCATTATTCTATTACATATTTTTCAAATGATTATAAATTTTATTCTATATTTAAATCTTATATTAAAATCTTACCAAATCATATTTTCTTTTTTATAGAAGATAATATTTTCTTTATATAGTATAATATATAGTTTCATACTTCCATATACTAATATAATCGTAATAAATGCTTATTAAGAATTACCATAATTATTAAAAAAAATTACTTTGACAAAAAAAAATATTTTGTAAAACTTTCTCGTTAATTGCACAAGTTCCACGAGAGTATGAGACCAACCCCGCGTAGGACTCACACACAAATGAAATCCGAACATGTTACATGCGAGAACTCTCATAAACTGACTTATAAGACGCCTTTTTTGGTTCACAAAGCCCATCTTCAACAAAGCTCCCTCAATGACCTTAATCCCACCACCAACCCAAAGGAGATACTATCTTTACTAAACCCAAAAGCCCATATCTCAACTGACCCAAAAGAAACTATAGTGACTTTCTTACAACATAAATGGGTTGGCCCAAAAGGCACATATACATGGGCTGTTTTTGTTTGTTAAACAGACAACGGAAATCTCTCATTCTCATCATTCCAATTCAAAATCTTAAGCATGGCTACAAGCTTGTATAGAGGAGCAACGTTTGTCAATGTCAGGAGTGTTAGGGCAAAGTAGTTTTGATATCGTTTTGTGTGGGTATCCGAAGCACACAACAAAATTAGAGTTGGTACTATGTCTAAAAATAAGGCTACCAATTTCAGCCCAACCCAACCAAGCCATAGGTGTAGGCCCAAATATTGCGACATTATGTTTTTTTTATAGTATTTCATGTTCACCCACGTTGGTATGTTTTATTCTGACTCCAAACTTGCCTAGGCTTAGAAACCTTGTATTATAAATAGTTTTTTTTTTTTTTTTCAAGTATTTTTGTTGTGTCATAACTCATGGCTAGAGTGAAAATAAACCACAATTTGCTGTTAATTTTCATTGTTTTGTGCTACTTACAATTTGGATGTTATTGAATAAACGATTCACTTAGTTTGTGTTGATAATATTTTCAATTGAGAAAGACAAGACAAAAAGGTCGATGAGTTGAGTATTTGTAATTCAGTTGTGTTGTAGCCCTTTTTTTCTTTTTTCTTTTTTCTTGGTTGTGTTATTGTAAGGGTTCTTAAGAACCAAAGTTGTAAATCTAACTATATATGTTTGCCGGTTTGGCTATATTAATATTTAAGGGGCTTTTTCTGTTTGGATTCCTCATTTTTTAGTTCAAAAATGTCCCTACACTTCTATGTTTAAGTAAAGACAAAATTAAAGGACAATCCAATAAAAATGCAACTCTAACTCTCACTAAAACATTGCCTAAAAAATATGACTACTTTCCTTTTAATTTTTAAATTGATTTATTCACTAATAAATTATATTTTCAAAATAAAAATTATATATATAATAATAAAAATATTGTTTTTTTTTCTACAAAATAGGACCACTAACAAAAAAAAAAAAAAAAAACTCTTCACAGATGCGAAGCACATGTGATAAAGCTAGTAGTAGCTAACAAAACTAATTTAAATGTAGGTTGGGCTTCAAATTTCAGAGTTAGGTATTTTATTTTTAAGAGAGTTTCAACCACCTATGGCATCTACTCCTGATGATAGTTTTTTATCATCAAACGAAGACACCAATCGATTTTTGGTGTAGGCGGAGATTGAATCCCAGATCTCTTATTCAATTATCAAAAACTTTACCAATTAAGCTAACTGGAACCTACTTCAAAATTTAGGTATTGATAAAGAGTTTGAGTAGCTTAGCATATGAAAGGAGTTGGATGTATTTGTTGGTAATTCATGAATCACATTATCGGGAGGGAGTGGTTGCAACAATAATGCGTGATATGTTTTTGATAAGATGCCTCAAGAAGATTATTATAATGTGGCATTTATGAAGTAAATTGTGAGAATTATTGAGATAGTAATAGTTATATTTAGCATTTTTTAATTCTGAGAACTAATTCTTGCTCCACCATATACCTTATTTACTTAGTGAGCAATTAAAATTTGATCACAAGAATTAGCCGCAATAGACAGCTAAAAATTTCAATGATAAACAGTGTGTTTGTAGATTGAATTATGGTTGTTGCTATCTAATGCCTATGCTAGGCTTCACACCATTTAGTAAAACCATTAGAGCAACTTCATTTGCACAGAATGACCAGGAACCATTTAGTACATATGGATAATCTGATAACAAATACATAAAAATATAACATCCCAGGCAATTTAATAAAATATATGAGGGTTTTAGTCAAAGTGTTTTGCTTATATGTAATTCCTTTTGTTTATGAGTTTTCTTGGATGAGTTTTTGACTAATTTGAGCTGCATTATAATAATAACTTTGTACTAGCAGTCTAGCATAGTATAGCTGCTATGACAACATGGTCCTTAAAAATTAGCTATCTTTAAATATGTGTTGTCCCTTGCCACTGCTTGCATTCTATTTGCACTGCCTTGCTCTAGTTGTTGAAAGTTCTAGCTTGAGCCCCATGCTAAGTCGTAAGATTGGCCTAAAGTTGAGGTTTTGTATAAGTTGTTTTGAACTTCAATTAAGTTTGTGGCTTAATATATGTGTCATTAACGAGGCAATCTCTGAGGGCTCTGGTCAAATTATTTTTTCTTACATGTGATTCCTTTTGTTTATGAGTTTCCTTTGATTAGTCCTTCTCAAAAAAAAAAAAAAAATTCCCTTTGATTAGTCGTCGACATAATTATTGTACTTTTTATATTAGTTCCAAAAACCATAGATTTGAGGAGGTTTGAGTCAATTCATATAAGCAACAAATTGATACATTTATTTTCCACTCGGAAACCCTCCTGTTTAAAAATCATATGATTGTGATTCTAAAAAGAATAAAAAAATACATAATATTATTTATTTAACTCTTGCGAAAAATAAGTGAACTAATATTCTAACACTTGTTATATGTTATGATATTTTTGTTGTCTTTATAGATTTTCTCATATTAAAAATATATGTAGATAATTAATATGTCTTTTGTTTGATTTTTATATTATAGATTTTAGTTTATTGACTCTCGTAGAGTTACTCAGGTAGTGGGCTTATTTGTCTGGAATATAACGTACTTTGAAGATTCAAAGTTCAATCTACCACACTATCAATCTACAAGATTTTCAAGATATCTCATGGACAAAAAGTGAAATAATCTAGCCAAAAGTCATGATATATATATATATATAATTCATATTTCATATTGAGATAGATGGATAGAATTTTAGAAACAATATAATAGCATTAGGTGGAATGGTACCACTTACCAGGTGCATGGGTTCAAACTGTAAGTTCAACTGCATAATTATTTTTAACCATTTCGAAAAAATTAAAAAATCATGGGGAAGGCCCATATTGGACCCAAAGTAGAGAACATAAAAAAGAAAGGCCCATTGGGAAAAATTATGGGTTGTAGCCCTATTCAGAAAATACATATTTAAGATAGCAATAGGCCTAAAGACACCGGAAATGGGATTGTCGGTTTGGTGGGATATACCAACCCAAGGTCCCAAACACGCTTGATATTATTTTAGTATAATAATCTTGAAACTATAATATTATTCCAATATTCCTTCCATTCTATATTATTAAAAAAAAGAAAACAATATCTTTCATAAAATTATCGAAAATCAAGTAACATTCTAACAGATTCAAATCTTGCCTACTTTAAAGCGCAAATATTCATCGAAAAATATTTGCAAAGATTGTTTTATTTTTCATAAAAATTTCATTTATCATGGGATTTGATATGTCTCAAATTGACTAGATTGTATGGAGCTTAATTTTATGTGTGATAGGGTTTACACCAGATCTGACTTGGAAGTGTATGCGTTACAGTTTTAAATAGGGTTTTAACTCATTTTAAATGTAGTTTTGTCACTACAAAATTAGAGTTTTATGACTACAAGCAATTTTTGTACTATTCTCTCTAATATAGTGAAAATTGCTACAACTTTACAAACATAGTCCAAATGGTGAACCATGTAAATATTTTCATGTTGCATAAATGTTTTTTGCGTGTTCTTTGATATATTTTTTTCCTCCTTCATATATCATAGTCCATGCGAGATTTTTTTATTTTTATTATTCAATATAGATATCATAAAAGTTAAATTTACGACATTTTGTCTATTTAGAGAAAATTTATGACATATGTTCCATGATTATTGTTTTTTTAATCCAATCAAGACACACTTTACATGAAACTTGATGAATAATAATGAACATAAAGCTCTCCACCAGCTGTGTCAAAGAACATGCTTAAGGGGTGTTTGGTACATGCATTTAAACAATAGTTTTCATTTTTTTGGAAATACATGTGAGTAAAAAAGGAGTTCAAATCTTCTGTCCCATTCTTCTTGTTCTACTATATACTCCACAAATAAAAACATGCCACATATCCATCTATTTTATTAAATGCTAAATTTATGCCTTTTATAATTACAATTTCCTAAAATAAATAAATAAATAACCCATCATATTTAGGTAATTGAAATAATAGAAATCATAAATTTAGTATTTTAATAAAATAAATGGACATGTGACATGTTTTTATTTGTGGAGTATATAGTGGAGCAGGAAAAGTGGAATAAAAGATTTAGACTCCGTATTGAGAGTCAAGAAGTGAAGTTTCATAAGAGATTCATTTTAGCAAACTTCATTCTCACTTGAGCGAACTCAAACAAAAAAATTCACTTAATCCTTGTTCGACTGAAATTACTATAAAAAATAAAACAATCTTGCTAAATTGACATTTATCTTAATTTTCACTAATATATTCGGGTAACCAAACCCACTAGTCTTCAGTCTTCACACGAAATTACTTTATAGTATTGAAAATGAAAGTTCACTCCTATACCTTCTTTACTTGCACTCTACAATTAAACTTAGCCAAGATATTTTTGATGTACATGTCCACTCCATGAATACCTCTAAGGAAAAACAGGGCAATATGTCATTAAAAATAGATCTTGAGAAAGCCTTCAACTAGTTAGAATGAATCTTCATTAGGCAGTGCCTAACCCGTGTGTGTGTGTTTGTTTCTTAAAAAAAAAAAAAAAAACTTTTTTTTTCCACCGAAGCTGATGTGGAAAGTTATTATTGTTTGACAATAATTGAAGTTAATGAATTACATGAAAATCAATAATAAATTATCACCTCAACAAATTGTGAAAAATATTGTGTTCATAACATTTTCAAAAAACTTACATGTGATTACTTCAATAGTAAACTAGTTTAAAGGTTCAAACAACATTAGTTGACCTTTAAATTGTGTGGAAAATGTTCTATGTTGAAAACTAATGTTGATTATAATATATAGTTTAATTATTGCAAGTCGGGATCAAAATTTTGAGTCTTAAGTTTCCTCATAAAATAACCAAATGTCGAATTACAAGGTCCTTGACAAATTACTATTAATTTGATAGGATAGGAAGATTGAAAAAAAGAAAAAAGAAAAAGCCCCTAACTTCCATAGTTTTGCTCAAAAATTCACACCTCATTTTCTCGTAGACATTAGCTTAAAAGCTACTACACGAGAGAAATGTGAGAAAGTTAAATGAAAGTATTTGTTGAAGGCCATTTAATAACAGTACCCTCAATAGAAATTCATCCTATGAAAATCACTATAATTGGATGTAACTTCTTGACCGTCAAGGACTAGATACCCCATAAAATAAAGATCCTGACACGAGTATCATTATGAAACAATATAAATGGATATGTCACTCAAATAAGTTTTAAAATCATTACAACTGAAACCACATACAAATTTATTAAAGCATACTTCGATTTAAAAAATATAATACAAGGGAAAAGCACTGTGAGGCTGACTAAATGCAGGTTGGTATCCAGTAGTAGTAGCCTCGATTTATTAATTTCATCCTCTGAAATCGTCTCTTCCCTATTTAACATCCACTACACTAGTCTGAAGTATAAAGTATAAACAGAACATGAGCATCATCTTCTACAAATATGTTTTTGATTTCTAATATGTGAAAACCAGAGTTGGTACTTGGTACAGAACAATTAGTAATTCACTGGTGTGAAAATATATGTGAAAACTATAGTTGGTACAGAGTCATTAATAATTCACTCATGTGTGAAATTGGAGTTGCTTCTTGCCTGCTTTTAGAAGGTGGCAGTAATGATCTAGCAAGTTTTAGCATGGTATAGGAGGAAGTGTCATTCAATCTCTAGGTTTCGCATGTGAAAAATTTATTGGACAGAATTTGTAGGAATGAACACGAAATTCTTAGATATATGAAATGCAAAATATAGAAGAAAAAAAAATGTGTCAAAGAAAACAATCACACAAGACAAAATTTATATGATTCAACAATTTGCTTACGTTCACAAAATTGCAATGATTTCACTATTAATAAAATAAAATAAAATAAAAAAAACAAGATGCCATAGTATAGTCCTAATATGAAAAAACTGTATTTATATCCTCCACGGAGGATTTACAATTGGCCAAAAAAGGGGCCTACAAATCTTTGAATAGCATGTCAAAGTTAAGCTTGAGAATGCTTGTCTTATTATACTCCGCTTTGTCTTATTATAATCTGATTTTAGCCCATTAAGCTCAAATCCAGTTCACTTTACTTATTGTGTACTGCTATTGCTTGTACAACACTCTCTCATGCCTTAATATAAAGACCCCTATTGTACCATTACAGATAACACAAAAGATTATTCTTGTCTTCATTATTTTTTCTTTTCTTTTTTTGTAAAAAGTTATTATGTCTTCATTCTTTAGGAATACGTTTTCCTGAAAAAGAATCATTTTCAGATTAAATGATTTGTTCTCTTCTGTTTGGTTGTGATCCTAAAATGAGCCGAAAAATATTTTTTGCTATTTAGTTAAAATAGTTAATATTTGATGTATTCTGTATAATAATATAAACGATAACTTTTATTTCCAATTAATATTATTAAAAAAATCTGCCTTTTAAAAAAAAAACACACATTTACTAGTTCAACATAAAAAAACAATAAATCATATGCTTCCAATAAACAAAGAATTCGAACTTGGTTTCGAAACATGCAACAGATGTATTCATGGTTTGGTCCAAGTGGTACAAGATAAACCATGTACCAGTAGATATCAAAGAATAGAAGAAAAGACGAAAGAATCAAACAAGAAAGAAGAAACTGCATCAGAGTTTAGAAGTTGAAGTTGCTACATAAACGGCTGTAGTTTAAGAAACTCTTCTAGTTGCTGCTAGCCTGCTACATGTCGTATAACATAACAAGTGAATTTCTGATGTAATCATGTGCCAGTCACGTGGTGCTAAATGTATAGGTAGTATAGCAGTGATTGGCTAGCTCTTAAGTTAGTTAGTTAGTCAGTTTTTACTGTAGCTAATTTCCCGCTTAGTTTGGGATTTTTTTTTTTTGGATAATCTTGTATAAATACAGAGTTGTAATCATATGGTTAATTAATTCAGAAATATAGATATTTTTACAAATCTCTTTTCTCTCAATTTCTATTAGCAGAGTAAAAGAACCCAAAAAAAAAAAAAAGTTGAAGTAATAGTCCAACATGCTTCAATATCCAAAATAGCCAATATCAATTATCAATGTTCAACCATAGTACATATACATCATTCCTAATAATATGTATTAGTTCAGATCCTTGTACAAATTTAAACTATTACAATCTAATTTCCATCTCCACCATTTTTGTTGAAAAAGGTCTCTAACCACAATGTTCGAAGTCTAGTGTTTTTGACCATGAATGCCCTTCCTAACCTTTCATTAATTACCAAATAGTCAAAAGCGGATGCAAGCATAACTTTGTCAAACCTTTCTATTTTCATAACTTCTTCATAAAGCTCATTCACATCAAGTTGATCTTTTTTGAGTTTTTTTACCACTAACTCAATCTTTCCAAGTTGTTTGGAAAGCTTATCATTATTATCATCTTGGTTGATTTTAGCACGACTCCTTTTTCTGTGAGGCCTTGCTTGCGAGAAAGCTGCATTTGAAGAACCAACTTGCTCCACTTTTGATGCCTTCTCAAAATCAATAATGTCCAAATCATGGGACTTCAAGTCACCAATCCTTTTTTCTGAAGCCATATCACCAGAAGACTTTGCAGAACTCCATGTTACAATGCCTTTACCAAATAGCAAAGCCATCTCATCATCCATTTCAATTTTTTTATTCAAATACTGGTCATGATCAGGATGTGCCTATTAATAAAAAACACATAGTTAGGAGGAGATCAATTACTAGTATAACACCTACATAATGATGACAATAAGATTCATACCGTTACTTCTTCGTCATACACTTTCTTTTCACAAGTAATCATTTTCAAATCATCATCCCATCCAAAACACTTTTTTCTGTCACGAAGTTGTGTGATGGTACTCCAAATGCTTTTGATTGTTTGAAGACAATTTTCCACATGATCAGGTTGACATTCAACCCCAAATTTCTCACTAATTGCTTGTGCTGCTCGAGCAAATGATCCAGGCATTAATGTATTGGATGACTTATTTCCTTCTGTAGCCTCATTAGCAAGTATCTCAAGTAACAAACATTGCATTTGATTTGACCACCTAAATTGCTCACTTATACTTCCCTTGTCCTCATCCTTTGTTTTGTCCATTTCTACAGTTACAAGATCAAGAATAGTAATCAAAATTGAGCTCACGAACACAAAAAATGACACGTGAAAACTCTTTTTCATATTCACTAAAAAAAATTTATTATCAAAGTGAAAGTTCAAATGTGCGTTATGCAATCAATCATGAAACTTCAAGACATAACAGTCTTAATCATGAAAGTGCTAGAAAGTCAAATTACATAGCCAACTCTAAGAAAATTTATTCACTCTCCATAAAATTATAATCGACGCAAATGTTGGCATATCTCACTGTTTCATTATCCATTCTCTATTTTCTTCCTAAACTTCACTGTTTCATTATAAGAAAAACATGATATGATTTCTTCTCTGTTTTTTTTTTACCACGCAATTTCGTAATTATGGTAGCTATTAATAAGTATTTTTTATTACAATTTGATACTAAACATAAAAATTTAAATTAATAAAATCAAATCTAAAAAAACATTAATAAAAACATGAATTTTTCCGATGATAACTAATTTTTTGTTAAGTTTTCTTAATAACAAACCTTTCTTTACTAACAATGGAACATCTTTCTATAATTTTTTTTCAATAAACCAAAAACCATTGGCTTACCAAAACTGGACCCACTTGATTTTTGAAGTTTTTTAACAAGCCAAATAATCTCAATATGTTTAGTGCTTGGTATTTCTTTTCATGGTAGATGTTAGTTTCCCTTGAATTCTACTATCAAATATTAACTATATTTGGGAGTTTGAGACTTTAATTACAAGGAATTAAGGCTGATCTAAAATCAGTAGAAGTGTTACATTTGTTTAAAAAGGATTTTCTAAAATTGGGTCTTTGATAAATCTTAGTAACAATGTAACATTGATTTTCAATTATTAAAGGTGGATATTAGGGCTAAAGTATGATATTAATGACAGTATTTAAAAAGCAAATGCTGGTTGTGATGAGAATAAAATCTCTTTTAGAGTCTGGAATTTGTGATTTTGTAAAGGAAGTCTTTGAGAATTATAAGATCAGGTTTGGCTTACTTCTAGTACTTTTTTAACTGGACATGTCCTTTTGTTTTAAATATACAATGACAAATGGTAGTGGGTTTAATCTCTACCTTTTATATAGTTAATAAGTGACGTGACAGTTTCTCATTAAAACAAAAGGAGATTTCAGCTAAACAACTGCCAAAAGTAAGCCAAACCCTATAAAATCTGTTTTGAGGGCTGAATTAAATGGTGAAAATAAGAATCTGATATCAGGCCCACTAATTTTAAGTTTTGTGTTCATTGGATTTATTGAAGTTGGATTATACACACAAAAATTGGGATTTTTGCTAAAACTTGTAGAACCATTTATGGGAATAGAAATAAAAACCATAGAACTTATTTGAACTTCTAAAAGCATGTTTTAATGATTTATTTATTATCTTGGGCAGTTTGAATGAGTTGATGATGTAAGGCACTTTATTTTGCAAATTTTAGTTATCAAGAATTTGTTTGGGAATCTTGGAGATGGTTTAGCTTGATTTTATTAGATTGGGCTAAAGTTTGTTTGGGAGGTTAGGTAAGACTTCATTGGGGGCATTTGATGGATTCGAATTAATTTTTGGCTGCATTGTTTTTAACTTGGGGGATAATTGTTTAAGTTGGAATTGAGGCCTCCTTTGAAGTTTAGGTCAACTCTTTAAAGGTTATAGTGTTATCTCATTTATAGCACTATCTTAGTTTGTTTACAGTTAAGAAAGAAAGTTGTGACAAATGGTGTGGTCTTAGAAGACCTAGTAACTGGTTTATAGTTTAGTTAGAAGTATCTCTAGTTGGAGTTGGACTTTAATAATTTGAATTTACTATTGGTTAGGATCTAGTTCAGCTCGTTTGAGAAATTTGAAGGAAATTCTTGTCGTGGGCGCGGTAGTAAGGTAAATAAATGCTAAATGGGGTTTTTTTTTTTTTTTTCTTCTTTTGATAAGTAAAAAGGAAGTATATTCAAGAAGCTACTTTAGCATGAAAGGCACAAAGCAAACAAAAAATTACAGAGAAAAGAGAACACAACAAAAAATTAATTACAAAGGAGAAGATAGTTTAGGAATAAGGGGAGAGATTCACTAGATGTGAGCCCCGAGCTCAAGACCAGTCAAACAAAGAGCCACTAAAAGAACAAAGCAGTTGGTCCCCAGAACTCTCTAAATCCTCAAAGGTTCACTGATTACACTCCCTCCAAAGACACCATAGTAAACACAATGGTACTAAGTTCTAGATTTTAGAGGAGTACTTCCCCAACCAATTCCACCAACCAAAAAGCAAATCTAGAATAGTACAAGGTAAGGCCCACGACATCCCAAAAAAATTGAAAACAAAACACCACAACCAACGAGCCATCTCACAATGAAACAATAAGTTATCCATAGTCTCCCCACAACAACGACACATTATGCACTAGTAAACAAAATGAAAACCCCTAATTCTCAAATTATCATCTATTAGAATTCTATTCCAAGTTACAATCCAAACAAAGAAGAAAACACGTTGAGGGACCTTTACTCTCCAAATACCTTGTAAAGTTGTAATTTTCAATTATGTTATGTTGGCATTCAATTCTGTGTCATATTTGATTTTAATTCATCAATCATTTCCTTGCATGTTTATGGGAATCAATGTAATGGGTTCAGTGTGAGAAATTGGTGAAGAACTAGACAACTTGCGACTGACTCGCGAGTCAAGCAACCTACGAAATGTCATGTGAGGAGCACATGCTGGAAGCTGAAACATTTAAGTGTTGATGGCATCTCGCAAGTGGCTCGCAACTTGGCCAACTCACGACTGAACTTGCAAGATGCACTGCCAGCCTATTTATGTGTCTTTCCTCATTTCTTTACCTACACCATAAATGCCCACATTACCCACGAAATTGTAAAGAGAGTTTTAAAGAGAAAACCCTAAAAATCCATTGGAGAGTTAGAGATTACTTACCCACAATCCTCTACACATTTCTCTTGATTTTCCTCATACTCTTCTCTCTCTAATTCTATATTGAGTGTTTTATGTTGTTTTGGTGCTCTTGGGAAGAATTGGATGAAGTCATTCTTTGATGGATGCAATTGAAGCTAATTACAGGATCCGGAGAGCTAGTGAAGACATGACTCGGTGAAGCCTGTTAGGAGCTAGAACTTGGAGGGTTCAAGTACTTTGGGTAGATTAGGCTTGGATGGTCTTTTAAATATCCTTGTACTCCAACTTATTCACTAGTGGATCATTTTGGCTTGGAAAGTCGTGGAGAGATTTTTAAGTTGAGTATTTCGGTTTTTCTCTTCGGTAACACATCGTCATGTTATCCTGTGCTTGCATCTCTCTCTCTCCTTACTTCTTATGCTTTTACTTAATTGCTTATTATGTATGTTCATGCATTAGGAAGTAGTCAAGGTTGATTGTTCTTTAATTGCTCTAATTCCGCCTTTAGTAGAGTAGATTAAAAGCAACTTAGATGTATTTTTAAAATTTGGAGACTAAACAAGCTCTATAAGTTTTACTATCAAGCTTTCATACCTTCCAAGAAAGACAAAGAAGGAAACACGCTGAGGGGCCTTTACTAAATGAGATTTTTTGAAAAAGGAAAATAATCTTTTAATTCATGAAAGCATTTTTTTGGGTTAACACATATGGAACATTGTTCATGAAACTATTCTTTTCCTAAAATTAAAGTACTATGTATCATACTATCATGGTGAAACTACACTATTGATCCTTGAAGTTTACCTACTGAGCACTTTTAGTCCCTGAAGTTTCAACGAAGCTCTATTGGTCCCTAAAGTTTCAAAACTAAACACAAGTGATCATTCCACTAACTTCCATTAGTTTTTTTTGCTTATGGGTCTAACAGAAAAATGAGTTTGCATATTTTTAATGATGTGGCAACATTATTTAGGGGAGCAGAGTATATGCAATTGCTTAACATGCAGTTCCTGCTATATGTATGAGATGGCACAATAAAAATAAGACATGTCAATTAAAAATGCCTTACAAACAAGTACAAAGCCAACTCAACAATTACTACTGAACCAAAACACATTTCATGTTATTCTGTAATTCTTCCACACTAGTCAGATCCAATCACCGTTGCCAACATCCATACTTCAACTTCACACTGTCCTATTATGGCACTCTCTATGAACTTGACCTGGACCTTCAAACTCAAAGACCAAGAAAAGACAGAGCAAAGAAACTCTCATTTTGTTTGCAAATTGAATAAACCACGAAGTGCAAGACATAGGGGACTAGTTTTGTAGATGCACGAGGTGGAGACAGTTTCTAGTGATAACGAAATTCAATGGGGAACACCAATTAAGGGAATAATGGGGACCTCACCTCGTCCAACGTCCATATTAAAGGTCACCAATAATATGTATGTTAGAACATATGTGGAACTTGTTAGAATATATATTATGTAAATTGACTATCCCTTTGACAAAACACACTTTACTTGTAATTGGGTAAATCTAGGATGGGTTTATTACTTCAAGGAATAAGAGTTCAAGTCAAGTGTTAAAGCCATAAAGATCAGACCAAGAAACAAGTGAAGAAAAGTTGTTCATTAAAGAAGCTGGATAGAAACTCGACAGAAGCTCGACAGAAACATATCTATCGATATTTAATGAACGAAGCTCGACAGATAGAGAATCTATCAAGACTTACGAAACCAAAATTTCTAAATCTGATTTTCAGCCCATGCTGACATTTATGTGTAAGGTTTCTTTTCTCACAATTCTAGACATATATATGGCTTATTTTAGAGGTCTTCATAGTGGGTATGCATATAGAGAACACATAAAAAAGCGACCGAGTGCCTTATTCTCTCTGAAAGAAGCTACTGCGTCTTTTGTACCTTAGAGTTTTGTAACTAAGTACTTATTGATCTTCATTGTTGACAAAGTGAAGAATTTTGCAGCCAACATTTTCTTCAAGTTGATGGAGTTAGTCACTTACTGAGATCTGTGCATCATTGGTTAGTCACGTACTGGGATTCGTGCAAAAAGATAACGTTCATATATTGAAGAGTTTAGAGGTTCTAAAACGGTAGAAAATTTCTGCTATAAGTTCATCTACGGGAATTGTAGAGCCTAGAGATAAGGGTTTTCTACTAGATCTGAAACTTCTCTTTACTATAGTGAATTTCTTTTCGGGAAGGTTTTCTCCCAGGTTTTTTACTATAAAATTTCATTAGTTTTCCTAAGTCATTATATCTTGTCTTATTTACTTTTCCGTTGTGCATGATATTGACATGATATTAATGTTTGTTTGTTTTAACAAGGTTTATTCATAATAAATTTAATTAACAACTTGCGTTTAAAACTTATTAATTCTATCAACCGGGGTCTAAATTTCCCATCAATGTACGAGGTATGAATTGGATCAAATCCAATTGCTCTATAACTCAATGCCCATTCAGCCACATGAGAACAAGTTTGCTCCAGAAATTTAACTTTAAATGTTCACGGCAAGAGATTTGTTCCAAGTATTGCCTGTATGTAGGAGTATGTAGGTTGTTAGAATTGGTTGCGCTCCAATGTATGGAGATCTAGTTTGCGAACTCCTTGTCTTGCGGTCTCCAAAGATCTGACATGGATTTCACCAGAAGTTATAGAGAAATAGAGAGAACGAGAGGTAACGAAGGGACAGAGAGAGGTAAACGGAGGGGAGAGATGTTTGAGATTTTTTTAATTAAAAAATGTTGACACATCATTAAAAATATGCCAACTCATATTTCCATTAGCCACATAAGCAAAAAAAACTAATGGAAGTTAGTGGAGGGACTAATTGTGTTTTGTTTATAAACTTTAAGGACCAATAGTGCTCAGTTGAAGTTTCAGGGACTAAAAGTGCATAGTAGGTAAATTTCAATGACCAATAGTGTAGTTTCACCTACTATCATCAACCTTGTTATTTGATCTTTAAGGATACTGCATTACACTAAAAGTTGCATATGGTGATATACATATTTTTGTTAGCTTGGTAAATATGAGCATTTTTTATTTATTCCTTTGACAACGGGTTTTAGAGAGAAGTTATCTTTGATTTGTTTTGGCCCATGAGTTTGCTTGCAATCAAGCAAAAAAGAAAAGAAAAGAAAAGATTGGATTGTGCTCGCTGACCAGAAAACCAACACACAGAAATCCACACAATCTCCTCACATTCTTGTCAAGACTTGCATTACCCACGAGTGTTGTTAGTCTAAGCTTTTACTAGTTCTTAGGCTTCTTGTAACTAATGATGATGTAAGCCAAAAAATAAATTTCTTTAGACTACTAGTATTGAACTAATGTGATAGAATCTAAGTTTGATTTACAAGAATACAAAAGCAAAGGGTGATTTGGATTGCTTGCAGTAGACAATGTTACCAAGTTGCCTCTAATGCCATTTGTCAACCTAAGGAAAATGTTAGCTACATTTACGCAATATCCTATTGTGACCAGTCACAATTTAGATTTCTCGTATCTATTTACAAAGACCAGATATACCTAGTACATGCCTAAGCAACACCTATACAGTCCAAATCTATACCAAAAAAAACTAGACAATAAAATAAATTAAGTAAAATAAAGTAAGATATGTACAGGAACGATATGTGAGATGGTCATTACCTGTCTCAGTACCCTCAGCAGTATTGATGCAGCTACTGCTGCATTGTGCAATTGTTAGGTTGAACTCTTCCACGTCTTGCTCATATATCAATCGAACTGCAGATTTAATCACCTCCACTCTTGGGCTATTGGTGTCAAATACAACCTCAATCCGACTGCATTGATAATTCCAACCTGTACTTAGCCAATCCTCACGAGACAAATACAATAGAAAAAGGTGACCCACACTATACTCAAAGGATGTCTCCCCAATTGAAACTTCAAAAGTATGGTGAGGGCTGTGAGGCATATCACCAAGAGCTATCACATGACCTTTAAGTCTATATCTTTCATTCGAATAGCAAGAACAATTTATTCTGAAAAAGGCACACAAAGCAAATCCCATCCACCTGCTATTACACCAATTTAGTGGCAGCTCTATTCTTATTGAATTCCCAAAACTTTGATGGGTTAACCATGGTGGAACTTCAAACCCAGGAATAATGATGTGGAATGCAGCTCCGGATCTATCTTTTCTGTTGTTAGAAGTTTTATATCCAGTTTTTGGATACATTAGTCCCTGTACCAGGAAAAAAAAAAAAAAGAAATTTAACAATCTGAGAAGAGAGAGAGAGAGAGAGTGAGAGAGGACAGATTACCTGTAGATAACGTTTCAGTATTGCAAATGCGAGACCATCGCTGCCCTCATAATACTCAACTAACTTTAAGCAATTAAAAAGTGAAATAGATGGTTGCAACAAATTGCTCATACTGAGAAGTGCTGCGGATGGTTCTAGGGAAGAACAACCTTTAGCATTTATATATCTCACATTTGATGGAAACTCTGGTAATGAGTGAAGTCGAATGCAGTTGCCCAAATTAAGAGCTTCCAATTTCTGAAGTTGACTGATGCTTGCAGGGAGGGCAAAGACAAACTTGTTTGTTGATAAAGATAAATATTTTAATGAGCGAATGCAGAAAACACTATCAAGCCTGGACTTAAAAAATTGCTTTTCACATCCACGACATATCAAGAAACTAATGGAAGAGGGAATTTCTCTAATGGCAGTTCCAGTCAAATCAAGTTCCTTCAAACATTTGATTTTTCCCAAGTTCTCTGGCAGGAAGGCAAGTTTTGAGCATCCCAAAAGAATGAGCGTTTCAAGAGATCTTAAACCGTCCACGTTGCTTGGAAAATTGATAAGAGATCGGCAAAATTCCAAATTTAAAACAGTAAGCCTGCTGAGTTGTCCAATAGATGGGTTGATCTCAACCAAATTTATGCAACCACTAAGACATAGTCTTTCAAGTCTCGGAACCCCTGTGAAGTCAGGTGTCCTAATAAGGTTTTTGGATAGCTCAAGATCAATGAGTTTTAAGTTGTTTAAATACTGTTCAACCAAAAAATGAAAAAACGGATTATTAGTTTCCACTAAACAAACAATCTATTTTAATAACATATACTTCGTTTTAAATTAAAACAATTCTTTTGGACAAGTTCAACAAGCTCAAATACAATGGGAGTGTATTGAAGTTACTCTTAGAGGCAAGATAAATAATAAATAAAGAAAGATAAAAGAACAAAATTACCTTTACACCGTTCCATAGATATTCAATTTTGCTAAACGACATTTTAAGTTCAACAAGCTCTTTTGATTGAAAACTGGATGGCAAACATTTTGAAGAATACCCATGCCATTCAAGGAATCTTAAGTCATTAGGAAGATGATTGAGGCCAATTGGGATGTGCACATTATCAATTATAAGCAGTCTGAGATTACACATCTTCGAAAACGTTTCAGGACAGGCTTCAAGGTTCCTGCATGCCTCATCCCCTTCAAATGAGTCTAGGACTATGGCTTGAATTGCTTTTGTTGCCTAAGAATCAAAATTAAAGATTAGTGAATTGCACAACAAAAAGATAAGAATTATAGAATTATTTAATTTTTTTACAGTGTCAGAGGAGACACAAGTAATATCTATACCAAGTTTTCCACAAATATAACCTCCTCTTAACCATCGGTAGACCCAAGAAGGTTGAGGTGAGAAATTGCCCCATTTACAACTTCAAACTTAACAATAGAAAATAGAAAAAAAAAATACTATAATCAAGAATCCTAATAATAACTATTAGAACATAACAAAACATCATTTGTTATAGTATTCTATGTATAATCCTGTTCAATTTATATATCGAGAGTGTTATTTTCTTTTGGGAATCATACATTCCAAATAAAATGGATGCAATTCTAACTTATAGAATAATGTTTTTGAAGTTAAAAAAAAAAATTATGAGAAATATGAGGCCTATAAAGGAAGTTTGAAAAATAAATTTTCTCTAGGTAAATACTCATGCACCCAAGGGAAGAAAAGATGAATGAGTGGTAGACAAAATCTAGAAAGAAGAAATCAAATTTATAACAATTGTTTTCAAAATGTGAGAAATAAATAAATATGAGTTCAAATTTGTAAATAAATTTGACAATCACATTATGTTTTGCTGGTTTTGCCACTGTTTTCAAAATGTAAGAAATAAAGAAATATGAGTCCCTGAAATAAAATGCTGGTTTTGCCACTATTCTTACCGTTTTTTTCATCAATACATGAAATAAATCCTTACGAAGCCACAACCTACTGCGCTCCCCAGGCTCTTCCCTTGATTCTCGACGGACGATTTCCCAACCCATATCTTGTAGTAGATCATGCATCCACAAATTGTTGTTTACTACGGTTAGGAGAGATTTATCTATGAGATCTCTTATTCCAATTTCCGTGGCAAAACCACAATTCTCTAATATCTCTACTACTCGATCTTTCATCTTCCCTCTAAAGAAACACGCAATATCTAGGAATATCTGCTTCGACGTTTCCTCTAAACCATCATAACTTACTTTAAGAGTATCAAATATTTTTCTTTCAGGATTGTTTTTCAATTTTTTCAAAGCGCTTTGCCACTCTTCCATTGTTCTTCCAATCAAAAAGGACCCCAAAGTTACTAGAGCTAATGGAAGGCCATTAGCATAGTATAAAACATCCTGGGAGAGCTGCATATAATCTTCCCTAGGTTGCACATTTTTGAATACTTTCAAACAAAAAAGTTTTAGAGCATCATGATCATTCAATGTTTTAGGCTTATATATATTATGCACTCCATGTCGGGTCAACAAATGTTCATCTCTAGTTGTTATGATGATCCAACTCCCCAATCCAAACCAGCAAGGATCTCCAGCCAACATTTCTAATTGGTCCAATTGATTAACATTATCTAGAACAAGTAGAACTTTTTTATGACATAGTCTACTCTTGATCATGCTAGCTCCTTCATAAAAATCCCATATATCTATATTTCTTTCTCCCAAAATTTGTCCAAGAAGCTGCTTTTGTAATTGAACCAAACCATGTTTTTCTGAAACTTCCTTAATGTTAGCAATAAAGCTAGAACCTTCAAAATGATTACATTTCGTTTCATAAATCACTCTAGCAAGAGTTGTCTTTCCCAGCCCCCCCATACCACAAATCCCTATCATGCAAACACTGTTCCTGAGTCCTAAATATGGAGTGATCAATTCCTCCATTGGAGAATCTATTCCTACCAAGTCTTTGGTAATGACTGAGAACTTTGACTTTGATCTCTGCAGTATATTGTCCACAATATATTGGATAACTTCTGACTCATATTTTCTGTGGAGAAGATTGAATAACAACGTGGTCTCAGTGAGTCATAAATTGCAGGGGGGAAGGGGGTAGGAAGAAAAATATTATGTAATAGTACTCCCTTGGTCAACAAATATGAATTCATTGGCTCGTGCAACTGATAGAACTATCCATATAAGTTTTTTTTTTTTTTTTGGTTTTGTTTTTATAAGTTAAAAGAGGGTAAGAACGTCAAGAGGTGGCCCATATAAGTAATGTATTATCATATCAGTTGTACATGTGACATGTCAAAAGGATGATGGGACTGGGAGCTATAATTTTTGTTATAGATGCATTTACTAATTCCATCAATTTTTATTAGTTATATAACCATGTTTTGAAGCTTCTCAGGTTTCTCCAATTCAATCTTTATCCAATCCTATCACTTTAAGTGTACATCCATGCATTTTTTTTTTTTTTTCATTCAGGAGGGGAGCTAAGGGAGGTGTTGGGATGGGGGTGATAAGAAACAGGTATTAAAAGCTGACATGTGGGGCTTCCAAATCATGGGACTAAAAGAACAAAAAAGCAGCAAAGGAGGCAGAGGAGCAGGGGATGCTAGTAGCGTATCGGCAAAAATATCAAGGAGGCAGATAAGCCTGATAAATCCAAAATCCATTTTCAACTCAGCTACATCGATTGATAAAAAATTCAGGTATCTCAGTTCATGCCTCTTCATCGTACAATTAATTTCCATACTAAGATGTATGATGTCATGTATCAACCATTATCATAGGTGGACTTTAACAAGAGAAATTTGTAGATAAACTTATCTTACTTTTGGGATAGACCAGAGCAAGTGAAAAGAATTAAAGAAAATGATAAACAATGTCAGCAGATTTATATTTCACAGAAAGTGATGTTCTTGATCGAGTAGGACATAAAAGAAGAATTTCATTTGAATATCAACATAAAATTAAATAAATGTCTCATGGAAATTACCTCTCCTGTAAATGCCAACTGGAGAGATTGGCCACTTCTTTCAAAGCAGCTCTCCATGTTTCCACCTTCTGTATGTTATTTGCTTCGTGTTCAGCAAAGGCTTGTCGAAAAGTTCCACTCTGATTCCGTACATCAGATGGGTTTACAAAGTAAAAAACCGGCACAACTACCATTCCCATTCCTTTCCTGCAATTGACAATCTTTGCAAGTTCATCCAAACACCACGGCGAAGATGCATAGTTTCTTGATAGAATGACAACAGCAAACCTCGATTCTTCGATTGCTCTCAAGAGTTCTGGGCCAATGGATTTCCCTCTTTCAAGTTTTTCCTCATCCCTGAAGGTAAAAATGCTCTTTCGTACCAAAGCAGCATATAGATGATCTGTAAAATTATAGCGGGTGTCCATGCCTCTGAAACTGAGGAACACATCGTATTTCCACCGAGGTATTAAAGCAGAAGGAGAAGTAGAAGGTGATGATGACGATGAGGCTCCTTGAGTGTTCATGGAAACTGGTAAATTTTGAACAACCATACTGACTAAAGCACATTCAGATTGAAACTGATGAAAAGAAATAAAAAGTAAATAAGCTAAAATGTGAGAAAGTCACAGATTTTTTGGAAATAAAATTGCAGCAGCGATTGTAAAGAGGAAGTAATGCAGAACCTATTTAGTAAAGGAGAGGAAGGTGTGTGATCCTTGTACCCTGTTCTCAGTCAAGTCAAGTCAAGTCAAGTCAACCACTCTTTTTGTTGTTCTTATTCATCCCAAAAAATAAACGTCGTCCAGAAAAGAAGTAACGTTGATTTAAGCACCGGCGTGGTCTTTTGCTAATGTCCGGTTGACAAGTGTCATTTCTTCGTCAGCTGAATTATTTTAAGAAATTTTTTACTACTTTTATTACAAATTAAAAAAATTGTTAATCTTAAATATTTGGCTTAATAATTCCTAAAAACTCATTTTAGATTCGAAATCTCTTACTAACATCTAAGGGCCAACTTATGAGATTCTTCCTTGTAATCAGTAGCAACTCTAAGGATTTTATTTAAGGAGATCATTAAGAAAAATAAATTAAAAATTTTTTGATAAAAAGAAAACTCTAATATATAGAGTTATCGACAAAAAAAAAAAAAAAAAAAAAAAAAAAACCTGTACAATTTCCCTCTACAAGTTTTTAAATTTTAAATTGTTACATGAAAGTTTATTATGAGCATATATTACCAATGTGCGTAGCTATGACCATTTTATTTTGTTAATTTTGTATAACATTTTTATTTTTATACAGTTGTTATTATCTATTTATTATTGTTTTCATAAAAATATTTTAAATTAAATGACTAAACTCAACTCATTGGCTTTTTATTAATTATTGACACACACAACTACACTCTTTCATACATAATATAATACACTACGTGTCTACTTAATCAATTAAATGTTTGAACAATTTAGTAACTTTACAATTTTTTTCTTGAATTTTTCTGACTTTATAACAAAAAGTTTTTTTTTTTTTTTTTTTGAGAATGTGTACACAAAAAGTTTATAATAAGATATCAATATACACACATGTAACAAATTCCTTCTATTTCCTAATTATTAAATTTTATAAAGTTATACTACACACAAATGTCCACACACATCACTATTCACACAAATAACATTATAACAACATACAAATAACATTATAACAAAAAGTAATGCACACAATCAATATTAAACACACTTACATATATCAGATAAATTTATAATAAAGAGTGACACTTACAATTCACTGACACTTAGAGCATTCTTATCAAGAGTTGTAAAAAATTTAGCATTTACCCTCTCAAAACTCAATTTTATAACATATAACACACCACTTTACAATACTACCTATATCAAACCTTCTATTCTTTTTACCATTTCATTTAAATATTATTTCTTTATTATTTTTCAATAATTTTTTATTATTTTTCTCTCCTTTGTCTCTCTCTTCCCCACAGCATCCCTGGCGCCACACTACCAATAGTCACCACAAAACCCACCACCCACAACCACCACAAAATCCAATAGCAACAGTCACAGCCACCTCCGCCACAGCACTACCAACATCAACCTCCACCGTAGCAACCAAAATCCACCACATCAAAAAAAAAAAAAAAAAAAAAAAGGCCGAGCCATTGCCTTCCTCTTCCAAATCACAAATCAACCACCATCACAATCACAAAACCCAGATCGGCAAGAAGAAAGAAGAAAGACAGAGGCAAACCCTTCACGCCGGCGAGCGAAAAACACACACACACAAACCCACCACGGCAAACCCATCACGCCGGCAAGCGAAACACACACACACAAACCCACCACGGCGAACCCATCACGCCGGCGAGCGAAACACACACACACAAACCCACCACGGCGAACCCATTACGTCGGCAAGCGAAACACACACACACAAACCCACCACGGTGAACCCATCACGCCGGCGAGCGAAACACACACACACAAACCCACCACGGCAAACCCATCACGCCGGCGAGCGAAACACACACACACAAACCCATAACCCAGAGACTCATGCCCACGCCGATCACAATCCGAAACCACAAACCCACAACCAGACCCACGCAGGCGGCAACACTCTGAAGACGTTTGGGCTTTGACATTCTTGACTGATAAACTGTGGAGGGGAGGAGCTCAAACCGGGACCTTGAGAGAAACAGGGAAGCTACGGGAAAGAGAAAAGAGGAAAGGGAGAAGGAGAAAGACGAAAGACGGGAAAATAAAAAACAAATGAAAACAAGTTACCGTTGGAATAAAAAACATTTTCTGGTTTAACATTTGTGCTACAGTGAGGTTGTATTGATACAATCTCACTGTAGCAGTATCTCAAAATTTTTGAGTTTTGAAAGGTTTGTTGGAGATGGTTTTTTGGTGTTTTGGGGTTAAATTTTAGCATTTATACCATATAGCCACCTTGATAAGAATGCTCTTACTCTTACTCTTAAAGTCGCAAATACTTATAACTAATCGCAGACCTACGCAATGCGTGGGAATATACAACTATTTTCTAACGTGGTATAATGTATGATTTATTCTATAAAATGTACTGGAGATATTATTTCTAAAATTATTTTTCATCTCCCCATCTCTACAAATATTTTTGATGATGTTGAAAATCGTCAGTAAACTGCACAACCCTTATATGTTGAAACAACACCTACACAACACCAAAAAAGAAGATCTCAAGAGAGTACCGGTGTGGTACCAGTCAAATACCCTCTGAATGTCAAGTCAGAAAATTATCACAACTCTAGAGTGTCAGAGTTGTAGTGAATTATGTGTACCTTGGTTTCTGAGGGCTTTGGGTTTTTATAATAGTGAGAACCGACCATGGTTCCTTGAAGAAAAGGAATATTTTCTTATAGGGAAGACCCTCATAAACGTGCATATTTTTCAGGATCCTTTCCATGTAGAGATTTCGTTGACAAAGGTTAGTCGTGGAGCACGAGTCTTTTCCATTTGGAGTTTCTTGGGGGCCAATTAACTTACGTAGGTGTCACGTGGCACTGCCACCGTCTGCTCTGTATTCGTCTACTTCCTACCCGTCAACAAAGTTAATCCGTCCACTTGCAACGCGTGTCATCGTGCTTTGTCTGTCACCCTAGTTTAGCCGTCTAACCGTCCATCTTAATTTTATCCCCTTCAGCTGCCCCCTTACTCTACGGGTCTATCACCATACTTATTAGATGGACCCGTAAAGTGATGGTTTCAACTCTACTTGTTAGGAGAGGTGTCTTGATTAGACAGGCTAGGCCTGCACATTTAATGCAGTAGGGGCATGTGGCACGTTTCTATTGGTTAATCACCCGTACCAAAGCATCCCTTCGTCTTCCGTGCCGTTACCTCTATATATATCCATGGCCTACCCTTCTCATTTTCATTTTTTGTAAATCCTCAAGGCCAGAGCATTACCGTCTACTTTCCATTTCAGTGTTTCTTTTTCCTTCGCCTTTCGGAGATCATCCACCCATTTAGTCCGTCAACCATACCGTGACAATCTTTCCTTTCCATCGTCAACTGGTAAGCGTCTGTTGCCTCTTACTTTTAATTTCGTTTACTTAACTTATATGTTGTTAGTCCGTATAGACCTATAGAAAGTCTTAGTAGTTTACCCGTCACTTGTAGGTGAGATGAGATGTCTAGTGAAGCGTCGAGTGAGCAATCATATGTCTGCGATGGAGCAAACTACAATGAAGTCTTTCCGTCAGGTTAGAGAGACCCCGGCACCTCCAGCGATGAAAGGGTCCCATCAGCCAACTCTCCTTCCATAGAGGAGGATGAGGATGGGTCTGAGAGTGATTCAAACGATGATATAGATGGTGTCGACCCCCCTATTCAATCCGTCATAAGTCCTGATGGACTTAGGGAATTCATCATACTTCTCTTGTGGACGATCAATGACTTCGTCTCTTCCATCAAACAGACTCACCTTAATACACTTAGGGAGAAGTATCAAACACCCGTCCACATACCCATCCATCTACCCTTCAAGTCAAAAAAGTGTTATTATAGGGGACTTGAAGACATCAGAGTGTTTGAGCAGATACTGAAAGCAGGACTGCGATTCCCTTTGTGTGCTCTTCATCGTCGCCTTCTCCAATACTTAAATTCTTTAATTTGGTTGTCATTCTAACCGTCCCTTTTTGCAACTTGGGACCGTCTAGTAGTTACTATTGAGCAGTGGAGTATCCTGGAGAAGATCTTTAGGACTACTAAGCTGTCGGAGATGACGTGGGCTAAGCTGGTCACTTTAGACACTCTCCATTGGTATTGTGACGGTCTAGAACCCACAGCTGCTGCCCGTCACTACGATGCACAAGTGCCCAGACGTAAGTCCGTTGCTTAATGTATTTTATTTGTTTTAGTAGCCTTTATGATTCTTACCTATCCACTTTTACACAGAAATGGAAGATAGCAAGAGGAGAGCCTACACAAGCAGCAAGCTGCTGCTAAGAAAAAACAAGAGGGGAGCCTTCCTCCTAAGTCAGGCCAGGTCCATCTGTCCACTAAAAGGCAGCCGTCTGAAAAATTGGACCGTCAGGCTAAGAAGCCTAAGGTGGTGATAGGGCTAGCTGCTGAGAAAACGTCCAGCCAGTTCAAGTTGCCTCCCAAGCTTGGTCTGGGGAAGGGTAAGGACTTGATGATCAGCCCAGACCTCATCAAGAAGAAACCACCCGTTCTTCTTCGCGAGGACTCTCAGTATGCCCTTAAGCAAATCACATCTATTATCAAGGATGAGGACTATGAGGACCTGGGCAACTACGCCACTGAAGCTATAGGGGAGACAGGTTTGTTCAACCTTGCTCAGGTTTGTATCCGTCCTAATACCTTTCCATCATATTTGTTTATTACTTTCCTTATCTCATTTTGTGGTTGGTGTAGGGAGTCTTAATGATGAAGGGGTTGATGAAGTGTTGCCTTTTCCTATGAGACGGTATTGGAGTGTCTCTGTGCAAAGGCAAAAGCAATGGAGGAGGAGCTGACGGAGCTGAAAGCTTGGAAGGTCCGTTAATAAGAAAAGCTCAAGGCATTGGAGCAACTCCAAGGTGAGTTGGAAAGACAAGTGGAGGAGCTGGGAAAAGTCTTGGAAGACAAAAAGGATAGTCTCCGTCAAGAAAATATGGACGCTATACGAGAGTATCGAGATTTTGATGCTCTTCTAAGTGAACTGGGCACATCCTTTGCTGACAGTTTCGACAATTGCCTCCTTCAAGTCAAGGCTTCTTTCCCAAACTTGAATCTTTCGCACATTACCATAGATTTTGAAGGCTAGACTCCTACCCACCCCGTTAACTCTAAAGCGATGGACAAGCTCTTTGGTAACGACCCTAGCAACGACGATGCTCAAAAAGCTGGAACAAAAAGGTCTGTCGAGGATGGCACCTGTCAACTCGAGGTCCAAACGCTTGATGATAAGGAGGAGGAAACCCCTGTCGCCCTAGAGTAGTTTTTTATTATTATTTATTTTTGTTCAAACTTGAAAATGTATGGGAGAATAGTACCCTTGTTAATTTTAACCGTTGCCTATCGTAGGCTTTTATGTAGACATTACTTTATGATATTTTGATTATATGTTTCATAATATACATCCATCCATTTTGTGAATAAATTGTCCTTTCATTTTTTGAATGAACTGTCCTTCTAGGATGATCCATCTGGTCTATGGACTTGATGAATAAGTTTCATCCTTCTTATAATGGTCTGTCCAGTTTATGAACTTGCTGAATAAATTTCATTCTTTTACGACGATCCTTCCAATTTATGGATTTACTAAATAAATTTCATCCTTCTTAGGATGGTCCATCCAGTTTATGGACTAACTGAATAAATTTCCTTCTTCTTAGAATGATTTGTCCAGTTTATAGACTTGTTAAATAAGTTTCATCATTCTTAGGATGATTCGTCCAGTTTATGGATTTGTTAAATAAGTTTCATCCTTCCTAGGATGACCCGTCCAGTTTATAGACTTGTTAAATAAGTTTCATCCTTCTTAGAATGACCTGTCCAGTTTATGGACTTGTAAAATAAGTTTCTGGAAAAACATTCAACGTGTTATGAATAAACTCCTCTTATTATGATAGATATGCAAGTAGAATTTTGTTCATGAAAAATAAGAAAATTTCTCTTTGGGCTCTAAAAGTACTGTAGATATTAAAAACTAAAGTTATAAACTAGAAAAATAGACTGGAAATGAGGAGTGTTGCTGCCTGCGCCCTTATCTACTGGTAGTATTTCTTCAAATGTTCCATGCTCTAGGGATGCTACAGCCTTTTTTCGTCCAGTATCTCGAGGTAGTAGGTGCCCTTCCTATGCTATGATGCGATTCTGTACGGTCTCTCCCAATTGGGTCCTAACTTCCCATGAGAGGGGTCTTTGGTGGCGCTTGTTACTTTCCTCAAGACGAGGTCTCCTTTTGGGAAGTCCTTGTGTTTCACCCAAGAGTTATAATGCCTGACCATGAGGTTTTGGCATCGTCCCAACCTTTATTCAGCCGTCTCTCTGACCTCATCTACCATGTCGAGCTGTAGGCGCATCGCCTCATTATTCTTCTCCTCATTATGGTTTGCTACTCGGTAGCTTGTAAGACCTACCTCAGCTGGGATAACCGCCTCACTGCCATACGCAAGTCGAAATGGCGTCTCTCTTGCAGGTGTCCTTGCCGTCGTCATGTACGCCCATAGTACGCTTGGCAACTCTTTCGGCCAGATCTCCTTTGCTCCCTCGAGCCAAGTCTTGATGATTTTCAGCAAGGATTGGTTCATGACCTCAACCTGTCTATTGGCCTAAAGGTGTGCAAGTGACGAATAATGGTTCTTAATTCCAAATTGCGAGCAGAAGTTCCTGAATGCGTCGTTATCGAACTGTTTCTTGTTGTCCGAGACCAGGACCCTAGGTTACCGTACCTGCAAATGATGCTCCTCTATACAAAACTGTATACATTCTTTTCTGTGATGGTAGCAAGGGCTTCAACCTCTACCCATTTGGTGAAGTAGTCTATGTTGACTAGTAGAAATTTCAGCTGCCTAACTGCTGTAAGAAATGGTTCCATGATATCAAGCACCCATTGAGCAAAGGGCCATGGGGCCGTCATTGGGGTGAGCTCCTCCGTCGGTTGCCTTATGAGGTTGCTAAACCTTTGACATTTGTCACATTTTCTAACGTATGCTTGTGCATCCTTCTATATAGTAGGCCAATAATACCTGGCCCTAATCAGCTTATGAACTAAGGATCCCGATTCTAAGTGGTTCTCACACACTCTTTTGTGGATTTCTCTTATGACATAGTCCACTTCCTCTGGAATAAGGCACCTCTGGTAGGGGAGGGAGAAACGTCTTTTGTATAATATATCTTTGACCAGTACAAACCTTGTAGCGCAGACTCTTAACTTCCTTATGACTTCCTTATCATCAGGCAACACGTTGTCTTTCAAGTAGGAGATAATTGGTGTCGTCCAGTTGTCCTCGATTCCTATTTCCTACACACTGACCTTGTTTATTATTGGTGAGTTTTGAATAAAGAAGAGTACCTAATTGGGAGAAGACATGTCATTGGCTGATGCCGCCTTGGCAAGACGATCGGCTCGCTCATTCTCCTCCTTTAGGATTTGAATGAATTCGGCATTGAGGTTGTGCATCCGATTCTTCACTTGTTTGAGGTACTCCTTCATCCGTTCTCCTTTACACTCGTAACCGCCGTTAATCTAACTGGTGACTATTTGGGAGTCGCAATGCACTATCGCACCCGTGGCTCCTACTGCTCGCACGAGATCTAATCCTGCTATCAGAGCTTCGTACTTGGTATCATTGTTTGTTATGGGGAAGTCAAGGCAAACCATGCACTCAACCTCGTCTCCTTCTGGGCTGCTGATAGGTCATAAATACGTAGACCACTTGTAATAAATTAAATTGATTAATTAGCCAAGTTTTTAATTAATCGAGTTAACATGCAAATTGCGTGGCAGCACAAAAAAATCACCAACAATCTAAAGTATGCAGCGGAAAATAAATTGACATGGTGATCTGTTTACGAATAGGAAAAACTTAATGGCAAAAACCCTATCGGGTGATTTAAGGTCACCACTCTCGAAACTCCACTATTATCACAACAAGCGGTTACAAGTAAAGGAATCACAGTACCTTACCAACCTACAGTTGAACCCTTACCCCAATACCCAGTTGGACTTGTTCTGTAGTGACAGTTTCTCCTTTTGATGCACGGCTCCTAGTACGTGACTAACCAATTGCGTTGATCTCAGTATGCGACTTTAATTCACCAACTAGAGAAAGAGTTATTGGCTGCAAAGTTCTTCAATTTATCCACACGATGAAGCTCAAGAAGATGCTTGGTTATAAAATCCTACTACACAGCAACTTCTTTACAAGAAAGATGAACTAGGGCATGAACTTTGTCTTAGATCACAAATAGCTTGAACAATAATTTCTCAATGCTTGTGCAACTTGTGTACTTGTGCTCCTTCGACGGCCCTTAAAATAATCCTTTTATATGTTTAGGGTTAGGAGAAAAAAAGTCCTAAAGACACATTCACGGATTGGAATCAAAACAGAACTTAGAATCTGTTTTTCATAAATCTCAACAGATAGAGGTGTCGAGGATCTGTCAAGAAGCTGTTGAGCCTCGGGGCTAAAACAGCTTCTTAAAGCTCGATAGATGCATGTGTCGAGACTAGGTGTCGAGACTAAGTGTCGAGCTTTAGTAACTTGCACTTTCCAGCTTGTTTCTTAGACAGACTTGATGATTTTAACACTTGAACTTGAAACACAATTTCTTGAAGCGTTAAATACATCCTAATTCTACCCAATTACAAGTAAAGTACGTTTTGTCAAAGGATAAGCCAATTTCATAAAATAATGACATATGTTCAAACAAGATGAACCACATATGTCCTAACAGCTGCGAAGTATTATACCGGCTCCTCCCTCATGTTTATTTGCCGACTCGTCTGTGTGGATCATCCACTAGGGGTTCCCTTCTGCCCCTTGTTCATCTGCGTGGGTGAATTCAGCAATGAAGTCGGTAATAACCTGGCCTTTTATGGCTGTACGCCGACGATACTGTATGTCAAACTTACTTAGCTCGATCGCCGATAGTGCCATTCGTCTAGTTGCCTTTGGACTGCTCATTGCTCTTCGTAAAGGTTTTTTTTATCATGACAACTATAGTGTGGGCCTGAAAGTATGGCTTGAGCTTACACGCTGCAATTACCATCCTGAAGGCGAGCTTTTCCATAGAAGGGTACCTCCCTTCTACCCCTCGGAGCGCTTGGCTTGTGAAGTATACGGGTTTTTAGGCCCCGTCATCTTCCCTGACTAAAGCTGTACTGACAGTGATTGAGGAGACAGCTAAGTAGAAGAAGAGCTCTTTTCTTGGTCTGGGTGGGCTTAACAAAGGTGGGAAAGACAAGTATGCCTTAAGATCCTCGAACGCTCCTTGAAATTCGATCGTCCATTCAAAGGCCCCTTTTAATGTGCGAAAGAAGGAAAGACACCTATCCATCGCTCTTGAAACAAATCTGTTCAACACAGCAATATTACCACTCAAACTCTGTACCTCCTTGGTGGTTATTGGTGGAGCTAACTCCATGATAGCTCGTACCTTGTCTGGATTGGCTTTAATACCCCTTTAGGATACCATGAATCCTAGGAACTTCCTTGTCGTCACTCCGAACGCACGCTTATTCAGATTCAACTTTATGTCATAGTGCCTGAGGGTCTCGAAAGTCTTCTTTAGGTCACCAAGATGGTTGTCCTCCCATATGCTTTTTATTAGCATGTCGTTTACGTACACTTTGATGTTCCTCCCAATTTGGTGCGCAAACATCTTGTTCATAAGCCTTTGATACGTTGTGCTAGCGTTCTTAAGGCTGAACGACATCACTTTATAGCAAAAGAGACCCTGGCTTGTGACGAAAGAAGTCTTCTCCTGGTTACTTTCGTCCATTTTGATTTGGTTATACCCAGAGAATGCGTCCATGAAACTCAGTAGGTGGTGTCTCGCCATTGAGTCCACTAAGATATCAATCCTTGGGAGTGGGTAGCTATCCTTGGAGCATGCCTTGTTTAGATCTGTGAAATTCACACACATCCTCCACCTTCCACTGGCTTTCTTGACCATCACCACATTGGCCAGCCAATCGAGGTAGTACACCTCTCGTATAAATTTTGCCTCCTTCAGCTTGCGAACTTCCTCCGCTATGGCTTGATCCCGTTCTTGGGCGAACACTTGTTTCTTCTGGGGGATGAAAGGGAAAGAGGGTGATACGTTTAACTTGTGGACAATAACCGAACGGTCAATTCCGAGCATGTCTTCATGGCTCTAAGCGAAGACGTCCTAGTTCTCTCTTAGAAATGATATTAGGGCCTGACAGACTGGTGGGCTTGCAAGAGCACCTATTTTCATTGTTTGCTCAAGTTTGGAGTCGTCAAGGAGCACCTCTTCTATCCCTTCTATTGGCTCCGCCACCATTCGCTGTTCCTCTATGCACATTGCCAGTAAATGGTCCTCCATCTCTAGCATGGCGATATAACATTCTCGCGCCCCTATTTGATTTCCCCGTACTTCTCCTATCCTATACTCAGTGGAGAACTTGATCATCAAGTTGTAAGTTAATGTTAAGGCCTTCCATGAATTGAGGATAAGGCGGCCCAAAATGGCATTATAAGCAGATGAACAGTCTACTACCAAGAGCGTGACATCTATGGTGATTTGTTGGGGGTAATTGCCAACTGTGACGGGCAAGGTGACCGCGCCTAGCGAGTACACTCTTGTTCCTTTAAACCCAAAGAGTGGTGCGTCAGTTGGAATCAACCATTCCTTTCCAATCCTTATTTGTTGGAATACTAGGTAGTATAGTATATCGGCGAAGCTGCCATTATCCACCAGGACCCTGTGAGTTTTGTAGTCCCTAATCCATACACTTATAACAAGCGCGTCGTCATGCGGATGATGGAGACGTCGGACATCTTCCTCTGAGAACCCAATCATTGGGTTGTCGATGCGTGCCATCTTCGGGACCAAACCTGTCAGCTAGACGTTTTGAACCATCTGAAGGCAGGTCTTGCACGCCTTCTTAGTTGAACAGGAAGTTGTTGTGCCCCCTACAATCATGCTCATGTCCCCTATGGGGGGTTTAGGGCACTTACTTTCCCTCTGGAAGCCCTACTCTTGTGGCTGGTTTGTCTTCTCTTTATAGACAAACCTCTACAATTCCCTTGCCTGATCAAGGCTTCTACTTGCTGCTTTAAATCTTAGCATTCGGATGTATCATGGCCATGGTCTTGATGGAAGCAACAATTCTTGTCCTTGGACCTCTTGTTGGGGTCACCTTTTAGCTTGCCAGGAAACATTAATGATTCTTCATCTTTCATTTGCATAAACACCTGATCGATGGGAACGTTTAGTGGGGTGAAATTTGCGAATCTCGCTGTGGGGGCCTTGGAGCGTCTATCCTTTTATCCGTCTCCTGTCCTCTTTCCTGTCTTGCTTCTTCCTGTCTTTCTCTCTTCCTAGGCTTTTCCTTTCGCGTGAGTAGCGCGTCTTCTGCATTCATTTATTTTGTAGCCCTGTAAAGCATGTCTAACATGGTCTTCGGGTCTTTCTTGTATAGGGAAAACAAAAACTTACCCTTTCGTAATCCATTGGTGAACGCCATTGTGAGTATCTTGTCGTCTGTTTCATCGATTGAAAGAGCCTTCTTGTTAAAGCGGGTGATATAAGACCTTAGCATCTCATCGTCTCGTTGTTTAATATTCATAGGCACGCCGTCTATTTCTTGTACCTGTGCCCCTCCAATAATGTGTAAGGCAAATTAGGCGCTCAACTCCTTAAAGGTACTGATGGAGTTTGATGTCAGCCTGTTAAACCATACTTTTGCAGGACCTCTCAATGTTGTGGAAAAGGCCTGGCACACGATCTCGTCTGCTACACCCTGCAAGTGCATGAGGGTCTTGAACGTCTCCAAGTGGTCTAATGGGTCCTTTGACTCGTTATAGGCCTCTATTTGCGGCATTTGGAACTTCGGTGAGAAAGGGAACAAGGTAATAGGTGCAGTAAAGGGTGAGTCCGTTCGGTGTACTAGTTTGTCGAGATCACTTAATACCCATCCTCTAAGGGCGTTCATCATCAGGACCATCTGTTCCCTCATCATCTACATATCTACGACCAGGTTTGGTGGGGCGATATCCGTAGCCGTCGGCCTACTCATGACATTACTGTCTTCTAGCCTTTCTCAATTTTGCTAGTTGTCATTATGCAGAAGGCAATTGCCCTTCTACTCCCCCTCTTGGTCTCAGGGCTCAGCGTTCCTTTGGCCCAATTGTTCTTCCAAGTCATGGTTTTGCTTAGTAAGGCGTTCAACCACCGCAGCGAGTGTCTAAACCTGTCTCTCAATGGTCGCGGTACACGGTTCATTTCCTTGGTTGTTGTTGGTTGCCATCGAACGAGTAAGCACCATGCAACTCTTTGTCCGGGAAACAGCAACATGGCTCACCTACATTCTGTTCCTACAGACGATGCCAACTGATGATGCCAAAAATCGTTAGTAACCTGCACAACCCTTACGTGCCGAAACAACACCTGTACAACACCGAAAAAGAAGACCTCAAAAGAGTACCAGTATAGTATCTGCCAAATACCTTTCAAAGGTCAAGTCAGAAAATTATCACAACTCTAGAGTGCCAGAATTGGGGTGAATTATGCGTACCTTGGTTTTTGAGGGCTTTGGGTTTTTATAATAGTGGGAACCGACCTTGGTTCCTTGACGAAGGGGAATATTTCCTCGAAGGGGAATATTTCCTTGTAGGGAAATTCCTCATGAACGTGCGTATTTTTTAGGATCCTTTCCATGTAGAGATTTTGTTGATAAGGATTAGTAGTGGAGCACAAGTCTTTTCCTTTTGGAGATTCTTGGGGGCCAATTAACTTATGTGGGTGTCACATGGCACTGCCACCGTCTGCTTTGTATCCATTTACTTCCTACCCGTCAACGAAGTTAATTCGTCTACATGCGATGCGTGTCGTCGTGCTTTGTCTATCACCCTAGTATAGCCGTCTGACCGTCTATCTTAATTTTATCCCCTTCAATATTATTCTATTTTTTTATTAGTTTTTTTTTTTTTTTTTGAAAAACTTAGGTGCATATGATTGATATTATTCCATTACTTTTTTTTTTTTGAGATAAAAGATAGAAATACTATTCTTTTTTCAAGTGGTCTGTATTATTCAAATTTTTATATAGTGTGTTATGGGTTTTTTTTCCCTACAACTAAAATTTTAAGTTCCAAAGTTAATTATTTGAATTTCTCATTTTCTTAAGAAGATTATCATAATAACCAAACCTCATCACAAATTTATAATTGATATTACTCAAATAATTTATAGAGACATTTAAATACATAATCATCTCACTTTTGAAATATCTAAAAATTAACTTAAACCAAAACTATAAGAGGGATAGAGAGTAAATGTGATAAAAAAAAAAAGAAAAAGAAAAAAAAAAAAACACACACACACACACACACCACCAAAGTGTATCATTCAAAAGTAGCGACCAAAAAAAAAAATCATTAATCTAAAATAGAGTTGCAAGAAAGAATTAATAATATATATATATATAGAGAGAGAGAGAGAGAGAGAGAGAACAATCACCTTTTTTGGAAGAGAATGTGAGATAAATAACAAAATTATATAAAAGAAGATAAGTAGAAGAATATTCAAAATAAAATGTATAGTTGTAAACACCAATTTATCCAAGTCATACTATGTAATAGAATAACATTAGATCATTTTGTAATTTTATAAGATAACATGTAACAAACAAAGAAATAAAATTAAAAAGATAAAAAAAATAAAATATAATAAAACCATATCAACCTAAAGTAGAGTTAAATATAAAAATTCATCAATTTAAAAAAATTAAACATCCACCTCAAGAAAGAATATATATATAGAGAGAGAGAGAGAGAGAGAGAGAGAGAGAGAGAGATCACCTTTTTATGTGAGCAAAATATGGGTTGAATAAAAGAGAAAATAATAGTTTTTTTATAGTAAAAAAATGGGGAGAAGAAGAGTCAAACTAAAAGGAAAAAGTAAGTAAATGTTGGGAAATGTGCAATTGTAAAGTGGCAAATTAATAAGGAGAAAAATAATTAAAAATGAGAGCCTCTTTGTGTAAGCAAAATATGGATAGAATGATAGAGAAAATAACAAATTTTTATAATAAAAAAATGGGGAGAAGAAAAGTCAAAATAAAAAGAAGATGAAGGGATGAAGAAATTGTAAGGTTAAGGTATAGAGTAGTGGGGAGATAAAAATGTAAAAATAAGTAAAAGTTGGAGACTGTGTAATTGTAAAGTGGCAAATTAATAAAGAGATAAATAATTAAAAAGGATAGAGAGAATATTGAAAATAGGTTGATGAAGGGGAGCTAACGTGGCTTAATAGGAGCACATCAACATTAACCCTACACTTCAACTTTTAGATATATATATATATATATATATATATATATAAGAGTATATAAGTTTTAAGTCACCATCACCTACTCTTGGTGCGCTGGTCACTCTATAAGTATAAATGCTTATGGCGTGTGGAGGCCAAGAGTCGGGGTTTAAGCTTTCAGGAGGGAGCTTCATACACATATACACTTAGATTAGGTTAAAGTAGAAATTCTATCTGGTATAAAAAACAATTATTTAAGTATAAATTAAAGTATTAAACTTCAATATATATATATATATATATTTTGAAGCCAAAGGGGTTCATTTGAGCCCCTTGAAGAAAGTGTAGCACCGCCCCTGCTTGTAATAACTCGATGTATGTGAGACGGGAGAATTGCATACATTCAAATGAATAGTCAAATACTCTTAAGAGGCCTGGATACCCTTATTTGTCAAAAAAATTAATTATTTTCCTTTTATTTTTTCATAAAAACTTTTTTAAAATAGCAAGTCTTATTGCATAGAAAAATAGTAGGTCATATGTTTGAAATGCTTATTTATTAAGAACAATCAATGTGGAAGCTAAGTCATATATTTGAAATTTTATCTTATCTTTTAAATTTAAAAAAAAAAAAAAATCAAGTAGGTCTTATTCCAAAGAAAAATAGTAAAAATTAAATAAAATTTTATGCTAAAAAAGACTGACATAAAAAAAATTAAATAAATAAAACCCTTATGCCAATGCACCTTTGGTTGCTTGATAAGTGGATACATGTTAACTACAACCGAGTGTAACTTGTTAGTTGGAGTCCTTGTATCACTTTACATCAAGGATGGACTTAGAATTTCAGTTTAGAGGGGGCCAACGTATAAGAAAAAAAAAATGCTCCAAATAGACTTTCAAATATTATTAACAAATTATAAATAAACAAAATCGTTGTTTCTTAATGCATTAAGATGCAATTATCTACAAAAAAAGAAAAAATAATAATATTAATTTTTTGTTAAGTTTTTGGATTGAATAGTTGCTAGTTGAGCTAGGCTGATTAAGGAGGAAGGGGACTTAAGGTTTTTGAAGGGGGGTCTAACTACAAAAATAATATATATAATAAATATAAAAGAAATTGGGTCCAGGGGCCCCCGGCCCCCTTGAGCCACCACCTTGGTTCATCCCTACTTTACATTATGCTTGACAAAAGCTAGGTGGTTCAACTCTTCAAGCAGTGGCACTAAGGAATGTGTTGTGCTAACAACAATAGCTTCATCAAAGTCTCAATGGTACACGTGATATTACTTTTACCATCATATGGCGTAAGGTCAATGAATTCATACTTTAAAAAAAAAAAAAAAAGGACACATGTTTAGGAGCACTCACACCAAAGGTGTTAAAAATGCTATAAAGCTATTTTGACATCAAAAACACTGAAAACCCCACAAAATCAAATGTGATAAACTTCAAAAATTTTAAAACTTAGCTATAGTAAGCTGTCATCTTTGGCAACTAGGGACGGACCCAGGTGGGGGCCTAAGGGGGCTCGGGCCCCCTAGGCCCCAAAAAAAAAATTTTAGTATGTAAAATTTTCAACAAAAAAAAAAAAAAAAAAAAAAAGGCTTGGGCTTCTCTTGGTTTTTAGCTCAGGCCCCCCTCACTCAACCATCCCTATGACCCAGCCGGCCAACCCAAGAGCCAGGGGCCCATGAAACCTTAAAAAAAATGTGAAAAAGAAAACCCAGAGTTAAAGACTCCAAACCAAAACCAAACGGAGAAGCCGTAAACGAAGGAAAAAAAGAAAAAAGAAAAGAAAAGAGAGGTAGAGGCGAGACAGAGAAAGTGAGAGGGGAGACTGTGACGCCACCGCCCACGCCGTGACGCCGCTACCCATGCCCACGCAAGAGAGACCCACGCCGCCATCAGCCGTCACATACCCAAACCCAGCTTCATTGCTCGATCTTGCGAGACCCATCTTGCCGCTGCCGCAGCCACCGGTTGCTCGATTTGCCCAGGCCAGCTTCGTTGCTCCACTGCTCTAGCCTTCACAGTTCACAGGTATTTAATCTATCATTTCCTTCAAAACCTAATGTAATGTTTGTGAATCTCAGAATCTAAAAATCTATGCTTGTGGACTTGTGTTGTTTGTGTTTTTACTGATGAGTGATGAACTGATGTTGGTGATTCTGTGATTGTGAGTTGAATCTGCGCCTGACGGCCCTGACTGCCTGTGGCGTTTTTTGTGTGTGGCTTTTTCGCTTTTTGGCTTTGTGACTGTCTGTGACTCTGTGTTTGTGACTCTCTCTCTTTCTCTTATTATATAGATAAGAGAGAGAGTAGAGTTTGTAAAGATTTGAGAATATATTATTAATGTAGTGTTTGTCTGTTTGTTCTTTGTTGACTGGTAGACTGGTAGTTGGGCAACAATAAGGACAAGTAACAAAAAAAAAAAGGTAAAACGGCAAAAACGCATTGTGGAAACTGCAAAATGCACAAGGAATATCAAAATTACATGATAAATCCCACTTAGCAAGAGCATGGGCAGCACTATCTGCCTAATATAGCCTCTCTTCTCGCCTAAATAAAGCTAGCTTGAGGGATGGAACCAGAAAATGTGAGAATATCCAAAGTAGAGGAGTAGAAGCTGCAAGTAGAGGAGTACGGCAGGATATTCTCCCAAAAAAAGAAAAAATCTCTCTCTCTCTCCCTCAATTATCCACATAGCCATGATTTATAACATCATTTGTTAGTTCATATCCTTGTACAAATTTAAACCATTGCCATCTAATTCCCATATGTACCATTTTTGTTAAAGAAATTCTCTAACCACAATGTTTGGAGTCTAGTATTCTTGGCCATGAATGCCTTTGCTACCTTTTCATTATCTACCAAATAGTCAAAAGCAGATGCAAGCATAACTTCATCAAACCCTTGTATCTTCATAACTTCTTCATAAAGCTCTTCCACATCAAGTTGATCTTTTTTTAGCTTTTTTATTGCTAGCTCAAGCTTTTGAAGTCGTTCAGAAAACTTATCATATTTAGCATCTTGGTTCGCAAGACTCCTTTTTCTATGAGAGCTAGCTCCAGATAAAGCTGAATTTGAAGCAGTAACTTGTTTCCCTTTTGATGCCTTCTCAAAATCAATGTTTGGATCATTTGACTCAAACTCAAAAATCTTTTTTTCAGAATCAATATCACTAAAAGACTTTGCAGAACTCCACGGCATGTCTTCACGAAAAATCAGAGCCATCTTATCATACATCTCAATTTTCTTGTTCAAATATTGCTCATGATCAGGCTGTGCCTGTTTTTTTTTTTTTTTTTTGGAAAAGAAAAATACAACAGATAGTTAGGAAGAGATCAATCATTAATATAACATCTACATAATGATGAAAAAAATATGCTTCATACCGTTACTTCTTTGTCATACACTTTATTTTCACAAGTAATCATTTTCAAATTATCATCCCATCCAAAGCATTTTTTTCTCTCACGAAGTTGTGTAATGGTACTCCAAATGCTTTTGATTGTTTGAAGACAATTTTCCACATGATCAGGTTCACATTCAACCCCAAATTCCTCACTAATTGCTTGGGCTGCTCTAGCCAAAGATCCAGGCATAAACATATTGGATGGCTTATTTCCTTTAGTGGCCTCATTAGCAAGTATCTCAAGTAACAAACATTGCATTTGATTTGACCACCTGAATTGCTCACTTTCTTTCTCCTCATACTTTGTTTTGCTGATTGCTACAGCTACAAGAACGAGAGAAATCAAAATTCTACAGACAAACGTAAAAATTAACATGTGAAAACTCTATTTTATGTTCACTAGAAAATTTTATTATCAAAATGAAACTTCAAATGTGCATTATGAAATCAATAAAGAAGGCCAACACATAACAGTCTTTAATAAAGAAAGTTCTAGGAAGTCGCATTACATATCCAACTAAAGTACTATACAGGAATTTCCCACATGGCATGACATATCTCATCTATTTCATTAACCAGTCTCTATTTTGTTAAGAGCCTTGTAGCTCAATAGGTTGACACCTCTTAGTATGCTTATGACATTCAGGGTTCAAATCATCCCTCCATGTACAAACTATTGAATTAAAAAAAAAAAAAAAAAAACCAGTCTCTATTTTCTTCCTAATCTTCCCTTTGTTATTGTTGGACCCAAGAATTTTGGTTTTCAAACTGTATATCTGGATCTACATCTTTCCATAATTGAGTATATGGGGGACAACCCTCATTATTTGATTGTGGATGACATAACATGCTAAACAAAATTCTATATTCGAAACAGAAAAACCTCCCTGTGGTAGTTCACAAGGAAAAGCGACACACTGAAAAAAGCTTTTGTGTTTTCAATGGGATCATGACTAAACTCTTTCAATTAGTATGGAACACCACGAAAAGGGAAGAGAACTCCTTTTTCATTTGTATAACCAACAGCACCAAGAGATACATTATTTACTTTCAAATTTACAGTAAACAGAAATATTACTAGTGACATGACGAATTATTGGTAATAACTAATAATACTGAATTCTTTTAACCTAAGTAAATACTGATATTTATCAAGTGACAGAATCTAAGGTTAATTTTCAAGAATACAGAAGTATAAGGTGATTTGGTTTGCTTGAAGTACACAAAGTTATTAGGTTAGCTGTGATACAATTTGTTACAACTTGAGAAAAGTGTTAGCCACAGTTACGCAATACTCTATTATGACTAGTAACAATTGAGATTTTTTGTGTTTGTTTGTAAAGACAAAAGCTACCCAGTAAATGCCTATGCAACACCTAAACAATCCAGATCTACACAAAATTCTAGACAGGCAATATGAGACATTACAGCTACAAAGAAAATATTGTAAAATAAGATAATTCTAGTAACCAAAAGGATGTGTGAGATGGTCGTAACCTCGTTCAGTTTCCTCGGGAAAGCTCCAACTTGCACTACGTTCTGCCTTGTTACCGTCATCATAGATGCTCATAATTTTGGTAGCTTTTACTACTGCTGAATTTTCGAATTCATGATGGATACTATCAAACCTTGACTTAAAAATTTTCTTTTCACATCCACGACATATCAAGAAACTAATGGAAGAGGGAACTTCTCGAACAGCAGCTCCAGTCAAATCAAGTTCCTTCAAGCATTTGATTTTCCCCAGGTTCTCTGGCAGGTTGGAAAGTTTTGAGCATCCCAAAAGAATGAGTATTTCAAGAGACCTTAAACCATCCATGCAGCTTGGAAGATTGATAAGAGATTGGCAGAATCCCAAATTTAAAACAAGAAGCCTACTGAGTTGTCCAATGGATGGGTGTATCTCAACCAAATTTAGGCATCCTCTAAGACATAGTTTCTCAAGTCTTGGAACCCCTGTAAAGTCAGGTGTCCTAATAAGGTTTATAGAATGTTCGAGATTGATGAGTTTTAACTTGTCTAAATACTGCTCAACCAGAAAAGAAGAAGGAATAATTAGCTTCCATTGAACATTAAACTTTTATAATAGTAAGACAATTTTTACTAATGAAATGATGAAGCTCAATTACAAAAGGAGTGTATTTGAAGCAACTCCTAAAGAAAGGTAAATAATAAAAAGACAGTTAGAAGAACAAAATCACCTTTACACCTCTCCAAAGATATTCAATTTTGCTAAACCGCAGTTTAAGTTCAACAAGCTCTTTTAATTGGAATCTGGATGGCAAACATTTTGAAGAATACCCATGCCATTCAAGAAGTCTTAATTCATTAGAAAGATGATTGAGGCCATTCGGGATGTGCACATCTTCAATTATAAGCAATCTAAGATTACACATTTTTTAAAAAACTTTAGAATAGGATTCAATGGGCCGATATGCCTCATCCCCTCCAAATGAGTCTAGGACTATGGCTTGAATTGCTTTTGTTGCCTAAAAATCAAAAGCAAAGGATGAGTGAATTGCATAACAAAAGTTTAGAATACTTGAAATTTTCAGTTTTATACAGTGTTTGACGCAAATAATATCTATAATGAGTTTTTTGCATATATGACCTCCTCTAGACCATTGGTAAATCCAAGAACGTGAAGGATGAAAATTTTCCAAATTGAGCCCTTAGAAATAATTTAATTTATTATTATTTTAACATATCAAAAGTGTTACTTTCATTTGAGAATTATACATTGCAACTAGAAAGGATGCAATTCTACAATTCAAACATATAAACAATGTCACAATCGCATTATGTTTTAAAATGTAAAAAATTAGGATTTAGGAAAGATGATTTTTTATTTTATTTTTTAAAGTGACAATCACAAAATATTTTCAAAATACAAGAAATATAAAGCATATTAACATGAAATGAAATGAAATTTTGTATTCTATATATTATGAATAAAGTACTTATGTAACTACATACATATTGGATTTTTTTCTTAAATAACTAATTTCTTGAACGAATTTGTGTTCTGTATTTATTGATTACTACCCTTAAAATAAAATGTTGTCTTGCCAATGTTCTTACCGTATTGTTCTTCAATACATGAAACAATTCCTTACGAAGCCACAACCTACTACGCTTCCCAGGCTCTTCACGTGACTCTCGACGAACAATTTCCATACCCATTTTTTGTAGTAGATCATGCATCTGCAATGTGTCGTTTTCTATGGTGAGGAGAGATTTATCTAGTAGAACTTGTATTCCGATTTTCGCATCAAAACCACAAGTCTCTAATATCTCTATTACTTGATCTTTCATCTTCCCTCTAAAGAAACACGCAACATCTAGAAATATATCCTTCAACGTTTCCTCTAAGTCATCATAACTTACTTTGAGTGTGGCAAATATCTCTCTTTCAAGAATTTTTTTAAATCTGTCCAATGCACTTTGCCATACATCCGCCGTTCTTCCAAACAAAAAGGAACCGAAAGTTATTAGAGCTAATGGATGGCCATTAGCATAGCGTACAACATCCTGGGAGAGTCGCATATAACCTTCTTTGGGTTGCTCATTTTTGAAGGCTTTCAAATAAAAAAGTTTGAAAGCATCATCATTGTTTAATGGATTAGGTTTATGTATTTTATGCACTCCATGAAGTACCAACAAATGTTCATCTCTAGTTGTTATGATGATCAAACTCCCCAATCCAAACCAGGCATGCTTTCCAGCCAAATTTTCTAGTTGGTCCAATTTATTAACATCATCTAGAACAATAAGAACTTTTTTATGACAGAGCCTTCTCTTGATCATGTCAACTCCGTGATAAACATTCCTTATATCGACATTTCTTTCCTCCAAAATATCTGCTAGAAGCAACTGTTGTAATTGAAATAAATCAAGTTTTTTTGAATATTCCCTAATATTAGCAATAAAGGAAGAACTTTCATAAAATTTGCGAATCTTTTCATAGACAACTCTAGCAAGAGTTGTCTTTCCAGATCCCCCCATACCGCAAATCCCTATCATGTCTACAATATTTTTCTCAAGTTCTAAATAGGAAGCAAACTCTTCCATTAAAGAATCTATTCCTACCACGTCATTGGTAATGATTGAGAAAGTTGAACTCAGATTTTGTGATATCCTATCCACAATGCTTTGGATTAATTTTGACGCATGCCTGTGAAGATGATAGAACAATAATTAAGTGATGGTTCAAACCAATCATAAAATCTTGGGGACGAAGAAAAATATTAGGCAATAATAGTCCTTTTGGTCAAACAAATATGAACTCATTAGCTCAGGCAATGCGGATAGAACTAGAATTGTACGACAAATTAACAATGGCTTACACAAATTTAGCAAATAAAAACCAAAGATTCACACCTTAGTGGCAAGGCAAACCCATGCTTTTACCTCAGGAGTCCGAGGCCCAAATTAAGGCATGTGATTTTCATCATTGAAGAGGGAGAAAAAAAATACTTCAAATGGTTTTTTTTTTTCCTTTTAAATTTAAAAGGAAAAAAAAAAACCCCCCATTTCTAAGTGTTCTTTGAATTTCTATTTCAGTGATGTACACATTTTAATTCTTTAAACAATAGGCTCGCGAATAAAATTGTCAAAATGCACTTTAAGGTTTTTATCTAGCCGAAACAGTATTTCAGCCCATAAATAAAAAATAGCGTAATTGTTTCAATGTTTCAATTCATGCATTCAAAGTATGCTATTCTTATATAATAATCCATGATATATAAAAGAAAATTGTAGGAATTTACCCATTGTCAACAACCCAACCAGTGAGATTCCCCACTTCTGCCAAAACATCTCTCCACCTTTGAACCTTCATAAAATCATCCTTAAATCGTTCTTTGTGTTCAGCAAAAGCTATTCCAAAAGTTCCATTTTGTCTTCGTACATCAGATGGATCCACGTCATAAAAAACCGGCAGAATTGTCATATTCGTCATCACCTCTTTCCTGCATCTGATAATTTCTACAAGCTCATCCAAGCACCATGTCGAAAATGCATAATTTTTTGAGAGAACGACAATAACAAATCTTGATTCTATAATTACTTTCAAGTTCTCAGTTGAAATAGATTCTCCTCTCTCAAGTGTTTTATTATCCCTAAAGGTCAAAATGCCCTTTTGATTCAAAACAGCATATAGATGGTCTATAAAACCATCAAGGGTGTCGTCTGCTCTAAAACTGATAAAGACCTCGAATTTCCCCCGAGATGTTGAAGAAGTAGACGGTGATGAGGTTGACCCTTCTTCAGTGCTCATGGAATCCATTGGAAATATACTTGTAAATCTTGAACTATAATACAGGGAAAAAAATTAACATAAATATTCAAATTCAAAGTTCAAACTGGAGACGATTTAATATGTAAATTTGTCGTTGAAGTGAAAGGAAAGAAATAGAAGAGTGAAAAATGGAACTTACAGATCGGAAAGCCTCTTGAAACAACGCCGTATTTAGTTCCTAGTAAATGAATGGAGACAAGAGGACAGTTCGGAAGAATTCATCCACAGTTTCACTTCACATCCCCTGTTCTTTAAGTCAACGTCAACAGCTCTTTCTTCTATAATCCTGGCAAGCTTTTTTAATGGTGGTGACTAGCTATTGTAACAACCTTTTGATAGTAATGGTGGTAACCAGCTATTGTAACAACCTTTTCAATCCTTTTTTTTTCTTTTATTTTAAAGCTCATAAATGTTACCACTGTAATAATATTTGATAAATTGATAATAATAAATTCAATAATTAGCCTCATCAATTTTTTTAACTTTCTTTTGCGCGTGTGATGAGATTTTAAAAAAAAAATTTGGGGTATAGTAAAATAATATTTAAAACTAATATAGAAATAATGTCCTAATTTTTTGGATTTTTTTTACGTGACAGTTGATAAAAGTTTGAAAGCCTAAAATTTAAGAACTTAAAAAAAAAATGGTTAATTACTCTTTTTAACCCATTTGTATTTTTAAATTTAAAATATTTCCCCTAAAAGATAGGGGTATTTTAGAGAGATTAAAAATTTTTGTGGGGATATTTTAGTAGGCAAAATGATGAAACCCAAATCAAGAATCTTCTTATTAATAGTGTAGATAGATAATTGGCCTTGACACACATGTTCCGAATAAGATGTTTTTTTTAAAAAATTTAGTGTCATAATTTTCCATTCATTCTAATTTTTTGATTATGACACTAAATAAACTTTTTTATTTAGCTCAAATTTAAAAATTATCAATAGATTTTGGTGATACCCAAACTTGAAACCCCCAAACCTATGAACGACATAATTGCACCACCATTCTCCACAACCAAACCGTGCTCACTCAAGAAAGGGAGTGGGGGGTATTTTTGTACTTTTCAAAAATGGTTTTCATATGTGCAAATTGTTGTGAGCCAAGTGTCTATTTATTTTTAAAGAAAAAAATTTAGTCCAAGTTAGATACCATGTCTACACTCTGTTAGGCCATATAAGACATAAATTGATAGATATAAATGGAAGGATGAAAAGTAGAATGTTTTGCAAATTTTAGGAACGAAAAATGAACTTTTGAAAGTTTAGGGATGAAAAACGAACTTTTATAAAATTTTAGGATAAAAAAAAGAGCTTTTGTAAAGTTTAAGAAACTTTTTATAGGAAAAGAAAAAAAAAATTGTTTTGACTGCTTTTTATATTTCTCTAGTGTCAAAACTTTTGTAAAATAGTTTATTAACAATTGTCCTAAGAGGCCCATCAATCGGACCCAAATAATAATGATGTGATAATGATAACAACAATGACAACAGTAGATTTGAAAAACATCCATGACAACAAATTATGGTTTCAGATTGCTAATTTGTATAAATAAATTAACAGAAATTAAATAGTTGATTTCAGGGAAGGTAATAAAGCTCATATACACATTGAGTCAAGCATAAAAGTGGTCGAGTTTCCACCTAACCAAAGTTTGGGTAGCCCAATACTCAATTGAGCTGAACATTTTTTTGCAGCTTTTCCATGGCAACATATATTCAATGTCCTCACAACATCTTCAACAACATCGGCAAACACAAAATCATCTCCATTTTAGAGATTTTGACCTTAATATTGTTCTAACAGCCTCTTTAAAACTCAAAAAGTTTACTGATGAACAATCACTCTCTTTGCCTGATGTGCTACTATTCATTAGCAAAAGAATAGAGAAGAATAAAAAATTAGCACAACCAATTAAAATATTTGTAAAGTTATGATTTTCAATTATGTTTTGTTAGCTTTAATTCCGTGTTAAATTTGGTTGTATTTCATCAACCATTTCCCTGTATGTTTGTGAGATTCAATGTAATGGGTTCAGTATATGAAATTGGTGGAGAACTATTAAGATAGATCAACTCGCGACTAGCCCGCGAGTGGAGCAGCCCACGAAAGGTCATGTGAGGAGCACGTGCTGAAAGTTGAAAGGTTCAAGTGTGATGGCATCTCTCGAATGGCTCCCAACTTGGGCAACTTGTGACCTGACTCGCGAGACTTTCAGTATGTCTTCCCTTATTTCTATACCCACACTATATAAGCTTACATTACCCATGAAATTGGAAAAAGAATTTTAGAGAGAAAACCCTAGAAATCAATTTGAGAGTTAGAGATTGCAAATCAACAATCCACTAAAAATTTCATTTAGTTTTCCTTTGCTCATACCTCTCTAATTGCATATCCTTTGAGAGATTCTTAGCCCAAACAATAGAAAAGCTTGGGTCATGTCATTCTATGGTGGATGCAATTTGTGATAATTGCGAGATCCGGAAAGTTAGTGAAGACAAGGCTCGGTATAAACACCCTCAGAATTTATATAATAACATATAATATAATGTGAACTCCAATAATCACAAATTAATTTTCCTTCGCCCAACGAACTTTCTGTTAATTTCCTACTCCATAAAAACTAAAATCAAAGAATTATAGCTCTAACATCAAACTTTAACCCCTAAATAAAGTTCTACAATTTCCAATTCTCTAAAAGCACTCCATATTCTGAATAGGGCATATAGTAAACTATCATTCAATAATCAAACCTATGAGAATCTCCTACAGATCAAAATAACCTTAGGTAGGTCGACTATATTAGGCAAAACTATCAAATGAGTTTTCAAAATATCAGTCACAAAATAGCAGGAAGATTTCCTTTGCTTGTTCTTTTCTCACTCTCTTTTCCTTTTAATAAGAAGAAGAAGTTTTAATAACCAATCTGATCAATTACAAAATTTTCAAGAATAAAATATACCCACATAATACTAGTATATGATCATAGAAGTATATCAATTAAAATCCTCCCTTTTGTATTTATAAGTCACATATGCATGACCATGTAGACATAAGTATCAAATCCTTCAAATTTGACCTAACAAATCATAATATGATGGAACCTCACTTACACTTCTCATCAAGTCATCAAAAGAACACTATCTATGGCTTAATAACCTTCATAAACAAAGATTATAACCGTAATCCCTAGTGCACAATCCTTATTCCAAATCAAATCCTAGTATAGAGTCTGCAAGATCATAACCTAAGCTCTGATACCAGTAAAATTGTCACGCCTTGAACCCAACTATAAAGATAGGCTTGTGACAGCTGCCACACATTTATAAAGTAAGCACCCTACAAGTGTCCAATGCCTTCTTAGCCAATAAAATTTATCCTAAAAAATTAAATCAAATAAATTCAAAATACCTCAACAATTTCTTTATGAATAGATCTCCATTAATTTAATAGGAACAAAATCCAAACCTCATGTACATAATGCCAATTGACTAATATATATAAAACTACTAGAAGACCATTCAATCTCAAAATCACTAAGCTTCTTTTCCTGCTCACAACACAACATCAAAACTCTCAAAATGTGTTATTCTTCACAATTTGAAACTGGAGGGGAAAAAGAGGGGGGGGGTGAGTTGACAACTCAATAAGTAACTAAAGTCCTAATAAGTTCTATCAAGCAATAGATCTGTAAAGTATCAGATGTAATATGTGTTTTCAAAAGTTATGATACACTATGTGTTTTCAAAATAATTGAAGAAATTTCGTAGTCTTAAAATAATAAGGTGCCCATAGATCACATACTATAATCTTAAAAATATATCCTAAATGGTTTAGAAAATAGTCAGTTTCCCATATATTAAAAGCTATAACTTACAATAGGTTTCAAAAACACATAAGCAGTTTTAGTGACTCAAATAGTTCAAATACTCAAACATTTCCAATAACACATATGTAGTTTTAAGGACTCAAGATAGTTCAAATATTCAAACGTAATTCATATTCTTAACAATCTCATGACTATGGTCACGCTATATCCCAGTGACTGGACATCAAAGTATCAATGAATAATCTCCATTGGCTGGGTATTAGAGTACCAATGAATAACCTCCATTGGTTTGGGTATCAAAGTACTAATTAATAACTTCCATTGGTTTGGGTATCAGAGTATCAATGAATAACCTCCATTGGTTTGGATATCAGAGTATCAATGAATAACCTCTATTGGTTTGGGTATCAGAATCACTTCATAGTTAGATTATAATTATATATATGAAATCATGGTTTCTAACAAAAATATATCTTATTCAAGCATGTATTTATAAAAAATCATATACTCAGTATTAAAATATATTTGTAATAGTCATTTACTTGAAATCAATGATACAATTGAAATAAAAATTTTGACAATTATAAACAATTTTCAGTAGTTAAAAAATACATTAATATATGCAAAATAAAACCCAATTAGGATAAGGTTATGTAAGGTTGAATTTATTCAATCATGTGTTGGTTTTATTCCATGTCAAATTTGCTTGTATTTTAGCAATTAGATATCCTGTATTTAGGTGGGATTTATGTAAGGGTAGTGTGTGAGAGAGTGTGAAGAAATCTCAAATGTGTGTACTCAAGAAGAGCCTCTCGACTGGATCTCGTGATTGGCAAGTCGCCAAAGGTGGCACATGTGTGGAGCATGCAGGGAAGCTGAAGGGTTGTGATTGCTGGAGCACTACAAGACAAAACTTCCAATCTGGCCAGGCAGTTAGCTCGTGACTCAAACTTACGACTCGTTCCAGTCGCGAGGTCGAGTCACCAGAATGCCCTGTTTGGATAAAACCTGACGTTTCACATTCCTCATACACACTACTAATACCCTTATACCCACGAAATGTAGAGAGCTTCCAGAGAGAATTTTGAGAGCAAAAATCTAGAGAAAAACAAGATTGACTGATCCAAAATCTTCATCCCTTAATTCTCCAAATTCCTCTACTCTCACATTCTCCATTGATATATTCTTGAGAGATACATTTAGCTAAATCCTCATCTCACCATACCCATATTAGTGAGGAGGTATTTTGGTGCTTGCGAAGCAGTCTAGAAGGAACCAATTCATTTTGGTTGATGCAATGGGTGATTGCGGGATCCGATAAGTTAGAGAAGACAAGGTTCGGCGTAACCCTGTTGGAGTAAGAAGCTTGGAAGGCTTAGGTGCACTGCGTAGATTAGGCTTAGAGGGTCTTCTGCTATTCATATATCCCAACTTCATTCTCTAGTGGACTATTGACCGCTTGGAGGACGGCGGAGAGGTTTTTCACCGAATTCTTTGGTTTCCTCTTCGATAACACATTGTCATGTTATCTTTGTGTTTGTATCCTTCTTCCCTCTCTCTTTACCTTTTAATTTCTGCTGTGTTTGTGATTAAATATGCTTTAGAGTGTGTTACCAATTTTGTTATAGCTTATATTTCATTTTTTGTACATATATTCTTTGATTATAAGCTTGTGTTGGTATTTCGTTTTTGGGGGTCTAAACGTTCGTAGTTGTTTTACATACTATTTGAACTTTCAGGTTAGTTACCTTAACTAACTCACCACAAGGAACTTCTTCCAAACACTTTTTCTAAAATCCTTAGATATTACGTAAACAATTTTCAAGCACTATAGTCAATAATCAAATAATTTAAGAAAAACTTATAACAGTACCCGCCAAAAGAGAGACTATTAAAAATAACCAATAACTGCCCACTATCAACCCATACCAAAATCCCACATAATTACAATATTTTTGTTCTCTTTATTTTTTGCCACTAATAGTTCCTAGGAATCAAGTCAATAATTACACCACACCTATAGGCATAAAGGGTCAAAAGTATATCACCCAATCTTCCATTCGTGAGTTGATATATATATATATATATATATATATGTTTGATCACTTATGTCAAACCTACTGACTTCCCCTACACGCCTCAACCAACCAAATAAACAAATATAATAATAATAATGATAATAACAATAAAGCAAAGGTGTTGTCATTGCTTTGTCAAGGTGTTAATTGCATGAACTTCTTCCAAACACTTTTTCTAAAATCCTTAGATATTACGTAAACAATTTTCAAGCACTATAATCAATAATCAAATAATTTAAGAAAAACTTATAACAGTACCCGCCAAAAGAGAAACTATTAAAAATAACCAATAACTGCCCACTATCAACTCATACCAAAATCCCACATAATTACAATATTTTTGTTCTCTTTATTTTCTGCCACTAATAGTTCCTAGGAATCAAGTCAATAATTACACCACACCTATAGGCATAAAGGGTCAAAAGTACATCACCTAATCTTCCATTCGTGAGTTGTGATATATATATATATATATATATATATATGTTTGATCACTTATGTCAAACCTACTGACTTCCCCTACACGCCTCAACCAACCAACTAAACAAATATAATAATAATAATAACAATAAAGCAAAGGTGTTGTCATTGCTTTGTCAAGGTGTTAATTCCATGAACTTCTTCCAAACACTTTTTCTAAAATCTTTAGATATTACCTAAACAATTTTCAAGCACTATACTCAATAATCAAATAATTTAAGAAAAACTTATAACAGTACCCGCCAAAAGAGAGACTATTAAAAATAACCAATAGCTGCCCACTCTCAACTCATACCAAAATCCCACATAATTACAATATTTTTGTTCTCTTTATTTTTTGCCACTAATATTTCCTAGGAATCAAGTCAATAATTACACCACACCTATAGGCATAAAGGGTCAAAAGTACATCACCTAATCTTCCATTCGTGAGTTGATATATATATATATATATATATTTGATCACTTATGTCAGACCTATTGACTTCCCCTACACGCCTCAACCAACCAAATAAACAAATATAATAATAATAATAATAATAATAATAATAACAATAAAGGAAAGGTGTTGTCATTGCATTGTCAAGGTGGTAATTCCATTTATCACATATGGAAAATTATTGCCTACTTCCAGAGTACCATAAATGCGTATTTCCTTCTTTCTCATGAATAATGGGTCCCATTAATTAAATTCATGGTGGGACTCATCATTTATGTGAGAGGAGGGAGTACGCATTTATGGTATTCCGAGAGTACCTAATAATTTTCCATCACATATACATATATAAATTTTTTTTTTCCTGCCACTGTTGCCTACCCTAGTTCTCTTTCAGCATGAGGACAAAACTAAGAAAAGCACCATATTGAACCAGAATCAATCTCTTGACATGCTTTTACAGAAAATACTATTTGACATATGTATTTTACCTCTGTAACTGATCACACTACCGGCCTACACCATAACTTTTTGCTATTCACCAAAACTCAATTCAGTAAACCTGAGTAGAACTTACAATTAATGCAACACCGGCATAGGGAAAATAGATCTAATTCCTTCTCCGTTTACATCATCATACTCATTGGATTTTTTAAAATAGTCTCACTATTAGCCAAAATACTTCATATAAAAAATACTCTAATTCCAAATAAAACTTAGATTTAACAAGAAAGAGATTCCTCTTGCCTCAAGGGTATAGTCAATCCTTCTCTACTTTAGTCCCTTGGGTAGTTTTCTCACTCAAAATATCTCTCCATATACGTTGACTTAATAAGCTTATAAATAGCTAGGGTTTCAACCTCATTTTCTAAAAATTCCCTTATAATTATAAATTATAAAATTGGCCTCCACAAAAATTTACTGAAATACCCCTCCTTTTAAATCCTTTTTTTTTTTTTTTTTTTTTTTTTTTTTTTTTTTTTTTTTTTTTTTTTTTTCTGGGTATTACAATCTCCCCCACTTATAAGAATTCAATCCTCTGAATTCATCACATGCTGAACGAATTATCACACTTCCACTGCGCTACTCTAAAGCCACAATTGTATCGATCTATACAAATTTATCACTCATCACCATAGTTCAAAACTATTTCACAACATATGCTTAAACTTTTCCTTCCCAAGATTTGTAAAAATAAAAATTTCCAAAGCAAATGGAGCCATCATGCTTCTGCTGCCTAATACAATACCACTATAAAATCTCTTACTCAATTACCCATAGTTTAAGAACAACCATATTATGAAAAATATAAGATTCTAGGGTTTAAAGATATACATATCTCTAGTCTAAATAGCTCTTTAGGTTCCTTTCAATATGAATAAAAGTTCCAAGGCCCATTCGTTTAGATTAACCCCAATAACTAATTTTCCATCAATTATTAATTTCAACAAAATTCCAAGGCCTAAATAGTCTCCAAAAATTACAATAAGGGAAATCCACAATTTTGAGATTCACCATAGGCCATTGAATGCTAGCATCCGTTTAATTTGATATGTAACGACTCAAGGAAAAGCGCTAGCCACATCTACACTATACCTCAAAATTAAGTAGTGCGTCCAAGGTTCCGATCCTTTGTTCAAAACTAATTTACAACATATGCATATATCACTATATCTTTTCTTCCTCAAGTTTTGTAAGAAAAAGAAATTCCCAAATCTCCATAAATAATCAATTAAGCATTGATATAAGGTTTTCATAGAACCTCTATCTTAACCATAATTTATCTTCTCAAATAAGCAACATTTATTCACCTTTAATCTCCAAATGATACTTGGGCTGGAACTTATTGAAAAGCTGGGTTCCTTATAATTACATGGCCTATTATGAGAACAAATCTCTAAGTATACATCAGCTAGAAGGGAATAGTCCATGAAGTATCTCAACACCCCTTTTTTTTCCTACCTTGCAAATAATAGTCCTAGTAGTCTAGAACTTAAGAGTACACTGCAATTTATAATCACTAACCATCTGCCAATATAAAACAAAAGGTACAACAATTGACTATAATTCAAATTGTAATGTTCTTTCAAAATAAACTCTTTTGCCATCCCAATTCCTTCAATATCCAACCACAAATATGGTTCACTAGTCCAATTCAATACTAACACGTACATGTGTTCCATCCATTTCGTTTTCTATTGAGCCAATTCATTAACTCTTATCAATTAAGTTCAAAGAATTACATTTCTAGCATCAAAACTTATTTCCCCAAGTTATTAAATAATCCTCAAAGTCTATAGAAAGAAATTGAGGACCTCAAACTTCTGAGTAACAAAACATGTCTCAAAAACATTTAGGGACTACCTCACACATAAATTAGGCTATGGTAATCCCTGTAGGTCAACCCTAACAAGAACAATGATCCAAAAGAAGGTCGGTCCTTAACATTAGAATCCAAGGAAATCCACCGATATGTTACTAAAATCTTTAAACATCCTCAGAATTTATATAATAACATATAATATAATGTGAACTACAATAACCACAAATTAATTTTCCTTCACCCAATGAACTTTATGTTAATTTCCTTACTCCATATAAACTAAAATCAAGGAATCATGGCTCTAACATCAAACCTTAACCCCTAAATAAAGTTCTGTAATTTCCAATTCCCTAAAAGTACTCCAAATTCTGAATAGGGCATATAGTATACTATCATTCAATAATTAAACCTATGAGAATCCCCTACGGATCAAACTAGTCTTAGGTAGTTTGACTATATTAGGCAAAACTATCAAATGAGTTTTCAAAAGATCAGTCACAAAACAGCAGGAAGATTTCCCTTGCTTGTTCTTTTCTCACTCTCTTTTCCTTTTAATAAGAAGAAGAAATTTTAATAACTAATCTGATCAATTACAAAATTTTCAAGAATAAAATATCCCCACATAATACTAGTATATGATCCTAGAAGTATATCAATTAAAATCCTCCCTTTTGTATTTATAAGTCACGTATGCATGATCATGTAGACATAAGTGTCAAATCCTTCAAATTTGACCTAACAAATCATCATATGATGGAACCTCAATTGCACTTCTCATCAAGTCATCAAAAGAACACTATCTATGGCTTAACCTTCATAAACAATGATTATAACTGTAATCTCTAGTGCACAAACCTTATTCCCAATCAAATCTTAGTATAGAGTCTGCAAGATCATAACCTAAGCTCTGATACTATTATAATTGTCACGCCTCGAACCCAACTATAAAGATAGGCACGTGACAACCACTGCACACTTATAAAGTAAGCACCCTACAAGTGTGCAAGGCCTTCTTAGTAACTAAAATTTATCCTCAAAAATTAAATCAAATAAATCCAAAATACCTCAACAATTTCTTTATGAAAAAAATCCAAATCTCATATACATAATGCCAATTGGCCAATATATATAAAATTATTAGAAGACCATCCAATCTCAAAATCACTAAGTTTCTTTTCCGGCTCACAACACAACATCAAAACTCTCAAAACTTGTTATTCTTCATAATTTGAAACTGGAGGGAAAAAGAGGGGGAGGGGTAAGTTGACAACTCAATAAGTGACCAAAGTCCTAATAATTTCTATCAAGCAATAGATTTGCAAAGTATAAGATATAATATGTGGTTTCAAAAGTTATGATATATTATGTGTTTTCAAAATAACTGAAAAAGTTTTGTAGTCTTAAAAATATATCATAAATGGTTTAGAAAATAGTTAGTTTCCCATATATCAAAAACTATAACCTACAATAGGTTCCAGAAACACATAAGCAGTTTTAGTGACTCAAAATAGCTCAAATACTCAAACCTCTCCAAAATCACATATGCAGTTTTAAGGACTCAAGATAGTTCAAATATTCAAACATAATTCATATTCTTAACAATCTTATAACTATGGTCACGCTATATCCTCGTGACTAAACATCAGAGTACCAATTAATAACCCCCATTGGCTAGGTTTCAAAGTACTAATGAATAACACCCATTGTTTGGGTATCAGAATACCAATAAATAACTCACATTGGCTAGGTTTCAAAGTACCAATGAATAACACCTATTGTTTAGGTATTAGAATACCAATAAATAACCCCCATTGGCTGGGTATCAGAGTACCAATGAATAACCCCCATTGGTTTGGGTATCATAGTATCAATGAATAATCCACATTGGTTTGGGTATCAGAATCAATTCATAATCAGATTGTCCATAATCATATATATGAAATCATAGTTTCTAACAAAATTATATCTAATTCAAGCATGTATATATAAAAAAATCATATACTTAGTATTAAAATATATTTGTAATAATCTTTTACTTGAAATCAGTAATATAATAGTGAAAGCTCGGATTTGTGTTAAAAACACAAGAGCTGTTTAGACCCTAAATTAAAAATTACGGCTTGGTTGATTTTACTCTAACTTAAATTAAGTGCGGAATAGAGTAAATGCAAGCGAAAAAACAAAACTACTACTCTAAGTCATATTCATTAAAACACAGCAATAAAATGAAAGCTAAAAGAGTAGGGAAAAGATATGCAAACACAAGATAACACTCCGATGTGTCATCGAAAAAGAAACCGAAGAACTCGGAGAAAAACCTCTCCGCCGCCCTCCAAGCGATAAATCGATCCACTAGACAATAAATTGGGATACATCAAAAGCAAAAGACCCTCCAAGCTTAGTCTACCCAATGCACCAAAGCCCTCCAAGCTCCTACGCCAACAAGGCTTCTCGGAACCGTGTCTTGTCTAGTTTTCCGGATCCCGCAATGCACCCAATTGCATCCGCCAATGCTTAGCTTCTTCTAATGCTTCCCAGCAGCACCAAAAACTCACTGGACACTCAATTATTTGGGGGGCCTTTCTATGTTAAGGGGCCTTAAGCCATGGCCTAAATGGCCTAGACCTAGGCCAGCCCTGATTGCACCTTATTGGGATTAGATTGCTATTTATACATGAAAAGGTCCCTCATCACCATCCACTTATGGGGTGGATGTTGAGGGTGGGAGATGTTTGTCCCATCCCACTTTTCCCCTTCTTTTGAGGAGAGAGTGGGTGGAAATGTATGTGTGTGACACTATTCTAACAGGTTATTTGGTATGAAATCTTGTCTGTCGGGTAGAAGTCATTTAATATGAAGGTGATGATTGTTGAAGACATCTAATATGGAGATGATGGTTATTGAGTTTAAAGGCTTGTTTGGATTAAGAGAGGAAGGAGGGGGGAGTGAAGGGGAGTAGAGTAGAGTCGGCTAAAAATAGGCCAATTTTGGACCAATTTTATTTTACTCTACTCTATCCCTTCTCCCTCCCCCTTAATCCAAATGGATTATCAATGTTATCTCTTCCAGGTCCTCGAATACCTTTGCTCTTCTAGGATGGATGGCTCTCATGTCCTTCTTTCATCTAGAGAGAGCCATCAACAAATGGCTAAGGACGAAACGGTCCTCAGCAAGCCAAGGATGAAATAGTGGCGGAGCCACTTGATGACCAAGGGGGGCCTCCCCCCACCCCCCTCCCCAAATTTTTGAAAAAAATAATTTTTTTTTGAAAATATCTTAAATAATTTGATAGTTTTCAAATAACCTTATCATTTTGGCCATCTATACCTAATAATATACATACATATTTAAGAAAGTCTAAAAATAAATATAATTTCCATTTAAATAAAATATAATCTATAAATACATGTGTAAACAAATTACAATAATTAAACATTCATTATCTTTCAAATGATCATATAGGTATTTTAACAATTATTTCAACAAATAAAAGGGAAAAATTGAGTTATAAAGTATTGTATATTAGATTTTAAACAAAAAATATATAATTATTTATAGCCTCCCAAAGACAAATTTCTGGCTCCACCACTGGGATGAAATGACATTTGGATAGGTGCTTCCAATGGAATCCATGATGTTGTCCCAGATCTTCGGTTTGCCTCTACGGGCCTTTTGGTGAGTGGGCTTCCCATTACTCTTTTTTTTTTGCATGGGCCTATTGCTTCCTTTTCTATGCTTGAGCCCATGTTTAATGACCAGCCCACCCCCGTAGTTAGGAATTAGAAGCAATGAAATTAAGTCCAATGAATTTTTCTCTAAAACTTGCAAAATATCCTTATATATTCAAGGATTTATTTTAAAATAGTGTTTTAAGAGTAATGGATAATACCCAACATATACTAATAACCTTTGGGCCAAGGGTCACATGTACCACCCATTAGTATTGGAAGGTGGGAGAGTATGGGAATTCACTCTCAAATCTTGACTTACCGGGGAAAAAAAATAGGGAAATGGTTCAACATGATTAGCCTGTCAATGCCGGTGAGTATACTTCAATTACTCGTCACTGGTTTTGACAGGGGGTCAGTTTCACATAGGTCTTATTGGTAAGAAGTAAATCGATATATATATATATATATATATATCCTAAGTAGTCAAATCCAAGTTCAACAATCTACAGAATCATAATTTATTATATCATTTTTTTTATTTGATTATATCATTTGTTAGTTCTCATCCTTGTACAAATTTAAATCATTACAATCTAATTCCCATATGCACCATTTTTGTCACAGAAATTCTCTAACCAAAATGTTCGGAGTCTAGCATTCTTGGCCATGAATGCCTTTGCTGCCCTTTCATTATCCACGAAATAGTCAAAAGCAGAAGCAAGCATAACCTCGTCAAACCCTTCTATCTTCATAACTTCTTCATAAAGCTCTTTCATACCAAGTTGACCTTCTTTGAGTTCTCTTATTGCTAGCTCAACCTTTTGAAGTTGTTTGGAAAACTTATCATAATTAGCATCTTGATTCGCACGACTCCTTTTTCTATGACAGCTTGCTGCATTTGAAGAACTAACTTGCTCCCCTTCTGGTGCCTTCTCAAAATCAATGTTAGGATCATTTGACTCCAAGTCAACAATCCTTTTTTCTGAATCAATATCACTAAAAGACTTGGCAGAGCTCCACGTAGCCACATCTTTACAAAAAATCATAGACATCTTATCATACATCTCAATTTTCTTGTTCAAATATTGCTCATGATCAGGATGTGCCTGTTTTTTTTTTTTTTTTTTTTAAAGAAAAAAAAAAGAGCACAAATTGTTAGGAAGAGATCAATCATTAGTATAACACCTACATAATGATAAAAATATGATTCATACCATTACTTCCTCAACATACACTTTCTTTTCACAAGTAATCATTTTCAGATTATCATCCCATCTAAAAATATTTTTTCTATTACGAAGTTGTGTAATGGTACTCCAAATGCTTTTGATGGTTTGAAGACAGTTCTCCACGTGATTAGGTTGGCATTCAACCCCAAATTTCTCACTAATTTCTTGGGCTGCTCGAGCTAACGATCCAGGCATAAATGTATTGGATGGCTTATTTCCTTTACCAGAGTCATTAGCAAGTATCTCAAGTAACAAACATTGCATTGGTTCTGACCACCCAAATTGCTTGCTTTTACTTTCCTTCTCCTCATCCTCTGTTTTGCCCATTGCTACAATTACAAGAACAAGAAAAGAAATCAAAATTCAACAGACGAACACAAAAAAATAACATGTGAAAACTCTATTTTATGTCTTCCTGAAAATTTTATTATGAAAATGAAACTTCAAATGTGCGTTTTTAGATCAATCATGAAAGGTCAAAACATGTAAGTCTTTAACAAAGAAAGTTTTAGAAAGTCACATTACATAACCAACTACACAAAGAAAATTTATTCATTCAACATAGCATTATAATCATCCCACATGGCATGACAGATCTCTTCTGTTTCATTAACCAATCTCTATTTTCTTCCTAAAATTCCCTTTGTTATTGTTGGACCTTATAATTTTGATTTCAAATTGTATATCAGAATCTACATCTTCCATAATTGAGTATATGGTTCAACCGACTCAACCCTCATTATGTGATTGTGAATGATGACATAACTTGCTAAGAGTGCCAAAGACTACATCCACCAGAGTTTGGAACGACCAACATGGATATTCATCCGATAAACAAAACTGTTTATTTAAAACATCATAACCTCCCTCGGAGGTAATTTGCAAGGAAAAGCAACAAAGACTGAATAAAGATTTTCCATTTTGCAAGAGGATAATGACTCAACTCTTTCAATTAGTATGGAACACCACAATAAGGGAAGAGAATTCCGTTTTAATTTATATAACCAATGTCACCAAGATACATAATATTACTTACAAAGTTACAGTAAATAGAGAACCATTACTAGTAGTGACTGATTATTGTAATAATTTTGAATTCTTTGAGCCTAGTAAATATTGATTATTTATGATAAATTTAAGAGATTAAATTCCATATGGATGTGATGTAAAAAACCCAAGTTTTACACCCTCCAATTCCAACATGCCACATCACCATATTACATATTAAAGAATAGGAACAACCGCACCAAATCAATTCTAATGCCCATCTAAAAATCCAACCCAATTGTGAGTTTATTGAGATGTGGTGTGGTAGGATATATTGAATTTTAAGTAAAAATTTTATGTAATAATCTCTTATTGGATGGTGTAAAACATAGGTTTTACACTCCATCCTTACCAAATTCAGACTCTAAGTTTAAACCCCCACCCCTCCTATCCTAGAGAAACTTCCATTAGATTTCTATTGGCACAACTGCAAAAACATGACTTCCATCTATCACTTGGACACAATCCTAAAACAAGATAAATATATTTTTTATTTCTTTAAAATAAAAATAAAAACTCTAAACCTTACCTTAAAATATGGATAAAACCTTTAGGTATTCCTATTTTCTGGAAGTGTATTGTTGTTAGATAATCTAAGCATATGTTGGTATTAATTATCGATGCATGGTCTCAATCAATCTGTAGAACCTTCCACCAACTTGAAATCTCACATTTTGTTAAATAAATTGAAATAAAAATTAACACTTCTTTTGTAATTGCATTTGCATAAGTCAATTTCCATGCAAGGATTTATATATTATATGCAGCAATGATATATATGCATAAATACAATATGATAAATAAAAGGGGAAATATGAAGAGCATAACCTTGGACAAAGGCTCGACGTATGTGTGGCACTTTGTCATATGGCCTCAATTTTTGTGTTCAATATTGATGTTAGACATTTGTTATGGCTCAAAGTGAGTAGTATGAAGTTTCATGATGCCTTATTTTGGGTAGGTTTATATTGCACCATTTCCGTTTCTGCTATTCTTTTATATTATCACAATGAAAGAACTATAATAAATTTACTTGGCAATTCTCCAAATTATATGGCATGTTTTGCAAAATTTTTATAAGAACAAAACTTGCATTACCCTTACCTCCATTATTTCTGCTGCATATTGGGCTTTGGCTCTTCATTATTAATTATGTGTGATTCCCAGATTTGTGGTTAATACCCTGAGCAAAGGAGTTCTCTCATTAATGGTAAATGCAAGTGTTATGTTTAAGTTGGGGGATTTGAATATTGAAGGTTTAATTTATATATTTTGTTGAGTTATGTGTAGTGATATTTATTGCTAGAGTTGCATATCTTGGAAAGGATTTTGATAGGCACTGGATTATATTTGATCCTTTTTCCTCTTAATTACCTTCATTTTTTTTTTTTTAACTATGAGTTCTCGTGATCAGGCAAAAAGAAAGAAAATATTGGAATTTGCTTGTTAACGACAAAACCAACAGTACACACAAATCCACACTATTTACTCACTTAAATCTCTAACATTTTTGTCAAGACTTGCATTATCCACAAGTTTTATTTACGTAAGTTTTTACTTGTTAGTAGGCTTGACTAATGATGATGAGGAAGCAGAAAATTCAAGTTCTTTAGACAACTGGCACTGAACTCATATGACAGAATCTTTGGTTAATTTATAAGAATACATATAGGGCGATTTGGATTGCATGCAGTACTCAACGTTACCAGGTTAGCAGTGATACAATTTGTCACAACTTGAGGAAGTGTTAGCCACAATTATGCAATACCCTATTATAACTAGTCACAATTGAGAATTCTTGTATTTGTTTGAAAAGACAAAATCTACTCAGTAAATGCCTATGCAACACCTAAAAAATCCAAATCTACACAAAAATCAAGACAAGCAATCTAGGATATTACAGCTATAAAGAAAATATAGTAAAATAAGATAAAACTTGTAACAGGAAGGATGTGTGAGATGGTTGTTACCTCTTTCATTTTCCTCAGGAAAGCTCCAACTTGCACTACATCCTGTCTCTTCATTGTCATCATGGATTCTCCTAATTTTGGTAGCTTTTACTACTGCTGAATTTTCAAATTCATGATGGACACTATCCGAACCCTCAGAAGTAATGACGCAGCTACTGCTACATTGTGGAATTGTTTGCTTTACCTCTTCTACATCTTGCTCATATATCAAACGGATTGCACATTTGATCACCTTCACACTAGGGCTATTGCTGTCAAATATAACATTAATCCGACTGCATTCATGATCATTCCAATGTGTACCTAGCAAATCATCACGAGACCAATACAAAAGCCAAAGGTGACACACCCTATAATCAAAGGATGTCTCACCAATGACAACTTCAAAGGATGTCTCTCCAATAACTGTATGGTGAGGCATATCACCAAGGGCTTTCACATGACCTTTCAGACTATATCTTTCACTTGAATACCCATAGCAATTTATTTTGAAAAGAGCGCACAAAGCAAATCCCATCCACCTACTATTACACCAATTTGGAGGCAGCTCTATGCATATTGAATACCCAATCCTTTGATGATTTAACCACTGTGGAACATCCAATCCAGGAATAATGATCTGGAATGCAGCTCTAGATCTAACTTTCCTTTTGCTAGAAGTTTCATAAAATCCAGTTTTTGGATAATGGAGTCCCTGTACCAGAAAAATCATATTAATTACCACTGAGAGAGAGAGAGAGAGAGAGAGAGAGGAGGGGCCAGGTGAGCAGATTACCTGTAGGTAACGTTTCAACATTGCAGATGCCAGACCATCACAACCCTCATTATACTCAACCAACTTGCAGCAATTAAAAAATGAAATTGAGGGTTGCGACAAATTGCTCAGACTGAGCAGTGCCAGTGATGGTTCAAGGGAAGAACAACCCTTAGCATTTATATATCTTACATTTGATGGAAGATCTGGCAATGAGTGAAGCTAAATGCAGTTGCCCAAATCAAGAGCTTCCAAATTCGGAAGTTGACTGATGCTTGCAGGTAAGGCAAAGACAAGATTGTTTGTGGATAGTGCTATATATTTTAACGAGCGAACGCACAAAACACTATCAAGCCTTGACTTAAAAAATTGCTTTTCACATCCACGACATATCAAGAAACTAATGGAAGAAGGAACTTCTCGAATAGCAGCTCCAGTCAAGTCAAGTTCCTTTAAACATTTGATTCTCCCCAAATTCTCTGGCAGGTTGGCAAGTTTTGAGCATCCCAAAAGACTAAGTATTTCAAGAGACCTTAAACTATCCATGCTGCTTGGAAGATTGATAAGAGATTGGCAGAATTCCAAATTTAAAACAGATAGCTGACTGAGTTGTCCAATAGATGGGTGGATCTCAACCAAATTTATGCAACCTCTAAGACATAGTTTCTCAAGTCTCGGAACCCCCGTGAAGTCGGGTGTCCTAATAAGGTTTATGGAATGTTCAAGATTGATGAGTTTTAATTTGTCTATATACTGTTCAACAAAAAAAATGATCATTAGCTTCCAATAAACATTGATTTTTTTTTTAAAATTAGAAATTTTCAAAAATATTATAACAATTTTTATTAATGAAAGGATGAAGCTCAAATACAAAGGCTTGTATTTGAAGCAACTCTTTAAGAAAAGATCAATAATAAGCAATAAAAAGAAAGTTAGAAGAACAAAATCACCTTCACACCTCTCCAAAGATATTCAATTTTGCTAAACGGCAGTTTAAGTTCAACAAGCTGTTTTGACTGGAATCTGGATGGCAAACATTTTGAAGAATACCCACGCCATTCAAGAAGTCGTAATTCATTAGAAAGATGATTGAGGCCATTTGGGATGTGCACATTATCAATTATAAGCAATCTAAGATTACGCATCCTTGAAAAAACTTCAGAATAGGATTCAATGTTCCGATATGGATCATCCCCTCCACATAAGTCTAGGACTATGGCTTGAATTGCTTTTGTTGCCTAAGAATCAAAAGCAAGGGATCGGTGAATTGCACAACAAAACTTAAGAATACTAGAAATTTACAGTTTTATACAGTGTTAAAAGAGGCAAAAAATATCTATACTGAGTTTTCCACATATATAACCTCCTCTTGACAGTTGGTAAATGCTAGGAGGTGAAGGATGATAAATTTCCAAATTGAGCCCTTAGAAACAATCTGATTTTTTATTTAAGTTTTATTGATATATTAAAAGTGTTACTTTCATACATTGCAACTAGATAGGATGCAATTCTACAATTCAAATATATAAACAATGTCACAATCACATTATTTTTTTAAAATGTAAGAAATCAGGATTTAGGAAAGATGAATTCATTTATAAAAAAAGGTGAAAAAGACATTATATTTTCAAAATACAAGAAATAGTAAGCATATTAACGTGAAATTAAATGAAATTTTGTATTCTATATATTATGAATAAAGTACTAATGTAACTACATATATATTGGATTATATTTTTTTTTCTTCAAGAATAAATTTCTTCCCTTAAAATAAAATGTTGTTTTGCCAATGTTCTTACCGTATTGTTCATCAATACATGAAACAAATCCTTGCGAAGCCACAACCTACTGCGCTTCCCAGGCTCTTCACGTGATTCTCGACGAACAATTTCCATACCCATTTCTTGAAGTAGATCATGCATCTGCAATGCATCGTTTTCTATGGTTAGGAGAGATTTATCCATGAGAACTTGTATTCCAATTTTTGCATCAAAACCACAGGTTTCTAATATCTCTATTACTTGGTCTCTCATCTTCCCTCTAAAGAAACACGCAACATCTAGAAATATAGCCTTCCACATTTCCTCTAGCCCATCATAACTTACTTTAAGTGCGTCAAATATTTCTCTTTCAGGAATTTTTTTAAATCTATCCAATGCACTTTGCCATACATCCATCGTTCTTCCAAACAAAAAGGAACCAAAAGTTTTTAGAGCTAATGGATGGCCATTAGCATAGCGTACAACATCTTGAGAGAGTTGCATATAACCTTCTTTGGGTTGCTCATTTTTGAAGGCTTTCAAACAAAAAAGTTTTAAAGAATCATCACTGTTTAATGGATTAGGCTTATATATATTATGCACTCCATGATGGACCAACAAATTTTTATCTCTAGTTGTTATGATGATCAAACTCCCCAATCCAAACCAGCCATGGTCTCCAACCAAATTTTCTAGTTGGTCCAAGTTATTAACATCATCTAGAACAATTAGAACTTTTTTACGACATAGCCTTTCCTTGATCATGTCAACTCCATGATAAACATTCCTTATATCTACATTTCTTTCCTCCTCCAAAAATTCTGCTAGAAGCAGCTGTTGTAATTGAAGCAAATCAAGTCTTTTTGAACATTCCCTAACATTAGCAATAAAGGAAGAACCTTCAAAATAACTGTGAAACTTTTCATAGATAACTCTAGCAAGAGTTGTCTTTCCAGATCCCCCCATACCACAAACCCCTATCATGCAAACATTGTTCCTACAATCTAAATAGGAAGTGAACAATTCTTCCACTGAAGAATCTATTCCTACCAAGTCATTGGCAATGCTTGAGAAACTTGAACTCAGATTTTGTAATATCTGTTCCACAATGCTTTGGATTAATTCTGACACATGCCTGTGAAGATGATAGAACAATAATTAAGTGATGGTCCAAACCAATCATAAAATCTTGGGGACGAAGAAGAATATCAAGCATAGAAAATTTTCATTCTTGCCCAAGACATGTGGCCTTTTAAATTATAAAACCCAAAACAATTTTTTTTTTTTTTTTTTTTAAAAAAAACAGCAAAAGAGGGAGAGAAGCGGGGGATACTAGCTGCTACAAAAATATCAGGGTGGGAAAGCAAGTGCCATAATCCAATACCATTGCATTGCTTAGGTTATGTGATGCCTCAATTTGATTAATTGTATGATGTGTATGGGTGTGTGATGAGTCTCACATCGGGTATTTACTAGGTTGAACTGGGCAAGTAGCCTCAATTGTGACTAGTCCTTTTGAGATATAGCGCAGATGCGGCTAGCGCTTTTCCTTGGGTCATTATATGGTATCAGAGTCAGCCCGGTAACCCCATGTGGGCTCGAAGACACTATCCAAAAAGTGGGCACTAATGAGGACGTTAGAGATTTAAGTGAGGAGATTGTGATGCCCTAATTTGATTGATTGTGTGATGTGTGTGGATGTGTGATGAGTCTTACATCGGATATTTACTAGATAGATCTGGGCTTTATTAATAACTACAATGAGCCTTAATTATGACTAATCCTTTTAAGGTATAATGCAAACGTGACTAACGCTTTTTCTTGAGTCATTACAAGTTAGAAATGATATTAATTGCTACATTCTGGAATTGTTGAAACATGTCTCCATGCATTCATATAATTGCTACATTCTATTAGCTATCTATATACATCATGACATATGAAAAAGAAAATTGTCTTTTAAATATCATCATAAAAATAAATTTGTTAGGAAATTTACCCATCTTGTACAAGCCAACCAGATAGATTCGCCACTTCTCTCAAAGCCTCTCTCCACCTTTCAACCGTCTCAATATCATCCATAAATAGTTCTTCGTGTTCAGCGAAAGCTTGTGCAAAAGTTCCAGTTTGATTCCGCACATCAAATGGATCCACGTAATAAAAAACCGGCAGAACTGTCATTCCCATCTCTCTACTGCATTCGATGATTTTAGAAAGCTCATTTAAGCACCATGTCGAATTTGCATAATTTCTTGAGAAAATGACAATCGCAATCCTCGATTCTTCTATTGTTTTTAAGAGCTCTGGTAATAAATCTCTTCCTCTCTCTATTACTTCATTAGCGTAAAAGGTCAAAACGCCCCTATGTTTCAAAGCAGCATATAGAAGGCTACAGAAAGTATTGCGGGTGTCCGCGCCTCTATAGTTGATAAAGACATCAAATTTCCATCGAGGGTTTGAAGAAGAATAAGACGGTGATGACTTTGACGGTCCTTGAGTGCTCATGGATTCCGTTGGGAATATACTGGTAAATCTTGAGCTATAATGATACAGATAACCAAAAAAAAAAAAAGTGTATTCAAATTCAATAGAAACTGGAGACAATTTGATATGTAAAATTAAGGAAATAAATAAAAGAGTGAAAAATGAGAACTTACAGTTCGAAAAACCCTCTTGTCTTGAAACAACGCCAGATTCAGTTTCCTATCAAATAGTAATTGCTTTCTTGTAAATGAATGGATAGTTAGAGTTCTTTCCCCCGCGAGAGCGAGAGGGTGTGTGGAGAAGAAGAGCACATTGGAGGGATTCATCCACAATTTCAACCTTAAATGCTTTTTTTTTTCTCACCCCTAACATACCCGTCATGAATTTAATGGGTTTATCATAGTGGGAGGAAAAATACTAACTTTTGTACTCTATGAATAAGTAAGAATTACTCCAAAACCCTTCTAAAAAAAATTACTCCAAAATGACAATAATTTTGTGATAAAGCGATGCTAATTCACAAAATTTCATACTATTTTTTTTTTAGAATTGCTACTACATCCACAATATTAGCATAATACAATGGCTCTACTTTTTGAGGTTTGAAGAAATTAATACCTCCCCACTTCTATTTAAATTAATAATGAAATATTTTGTGTTTCTATAAAAAATCTCGTTACAAAAATTTAATCATGTTTAGTTAAAAAAGACCAATAAATTTGGAATAAAAATGCAAAAACTTTCAAGGACAAAACATTCATACTTTAATTAAAATAATAATAAGCAAAATTCATATTTAATACTTTTAAATACACTTTTGTAGGGACTCGCTCTAGTTCCTAAGCCCAAAGGGAAAAGGATATAGGTCAAAAAGTCCAATACAATGAATTTGTAGAGAGTGTGCTGGAAAATAGGCTCTAATGAATTAGGTAACAATTGTAGTGAACCCAAAAGGCAAGAAAGCAAGAATAAAATAGTTTTGCTCAAACAGAATCATCCTCGGCACAATTTGAGGAGACTGAGTCCTATGTATATTTCTCTTGAATTTGATTATAAGTCTAGTTCTTGCTGCTACAATGTTTTTCCTCAATTCTCTCCCCCCCTCTATAAGGGACTTCTTTCTCTATTATATATTATGTTTTTCTTCATCTTCACCCTCCACGTGTAGGGCAAGCTACTAGCTTTTATCCTTGTCCCATCAGCACATTCTTAAAGTCTTTGGGAGTAACTGTAATGCTGCTAGCTACTGCTCAAGTATCACCTTCACATTAATGTTGCCAGAGAGTTAGCTGCAGAGCATCCAATACGGTGGTAGCAGATTTCTCTATGATATTTCTTAGTTCTCCTTGGTCCTGTGCTCCCTTGATACTCATCCTTACTATTAGAATATTCTGAAAGGTTGCTCTTAATGGCAGACCGAACCTTTTGACCTTTTCCTTGCTTAGCCGAGGAGGCATTCTTCCTCGAACTACCTTTCCAAGCCTTCCCCTTCATAATTTGTCCATGGTGCTTTGATTCGCACTTCTTTCCTATTATCTTCTGGTCCTCGGACTAATAGACGTCTTTGGACAAGGCCCACGGCCCAATATACCCTTATGGGCTCTTTATCCCTACAATAGCCCCTTAAAATTTCCTTCTTTTGCTCATTAGAAAATAAAGGGATTTTAATATTATCATCATTATCCTCTTCTTGTCATACATCACCTTCTATCTGCGCAAAAGCCTTTTCCAGTGCCCATCGCACGTCCCTACACTTCGGCATCTGGGGGGCGCCCGCGTTAAATTTCTGCGGCTCTAAGTCTCCCACATTCTACGACGTGATGAAGATCCGACGACTAAGAATTTCGTTGGAACTTGGGCGGGAATTCTCCCGCTTGCTTTTCTCTCTCATATATACTATCCAGAAACTTCACATACTTCACTTTTGCACTTTCCAAACTCAAAAGCTAGTCCGAGGAGCATTTATTTGTTTCCATAAGTAGTCTCTAGCAATTTTTTCTTTCTTTCTTTTTCCTAGTCCCTTAGGTCATTCTGTGTAGTTAAATCCTTTTCTTTTGCTCGGCCCGTACAATTTCACCTCGGCCACTTAATCCCCTCAATTCTTTTACATATATAGGGAGATTCGCTTACCTGGTGAACACCCCAGAGGATATAGAAGACTTTAGAACTCAATACCGAATTCTACTAGGGGTTTCCATTCGGTATTGTAAATAAGAGTGGCACACCATGTGGCAAGAGGGAAAAGTAGTAATCCCTATGATTACCTTTATAAAGGAAAGGATGAGAATCCCCATGGGTAGAATCACTAGGGATCACCTAATAGCTCACCGGCTCTCCCCCACCTAATGTGCTCCAAATATGTTTAGGGTCCTAGGTAGTGTAGATGCCCTCAATGAAAGGATGAGCCTAAACCTTACCCACCACGACGTCAACTGAATCTACAACCTTTACCTCTTAAAAGGCAGGAATATTACCTAAAAACTAGGATTCCTAAGGTTAGGCTCATCTCATGCCTCCCTAATTTCAACAAATGTATGAACAAAGATTTCCTAATCATCTCAGGGGAGTGGCACGATGGCCTCCACTGCCTGACGAGAGAAGGGATACCAGGTGGGGTTCTTAGGTCTAGGTTTATTACTCTGAAGTCACCCTTTTTTTCTCTTTGACATTCTCACTTGTTTATTTTTGTTCGTGCTCACAATTGAACTTTTCTTTGAGTCATGCCATTTTTCTGATAATTTCTTTTTTTAACGGCTTTGTAGATATGCACGTCGCCATTCCCAACCTAAATCTTGTCAATCAGCCAGACCAAGACAAGATACTTAAAGCCGAAGTTTTCGTTCACAGTGACTATCAATTAAGAGCGGCCCACCTCATCGTTAGTTATCACCCTCTTTCGTCCAGTTTTCAAGCGCTGAGGAACATGATTAAAGCAAAAGATCCATGCTTGCACCAGATAAGAGTTGCTGCTCTAGGTTTCCTCACCACTGGCCCTATTCCAGAAGGTGTACTTGAAGTGACCCTGCCACCTCAATATACATTCGGAGAAGCCGCCTCTCCCCAGCCTGTCATCAAGAAAGAAAAGGAGGAAGAGATAGTTGATATCTCGGATTCCGAAGAAGATTTCAAAGTTTTCAACCTACTCTCCTCCTCGGACAGCCCAGTCAGTGACCTCGGCCTTCTTCCCCCAACACAAGTAAGTCACTCACAAGAAGATCTCGCCATCCTGGACGCAATGGTAATCCAACGCAGGACCAGATCGAGTCTTCTGAACCTGATAGAGTCCCAGGCAAGAGGCCAAGAGCCAGAGAAAGCTGCCCAGACCAAACATCCCACCCCTCCGCCAACCCAAGCTTGATGTCCCGACTTGCTGATCTTAAAAGGAAGAGGGATCAGAGAGGAAAGGAGGTGGTGGAAGGAGGAAAAAGCCACTCCTCCAAGGAGGCAAAGCCCCAAAAGGGAGCTAAACAGGCCAAGATAATGCAGATGATAGTGAAGAAGAGAGGCGAGCCTCAGATAGCTACTCCAACTTGGTCTCCTCCTCTGGTGTTGGACGAAGTTGCCTTAACTGCTAACACCTCCATCAGGGATTTCCAACAAGGGAAGGTTGGTTATGTGGCCAAAGTCATGGAGCAGGACTTATTACTACCCGGGGACATGGCCGACCTAAGGTCAATGAGAAAGCATGAGGTCTTTCTCAGCCTGAAGAGGGACCTCGCTCTGGTAAGGCTACTAACTACCCCCTTTTTTTATTATTGTTATATATGCTTATTATTTTTTTACTCGTACCTATACTTGACTTCTCTACTTGGGTGTTTTTTTATTTTTTCTTTATTTCATTAAAAGGCTGTCCAAGCTGTCCACAGAGCTAAGGAGACCGTCATCAGCTCAATGAAGGAGAAAGAGGTCAAGCGCATTGCTGCTGTGAAGGCCTTCGAGTTAGTGAAAAAAAGGATGCAAGAGCTCAATACTCAACTAACCGAGGCTAAGCGGGAAAAGAAAAGCGTTGAGGCCACTTTAAACGGGGCGGAGAAGCAGGCGAAGGCTCAGCGCAAGCAGCTCTGCCAGGCCGAGGACGAGCTCATCAAGGCCAAAAATCAAATAAAAGTCCTAACGAAGAAATTAGAGAAGGCCAAGAAGGCCAAGGACCAGGCTGAACAAGATGGGTATGAGGTAAGAGTGGCAGAGACCGAGGAGGCCCTCAGGGCTGAGGTCTCGGAGGTATGTAGATACTATTGTCTTTAGGTGTGGAATGAGGCCCTCAACCAAGCTGGAGTTGAGGCCTCCTCTGCCCTTAGGAGAATAGAGAGTAGGAGGCCCTCAACCAAGCTGGAGTTGAGGCCTCTTCTGCCCTTAGAAGAGTAGAGAGTATGTACTATTCTCTTGCCATTCGGGCTTTCAGCTCCTTTGTTCCCAAAGCTGATACTGCCTCCAAGGAGGCAGATACTGGCAAGGACAGCCCAACTAAAGTCCCTCCTTCTTCTAGCAGTCCGTCCAAGGAGGCCGAGCAGCCTGAGGTCATTGAAAAAGTAGCTAACACAATCAAGGAAATGGCCCATGATGTCACTCAGCCTCTAGTGGCCCCTAAGGACCCCTCCAAGGAGAAAGAGGCCCCCCACAATATAGAGCTCGTCCTTACCACTCTGCCTATGCCCAGCAAGGAGGACCTCAAGGGTAAAGGTCCAGCTTCTTCAACAACAACCCCTAACCAGCCTACCAAAGCCTCAGCAAAAGATAAACTTGTAATTAAGCTTAAGTAGCTCTTAGAGTAATAGTTTTTTTTTTTTTTTAATAATTGTTGTTTCTGGCCTCCCAAATTTGTAATCAAATTTCCTTTTTTCAAGGCTTGGTTTAATGACAATTATGAGCTTTTCTTTTATTCTTGTGATATTTATACAAGTCCTCGCATAATTTCTATTGTACTTCACACTTAACTCGTATAAGAATGGGGGATAACATCATCCGACTTAACACATGCCTATATATTTAGCTTGAGCAATTATTTATGCAAGTGACAACATCATTGTCCTACTTTACATAGTTGATCACAGAATAAGTGAAGCTTTTCAAGTTTACATTTTCCAACAAGGAGTAACTTTAGTTTAAGGAGGCAGACCCTTCACCTCTAGTCAATAGATAAATGAAGTATAACTTAATTCAGTTACCTGCATAAGTGATAATGTAGTGGCCACATCCCATACAATTATTAATAGATCTGGCAGAGCCATCTAAGTTCATAGTATTAGCGAGAAACATTATCAACTTCAAAGATACACCTTAAGCACAACTAATTTAAAGGACCCTGCATATCACTGGATCTTTTGTCAATCTAAGAGGGTGGTGGAGCACTTATCCATCCAGAACTCTTTATAACCATTTTGTGAGTAGTACTTTTAGGGAATTGTAGATGATGATTAATTCATGAGTTTATCAGGAATATACTTGCAAATGCTTTAGATGATACTCAAGTATTCCTTTTTCTTAGATTACCACAATGATGATTTTAGTTATCCAACATAGCTGGGCTGGTTACTAATTTACTCAAGGTATGTAGTTCAAGGAACCTGACATGGCTGAGGTTCTGTTTAGTACTTAATTAGATGCTTGGCGGTGCTAATTTATCCAAGGTAAGTGGTCCGAGGAATCAGATATAACCAAAGTTTTGTTTAACACTTAGATTAACAATGAAGAGTATTAATTTACCCAAGGTATGTGGTCTAAGGAGCCAAGCATGACCAAGATTCTGTTTAATTCTTAAACAAATAATGTAAAGTATTAATTTACCCAAGGTATGTGGTCTGAGGAGCCAAGCATGGCCAATGTTCTGTTTAATACTTAAATAAATGATAGAGAGTATTAATTTACCTAAGGTATGTGGTCTAAGGAGCTAGGCATGACCGAGGTTCTATTTAATACTTAGATAAACAATGGAGAGTATTAATTTACCTAAAGTATGTGGTCCAAAGAGCTAGGCATGACCAAGATTCTGTTTAATACTTAGATAAGTGATAGAAAGTATTAATTTACCCAAGGTATGTGGTCTAAGGAGCCAGGCATGAACAAGGTTCTGTTTAATACTTACATAAACAATGGAGTGTATCAATTTACCTAAGGTATGTAGTCCGAAGAGTCAGGCATGACCAAGATTCTGTTTAATACTTAGATTAATAATGTGAAGTATTAACTTACCCAAGGTATGTGATCCGAGGAGTCAAGCATGATGAAGGTTCTGTTTAATACTTAGATAAATAATGTGAAGTATCAATTTACCCAAGGTCTGCGGTTCGAGAAGACAAGTATGACCAATGCCCTGTTTAATACTTAGATAAGTAATTAATGCAACAAATAATGTTATAAGTAAAGCATGGTAGAAATGCCTTTTATTAATAGTAGTAGCTGCGCAGGTTATTTACATTCTAAGGGCATAGTACAACTTTTTCATCTAAATCTTCCAAGAAATATTCTCCTATACCAGCCATCAAGGTGATATGGTATGACCCTTTCCAATTGGGCCCTAACTTCCTCATGCTGGGTTCTTTACAGTACCCAAAACCTACTGCAATACCAAGTCTCCAAGAGCTAATGATCTTAGCCTCACATTTGAGTTGTACCCCTATTTAAGCTTTTGCTAATAACACGCCAACTGAACCATAGCATTTTCTCTTCGCTCTTCAATCAAATCCAAGCTCTTCTCTAATAAACCGTCATTATTGTTCGAAGTAAACGAGCTTGTTCTTAGCATTGAGAATCCAGTTTCTAGAGGGATTACAGCCTTAGTCAGAGAAAAAGGGGTCTCGCTCGTGGACCTACGAGAGGCAGTTCTATATGTCCAAAGAACATGGGGTAGCTCTTCCACTCATTTGCCCTTGGCATCATCTAACTGTTTTTTAAGCCCATTGACTATGACTTTGTTCACAGCCTCAGCCTTCCTATTTCCCTAGGGATAAACCGAAGTTGAATATTTGTTCTTAATGCCCATTTTGCAACAATACCTCCTGAAAGCCTTGTTATCTAATGAATTAGCTAACAATTGTAGTGAACCCAGTAGGCAAGAAAGCAAGAATAAAATGGTTTTGCTCAAAGAGAATCATCCTCAGCACAATTTAAGGAGACTAAGTCCTATGTATATTTCTCTTGAATTTGATTACAAGTCTATTTCTTGTTGCTAAAGTGTTTTTTCCTCAATTCTCTCCCCCCCCCCCCCCCACCCCACCCCACCCCACCCCACCCCACCCTCCATAAGGGACTTCTTTCTCTATTATTTATTCTGTTTTTCTTCATCTTCACCCTCCACGTGTAGGGCAAGCTACTAACATTTATCCTTATCCCATCAGCACCTTCTTGAAATCTTTGGGAGTAGCTGTAAAGCTACTGGCAACTACTCAGGTATCACATTCACATTAATACGGCCAAAGGGTTAGTTGCAAAACATTCAATGCGGTAGCAGCAGCTTTCCCTTTGATATTTCTCATCTCTCCTTTGTCCTATACTTCCATGATACTCATTTTTACCAGTATAATCTTCCGAAAGGTTGCTCTTAATGGCAGACCGAACCCTTTGACCTCTGCCTTGCTTAGCCGAGGAGGCATTTCTCCTCGGACTACTTCCCCAAGCCTTCCCCTTCATAGTTTGTCCGTGGCACTTTGATTCGCACTTCTTCCCTGTTATTTTCTGGTCTTTGGACTAATAGATGTCCTCGGACAAAACCCACGGCCCAATATACCCTTATGAGCCCTTTATCCCTACAACTTTAATAAAAAATTTAAAATGATGAATTTTAATTTTGAGATGGAGGATAATTTTTTAAATGTGGCCTTAAACAAATGTTAGGCTAATACATAACAGTGTTAATATTAACTTAATAAAATTTGGTCAATCGGATGTCAATGGGGGGAAAAATGTTTTTTCCCTTCAACTTTGGGTTGGAGGATTATCTTTCCAAACTTCAAGGGAGGGAAATGTAATTACCCCTAAAATAAATAAAGTTTTATTTTTATTTTTATAATAATTAATATATGGGTCCTATTAGAAACTTTTTATGAGAAAGAAAAAAAAAAGATGATTTTTTTTTTTTACAAATTTTTTCAATTTCTCATAAAAGTGGTATTAAAATTTTCCTTAAATAGTCTATTAACTATTATCTAAAGGCATTCACAATAGGACCCATATATATATTAATTACAATAAAAATTAAAACAAAACTTTATTTATTTTATTGATTTATGCCAATTAGCGCTTTCTAATATGTAAAGTTGTAATTTTCAATTATGTTTTGTTGGCATTAATTCCATGTCAAATTTGATTGTATTTCTTCAATCATTTTCAATTAGTACTTTCTAACAATGCTCAATTTTGAAACTTAAGGGACCAATAATGCTCACTTGAAAGTTGAGGGACTAATAGTGTAATTTCGCCAAAAAAAATATATGTCAGCAAAAGTTATATATATATATATATATATATATATTCTTGAATCTAGTAATTCCATTTTGATCTTTTCATAAAGCTTATTCACAATCACTTCTACTATTCCTACAAATTAACAGAATCTTAACTAGTATACCACGATGTAGTTCAATTCATGTATATTATGATATATTCTCTAAGCTAATTATATGCTTCATGGTATGTGAAAGAAGCTTGTCATTTAAAATTTACGAAAATTACCTATTTTGTAGATGCCAACCAGAGATATCAGCCACTTCTCTTAAAGTAGCCCTCCGTGTTTCCACCCTCTTTATGTTATCGTCAAAGCATTTTTGGTGATAAAAAAAGGCTTGCTCAAAAGTTCCTGTTTGTTTCCGTACATCAGATGGGTCTACATTGTAAAAAATGGAAACAATGCCAGTCCCATTTCCTTCTTGCATTTGATAATCTTGGCAAGCTCATCCAAACACCACTTAGAAGATGCATAGTTTTTTGAGAGAATGATGATAGCAAACTGTGATTCTTCTATTGCTTTGAAGAGCTCAGAAGCAATAGATTCTCCTCTCTTAAGTCCTTCTTCGTCCCTAAAGGTAATAATGCCCTTTCGTTGCAAAGCGTCATATGGATGGTCTGTAAAAGAATTACAGGTATCCTTACCCCTGAAACTAAGAAATACATCGTATTTTCGCTGACAAGTCGAAGAAGAAGATGATGACGACGATAAGGCTCTTTTACGTTTCATTGAAGCTGTTGGAAATTTAGATAAAAGAAGTACAACCAATTAAAAATAAAGAAAATAAATAATTAAATTAGGGAAGAGGAAAGCGAAGTGACGTGGGAGTTTTATTTCAAGCAGAGAGTGAAACAGTAATAATAAAAAGTGATGATTGTGTGTTAAAACTTAAAAGTGAGAACTTACCCATTTGTGACAAGGAATTATAGCAGCGATAGGCTCCAAAATCTCCTGAAAACAAACAAAGTTTCTCTCCAAACTAGTTTGGAGAAACTTTTCAAACTTCTCATATATTTCTATTTTGTGTGTAAATTTTAAAAACCTAAACGTTGAATTTCATGTTCCTTATGTTCTTAACATGCATATCGACTTTCGTTCAAATTAGATATAATTTACTATTTAATCAATTAACTATTTTTTATATACAATTTTAGATTACAAAAACTTGAAATTACAACATTTATTTGATGGCATAGCAATCAATCTTTGATTTTCTTGAAATTTTGTAAGTATTAAGGATGTAATAAGAACATGCAATCCAACAGTTAGATTTTCAAAATTCACGCTCAATATAAATATATATAATGAGTTTGTAGGATTTCTCTTAAAACTAGTTTAGAGAGAAACTTTATTCATGAAAACACTCCTGATTTTGCTTCTTATTCTTTTTTCTTTTTTGCAAAGAAAGGACGACTGAAAATTATTTAACTACAGGAAATGAGACAAAGATAATTTAATAGATGTTTGAAAACAACTCTACGGAATTTAAGCACTCTTATCGAAACTCTAATCTTAGAAAGCAAACCTTTGTTTGTTGCTTATTCATTCATTTCATTGGTAATGAGAAAACCAACTCGAGGTTTAAACCTTGAAACAAACAAAAGTGGAAACTCTTGCTTCACGGCAATTCGGAAGAATAAAACCTTTTGATATAGATTTTTCATTTCAAGAAAAAAAAAATGAAAGGAAAGAACTAAAAGGGATGAATAAGTGTTCAAAATGACAACTTACAGAATTGGAAATTGACATAACAGTAGACTAGTAGTGATTGATTGTAACGATCGAAACCCAATTGAAACAAAGGCGGATCCAATTGGTATTAGATATCTATTGGCTGTTTAATAAAGGAATGGGTTTTGTTCTTTATTTCTCCGTGTGTTTCTAAGTCAAGTTAAGTGACCTACTCTGCCCCTTATATTGCATTATTATTTTTATTATTATTTATTAAATTAATGAAGGAGGAAGGAGACAGAGTAGTTTCGTGGTAACCAGCTGTGACTAAGAAGCTCTGTTTAAATTTCTGTTTCTCTAAAGTGGGCGTAGTATGAGATATTTCCATCTACAAGAAGTTTCCTTCCTAGTCTCCTCGTCCATATATTTAAAGAAGAAAAAAAAAATAATACCTTTTTATTTAGCCAAAATTTATGATAAAATATAAAAATTATCATTATAAAAATTTATTTGCTCTTGCTTTCATCTCCGTCTCCATCTCTTTTTTATATTTTCGAAAAACTTCTTTCTTCATTTCTAATTGTTATTTAATTTATTTATTTATTGACAAACTAATTGTTATTTTTCTATTATGGGTTATTTTCAAACACTTTTTTATGTATATAATACATTGAATAGATACAAGTGAGTAAAATTTCAGATTACACGATAATGAAAATAGCGAGTGATTATTATAATATAATTTGATCCAAATTCGTAAACTTAATTTTTTAAATTAAACTATGTGCTTTATATTATATTTTATGCTCAATTGGAATTTGTTATTTCTCTTATTCGTGCGCCGTCACAATTTCACGTCATTCTTTCAATCAAGTCAACCACACTTTTACCCTAAAAAAAATTGTAAGTTGTCCCAAATTGATAGTTAAATGAAAATCAATCCAATCTACCTCTAAGATTTTTTTTCCAGAATTTAAAATAAAATGATAGTTTTTTATGAAAAAATAATAATAATAATACTAATACTTAACTAAAAGATAATACTAATTCCCTCAATCTCATATCACAGCCACCACACACGGTATTAGCACATCGCCACCACATAGTAATATTATTAGATAGTTGCCTGTTTAAGAGCATTCACAATAGTGGAGGCAAAAATTGTAGCTATTTAGCAACTTAAAAGTTACTTTATTTATTTTGACACTTTATTTTATAACACATCCAACATCAATGATTTTATTTTTTTTAGCTATTTCATTTAAATATTATTTTTTTATTATTCCTCATCTCTTTCTCTCTCTTCCTCTTTGTCTCTTTCTTCTCTGATGCAGAGCAAACCATCACACCCACAAGGCCACAACTCATGCAGTGACCCACTAACCCAACCACCACAACCCACGGTGTGACCCACCAACCACACCCATGGCATGACCCACCACACCCGGTAAAAATATATCTCTAATTATATTTAAAATTCCTACAAAATAGTATACTCTCATACTAATTCATGTATTCAAAATAAACTTATCCAATTTTTTTTTTTTTTAAAGGAAAATTATGACACTGGACCAAAAAAAAAAAAAAAAAGCCTTATTGCAGGAACAAAGCGCGTGTAACGAGGCTAGTTATAATATAATTTGATCCAAACCCATAAACTTAAGTTTTTAAATTAAATGGTGTACTTTATATTATATTTTAATGCCCAATTGGAATCTGTTGTATCTCCTATTCATGTGTGTGTTCACTATTCACAATTTTACATCCATCTTTCAGTTAATCAACCACACTTTTACCCTTTACTTCTCTAGTGGTTAGTCTAGCACTTTATCCAGTCCCCCCAGATTCTTACTCCTTTGCTTTATTGTTTCTTCCTGTTATTATTATTATTATTATTATTATTATTATTATTATTATCAATAAAGGTGGACAAAGTAATGCCTCTCTTTTTTTTTTTTTTAAGTGAAAAAGGAGGTTTCTAGTGTGGAGGGTGGAGTCATCGTCATCGACCTCACACCACGTGATGGTATAAGTAACACCACAAATACCATAAAGAGCACAACACATTCGTTAAAATATCATGGCTTGAATTGTCATGAGATTTGGGTTAATTGTTGGATGTTTTCAAAAAATTTTAAATATATTCAAGTTACTCTACAAGCATAAACAAACATCATTTAATACAATTTGAAAACTCTATTGCTCTTCCTTTTTCATCTTAAAACTTTTATTTATCTATCACTAGCAACTAGTTAGTAGTTACTATTTCGCACGTATAATTGGCATAACCAAATTTGTTTCCTTCTCTATTTCTAACAATTATTTATCTACATTGGCTACTAGAGATTATTTTGCGTATATAATTGCCACAATATGAGATATATGCAAATTGTCCTATGAGCATAGGGAGCAAATTGAATATTTAAAAAAAAAATCTTGATTGCTTATGATATCCCCAATCTCAGAGGCCGATTGGATTAATTTTCATTTTAATTCTTTTACTAAATAAAAAATTATCATTTAGCCTTAAAAATTTTAATTATATACTAATATACTTTTTCTAAAACTCTACCCGTTTAATAATTGATTGTACCCTGTTCTTTCTTTTTCCATGTGTGTTAACAATTTCAAATCCCCTGTTCTTAGTCAAGTCAACAACTTTTCCTAAGCCACCCTCAAGGAAATTTATTATTCCTTTTCCCATTACTTTTACTCTTTCCTTTTATTGCTTTTTCTTTTTCTTTTTTAAATCGATTGTGGAGGACATGGTAGTTTCATGGTTACCAACTATCAGCCATGACTAGGAAGTTCTACTTAAGGATTTGTTTAAATACAGCTTATTTTGTTGAAAATTGAAAATTTATTGCTAAAAATACTGTAGCAAAATAATTTTTAAAAGTGTAAATAGTACCGTGAGACCTAAAAATGCATGATTATGCGTGTTTTTGGCTGGGTCGTAAGCAGTGCTGTGGGACCCAACCAAAAAAGCAAACATTGAATAATTTGCTCGCAAACACACCCTAAAATTTCTTTTAAGAAATGTCTATTACACAGTCATACATATGTATGTACAAACATTCAATTTTTTGAACTAAAATTGTGACTTTCTGCAAAAGTGGTAAGTGCGTGAACCATGTTTGTAAGCGTATAAAATAGACATTTTCAAAAGTGGTGGTGCATACTGCATACCACGTATGAGATATTTTCATTAACAAGAAAGTTGCCTCCCTAGTCTCCTCAATTTGAGAATTGATGAAAAAAAAAACATTTTTATTTAGCTAAAATTTATGGTAAAATATAAAAATTAACAATAAATTTTGACCAATACTTGAAACTATAAAAACTTTTAAAAGTACAAACAAAAAGCAGTTCCAAAATTTCTCTACTTATGCTTCTTTCTTCATCTCTTTTTGATATTTATTTATAATTTGCTATTCAAACACTATTTCGTGCTTGTAATATTGTTAGATATCTATTGCCTATTTAATAAATGAATGGACTCTATTCTTTCTTTCTCCGTGTGTTTGTTTTTCACAATTTCTCAATATCCTCTGTTTCAACTTTCTAGTCAAATCAACAACTCTTTTGCTTAGTCTTCAATGCCTATTTTCCTTTGTTTTTAATTTGTTTGGCTTGGCAGAAGGGTTTGGCGTGGCAGAAGGGTCGAACTTGTTGGCTAATGATTCCCCCCACTTTCTTAATCCTTTCCTTTATTTTTTTTTACCTTCTTTAGAATTATAAATAAATAACTAACTAAAAGGGAGAGGGTAATTTTGTGATGACCAACGATGGACCTTTTAATTGAAATTTCATTAAGATGTGAACTCATGACTATTATTTGACACGTGTTTAAATTCCAATAAATCCAGTGCACTCTATTCTTTTATTCAAAAGTTTCATTATTAGTCTCTTCATTGGGAGTTGGGAAAATTGGTCTCTATTTTTGTTTTTTTTGTTTTGTGCTTTTTTTTTTCTTCTTCTTCTTTTGGAAAGATATACCTTGTATAGTTTATTTGATTTTTACATTCCTTATTGAGAAAATTATTAGGTACTTCCCGTGACATAGTGCTTAATTTTATTATATTCATGATGGATACCACCATAATTCCAACAAGCACGATTTTTTTTCCCAAATAGAGGTAGAAATTTTATTGAATAGAATAGTGAAAGATTACTTTAAATCACAGTATGGTGCTTCCCCTTGCCATAGTTGTGAGGACTTAATACAGTAGGCATGTTTAGCCAAACACAGTGCTCCTCTAATGTGGTTGGTCAGGTTGAATATAAGATATTGTTCATTTATTCATTCCTATGGGAGGAAAAAAAGGAGTGAACAATTCCTCGGTTGAATATATTGTCAATATTTATGACTTGCGTTTTTGTATGCATTTGATTTTAGAAATATACACACACACTTACGGATACATATAACAAAACTTTGTAGTAATTCCATCTTCATTCTTACAAAATGGCAAAAACGTCATTAATGTCTTTATAAAGAGGATTAAATCTTAAAACTCTAAAATCTTCCACAACCTTTGGAAAGAGTTCCCAAATAAAATAAAAATTTTCTACTTCCAAGTTGTGAGAAATAGAATTGTGATATTATTGTGTTTTCCGTTCATACGTCCAATAAAAATTAGTATTAGCCAAACTAGACTCCTTGGGAACATCTTACAAATAAAAATCCTTGTCCATTCAACTCAATAAACTCTGAAGTCTGGACTAAATATCTCCATCAAATATCCTCTCTCTTGCTTTTAATGCCTGAAACATCAACATAAATACAACTAAGCATTCAAAATGGTTTAGTCTAATATTTTGTCCGTTCAACTCAATTGGACACCAATTATTTTAGTCACAAATAGTTTTTAATGTTCTCAATTTTCATACTACATGATCAAGTTGAACATGAACTTTATTTGTAGAAAGGTGTAATAATAAAAGCAAATATATAGAAAGGAATAATTTTTTTGTACTAATAACCTGTTTTTCCCAATTTGTGAAACTTGTTTAAAGAGCTAGTAGAAATGCTTGTACAGAAGACCCTGCCAGCGTTCCGATCCAAAGACCTTTCCTTTCAAGTGTACAACGAAGGCCAAAACAACACCTACTGGAACCCCAACTAGATAATATGCCCCAAAATTTACATAGGCTCCTATATCCTGCCACCCACTTCCTCTAGCAACCCCTGATGCATATATAGCGCAAAATAACTTTGTGAGTTAATGGCAAGCAATATCAAGAAAGAATCACAACTTCTACATTGGCATCTTATGCTGATCTATTTTGATGAAATATACCCAATATGATTATGATGGTTATGACTATGGCATAACTACTAACTAGACATTTCCTGTTAAGGATGTAATGCTATTTTTTAATCCAGAAAGAAATTTACTTCCAAGGGTAACCTTGTTTAAATATTTCCACACCATTAGTTAACTTTTTAATTGCAAAGAAAGTATTCTAAATGAATAATGAACTAATGTGTATTTGATAGTATAGCTATAGTATTCACTTGAATTGATAAGAATTAAGAAGTTATAACTTTCAAAAATTTAGCTCCAAATCGAAGCCCATTACATGAGAGAAATGTGAGAAAGTTACCTGTAAGGACAGCCTGTAAGCCATCCATGATTATTGAGAGACAAAGCAAAGGACCCATATCTGCAAAACGATCTACAATTTCCTTCTTACTGCTAAAGGCATAGCCCAAAACACGATGGCAGAGGAAGAGAATCAAAGCTACAATAACCATCTCTGCCACTACAAGAACCATTATGGCCTTAACAGTCATTTTAGCTGCTTGTGCATTCCCAGCTCCCAACTCATTTGAAACCCCGAGTACTACAAATTGTTTTATTCATTCTTTTTCAAAACAATTGTATAACATGTTTAGACAAGTTTAGGCGTAAGGAAACAAATTTAAGAGCAAACCTTGCTGTTGCCGCAAATCCATATGGTATGTAGTACTGCAAATTAGTAATTGTAAGGCTGCATGCAGTGAAAAATTAGAAGCATTCTATTGTAGATCTCATACAGTAAATATGGAAAAGAAGCATACCATAGTGAAAGCACTGAAGTTTCCAATTCTGGATTTGGTAAAAGCCCAGAAAGCAAAATAAGTTCCTCAAACGACCACCATTCAAGACTATTGACAAGCAGCAAAATGCTAAGAGACTTGATTCATGTAGCCCAAAAATGAAGACTACAAATTTCTTGAAAGAGAGAACAATACAGAAAATTACCAGACCATTCCAGCTGAAGGAACAGCAAAATGGAAGAACTCCCTCATGCTGAAGAAGACATCATTTGAGAATATGGCACGAGTTTTCTCACAAGCAGAAGAGTACTTCATGTATACCCCAAGCATGAGCACATCCAACAAATATGATTAAGCAGAGGCTAATGCAGCCGCACTATTTCCCAACTTCAATTTAAAAACTAGAGTCCAACGAAAAGGTATATTGAAACATAGAGCTGCAAGTGAACTAACTAGCAATGGAAGGATCAGGCTCTGAGTCTGGTAATAGCGAACTAGTGGTTGAAGTATAGCGAATGCAAACAGGTTAGGAATGAGGCATACGCAGTGTTTGTGAGCTGTGTGTGAGATTGTTGGATCTTGGCTCTGGGAACATCCATAGGATAGATATTGGGATACAAATCAGAATAAGAGAGATGATAGCGGCGTAAGTTTAAATTCCTAGTTTTTTATATTGCTCTGCCCCATAGGCTTGTCCGCATAAAGTCTCTAATGCACCAGCCATCCCACACTGCTTAGCAGTCAAAAATTCACTTATAGTGATGATTGAATTACATTCCTTAATCAGACATATCAGATTCTCAAACTAGCAGACAAAAACAACAATAATAAATATGGTTTCGGTTTGGAAATACATTTGACAAAGAATTATGCTTTTGATTTACTAATTTATATAAGTACATAAACAGATAGTAGGCTGTTAGTTTTAGGCAAGTCAATCAAGTTCATTTAGGATTGTGAAGAGTCTTGAGCTCTATCAACACAAAAAAAAAAAAAAAAAAAAAAAAAAAAAAAGAGAGAAGAAGAAGAAGAATAAGAAGAAGACTAATGCATTTGGATACGCTTCACTGATTGCTTATTTGTTGAAAGTAATACAAGAATAAAAATTGGGGATTATTTTATTTTATTTTATTTTATTGGTGTGTATAACCTCTCAAAATAATCCCAAAAAGCTGGATTTCTTTGGGCTTGCCAAACGACTTCAAGCACAAAGGTGGTCGAGTTTAAACCATGCTAAAGTTATTCGTATAGCCAAATAATCAATTAAGCTGAAATTTTTTTTGCAGCTTTACTATGGATATATATTTCATTAGTGATTGGTAAATCTATAGGTGTGTCTTCTATTCTACGCTGATTAAAAAGCAGGGTTTTCACTTTTTTCAGCTATAATGCATGCATGAGATTAAGAAGCAGGGTTCTCACTTTTTTCAGCTATAATGCATGCACGAAATTTATCTAGAGGAGGACAAGGGAGACAAAAGGACTTCACAATGAGGCTGTAGCCAGTTACAATGGTGAAAGAAAAGGCGATAGAGACCCCAGAAAGAGAGAGTTCATCAAGGTGTCCCACCATCATCAGGGTAACAAACGGCAGGCTATACGGCAAGACTGGGACAGCTACCATTGGTGCTGATAAAAAGCTCACCATCTTTAGCTCTTTCACAAACACCTCCCACTTCCCTTCCATTTCCTACCTTAATTCCTTTCTAAACAAACAGTGCCTATTCAGATTTCCTAGTCTGACTCAAAACAGTTTTATCCACTAAGATGACTATTGCTGTTAGCTCTTACCCCTTTTTGACCTGTTGTGTTCAACATGATATGGCTTAGATTTATATGCCCAAATTTTAGGCTATCTTGTAGTTTGGTCCAACTGTGACCATTAATTTGGCCTCAGCAGCATATTCCCACTCACATGCTCCATAAGTTCTTATCATCTTATGCTTGTAACTGTCATGTTTGCATCTGAAACGCACCCCCCAGATGTCATGATTCACAGAACAAATATGGGATGTTCCACAACATTTGGCAACTACAAGAAGTCAAGAATACTGGCCCCTCCCGAAATAAAATATAAACAAAAAAAATATTAATTTTTGTTTTGGAGAAAGAGAAACATGTTGAATTCAAATCAAGCCGCTGGAAAATCAGCCAATACAATGTTTTCAATGTCTAGTGGAATAGACTCCATCCAGATTAATAAATAAAAAGATACTAAAGCTCTCATTGCCAAAGCATGAGTTACAACATTACCTTGTCTATAAGTATGAAAGAACGAAAAACTCTGAAGCGAGTTTGTTGAAGACAGAATGTCTTTGATGAGATGACAAAAAGCCGAGTGATACATATTACCTTTACATGTAGCATTGATGACAATTTCCGAGTCGCCTTCTAATGTGGACTCGGTGAAACCAAGCTCTTTTGTAAACAGAACTGCACGCCTAGCTGCCAAGGCTTCAAGGTAATTATTGATGAGGGCTTAGGGGTTTTTTCAGAGAGAGAAACCATTACTTCGCAAAGGGAGTTTCGGATTACAACTCCTATCCCAGCTTCTTCTAAATCTTCAAAGAAAGCCCCATCAAAATTAGCTTTTACCAAACCAGTTGTAGGCGGTCTCCAGGCAAGTTTAGCAAGCCGAGATAATTTGGCTGGTGCCCCATTAAAACGTTTGAAGTCTGAGAGATAATTCCCTGCATTTTCGGCCACAAAATTCAGAGGAATAGTTGGTTCATTGAAATGGCATTTGTTTTTTTGGTCCCAAAGTGACCAAGCAGTAGTGGCAGGGATTCTAAGGGGACTGCTGTTTAGGCTTAGAATTGATTAAGGGAAATTCGAGTTGCTTAGAACAAGGAACAAGGTGTGACAAAACCTTCTTAAGAGAAATCCATCTCTTGAAAATAGTACTAGGCCAATCTATGTAATTGCATTCAAAACTAATCACAAAGTAACTACAATCTGGTACTTGTTTGGCATTGGCAGCCTTCTAGATACTTGACAAGTGTCTAAATCCTATTGGCTAATGCTTAAGCAATCATCTAACTAACTAGCTAACTAGTTGCAAGATGATTAGGATGCAACCACTTGAAATGCCCTACATCAGGACTCTCCCTCTTAAGAAGCCCTTGACCTCAAGTGCTCTTGGTTGCTACAAGTTTTGTATGAATTTCTAGCATTCTAGGATGATGCGGTTGCATTGTATAATGATTTTGCTGTTGTTGGCAGCACACCAAAGGTTGCTGCTTCTGTACAGCGAAGTCCCACTCAACCAACCTTCATCTTCATAAGAGTTCTACACGGAAATGCATATTAACTTGAAACTGCCTTTCAAGTATAAATCATTATACTTTTCTTTTTTCTTTATCTTTTTTTGAGAAAAAGAAAATTATGAATGGTTTACGTAATAATTAACTGAGAATAAAATGTAATAATGTATTAATAATTATTTCATGAAAACACACACAAACATAGACATATGATAAATTTTACTCTAAAGCTAAGGTAAGCCTTAAAAGAAAAGGTCAAATTGTACTGCACACAACATGCTCTCTTGAGTAATGTGTAGGATAAAACCTTTTTTTCTTTTTTCTTTTTTGAGAAACAAACACACACTGAAGGAAGATAAGATAAGGTTCTAACACAAAAGCACACCACAAACATCACCCAAAAGTTATGTTAACTTTTAAAGGCCTTTAAATTACTGGTTTTTTTTAAAATTTTTTTAAAGAATCTCATTTCATTTGGTCTCATCTCTCAAAAGTTTTATTAACTTTTGATCTCATAAAAGGTAAACTATGTACTTGGTCCCTATTCTTTATATCTTATGTCAATTTGGTTTTTAACCTTTCAATTGGGTTAATTTGGTTCCTAACCATTCAATACTGTGTCAATTTAGTCACTGCTGTTATCTCTTGGATGTAAATTGCTAACATGGCAAACAGCTAAAATAAAAATTTATTTTATTGTCACATTAACGGAAGCCATTTTTTTATTTTGGCCGTTATCAATGCCAACAATTCCCATTCAAAGGATAATGGCAGGGACTAAATTGACACGGTGCTGAAAAGTTAGGGATCAAATTGACACAATTAAAAGGTTAGGGACCAAATTAAAATATGGTGTATAAGATAAAGACTAAATATGTAGTTTACCCTCTCATAAATCATAATATTTTGACATAACAAGCTATAAAGACCTCATAATTTTACATGTCATTATTCTATTACACGTTTTTCAAATGATTATAAATTTTATTCTATATTTAAATCTTACATTAAAATCTTACCAAATCATATTTTCTTTTTTATAGAAAATAATATTTTCTTTATATAGTATAATATATAGTTTCATACTTCCATATACAAATATAATCATAATAAATGCTTATTAAGAATTACCATAATTATTAAAAAAAATTACTTTGACAAAAAAAAATATTTTGTAAAACTTTCTCGTTAATTGCACAAGTTCCATGAGAGTATGAGACCACCCCCGCGTAGGACTCACACACAAATGAAATCCGAACATGTTACATGAGAGAACTCTCATAAAACTGACTTATAAGATACCTTTTTTGGTTCACAAAGCCCATCTTCAACAAAGCTCGCTCAATGACCTTAATCCCACCACCAACCCAAAGGAGATACTATCTTTACTAAACCCAAAAGCCGATATCTCAACTGACCCAAAAGAAACTATAGTGACTTTCTTACAACATAAATGGGTTGGCCCAAAAAGCATACATATACATGGGCTGTTTTTGTGTGTTAAACAGACAACGGAAATCTCTCATTCTCATCATTCCAATTCAAAACCTTAAGCATGGCTAGAAGCTTGTATAGAGGAGCAACTTTTGTCAATGTCAGAAGGGTTAAGGGCAAAGTAGTTTTGATATCCTTCCTTTTGTGTGGGTATCCGAAGCACACAACAAAATTAGAGTGGTATACCATTAACATCCCAGCCCAGTCTAAGAAGCCCTACAAATTCACTGATTTGCATATAGGTTGGTAGTATATCTAAAAATAAGGCTAACAATTTCAGTCCAACCCAACCAAGCTCTAGGTGTAGGCCCAAATATTGCGACATTATGTTTTTTTTATAGTATTTCATGGTCACCTACGTTGGTATGTTTTATTCTGACTCCAAACTTGCATAGGCTTAGAAACCTTGTATTATAAATAGTTTTTTTTTTTTTTCAAGTATTTTTGTTGTGTCATAACTCATGGCTAGAGTGAAAACAAACCACAATTTGCTGTTAATTTTCATTGTTTTTGTGCTACTGACAATTTGGATGTTATTGAATAAACGATTCACTTAGTTTGTGTCGATAATATTTTCAATTGAGAAAGACAAGACAAAAAGGTCGATGAGTTGAGTATTTGTAATTCTGTTGTGTTGTAGCCTTTTTTTGCTTTTTTTCTTTTTTCTTGGTTGTGTTGTTGTAAGGGTTCTTAAGAACCAAAGTTGTTAATCTGACTATATTTGTTTGCTGGTTTGGCTATACTAATATTTAAGGAGAGAATAGTTTGTTAATCTGTTTGGTTTCCTCATTTTTTAGTTCAAAAATGCCCCTACACCTCTGTGTTTAAGTAGAGACTAAACTAAAGGGCAATCCAGTAAAAATGCAACTCTAACTCCCACTAAAATATTGCCTAAAAAATAGAACTACTATCCTTTTAATTTTCAAATTGATTTATTCACTAATAAATTAGATTTTCAAAATAAAAATTATATATATATAATAATAAAAACACTTTTTTTTCTACAAAATAGGACCACTAACAAAAAAAAAAAAAGACTCATCGCACGTGCGAAGCACGTATGATGAAGCTAGTAGTAGCTAACAAAACTAATTTAAATATAGATTGGGTTTCAAATTTCAGAGTTGGGTATTTTTTTTTTTTTAAGAGAGTTTCAACCACCTATAGCATCTGCTCCTAATGATAGCTTTTTATTATCAGACGAAGACACCAATCGGTTTTTGGTGTAAGCGGAGATTGAATCCCAGATCTTTTATTCAATTATCAAAAACTTTACCAATTAAACTAACTGGAACCTACTTCAAATTTGGGTATTAATAAAGAGTTTGAGTAGCTTACTATATGAAAGGAGTTGGATGTATTTATTGGTAATTCATTAATCACATTATCTGTAGGGAGTGGTTGCAACAATAATGCGTGATATGTTTTTGATAAGATGCCTCAAAAAGATTATTATAATGTGGCATTTATGAAGTAAATTGTGAGAATTATTGAGATAGTAACAGTTATATTTAGCATTTCTGAATTTTGAGGACTAATTCTTGCTCCACCATATACCTTATTTACTTAGTGAGCAATTAAAATTTGATCACAAGAATTAGCCACAATAGACAGCTAAAAATTTCAATGATAAACGGTGTGGTTGTAGATTGAATTATGGTTGTTGCTATCTAATGCCTATGCTAGGCTTCACACCGTTTAGTAAAACCATTATGTGGCGTTTGGTATGGGGGAATCCACATTACTCTTGGTATTCAGATTCATTCCTAGGAATCACATTCCTAGGAATATAACTATTTTTATGTTTGGTTTGATTGGGAGATTCCTAGCAAAGTAAAATGATAATGTTTGGTGTATTCCTAGGAATCTTAAATGAATTATTTATTTTTCCCATTCTATCCTTAGATTTGAATGTAAACTACCAAGTCCTTTAAAAAAAAAATCTTCCTATAAATAAATAATGGAAAAAATACAATATAAACTATTAATTAGTCCTTTAAAAAAATATCTTCCTCTAAATAAATTAAAAAAATATATAAACTATTAATTAAGAACACATTTATTAAAATTGTAGTCTAACATTTCAAAATGACAATTACAATATAAAAATAATTATTTAAATTCCCAAATGCTTTATTCTTAATAATAATTTTAAAAATAGCTTAATCCATAACAAAACCACCTAACAATGTTTAGGTCTCCTTCAAACTTTTTTTTCCATACGTAAAATCTAAATAGAACTTTGTTAGAAAATATATTAACGGAGTTGTTTATCCTATTTATATTATTTTGGCGGGAAAAGATAAAGACAAGAGAGAAGATATTGATAATTTGTTTTATAAATTATCTTAATTACTTAAATGATAAGAAAAAAATGGTTAAAATTGTCAATTTATAAAAAATAAAATTTCTTTTAAGCTTGGGAATTTGGATTCCCACCTGTTTTAAAAGGAATCACATTCCCACTTAGAGGGGTTTAAGGGGGGAATTCAGATTCCCCTGGCATCTGATTTCCAAGCGTAATTTGCAACCAAACATAGGAATCTTTAAACATTCCCCCGTACCAAACGCCATATTAGAGCAACTTCATTTGCACAGAATGACCAGGAACCATTTAGTAATATGGATAATCTGAAAACAAATACATAAAAAGATAACATCCCAGGAAATTTAATAAAAATATGAGGGTTCTAGTCAAAGTGTTTTGCTTATATGTAATTCCTTTTGTTTATGAGTTGTCTTGGATGAGTTTTTGACTAATTTGAGCTCCATTATAATAATAACTTTGTACTAGCAGTCTAGCATAGTATAGCTGCTATGACAACATGGTCCTTAAAAATTAGCTATCTTTAAATATGTGTTGTCCCTTGCCACTGCTTGCATTCTATTTGCACTGCATTGCTCTAGTTGTTGAAAGTTCTAGCTTGAGCCCCATGCTAAGTCCTAAGATTGGACTAAAGTTGAGGTTTTGTATAAGTTGTTTTGAACTTCAATTAAGTTTGTGGCTTAATAAATGTGGCATTAACGAGGCAATCTCTGAGGGCTCTGGTCAAATTATTTTTTCTTACATGTAATTCCTTTTGTTTATAGTTTCCTTTGATTATTCGTCGACATAATTATTGTACTTTCTATATTAGTTCCAAAAGCCATAGGTTTGAGGAGGTTTGAGTCAATTCATATAAGCAACAAATTGATACATTTATTTTCCACTCGGAAACCCTCCTGCTTAAAAATCATATGATTGTGATTCTAAAAAGAATAAAAAAATACATAATATTATTTATTTAACACTTGTGAAGCATAAGTGAACTAATATTGTAACACTTGTTATATGTTATGATATTTTTGTTGTCTTTATAGATTTTCTCATATTAAAAATATATGTAGATAATTAATATGACTTTTGTTTGATTTTTATATTATAGATTTTAGTTTATTGACTCTCATAGAGTTACTCAGGTAGTGGGCTCATTTGTCTGGAATATAACGTAATTTGAAGATTCAAAGTTCAATCTACCACACTATCAATCCACAAGATTTTCACGATATCTCATAGACAAAAAATGAAATAATCTAGCCAAAGGTCATGATATATATATATATAATGCAACTAATTCATATTGAGATAGATGGATAGAATTTTAGAAACAATATAATAGTATTAGGTGGAATGGTACCACTTACCAGGTGCATGGGTTCAAGCTGTAAGTTCAACTGCATAATTATTTTTAACCATTTTGAAAAAGCAAAAAATCATGGGGAAGGCCCATATTAGACCCAAAGGAGAGAACATAAAAGATAAAGGCCCATTGAGAAAAATTATGGGTTGTAGCCCTATTCAGGAAATACATATTAAAGATTGCAATAGGCCTAAAGACACCGGAAATGGGATTGTCGGTTTGGTGGGATATACCAACCCAAGGTCCCAAACACGCTTGATATTATTTTAGTATAATAATCTTGAAGCTTTATATTTTTAGCTTTATAATATTATTCCAATATTCCTTCCGTTCTATATTATTAAAAAAAAAATACAATATCTTTCATAAAATTATCGAAAATCAAGTAACATTCTAATAGATTCAAATCTTGCCTACTTTAAAGCACAAATATTCATCGAAAGATAGTTGCAAAGATTGTTTTATTTTTCATAAAAATTTCATTTATCATGGGATTTGAAATGTCTCAAATTGTCTAGATTGTATGGAGCCTAATTTTATGTTTGATAGGGTTTAGACCAGATCTGACTTGGAAGTGTATGCGTTACAGTTTTAAATAGGGTTTTAACTCATTTTAAATGTAGTTTTGTCACTACAGAATTAGAGTTTTATGACTACAAGCAATTTTTGTACTATCTCTCTAATATAGTGAAAATTGCTACAACTTTACAAACATAGCCCAAATGATGAACCATGTAAATATTTCCGTGTTGCATAAATGTTTTTTTGCGCGTTCTTCGATCTATTTTTTTCCTCCTTCATATATCATAGTCCATGCGACATTTTTTTTTTAATTCTTTATAGATATCATAAAAGTTAAATTTATGACATTTTTTCTGTTTAGAGAAAATTTATGACATATGTTCCATGATTATTTTTTTTAATCCAATCAAGACACACTTTACATGAAACTTGATGAATAATAATGAACATAAAGCTCTCCATCAGCTGCGTCAAAGAACATACTTAAAGGGTGTTTGGTACATGCACTTAAACAATAGTTTTCATTTTTTTGGAAATACGTGTGAGTAAAAAAGGAGTCCAAATCTTCTGTTCTACTCTTCCTGCTCCACTATATACTCCACAAATAAAAACATGTCACATGTCCATCTATTTTGTTAAATGCTAAATTTATGCCTTCCATTATTACAATTTCCTAAAATAAATAAATAAATAACCCATCATATTTAGGTAATTGAAATAATAGAAGGCATAAATTTAGTCTTTAATAAAATAGATGAATATATGACATGTTTTTTTTTGTAGAGTATATAGTGGAGCAAAAAAAGTGTGATAGAAGATTTGAACTCTGTATTGAGAGTCAAGAAGTGAAGTTTCATAAGAGATTCATTTTAGCAAACTTTATTCTCGCTTGAGCGAACTCAAACAAAAAATTTCACTTAATCCTTCTTCGACTGAAATTACTATAAACAATAAAACAATCTTGCTAAATTGACATATATCTTAGTTTTCACTAATATATTCTGGTAACCAAACACACTAGTCTTCAGTCTTCACCCGAAATTAGAGACTTGGTCATGAATCACGAGCTTTATAGTATAGAATTTGAAAATTCACTCCTATACCTTCTTTACTTGCACTCTACAATTAAACTTAGCCAAGATATGGTTGATGTACATGTCCACTCCATGAATACCTCTAAGGAAAAACAGGGCAATATGTCATTAAAAATAGATCTTGAGAAAGCCTTCAACTAGTTAGAATGGATCTTCATTAGGCAGTGCCTAACCCTTGTGTGTGTGTGTTTGTTTCTAAAAAAAATTTTTTTTTTTCCACCGAAGCTGATGTGGCAAGTTATTATTGTTTGACAATAATTGAAGTTAATGACTTACATGATAATCAATAATAAATTATCACCTCAACAAATTGTGAAAAATATTGTGTTCATAACATTTTCAAAAAACTTACATGTGATTACCTCAATAGTAAACTAGTTTAAAGATTCAAACACCATTAGTTGACCTTTAAATTGTGTGGAAAATGTTCTATGTTGAAAACTGATGTTGATTATATATATAGTTTAATTATTTCAAGTGGGGATCAAAATTTTGAGTCTTAAGTTTCCTCATAAAATAACCAAATGTCGAATTACAAGGTCCTTGACAAATTACTATTAATTTGATAGGATAGGAAGATTGAAAAAAAGAAAAAAGAAGAAGCCCCTAACTTCCTCAGTTTTGCTCAAAAATTCACACCTCATTTTCTCGTAGACATTAGCTTAAAAGCTACTACACGAGAGAAATGTGAGAAAGTTAAATGAAAGTATTTGTTGACGGCCATTTAATAACAGTACCCTCTAGAGAAATTCATCCTATGAAAATCACTATAATTGGATGTAACTTCTTGACCGTCAAGGACTAGATACCCCACCTGACACGAGCATCATTATGAAACAATATAAATGGATGTGTCACTCAAATAAGTTTTAAAATCATTACCACTGAAACCACATACAAATTTATTAAAGCATACTTCGATTTAAAAAATATAATACAAGGGAAAAGCACTGTGAGGCTGACTAAATGCAGGTTGGTATCCAATAGTAGTAGCCTCAATTTATTAATTTCATCCTCTGGAATTGTCTCTTCCCTATTTAACATCCACTGCACTAGTCTGAAGTATAAAGTATAAACAGAACATGAGCATCATCTTCTACAAATATGTTTTTGATTTCTCATATGTGAAAACTAGAGTCGGTACTCGGTACAGAACAACTAGTAATTCACTGGTGTGAAAATATATGTGAAAACTAGAGTTGGTACAGAATAATTAATAATTCACTCATTTGTGAAATTGGAGTTGCTTCTTGCCTGCTTTTAGAAGGTGGTAGTTATGATCTAAGAAGTTTAAGCATGGAATAGGAGGGAGTGTCATTCAATCTCCAGGTTTCGCATGTCAAAAATTTATTGGACAGAATTTGTAGGAATAAACACGAAATTCTTAGATATGTGAAATGCAAAATATAGAGAAAAATGTGTCAAAGAAAACAATCATATAAGACAATATTTATATAATTCGACAATTTGTCTACGTCCACAAAATTGAAGTGATTTTACTATTTACAGAAAAAATAAAAAATATAAGATGCCGTAGTATAGTCCTAACATGTAAAAAACTGTATTTATATCCTCCACAGAGGATTTACAATTGGCCAAAAAAGGGGCCAACAAATCTTTGAATAGTATATCAAACTTATGCTCGAGAATGTTTGTCTTATTATACTCCGATTTGTCTGATTATACTCTGATTTTAGCCCATTAGGCTCAAATCCAGTTCACTTTACTTATTGTGTACTCCTATTGCTTGTACAACACTCTCTCATGCCTTATTATAGACCCCTATTGTACCATTACAGATACACATAAATGCAAAGATTATTCTTGTCTTCATTCTTTAGGAATACGTTTTCCTGACAAAGAATCATTTTCAGATTAAATGATTTGTTCTCTTCTGTTTGGTTGTGATCCTAAAATGGGCCTAAATTTTTTTTTTTTTTTTGCTATTTAGTTAAAATAGTTGATATTTCATGTATTCTGTATAATAATATAAACGATAACTTTTATTTCCAATAAATATTATTAAAAAAATCTATCTTAAAAAAAAAAAAAAAAAAACACATATAATAGTTCAACATAAAAAAATAATAAATCATATGCTTCCAATATTCAAAGAATTCGAACTTGGTTTCAAAACATGCAACAAATGTATTCATGGTTTGGTCCAAGTGGTACAAGATAAACCATCTACCAGCAGATATCAAAGATTAGAAGAAAAGACGAAAGAATCAAACAAGAAAGAAGAAGCTGCATCAGAGTTTAGAAGTTGAAGTTGCTACATAAACGGCTGTAGTTTAAGAAACTCTTATAGTTGCTGCTAGCCTGCTACATATCGTATAACTTAACAAGTGAATTTCTGATGTTATCTTGTGCCAGTCACGTGGCGTTAAATGTACAGGTGTATACCAGTGATTGGTTAGCTCTTAAGTTAGTTAGTTAGTCAGTCAGTTTTTACTGTAGCTCATTTCCTGCGTAGTTTGGGTTTTTTTTTTTTTTTTAATAATCCTGTATAAATACAGAGTTGTAATCATATGGTTAATTAATTCAGAAATATAGATATTTACAAATCTCTCTCTCAATTTCTGTTAGCAGAGTAAACGAACCAAAAAAAAAAAAAAAAAATTTGAAGTAATAGTTCAACATGCTTCAATATCCAAAATAGCCAATATCAATTATCAATGTTCAACCATAGTACATATACATCATTCCTAATATGTATTAGTTCAGATCCTTGTACAAATTTAAACCATTACAATCTAATTTCCATCGCCACCATTTTTGTTAAAAAAGCTCTCTAACCACAATGCTCGAAGTCTAGTGTTTTTGGCCATGAATGCCCTCCCTAACCTTTCATTAATTACCAAATAGTCAAAAGCGGATGCAAGCATAACTTTGTCAAACCTTTCTATTTTCATAACTTCTTCATAAAGCTCATTCACATCAAGTTGACCTTTTTTTAGTGTTTTTATTGCTAATTCAATCTTTCCAAGTTGTTTGGAAAACTTATCATAATTATCATCTTGGTTGACTTTAACACGACTCCATTTCCTATGAGAACTTGCTTGAGAGAAAGCTGCATTTGAAGAACCAACTTGTTTCCCTTTTGATGCCCCCTCAAAATCAATATTGTCCAAATCATGGGACTCCAAGTCACCAATACTTTTTCCTGAAACCATATCACCAAAAGACTTTGCAAAACTCCATGTTGCAGTGTCTTTACCAAAAAGCAAAGCCATCTTGTCATACATCTCAACTTTTTTATTCAAATACTGGTCATGATCAGGATGTGCCTGTTTTAAAAAAAAAAATAAAAACACACACACACACACACATAGTTAGGAAAGATCGATCACTAATATAACACCTACCTAATGATGAAAATATGCTTCATACCATTACTTCTTCGTCATGCACTTTCTTTTCACAAGTAATCATTTTCAAATTATCATCCCATTGAAAACAATTTTTCCTGTCACGAAGTTGTGTAATGGTACTCCAAATGCTTTTGATAGTTTGAAGACAATTTTCCACATGATCTGGTTGGCATTGAACCTCAAATTTCTTGCTAATTGCTTTGGCTGCTCGAGCTAATGAATCAGGCATAAATGTATTGGATGGCTTATTTCCGTTAGTAGCCTCATTAGCAAGTATCTCAAGTAACAAACATTGCATTTGATTTGACCAACTAAATTGCTCACTTATACTTTCCTTATCCTCATCCTTTGTTTTGTCTATTGCTACAGTTACAAGAACAAGAAGAGTAATCAAAATTGAGCCCACAAACACACAAAATGACACATGAAAACTCATGTTCACTAAAAAAAATTTATTATCAAAATGAAAGGTCAAATATGCTTTATGCAATCAATCATGAAAAATCAAGACATAACATAACTGTCTTTAATCATGGAAGTGCTAGAAAGTGCCAACTCTAAGAAAATTTATTCATTCTCCATAACATCCTAATCTTTGCACATGCTGGCATATCTCTGTGTTTCATTATCCATTTTCTATATTCTTCCTAAACTTCACTTCGTGGTTATTGGACTCAAAATTGGAATTTTCAATTTATTTATCAGAGTTTACATATTCCATAATTGAGCATATGGGGTCAACCCTCATTATGTGATTTTAAATGACAACATGCTAGGACTACATCTACTTGTGTTTCAAATGACCAATATGGATCTGCATCTAATACACAAACTTTTCTTCAAAACCTGGCAGTGGTGGTCTCCAAGGAAAAATGACATAGACTAAATATTTCTATTTCATTTTCAGGAGGCTCATGACTAAACTCTTTCAAATGGTATTTGTCACAATGATAAAAAGGAAGAGAATTCCTTTTTTATTTCTATAAATTTACAGTAAATAGAACAGCATTACTCTTCAATACTGATTATTTTCAATAATTTAAACAATCACTTTTATATGAATTTTTCTCCATCACTCATAGTCAACCACATCAAAGATGTGGAAAATTTTGGAGCACAAAAGTGGCGTCCTTAAGCTTTCTCAATTATATGCAAAGTAAGATAGTGTTGTAAATGAGATAACACTATAACCATTAAAGAGTTGACCTAAACTTCAATGGAGGTCTCAATTCCAACTTAAACAATTATCCCCTAAATTATTAACTAGGCAGCCAACAATTAATTCAAATCCTTCAAATGCCCCAATGAAGTCTTACCTAAACTCCCAAACAAACTTTAGCCCAATTTAACAAGATCAAGCTCAACCATTTCCCAGATTCCCAAACAAATTCTTGATAACAACCAATTTTCAAACTTTAGCCCAATTTAACAAAATCAAGCTAAATCATCTCCAAGATTCCCAAACAAATTCTTGATAACTACCAATTTGCAAAATAAGGTGCCTTACATCCCCAACTCATTCAGATTGCCCAAGATATCAAATAAATCTTTAAAAACATGTTTTTAGAAGTTCAAATAAGTTTTATGGTTTTTATAGCTATTCCCAAAAATGGTTCTACAAGTTTTAGCAAAAATCCCAATTTTAGTGTATATAATCCAACTTCAATAAATCCAATGAAAAAAAAACTTATTTTTATAAGGAAAAGTTTGTTATTAAGAATGCTTAACAAAAATATATTTATCATCAGAAAAATTCATATTTTTATTAATGGTTGTTGAGATTTGATTTTATAAATTACTTTTTTATTGTCGAATTATCAACAACAAAAAAAACTTATTAATAACTACCATAATAATTATATTGTATATTAAAAATAAAAAATAAAACAAAGAAATCATATCAAATTTGTCTTATAAAAAAAGAGGGTGGATATGATATTTTGATCCCTAAACTTTACCAAAATTTTGTTCTTTGTCCCTAAACTTTAAAAATTCTTTTTTCATCCTTAAACTTTGTACAGAGTTTTTTTAATAGTTTAGAGACAAAATGGGGATGCAAAAAGAAATTATTTCAATAGTTAAAGGTAGAAAAATATATTTTTTAAAGTTGAAGGACATGAATAAAACATTTTCAATAGTTTAGAGATGAAAGACGAATTTTTCAATAGTTTAAGGACGAAAGACAAACTTCAAAAGTTGGATTGTGAGTTTGATTTGTTTTGGCCTGAGAGTTTGCTTGGAATCAAGTAAAAAAAAATGAAAAAGAAAAGCTTGGATTGTGCTTGCCAACAAGAAAACCAACAATATACACAAATCCACACAATCTCCTCACTTAGGCTGCGTTTGTTTCAACTGAAAATGGATTTGGGAAAATATTTTACACCCTCCCGTGTGTTTGGTTGCGCATGGAATATTTGGTCAAACGGAAAACATTTGCGTTGACCGTAAAATAAAGCCCTCAAATCCGGAAAACAATTGCAGGAGTTATTTTACCTTCAAAGCATTTCCGGAATTCTTCACTCCACATGGTCCGACTCGCCAAGCTCTTCAACTCCACCCCACGCACCAACGAGAGGGAGACAAAGCTCCACCTCACACACCAACACCGGTTCGAGGTTCACCCACACTTCGACGAGCAGCGCCCCGTTTTCCCCTCTGCGCTGGTGGGTTTTCTCCCTTTTTTTCTCTTCTCTCACTCAACCTCACCTCCGCCCACTTCGAGCTCTGCATGTACCCGATCCACCAAGGCAAAACTCTCCCTCACGCCGGCAAAGCCGATCTCACCTCCAACATCTCCGATCCATCGCTCCCACGCCGCCGGCGAAACACTTCTCTCAAACCCACCCTCTACAATACCCAATCCACATCCCTTCAAACCCATCTCCCTTTTCTTCTCTTCTCTCACTCAACCTCACCTCCGAGATCACGCTGTCGACATCGCACCCCAACACCGCCGAGATCGCGCTGTCGAGATCGTCGCCCATGACCCACCCATGACCGATCTCTCTCTTTCTCAATCTACCTGTCCCTTTCCCTCAATTTTTGATCACTCTCTCTTCCTCCCTCTCTCAATTTGACCGAATTGTTTGAGTTTAACGAATGGTTTTGTTTTGATTTTTGTTTTTTTAAGTTTATATATTGACATTTTTTATTATAAAATTTGTTTGAAAGCTAAGAAAATGGCTGAGAAAATGCGAGAAACTAGTAGAAAAATAGCATTTTCAGAATCCAAACAAACACATGAAAACATCTTCTAAAACAATTTTCATAATACAGCCAAACATTTGAAAATATTTTCCTTTCCCGAAAATAAAATATTTTCACCTGAAAATATTTTACACTCGAAAAATATTTTACATTCAACCAAAAGCAGCCTTAATTCCCTAAAATTCTTGTCAAGACTTGCTTTACCCATGAATGTTACTAGTCTAAGCTTTTACTAGTTATTAGGCTTCATTTAACCAATGATGATGTACGCCAAAAAAACAAATTTCTTTAGACTAATAGTATTGACAATGTTACCAGGTTGCCTCTAATACTATTTGTCAACCTAAGGAAAAAGTTAGCTACATTTATGCAATATCCTATTATGACTAGTCACAGTTTAGATTTCTCGTATCTGTTTATAAAGACCAGATATACCTAGTACATGCATATGCAATACCTATACAGTCCAAAACTCCAAATTCACACCCAAAAAAAAAAAATCTAGATAATAAATAGAATTTTTTTTTGATAGGTACACAATAAAGAGAATTAAGTAGAATAAATTAAGATATTCATGACCTCTTTCAGTACCCTCAGAAGTATTGACGTGGCTACTGCTGCATTGTGCAATTGCTATGTTGAAGTCTTCCACATCTTGCTCATATATCAAACGAACTGCAGATTTAACAACCTCCACTCTTGGGCTATTGGTGTCAAATACAACCTTAATCCGACTGCATTGATAATTCCAACCCGTACTTAGCCAATCATCACCAGAAAAATAAAATAGAAAAAGGTGACCCGCACTATTCTCGAAGGAGGTCTCCCCAATTGAAACCTCAAAAGTATGGTGAGGGCCGTGAGGCATTTCACCAAGAGCTATCACATGACCTTTAAGACTATATCTTTCAGACGAATAGCAAGAACAACTTATTCTGAAAAAAGCACACAAAGCAAATCCCATCCACCTGCTATTACACCAATTAAGTGGCAGCTCTATGCTTATTGAATTCCCAAACCTTTGATGGGTTAACCATGGTGGAACTTCAAACCCAGGAATAATGATGTGGAATGCAGCTCCAGATCTATCTTTTCTTTTGTTTGAAGTTTTATATCCAGTTTTTGGATACATGAGTCTCTGTACCATGAAAAAAAAAATTAACAATCTGTGAGAGAGAGAGAGAGAGAGAGAGAGAGAGAACAGATTACCTGTAGGTAACGTTTCAGTATTGCAAATGCAAGACTATCACTGCCCTCATAATACTCAACTAACTTTAAGCAATTAAAAAAAACAACAGATGGTTGCAACAAATTGCTCACACTGAGCAGTGCTGGTGATAGTTCTAGGGAAGAACAACCTTTAGCATTTAAATATCTCAAATTTGGTGGGCACTCTGGCAATGAGTGAAGTCGAATGCAGTTGCCCAAATTAAGAGCTTCCAATTTCTGAAGTTGACAGATGCTTGCAGGTAAGGCAAAGACAAGCTTGTTTGTAGATAGTGATAAAGATTTTAATGAGCGAAAGCAGAAAACACTATCAGGCCTTGACTTAAAAAATTGCTTTTCATATCCACGACATATAAAGAAACTAATGGAAGAGGGAACTTCTCTAATAGCAGTTCCAGTCAAATCAAGTTCCTTCAAACATTCGATTTTCCCCAAGTTCTCTGGCAGGCAAGCAAGTTTTGAGCATCCCAAAAGAATGAGTATTTCAAGAGATCTTAAACTATCCATGTTGCTTGGAAGATTGATAAGAGATCGGCAAAATTCCAAATTTAAAACTGTAAGCTCACTGAGTTTCCCAATAGATGGATCAATCTCAACCAATTTTATGCAACCTCTAAGACACAGTCTCTCAAGTCTGGGAACCCCTGTGAAGTCAGGTGTCCTAATAAGGTTTTTGGATAGTTGAAGATCAATGAGTTTTAACTTGTTTAAATACTGTTCAAAAAAAAATGATAATTAGCTTCCACTAATCTATTTTAATAATATATATCTTTTTAAATTTAAAAAAAAAAAATTCTATTAATGAAAAAAGAAGCTCAAATACGAAGGGAGTGTATTGAAATTACTCCTAAAGAAAAGATAAATATTAAATAATAGAAAGACAAAAGAACAAAATTACCTTTACACCTTTCCACAGACATTCAATTTTGCAAAACCACATTTTAAGTTCAACAAGCTCTTTTGGTTGAAAACTGGCTGGCAAATATTTTGCAGAATACCCATGCCATTGAAGAAATCTTAAGTTATTAGAAAGATGATTGAGGCCATTTGGGATGTGCACATTATCGATTATAAGCAATCTGAGATTACACATCTTTGAAAAAGCTTCAGGACAGGCTTCAAGGTTCCTGCAGGCCTCATCCCCGCCAAATGAGTCTAGGACTATGGCCTGAATTGCTTTTGTTGCCTAAGAATCAAAAACAAAGATCAGTTAATTGCACAACAAAAGATAAGAATAATAATTTTATTCAGCTTTTTCCAGTTTCAGAGGAGACACTACTATGTATACTAGTTGCCCCAGATATAACCTCCTCTTAACCATTGTTAGAACCAAGAAGGTTGAAAGTGAGAAATTACCCCATTTACACCTTCAAATTTAACAATAGTAAATAGAAAAATACTATAATCAAGAAACCTAATATTAATTATTAGATCATAACAGAACATCATTTGTTAAAGTTTTCCCTGTAAAATCCTGTTTAATTAATATATTAAGAGAGTTATTTTCTCTTGAGAATCATACATTCCAAAGAGGAAGGATGCAATTTTAAATTTTTATAGGGATATTTTTTAAGTTATAATAAAAATAATTTATTGAAAAAAGAAATGATTATAAATGAGGCCTATAAAGGAAGTTTGAAAAAAAAAAAGTTTATTTTTAGGTAAGTGCCTCATGCACAAGTGATCAAAAGATGAACTACTAGTTGACTAAATCAAGAAAGAAGAAATCAAACTTAGAACAATTGTTTTCAAAATGTAAGAAATTAATATATATATATATATATATATATGAATTCAAATTTATAAATAAAATAATGTGACAATCACATTATGCTTTCAAAATATAAGAGAGAGTCAGCATATTAACATGAGATTTTGTATTCTAAATTTTATGAATTAAGTACTAAGGTAACTTTTTTATTTTTCTTAAAGAATTAATTTCTTTAGTAAAATTGTGTTTTTGTATCTATTCAATCTTGGCCCTAAAATAAAATGCTGGTTTTGCCACTGTTCTTACCGTTTTATTCATCAATACATGAAACAAATCCTTACGATGCCACAACCTACTGCGCTCCCCAGGCTCTTCACGTGATTCTCGACGAACGATTTCCCAACCCATCTCTTGTAGTAGATCATGCATCGACAATTTGTTGTTTTCTATGGTTAGGAGAGATTTATCCATGAGAACTTTTATTCCAATTTCTGCAGCAAAACCACAATTCTCTAATATCTCTATTACTCGATCTTTCGACTTCCCTCTAAAGAAACATGCAATATCTAGGAATATCTTCTTCCACATTTCGTCCTCTAAACCATCATAACTTATTTTAAGTGTATCAACTATTTCTCGTTCAGGGTTATTTTTCAATTTTTTCAAAGTACTTTGCCACATCTCCAATGTTCTTTTATACAAAAAGGACCCCAAAATTACTAGAGCTAAAGGAAGACCATTAGCATAGTATACAACCTCCTTGGAGAGCTGCACGAAATCTAATTCAGGTTGCTCATTTGAGAAGGCATTCAAACATAGAAGTTTTAAAGCAGCATCATCATCTAATGTGTTAGGCTTATATGTATAAGTCACATTATGTTGAACCAACAAATTTTCATCTCTAGTTGTTATGATGATCCAACTCCCCGACCCAAACCAATGACGCTCTCCAGCCAATTTTTTTAATTGGTCCAATTTATTAACATCATCTAGAACAAGAAGAACTTTTTTATGACCTAACCTATTTTTTATCATGTTAACTCCTTCTTGAACATTCCATATATTTATATTGTTTTCCTCCAAAATTTGTGCAAGAAGCTGCTTTTGTAACTGAAGCAAACCATGTTTTTCTGAATCTTCCCTAATATTAGCAATAAAGCTAGAACCTTCAAAATGATTACATTCTGTTTCATAAATCACTCTAGCAAGAGTTGTCTTTCCCAGCCCCCCCATACCAGAAATCCCTATCATGCAAACATTGTTCCTAACACCTAAATATTGAGTGATCAATTTCTCCATTGGAGGACCTATTTCTACCAAGCCTTCGGTGATGCTTGAGAATTTTGACCTCAGTTTCTGCAATATATGATCCACAATATATCGGATAGCTTCTGACTCATATTTTCTGTGGAAAAGATTGAACAATAATTACACAGTGGTTCCAATGAGTCATAAAATGCAGGGGTTCGGGGGATGAGAAAGAAAAATATTAGGTAATAGTACTCCCTTGGGCATACAAATATGATTTCATTGGCTCATGCAACAAATAAAACTATCAATATAAGTAGTGTATTACTATATCAGTTATACATGTGACATGTCAAAGGATGACAGGATTGGAAGCAATAGTTTTTGTCATATGTACATGTGATAAATCCATCAAATTTACTTAATGAGTTACATAACCATGTTTTGAGGCCTCTCAGATTTCTCCAATTCAATCTTTATCCAATACTACCACTTTAGGTGTACTTCCATGCATTTTTTTTCTTTGGGAGGAGGTGTTGGGATGGGGGTGATAAGACACAGGTTTTTTTTTTTTTTTTTTTTTTTTTTTTTTTTTTTCTTTTTTGATAAGTAAGAAATAAGAAGCAGGTATTCAAAGATGACAATTATGATTCTTGCTCAAGACATGTAGAGCCCGAATCATGGATCCAAAAGCACAAAAAAGCAGAAAAGGAGGTAGAGAGTAGGGGATGCTAGTAGAATAGCTGCAAAAATATCAGGAGAGGCAACTAAGGCAATGATAAGCCTGGTAAATCCAAAATCTATTTTCAATTAAGCTACATCAATTGATAAAAATTTTAGAGAAGTGCTAAATTCACAACATTTTCATAACAGTTTCACAACAAATCATAGATCTTAAGTTTTTATTGGTTCTAATTTGACTCCACAATTTAAATTTACTTTTTTGCTCACTTGTAACCACCAATAACAATCTGCCACTTGGATATGTTGTGAAAATTTTGTGGACATATTATATATAAAAAATTTAGGTACTTCAGTTCATGCCCCATTGTTGAGTGAAACTCCATTAGAATAGATTTAGTTTAACATGATAAACATAAAGATTCATATTGCTCAAGTACAAAATAATAATAACAAAGGCAGTACTCAAATTAAGCAAAGTAGATAACCAAAAAGCTGAAAATGTTTTCTAATACTTGGTAAAATGAGTGAAGAGAATGTAATGTTTTCTTTACTTGGAAAAAAAAGGGAAATTACAACTCTTAAAAGCTTAGTGACATCAAAAGCCCAAGCTTTTACCTGTAGCTGGAGAGATAAAGTGCTTCAAAATTTCCTATGCTTTTTTTTTTCTTCCTTTTAAGAGAAGGTGTCTTTTGAATTTCTATTTCTGCAGAATTGTGCATGTTGACACCTCATTCGTTATAGATGAAATGCATTACCTAATCTACCAACTCCCCAGTCCCCAAAGTCGCCCTAATATCAAAATATATTCCTCAAATCTCTACTTCTACACAATATGTAAACAATTGGTTTGGGAATAAAATTTTTAAATTGTGCTATATGGATTTTTTTTTTTTTTTTTATAAATCAAAACAGTGATTGAGCCATAAGTAAATCTTTATGAAAACCATTGAAATGTGTAGCATGAACTTAATCCAACCTATAACATGACAGAAGGTTATTTTGGATCGCTATAGCATCATGTCGAGTTATAAAAGTGAAATGTCTCCAAAACTGGACTTCTATTGACTTAAATTCTTAAGTGGTCATGCTAGAATAATTGCTGGATATGCTTGGGCATAAAATGAGGGAAGAAAATCAAGCACTACCCCCAAACAATTCCTCCCTGTAATTAGCTAAAGATTGTGGGAGGATGGATTACACACACCTGGGAGAATAATTAGGTGCTCAAAGAACACGACACCCATGTTACCTGTCACGCAAATAACTCAATAATGGATTGCCTCTTCATCGTATAACTAATTTCCATATTAAAATGTATGATGCATCAACCATTTTCATAGGTGGACTTTTAACAAGAGAAGTTTGTAGATCAACTTATCTTACTTTTGGGATAGACCAAAGCAAGTGAAAAGATTAAAGAAAATGATAAACAATGTCAGCAGATTTATATTTCACAGAAAGAGATCTTCTTGAATCAAGTAGGACATAAAAGAAGAATGCTATTTGAATGTCAACATAAAGTTAAAAATAAATTTCTCATGGAAATTACCCCTCCTGTAAATGCCAACCGGAGAGATTGGCCACTTCTTTCAAAGCAGCTTTCCATATTTCCACCTTCGGTAGTTTATTTGCTTCGTGTTTAGCAAAGGCTTGTTGAAAAGTTCCACTCTGATACCGTACATCAGATGGGTTTACATGGTAAAAAACCGGCAGAACTATCAGTCCCATTAGTTCCCTGCAATTGACAATCTTTGCAAGTTCATCCAAACAAAATGTTGAAGTTGCATAGTTTTTTGATAGAATGATGACAGCGAATCTTGATTGTTCAATTGCTCTCGAGAGTTCCGGGGAAATGGATTTCCCTCTTTCAAGTTCTTCATCGTCCCTAAAGATGAAAATACCCTTTCGTACCAAAGCAGCATATAGATGGTCCGTAAAACCATGGCGGGTGTCCTCCCCTCTAAAGCTAAGGAAAACTTCATATTTCCACCGATGTGTTGAATCAGAAGAAGAGAAAGACGAAGGTGATGATGACGATGAGGCTCCTTGAGTGTTCATGGAAACTAGTAAATCTTGAACAAAAAATATTGATAAAATCAGTACATTCAATCAAAACTGGAAGAAAATAATTAAAAGGAAAATAAGTTAGAATACTCACAGATTAAAATTGCAGCAGCGATTGTAAAGAGGAAGTAACGAGGAAAAGGGAGAGGAAAGTGTGTGATTCATGTACCCTGTTTTCAGTCAAGTCAACTACTCTTGTTGTTATTCATCCAAAAATCACAGATTTATTAGTAGAAGGAGAGGAAAGGATGTGACTCAACTTTTTTTACAATAATAGTTTTGAAGCACGTGCAAGAGCACTTAGCCGGTAAAAAGATTACAATTTGCTAGCCCCTATAAAGTTAACAACACAGACTAAAAATGGCCCCATTTTTATGGAAAATGCTAGGGTCATATATAAAATTACAACTCTAGTTACGACTTGCTCATGTGGCGAGTTATAGTTGGTGAAAGGGTGACCCATATCACCCCCTCCACCAACCATAACTCGTCATGTAGGCAAGTTGTGGCCAGAGTTGTGGCTTTGTGTGTGGTCCTAGCTCAACTCCATTTTTATTTAGCTCCCAAATAAAGTTGGGGTAATTAAGTAATTTTAATGAGATGTTGATGGTTTTAGAGTTAAGAAAAAGACAAAAAGGACTCAAGGGCCCGTTTGGTACACAAATTTAAACATATATTTTTAATTTTTAAATAATATTATACGTATTTTTATTCACTCTTTTACTCATTCATATTTTAAAAAAAAAAAATTATTGTTTAAACACGTGTACTAATCCGCCCCAAATTTTTTTCATCTCACAACAGACCTTTAGAGCAACAACGTAATTCAAGACAAAGTTGACAGCACGTTTGGCAGCCCCCATAAAGTTGACAACACAAATACTAAAAGAGAAATGCTAATCCTTAGGGTAATGTTTAATAATCAATTTAAAGAAAGTTTTTTATGGGAAAAGAAAGAAAAACAATTAATGTTTTGACAGCTTTTTTCATTTTCTATAAAAGTGATGTCAAAACTTTCCTAAAATAGATTGTTAACGAATGCCCTAAGGGCATTCGTTAGCATGACTCATACTAAAAAGTACCTCATTTTTCTTTGGATCTGATTAATGTGTGTCATTAGGACACACATTAAGTTATTTATTTTTAAAAATATTTTTTTAAAAATTGAATAAATTATCAATATTTTTTTAATTTTTGAGAAAATATTTTTAAAAGTTATTAATTATTAATTAGCAAAATCCTTCTTATTTAGCTCACAACTGAAATTGGGGGTAATTAAGTAATTGCAAGAAGCGTCCAGGCTTGAAGGCGAACCCTTGGGAAGTCATTTGAGAAGTGACAAAACTATTTACTTTTTTTTGTCAAAGACAAACTATTTACTTGTCAAAAGACCAAAAAATACCTCACAATGTTTTGTACTATACTCTTATACATACATGTAGGTTTAATAAAGTAATTACTGTCCTATCATATCACGTCCAATCACTCTCTTTTTTTCAGTGTCTCCCCCCTCTCACAATATCACTGAACTCTTCCATAAAATATTTAAAAAAACCGTCAGTGGTTTTGAGTGAGTAACAAAACCAGCATGACTCAACAAAACCGTCATCTATGTGCAAAACAATTCCGCTTAAACTCTGCTTTTTTATGTAGAGTACAGATAGACATATCTTTACAGCTGCTCGCCAGGAATTGTTTTTTGGCGTAAATACACTTTTAGTCTCTACATTTTGACGTTTTTCCATTTTAGTCCCTACATTTTATTTTTACCATTATGAGTCCCTAAACCAATTAACGCTCTTCACTTTAGTCCTTGAAGCCCCATTCCGTCGCCAAACTAACGGGAAGATTGACGGATTAATAGAATATTATTTTTTTTTACACGTTGGACAATATAATAACGGAAAGAAATCAAACTCACCAACAATTAACACTGTAGAAACAATCTGGAGCTTTCCCCACACGTGTGTGTCACTCACCTACACCTACCTCTGGCGCGCAGGTAAAGCTTTCCCAAATCAGAAGAGCCATCATCATCAACCTTAAGAAAAACCTCATTTCTCTGTCAAACCACCATCTCTCAAAACTCATCTCACAAAGCATCTGCCTTTGCCGAACAGCCATCATCAACCTAAAGAAAAACTCCATTGCCATTGTCAATCTAAAGAAAAACTCCATTTCTCTCTCAAACCACCATCTCTCAAAACCCATCTCTCAAAGCCTCTGCCTTTGCCGAATAGCCATCATCAACCTAAAGAAAAACTCCATTGCCATCATCAACCTAAAGAAAAACACCATTGTCATCATCAACCTAAAGAAAAACTCCATTTCTCTCTCAAACCACCATCTCTCAAAACCCATCTCTGAAAGTCTCTGCCTTGGCCGAATTGCCATCATCATCCTAAAGACAAATTTCACTTCTTTCTCAAGCTACCATCATCAAAACCCATATCTCAAAACCCATCTCTGAAATTTTTTGCCTCTGCCGAATTGCCATCACCATCTCTATCAATCTCTATCACTTGATACCCACACTTTTCATGGAGTGGAGAAAATGAAAGCTGGGATACCCCCGTCTTTGTGAAAAGGTATTCTCTCTGTCCTTATTTATAGCTTTACAATAAGCTTGTTGGTTTTTTCCTAGTAGGGGCCACAATGTTTTTGTATATTTTGGCTTTTTGACTGTTTGTTGGTTCTTGTCTGCATGTGTTTGTGTGTGGTTTACACTGTGGTCCATGTGTTCCCCGTGCATGAAAAATTACTCTTCTCTGTTTCTTTTAGTATGACAAAACTATTGAAGTAAGTGTTGTATTGTTACTTAAATATTTGATTAAGTGTTGTATTGTTGCTTAAATATTTGATTAAATGTTGTGTTGTCTGCATGCATAATGGAATATTTTATTAGGTATAGTGTTGTTTTGTTAAATATAATATATATTTTGTTTGAAATAATACTTGTTTTGTTCTGTAACTAGCATTGTTTAATTGGTTTTGGTGTTATGTTGCATGTAGAATGGATGAGCTATTTAGTATATCTGTGCATCATGGTGGCCATTTTACTGAGAAGGGCCGAAAATATGAGGGAGGTGCAGTAGATGTAGTTGATAATTGTGACCCTGACAGGTGGTCCAAGGTTGAGATAGAGAGTATATGTAGGGACTTTGGGTACACATCTGTTAGCAGGCTGTGGTATAAAATGCCTGGAGTGAACCAAGAGATGGGAGACTTCCATTTGATTGTTAATGATAGTGATGCCATGTACCTAACAGAATTAGTGAGGGGTTATCAAGATATTCATGTGTATGTAGAGCACCCAATACATGACCCTATATTAGTTGACGAAGGACAGGATGCTGGTGAGGGTATGCAGCCATTGGCATTGGAGCAAGACTTTACAGGTTATTATGACAATGATGATGGCAGTGAACATGATGGGGGTGAGGATGATGGCAGTGAAAATGATGGGGATGATTTTTACAGTTTTTATGATAATGATGAAGATGAGCTTGAGGTTAATGCTAATGTTCCTACTGAGGTGGCTGCTTCTCAAGTGGGTTCAAGGAGAGTAGGTAAAGAACCTATCATTGAGCACCCACCTGAGGTCTTTCAAATAAGTGATAGTAGTGATAGTGTGGGAAGTGATGGTGGAGGAAGTGGCCTAGAAGATGACGTAGAGTTGAACCATGGTGTTAGGGACTTTGTTGAAGATAGTAGTGATAGTTGGAATGGTAAGGATGATGCTGATGTTAATGAACCAGGCCAAATGGGTGCTGGTGTAATGAACTCCGATTATGAGAGTGAGGAACTGCACAGTCTTGTGGAATCATCATCTGATGATGAGCTTGGGTATGATAGTGATGATGAGTCTGAGGATGATAATAGGACACATGTGGGAGATGATAGGGAACATAAAGAAGAGCAAGCTAGGAAGTTCCCTGTGTTTAAGCCAGTGGCTAGGGCTGAGCATATTTATTTTGAGAAAGATATGCTGTTTACTACTCCTAAGCAATTCAAGGAAGCTATAACAGATTATGCAGTTCATGGTGGATGGGGGATTAGATTTGTTAAAAATGATCTACAAAGGGTAAGAGCTGTCTGCCAAGAAGGGTGCAAGTTTGTTGCCTATCTAACAAAGGTGCCAAGGGAGAGGAGCTACCAAATAAGGATATTGACATTGGAACACACCTGCTCTAGAAGTTATAAGAATCCTAGGTGTACCTCATCATACATTGGGAAAAAGTTGATGAAGAAGGTGAAAAGGCAGCCTAATATCAAGCTGAAAGACATCCAAGAGGCTGTCCATGAGAAGTATACCCTAAACATAAGTGCGGGAAAAGCAAGTAGGGCTAGGGATAAGGCTCGAGAATATGTTGATGGGGCTTATACACAACAGTACAACCAGCTGTGGGAGTACTGTGAGGAATTAAGGAGGGCTAGTCCTGGTAGTACCATTCTTATGAAGGTACATACCTTCCATGATGGTGATCTAGCAGCTGAGATGGATTTGGTGTGTGGGGTGCCTTATTTTGAGAGGCTATACATATGTTTGGAGGGCTGCAAGAAGGGGTTTTTGGCTGGATGTAGACCATTCATTGGTTTGGATGCCTGCCATTTGAAGAACAAGTCAGGGGGGCAATTGATTACTGCTGTATGCAGAGATCCTAATGAGGAGTATTTCCCACTTGCATATGCAATGGCAGAGGCTGAAACCAAGGACTCTTGGACTTAGTTCATCAATCTGTTACTTGCAAACATAGGTCAGAATAGAAGATGGGTGTTTATGTCAGACCAGCAGAAGGTGTGTAGTTTATTCTCTATTTGGTTGTTTTTTTTTTTCATTTACTCATTGTATCTATCTCTAAGCCATATCTTCCTTTGATATTGTTTGTGACAGGGGTTGGTGCAAACTTTCATTGATAACTGGCCACAGTATAAACATAGGATTTGCTGCAGGCACCTTTACAACAACTTCAGGAATAACCATCCTGGTGTACTGATAAGAGAATTGTTTTGGAGGGCAGCCAAGGCAACTTATAAAGAAGAGTTTGATAGGGTGATGGATGAGCTGAAGGGCATTAATGCTGATGCACACAGCTGGTTGGATGCTCATGGTTGCACAAAATGGGCCAAACACATGTTTAGTGAGGATGCCTTGACTGACACTATAGTAAACAATATGTGTGAGAGTTTCAACAGTAGGATTCTTAAATTCAGGTCTAAGCCAATAATTAGCATGGTATGAGTCTTTGTGATCACCTATAGTTAATTAGGTTTATTGTTTGGTACTGTTTTTAGCGGGTGTTGCAATTAAAATCTAATGTTTCATTGTACTTGTATATGCTTGCAGCTTGAGTGTATCAGAGTATATCTCATGACTAGGTTTCAAGACAACAGAGAGAAGATTTTGAGAATAGAGTCAGATATTTGTGGCAAGGTTCTGAAGAGGTTGCACAAGGAAAAAGTGGCAGCCAGCAAGTGGTTAGCTTGTTGGGCAGGGCAGACCCAATTTGAAGTAAAAAATGGTCTACAAAGTTTCACTGTTGACTTGGCCACAGCACACTGCAGTTGTAGGAAGTGGGATATAAGTGGCATACCCTGTGCTCATGCAATCACCTGCATATTTTTCAACAGACAAGATGCTGAGCAGTATGTTCACCCATGTTACCATGTCTCTACATACAAGGCCTGTTATGAACCAATCATAGCACCAATTAATGGACAAAATATGTGGAGACCTAGTGGTGTGACCCCAGTGCAGCCTCCCATCAAAAGAAGACCACCTGGCAGACCTAAGAAGAAGAGAGCAAGGGAACCTAATGAGCCAACAAGTAGGAGAGGTGGCATTTCTAAGCAATGCAAGGCCTGTGGTAAGTTAGGGCATAATAGAAGAAGTTGCAAGGGTGAGATTGGAGGGAACTCCTCACTGCCAGGCACCACAAATAGGACCAGTACATCTAATAAGGTAATATATGGAAATGTGTGTGAAATACTTGCTTTCCAATATTCAAGATTAATGTGTGTAAATTTCTTGTTCGTAGGCTAGTAGGCATAGCTTCAGCTCCACTCCAAGTGCACCACCTCAGTCCACTACTCCTAACCCATCCACTCCAAGTGCTCCATACCAGTCCAACATGCCCAGCTTCAAGCCAGGTGCACCATCTCAGGCCAAGACAAGGTCAGCCACTCAATTTGCACCATCTCATACCAGGATGCACCACAGCTCCACTCCAGCTGCACCACACCAGTCAGGCAGCACCATACAGACTACTGTAGGTGCACATCACCACTCCAGTCGTAGCAACCCAAATCCAAGGCAGAAAAAGACAAGTGTGGTCACATCAGAGAGCATGAAAGCAATGCTGTATGGTGGGAGTCAATCATCTGTGCATGGTCCAAGGAAATGAAGAGAGCACAAGTTCATTTTTTGTACTATGGAACCATGCCCTTTGTTTTGTAGAAAGTGATGGCAATGGTGATAGGGTTAAATATGAAACAATGCCCTTTCTTTTGTATAAAGTGATAACTATGGAACATTTTTGCAGAATGTATGTTCCATGTATGCTGAACAATGTATGCAGAAAATGTATGTTGAATGTCAGCATTTATTTGAACAATGTATGCTGAACAATGCCCTTTGTATTCTGGTGAGGGTATGCAGAAAATTGTTTGCAGCATTCATCAATCTGTATTTTTTGTACTTGAATGTATGCAGAAAATTGTATGCAGCAGAAATTTGTTGGCAGAAACTGTGTTTTTTGTATGCTGAATGTATGCGGAAATTGGTTGAAGCAGAAATTTGTTGGCAGAATCTGTGTTTTTTGTACTTGAATGTATGCAGAAATTGGTTGCAGCAAAAATTTTATGGCAGAATCTGTATTGTTTGCAGCAGAAAGTTTTTGGCAGAAAATTGGTTGTAGCAGAAATTTGTTGGCAGAATCTGTATTGTTGTTTGCAGCAGAAATTTTCTGGCACAAAACTGAATGTATGCAGGATTTTTTTTTGCAGAAAATGTATTGTTTGCAGCAGAAATTTGTTGGCAGAAAATTGGTTGCAGCAGAAATTGTTTTTGCAGAATCTGTATTGTTGTTTGCAGCAGAAATTTTTTGGCAGAAAACTGAATGTATGCAGAAATGTTTTTTGCAGAAAATGTATTGTTTGCAGCAGAAATTATTTGGCAGAAAATTGGTTGCAGCAGAAATTGTTTTTGCAGAATCTGTATTGTTGTTTGCAGCAGAAATTTTTTGGCAGAAAACTGAATGTATGCAGAAATGTTTTTTGCAGAAAATGTATTGTTTGCAGCAGATATTTTTTGACAGAAAATTGGTTGCAGCAGAAATTTTTTTTGCAGAATCTGTATTGTTTGCAGCAGGTTTTTGGTCTATTTTCATGCCTTTGTCCTGTTTTCCTGTGTGTTCTAATCTGGTTGAGATGTACTGGTCAAAATGGCTTTTTTCGTGCCTATTTTGGTGCCTTTTTTTGCAGCATACTAGCTTGAGAATTGTGAATGAGAATGAAGAGTAAAACTTAAAGGTTTGTTCTAAAATAAGCTGACATCTATGCCATTGGAAGAAGTTACAAGTCAAAATGGACAATTGGTGGGTTCATCTGCTCTCTCTAGGAATCTCTTTGTAACAATTGAATGGAAATCCTAGTGGTTGGGAACACTGCAACATAGTAATTTATAGTTAATGAAGGAACACAAACCAAACAAACTGATCTTGGCTAGTTTGGATTTTTTCACGTGTACCTTTGGTAGGATTGCAAGTGAATTAATTCATATCTTTCTAATATTCACATTAATTAAGGCACACTAATTCTGCAAAATTATTTGAAAGAAACTTTAAAAGTGACAATACATTTATGAGTCATGAATGTGCTTAGTTGAGGACTGAGTTGCACTGCACAAAGAAAGCTCAAGGTAATAAACAAAGCCCTGCACCCTTGCAATCACTATCAGAAATCACATTTACACACAAAAAACAGGGGTATTCATTGAACAACATAGATACAAAACAGGGGTATTCATTTCATTCTAGGAATGGTACAAAAAAAAGGTTCAAGCATGTGTTTCCATGCTAACTACCTAACCAAAAAATTTACACATTGCCAGCCCTATGCATTAGCAATTACAGGATATTGAAACTCCCTCATCTATGTAACATGCTAACCAAACATACACTTCCACCACCCACCTAACTAAACATAAACACTTCCACACTTCCCACTTGCTGCCTAATCAAACTTCCACTACCTATCTACCTACCCTTACAATTAAAGAGACAAATCCCACATATCACCAATAAGAATGCCAAAGCCACAATGTAAAACTTCTCTCTCTTGCAGCATCTTGCAACCTCGGCCTCTAGTCTGATAATCCGTTGCCTTTGCTCTAGGATGAGCACCTTACCACGTTCACATATCTCATCATCACGCCATTGGAAGAATTTGCACTTTCGCCCGACCTGAAATACAAACCAATTTCTTCATCCATCAAGCTATTTAATGACCAATATGGACTGTATAATTAAAATGAAATTGAAAAAACATTGTTGTTTATATATAACCACAGCAAAACAAGATGGTGTGAATATCTAGTTAAGAAACTCTCTTTTTTTTTTTTTTTTTTTGTGTTGTTGTAGCTGTTTGGTCTTCTAGTATATTAATTCATTTTGATTTTGTAAATGAATAAGCAATAACTTCATTAAGCAAACATTCCTTAAGAAAGCAATTGGATCAATTGAATTGGGCTGTCCCAGGCCTTGAGAAAGACAAAATAGGCTCTTTTATTGCTTGATGATAGTGTCTAAAGAATCATTCCCCTTCGATTTCATTAATTCTAGAGAACTAGAGGACTTGGGCTTTACAATTGGTATCTATGAACACAGAGTTTAAGTTTGCTAGCTCACAAGAATCCACTGCACAAAATATTAATTATTTCAAATTTAAAAACTAAAGTAATTTGACAGGATTGTGAGGCAGAAAAAAGCATGACAATTAAAATAGAAAAGTCATTCTCAACTATCCATTCATTTTCCAGGAAACAAGTAAAGTTCTATACATTACACAACACTTTTTCAAAACATTCTTTAAGAAAACATTAACATTGAAGATCAATAAACTAACCCAACCAACAAAATTCAATTTTTAAGATCTCAAATATACAACTCCTACTGCCTAGCTGAGTATTTTTCTGATGTGAAAAAAATTTCTTCAGAGCATTTTCATGAGGCTGGTGAAACTCCAGCCTGAATCCCAAAAATACCTATATGAAACTTCATTACCTATACAAAGCATCATTACACACAACTTAATTCCCCACAACTTAATTCCCCACCATTTTTTACACCACCAAACAGCTTAGTAAAACCCAAAGTTATTGCTTCCAAAACCCAGAAAAACTAAATGCAGATTAACCCCAATGAATTAAAAATAAAAACACAAAAACCGCATGATTCAATATCAATTTTCCTAGATTTTCCCCCGTTTTCTCAGAAAATAATAGACATTACACCAAGCCAAAAAAAAAACCAAAAACAAAGAAGAGGAAGAAAACCCCATCTCACTAAAACAGAATAACGTGAATAACCCACCAACAGTAACAAAGCTTGAACTAACCCAGTAGAAAAAACATGATTAATTAAAAAAGATACTCAAATATTGAAATACCCAGTAGTTTGGACAGCCATAAAACCTTCTGCCAGGGTTGTCTGGTGTCCACGAAACGACTAAAACTGGTCTTTGACCACAATAGCACCTAAATGGAGCTCTCCTCCTCAAGTTTGAACTGGTTGAAGAGCTTGCTTCCATCTGATCAAGGACTTAAATGGTTGAAGATCTTCAGAGATGGTTGATGATGATGGTGGCTTCAAGTAGCAGAGATGGTTTGAAAGGTTGATGGTTCGAGAGAGATAGAGAGGCTGATCTAGGCTCAAACGATTTGGGGATTTTTCTTACCTCTACGCGCCAAAATGTCTTCACGTGAGCTTGGCCAGTTATTATATTGTCCAACGTGTAAAAAAAAATAATATTCTATTAATCCGTCAGTCTTCCCGTTAGTTTGGCGACGGAATGGGGCTTCAAGGACTAAAGTGAAGAGCATTAATTGGTTTAGGGACTCATAATGGTAAAAATAAAATGTAGGGACTAAAATGGAAAAACGTCAAAATGTAGGGACTAAAAGTGCATTTACGCCTTGTTTTTTTGTCGTGCGGGAGTTTTACCGTCTATTCTTAATAATAGGCTTTTATCATTAGATTAAGATATTAATTAATATTTTGATATAAGTAAAAGTTGAACTTTAAATTTTTTATTTAATTATTAAAAATTTTACCAGTTAAATTAATTAGAATTTACAATTGCTAGAAATTTTTGCTCTTTTTGTTGGTAAAAAAAAAAAAAAAAAGTTAATGAATGAGTCATTGTTAGGAATTTTTCTTTTTTAAAAAAAAATTATAAGAAAATAAAAAATAATTTATTAGTTTAAAGGCTTTTTATATTTTCCATTAAAATTTACCTGGTTTATTAAAAAATTGGAATTAATCAATCACTCGCATGTAGGGCTAAGTTCTCATCCCATTCTTTTGCCACGTTTAAACAAAAGGCAAGGGCAAAGTAAAGGCATTTATACTTGGCCAGGCGATCAAAGTGTATGGGTGTTAAGTTATTTTAGGGTATATTCCCCATTTGGTCATAACTTTTAGGTTGTGTTTGTACGTCAATTTGGTGAATTTAGTTCATAACTTTTTATTGTGTTAAAATGGTCTCCATCATCAAAATAAAAATTAATATTTTTGTCAACTCATGTAATTGTGAGTTTCAGTTAGTTCAATTAGTAAAGTTTTTTGTTGTCCAATAAGAAATTGAGATTCTATACCCTCCTACACCAAAAAAACCAATTGATATTTTAATCTGTTAAAACTATAGCTCTTAAAAAAAAATGCTAACTAAGCTTAAACTAAAAAAAAATATTGGTATACGTTGCCAAATGAAGACCTCAAGTGCTTGGGAGTTGGGATAAAATCAAAATCTTTTGCTCCCTCCACTTCTAATCCACCTCTTCTTCACTTATTACTTGCGTCTTATCCATCCTCACCGTTCTCTTTGAACAAATTTGAGAATGAGCTTTGAAACGATTGAGAGCTAATTAGGGATTTTGATTTTTTACCCAAAAATTCCCCTTGCACGTTAGTTACTGAGTTACGAGGTTTTTTTTTTTTTCATGCAATGCTGTCGTGGCAGTATTAGTATAAAAATAATATTTTAATAGTTAAAGTTTCTTGCACGTTTTTATCATAAACTTATAAAATATATATTTTATTCAATAAACAATAACAAAATAAATAATTATTATAATAACAAAATGAATAAATTGTATTAGTATAATAACTATCAAATATTAAATGATAATACCTAAATAAAAAAATTATTATTTTGTAACATACTAATTTGTGCTCTAAATGAGAATTTTGTATCTTTGGGAGATTGTTGAACACCCCTTTGTACGCAATATTTGAGCACTACATATCTTGATCATCATAAATTCATAATTGATCTTCATTTTAATCTTGCAACTCTTGTTATCTCAGCATTTTTCAATTATTTAACCAAAAATAAATAAATGGCAAATTACAACTTACTTACCTATGGTTTGACCGAAATTTAAGTTGCCTACCTGTGATTTGAAATTCAACACTTTACCCCCTGAGGTTAGCTTAATTAGAGTTCCGTCGCCCATTTATGTATAAAAAAAATGTGTTAAATGTGTAATTTTACTCCACTTTTATGTCTCTCTCCTCTAAAAACACAAAAAAATATATATAAAAATACAATATCAAAAAGAATTCAACGTAACACTTGCATCATGGGATTTCAAACCATAGGCAAACAACTTAAATTTTTGTCAAATTTCAAGTGGTAAAGTGTCAAATTTCAAACTACAAATAAGCAACTTAAATTTTGGTCAAACCATAAGTAAGTAAATTATAATTTGCCAATAAATAAATAAACAACTATAATATACACAACCAAACGACCAAACTAACAGTGTGTATATTTGTAAGATAAATTAAGTGTATGTAAAGTTAAACAAATACTTGCCTATAGGTCAATAGTGGTGGTAATGTCTTCCATGTGAAGTTGCTTCTTGTTAATGTCTCTCTTTTTTTTTTCCTTTTGCAAGAGAGAAAGAGAGACTTTTTTTTGGATAAACAGAAGATCTCGTTTGAAAAATACATAATAGTTAAAAAGTGGTATTTGATGCGGATTAGTATTCTAATTGTGATGAAATTTCTCTTCTTTTTTATTTATTGTTACTAGTATTATGCATGTGCAATGCATGGCTTAGTAAAGAAAAAATTTATATAAATTTTAAAAAAAAATTGATAATATAATCAAATCTAATAACAAATAAAATAGTAAAAATATTTTTAAAAGTTAAGTTGCATGGAAAATGTATATTATGTAAGTTTTTTTTTTTTTTTTTACAAAAATATATATTATAAAATATTTTAAAAAATTATGGCAATTTTTTTTTGCAATTTAAGATGCATTATACCTATTTTTTTCGTGGAGTAATTAAAAATTAAGAAGAATTAGATTATACTGTCTACTTTGCTGCAATTTAACTTTTTTATGTAAATGTTTTCTTTTTAAAATCTAAAAATCTAAAAAAATTTTTGCAATTCGGTGCCACCACTTGGCGCAACCACGACATCTAAGCCCAACTTTTTATATAATATATGATTTCATGATTCCACATTGTAATTCCTTTTAAGAAGGTGATTTTTTTTTTGGTAAATACAATATATTTGTAAGCTTATTTAGACTTGTCAAATAGCAAATTAGAAAGTACAAATTAGACTTCTCAATGTAAACAGTTATATACTTATATATGCACTTATTTAAGCAAATGGCAATTTCAAAAGTACAATTTTTTTTTTCCTTGTTTTCATCTAGTTCAATGATATTTTAGCATTTCTCTACACATGAATGGAAATATCAATGAAAAAAAATTAGCACATTAACATATTTGTCAAAAAAATAAATAAATAACGCAACACCTAAAACATGTACAATAAACTAAGTTAACCTATCCCAAATAAAACTATTTTTTTATTGATATCCCAAATAAAACTTTAAACTTTAAACTAAGGTGGCGTTTGGATCCAGCTTCTTTTTTCTTGCGTTTACGTTTCACGTTTTGCTTCTTTTTTTTCTTTTTTTTTTCTTTTTTTCGGTTCTGCCGCGGGGGACAAGGGGGCAGGTGCTACTGTGCGTTACTGTGCGTCACTGTGCGCGCACTGTTCGCGTACTTTTTTAGCAATTTTTTATTAAAAATGGGTCTCGCAGTACTATTCACACATTTAAAAATTATTTTGCTACAGTGTTTTCAGTTTTTAGTTTTCAGTTTTCAGCAATAAGCTCTATCCAAACGGATCCTAAATCAGCATACAATAGCTTAAAAGTAAATCTTTCCAAACTCAAATCATTCTAAAATGAAAACATAGTATGATGACCTAGTTTATAGTTTAAAACTCTAAATACGAAAATAGTCTTTCATTTAAATATTTTATATTTTCTCAACAATCAAACTAACATTTTAATGATAAAAAATTAAATACAAGCAAAAATAAAAGTATGCCATTCGTAACAATTCTCTAATAGAAAATTTAATGATTGATAAAAAAAATCAAATTGTTATGAACAATTTATTGTCAAATTTATATCAAGACATGCTTAATAATAAGCTAAAAAGAAGAATGTTCTCTAAATCAAAATTGAGAGGATGAAGCATATTTAATGATTGATTCTCAAACAATATCCATATAAATAGAATACAACTTACTGGACAGAGTAGCTCGAGCAAGCAGATCAACATGATATAGTAAAGCTTTGACTAAGGTCTCATCTTTTCCACACGAGCCATTCAATCAAAAGTTAGATGCATATACTCTAAAGGTGTGCAAAAAACCGAGGAACCGAAAAAACTGTTTTAAACCGACAGAACCAATGCAAAAATTTCAGTTCAGTTGTCGATGGCAAATTTTAATGCACCAAACCGACCGAACTGAACCGATATATTATATATATATATATATTTATTTATATTTATGTAACATTAAGTCACATTGGAGTTTGTAGCTTAGTGGTATTCTGTGCCTTTAATGACTAAGTGTTCAGTGGTTCGAGCCTTTGCCCAAACGTTTTTGAGTTTTTTAATTTTTTAAAACCATTAAAAGTTAAAACCCTAGCCTCTTATATTTGTAAGCTCACCCTTCAACCCTTTTCTTTCCAGCCGCCAGTCCACCATTTTTTTTCTCTCACCATTTTTTCTCACCAAGTTTTTTCCAGTCGTCAACCTCACCTCCGACTCCTCCCCCACCGATCGCCCCAACCCCCTCCAATGCGCCGACCAACACACTCCACTCTCCAGTCCCTCTCTCTCACGGTCTCTGCCTCTGCCGCCGCCTCCCTACGCCGGCCTTCTCACAGTCCCTTTTGTTTGGATGGTTAGAAAAATTATCCAAAAAAACACATATAGACTATCATGCTGCTTCAGTGCTTCTTCTCCTTTTTTTTTTTTTGTGTGTTTGCTACTTGCTTGGCACTTGGTGCTTCATGTTTGGGTGGTGAGAAAACGTGAGAAAGCAAAGGAAATATATATTTTCTTATTTTGGTATGTTTTCTGATTATATACATGATTTTAAATTTTTTTTTTGTTTGCTTGGTGTTTGGGTGTTGAGAAAATGTGGGAAAGTAAAGAGAAATAGGCTTTTTTTTTTTTTTTTGTCTTTGATCTGCTTGGTTCTAAGAAATTGGAAACAACCGAAAACTAACCGAACCGAACTGATTGAAATCCAGTCAGTTCAGTGTCGGTGTTCCTCCCTTTCGGTTTGGTGTTGGTGCCAAATTTGGTAAAACCGAAATTTCAGTTCGGTGGAAAAATCGCACTTCAAACTGACTGAATCGAACCGATTACACCCCTGATATACTCAACCAGAAAAAAGGGACTACACAAAGAGAACACGACAATCAAACTTGTTTGGTACGAGACCCCATTTTCCATCAAAGTGTAAGAAATTGTTGCCCGCATCAATTCAAGGCTAATATTGCGATCCTAGTCTTCCATGCCAACATCGTTCACACATCCATCTCATCAAAGACTTTGAAGGCACAATCGAGACTTCCATAGGTTAAACAATAGACAAAAAAAATACACAAAACCTATTCAATTTGAAGGAAAAAAATATTAGAGTAAACAAATACTTACTTGCAAGGTTGTAGGTAGAAGAAGAGAAGAATAGAGAAAAAGAACTTTATTGTAGGTATTCATTATGAATTATTTGAGATATATATTATGAATTATTTGAGATATATATACGATTCATATTGAAGAAGTTGATATGAACAAAAAGTTTAATGTTAGTTGAATAGAATTTTATAAAAGACCTTTTTTAAGTTTACCACTTTACTATTTTCTTTTTACATGTAGTATTATATGTTTTCTTTTATTTGCTATTTTTGTAGTAATATAATTATTTGAGAAGAAGATAAGAAAAAAAATTATATCTATTTAAAAAAATCTAAAATGTGTACTACTTCTTCTAAAAAAAAATAAAATAAAACGTGTATCTTTTTTTTTAATCAAAATCTAAAAAGCATAAGATTTTTTTGTTGTTGTTTTTTATTAATTAAGATTTTTTTTTCAACTTATATATTATAATAAGAAAATGATTAGATGAATTGTAATCAAATTATGATTTTTATCAACTTAGAAATTATAGAAGAAGAAAAAACTATATCTATTTTTTAAAAAATCTAATGAAATTTCTGCAATTATAGCTATTTTTTTTTTTTAAAAAATCTAAATCTAAAACGTGTAAGATTTTTTTGTTGCTATTTTTTTTTAATTTTTTCAACTTCTATATTATAATAAGAAAAGGATTAGATGAAGAATTTGGATTTGTAAGGATCTGATTCGTGGCCTAGGCCTAATGGGAAAAAGGATCTAGGTCTAAAGAGCCCAATACAATAAATATATAGAGAGTGGGTTGAAAAACTAGGCTCTAATGAAGCAGATTACAATTATTGTAAGTCCAGATGGAAAGAAAACAAGAATAAAAAGGTTTTGCTCAAAGTAAATCGTCCTCGGCACAGTTTGAGGAGACCAGATCTTGTATATTTGTCTTTTGAATTTGATTATCAGTCCAATTCTTGGTGTTACAATGTTTCTCTCTCCCTCTCTCGATCCCCCTGTCCCTAGAGGATTCCTTACATTATATAGCTCCTCTTAGATGATCTTGGCCCTCTATTTTTTGACCATCCAGGTCACTATTTAAGTGCTTATTCCACCAGACACCTTCCCAATCCCCTTATGAGTTGCGGCAGTCAACGCAGCAATGTTCAGGGGCCTTCTCCACATAAATGCAGCCAGGAGGTTTGGTGGGATGCATTAAATGTGGAGGCAGCCACCAACTTTTCAGTCATGTCAGTGTTAGCCCCTTCCCTGAAGCTCTTTCTGTACAGAACGACCTTCTTTAATAACATGCTATTGACGTAACCTTATAGTTCGAGGGCATGGCCTCCTCGGCAGGATAATAGCCCTTCTCGGCCATGGGTATGACACGTGGCGCAATTACCTTATTGGAATTCTTGTACCCCACAATAGCCCCTCAAAACTCCAATTTGTTTCCTTCCATTCGAGGAGAGAAATGGGGTTTTGACCTCAAGTAATTAATTTAACACGTTTCGCTGACTCTCATACGTAAGAATGACGCTTTGCGTGTCCCGTAATTATACCTAACGCTTCGAAGTCCACAACGTCTCATTAAATGCTCCAAGATCCCCACATCTTGTGGTGAGATGGAAATCCTACGGCTGACATTTCTTCTCAAATTTTGGGCGGGATAACTCCCACTCAAATCCACCTCCTATATAAGGTGCCTGGAGAGTTCATTTTTCCTAATTTACAAATCTTCGAACTCTCCAGACTTCCCATATTCCCAAGCTTCCAAGATTTTCCAAATCCTCCAGTTTTCGAGAAGCTCCTAAGGTGTCCCTCATCCTTATTTCTGTAAGTTCTTCGTTTTTAAGTTATTTTCTCCTCAACCAGTCTCCTCGGCCTTCTACTTTCTACATCTTTTTCTTAGATATCTTCTTCGCTTCTCTCTCTCTAGTCTGCTTAGATGGGTAGATTCGCTCACCTTATAGATTCTCCTGCCTGTATGGACGGATTTAGGGCTAAATACCACATTCCCCTAGGAGTTTCCCTACGGTACCGTGCTCCGGGGCAGTGGCATACCTATAGGAACCAAAGGGAGGTTGTCATTCCCATGATCGCCTTCATAGAAGGGGGAATGACACTCCCTATGGGTAGCGTAACTAGGGACTATTTACTCTCCCATAGGCTATGTCCCCACCAATGTGCACCCAACTTATTTATGGTCCTGGGTAGTGTAGACGCTCTCAATGCGCACATGGGCCTGAACCTTACCTAGCACGACGTCATGTGGATGTACGAATGCCATTTGCTCTCTAACTCGAGGTATTACCTTAAGTCTAGGTCCTCAGTTGTTAGGTTCTTCTCGTGTTTTCCCAAGTCCAACAAAGGCATGAAGGATGACTACCTAATCGCCTCTAGGGAATGGCACGACGGTCTTCATTGCCCAACCCGGGAGGGGGGCCAGGTAGGGTGCCCTAGGTTTAGGTCCTTTAGGTCCTTTTTTTTTTTTTTTACTTTCCTGCCTAACTAAGTGTTCATCCTTTTAACCGTAATTTTGCTTCTCGGCTGTTCTTGTAGGTAAAAGGTACGTAGCTCCCAACATCAGATTTGTCAACGTCGAGGATCTTAATAAGGTGCTAAGAGTTGAGGTGTTCATGAGTGAAGACAGGCAACTGAGTGACATGGGACTTAGTTTTATAGCTCTCTTTTTGCTGGCCTTTTTTTTTTTTTTACTTTCCCTCCTAACTAAGTGTTCATCCTTTTAACTGTAACTTTACTTCTCGGCTGTTCTTGTAGGTAAAAGGTACGTAGCTCCCAACATCAAATTTGTCAAAGTCGAGGATCTTAATAAGGTGCTAAGAGTTGAGGTGTTCATGAGTGAAGACAGGAAACTGAGGGCTGTCCACCTTATCCTCGACTTCAAGCCCTTATCCGATAATTTTCAGGAGGTAGGCAACTCGATCAGAGCAGGCGACCCTTGGCTAGCCCGCATAGACTTCTCGGTGCCCGATTTTCTAGCCTGAGAAGATATCGTGTAAGTTGACCGGCCCTCCCAACGTGCTCCTCCTGAAACAATGACTCCGAGGGAAGAAACTGCTTCCTTACACCTGTCCCTCGAGGAGGAAATTGATCAATTCCAACTCGAGGAAGGGAAGGAAGAGTAGGGAGATCTTGTCATTCACATCTCGAACGCGAAGGACGAGTTTGACAGAACTTCAAGTGTTCGCACTCCTGGTCCCGTAGTTGCCTGTATAGACAGCACCTCCAAAGAAGAAGAAGAAGAGATGGCTCTGCAAAGGAAGAGGGGCCTGAGAGATCTCCTTGTAGATAGGGCAAAGGGATCCACGTCCAAGAACGCTTCTGTGTCCCAGCCCTTTCCTGCTCTCCTCCCTCCTCCAAGCAGCCTGCTCCCATACCCAACTTGAAGAAGAAAAGGAAAGAGAAGAATGAAGCCGAAGAGAGGGAGATGGTCCACCAAAGGAGCCAAAACAGCAAAAAATGGCCAAGGGCTAGGTGCAGGCCTCCTCAATTGAAAGCAGGAGGAGTAGGATGTGGCCAAAGTACGCCACCGAAATCCTACCTAGGCCCTTCAGTTGGAGTTGTTTGTCGCTTCTGTTCAAGCCATCCAAGAGATATTTGCTATCAAGGAATGGGTGAAGGATGCTCGAAATGAGGCTAAGGTCGAGCAGATGTCGATAAGGCCTTGGGAGTTGCCGAGCATAAAAACCAAGAGCTTACCACAAAGTTGGCAGCTGAGGAGGGCACGGAGGAGTGCCAAGGTCGGCCTAAAGAATTCCAAGGACCAAACCAAAAGCTCTATCATACTGAAATAGAGCTAGCCACACCAAACCAGTAGGTCTTGGAGCTAAAGGCGGAGCTGGTCAAGGCCAAGGGAGCTGCTCAAATGATCAATGAAACCGCGGAGGCCTCGGCGTAGGCATCCTACAACCTTGGGGTGGAAGAGACTGAGGTTCGCCTAGCGGAGGAGCTCGTTGAAGTCTGCAGGGATTACTACCAGATGGTGTGGATAGAAGCCCTCAATGTGGCAAGAGTCCCTTCCACCTCGGAGTGGAGGAAGGCTGAGAACATGTACTACCCTGAGCAGCCCTCTGTCCTTACGCCTATTCCTTTGAGCAGCCCTCTGTCACCTAGACCTCTATTCCTCCTCCCAAAGTCTCCAAAGGGCCTGGATAAGCTAGTGACCAAGGGCAGGGGGTTGAGGTGGCCCAAAGTAAGGGGGCCAGCCAGGGTGGTTCTCGGCAGAGAAGGGCAAGGGCAAGGGCAAGGGCAAGGAGGTTGAGCCCTTGTCAGAGGCCAAGGGTCCAGAAGCTGCCTTCAAGCTCAAGAAGGTCACTCCCAAAGAGAATGAGGCTGAGGCCAAATCAAAGGGGGTTGCTCCCAAGGCAAAGGAGGCTGAGACGAAGTCCAAGGGGGCTGATCCATAGGCCATTGACCCACATGTCTCCCGACCGGGCAGCAAGGAAAACCCTCCTCCCAAAGCCAAGGCGTAGCTTAGGACCCCTTTCTCTTCTTCTTTTGTTATTGTAATAGCATTATCTTATTTTATTTTCTTTTTTGTGCTTTCCCTTCATCATGGCAGTTTGCCTCTGTCTATAATGTAATTACTCATCTATTTAATGAAAAGACTTTAACTTTCATTCTGTGAACCTCTCTTTTTGTTCGTGATATTTATCTTTGGTTAACTATATTCCTTATTTTGCCCTTTTTCTGAGGATTTAGTTTAATGTTGCTCCTAAGAGTAAACACCCTCACTTTAATAAAAGTTAATGGTGATGACTTGTTGTTTACTCAGATAAAGTAAACCCATATAAATGATGAGAAAAAATGACTATGTGTTAGTACTGAAAACTGTGTAATCAACAGGGAAGGTCTAAGTCCTCGTAAGTAAGCAAAGCACCTAGTAGGAAAAGAGTACCTTATTTTAAGAGTATCTTAATGTACCCTCATAATACATTTGCCAAGGCCCAAGGTGAGTCCTTGTTTCGTGTGATGATGCATATGCTGAGGTTCCGTCCTTGTTGGGTTTACTAAGTGTTAATTTCTCCAGGGCAGGTGATCCGAGGGTTCACATAAGTAATGGAGAATGTTAATTTACCCAAAGCATGTGATCTGAAGGACCAGACATAACCAAAGTTCTGTTTAGTACTTAACAAATAATGATAAGTATTAATTTACCCAAGGTATGTGGTCCAAGGAGCTAAGTATGACCAAAGTTCTGTTCAATACTTAGAGAAATAATAAAGAGTATTAATTTATCCAAGATATGTGGTCTGAGTAGCCAGGCATGACCAAGATTCTGTTTAATACTTATGTAAATAATGAAGAGTATTAATTTACCCAAGGTATGTGGTCCGAGGAGCCAGGCATGACCAAGATTTTGTTTAATACTTAAGCAAATAATGAAAAGAATTAATTTACCCAAGGTATATGATCCAAGGAGCCAAACATGACCAAGGTTCTGTTTAATACTTAGACACATAGTGAATACGACAAATAATGTCATAAGTAAAACACGACAGAAATACTTCTTATTAATAGTAATACCTTCGTAGGTTATTTACATTCCAGGAGCGTGGTACAATTCTTTGGTCTAGATTGTTAGGCCACAAACACGTTGACCTCTTGTGATAAATTAAATTGATTAATTAGCCAAGTTATTAATTAATCAAGTTAACATGCAAAATCACGTGGCAGCACAAACAAATCACCAAAATTAAGTTATGCAGCGGAAAATAAATGACACGGTGATTTGTTTACGAATGGAGAAAACCTGACGGCAAAAACCCCACTGGGTGATTTAAGGTCACCACTCTCGAAACTCCACTATTATCACAACAAGCGATTACAAGCAAGGAATCCCAAGTACCTTACCAACCTACAGTTGAACCCTTACCCCAATACCCAATTGGACTTGCTCTGTAGTGACAGTTCCTCCTTTCAATGCACGGCTCCCAAGTACGTGACTAACCAAATGCGCGGATCCTAGTATGCGACTTCAAACACCAACTAGAGAGAGAGTTGTTGGCTGCAAAGTTCTTCAAATCATCAGAGATGAACTAGGGCACGAACTTTGTCTTCCAGATCACAAATTGCATGAACAAGAAGTTCTCAATGAATGTGCAACTTGCATCTCTTTTGACGGCCCTTAAAACAATCCTTTTATATGTCTAGGGTTAGAAGAAAAGAAGTCCCAAAGATACATTCACGGATTGGACTTGGAACAGAACTAAAAATCTGTTTTCTTTAATTCTCGACAGATAGAGGTGTCAAGGATCTGTCGAGAAGCTGTCGAGGCTCAGGGCAAAACAGCTTCTTAAAGCTCGATAGATGCATATGTCGAGATAGGTGTCGAGCTTTAGTAACTTGCACTTCCTTGCTTGTTTCTTGGACAGACTTGATGACTTCAACACTGAATCTTGAAACACTGTTTCTTGAAGTGTTAAACACATCCTAAATCTACCCAATTACAAGTAAAGTGCGTTTTGTCTAAGGATAAGCTAATTACATAAAATAGCGACATATGTTCACAAACTTGAACTACATATGTCCTAACATAGATCTTCCAAGAAATACGCTCTTATCCTAACTACTAAGGTGATACTGTATGGCCCTTCCCAATTGGTTCCTAACTTTCCCCATGCTATGTTCTTTACAGTACCCAAAACCTTCCGCAATACCAAATCTTCAGGGGCTAATGGTCTTAACCTCACATTTGAGTCGTACCCTTACTTAAACTTTTGCTGATAATATGCGAACTGAACCATGGCATTTTCTCTTCGCTCTTCAATTAGATCCAGGCTCTTTTCTAGTAATCCCTCATTGCTGTCCTGAGTAAACAAACTTGTCATCATCATTGGAAATCCAGTCTCCAAAGGAATTACAACCTTGGCCCCATAAGTCAGGGAGAAAGGAGTCTCACCCGTGGACCTACAAGGGGTAGTATGTCCAAAGAACATGAGGCAGCTCTTCCACCTATTTGCTCTTGGCATTATCCAACCTCTTTTTAAGCCCATTTACTATGACTTTGTTCATTGCTTCAGCCTATCCATTTCCCTGGGGATAAGTCGGGGTTGACTATCTGTTCTTAATTCCCATTTCACAACAATACCTTCTGAAAGCTTTGCTATCAAACTGAAGCTCATTGTCCGAGATGAGGGTGTGAGGAATCCCAAACCAAGTGACAATATTTTTCCACACAAACCTCTTAGCGTCCATATCTCTAATGTTTGCCAAAGGCTCAACTTCAACCCATTTGGTGAAGTAATTAGTGCCAACCAAAAGTCATTTTTGGTTTCCTACTGCTTTAGGGAAAGGTTCCACTATATCCAAACCCCACTGTGCAAAATGCCAGAGACTAGAAAGAGGATTAAGAACACCCCCAGGTTGGTGAATGTTTGGGAAAAATATCTGGTATTAGTCACATTCTTCACATATTCTTGCGCTTCCCTTTGCATACCTGGCCACTAGTATCCTTAAGTAAGGGCTCTGTGAGATAGAAATCTGCCGTCTGTATGACTCCCACAAATCCCTTCGTGTAGCTCTTCCAAGAGGGGTTCCACTGCCTCATGATGTATACACAACAAATAGGGTCTGGAGAAAGAATCCTTATACAATTTTTGGTCCTCAGATAACCAAAATTGAGGAGCATTCCTTCGCACCTTATCTGCCTTCCCTTTTTCCTCAGGCAAAATGTCACTCTTAAGGAACAGAACTATGGAATCCATCTAACTAGGTCCCACTCTAATAAAAATATTATATATAAATTAAAATATTATTTTTTATAATATAATTTAATTTAATAACAAATAAAATAGTAATTTTTAAAAATTATGGAAAGTTTTAAATTTTTAGAAGCTCTTTGTAGTAAAATTTTAATTTGTTTATATACATATATGTGTGTGTGTGTGTGGCACTTAAAAAACTTTCCATTATACTTGCTAACACATGGAGCAATAGAAGTGCTAACCATATATAAATTTCTTGCATATATAAACAAAAACAAATTCCATAAATTACAAAAATAAAGTATCTAAACTGCAATATAAATGTAAATTTTACCTATAAATTACCAGTCATAGCCATTGTTAGGACATATGTGAAACTTGTTACAAACATCTGTCATTTAAAATTGGTTAATCCTTTGACAAAACGCACTTTACTTGTAATTGGGTAAATCTAGGATGATTTATGTCTTCAAACAACATATTGTTCAAGTCAAGAGTTAAAGTCATGTAAATCTGTTTAAGAAATAAGTGAAGAAGTACTGTATTTTAAAGCTCGACAGATAGCTCGACAGATTGTATCTATCGAGGTTTAAAAGGCAATTTTAGCCCGATACTTTTAGCCCGATGCTCGACAGCAGCTTGACAGATAACCTATCTATCGAGAATTACGAAATTCAGATTTTCAGATATATTTTTCAAGCATATCCAAGCTATTTATGTAGGGTTTCTTTTCTCACAACCCTAGACATATATAAAGATTATTTTAAAGGCCGTCACACAAGGAATCAGAGCATCCCTTCATGCGTTGTGTGATCGGATACAAAAGCTAACCTAGTTCATTTTTCTCTTGAAGAATCTGCTGCATTTGTACGCTGTAAGGTTTTGTAACCAAAGAGTTGCTTGATCTTCATCGTGTGGATGAACTGAAGAACTTTGCAGCCAACATCTTTCTCAAGTTGGTGTGTTAGTCACGTACTTGGATTTGTGCAAAGGAGTAAGCCGCGTACTGGGATCCGCGCAACGATTGGTTAGTCACGTATTAGGAGTCGTGCATTGAAAGGAGAGATTGTCACTGTATTACAAGTCCAATTGTATATTGGGGTAAGGGTTCAATTGTAGGTTGTTATAAGGTACTATGATTCTTTTACTTGTAACTACTTGTTTTGATAATAGTGAATTCTCGGGAGTGGTGACCTTAAATTCACCCGGTGGAGTTTTGCGTCGGTGGTTTTCCTCATTCGTAAACAAATTACCCGTGTCAAATTTAATTTTCACTGCATTTAGTTATTTGGTAATTTGTTTGTGCTACCACTCGTATTGCATGTTAAATTGACTTAACTAATTCACTTGGCTAATTAATTGGTTAATTCACCTAAGGGGTCAATACATTCTTGGCCTATTAAATGGTATCAGAGCAGGCACACTCTAATTATGGTTAATCTTTGCTGTGTGATCCATTGATCCATGTTTGTCATGGATAGAGGACAATCTTTAATTATACTTCCTTTATTTGATGTCACTAACTATGCATACTGGAAAGTATGCATGGGAGCTTTCTTGTAGTCCTTAGATGAGAAGGTGTGACAAGCTATGGGGATAGGCTAGACCTAGCCAAAAGAAGCGCCAGCTAATTAGGATGATGCTAAGATGAAAGCGGCAAACTTCAACAGCAGAATATTGAATGCTTTATTCAGTGTGATCACAAATGAGGAATTCATGAAGATATCCTCCACTAAAACTGCTAAGGAAGTATGGACCATCCTCTAGACAACCTATGAAGGAACTAAGGCTGTCAAGGACTCAAAATTTCAAAGGCTTACCACAAGTTTTGAAGAGATTAAGATAGAGTAGAATGAGTCATTTGATGAGTTCTATGCCAAGCTAAAGGACATAGTGAACTCTGCATTTAATCTTGGAGAAACCATTCTAGAACCCAAGATTGTTAGGAAGGTGCTCACATCTCTTCCAGAGAGATTCCATGCCAAGATCACCACCATTGAGGAATCAAAGAACATTGACCAAATTCCTTTGACAAGGCTGGTTGGCAACTTGCAAACCTATGAATTGAGTTTGTCTAGGATCGAAAAATCGAGCAAAAGTAAAAGCATGGCATTGAAGGCCAAAAGTAGTGACACCGATGAGTCTTCTGATGATGAAGATTCTAAAATGAAATCCTATATCACAAGGCAGTTCAAAAAGTTTATGAAGAATGCCAATGCGAAAGGATTTGACAAGGATCGAAAGTAATCCAGTTCTTCATAGTTTAAGAGTCAAGATAAAGGGAAGAAGGATGTTAGAGATGGTGGTCAGTACACTGTCTCTCCACACCAAAATGCTTCGGATGTCAAGGCTTTGGACATATGAAACAAGAATCTCCAACTTATCTCAAGACCATTGGAAAAAGCAAAGCCCTTGCTGCCACCCTAAGTGACACCGAGCTTGAGAATGATTTAGATGACAATAATGTCGAGAGAATCTTAAATGCCTTCACTACCACAATAAATTCTACTGAAGGGATTATTGAAGATGTAGATGAAGAAGAGAACTTGGTGTACTCTAAATTTGAGAAAATGGATGAATAGGATGACATTCATACAGCCTACACAAAGTTGTACAAGGTCTTTGAAAAGCATGAGAAACTATATAGGTTGGCCACCAAAGAACTGAGCGATGTGGAACTCGATCGAGAAGAGCTCTCCACAAAGGTTGATGAAGCTAATCAGTCCATTGGAGCATTACGGTTTGAGAACAATTTCTTGGCTGAGAGAACCAAAAAGCTTGAAGGGAGCTGTTTCAAGTTAGAGCTCAATTGGAGAGGACTTCCAGTGCAAAGCTTGATGAAATGCTTAGCGTTTAGAAATCTGCTTCCGATAGAACCGATTTGGGGTATGATTTCTCTTCTCCTAATATTGCTTCTTCTAGTAATACTGTGTTTGTTTCACCTGCTAATGACGTTGATTCTGAGAACAATGATATTAAAACTGTTTAGCTAGTGAGAACATAGATAAGGGAAAATCTATCTTAGGAGCACCCCCAAAACTTGAAAAGAAAGAGATTAAAAACCCTAGGACTAAGAAGGGTAGTAACCAAAAGTCTAAACAAAAGAAGCAGCATCTTTGTCATCACTGTGGAGCTACATGACATACTCAACCTTATTACTACAAGTGGTTAGCCACTCAACAAAGCAACAGTATGAGCTCATTTGGAAAGTAGAATTAGTTTCCATCCACTTTTGCTCCTCTTGGAGATTTTCTCAAGACCCTTATGTTCCTTTCAAACTCGAATGGTTTCAATGCTTCCCCCTCACCGTCGGATCAAGGGTTCGTCAAATGGAAAGGTTCTTCTAAAGTGTAGAAGGAAAAAAAGCTCAAAGTGATTTAATCACTTTTTCTCTCTCCCTCTTTTTTTACTTATGCTTTTCTTATGTGTTTTACTTTCTTGTTTTTGAGTCAATCTAGTTTTATTCTATGCTATGCTTTGTTTTAACATGTTTTTGTTTGTTTGCTTTCGGTTTTGCTTTATTTTTTTTTTCATAAAAATAAAAAAAAAAATTGAAAAATAAGAAAAATACAAAAACAGTGTGTGTTTTGTGTACATTGGTACTTGTGTACCTTGGATGGTTATTGAAACAAAGTTTTCTAAACTTTGTATCTTTTATAGCTTAGATGAGCATCTCAATGCACAACTAAGCAAGTGAGTTTTATGTCTCATGTTTGTGATGAGTAAGATTAAGTATTCTCTTATACTTAACACTCATACCACTCTTTTTGACGAGAAAGGCTAAAAAATCTTAAGAGAAGAGCATAAATAACTATCTTACCTCTAAAGCCCACCAATCATGTATAACATATGTATACTTCGGCATAGTAAAATTGTGATATTGTTGACTTAATATAATTGGGTATTTCTTTTTTCTTTATATATACATATGCATGATATGCTCAAAAGAAGGAAAAAAATATATGCAAAGAAAATCAAAAGTAAAAAGAATCAAAATGCTTTTAAATATGGTTGCAAGCGTGTTTCTAAGAGATGTGAGAGTTATAGGATGTACCTCGAAGGTAATAGTCCCCGTCAAGCAGTTATGATTGTATGTGAGTTAAATTGATTTTCCCATATCTCAAATCGTCATAACATGAGACACTTATGTAATCTTGCGATGTTTTCACACATAACACACAAAGATTCTTTGCTACTTTTGATACATGTGCAGGTACAATATGATTTGACCATCACAAGGAATACATGTGTTAATGTATATTCACTAAACTGTCTTGACTTGTTTTTGAAATATAAAATTGGTTAAACTTGTTTTTTGTTTATGTGTGTGTGTGTGTGTGCATGCGAGCGAGCTTGGATCTTAAATGCTTTACTTTTGTTTTTTCTTGTTAAGAGATGTTTTTGAAAACTTAGTATGTTGATTGGATCTTTGGTTGAGTAGCTTACTTGATTGCATTCATTTGTGTGTTTTTCTCCTCTTTGAAAAATTTATTTTTATCAAGCTCGATAGCTTATCGACAACTCTCGACAGATAGCTATCTATCGAAACCCTTGGACTTCTTTTTCTCGACAGATCTTAACGTATCTTCAATTCATCGAACTATTTAGAATTTGTCTCAATAGCTTCTCTACAGATTCTTGATCTATCGAGAAAGTTTTTGTCTGGCCGATAGCTTCTCGACAGCTGTTCGATCCATCGAGGTACTTTTGTCTTCGACAGATTCTCGACAGTACCTCGATAGAATTATCTATTGAGAATTAGTGCTCGACAGAATCTTGATAGATCCTCGATCCATCTAGACGCGTTTTATTTAAATAGATCCAGCGTGAAATCTGATCTTTTTTCTCACGTTCTCTCTTGAAAGCTTTTGTCTTTTCCCCTCCCAAACACTCTTTTTTAATTCTAAACCTCAAACCCTCTTGGATTTCAGCCTAATCCCTGCTTTTCCCCTCTGGTAAGCTTCTCAAATCCTTCTTTCTTCATGCATTTCACGCATTTAGACCTAGGTTTTGGGTTTTCTTACAATTTTTGGGGTTTTTGAAAATTATTAAGTATTTTGTGAAATTTTTAGGTTGGGTTTTGCTTATATGATGTTATATGCTCATGCATTGCATTGCATTACATTTTTTTATAATGTATCCTGCATTATAGATGTGTGTTTCAATATTGGAACCTTGTGTGCTGGTAGGATTGGATTGGGCTGAGCCCACGATGTATTTTTGTTGCACGTCACATGCTCATGTATTGTTCATGCATACGTAGCTTTTCTTTTCCATATTCTGGTACTCTTTGTTGATGGTGTTTTTCTGCTTGTCTGCACAATGGCACCCAAGAGCAAATCTACCCCGTCCTGGAACTCTCTTCATTTCGGGACATCTTCTTCTGATTCTACACCTATTCATGTCAGGTTACGTGATGAGAAGGCCCGTAAGGACTTCTCGAAGAACTTCTCCGAACATGGCATTCATTCAGAACGCCACATTATCTTATCGGACTTCTCCGATACTACTCTACCGATTGTAATTCACAGGCGGGGTTGGGAATCTTTATGTGAGATACTAGTGAGTTGTCCCTCCATGATCATATAAAAGTTCTACTCCAATATGCACGGTTTTGATTCTTCTGTACCTCAGTTTATTACTCTTATACGAGGTACACATATCGTAGTTACTCCGGAGCTTATCTCCGAAGTGCTACATGTTCTGAGGCAATCGCATCTTGATTATCCCGGATGTCCACATTTGAGGACTGTGTCCAAAGACGAACTTCTATCTCTCTTCTATGAGACACCTTCATCATGGGGTGACCATCAAAACACCTCCATCATGGGGTGACCATCAAAACACCTCATGCTCGGGATTTGCAAAAGGTTCGAGGTTCCTGAATATGGTGATGACATTTGTTCACCATCCCTTATCTCACTATAATTCTATTACTGAGCCTCGTGCTCGCTCTTTGTTATCCCTCGTTGAGGATCTTTCTATTGACTTTTCCTCTCACTTCATCCTCTCCCTTATAGATGGCTATAAGGATACGGCGACTCATGATAAGCTTATCTTTCCTTTGGCTATCAAGAGGATCATTCGTCACTCATTTGTCTCCTATCCCGAGTCTGATCACTTCCCCGTCATGCATGCCATTGACACCGGTACTGTTTGCCAGAGTAAGGCTTACCTTCGATAGAAGCAGCCATGGACAAAGACGACGACTCCCCCATCCACCTCCGCTCCTTCTTCTTCCGCGGGTGGTGTGACGCTTGAAGCAATCATGGTGCAGTTTCAGCACATGAATGCTCACCTTGACACTCTTACTGACGAGATGAGTCAGGTGACCACATGTGTGGGTTGTATTGCACGACGTTAGGCTCCCCTTGGTGGCTTTATTTTTTCTCCCTTTCCATCTTCACAGGCTTTAGAGGACGAGGACGATGATGATGGCTCCGGTGATGATGATGATGATGAGGATGAGGATGCTAGCTCTTCTGGTGATGAGGAGATGACTGTTTCTCAATGATTTGCTCTTTGTCATCCGTGACAAAAAGGGAGAATAGTTTTGGGTATGAGAGTAGTTATGTACTTAGGAGGAGAGTTAGCATAGGACCTTTTTGTTAAGGGGAGAGTGTTTTTTTTTTTTAGAGATGTAGTGAGGACTTATGTATCTTCTTCCTTTCTTTCTTTTAGATACATTATCTTTTTGTACAGGTCTTATGACCACTTAGTGATAGCAAGCATTGTATTTATCTTTGATATATATATTTGATGATGTTTTTATCATGTTTCACCTATCACTCCATGTGTTGTTTCTTTTCTCTATTTATACACATGTTTCTTATGTATGCAATCTTTTATTTTCTGTTTCACGCTAAGATGCCTTAATAAATGTTGTTTAAAGTGTTTCAGAAATACAGGTTATCAAAATCTATCATGTTATGAACTCTCTTCTTGCAAAGTTTTTCAAGAATTTGTGTTAAAATTAGATTTTATTGTATTCAATAAGTGAGTATGAGTTGAGTGTTTTATGACTTCTCTCATGTTTCATTTGTTTGTTGTGATTTTGTCTCGGATTGCCAAAGAGGGAGATTGTTAGGACATATGTGAAACTTGTTATAAATATATGTCATTTAGAATTGGTTAATCCTTTGACAAAATGCACGTTACTCGTAATTGGGTAGATCTAGAATGGTTTAAGTCTTCAAGCAACATATTATTCAAGTCAAGAGTTAAAGCCATTCAAATCTGTTCAAGAAATAAGTGAAGAAGTGCTGTATTTTAAAGCTCAACAGATAGCTCAATAGATTGTATCTATCGAGGTTTAAAAGGCAATTTTAGCCCGATACTCGATAGCAGCTCGACAGATAATCTATCTATCGAGAATTACGAAATTCAGATTTCCAAATCTATTTTTCATGCATATCCAAGCTATTTGTGTAGGATTTCTTTTCTCACAGCCATAGACATATATAAGGAATATTTTAAAGGCCGTCACACAATGAATCAGAGCATCCCTTCATGCGTTGTGCGACCAGAGACAAAAGTTGACCTAGCTCATCTTTCTCTTTAAGAAGCTGTTGTGTTTGTACGCTGCAGGGTTTTGTAGCCAAGGAACTTAATCTTCATCGTGTGGATGAACTGAAGAACTTTACAGCTAACATCTTTCTCAAGTTGGTGTATTAGTCACATACTTAAATTCGTGCAAAGGAGTAAGCCGCGTACTGGGATGCGCGCATCGATTGGTTAATCACGTACGAGGAGCCATGCATTGAAATGAGAGATTGTCATTACATTGCAAGTCCAATTGTGTATTGGGGTAAGGGTTCAACTATGAGTTGGTATAAGGTACTGAGATTCCTTTACTTGTGACCGCTTATTTTGACAATAGTGGTTTATTGGGAGTGGTGACCTTAAATTCACCCGGTGGGGTTTTGTCTTGGTGGTTTTCCCCATTCATAAACAAATCACCCGTGTCAAATTTAATTTCCGCTGCATTTAGTTATTTGGTGATTTGTTTGTACTACCACGCGTATTGCATGTTAAATTGACTTAATTAATTCACTTGGCTAATTAATTGGTTAATTCACCTAAAGGGTCAATACATTCTTGGCCTATCAGTCATTTTAACGTTGCCATAAGTGAGGAAATAATTAGCATAATCAATTAAGAACACCAAATCAAAAATAAATATCAATAATTAAGATGAATTGCATTATCTAAATTTCTTTAATAAAAAATCATAGAATTTAAGTAATAATTGAACTAAGTTAATAGTAAAATAGAAACACAATAAAATAAAATAAAATAAAAAAGATAGCTCTTCTCACATAAATTCCTAATTTCATATTGTAGATGAGTTCCATCCCAAATAGATTTGGTGATAAAATTTCTTGTATATATGACCGAACTAAATATTCCATAAATTAGAAGAAAAAAATTAAGTATCCAGACCTTCTAAGGTACCATACTCAAAATAATTTCAAAAATAGATAAATAAAGGTACATAAAGAGAAAATATATATATATATATATATATATATTGTATTGCAATGTAAATGTAAAATTATAAATATGAAATACTCGTGTCTAGCCATTTTGATAATGACATTCGTGTCTACCAATTTTGATATTGCCCTTAGTAAGGAAATAATCTGCACAATCAATTAAGAACACAAAATTAAAAAAATATATATATCAATAATTAAGATGAATTGCATTTATCTAAATAATTTATGAAAATAATAGAATTTAAGCTGTAGGGTCAGTGGGCCCAAGAGTATGTGTTGGCCCAGAGGCCCAATCTGAGGACATTGAATGGTCCGAGGATGTGGAAATATCAAACCATGCGGCACTGCTGATGGATAAGGAGGCGAGGTCTGATTACGGTTGTCCCAAAAAGGTGTTCTGAGGACGAGTATGTCCTCGGCTAGATAACGCCGAGATAGGAAAGGGTTGCGCGACGTCTAAAAGCGATGTTCTAGGAAATCCTATAAGTAAGGGTATACATGGAGGATATACAAGATAAGAAGAAGGATAATGAAATATCTAAGATAAAGCTGCTACTACCATATTAAATTCTCTGTAGCTACCTCTCTGGGGAAGTGATATTTGAGCATTAGAGTTTAACCTTACAACTGCCTCCAAAGACTTTAAGAAGGGGCTGATGGGACAAGGATCTAGACTAGCAATCTGATCCATACGTGGAAGATGGAGAGAAGAAGAAGGATGATATAAAAGGAGGAGGGGACAATATAAGATCTAGCCTCCTCAGCTTCAGTTTGAGGATAATTTTCATTATATAAACTATCTCATGTGTATGATATTGCCTTCTAGCCTATTATTTTTGCTAGTTAAAATTACTAAAGCCTAGATTTCAAGTCCACTCTCTACAAATTCATTGTATTAGGCTTTTTAGACCTATCCCAATCTACGTTTTTGGGTTTAGGAGCAAATTTGTGTCTTTACAATTGTTGCCGTCTGTGGAAAATCTTGTGTTTTAGGAAATTTAACGTTATGGTAGGCTCAGATCTACACCATGCAAAGTCAATGGGGTCCCAACGTAGGGATCATTTCCTACATCTTGAGAGGGAAAGAGATCAGGAGGGTAGTGTGCATACGACTCACACTGGAAGAAGTCATTCATAAAGTGGAAGCAGAGTCTCTCACGAGGAAAATGTCGGGGCCATGCAGTTGGAGATTGACCGTTTGAAAAGGAAGTTGCGCCATGAACGGCGAAGTCAAACTCCCTCCTTTTCTGACCCTTCTTCTAAGGACACTAGGATAGAAGTTATAGGCCTAGATTAAGGACTCCCCCAAGTGAGTCTTTCTCCTATGAGGAGGACAACCCTCATGGTTGTAGAAGTAGGAACTCATCTTGCAGAGGGTTGGGAAATGATGCTATGAATAAAGCGTTGAACACAATTTTCAAGTCACCCTTCACATGTAGGGTGGAAGGAGGGAAGCTTCCTCGAAGATTCACGGAGCCAACATTCACAATATATAATGGTCGAACGGATCCTATGGAGCATGTGAGCCATTTCAACCAGAGGATGGCAATGCATTCCAAAAATGAGACTTTAATGTGCAAGGTCTCCCCATCCAACCTAGGTCCTGTGGCGATGAGGTGGTTTAATGACTTAAGGGTAGGTTCTATTAATTCTTTCATAGAGCTCACCCGGTCGTTTGGGTCTTGATTCATTACTTGTAGTAGAGTTCCTCGGCCCTTAGATTCATTACTGTCCATGGCCATGCGAGAAGGGAAGACTTTGAAAACATATTTTGACAGATACTAAGAAATGTTGAACAAGATCGATGAAGATTTTTAAGATGTAGCGATAAGGACTTTCAAAGTTAGACTACCTGCCAAGCATGACTTAAGGAAGTCTTTGACCAAGAAGCTTGTAAGGAATGTGCGCCGGCTCATGGATCGTATTAATGAATATAAACGGGTTTAGGAAAATCAGCAGTAGGGTAAGGGAAAGGCGAAGGTTATCCCTCAGGAGAAGAGAGATTTCAGGTCGAATAAATACAATAACACCAGACCCAGAAGAGATTTTTTTGGGCAACCTGGTCCTACCGCTCCTCAGGTGGTTAACACAGTATTTCAAGAACCAGTACATCAGCTTTTAGAGAAAATCCAGAACGAGTTATACTTCAAATGGCCAAACAAGATGGCAGGAGATCCCATGAGGCCTAATTAAAATCTTCATTACCATTATCATCGAGAAAGGGGTCATACCACCAAAGATTGTAGGACCCTATGGAATCATTTGGAGCAGTTAATTAGAAAGGGGAGATTAAAACAATTCTTGTACCAGCCCAATAGGCAAGGAGACCATTCAAGCTCAGTAAATCAAGGAAACACTTCCTCAAGGCCTCCTTTAGGTATGATCAACGTCATCTTTGCTGCTCCTGGGAGGACTGATTCTCGTCCTTCCAAGGTGATGTCTGTAGCATGAACTCTTGCCGAGAACTTTAATTCGAAGAGGGCCAAAAGGAATGTCCAACCAGCATTGAGTTTCTCGAAAGAGGACAAGATTGGGACTACACAGCCACATGATGATGCTTTGGTGGTTACGCTGAGGATAGGGAGATATGACTTGAAAAGGATGATGGTAGACTAGGGTAGTGGTGTAGAGATTATGTACATGGACTTATACAAGGGGCTAAACTTGAAGCTTGAGGATTTGACGGCTTATGATTCACCATTAATAAGCTTTGATGGGAAGGCTGTTGTGCCAAAGGGGCAAATTAGATTACTTGTGCAATCAGGTTCAGAGGTGGTAAAGGTTGATTTCATTATGGTAAATGCCTATTCCCTCTACACAACTATCATAGCAAGACCTTGGCTTTATACCCTATGTGTTGTTTCTTCCACTTTACATTTGAAGGTACAATTTCCATCTGGGGACCGGATAGAAGAGCTGGTTGGGAGTCAATCTGTAGCTCGATAGTGTATAGCCGCTGCAATTCTGCATCAGCCAGAGATTGAATCCTCGGCCTCTGCTGAGGGGGGGCTCATAGCAATCAATGACCTTGGCTATGCCTATAGTGGCAACGGTGGAGGACCCCATGTGTGAGGAATTAGAGGAAATTATTATAGATGATGACCCTGAAAAATTATTTCAGGTGGGAGCTCAATTTCCTCCTTAGGATAGGGAGGAGCTGATCAAGTTCTTGAAGAGAAACATTGATGTATTCGCCTGGAATGCTTATGAAGCCCTTGGGATAGATCTGAGTTTCATTTAAACATCAATCCAGCTGTGGTACAGAGGAAACAACCTTTTCGGCATTCATCCAAGGAGCATTCTGAAGCTGTCCAGGAAGAAGTAATCAAGCTCAAGAAAGCTAGAGCTATCAAGGAAGTTTTCTACCCTGAATGGTTGGCTCATACAGTGGTGGTGAAGAAGAAAAATAGGAAGTGGAGGGTGTGTGTAGATTTTACGAATTTGAACAAGGCCTGTCCCAAAGATCCCTTTCCAATGCCTTGTATAGATCAATTGGTGGATGCCACTGTTAGGCATCCTTGGATGAGTTTTTTGGATGCTTTCCAAGGTTATCATCAAATACCTTCGGCTTTGGAGGATCAGGAGAAAATAAACTTTGTCGCTCCAATAGGAAATTATCATTACAAGGTAATGCCTTTTGGCTTAAAGAACGCAGGGGCTACTTATAAGAGGATGATGACCAGGATGCTCGAGTCACAAATGGGAAAAATTATTGAAGTGTATGTGGATGACATGGTGGTGAAAAGTAAAGTGGCGTCCATGCATGTGAAAGACCTAGATGATACCTTTCAGACGCTGAGGAAACATAAGTTACGCCTTAATGCTTTCAAGTGTTCTTTTGGAGTGAGATCAGGTAAATTTCTAGGTTACATGGTAACTCATCATGGAATTGAAGTCAATCCTACGCAGGTTAAGGCAATTAACAGCTTGCAGCCACCCCAGAATCCTAAAGAGGTTCAAAAATTGATAAGGATGACTGCTGCCCTAAACCAGTTTATTTCTCGATCCGCAGACAGGTGTAAACCTTTTTTCTAATTGTTGAACACATGGAAGAGATTTTAATAGACTAAGGAGTGCGATTCAACCTTTCAACAGCTTAAGGAATATCTTTCTCGACCATCTATTATGTCTCAGCCCAAGGGGGATGAAGTTTTATTTGCCTACATTGCTGTGGCTAATCATGCCATTAGTCTGGTTCTGATACAAGTTGATAGTGGTGTATAGAGGCCAGTTTATTATGTGAGCAAGTCCCTACATGAGACCGAGGTGCATTATTTACCATTGGAGAAAGCTATACTAGCAGTGGTGCATGCTACGCGTAAGCTTCCCCATTATTTCCAATCTCATATGGTTATTGTTTTAACTCAACTTCCTCTTAAGTCTATACTGCGAAGTGCTGACTACACAGGAAGGATTGCTAAGTGGGGTATCATTTTGGGAGCTTTTGACATCAAGTATATACCTCGCACCTTTGTGAAGGGTTAAGTCCTTGCTAATTTGGTGGCTGAATTTGCTGAGCCCTCGCTAGAAGAGAATGGTAAGAAGCTGAACATGGATGAAAAATCAGTTGGCATGATTTCACTCAAAGAACCTCTGTTATGGAAGGTATACGTTGATGGGGTAGCGAACCAAAGAGGGTCTAGGGTGGGGCTAGTTTTGGTATCTTCTGAGGGAATTACTTTCGAGAAGTCCTTAAGATTGGGATTCTCGGCCACCAACAATGAGGCTAAATATGAAGTTTTACTGGTAGGAATGGCTATGGTTCAGAGGATGGTGGAAAAACAGTGCAAATGTTCTTAAACTTACGATTGGTGGTGGGACAGGTGGAAGGAGAGTTAGAGGCTAGAGATCCGAGAATGCAAGAGTATCTGACCCAGGTAAGATATTTACAATTAAAATTTGAATCCTTTGCTTTGTTACATATCTCCAGGAGCAAGAATACCCATGCAGACTCCTTGGCCACCCTTGCGACGTCCTCAGCACAAAACCTACCTCGGGTCATCCTTATTGAAGATCTGTGTAAACCAACTAGAAAGAACAATGACATCTTCCGAATTCATCAAATCAGGGTGGGACCTAGCTGGGTGGACCCTATAATGTATTCCTTAAGGATGATATCTTACCTGAAGAGAAGTCCGAAGTTAATAAAATACGCAAAAAAGCACCTCGGTTCTGGCTATCTGAAGACCAAAAACTGTACAAACATTCTTTTTCTGGACCATATCTGCTATGTATACATCCTGAAGCAACGAAACTACTTCTAGAGGAGTTGCATGAAGGGATTTGTGGAAGTCACGGGAGGAAGGTCTTTATCTCATAGAGCTCTTACACAAGGGTATTGGTGGCCAAATATGCAAAAGGAAGCACAAAATTATGCGAAGAAGTGTAAGCAGTGTCAGAGGTTTACTCCCAACATCCATCAACTAGGGGGTATCCTTAACCCTCTGTCCAGCCCTTGGCCTTTTGCTCAATTGGGCTTGGATATTGTAGAGCTTTTCCCAAAGGCAGCAAGGAATAAGGGATGGTTGCTCGTTGGCACAGATTATTTCACTAAATGGGTTGAGGCTGAGCCATTGTCAAATATCAGGGATTTGGATGCAAAAAGATTTGTCTGGAAAAACATTATCACCAGGTTTGGAATTCCTCACACTCTCATTACAGATAATGGCCTACAATTTGATAGTAAGGCCTTTAGAAGATACTGTTGTGATCTAGGCATTACGAATAGATATTTCACCCTAACTTATCCACAAAGGAATGGACAGGCCGAGACTGTCAATAAGGTTATAGTTAATGGGCTCAAGAAAAGATTGGATGATGCTAAGGGAAGATGGGTAGAAGAATTGTTGCATGTTTTGTGGACGTATCGAACTACACCTCGGAGGTCCTTTAGAGAAACACCATTTTCTATAACTTATGGAGCCGAGGCTGTAATTCCTCTGGAGACTGGATTTCCAACGTTGAGGATGAGCTCTTTCACTCCCAGCAATAATGATGGCTTACTAGAAAAAAGCTTAGACTTAGTTGAAGAACAACGAGAGAATGTCATGGTTTAGCTATCTTATTATCAGCATAAGCTCAAGTAGGGGTATGATTCCAATGTGAAATTAAGGCCACTCACACCTGGAGATTTGGTATTGAGAAAAGTTTTGGGCACTGCGAAGAACCTAGCATAGGGAAAATTGGGACTCAACTAGGAAGGACCTCATCGCATCACCTCAGTAGCTGGAATAGGGGCATATTATCTGGAGGATCTAGATGAAAAAGTTGTACCACGTCCTTAGAATGTAAATAACCTACGAAGGTATTATTATTAATGAAAGGCACTTCGCTATATTATTTCTATTGATACTGTGTGATACATTGATCACTAAATTTCTAAGTATCAAACTGAAACTTGGTCATGCCTGGCTCCTCGGACTACATACCTTGGATAAATTGATATTTTACTAAGTGTTAAATAGAACCTTAGTTATGTCTGGTCTTCTGACCATCTACTTTGGAAAAATTAACACTGCAGTTCATTTTTCTAAGTATCAAACTGAAACTTGGTCATGTCTGGCTCCTGGGATCGCATACCTTGGATAAATTGATATTTTACTAAGTGTTAAATAGAACCAGAGTTATATCTAGTCTTCGGACCATCTACTTTGGGAAAATTAACATTGTAGTTCACTTTTCTAAGTATCAAACAGAAAATTGGTCATGCTTGGCTCCTCGGACCACATACCTTGGATAAATTGATATTTTACTAAGTGTTAAATAGAATTAAAGTTATGTCTAGTCCTCGAATCATTTACTTTGGAAAAATTAACACTGTAGTTCACTCCTCGGATCACATACCTTGGATAAATTGATATTTTACTAAGTGTTAAACAGAACCAGTGTTATGTCTGGTCCTCAGACCATCTACTTTGGAAAAATTAACATTGCAATCCATTTTTCTAAGTATCAAACTGAAATTTGGCTATGCCTAGGCTCCTTGGACCATCCATTTTTTGAGTCAACTAATACCTAAGTTTGATTTTAGCAATGTTTAGCCATTTTGATTGCATATCTTGGGTTCTCCCAAAGAAGTGATGATCATATGGTAGTTCATGAGCATCACTTAAAGCATTTGTGACAAAGCTAGGAATGTGTCACTGTCTCATTAATCTGATAGTAAATAAAGTAGAAGTTATACAAAGAAAAGATATAAACATCATACACATAAAAGGAAAAACTGGACATTTTCATTAATTTGAAATCTTGTGAAAAGACAATTTACTTACAACATATACGACTACATCATATAAAAAAAAAACTTTTAAAGGTAAAGGAAAGGAAAAATAAAGATCAATCACGGCTTTATTTTTATTACAAGATTGCCTTTGGGATTCTTCGGGGGTTGGATGGGAGCTATATCGTCAAAGGCCAGCCCTTTGCCTTTAGTGTCTTCCTTGGGGTTGATAGGAAGGGTCGCCGAGACAGTTTGCATTGGTTGAGCAGCTTCCTTCTCTCCCTCAGGCTCCTTAGGGGCAATGGGGGATTTAGTAGCATCATGGGTCGTTTCTCTGGTTGTCTCAGATGATGTTTCAATGACCTCAGACTGCTTAACCTCCTCGGTTGGAAGGCCAAAGGAAGGAGGGGGATCTGTTAAGCTGTCCATTCCAGTTTCTACCCCTAAAAGGCGGCATCAGCCTTGGAGACAGGAGGATTGTTGACTCGGATGGCTAGAGGATAGTAAACATTTTCTGTCCTCTAGATGGTAGAAGAAGCATCAACCCCAGCCTGGGTAAGTGCCTTATTCCACACTTAGAGGCAGTAATGTCTACATACCTCCGAGACCTGTAGTCTGAGATTTTCCTCGGTCTCAGCCAGCCTAATCTCGTACCCATCCTGTTTAGCTCGATCCCTCGCCTTCTCGGCCTCCTCCTTGGCCTTTTCTGCTTCCTCTTTAGCCTTGTTGGCTTCCTTCCTAGCTTTCTCAAAATCCTTCAGATTTTTCTTAAGACTCTTTATTTGTTTCTTCGCCGCCGCATTGTCCTCATCGGCCTGGTGAAGTTGCAGACGTTGGATCTCAACCTGTTTTTCGGTTGTCTTTAAAGCTGCATCAGCACTCTTCCTCTCATTTTCTGCTGCGTTTAGCTGAGCAGTGACCTCTTTTAATTTCTAATCTGCCACCTCAAAGGTCTTGTGGGTAGCAATACGCCTAGCCTCTTCCTCCATCACCGCTCTGTGTGAGCTGATAACAATCTCCTCTATCTTATGAGCAGATTGGACGGCCTGTTCATAACAATAGACAAGAATAAACGAGTACACTCAAATCAGTAAGACTTAAAGAAAAATTAAATGAAAGGAGTAAGAATTTAATGGGAATCTTACCATAGCAAGCTCATTCTTCAGTGTCATAAAGACATCTTGCTTTCTCATTTGCCTAAGCTTGGCCATATCCTCAGGCAAAAGAAGAGGTTTTTCTAGGGCGTCTGCCACACAGGCAGCTGTTCCTGCATCAGAACCCCAAATGGAGGCATCAACAGTGACCTCATGATCATCTAGGATCATTGGCGGGGCCCAAATTGGGATGGACACAAGGGCCTGAATCTCAGTCCTTTTCTCCAGCCTTATATGTGTTGTCCGAACCTGTTTAACTCCCTTTTAAGGCTCTAAGAGGCTTTTTCCCCCCTCAGCCACATCTTTCCCCTTAGGCTGGTCTCTTTTTCTTTTATGATCAACCTGGTCAACGCATTGGGGTTGAGTGGGGGGAGGAGGAGGGAGTTTAGGCTGAGAAGACTTCTCTGGACCTTTATCCTTGGTTTAGGGGAGTTTGGTTTGAGTAGTCTTTTTAGGCTCTTGACTCCTCACTTGAGACTCCATTATATCTCTAAGGTTCTGCTTGGGCTTGCGTTGAATTCCCATTGTATCAGAGCTAACGGGTTCTTCTTGTGTTTGATTTGATGGATCTGAAAATGAAGTGTCGAGGTCACTAGTTGGGCTCTTCAGAGAAGTGGGTTGGTTGAGAACTTCAAATTCATCCTCGAAATCTGAAACTTCGACAATTTCTTCTTCTTCCTTTATGTAGGGTTGGGAGGAAGTCGCTTCACCGGTTGCATGTTGGGACAGAAGAGGTATTGTGGGAATACCTTCAGGAATGGGTTGAGAGGCGAGAGTAACTTGGGGAGTGTGGCCGCCCTCAGGGAGAAGAAAACCCTTAGCAACAACACTTATCCGGTGTAAGTGTGGATCTTTGGCTCTAATCACACACTTCGGCGCTTGGAAAGCTTTGGAGATTGGATCGTAGCCGAAGATCAAATGTGCTGCTCGAAGTTGGTTATCGGTGTGTAGGAATACTTCTGCCTTCAGTATTTTGTCCAATTTTGCTCGATTGATAAGGCCAAAGTGACGGACAGCAGCACGTCTGTCTACAAAATTACCAAGGAAAACAAGATTAGATCGAGAGATTATTTGTCAAATTAAAGAAAAAGAAAAGAGGACGGTTATGGGTAGTTTATCTAAACCCAGTGCCTCACCTGGTTCCCCTTCCCTTGTCGGACAGGGGAGGCCATCGTGCCAATTCCCTGAAATGATCAGGAAGTCTTTTTTCAGACCCTTGTTGGAGTCAGGGAGGTATTGGATTAATCTAACCTCGGGGTACCTAGATTTTAAGTAATATCCCTGCCCCTTTAGATGTTGAAAATTGTAAACCCAGTTAACATCATGATGGGTGAGTCCTAAATCCATCTTTTCATTGAGTGCATCTACAGAACCTAGAGTCCTAAACATATTCGAGGTGCATTGGGTAGGAGCTAATCTGAAGGCTCTAAGGTAATCCCTAGTGACTGACCCCATCGGGATTTTCATTCCTCCCTCTATGAAAGCGATCATCTGGATTACTACTTCTCCCTCTCGCCTTTTCTCATGTCATTCCCCTTCCTTACAATACTTAACAGATACCCCAAGTGGAATCCTATACAACTCCTTAAATTGTTCTATTTTTTCATCAGAATCTACTAAGGAGGCAAATCTACCTATTTTTAGGAAAGGGTTAGAGGTATTGATGAATAGAGAAAGGAAAAGATAAGTCGAGGAGAAAGAGATACTAAAAAGAGAAAAATGAACAAAAAAGGAACGAATAAAGGGGTTTATGAAGACTTATACTAAGAAGAAAAGCTTCCTCGGACAAGTTCTTGGAAATCATGAGAGCACGTGTAGACTAGGAGGGTTTGCAGGTACATTGTATGAATGTTGGAGTAAGAAAGATGGTTTGATTTGATGATATTTATATCAAAGAAGGTTTTCAAGCGGGAAAGTTCCCGCCTATGTTTCTGTACAATCTTCAGCCATTGGATCTGCATCGCATCGTAGAACGTAAGGGACAAAAAGCCGTAAAAATTTAATAAGGGAATGCCCCGCATGCCGAAATGTCAAGAACGTGGAATAGGCAGTTCAAGGGACACCATTACTGTCAGGGTAGATGTGTGACAAATACAAGATAACGGTGACAAATGTTGAGATCCTCTTTTCCCCCCAAGATAGTAAAAATGAGAATCTCGAGGGGCTATTATAAGGTCAATGGGCCCAGGAGTATGTGTTGGGCCAGAGGCCCAATCCGAGGACACTGAATGGTCCGAGGATGTGGGAATATCAAACCAAGAGGCAGTGCTAATGGATAAGGAGGCGAGGTCTGATTACGGTTGTCCCAAAAAGGTGTTTCGAGGATGAGTATGTCCATGGCTAAATAACGCTGAGATCAGAAACGGTTGCCCGAAGTCCAAAGGCGATGTTATAGGGGATCCTATAAGTAAGGGTATACATGGAGGATATACAAGATAAGAAGAAGGACTATGAAATATCTAAGATAAAACTGCTACCACCGCATTGAATGCTTTGCAGCTACCTCTCTGACCGCATTAATGGGGAAGTGATACCTGAGCATCAGAGTTTAGGCTTACAGCTGCCTCCAAAGACTTCAGGAAGAGGTTGATGGGACAAGGATCTAGACCAGCAATCTGATCCATACGTGGAGGATGGAGAGAAGAAGAAGGATGATATAAAAGGAGAAGGGGAGGTAGAAGAGAAGGGGGACGGTAGACATTAAGATTAATAACTGTAACCTATTTTTGTAAAAGTGAAATATAAGATCTAGCCTCCTCGGCTTCAGTCCGAAGACAATTTCTGTTATATAAACTATCACATATGTATGATGTTGCCTTCTAGCCTATTATTTTTGCTAGTTAAAATTACTAAAGCCTAGATTTCAAGCCCACTCTCTACAAATTCATTGTATTGGGCTTTTTGGGCCTATCCCAATCTTCGCTTTTGGGTTCGGGAACAAATTTGTGTCCTTACATAAGCAATAATTAAACTACGTCAATATAAAGATAGAAACACAATGAATAAAAAATAAAAAGAAAATAGTTGTTATGAATAGAGATTAATAAATTAGAGTAAACAAATACATATAGAAGAACAGATGAATAAAGGGAAAAAAAAAAAAAACTGTGTGTGTGTGTGTGTGTGTCCACTCCACATAAAAGAAAATGATATGAACAAAAAATCTAATGTTAGTCTAATTTGTGGAGGTGTGAAGTTAAAATCTAAATCTTAGAAGTCTCAAAAGAAGAAACCATCAAATATGTACCGTAACAAAAGTTAAGAAAATCCCAAGAACCATACTCCGAGCACAACGGATTAAATTATAACCAAACATTATATTAGCTTTTAGATTGAGGAAGATAGAAATTTACCTTGTAAATAAGGAAAAATTGAAGAGAGGGATGGACTGCAGCATGTCGTGTATACAGAATGAAAGTGTGAAACTAATATCATTCCCTTGTAGCAATGGAATTGATTTACGTATCATGATATCAAAATCCAATAACTGATCTACTTAAATAGTGCTATATTCACATGTACTTGTAAGAGAAGTAGAGTTCCAGTTAAACTTTATTATATAAAATCCCATTAGGAAGATGACATTTAATTAGAAGAAAGAGATAATGTAACTTTAGAATATTTATTATAGGTAATTGAGTTGTATCAATTATTTAATTATATTTTTCTTTTTTAATTGTGTTTATCTAAATATTAAAAAAAAAAACAAATTGAGAAATCGTAGAAAGCAAAAAATGGGAAAAAAACGAAGCATAATTTAATTAAAAAATAAAAAGAAGAACAAATTGACAAACAATGGAAATCAAAAATTGGGGAAAAAAAGAAGAATAAATTTTTTTTTTTAATGGATGAGAAGAAGTTAAATTGATATTAAATTATTAAGTTTTTGTATCTATCAAGCTTTATCCAAAGAAATGATTTCAAATTAAATTTTTTATCAACTTAAAAATTATAGGAGAGAAAGATAAGAACAATATATATATATATATATATATATTTTAAATCTATAAAAAAAATTTGCAATTTAGTGAAACCACTTGGTGCAACCACGGCCTCTAAACCTAACTTTTATTATATAGTGTATATATATATATATATATTAAATTCTAGGTTTGCCCATAGTGTGTATTCTAGAACAAAGCCATGGTTGCAAATCTCGATTCATATATGTGGCTTTTACGTTTCCATTGGAGATATATATTAAACCCTAAAGTTGTAGCTACTGCCTATGAGTTTTAATAAATTCAAGGAAACATATTTTTGGGTAGAGATGCCTTGCATCAGTGTTATTATTTAGTACATCAAAGTATAATCCTAGTGAGTCAGTTTGCATAATTCAATAAGCTCTATATTTTGTGGAGGATGTTAAATAAATTCCATGGTTGATTATAGGCCTTATTTAAGAGTATTTTGAGACCATTTGGAAAGTGTTTCAGCTGGATTTTCAAATTGATTCAAGTGCTGTAAGCAATGCATAATATGTACAATTTTGTTCATGAGGTTCCTAGAAGTTAAAGGTTATCAAAAGTTATGTTTTTAAGCATACAATTTCTAAGTATCAAAAACATTTTTTTTTACATCATTGATTGAGAAATTTCAACTTTTAAATAATATTTTCAAGAGAAACTTTGAAATTTAAATAACATTTGAACGTTCGAATCTCATTTAAAAGATGATTTCTAAACTAAACTATTTTCAGAAAATAATTGAGTTTCAATGTAAGTTTTCTAAAAAGATTCTTGTTCTTTAACTTTGTTTAAAAACCAAGTGATTTCAAAGTCATATTCCTATTTTTTTTCAAATGGTATTTAAAACGTTTTTTTTAGTAAATTAATTTTTCAGACTTACTCAACGATTGTAAAAATATTTATATAAACTTATTGGTTTCTATTCGCTCCATAAGAGAGTCAAGCATCCTTTGATTTATGTTTCAATTCGATTTTGTGATCTTCGATATGACTCTATATTTGGAATTATTTTTAATATTAAGTAAATTATTCTATTTTGTATAAACTTTGCTTTTGTGATATGTGACTCAAAATAAGTGTTTTTAGAATTGATTAGATATATGTGTAATTTCGCTCACAGAATTGTATGTGAGAATAAGTGTTGATCCCTCACCAGCAGGGGTTAAATGTTGGTATCTGCTCACATGATTGTATGTAAGAATATATGATATGTGTATACGTGACACAATGCTCTGATCAATTATTTATATGTGTTTTCGAACGATTTTAAAATTCGATTACATATGTGTTAAGTGGTTCATTATATGCTTTGGAAAAACTATATTGGATATCATTGAGTGAGTTTGTGAAATCAAATTACTCGTGCTCTACTTGACTCTATTTTGTTGTGTATTGTGTATAATTGATTACTAAATGTGTAGCTCACCCCATCAATTACAATTTTCAGATTAAAGCTTAATTGGGAAACAGAGACGTTGGATCTCTTCATAAGGTACAAGGTAGAGCGTGGGAGTTTTTAGGCGACGTCAATAATGCTTGAAGCCTTAAAGGATTTTTAGTTATTTTATTTAGCTTAAGATTTTACAATATTTGGAGATTATTTTTCTTTTTGGATTTTAGATATTGTAAGAGGTTTATTAAGAGCATTGTTTATTTGGAGTTTTATTTAATTATAGAATTAATTATGGTTATTGAGTTATGCAAGATTAGTAAGTTAGTCATGCATCTAAATTCATGTTCTATGGATTTGGGTCGTGACACTGGGCTTCCATTATTGCAATTTTTTGGATCTCAACAATGTTAATTTTCATTCACAAAATGAATATCAAGCAGAATAACTACAAAATCAAGCTAAAAATTACATGAATATTAAGTAGGATGATTAAAAAAATCAAGCTATAAATTAAAAGAATATTCAAGCTTTTTTTTTTTTTGTTGATAAATAAAGAAATTGTATTAAACAAAGATCCAGGTATACAAGGGTTGTATATGGGTAGCATGCCAAGAACACACTAACAAAAAGAGCCAAACGAGGGCAAACAAAGCATGCTAAGCATATGAAAAGGGCAAACAAGCATGCTATCAAACAAAAGAAGGTGTCCTAGGAGGACAAATGTAGATTTGGATTGAGTGTCTATAATTCCATTGGATTGGAGTATGGATGACACACAAACTCATGCATGAACTTGTAGGCAAGCGTGCAAAGATGCGAAGAAAGCCAAACGGGTGGCACAAAACAAGCAAGGCAAGCATATCAACATTGCATAGTGCGCAGAGAGGTGTGTATCAAGCACACCAACACCACAGAGTTGTATCTCACAAGTGGTTACATCCATACAAGCCCTAGGAGGGACAGGTGCAACCACACAAGAAAGTGGCCCCAAGGATCGACAAGCACAAGACCACGGAGGACGCAAAGCCTAGATCTAGATAGGCAAACATTGATATAAAGCATAGAAGCAAGCAAGCAAACATAGATATGCATAAAGGAAATGATCCAAACCCGTTAATATAGGCCTAGGTGTACAAGTGTAAGCCTAGACCATGGGATCTAGATCTACAACCCACCAATAAGGGCCAAAACACAAGAAAGAGAGACATCAAGGAACAAAAGGGCTATAGAAGCACATAGCATAGCAACTAACATATAGATCTAAGCACACAAACCTAGCATGGAGCACATAAACACATAGATCTAAGCATAGGCACGTAGATCTAAGTATAAACATGGCAAGGAGCCTAAAACATATGGATCTAAGCACAAATATTAAATTTAGACATATCCTAGTCTAAGAAGGCTAGTCTAACAACATCAAAGCAATAAATCATGGCAAAAAACAAGGAAACATGCTAGAGAAACCATAAAACATGCTAGGAAGCAAGAACTTGCTAGGAAAAGCAATAAAACATATTATTGAACAAGGAAAAAGTTAGGAAAAGCTATGAAAAGAAGAGGGTGTGGATTGTAGCTAAAAAGCTACATCCACACCCCTAAACCTCAAATCCAAGGTATGGAACCAAGGAGAGGAAGATTGAGTGCAAGACCACTACCTTATGATTGTGGAGAAAGGAGAAAAATCAAAGGTGTTTGGATGTGTATGGGAGAGAAATTAAAGAGAAGAGAGAGGAGAATCTGCCTAGAAAACTACCCAAAAACTTTTTTTTTTTTTTTTTTGGCAAAATGAGAGGTCTAGAAGCATTCATAGTTGAATTCTAACCCTTAACCTTCTGGCAACCATAAAATGTTGACTTGGTCGGGTCAAACTCGGTGGCCACCAATAAGGGACACCGGCCACCCCTACTGACATCAGCAGTTTCAGCTTTTTCTAGTCCAGCTTCAATTGCGTATTTGAAGGTCTTCATGGACCTAGATTGAGCTAATCTTGGTGTCCCTGGAAAGCTCTAGATGTCTAGTTTCCAAAACACTAAAGAAGTTGAAAATACAACCGTCGGATCAAAAATTATGGTCTCAAGAAGTGGGTTGATGTGCTTTGCACGGTTTTCAGGATATCTCCACCGTTTTAACTTCAATTTCGACCCATGAATAGTTGTTGGAAAGAGAATCTGATAATCTTCACAATGGCTTTAATCTCAACCTGTTCTGATAGTCGGATCAAAATTAGGGTTTCTGGTGCCACCAAAAGTCAACGTTGGATCAAACTTGGTCAAAGTTGACAAAAATCTCCGAGTGACTTGGGTTTGATGTAAAAGTATGAAAATTGATGTTTCGAGTGGACTTTGACCTCATTTGACTTTCAATCAACCGAAGGTTGACTAGTGGCATTTTGGTCAATTTGAATAGAAAAGGCACTTCAAGCGCTCCGATGTCCAAACGGGTTACGCCACGTCAATGTAGATGTTTCCGCGGCCCCATGAAGAAAATATAATATTTTTGGAATTATCGAGGTCCGACACGCAAATCAAGAGCGGACAAAATATTGTATCTACAATTACTAGAACAACGTTACCAAACGGACTTTAATTTTCGAAACACCCAACATATATTAATGACCTTTGGGCCATGTTTGCAAGTAACTGAACTCCCATTAGCATTCGGTGGTGGGAAAGTACAGGAATACGCTCACAAATCTTCACCTACCCAAAAAAATAATAATAAAGTAATAATTTCACATTTTTAATTGCCAAGAGATCCTTAATTTCCTGCCACCTCCTAATATCTATATAAATATATATTAATAGCCAAAACAACAGAAAAAATTCAATTACATTTCAAATTAGAATTTAATTAAAGTTTAACTTTGCGTCATATGTTTCATTTAAACTAAACTTTTAAATTTGTGCCAAGTGAGTTAATTTAGTGTAAAAATTGAATTTCAATTAGAATTTAATTCTACGCCATGTGTCCTATCTAATTCTTTTTTTTTTTTTTTTAATTTTTGCCAAGTAAGTTAATTTAGTATAAAAAATGAGGAGTCCAATATAAATATAAACCCACGTAATATATGTATATATATATATATATTTAAAACAAAGCTTAGAGAAAATTTGATTAGAATCAAAATTAAATTGTCTTTGTTAGCTTTTCATACAAATTAAATTGTTTAGATTTTCATTTTTATTTTTTTATTTTTTTTCTGAACTAACGAGGATGGGTTTGGATTGCACTAAAAAGGAAAAGAATGTGCATCTGCATTTTTTGTGTGGGTCCTATGCACTGCTCATAGGACCCACAATTACAGAATTCAACAAATTTTAATTTAAAATTGGGCCCTACAATACTATTCACACATTTAAAAATTATTTTGTTACAATATTTTGAATTTTCAGCAATAAACAGTATCCAAACAGATTCTGAGTATATTTTTTATACTGTTTATGTTTAGATATTTTGTATATGAAGATCTTGAACGTAACAAAATGTAATTGAGCTAAACAATTTCATACACCTATCCCCATTCAATTTAGGAGATACTGTTGAATCAATTTATTCTTTTATTTTGTGTTTTATTTAGTAGAATTTCAAGAACAATGATAATGAATTAATATTGTATATGTAGTGCCCAATAGTGACTTTCAAAATAATATATATAATAGCCGTGGAATGAGAAACTCAACATAACTAATATCATTAAAATTGTAAAAAAAAAATCATTTTAGTACCTCCAAATTTCCTGGTTAAATTATTGTCCTATATATTTAATAACACAAACTAACATCACTAGCACCACTACAATTCATCATCCCTGTGCATAGACAAATTTTACATACTACTTTCCATAATATTCAAGCTTCAAACCCTCTCCCCCCATTGCAATTATCAAATTAAAAATAATAAAATTAATAAAACACTTAATTCTTCAAAGGTGAATGTACTTGGATTACAGTTTTAATGGTTCGATTACAAGTGAGTCCAAAAGACTCCATACGTATATTCAAAGCAAAATCCAAGTTCAGCCATCTTTGATTCTTCAAATAAAAAATATATATATAAATAAATAAAAACACCTAAATAACCATTCTTCAAAGTACCATTTATTAGTTCATATACCGGTACAATTTTAAAACATTACCATCTAATTCCCATATCAAACATTTTGTTTTAAGAATTTCTCTAACCACAATTTCCGAAATATAGCATTCATGGCCATGAATGCCGTTGCTACCTTTTCATTATCCACCAAATAGTCAAACGCGGGTGCAAGCGTGACTTCGTCAAATCCTACCATCTTCATCTTCAAAACTTCCTCATATAGCTCTTTCACATCAAGTTGATCTTTTTTGAGTTCTTTTATTGTTAGCCCAATCGCTTGAAGTTGTTCTGAAAACTTTTCATTATTATCATCTTGATTTGAACTTCTACGAGAGCTTGCTCCAGATAAAGTTGCATTTGAAGAACTAACTTGCTTCCCTTCTGATGCCTTCTCAAGATCAATGTCTAGACTGCATCCACCTGTGTTTGGAATGACCAATATGGATATGCGTCCAATACACAAATGTTTATTCAAAACATCAACATGGATAAGTCAACAAGAACAAAAACTTTAGTAAGAATAAAACTTGCATTTCCCTTACCTCGATTATTTTTTTTTTTAATAAGTAGTAAGCTTTATTGATATCAAAAAGGGACACCCTAGTACACGGGGAATGTACAAGGGTCAACAAATCAAGTACAAAAATTGCAAGAATCAAAAAAATCAAGGAAAGAAGAGAATGATTGGTTTCGCAAAGTAGCCAACCAATCCTATAAAGTTCTAAAGAAAAATAAGTTGAGGTATGGTATGAATCTTTCATTATCTTTAAAGCACCTACTATTTCTTCCCCTCTAAAGACACCATATTAAACAATGGGGGACAATTATTTATATATGATCATTTCGATGATGACCAAGCTTGCCGTGCCACCAAGCTAGGATCCCCACAACAGACTGCAGCATAACCCAACTTACTCAAGTAAACCCAAAACCATAGACCACAAATCCATAGCAATTGGACAATGAATAAAGAGATGGTCAACTGATTCACCATTACCCTTGCACATATAAGACCAATCTAATATTCAAACCTTCCTTTTTCGTAAATTGTCAACTGTCAAGCCACCAAGCTAGGAGCCCCACAACGGACTGCAGCATAACTCAGCTTACTCCAAGTAAACCCAAAACCATAGACCAATCCATAGCAATTGGACAATGAATAAAGAGATGGTCAACTTATTCACCATTATACTTGCACATATAACACCAATCTAATATCCAAACCTTCTTTTTTCATAAATTGTTAATCATCAAGCATTTCCCTAATGCAGCAATCCAAACAAAAACAGACCCTCAAGAAGGGATCTTCCGCTTCCAAATACTTTTTGATGGAAAACAACAATCATTTGAGCCCACTAGAAAACTATAATAATCATTAACCATGAATCCCTTACTTCTATCTAGTTTCCAACACATTTTATATTCACCAAGCCCCCCTTACTAAAGAACCATATATGGTATTCATGAAACTCAACACAACCTCTAATTCTCGAGCATGAACACCCCTAAAGAAACATACATCCTAAAAAGGACCCCATTAGTGGACTTCATAACCTCAACCACACTTGCTCCCTTATCTTGGAAAAATCTAAACAATTTAGAATAACTGACTGCAAGAGATGTCTCCCCACACCAACGGTCATGCCAAATCTTTACCCTTGACGTATCACCAATATCATATAGAATATAATGTGAAAAAAGGTCATCCCCGACTATTATTTTTCCACAAACCAACACCTTACGGACCATAAATGGATCTAGTACACCAGCCACCTCATACACATCCATATTTCAACTTTATCACTTGCCTCCAAAGGGCATCCCTTTCAATCCAAAATCTCCATAGCCACTTTCTAGGCAAAGCTTCATTGAAAAGTCTTACCTTCCTTATCCCCAAGCCACCCGAAAAGAGAGGAGTACAAACATTAGCCCATCTAACTAAGTGAAATTTAGTTTCATCACCTAGCCCACCCCATAAGAAATTCCACTAAAGTTTCTCAATTTGGTTAGTCACAATAGCAAGTAGAGGAAATAAAGATAGAAAATAAGTAGGTAAATTAGATAGAGTGCTTTTGATTAAATGACTTTACCTCTCTTGGATAAATACAAACGTTTCTATCCTGCTAATCTCCTTTCCATTTTCTCCAAAATTGGGTTCCATATTGTCTAATCCTTGAATTTAGCACCCAAAGGAAGACCCAAATATTTCATTGGAAGAGCACCTTGCTTGCAGCCAAAGACATTCAACAATAACTCAATATTATGCACCATTCCAACAAGAACCAATTCTGACTTGCCCAGATTTATCTTTAGACTAGAAACTGCCTCAAAACAAATAAGGATCATACAGATAATCATAACCTGACCTAGATCAGCATCACAAACAATTAGAGTGTCATCCACAAAGAGGAGATGAGATACTACCAAGGATCTTCCCTCTAAATTACCCTCACGAAAACCTGACATACAACCTTCATGGACAACTTTATCCAACATTCTTCCAAGGGCTTCCTTGACCAAGACAAACAGCAAAAGAGATAAAGGATCACCTTGTCTCAACCCTCTAGAATAGAGAAACGAACTGTAGATAGACAAAATAAAATCCACCACCTCTACTTAGCAGAAAACCCACTCCGTTCTAGTAACTGCATAAGAAAACCCTAGTTTACATTATCAAAAGCCTTCTCAACATTTAATTTGCAAAGTAAGCCTGGCAAACCAATCTTCAATCTACTGTCAAAACATTCATTAGCAATAAGTACAAGGTCAAAGATTTGCCTATTCCTTACAAAAGCATCTTGTGAAGTTAAAATTATATATTCCATGACCGTGCGTAGTCAAGTAGCCAAGACTTAACCCTCTTCCCCCCTCCCCCCCAACAAGACTATTGGGGCAAAAATCCCTAACTTCACTTGCTGCAATTTTTTTTTTTTTTTTTTTTTTTGGGATAAGAGTAATGAAGGTTGCATTCAAACTCTTCTCGAACTGGCCCTTAGCAAAAAAAAATATGAAACACAACCATAAGATTAGGTTTCAGAATCCCCCAGCAAGCTTGAAAAAATGCCATTGGAAAACCATCTGGCATGGGAGATTTATCACTGTTGAAAGTCTGAATGATGTCATAAACCTTTGCCTCTTAAAAGGGTCTCTCAAATCAATTCACATTATCGTTAAATATCATTGGAAATTCTAACACATTTGGAAATTATCGATCAACTTGCAGCTCAGTGTATAAAGTCATGAAAAATTGAGTAATACAATCTGCAATCATACCCTAATCGGAAGGCTCTCAATACTGTTATTTCTTCTATTAGAATTAGTCATCCTGTGAAAAAATCTGGTATTCGAATCCCCCTCAATCAAGTGCAACACCCTAGACTTTTGTCTCCAACTAATCTCTTCTAATATAGTTAACTTATCAATATCTGTACGGAGATTAACTTGTTCTAACTTTTCCTTAGCTATTAAAGGATGAGTCTCCTCTCTAGCATCCAAAGCATTCAAATTACTCCAAAGCTGCTATTTCTTAACAATGAAATTGTCAAACTTCATTTCATTCCACTTTTTTAGATCCAACTACAAAGCTCCAACTTATTAGCGAATATAAAACTAGGAGTTCCTTGGAACAAATAAGATACCCACCAAGCCTTCACTTTGTCAACAAAATTCTCCGCCCTCAACCACATTTTCAAAACGAAAAGGAATTTGCCCTCTCCAATGACTTCACCCCTCCAACAGAATTGGAAAGTAGTCCGACAATTCTCTAGATAGCCTTTTTGGGGGAAAAAAAAAAAAAAAAAGTGATCTACCAAGAGTGGAAAGAAAAGAAACGGATCTATTTTAGATGCGAAGGATGTATTAGACCAAGTGTAAAGGCCCCCTTCCATAGGTATATCCATCAACTCATGAAGAGAGATGAAGTCAAAAAATCCATACATGGCTCGAGTATAACTTGCAGCCCCTAATCTCTCTGATGGAAAACGGATTTTCTAGACTTATGGTTAAGTGATTAAATTCACTATTTCCTAACAGCTTAAACTTTTGGGACAATCGGTAATTTAACATGGTATCAGAGCAGAAAATCCTGAACTCAATCCCTAATTTTACTCTACCTCCCATTCAAAAAGTTAAATTCCCACTTGTTGGGCCCCTACTTATAAAGGGAAAGTTTAGGCCCACAAGTGAGAGAGAGTGTTAGACTTATGGTTAAGTGATTAAATTCACTATTTCCTAACAGTTTAAGCTTTTGAGACAATTGGTAATTTAACAGGATTATATTAAAGTCACCTCCCAGACACCATGGCAAATCCCACCGACTAATCAACCCGGTCAATTCCTCCCACATTTTTCAGTGCTTCTTGTTCAAATTTGGCCCAGAGACACTTGTAAAACCCACTCATTGATCACTAACATTTTTAAATTTGCAAGAAACTGAAAAATGCCCCACACCGCTTCCTCCACCTTTTCCACAAGTCTTCGATCCCACATCAGTAAAATACCTCCAGAAGCACCTTCAAAACCCAGGTACAACCAATCTATATAGGGACAACTCCAGATACTTTGTACAATTCCTCTAGTAATCCATTCCAATTTAGTCTCCTACAAATAAACAATATCAAACCTCCAATTACGCAATAAGTTACGTATCTAAAGCTGCTTCTCCAATTCATTTAACCCTCTGACATTCCAAGATAGCATCTTCAAATTCATTGAGAAACAAGCAAAGCCTTATCCCTAACATTACCACTACGCCTTGCTGATGTTGAACCATAATTGACAAAGCTAAATAGACTCCTCAGCTTCCTTATCCCTTTTACTCCTGACTCTTCATTTTCAATTAATTCTTTTCCACTACAGCCCTTTGGTGTAGCTCAGCTTCAACAGCTAACAAAAAATTGATTGCCTACTCTTCCAAACCATTCAGAGTTGTCCCAGAAAAATCATCAAACTCATTGAATCTAATTTGGAACCACTCTGAGTATTGTTCTTGACCCCTCAAACTGTCCACACCGACTTCTTTTTGCCCTTCACAAAAACTATCCAAAGGCATAGAGAGAACTAGCGGTTCAATTGATAGAGTAAACAAATATTTCTCATTTGACTGTGAAACATCCTCTGAACAAGTATCGAAAACCCAATCCTCCACAACAACTTCATCCCTTTCTCCCAACACTACTGTCCTCACCATAGAGCCAAATGTTGTCATCAGAACCACCGCCAACTAATTATGCTAGCCAGGAACATATGACCTCACAAGGTGGCAAAGAAATTTGTATCGGGACTGCACCCTCCTCCCATCATGTAATTCAAGGACCAATTACTCAAAATTCCCCCATTTCTTAATTACGCTGTCATAATGTTACTAAAGAATCATTCGCAAGTCCTATTGCAAGGCTTCATCACAATTAGATGTAGGTTCTAACCCCTTAAAGAACTCTACAAACTTGTTGGAACAAATTGAGCCAGCCACCGCCTCATCGGAGGTCATCACAGTGCCAATATGCTCAAGAAGTGTTTGGATCAGCTCATGCACTACATTATCAAGGCTGGATATCATCGAGAGAAAAGTCCCATGGCTTGCTGAAATAGAAGGAGGTTCAGCTTCTGTTGGGCACATTTGTGAAAGGACAAAGATTGGGTCTTAGTCACATGAGAAGTAGTGGGCTGAGATGATTTGGGCCGCCACATCAAAATGGGTTTGGGAGTTGGGTTCATTTTAGAATTATTGGCAACCATAGGCTTCAAATTTAAATCTTGGCACACTTCCTGAACATTGGACCATTGGACCCCACACTTACAATTTATAACTAACAAAATTTTAGCCCCAATCTAAGCATTCTCCTTCCTAGAATTCCTCTAGCTTGAATCTTGGTGTTGACTATCCAAAAAAGAATTTTTTGAATTTTGAAAATTTGGAATTAGTTGCTTTCCTTTTTTACCTTTATTACATCCACCACCTTTGCTTTGCCGCCCCTCAGCCGCTGCCAACAACAGAGTATTAGAATAACTCTGTCGACGCTCCTCTATAGGTAACAAGACAGACTATTTGAGCCTGAATACATTCTGAGATGGCGGCTTGGCAGCAAGTGACTCTGGAGCAATGGCCTTCTGCAGATTAAATCCAAAACCTCTCCAACCACTACCCAATTTTCCTTCTGGCACCACAATGAAGCCTTTCCAACAACCATGTAAAAGTTCTGAGATCATTAGGAAAGAGCCATGAGCATTTGAACCCAATTGCAGAATGAAAACTTTTTCTCCATCCCTAAAGGTTCGCACAAATTGTCCAAGAGAAACATTGGACATGAGATCCTCAACAATGGCTAGTAAACGCTTTGCACTCTCTTTGCCCACGAACACTGAACGTAAAGAGTCCCTACTTCTCTCATAAATATGTAACATATAAAACATACCTCCTTCCTCAACAGAAAATTCAAGAGTTTTTGACTCAATAAAGAAGAAAATGGAACCTCCCACAACAACAGAAAAGAAACTAGAAGGACAAAATTTAATGACTAATCCAAGGTAGCCAGGCCTCGTTTAGGGCTAATTCAAGGTAGCCAAGCCTTCATACAGGGTCATATATTAGTATTAAGTTTATTTAAGTTGGAAAGTTATTGGGCTTTGGCTTTTCATTGTTAATTATGTGTGATTTCCAGATTTGTGGTCAATACCCTGAGCAAAGGGCTTCTCTTATTAATGGTAAATGCAAGTGCCATATTTTAGTTAGGGGACTTGAATCAGAATGATTTGAATTTGAGGGCTTACATACTTTGTTGAGTTATATGCAGTGATACTTAGGTTGGACTCTTGGAATTCGTAGGTCCTAGGTGTGCTAAACCCACATTTGTTGCTAGAGTTGCATATCTTGGGAAGGATTTTGATAGAAATTGAACTATATTTGATCCTTTTTCCTCTTAATTACCTTTGATTTGTTTTGGTCTATGAGTTCACTTAAGGTCAAGCAAAAAAATATAAAATATTGGAATTTGATTGCTGATGACAGAACCACGGTACACACAAATCCACACTATTTACTCACTTAAATCTCTAACATACTTGTCAAGACTTGCGAAATCCACAAGCTTTAATTGCCTAAGCTTTCACTAGTTAGTAGGTGTCTTGTAACAAATGACGATGTGGAGGCTGAAAAATCAAGTTATTTGGACAACTAGCATTGAAGTCGCCAGACAGAATCTAACGTAAATTTTCAAGAATGCATAAGTGTAGGGTGATTTGGATTGCTTGCAGTCCAAAATGTTACCAGGTTAGCTGTGATACAATTTGTCACGACTTGAGGAATGTTTTGGCCACATTTATGCAATACCCTATTATACCTCGTAACAATTGAGATTTCTCATATTTGTTTATGAAATAAAAAACTTACCCAGTAAATGCCTATGCAACACCTAAACAATCCAAATCTACACAAAAATCTAGACAAGCAATCTGGGAAATTACTGAATTACAGCTATAAAGAAAATACTTGTAACAGGAAGGATGTAAGAGATGGTTGTTACCACTTTCAGTTTCCTCAGGAAGGCTGCATCTTGCACTACGGTCTACCTCATTATTGTCTTCATAGGTACTCATAATTTTGGTAGCTTTTACTACTGTTGAATTTTCAAATTCATGATGGACACAATCCAAACCTCCAGAAGCAACAACGCAGCTACTGCTGCATTGTGTAATTTTTTGGTTGAACTCTTCCACGTCTTGCTCATATATCAAACGGACTGCACATTTGATCACCTCCACACTTGGGCTATTGCTGTCAAATACAACATTAATCCAATTGCATTTATGATCATTCCAATCTTCACCTAGCAAATCATCACGAGACCAATACAATAGCCAAAGGTGACACACACTATAATCAAAGGATGTCTCCCTAATAGTAACTTCAAAGGATGTCTCTTTAATAACTTTAGAAATAAGGCAAGGCATATCACCATAGGCTTTCACATGACCTTTAAGACTATATCTTTCGCCCGAATACCCGTAGCAATTTATTCTGAAAAGAGAACACAAAGAAATTCCCAGCCAACTACTATTACACCAATTCGGAGGCAGCTCTAACAATATTGAGTACCCAATACTTTGATGAGTTAACCACTCTGGAACATCCAATCCAGGAATATTTATCTGGAACGCAGCTGTAGACCTATCTTTCCTTTTGGTAGAAGTTTCATATAATGCAGTTTTTGGATGAATGAGTCTCTGTACAAAAAAAATATATATATTGTTTCACAATGAGAGAGAGAGAGAGAGGGAGAGAAAGAGAGAGAGAGAGAGCAGATTACCTGCAGGTAACATTTCAACATTGCAAATGCCAGATCATCACTGCCCTCATTATACTCAATCAACTTGCAGCAATTAAAAAATGAAATTGATGGTTGCGACAAATTGCTCACACTGAGCAGTGCCAGTGACCATTCCAGGGAAGAACAACCTTTAGCATTTATATATATCAAATTTGATGGAAACTCTGGCAATGATTGAAGTTGAATGCAATTGCTCAAATTAAGATATTCCAATTTCTGAAGTTGACTGATGCTTGTGGGTAGGGCAAAGACAAGTTTGTTTGCGGATAGTGATAAAGATTTTAACAAGCGAACGCAGAAAACACTATCAAGCCTTGACCTAAAAAATTGCTTTTCACATCCGCAACATATCAAGAAACTAATGGAAGCAGGAACTTCTCTAATAGCAGTATCAGTGAAATTAAGTTCCTTCAAACATGTGATTTTCCCCAAGTTCTCTGGTAGGTTGGCAAGTTTTGAGCATCCCAAAAGAATGAGTATTTCAAGAGACCTTAAACTATCCATGGTGCTTGGAAGATTGATAAGAGATTGGCAGAATTTCAAATTTAAAACAGTAAGCTTACTAAGCTGTCCAATAGATGGGTCGATCTTAGCCAAACTTATGCAACCTCTAAGACATATTTTCTCAAGTCTCGGAACCCCTGTGAAGTCGGGTGTTTCAATAAGGTCTATGGAATATTCAAGATTGATGACTTTTAACTTGTCTAAATACTGTCAACCATAAAGAAGGATAATTAGCTTCCATATTGATTTTGTTTTTTAATATCAGAACAATTTTTATTGATGAAAGGATGAATCTCAAACACAAAGAAAGCGTATTTGAAGCAAATCCTGAAGAAAAGAGAAATAATACGTAATAAAATGAGAGTTAGAAAAACAAAATCACCTTTACACCTCTCCAAAGATATTCAATTTTGCTAAACCGCAGTCTAAGTTCAACAAGCTCTTTTGATTGGAATCTGGATGGCAAACATTTTGAAGAATACCCACGCCATTCAAGAAGTTTCAATTCATTAGAAAGATGATTGAGGCCATTCGGGATGTGCACATTATTAATTATGAGCAATCTAAGATTACACATCTTTGAAAAACCTTTAGAATACGATTCAATGTGCCGATATGCCTCATCCTCTCCAAATAAGTCTAGGACTATGGCTTGAATTGCTGTTGTTGCCTGAGAATCAAAAACAAAAGATCAGTGAATTGCACAGCAAAAGTTAAGAGTACTATAGATTTTCAGTTTTATACAGTGATAGAGGAGGTAAATAATATCCATACTGAGTTTTCCACATATATAACCTCCTCTTGATCATTGGTAAATCCAACAAGGTGAAGGATGAGAAATTGCCAAAGTGACCCATTAGAAACAATTTAATTTTTTATTTAAGTTTTACTCATATATTAAAGGTGATACTTTCATTTGAGAATCATACATTGCAACTAGAAAGGATGCATTTCTATAATTCAAATATATAAACAATGTCACAATCACAGTGTTTTCAAAATGTAAGAAATCATGACCGATTTTTTCTTTTAAGTGGCAATCACACTAACAAAAGAAATAGTTAGCATATTAACATGAAATTAAATAAAATTTTGTATTCTATATTTTATAAATTAAGTACTTAGGTAACTACATATATATTGGATTGTATTTTTTTTCTTAAAGAACTAATTTCTTGAATGAAATTGTGATGTGTATCTATTCAATATTGCCATTGAAATAAAATGTTGTTTTGCCAATGTACTTACTGTATTGTTTGTCAATACATGAAACAAATCCTTACAAAGCCACAACCTACTGCGCTCCCCAGGCTCGTCACGTGATTCTTGACGGACAATTTCCATACCCATTTCTTGCACTAGATCATGCATTTGCAATGTATCATTTTCTATGGTTAGGAGAGATTTATCCACGAGAACTTGTATTCCAATTCTTGCTTTAAAACCACAGGTCTCTAATATCTCTATTACTTGATCTTTCATCTTCCCTCTAAAGAAACATGCAACATCTAGAAATATATCCTTCCACATTTCCTCTAATCCATCATAACTTACTTTTAGTGAGTCAAATATTTCTCTTTTAGGATTTTTTTTAAACATGTCCAATGCACTTTGCCATACATCCACTGTTCTTCCAAACAAAAAGGAACCGAAAGTTACAAGAGCTAATGGATGGCCATTAGCATAGTGTACGACATCCAGGGAGAGTTGCGTATAATCTTCTTTGGGTTTTTTATTTTTGAAGGCTTTCAAACAAAAAAGTTTTAAAGCATCGTCACTGGATAATGCATTAGGTTTATGTATTTTATGCACTCCATGATGGACCAATAGATGTTCATCTCTAGTTGTTATGATGATCAAACTCCCCAATCCAAACCAGCCACGCTCTCCAGCCAAATTTTCTAGTTGGTCCAGTTTATTAACATCATCAAGAACAATTAGAACTTTTTTATGACATAGCCTTCTCTTGATCATGTCAACTCCATGATGAACGGTCCTTATCTCTATATTTCTTTCCTCCAAAATATCTGTTAGAAGCAGCTGTTGTAATTGAAGAAAATCAAGTTTTTCTGAATTTTCCCTAACGTTAGCAATAAAAGAAGAACCTTCAAAAGAACTACGAAACCTTTCATAGAACTCTCTAGCAAGAGTTGTCTTTCCGGATCCCCCCATACCACAAATCCCTATCATGTAAACATTGTTCCCAATGTTTAAATACGAAGTGATCAATTCTTGCACTGAAGAATCTATTCCTACCAAGTCATTGGTAGTGCTTGAGAAACTTGAACTCAGATTTCGCAATATCTGTTCCACAATGCTTTTGATTAATTCTGACAAATTACTGCAAAGATGATAGAACAATAATTAAGTGATAGTCCAAACCAATCATAAAACCTTGGTGACAAAGAAAAATATTGGGCAATAATACTTCTTGCACAAATAAAAATGAACTCATTAGCTCAGGAAACATCGATAGAAATACGCAACTACCCATATAAGAACTGTATGATTATATTTACTGAAACAAATCCATCAAATTTTGTCAACTACCAGTATAAGAAGTGTTCTTCGAATTTTCATTTGAGCGGACTAAATCAATTACAAACTCCTTGAAGCTCTACCTCTTAAAATTATGTAAACATTTTAGTTCTGTAAACAAGTGGTATGTGAGTAAAATTGTCAAAATGCACCTTAAGGATTTTATCTAACAAGAACAACCACAAACAAAGCCTTAGGCCCAAAATTTTGGGATTGGCTATGTATCTTTGACAAATTAATTAGGGTCGGCCATATGTATTCTTTTCCTCCATTCTACTATATCTAAAGCCATTCTCTCTGTTACCTTGTGTGTTTGGCATTAGCTTTTTTGTTCAATTTTTAGCTTTAACTTTTATGTACAGATTTTTAAGAACTCATTTTTTTTTTCACCATTTCAAAATACAAATATACTTTAGTACATTTTCAGCACAAAACTAAATAAGCTGATACCAAACAAACACTTAGTTGACATTTCCTTTTTTATTAGTTCTACAAATGTGATTTTTGGTCTCTCTTCCTTTTCTTATTCCCTTAACTTGTATGATGTATCAACTCACTCTTTCCTACCAGTGCATGAGTCACACTCCTTTGAACATGACTGAACCATCGTAAGCAACCCTCCCTCATCTTTTTATCAATAGGGGCTACCCTACCTCTATGTGAATTTCCTCATTTTGAATTCTATCTTTCAGTGTATTTTCACATCCATCTTTAAGGATTTTATCTAACCAAAAACAATATCTCAACCAATAAACACTATTGTAATTGTTTTAATATTTCAATCCATGCATTCATATTATGCTATTCTATATACTTCCAGAAAATTGTCATTTAAATATCAACATAAAATAAATTTCTTAGGAAATTACCGATCTCCAACAAGCCAACCAGACAGATTTGCTACTTCACACAAAGCAACTCTCCATGTTTGAACCCTCTCAATATTATCCTTAAATCGTTCTTCGTGTTCAGCAAAAGCCTCTGCGACAGTTCCTCTTTGCCTCCGTGCTTCAGATGGATCAATATCATAATAAACCGGCAGAACTGTCATTCCCGTGTCTTTACTGCATTCCATGATTTTTTCAAGCTCATCCAAGCACCATGTCGAAGATGCAAAGTTCCTTGAGAGAACGACGATAGCAAACCTCGATTCTTCCACTGCTTTCAAGATCTCAGGTGAAATAGATTTTCCTCTCTCAAATTTTTCATACCTAAAGGTAACAATGCCCTTCTGTGTCAAAGCATCATAGATATGGTCGATAAAATTGTGACGGGTGTCCTCGCCTCTAAAACTGAGAAAGACATCGTATTTCCACGGAGGTGTTGAAGAAGAAGAAGACAGTGATGACGTTGACGCTCCTTGAGTGCTCATGGAATCCGTTGGAAGTAACTGGTAAATCTCGAACTATAACACAGAGAAACAAAACAAAAAAAAAAGTATAGACGCTTTGATATTTAGATTTTTCATTTCAAGGATGAAGGGAAAGAAAATATATAAAGAAGACGAATATGAGTGAAAAAAGAGAACTTACAGATCGAAAACCCTCTTGTCTTGAAGACGATGCCGGATTCAGTTCCTATTAAATAGTAATTGCTTGTTAGTAAATGAATGGATAGTTATTAGTTAATGTTCTTTCTCTGTGTATTAGAGAGAGACAGAAAGGGTAGAGAAAGAGAGGAGAGAGAAAGGGAGGAAGAATAGCAGATCGGAGGAATTCATCCACAATTTCACGGCCTGTTCATCCACAAGTCATCAGCAAGACCAAAAAAATAAATAGCCAACAAAGGCATGTGGACAGTAATTTTAATGATTTTCGTGATGGTGGTGACCAGCTGTAAAGCACCTTTTAAAATTCTTTTTATTTTTTGTTTTAAGCTCATTAAAAAATTACTACCGAATAATATTTCTAGTAATTTAATATGATTTGGATTAATGTGCGCTCTTGAGCAATTATTAACCCATCTATTTTTAAAAAAAAAAATTAAAAATAATAAATTATTATATGTACTTAGGTTACACACAAGTAAAATTCATTTAATATAATTATAATAAGTGAGAGATTTTTGTTTTTTTTGGGGAGAAGAAAGCAGAAGAATTTTTTTTTTTTTTTGAGAATCAAGAAAGCAGAAGAACTTCATTAATCATAATAAGAGGCCAAATCTTCCTGTACAATTAAAAATTGTTTGGTGATTGGTTTCTCAAAAAAAAAAAATGTTTGGTGACACATCTTAGGAGACACTATTGCTCTTCTTGCTAAAAATGCACTATGACATTAATGCGCGAATGTCAAAAGGCAAGTGGACGGTCATTTTACTGGTTTTCGTGACGATGGTGACCAGCTATAAAACACCTTTTTGTTATTAAATATATATATATATATAGTTGGGTTCAAGTTACACTTAGTATAACTCTAAGCGATATTACACCTGTAAGGACACAAATCGAGCCTTAGACCCAAGTTCGTGGCAGGGCCGGTTCAAGTAGCCTACACAATAGAATTTGTAGAGAGTGGGTTTGAAGCCTAAACTTCTTTAGACGGTAGAAAGCAATGGTGTTTGGGCTAGGTTCACAGCTGGCATGCAAAGTGCTAGTGGAGTAGCTTTTGCTTTCCTCGGACGAGGGCCGAGGAGTCTCAATCCCTATTTCCCTTGTGCTGTTTTGAGAAGAAAGTCCTTCTTTGTGGAAAAATTCCCGGGCCCTCCAATGGCCTTCCCCTCTCTATTTATATTCCCCATTCTCTCGTTCCTATTTATGGATTCATAAATGCAGATCCCTTTCCCATCCACTGTTTTCTTGGAAACTTCCCATCGTGGCCATAAGGCTGATCACCGTCCCTTCGGGGGTCACTTCCCCATTAATGCGGCCAGGCGGGTAGGTGTGGTGCCATTAATGCGGTGATAGCAACTTAATGCGGTGATAGCAACTTTATGCGGAGCACTTCCCACTTGTCCTCCTCCTCGGCGTCCCATTGAAGTGTAACATGGCTTGTTGGCCTTCCAGAGTTCTTCCCTAGGCGTCATGTTGCACCGCTCGGTCCTTGCTTTCGTTGTCCGAGGAGGTCCTCTCCTCGGACTCTCCTTAAATGGGCAAGGACCTGATTGGTAAGCCTCTGAGCCCTCAAGTTGGGTGACCTCATCCCCTCCTCGTAGCCCTTTGGGCGAACCAACATCCTTGGACCAGGCCCAAGGCCCACATAGGTGTCTTGACGCATCTGCCCCCACAATAGCCCTTCAAAAATTCATTTGACTTCGATCCGAGGAGGAGAATGAGTTTTTGACCCGCGAATGCTACATTTATGTGACCCCTTAGATATAGCATGTGCGAAGTTCCCCCGCGCCTTTTTAGAAGGCTTCTGACGCTTTGTAACATGTACCGTTTGCATTAATTGCTCTGAGTAACTCTCTGTCGCCCACGTTCTACGGTGAGATGTGGATCCTTCGGCTCTGATTCTTCCTGAAGATTTGAGCGAGACAAATCTCATAAATTTTTGCTTCTCAAACTCCCTAAACGCTTGGGGAGTCACGCGCACAACCTTCACACCCAAAAAGCAACTGCGCCCTTGGAAGCATCTACTTTCATTTTTTCTCCAGAAGCACTCAAAGAGTCGAATCCCCCTTTCTCTGTAAGTTCTCGTTCCTTTAGCCCCTTTCTCCTCGGCTGTTAACTTTTTTTCTTTTTCTCTCTAAGTCTTTGCTTTAATCTCGATTAAATGGGTAGGTTCAAGTGTCTGGTGGATTCCGAATCCGGTATGGAGGGATTCTGAGCCAAATTCCACATCCCCCCGGAAGTGGAATTAAAATACTATCCCCTGAGGCGGTGGCCGACTCTAGGGGGGAAGGGCAGGTGGTTATCCCCATCATTGCCTTCCTGGAGGGTGGCATGACCCTTCCCATGGGAAATGTCACTAGCGAGAGTACCTTCACAACCACAGGTTGTGTCCCGACCAATGTACGCCTAATATGTTTAGGATCCTGGGTAGTGTAGACGCTCTGAATGAGCAGATGGGTCTAAACCTCATGTGGCGCAATGTTGCCTTCCTGTACGAGTGCCACCCGTTGAAGACCGTAGGGTATTATCTTAAGTCCCAGTCTAACGTTGTTAGGCTCATATCGTGTCTCCCCAAATCCAACAAAGGGATGAAGGATGATTACATCGTCGCATCCGGGAGATGGTACAACGGAGTTCATTGCCCCATCAGAGGGGGGAAACCAGGTTGCCTTGGATTTTAGACTTCTGGTTTAAGTTTAGTTCCATTGCCTTTGCCTCTGGAAATTTGTAACTTGATGTCCTTGTTACCCAAATTCGTTCTTGAATCCAATCATGATTGGTCTTTTAAATGTGTTTTCTGCAGACAAGCAGCGTGTATCTCCTCGTCTAGGAGAAGTTAACGTCCCGGATCTTAACAGAGTGTTGAGATCCGAGGTGTTCGTACACGAGGATCTGCAAGTGAGGGCTGCCCACCTGATCTTGGGGTACGATCCTCTATCCACCGTCTTCCAAGAGGTCGAAGACGCAATCATCGCCGGTGACAAGAGGCGTAGACGGATAGACGTCGCAAAGCCCAACTTCCTCGCCCCACGCGATTTGCCAGACAACCCATCGGTGATATTGTACTCTCCTCCAGTTAGAGTAGTCTCCGTCTCGGTCCGACCCTTAGCTGCCACTGTCGAGGAAGAGACTGGTCAGCTTAGCCTCGCGGAAGCCGAAAAGCCTAAAGAGGGCGGCATTGTCGAACTCTCAGACGACGAGCCCACCCAGTGCTCAGGAATAAGAGGTTTGATAATCTCTAAGGTGGACAGTGGCACCGAGGAGGAAGAAATGGCCAGCTTACGGTCACTCATGGGCGCGTGAAGTGCACAAATGGCCAAGAAGGGTGCCACTGGATCCCAGCTTCCCACTTAACTACCCTCTCCTCCTCCTCCTCTGACCGACCCCAAGGTCCACGCCCTTGACCTCAAGAAGAAGAGGAAAAACGAGAGTGAGGAAGCCGAGAAGGCGCAGCAGAAGAAGCTCAAGTAACAGCAACAACAACAACAAAAGGCCGCTAAGGGCGAGACTAGTGCCCCTTCGGTGGAAATTAGGGAGAGCCATGGGCTGGCCGATGTGCGCCGGGCCCAGTCTTTCTGGTCTCCCGCATTGGAGCTGGACGGGACCCCCATCCCTGAACGCTCCAGCATAAAAGAGTACCAGAAAGGGCACTCCCTATACATCATCGAGGCTCTGGAACAGCCCCTGCTCCTCCCCAAAGACATGGAGGCCCTCGAGCAGGGGTAGCAGCAGTAGCTGTTCCTCTCCCTGAAGAGGGATCTGGGCCTAGTACGTATCATTCAACTTTCATTGCTTACACTAGTTTTTGAACACGTTTACCGCGCTACTTATGCTTTTTATGTGCATGCAGGCCATCCAAGAGGTCTTTGTAGCGGAGAAATGGGTAGAGGACGCCCGGAAGAAAGCCTCCATCGAATTCAACGTTCGAGTGGAGACGGAGAAAGTTCTAGGCCTTGCCGAGACGGAGAAAGCTCTAGGCCTTGCCGAGGCTGAGAAGGCAAAGCTTGCCAAAAAGCTAACGACAAAGGTGCAGGCGAAGAGGAGCGCCGAGGCCGGCCTCAAAAATGCCACAGCCCAAGCTGAGGCTCAGCAGAAGGAGCTCCGAGCCTACAAAGAGGATCTTGCCGCGGCCCAGTAAGACATCTCCCAGCTAAAGGAAGAGCTGGCAAGGGCTGAGGACGGGGCTCGTGCTGCTAAGGAGGCCGCCGATGCTGCTGTGGCCACTTCCTTCCAGAAAGGGGTAGAGGAGACAAAGACTCGTTTGGTCGAAAAGCTTGCGATCCTGTGCAGGGAGTACTACCGACAGGTGTGGTCCGAAGCTCTCGACGTAGCGAGTGCTCCTACTACGTCTGAATGGAGGAAGGCCGAGAACGTGTGGTATCCCCCAGATATCTGCAAATTCGTCGCTCCCCATACTGCAGCTCCCTCTACTTCCCTCATGGCTCCTGCTCCACCTCCAGCCTCATCGGGTGCAGGCTAAGGCATTCCTCTTGAAGAGCATACTGACAAAGGCCAGGACAAGCAAGATGACCAAGATAATCCTTCTCTTGGGGCAAAGGACAAAGGGAAGCAGCCTTTGGCCCTACTGGGCCTATTGACAGACTCTGACCCATGAGGAGGCTGTACCTAAGCCCACAGAGCTCGAGGCAAAAGGAGCAGAGGACAAGATCAGCCCGGATGATGAGGCGCCTGAGGGGGATCTTCCATAAGTGGCGAAGACTTAAGTTGTCAGACTCCTTTGTTTTTTGCTTAAAGTACTTTTTTATTTTCGGTTTAACGTGCAGACTCTAGCATCTTAATTGTAATCATCTTGTCATGAATGTGAATGATTTTGATTTTCAATTTCCTTGTCAGTACTTCGTGGATTTGGTTTCTAGTTTTGTGTATGTGCTGATTAATCAAGTGAACCCCAAGTGGGAGGGGCTTTACGTCGTGAACCCATCCCTTTAGTGGCTACTTCGTACGCGAGAATTATGTTAGGTTTTCCTTTGGTAGAAAGATTAATCAATCGCATAGGAATAGTAAAGACTCGGCTTAGGAATGGAACTTACGTGACGCCCAAACATTAGAGTAGGTTTGGTGTTATTTAGCAGCTATGGAAACCAACTAAAACGTAAGTTTCTCCCAAAAGATAGGAACTGCATGGTAGTTTCCCTAAGCAGAAGGTCCGAGGGCCTAGCATAGCCTAGGTTTACATTAACACTTGGTTAAAATAAACTGGATGTTAAATTTTCCCAAAGCAGAAGGTCCGAGGACTCGGCGTAGCTTAGGTTTATATTAACACTTAGTTAAAAAGGTTTGTATGCTAAATTTTTCCAAGACAGAGGGTCCGAGAACTTGGCGTAGCCTAGGTTGACATTAACACTTTCTTAAAAATTAAACTGCGTGTTAAATTTTTCCAAAGCAGAAGGTCCGAGGACCTGATGTAGCTTAGGTTTACATTAACACTTAGTTAAAAAAATTTGTATGTTAAATTTTCCCAAGGCAGAAGGTCCGAGGACCTGGCGTAGCTTAGGTTGACATTAACACTTTCTTAAAAATTAAGCTGCATGTTAAATTTTCCCAAAGCAGAATGTCCGAGAACCCGACGTAACTTAGGTTTACATTAACACTTAGTTAAAAAGATTTGTATATTAAATTTTTCCAAGGCAGAAGATCCGAAGACCTGGCGTAGTCTAGGTTGACATTAACACTTTGCTAGATCCTACACCAAAAGAGCATTTGGAGGCGTTCAAATGTAACTTGTGCTTCCTCAAAGTCTGGAAGGTGCCGTTCAGGTCGGCCACGTGTTCTGATATAGCCTTGCTCTTTACAACCATGTCATTCACGTACACCTTAACAATCTTTCCTAACTATGCCTCGAACATCTTGGTTATCATCCTCTGGTAGGTAGTCCCTGCGTTCTTCAAGCCGAAGGGCATCACTTTGTAATGGTAGTTTCCGGTGGGGGTAACAAAGGCTGTTTTCTCTTGGTCCTCCGTAGCCAAGGGTATCTGGTGATACCCATGAAAGGCGTTTAGAAAACTCATTCGAGGGTGGCCAAGTGTCGCGTCTGCCAACTGGTCTATGCGAGGCATCGGGAAAGAGTCTTTGGGGCAAGCCTTGTTTAGATCCGTGAAGTCTATGTAGACCCTCCATTTCTCACTTTTCTTCTTTACCACAACTGTGTGCGCCAGCCACTCGGGATAGAACACCTCTTTGATAGCCCCAGCTCTCTTAAGTCTGATGACTTCTTCTTTGACGGCCTCGGAATGCTCCTTTGAAGAGCACAGAGAGGGTTGCCTCTTCGGCATGGCAGCCGAGCTGACATTCAAGTGGTGGCAAATGAAGTTCGGGTCAATCCCAGGCACCTCGTATGCATCCCATGCAAACACGTCAATGTTCCCCTTCAAGAATGCGATCAACCCCTCTCTTTCCTCGGCCGTCAACTGGACCCCTACCTGGAAGAACCTCTCTGGGTCACTATCCACGAGAACTTTATCTAACCCCTCACACATGGGCTCTTCCATCATTGTCCCCCTTGTTGTGGTAGAAGAGGCTAATTGCTATGGGGTCGGCGCAGCCGAGACAGAGGTTTCATGCCCTGGTCCGCGCAGGATTGCCGTCGTCAGACACTGTCTTGCCGAGGACTGACTCTTGATAATTGCTTCGACTTGGCCACCAAATGGGAACTTCACCTTGGCGTGGAGAGTAGAGAAGACGGCCCCTAGGGTGTGCAACCAGGGTCTTCCTACAATGGCCGTGTAAGGAGAGTAGGCGTCGACCACGATGAAGTCCACCTCAACTACTGCCGGACCTGACTGTACAGGCAACCTGATTTGCCCCTTCGGGATGACTGCCTTTCCCTCAAAACTTATCAGCGGTGAGTCGTAGGCCAAAAAGTCATTTTACCTCAGGCCCAACCCCTTGTACAAGTCAGGGTACATAATGTCTGCACCGCTTTCTTGGTCTACCATTATCCTCTTCACATCGTAACCCCCAATCCTTAACATTATGACTAAGGTGTCATCGTGTGGTTGGATGGTCCCTACTTTGTCTGCGTCTGAGAAGCCTAGAGTGGGTGGTTCAATACCCTTAAGCTTTTTCGGCTCGGAGCTAGAGCCCTCGGCATGGGCTCGCACCATAGACATCACCCTAGAAGGGAGGGAGCCAGTTTTCCCAAGAGCGGCGAGAATGACATTGATGGTTCCCAGAGGAGGTTTTGGGGCATGATGGCCCTGATTCGTCGGCCTAGGGTGCTCTCCTTGTCCACCAGGTTGATACACGAATTGTTTCAACTTCCCCTCCTTTGCCAATTGCTCCAGGTAATTCTGTAGATTTCTGCAGTTCTCTGTCGTATAACCGTTTTCTTAGTGATACTGGTAATGGATGTTCTGGTTACGCTTCGTGGGGTCGCCTATCATTTTGCTGGGCCACCTAAAATAGGGCTTATGGCGGATCTTCTCAAACACCCGCTGTATGGGTTCGGGAAACACAGTGCTGACCACCTGCGTGGACATCGGGCTAGGTTGCCCAAAGAACTCTCTCCTCAACCTACTGTTGCTGTATCAGTCTGACCTGAAATCCCTCCTCTCTTGAGGGATAACCTTCACCTTTGCCTTTACCTGTAACTGATCCTCCTCAACCCATGTGTACTCGTCAATGCGGTCCATGAGCCGTCGCACGCTCTTGACAAGCCTTTTGGTCAGTGACTTCTTCAGGTCGTGCTCACTTGGAAGGCCGACCTTGAAGGTGCTTATGGTGACCTCGTCGAAGTCCCATCGATCTCGTTGTACATCTCCCAATATCTGTCGGTATACGCCCTGAGGGTCTCTCTTTCTCTCATGGCTATGGACAACAGTGAATCTAGAGGCCGAGGTACCCTGTTGCACGTGATGAACCGCGAACCAAATGCTCTGGTAAGCTCTATGAAGGAATTGACAGAGCCTACTTTCAGGCTATTGAACCACCTCATCGCGACGGGCCCCAGACTGAAGGGGAAGACCTTGCACATCAGGGTCTCATTCTTTAAGTGCATTGCCATCCTCTGGCTGAAATGGCTCACGTGTTCTACTTGGTCCGTTCTTCCGTTGTAAATGGTGAAGGTTGGTTGGGTGAACCGCCTCGGAAGTTTTCCCTTCTCAATCCTCCGAGTGAAGGGCAACTTGAAAATCTGGTAGAGCGCCCTGCTTAGAGCATGGCTGGCCAAACTCCTGGAGGAGGCCCTCCTACCCTTAGGGTCGCAACGGTACTCGTCCTCGTGAGGAGAGGACTCGCCAAGGGGGTCCCTGACCTAGAACTGCCGACGCTATCGTTAGTATCCGCTGAGGACTGGTCTAAAGGAGAGGGTGTGTGCCTTCTTTTCTCCCGGCACAGCTTCTTTCTCAGATGGTCAATCTCCCTTTGCAAGGTCTCAACACTTTTTTTGCGGGAGGTTCTGTTTCCGTCCTGTGCGTGACTCCTCCCGCGTGTATGTTCTGTGCGCACATTGGCTTCGCGATCTCTCTCTCGCTCTAACTGCAAGAAGTGATCCTCGCGCTGGGATCCTATGGATTCCGCACAACGCAGACTCGAGCCTTCTATGATGCGTCACATCCCTTTACTCAAGGCTTCCCACAGACGGCGCCAATTGTAAGGACACAGATCGGGCCTTAGACCCAAGTTCGTGACAGGGCCGGCCCAAGTAGCCTACACAATAGAATTTATAGAGAGTGGGTTTAAAGCTTAGACTTCTTTGGATGATATAAAGCAGTGGTGTTTGGGCTAGGTTCACAGTTGACATGCAAAGTGCTGGTGAAATAGCTTTTGCTTTCCTCGGACGAGGGCCGAGGAGTCTTAATCCCTGTTTCCCTTGTGCTATTTTAAGAAGAAAGTCCTTCTTTGTGGAAAAATTCCCGGGCCCTCCAATGGCCTTCACCTCTCTATTTATATTCCTCATTCTCTCATTCCTATTCATGGAGCTATAAATGCAGATCCCTTTCCCATCCACTGTCTTCTTGGAAACTTCTCATCGTGGCCATAAGGCTGATTACCGCCATTTCGAGGATCACTTCCCCATTAATGCGGCCAGGCAGGTAGGTGTGGTGCCATTAATGCAGTGGTAGCAGCTTTACGCGGAGCACTTCCCACTTGTCCTCCTCCTCGGCGTCCCGTTGAAGTGTAACATGGCTTGTTGGCCTTCCAGAGTTCTTTCCTAGGTGTCATGTTGCACCGCTTGGTCCTTGCTTCCGCTGTCCGAGAAGGTCCTCTCCTCGGACTCTCGACCTCCTCGGACTCTCCTTAAATGGGCAAGGACCTGATTGGTAGGCCCCTGGGCCCTCAAGTTGGGTGACCTCATCCCCTCCTCGTAGCCCTTTAGGCGAACCAACGTCCTCGGACTAGGCCCAAGGCCTATATAAGTGTCTTGACGCTTCTGCCCCCACAACACCACTTAATAACTTATTATTAGATGTGAATTTTGACAAGTCTACCATTGAATTACATTATATTTATGTACTTTTCATGCTTGAAAAATTTCATGGTGATCAAAGATTGATAGTCATATAATCAATCAATTGTTTAAATTCAAGTTTTTATAATTTAAAATAATTCATAAGAGATGAGTTTATGGATCACATGGTAAATAACATCCGATTGGCATGAAAATTAGCATGCATGTTAAGCACATATAGAACATTTAATTCAACAGTGGGATTCTTAAAATATAAATTTAATAACAAATTATTGGGTGGTGTAACATTGCTTAAAGTTACACTAAGTGTAACTTGAACCTAACTCATATATATATATATAATCGTATCAGTGCATTTTACTTAGGGGTGTCAATTCGAGTTAGCGTGTCAGATTCATATCGAGGTAGGGGTATTCGACTAAATGGCTCAACCCAAACTCGACCCATTTAATAGATCATTCGACCCTCACCTGACCTGTTAATAAGACGGGTTAACCTGACCCAATCCACTTGACATGCTTAATAAATAGGTCGTATTGGGTTGACACGATTGTAACACAACTCATTTCAGCTTACATAATATTAAATATAACATCCATTTAGAAATAATTTTTTTTACATCCCAAAATTAGTGCATACACTTCAAGTCTTCAACCCATTAAAAATAATATAGTTCAACAAAAATATAGCATCCATATAGAAACAAGTTCTTTACACTCCAAAAGAAGTGCATACACTTCAACCCAAATTCAAAATAACACAGTTCAACAAAAATAAAATTACATTGTTCAACAAAAATATAATATCCTCAGAACTCGCCAAATGCTAAGTATCAATATTAAAAGAATTAGAGCAAATAGTAGACTAATCCTGACTATGACTATGATTATCATCTATAGATTCTTTGTTGATGTCTAAATTCATAACATCTGCTTCTCAAAAAAAAAAAAAAAAATCATAACATCTCCCACAAGCTCATCCAATTTCATTTGTGCAAGTTATATGACAAAAAAATATTTATAGAACTAGGGTATTAGATATTTATAAGAAGGTTTAGAGATTTAGGATTTGTAGGGTTTAGAGATCTAAGGTTTGTAAAGTTTCAATTTCTACTTATATCCCCAGTAAGTTTTTGTAATTACTCACTTTTCTTTTTAAATTTAAAATATAGGTTGGATATAAAAGGTATTTGAAAAACTTAAATTAAAATAAATATTTATTTGTTATACGAGTTAAGCGGGTTGTGTTAAATGGGTCATTTCGGGTTGACACAAATAAATTGGCGTGTTAAACGTATCTATTACGGATTAGCGAGTTGACCCGCTTATGACACATTTCTTATCATGTTGCTTTCAGGTTGACCCGTTTATGACCCAAACCCACTAAGACTCAACCCTAACCCGTAAAAACTCGTGTTGGGTTCATGTTGTGTTCGTGAGTTGGGTCAAACATTGACACCCTTAATTTGTCCATGCCCCAATCCTGCTTTGCTCCATGGGCAAACCACGTAACACTCCAAAACCATTCAGATTTCATGTGGATGCGGGATCCTTCTAGTCATGATGTCATCAGATCAGCTTGGTCTAAATCCTTCAATAACTCTGCTGCTTTTTGTCTCAACAAATAAAATCAAAGAATCACAACACCTTTTGAGGAAATGGAATTGCGAGCATTTTGGTAATATCCACAACCGAATCTGCAACCTCTATGAGCAAATTAACATGATTCAAGTTGAGCTCCTATCTCCTTCTAATTCAACTACAGAGAACCAACTCTTAACGGAGTTGAGTGAATTTCTGATTCGAGAAGAGTTGTTTTGGCATCAAAAATCCAGAAATCAATGGTTCACCTCTTTAAACCTCAATACCAAGTTCTTCCACCTATCCACCATCATCAGGCGTAGAAGCAACGCCATTGATTTCATCAAAGATGATAATGGTAACTGGTTGTCAGGTAGACCTCAAGTAAGCAAGTGGTTCACAAACTACTATAAAAATCTCTTCACATCTCAGCTTACTCCTTATTCCCCACATATCAACCTTTCAACTCTCATCACTCCTCCTGTGTCCAATGTGAAAAATGATTATGTGTAGTAGGTTAGGAAGTTATTGACTTTGTTAAAGCTTTTTATGTCAATGGCCATATGTTAAAGGAGATGAATCACACTTTCATTACCCTTATCCCCAAAACCCCTAACCCATGTACAGTTAAGCAATTCTGCCCCATTAGTCTATATAACATATCCTACAAAACAATCTCCAAAATCCTTGCCAATAGACTCAAATCCCTTCTCCCTAACCTAGTATCTCCTTGGCAAGCTGCATCTGTGCCTGGTAGGAACATATAAGGCAACTCCATCATTGCCCATGAGATCTTCCACACAATGCACCAAAAAATATCTGGCTCTAAGGGATTTGCTACCTTTAAATTAGATATGGAGAAAGCTTTCGACAAAGTAAAGTGGCCTTTCCTCTTATCCATTTTCAAACATTTTGGGTTTTTTGACAAATGGATCCACCTCATCAATCAATGTATATCAACACCAACCTTTTCAATCCTCATCAATGGATCACCTGCTAGTTTTTTTAACTCCAACCGCGGCCTCTGACAAGGTGACTCACTATTACCCTTCATTTTTACTATGGCTACTGATGTTTTATCTAGGCTTATTTTGCAGAAAGAATCTGATAGGCTCCTCAAGGGCATTAAGGTTGCAAGTAATTGTCCCTTAATATCCCATCTTATGTTTGCCGATGATCTGATTATTTTTTCTAGTGCACTCCCATCAAATATTGAAGCTATCCAAGACTGTCTTAACCAATTCCATGAATGGTTAGGTCTTTCGATTAATACTGCTAAATCTGCCAGCTCCTTTAGCACCAACGTTCAACAGCCAACTAAAGCTGAAATTTGCAATCAAACAGGGCTTAAACTCTTGGATCCAAATTTTAAGTATCTTGACTTGCCCCTCCATATTAAGTGTGGGAACCAATCACCTTTCAATGCCATCATTGATAAAATTAATAGTCGGATCACTGGTTGGAAGGCAAAAGTTCTATCTTAGGCTGCCCGCTCCACCTTCATCAAATCAATCCTCACATCCATTCCAACCTATTGGATGTCCTCTTTCCAATTGCCTAAGAACACTTGTGCCCAAATTGATGCAAGGCTTCATGATTTCTTCTGGGGGTTTTCTAATTCCAACCACCGCTTATATCCAAAAGCTTGGGACTCCATTTGTAAGCCTAAATCTTCTAGTGGCCTTGGTTTCAATAGAGCCCATGATCTTAACAAGGCTCTTGTTTCCAAGTTAGGTTGGATCATTGCTTCAAATGCTAATAAACCATAGGCAAACCTTCTTTGGTCTAAATATTTAAGAGGCTACAGCTTGCTAAATGCCTCAGCCAAAACCAATTCATCCCCTCTTTAGCATGGTATCATTAAGTCTGTCCCCTTCTTAAAACTAGGCCATTATCACCTTATTAGTTGAGGGAATTCTGTCAACATTTGGAACGATCCATGGATACCTTCTCTCCAAGGTTTCATCCCTCCACATCCTTCATCCCCATTGGACATCCAGTTGGTAGCCGAGCTTATCACCCCAGGCACTAGGCTATGGAAATGTGACTTACTCCATGCTCTTTAACCAGCAAACTGCCTCTTCCATCCAACAAATCCATCTCTCTGCCTCCTCCACTAACCGCAATTTAGGCAAAGAATCCAAGCGGTAAATTCTCGGTTAAATTGGCTTACTTAGCTGACCAAGAAGCAAGATTCACTCCATCTGGTCCTCTTTCCCAAAAAGATTGGTCCAAGTTGTGGGCTTTGAAGATTAATGAGCGGCTTAAGCTCTTTATATGGAAAATTGCATGGGATTCCTTACCCACAAGAGAATTCCTTTGTCGCAAAATCCATGATATAGACTCAATATGTCCTCGCTGCCATGGTTCCCAAGAATCCATTGTCCACATATTTTTTAATGCCCCTTTGCCAACATCATATGGAGACACCTATCCCACCCCTTCAACATCAGCAACATCCCTCCAAGATTGGTTCCTGAATGAGTTCAACTGATCCTTAACCCATCCACACATCTTGGTCTAAACCCCCAGGATGCCCACACCTTTACTCTCTTGGCTGATATAACATGTGATCGAATTTGGTGGAGTCCCAAAAAACTAGTTTTTGATAGCTCACCACCAACCTCCCCTATTGACATTATTGCTGATATAAATAAAACTTTCTTCGCCCATTATAAAGCTTGGAAATTGAAGCCGCAGCCTACCACCTCTTAGGAACCTCCTCCTCCTGGTTGGGTTAAATTCAATTTCGATGCTGCCATCACCCCGAATGCCTCCTTTCTCTCTGCAGTTCATCGTGACTCCAATAGGCATATTATCTTAGTTTTCACAGCTAAAGAACCTGTCTCCTCCCCTTCTTGGGCCAAAGCTAAAACAACTCGATTTGCTATTTCTTCAGCAACTAACCTCTAGCTCCCATCCGTCATTTTTTAAGGTGATGTTAAGCTTGTAGTTGACTCAATTAAAGCTCCTAGTTCCACGCCTTTTTGGGACCTTAGATCAATCACTTCTGATATTCAGCTCCTCCTTCCCTCCTTTTTCTCAAGTTGTTTTTTGATTTTTATCATAGAGCCTCTAAAGGCCTAGCCCATTCTATTGCTTTTTGGGCATCTTTTTGTTCAACTTGGGGACCCCAACCCATCTCATCCATCCCTTCTTGGGTTCTTTGTGAGGATTCTGATGGGCAGGTTCTCCCTATGTTGTCTTTGCCCACTTTTGGGCTTCCTGTTCAATAATATTTTACTAATAAAAATAAAATAAAATAAAGAACCTTTTAAAATACTTTTTTATTTTTTATTTTAAGCTCATAAAAAATTACCACTATAAGAGCATTAGTATCCGGTCTCTCAAATGGTATATGTTGATATATTTTAGCTTCAAACACACAAAAAGCCTCATTACCCGATCTTCCAATTGTAAAAAAATTTACAATTGTGCTACAGTAACATCATTCTTTTATGATAGTACTATAGCACCATTCTAAACCCAAATAATATTTTTGTATTCTCTACCAACAAATATCTGACTCTTTCTCTTTCTTCTATCTCATCTCTTCTCCCACTTAGTCTCTTCCCTCTTCATCTTTCTCTCTCTTTCTCTAATCTCTCAGTCCTTTCTTTCTCTGTTGGCTCTTTTTTTTTTTTTCCTCTTTCTCTATCTTCCCTTGAATCAAGCCTCCATGATGGAGATATGGCATAGGACTTATGGATCGGTGGTTGGGTTTCATCTTCCATGGTGTGGGTTTCATATTTGATGGCTGGGTTTCATGGATTGATGGATAGATTTCATTTTTGGTAGTGTGGGTGGTTGGGTTTCATTGTTCCTTGGTTCGGTGGTTGTGGTTTTTGAGGGTTGATGGCGGTGGTTTTGGTTGTGTTGATGATGGTGGTTGGATGAGAGTTTTAATTTAGTTGGGTTAATGGTGGTAGTGGTGGTGGGTTGGGTTAGGTTTGGCTTTGGCTTGGTGGCAGTGGGTTGGCTTGGTGGCGGTGGCGGTGGCGGTGGCCTGGTGGTGGTGGCAGTGGGCTGTGTGGGTAATTTGGTGGGTTGTGGGTTTTGTGTGTGGTGGTGGTTGGTAGTTAAAGAGAGAGATGAAGGAGAAGAGAGATAGATTGAATTATATTATTTTATTCGGTAGTATAGATTATTTTAATGAGTGGTACAATAAAATAGAATTTGGGATAATGAGTGTGTTGTAAAATAGTATGATATAATAAGTAAAGTAACTTTTGAGATGGTAAAATAGAATAATTTGAAAATACCAAATGCGAATGCTTTAATAGTATTTTGGGGAGGGGGGGGCAGAAGAACTTCATTAATCATAAGAGGCCAAATCGTCCTATCGAACTAAAAAATTGCTTGGTGGCACATATTTCATCTAGACCGATAGAATAAGAGACAGTATTGCTTTTCTTGCTAAAAAAAATGCACTACAACATTCCTTTTTAATACATGAATATTAAGACTCTTTTCTTTGTTTTGATATTTTTTTTGCTAAACACTTAATATTAATACTATTCATTTTATGTAAAAGATTAGTTTAATTTGACGTAATAGATATATTTGTAATTTCAAGTATATTTTTATTAATAAAACATGTTTTATATTAAAAAAATTATAATAAGTGTGGGACGAGTAGATTAATGGGTAGTGGAGTTTTGTGAGGTAGGGTCCTACTAGGGCACAAGGGCAGGCCACACCCCACCTTATTGCAGGGGTAGCCCAACATAATTTGGGGCTTAAGACAAAAATTTTATGTGAAGCTTTTAATATGTAAATATTAATTAAACATAATTATTTAATACTAATAAATTCAAGGTTAATTTGATACGTTAAATACATAATTTGATGAATAATACCAACTAAATTAATGTTAATTTCATACAGAAAATTAAATATCATAGTTGAACCATAAATATTAATAAAAAGAAATAGAAATATATTACGATTAAAAAATATAATTTATTTTAGATATATGACGATGCATGGTTCAGTAAAGTTATGATCTAATTTTTTATTTTATATATTGTTTTTAAGAGAGAAAGAGATAGATATTATTTGATGTGTGACTTTGTAGGATATTAGTTTACAAAAATTAAATTCTCAAACTATTAGGGGAAAATAATCTATAATAGACAATTTAACACATTTGCAACATTTTTTTGAAACATTTTAGAGTTCTGTTGGTCTTCTACTTTGAGAGTCTTAATAGATATAAAAATGAAAAATGCGCTAAAAGCACTATAAAAACAATCTTTAAAAAATTTGTAATATCCTTAATATCACTAATTTAAAAAAAAAAAAAATGCACAACCTTTAAAAAATGTATGTATAATTTTATAAAATTTTGAGCCTTTAATCATGGGCAATGTGGCTTTTTTCCCTAAGGGAAATTTTTTTTTTTGGGTGGGGCCTCAGGCCTAGGCCTAACTTGCCTAGGCCTTGGGGTGACCCTGCCCCATTGTCATTTCAATTCAATATAGCCTTTTACTCAATTTATGTGTTTATTCCATGATAACTTTCACTAGACACAAGCTGTACTCTTTATAAATTAAATTTTCAAAATAAAAATTATATATATAAAATAAAAACAAGTTTTTTTTTGCTACAAAATAAGACCACTAAGAAAAAGCCTCACTTATAAAGTAAAATTCAAAATAAAAATTATATATATAAAACAAAAACACTTTTTTTTGGTACAAAACAAGAACGTTTTTTTAACCTTATCGCACATGCGAAGCGCACGTGATGATGAGACTAGTATATGAGAAAGAATTTTAAGGTTTTTGTTCTATTTTGACCGTCTGGGTTCTCAAAATAAATTAAGGTTGGTTATTTAAAAGCGTTTGATTTTAAAGATTTCTCAAACGGATGATCGAGCTTTTGTGACTTAAAATTGTCTTCATGGCAAAAGTTTAAGTGAGTACTTTCCTACGTGTCAAAACATGCTTAATTATAGGACCTAACTTTCTCTTTACTTTTATATATATAGTATTAGATTAGATTAAATTATATATATATATATATATATATTCAAATCCAACTTCAACCATCTGCAATTCTAAAATATATACATATAAACCTAACGTCTACATGAACATGATTTATAATTTCATTTGCTAGTTCATATCCTCGTACAGATTTAAACCATTACTATCTAATTCCCATATCTATCATTTTTGTTAAAGAAATTCTCTAACCACAATGATCGGAGTCTAGCATTCTTGACCATGAATGCCTTTGCTACCCTTTCATTATCCACCAAATAGTCAAAGGCAGATGCAAGCATAACTTCGTCAAACCGTTCTATCTTCATAACTTCTTCATAAAGCTCTTTCATATCAAGTTGATCTTTTTTGAGTTCTTTTATTGCTAGCTCAATCTTTCGAAGTTGTTTGGAAAACTTATCATAATTAGCACGACTACTTTTTCTGTGAGAGCTTGCGCCACATAGAGCTGTATTTGAAGATTGAACTTGCTCTCCTTTTGATACCTTCTCAAAATCAATGTCTGGATCATTTGCCTCCGAGTCAATAATCTTTTTTTCTGAATCAATATCACTGAAAGACAGGGCAGAACTCCATGTTGCCAAGTCTTCACAAAAAACAAGAGCCATTTTATGATACATCTCAATTTTCTTGTTCAAATATTGCTCATGATCAGGATGTGCTTATATGTCCAGTAGAAAATTTTATTTATCAAAATGAAACTTCAAGTGTGCGTTATTAAATCAATCATTAAAAGTCAAAACATAATTCTAGAAAGTCACATTACAAATTCAACTATACAAAGAAAAGTTATTCATTCAACATAACATTATAATCTTCCCACTCATTATGTGATTGGGAATGACATAACACGCCAAGAGTGCCTAAAGACTACATCCGCCTATGTTGGGAAAGATGATGAGGACAAGGAAGTGCTCAAAGAAAGAGAAGATTAACTTTACAAAGATTCAAGAATTGTGGTCTAGTTTTAATGTTGGACCTTCTTAGCACCTTTGATAGGCTATTTTAGTTATTATTGAGTCTTTTAGGTTGGGAAGCTATTGGATCAGTTTTAATTAGGTTTACTCAAATAAAGGCAATTTGGTAATTCCAAATTTTCTAGGATAGACTGTCCTTAGCTGTCTTAGAAGCTCATGAGTCTTATTTTATGTTTTGAGTCCTATTTGGTTTAGGAGTTATTAAGTCTTTTGGTTATTAGTATTCCTATTCATTCTAGGAATGCCTAGGTGTGATGCAGACTTGTCTGAGGTGTGATGCTTAGAAAGACCTAGGGGTGATTGCCTAGTATTTTTTGTTTATCACGTGTTTCAGCCCAAAACAGTTATCAATATTCATTCTTTTTCTAACCTAATACTCTTAAACATCAATCCTTACTCAAGAACTCATCAAGAAACCTAGTATAGTGTTGAATTCTTAAAGATCCTGCATCAAACGACCAATATGGATATGCATCCAAATAGTGGCCAAGCCAGAATTTTAGTCTAAGAAATATATGCTAATGTAAATTAATCTAAGAAATATTAATTGATACTAATAACAAAATAAATAAACAACTATATGCTAATGTTATTAACATACACAATCTAATATAAAATGTAAACTTTAATTCAATTTTTCATACCTAGTTTGATTTACTCAATTGCAAAATCTACTTCGATACGAGTTTGCTTAGATTTTGGTCCGAACTCATTATTATGATTAGGTTTCTCCATAATTTTAATTAACTACATATATATATATATATAAATCAATTCATAGCTAAAAAGCAATAAAATCAAGGGATTAATCTAGATACACACGATTTAAACATGTAATTTGACTCTTTAAAATTAATTGAGAAAATAAATTAATGTAAAAATATTATGAATATAGCAATATACCTATGAAGTTGTATACATGTTAAAATTTGGGTTTATAGCAAAAACTCTGTTTGAGATTGAAAAGGTTCATAAAAAGAGGAAAAATTGTATATAGGAGGCCGACTGCCTGGTTTTTAATATCAGAGTCCTATTCGGCAAAGTAATGTGCAGAAAGTAGGTGGGACTGATTAGTTAATAACAGTGTTGCAGTGTGAATGTAAAATTGGCTTCTTGTTGACAAGCTAATACATAAAACAAAGTAAAAAGTTGTTTGCCCTTTGTCTCAAAGGGACAAATAACCTTTCACTACAACACAGTATTACTACTATTAGATAATTTTTGAGAAGGTAGGGGGGCAATTGCCCCACCTTCCCTCCACCCCTGCATCCCATACACAAAACTGTTTATTCAAACCATCAAAACCTCCCTCAGAGGTAATTCGCAAGGAAAAGCGACAAAGACTAAATAGATCATCACTAAACTCTTTCAAGACAAAATCTACCCAGCGAATTCCTATGCAACAGCCAAACAATCCAAATCTACACAAAATGCTAGACAAGCAATATGGGATATTACAGCTACAAAGAAAATACAGTAAAATATGACAATAATTGTAATCAAAAGGATGTGTGAGATGGTTGTTACCTCGTTCAGTTTCCTCAGGAAAGCTCCAACTTGCACTACATTCGGCCTCGTTACTGTCATCATAGGTTCTCATAATTTTGGTAGCCTTTACTACTGCTGAATTTTCAAATTCAAGATGGACACTATCAAGCCTTGAGTTAACAATTTTATTTTCACATCCACGACATATCAAGAAACTAATGGAAGAGGGAACTTCTCGTATAGCAGTTCCAGTCAAATCAATTTCCTTCAAGCATTTGATTTTCCCCAAGTTCTCTGGCAGGTTGGAAAGTTTTGAGCATCCCGAAAGAATGAGTTTTTCAAGAGACCTTAAACCATCCATGGTGCTTGGAAGATTGATAAGAGATGGGCAGGATTCCAAATTTAAAACAGTAAGCTTACTGAGTTGTCCAATAGATGGGTGGATCTTAACCAAATTTATGCATCCACTAAGACATAGTATCTCAAGTCTTGGAACCCCTGTGAAGTCAGGTGTCTCATTAAGGTTTATGGAGTGTTCAAGATTGATGAGTTTTAACTTGTCTAAATACTGTTCAACCAAAAGAGAAGAAGGGATAATTAGCTTCCATTAAACATTGAACTTTTTTCATTAGAAAATTTTTAAAATAATAAATCAATTTTTATTAACTAAAGGATGAAGCTCAATTACAAAGGGAGTGTATTTGAAGCAACTCCAAAAGAAAATATAAATAACAAGTGATAAAAAGACAGAACAACAAAATCACCTTTACACCTCTCCAAAGATATTCAATTTTGCTAAACCGCAGTTTAAGTTCAACAAGCTCTTTTGATTGGAATCTGGATGGCAAACATTTTGAAGAATACCCATGCCATTCAAGAAATCTTAATTCATTAGAAAGATGATTGAGGCCATTAAGGATGTGCACATTTTCAATTATAAGCAATCTAAGATTACACATCTTTGAAAAAACTTTAGAATAGGATTCAATGTGCTGATACGCCTCATCCCCTCCAATTGAGTCTAGGACTATGGCTTGAATTGTTTTTGATGCCTAAGAATCAAAAGCAAAGGATCAGTGAATTGCACAGAAAAAGTTAAGAACGCTTGAAATTTTCAGTTTTATAGTGTTAGAGGCAAATAATATCTATGCTGAGTTTTTCACATATATAACCTCTGCTTGACCATTGGTAAATCCAAAAGGTGAAGGATGAAAAATTGCCAAATTGAGCCCTATGAAACAATTTAATTTTTTATTATTAATATATTAAAAGTGTTATTTTCAGTTAAGAATTATACATTGCAACTAGAAACCATGCAATTCTACAATTTAAATATATAAACAATGACACAATTGCATTATGTTTTTAAAATGTAAGAAATTAGTATTTAGGAGAGATAATTTTATTTTTTAAAGTGGCATTCACATTATATTTTCAAAAAACAAGAAATAGTAAGTATATTAACATGAAATTAAATGCAATTTTGTATTCTGTATATTATGAATTAAGTACTTATGTAACTACATACATAATGGATTACATTTTTTTCTTAAAGAACTAATTTCTTGAATGAACTTGTGTTCTGTGTTTATTCATTACTGCCCTTAAAATATAATGTTGTCTTGCCAATGTTCTTACCGTATTGTTCATCAATACATGAAACAAATCTTTACGAAGCCACAACCTACTACGCTTCCCAGGCTCTTCACGTGATTCTCGACAGACAATTTCCATACCCATTTCTTCTAGTAGAACATGCATCTGCAATTTGTTGTTCTCTATGGTTAGGAGAGAATTATCCATGAGAACTTGTATTCCAATTTTTGCGTCAAAACCGCAGGTCTCCAATATCTCTATTACTTCATCTTTCATCTTCCCTCTAAAGAAACAAGCAACATCTAGAAATATATCCTTCCACATTTCCTCCAGGCCATCATAACTTACTTTAAGTGTGTCAAATATTTCCTTTTTAGGAATTTTTTTAAATCCGTCCAATGCACTTTTCCACATATCCATCGTTCTTCCAAACAAAAAGGAACCGAAAGTTATTAGAGCTAATGGATAGCCATTAGCATAGCGTACAACATCTTGGGAGAGTTCCAAATAATCCTCTTTGGGTTGCTCATTTTTGAAGGCTTTCAAACAAAAAAGTCTTAAGGCATCATCACTGTTTAGTGGATTAGGCTTACATATTTTATGCACTCCATGATGGACCAACAAATGTTCATCTCTAGTTGTTTTGATGATCAAACTCCCTGGTCCAAACCAGCCATGCTCTCCAGCCAAATTTTCTAGTTGGTCCAATTTATTAACATCATCCAGAACAAGAAGAACTTTTTTATGACATAGCCTTGTTTTGATCATGTTAACTCCGTGATAAACATTCCTTATCTCTATATTTCTTTCCTCCAAAATATCTGCTAGGAGCAGCTGTTGTAATTGAAGCAAATCAAGTTTTTCTGAATATTCCCTAGCATTAGCAATAAAGGAAGAACCTTCAAAATGATCACGAAGTGTTTCATAGACAACCTTAGCAAGAGTCGTCTTTCCAGATCCCCCCATACCACAAATCCCTATCATGCAAACATTGTTCCTAAGAGCATGATAGGAAGTGATCAATTCTTCCATCGAAGAATCTATTCCTACCAATTCACAAGTAACGCTTGAACTTGATTGCAGATGACTTAAAATTCTTTCTACAATCCTTTTGATTAATTCTGACACACTCCTGTGAAGATGATAGAACAATAATTAAGTGATGGTCCGAACCAGTCATAAAATCTTTGGGAAGAAGAAAAATATTAGGTTAAAATATTCCTTGGCCAAACAAATATGAACTCATTAGCTCAGGCAACGTGGATACAACTACTCAACTATTCATATAAGAATTGTACGATTATATTTGCTGAAACAATTCCATCAAATTTTGTTAATTACTTATCATGTGAACAATTTCCATTCTTTCCCAAGATATGTGACCTTCCCAATTATAGAGCCAAAGAAAAAGGAAAAGACAAAAAAAGGGCAAAATATGGAGAGAAGCTGCAAAAATATCAGTTCAAAAGTCCTTGAAGCTCTTACCTCTTAAAATTACGTAAACATTTTCATTCTTTAAACAATTGGTTTGTGAATAAAATTGTCAAAATGCACTTTATGGGTTTTATCTAACCGAAAGCAATATTTCAGCCAATAAAAACTAATGTAATTGTTGTAATATTTTTCCATGCATTCATATCATGATACATTCTATTAGCTATTTATATAACTCATGATATATGAAAAATAAAATTGTCGTTTAAATGTCATCATAAAATAAATTTGTTAAGAAATTACCCATCTCGTACATCCCAACCACTCAGACTTGCCGCTTCTTTCAAAGCAGCTCTCCACGTTTCAACCTTCTTCGTATTCTCCTCAAACCGTTCTTCGTGTTTAGAAAAAGCGTGTGCAAAATGTCCTCTTTGATCCCGCACATCAGATGGATTCACATCATAAAAAACCGGCAGAACTGTCATCCCCGTCTCTTGCTTGCAGTTGAGGATAAGAGTAAGCTCATCCAAGCACCATGTCGAATATGCAAAATTTCTTGAGAAAATGACAATCGCAATCCTCGATTCTGTTATTGCATCATAGATCTCTTTTGATATAACTTTTCCTCTCTCACTTACTGAATCAAACTGAAAGGTCAAAACGCCCTTCTTTTTCAAAGCAGTATATAGAAGGTTGGCGAAAGTAGTGCGGGTGTCCTCGCCTCTAAAACAGATAAAGGCATCGAATTTCCATCGAGGTGTTGAAGAAGAAGAAGACGGTGATGACATTGACGGTCCGTGAGTGAACATGGATTCCGTTGGAAGTATACTGGTAAATCTTGAGCTATAATACAGATAACCAAAAAAATAAAGCGAATTCATATTCAATAGAAACTGGAGACGATTTAATATGTAGATTTTTCAATTCAAGGACGAAGTGAAAGGAAATAAATAAAAGAGTGAAAAAAAAAGAAAAGAAAAAAGAGAGAACTTACAGATAGAACACCTTGATGTCCTGAAAAAATGCCAGATTCAGTTCCTATTAAATAGTAATTGCTTGTTAGTAAATGAATGGATAGTTATTAGTTAATGTTCTTTCTCTGTTTATTAGAGAGAGACGGAAAGGGTAGCAGAGAAATAGCAGATCGGAGGAATTCATCCACAACCTGTTTTTTATTAAGTCAAGTTATCAGCAAGACCAAAAAATCCTAGTCAACAAAGGCAAGTGGACAGTAATTTTACTGATTTTCGTGATGCTGGTGACCAGCTGTAAGGCACCTTTTAAAATTCTTTTTATTTTTTATTTTAAACTTATTAAAAAATTATCACTATAATAGTGTTTTTGATAATTTAATGCTTTTAATAACATTATTTAAATTTTTTAAGTGTATATATATGTGTGTGTAAAAAGATGGTATGAAAATAGAGATTATATTATTTAACCAACGAAAACAATTATTTAAATACAAGGATTAAACACTCCTTTCATATAATTAGAATGAGAGAGGGGTTTTTGTTTTTTTTTGTTTTTTTTGGGAGAAGGACGGAGAAGAACTTCATTAATCATAAGAGGCCAAATCACCCTGTCTAGCTAAAACAATTGTCTGGTGGCACGTATTTCATCTAGACGGCTTGAATAGAAGACAAAATATTATTTTTCTTCCTAAAAAAATGCCCTACAACATTTCCTTTTATTACATGAATATTAAGACTTTTTTTTTTTTGTTAAACACTTAATATTAATATTATTTAATTCTTGTAAAAGATAGTTTGATTTGATGCGGTAGATTTATTTGTAATTTTAAATATATTTTTATTAATGAAGCATGTTTTATATTAAAAAAATTATAGCAAGTGTGGAGGGGTACATTACCACGAAGTAAAGTTTTGTTAGATAGGATCCTACAAGGGTACAAGGGCCGGCCACACTTCATCTGTATGTGCAAGTTAGATTTGAGCTTATAAAGGGAAATAAAATAAATTATCTAACAGTATATCTACATGAAAAAACATAAGAGTGACAAAAGTACAAGCTTTGACATGACAAAGGTTAGAGAAGAAGAAAGTGATAGGAAGAATGTAAAAATGACACAAGATATACGTGAAAAACCCTAAGAAAGGGATGAAAAACCACAATTTGAGAAAGAATATTCCATTCTTGCTCTATTCAGCTTTGTGTTATGTTAGAAGAAGAGCTAACTCTTGTATAATGAAGGTGTTCTTCCTTAAAAGAAAGACCTTGTTTTCTACTTTCCTATCTTATTAACTTTTTACTCTCTTCTCAAAAAATCTACTTAAGTTCTTACCCTAAAAATCCAGTTGCATGTTCCCCTTATAATCTGAAGAATATGACTGAGTACAAAGACAGGTGTCAAGTCATCATTTTCTTATTTTAGACCTTTTCACAGCTGTGGTATAATCTGGTGACTAGAGGAGAGAGAATGCGCCAACGTGGCACTGTGGCCTGCGAGTAGGTGACTTTGCCACTGCTTGGGAAACAATCCTTGGACAATGAGAGGGACATCAGGAGTACTGTGAATGATACACGTGTCTCTGAAGTGGTCCAACATGCATTCAACCAAAAAGGAGTGTTCTCATAGCTGCTGACTTTAGAAAGTCACTATCTCCCTTTTTGTAATTGCTTGAATACCATGTCAAGTGCATATCTTATTCCTTCCCAAGGCAGTCACGCCTGTGGTATGGACCAAGGATTGGATCTTTTAGCCAACGCTTTCTCTTCCTTTGTGCATAGCCACTCCATCTGTAGGGTCCAAATCCAACCACATATACATTCTCTCATGCCTTAGTTGGTGTAATGTACACCATCCTATTGTCATCCCTATTCAATATAGCCTTAACTCAATCTATGCGTTTAATTTATGATGATTGTTCTTATCATCACACTAAAATATTAATCGATTTTTAGTGTAAATAGAGTTTGAATCTTAAATCTCTTATTCAACGATAAAATACTTTATTAATTCGAGAATCCACGTATTATTAAGATTTAAGAGTACCATATGTTGAGTGCACCCCCACCTTGTACAACCCACATATTATTAGGACTCATTTATGAGCTTTTTTTTTTTTTTTTAGAATCCACGTATTATTAAGATTTAAAAATTGGATTTCACGAGTCTTTAAATGACTATTACGAAGGTTTTTTTTTTTTTTTTTTTGTATATATAAGAAATTTCTTTAGAATGTAAAATTAAAATATTTAATGGTATCATTCTCAAACCAAAAAAAAAAATGGTATCAATTCTATTGATTTATTTCAATGTATCAAAGCAACAAAATCATATATTCAAATATTAGTCTTCAATTAGTTGTTCGACTCCTTACTCCCATCTCGTTGCCTGTGCTTCTGAAACCTTAGGTCTGCAGACAGGAATTTTCTTAGCCCATCTTTCCACAACTGAGCCTTCCCAATCTCTCAAAATAGCTGGTATACAAGCCTTATTAGACAAAAGTTGCGCCACAATTTACTCTGAAGTAGTGTTTGGCTATTTCGTGAGAACAGATAATTATTTTGTAATTATGGTATAATATATAATTTGTTATCTAAATTTTGTAGAAAATAATTTATTCTCACAAAAGATTAAACAATTTCTAAAATTATTTTTCATTTATCTATCCCAAAAAATATATAATCATTTTATTATTTGGATTAGTTTGATTGATAGATGTTATTCATTTTTTAGGCGATTCATATCTTACTAAATTCTGTGTGTAAGTACTTAAACATTGATGGCCCAAGCCCACTAAGAACAGCGATGCATTGTCCTTCAAACCAAGCCCAAACAATGGAATTTCTATAAAGAGTGGAAAAACAGTTTAAGCATAGTTCAAAATTAAGCTTAGGTCTGTGGCTGAAGAACTCAAAGTATTATAGAGGTGTAATTCAAGTAACTGTTACGAATAATGCTCTCCTTGGGTTTGTTTGAGAATTGGTTTCTTACACACGAATTCTCCGGGTATTCTACACAATATCTCACACTATTTCCTTTACTTTCTCCCTTCTAGGAAAAATGTTCAACCCCTTAACTAGGAGATTTCCCTCCTTTATATGTCAATCCTCCTTGCATCCTAGCTGTCCATTTGTATGCTTCAGGGATTTTCTCAAGACAGTTGTCCCATCGAAGTTCTACTGAAGGTGATAGAAGGGGTTGCTAACTGTGAAGTCACTGTTATGTGTCATTTCCTCATTAATACAGTTGATAAGGTTGTTGTAAGGCATTCAATGTGGAGGGGAAAGGTATGCCTTTCCAGGAAGCTTCCTCCCACCATCTCTGCCCCCCTCATGGTTCTTCCTCATCTCCTTAAGCTCTTATGAAACACTATTCTGTATCCCCTCACATCCTCGAGTCGATGAAGTCTTCGGGGTGGATACCCCTCTACGGGTGGGATTGTACGAGATGTTTTCGTGTTCGAATCCTCTTCGGTCTTCGGACCTCCCACAATGTTATTGTGCATTATATTTTCTAAATTAATAGCTAAACTTAGAGAAAATCTAATTAGAATCCAAATTTAATTTCAATTGAAGTCCAATTGTGTGCCATGTGTCTGATCTAATTTTTAATTTTTGTGTCAAGTAAATTATTGAGTGTAAAAATTGAAGAGTCCAAATCCAATTAGATTCTAAATTGGATTTCAATTGGAGTCCAATTTTGCACCATGTGTCCACTTGTTAAGGTCCAAAATATCACAATGATGTATCAAGGCCCAAAACAATACATATGATTGAAATCTAGAAAGCATTCGGACTTTCAATGCAAAAGGGGGAAGCCCAAATCCATAGGAAGGGACCTAAGCCCATGAATGGGCAAACTTTGGACCTCATGAAACAAAGGAAAGAAGAAGTCCAACCCAACCCTCAAAGGTAAGAAAATTGCTGAGGAGCCTAGGGAGAAAACTGAACCAGAATACCTAGAGATTCCCAAAGGTTTGGGATCCTCGGGATGTGTAGCAAGGCCAGGTTGGGACTGAGACAATTCAATTGGGCATGCCCAAAAACACAAAGAATGAGGGCAGATATGTCCCATCAGCCACCCAATAATGCAGAAAAAGATTAGAAGACTTAGGAACCAATAACTCATGAATAAGGTTGCTCAAAAAAAAAAAAAAAAAAAACTCATGAATAAGGGTTTGGTACCTAGGGGAATCCAGGAAGATGAACTATGAAGGAAGGTGGTTGGGGATCTTTCAGCATGATAGAAAGGAATTAGCCCATTGAGGAAAATTGACAAAAAGGAAAGCAGCTAAAAGGTGGGTCTGAAAATGTGAAATTTAGAAGCCTTAAAAAAGAAAGACCAAAGGTCAGCCCTCTAGGACCCCCCAGAACGGGAAAGTCAGTTAGGGGTTTTTGAAGAGGGAACCTCAAAAGAGGGAAATAGTGAGATCAGCCGCCAATGATGCTAATACAATATTGGTTTTGGTATCTAGGGCAACAAATAGAGGGAATCAATGGTACCCCAAGAACCTTAGGATGACACTATAAAAGGAGAGACAGCCAACAATGAAGGGCATTTAGCAACAGTGAATTAAAAGGAAGAGATCCTTGAGAAAACTCCATTAGAATTCCAAAAAAGGAGAAAAGAGAGGGAAAACACCATCTAGGATTCTCAAACAGCTACAAGAGAATACACTTAAATTCAAAGGGATTCAAACATCGCAAGTTTTAGAGGCTTGAAGAGCCATCTAAGTTTGTGATTTTTGAATTTATGTGGACCTTGTAACACACTTTAGTGAGTGTGATATATTACAAACTTAAGAAAATAATGAAACATTTCATATTATCCTAAGGATCCCTAATGTTTTTTATTTACCTTTCTTCCTTTTATATCATTCATTTATTGTTCCTTGCTGTTCAATGCGTATATGTTTTCTGTATGTTAGTATGTATGAGTTATAGGATCCGCGCTTTGTGCACAACTTGGTTCGAAATCAGCCTAACTTAACTATGGTGAATCAAGCCAAGTCCCTTAAAAAATAAAGCATTGGGCCCAGGATCCCTGTTTGTTACTTGGGCCTGTGTGCTGTTTAACCAAAAAAAAAAAAACCCACACACCATTTAATTTTTTTTTTTTAATTTTTGTGGCAAGTGAATTATTAGGTTTAAAAACCAATGAGTTTAAATCGCACGCACACACACACACACACACACACACACACACACACACACACACACACACACACACACACACACACACACACACACACACACACACACACACACACACACACACACACACACACACACACACACACACACACACACACACACACACTATTAATAGCAGGATTCTTGATTTGGGTTTCAACATTTTGTGTTTCAACATTTTGCGTACTAAAATACCATTACACAAATTCTTAAATTCTCTAAAATATCCCTATCTTTTAGTTAAGTAATTTTAAATTACAAAACACAAATTAGTTAAAAGAGTAATTTATTGTTCATAAGTTTTAGGTTTTTTTCTTTATCTTCTCTATTTAGCCTAAAATTTCATTATCTTTATCTCATTTTTAAACAGTATTTTACGTTACCTTACCTCTTTCTTAAAAAAAAAATAATAATACATACGGTTTTTTATATATCACTTTTTAACATTATAGCACAAATCCAAAAAAACAAACACATAGAAAAGAGCATTATTGTCGCAAAGCACTTGTAATGAGTCTAATATATATATATAGTGAGAAACCTTTACATATTTTAGAAATCTATGGTTTAAACAGTGTGTAAGCTAATACCATATATTATTTTAATATCTTTTCAAAAAATAGTTTAATTTGAACCGTATAATTGTGAAACCGTATAATTGTGATTGTGTATGCACGGAATTACACACTAGTAATAAATAATAGAAAGGTAGTTAACAAAACAAAATAACCATTACTCCTTCTCAAAGATATTCAAATTTGCTACACCGCAAGTCAAGTTGAACAAACTCCTTATGTCATATTTGTGTATTTGAGTTTGGTCTCCTATTAAATCCCATAAATTGAAATGGTCTCCAAGTGGATTTTTTAAATCTTTGAATGATGTATAAAAAGCAAAATCAAAATGATGACACCAAAGCCAATTTCTTTATCAATAATGTCTGATTTAATACCTTCTCTTAATCTTTGATATTTCTTCCCAAATGGATTCCTTAATTTGCAATAAAATTCTGTCCTGAGTACCTTATTTTGTTTTCTTCCAAAAGGTACTTTATTAATATGAATCTTCTTTATTCAATTTTTATGTTGTCGATTGCACTCTTCCTAAAGTATTAATGTCTATTGAAATATTAAAAGATAAAGAAATCACTTGTGATTTGATGTATGCATTTAGAAATGTGTAGTTGGAAGGTTTTTTTTTTTTTTTTTCAGCAAGTATTATTCTTCAACTAATGGAATTTTGTTTTTCAAATTGCAATAATTTCAGTGAAAGTTTCTTGAGCAATTTATGCACTGTCTTCATCTAGTGGCACTTACTCTACAACAACTCATTTTCACCGTGCTTTAGATGGGCATTTATGTACCCATGAAACTTGTGTCCTGCGAACAAATTTGAAAGTTGGCAACTTTTGAATAACTTATTTTTCATTTTCCCCATTTTACCGTGTTTCTTTTCAGAAAATGCACGGGTAGATAATAGATATGAAATTTACATGGCCAAAAACTACTTTTGAAAAACTTCCTTCCTTCACATCTTCAACTTCCCACTACAAAACAAAAACTCCTCCCACGAATTACGTGTGCGTTTGGCTCCAGCTTAAAAAGTAGCTTATTTTATTATTCATCTTATTTTTACTACTATTTATGGGCCTCATTACACTTTTTAATATTATTCAAAGGTCCAACTGTACTATTTTATCTAACTTTTATCTTTATTTATATTACTTTCAGTAAAAGATTTTCAGTTTCAGCAAACTAAGCAGATTCTATTTGGTACATGTGTTTAAATACATGTTTTCAATTTTTAAACAACATTACACATATTTCCACATATTTTTTCATCCACACATATTTTCAAAAAATATAAACAACGTTATTAGAAAATCATTACCAATCAGACCCTCGATCTTCTACAATCAGGATAAAGTCTCTCTTATTCTTGGCTAGATTTCTTTTCTTTTTTGATCATATTCAGCTTTGTTTTTTTACCTGAAACCATCAACGATCTCTGTGAAAATTGAAATGTCAAAATCTAATAGAAGTGTCGAAGGCAAAAATTTCACCTCAAATAAGAAAAAGCAAAGCAAAGGTCATCAAAGTCTCTCTTATTCTTGGCTAGATTTCTTTTCCTTTTTGATCATATTCAGCTTTTTTTTTTCCCTGAAACCATCAACGATCTCTGTGAAAATTGAAATGTCAAAATCTAATAGAAGTGTCGAAGGCAAAAATTTCAACTCAAATAAGAAAATGCAAAGCAAAGGTAATCACTTTCTCTCTTTCCACTCTTCACATTTTCTGAATTTTTTTGTCCTGATGCAAAAACTTGGATGGTTACGTACATAGTTTGTGGGTTATCAAAAAAATGCACATTGTTTGTTTGTGGGTTATCAAAATTTGTTTCAATTCCATTAAAAAGGAATAATACATTTTCAAGTACTGGTCTTTTTTTTTTTTTTTTTTTTTGAGAAACAAGTATTTGTCTTTGTGTAAGTGTTTGTGCGTGTGTATTCTATTAATCTATGGGTCATAGTGCATTTTTTTAGTTGTAAAAATTAAAATTTTAAAATTGTTCATCAATTGGCTTTAGTAGTGCAAATTAAGCACGGTAATACACACCTACATATATACATATGTTACTTTCTACTTATTGCTATATGGAAACATTTCTTTAAAAAAATCAGCAACTATATTATTTATGTTTTAAACTAGGCTCTTTCTTATATGGATTTATGTTAAATATTTTTATTCATATAAATTTAAGGATTTTGCAATTGTCCATTGATTTTACACATTTGCCAACTACTGATATACCAAGAGTGATATAATCAGGCTAGCTCCCAAAAAAATTGAAAACATCCACAAACGAATAGATGATTTGAATTTGAATTTAAGTTTTGAGGAAGAGTGTTCGGGGGCCTTTTTCTATTGCTCAGCCACGTGTGGTCCTTTGGAGGGGTGACCTTGCTAGACCCGGATTCGTTTAGAGAGTTGCGTTCCGGAACTCAATATTGGGCCATGTGGTCTAACGGCTACTGGTATAGTTTTAAGCCTACAAAACTATCAAAACCAAAGTCTAAGAATCACAATAATAGTTGAATAAATATGTAATATGTATTTGATATAATAGGTTTGATTAGTAGTTAAAATAAAGTAGCATTTATTTAGAAGTAAAATAATCATGTACTCAATGATGTAAATTTAAAGATATGGAAGCAAAGTCACTTATCTTCATATGGTTTGTAGTCCAACTGTGTAATATCAATGAGCTGATAAGATTCCAGCAGTAGAGGCTAGTTAAGCTTGCCCCTCTTATCATGCATTTAAATGAGTTTAAGCCTTGGTTAATAGTTGTAATAATAGTTAGAATAAGGTAATATGTATTTAAATGTGAAGTAATCATGTATTTAGTGATGTAAATTTAAAGATAAGGAGGCAAAATCACTTATCTTTGTATGGTTTGTAGCCCAGCTGTACAGCTTCTGTGAGTTGATGATATCCCAACAGAGTGACCCCAACGGTAGAGAGGTAGTTTGCCATAATAACTTCAAGATCGAAGGGGAAAAATGGGTGCAACTGGAGGGAGAGAGAGTATGCCCAGCTGTGTGTAGGGCTGGTTAAGCTTGCCCCTCTTATTATGCACTTAAATGAGTTTTTCCCTTGACAATACTCTTTTAGTTGTTGTGAAGTTATGAATAGTCTTGCCTTCCATGAGAAGGGTTTTTGTATGGAGTATTTGTGCCTTCTAAGAGAAGGGTTTTATGTAAGATGGATTTGTGCCTTCTATGAGAAGGGTTTTGATATGAGATCTTGGTGCCTTCTAGGAGAAGGGCTTTAGCATTAGAAGTTTGTGCCTTCCATGAGAAGAGCTTTTAGTATGAGAGATAGAGAAGAGTATTGAAATGTGTATATGAGCAACAAAACAATAGAACTTCAGAGTGAGAAAGTATGAGAGTGGAGTTTAGAAGAGTGTAGTGTTATATATAATGGTGTAGTAAATGTGTATGAGATTGTGCAAGAGAAGTGGAGAAAGAGATGTTTTGTGGGATTTAGTATTTGTAATATGTATGACATATGGAAGTATGAGAGATATGATGGTCAAAGATAATATAAATATGAAATTATAACTGTTAAAGTTGTAGAGATTGCTTTCCAAGAGGAATGATTTTTTAAGAGAAAAGTATGAAGATGTGTTTAAGTATTTGGGGATAGGATTAGTAAGATAAACGTATTTTCTGAATATGGAGAGTGAGAGAATGAGTATAAGAGAGTAATGGTGTTGTAGTGTATTTTGCAAAGCTGCTCGGATGGACAGGAGCTTATAAAAAGCTCATAAGTAGGGAGTAAGGGAGCATTTGAGAGCTAGGGGTGTGCTCTTAGAGAGAGTATAGGTAGCTTAAAGAGAGGATATGTAGTAAATAGTGAGTTATTTGGTAGTATGGGTAGTGAGAGAGAAAGTGTTTAGTAAGGCTACTGGGATTTTCTGCTGGGATGTATGAGGGCTTATGAAGGGCATTTATGAGATAAAGGCTGAGGAGTTTAGTTCCTAATTTAGAAACTAAAAAACTCAGAAACTCAGAATTTCCTTAAGAGCTTCAGAAGATTATTAGAGGGAAAGAGAAGTTTTATGAGAGAGTTGTTTATTTCTCCATTGGTGTCCTCCTTGAAGTGTTGATGGGGAAGTCTTATTTAGCTGAGTTGAAGGCGGTATTTTAGCAAAGAATCTCAGCTAAAATCTGTCCTAAATAGTAATGAATCTTCAGAAAATCCATATTAAGATTTGAACAAAAAAGGTATGTTTAACTTTAAGGTATTCTTGCTATTTTGGGTAAGAGCAGCTAGGGAAAGAGCAGCAGAAAAGGAAGGTATTTTTGCAAGAAAAAGATAGTTACTTAATTGGTCTTGGTTTTAGCCAAATGAGGAAAAATCAGTAATATTTAAGCTGCTAGGTTAGTTGTTACATCTGATTTGAAAAAGCTGTCCTATCTATCAAGAAAAACTGTGACAGCTATCATGAGATAGCTGTCATAAGACTGCTGTTGCTTTAGGTAGAAGCAAATGAGGTCAGCTGGGTGATTTGGTTGAAAATTGTAAGATCTCTTTCAAGGGTATCTTGCTATTTTGGGTATAGCAGCTGGCAGCTGGGATTTCAACATTAAATGACCGGTGATATCACTTCTAACCAGGTGTCAAGTGCTAAATACATTGCTGGGGTTCTGCTAGAAATGTTTTCCCTTTTGAGTGTTTGTGTTTTTGGTGCAAGGTTCCATTACAACACATTTTTAGTAAGTAATAGACGGATTGGTTGAAAATTGATGAAATTTTAGAGATCTAGTTAAGGTCTCATTGTGTTATGACGTAATCTTGATGAGCAAAAAGAGTATTTAGTGCTCTGTTCTAGCAGCTGGCAGAGAAATATATGGTCAGATTGTGGCAGACATCAGCTGGGTATTAGAGATATCATGAATATTTTGCATATAGTTAGAGATTAAAGATAACCAATCAGATTAGGCCATGTATTTGACTTAGATTTTAGCTGAAAGTAGTGATGAGGTTTATGTAGAATAATATAATGAAGTTTCTAAATTTGTATAGCAATAGCTGGGGATTGAATGAGCAGTTATTTTTAAAGCAGTTAGATGGCTGGGGATATTGAGTATTTGTCACATGATGAATATTAAGTTTTAGGAAAAAAGTAATGGGTAATTTTATCATCTAAAGTGCTATGTGATAAGAGATGCTTACTATATGTTACCCGCTACACATGGATTCATCAGAGTTCAGGGAGTTGGGAGAAGACACGCTACGCAACATGTTTCTTTTATCAACTTTAAATCGCTGGAGCTTTACTGAACATACCTCTTGGCCCTCCAAATCAAGACTCCCAAAGTTTCTCCAAAGAGACTTATGAGCTTGGATCATAAGTCAAAGATGAGATGACATACCTTAGGTTTTGATGTCATTTTGTGTAAATATGGGCTCTTGTTGAAGAAGCCGCTTGCCATAAGTGTAAGAGAGGTAATATGGGCCGTGAGCTTTGATTCATTGCTTAAGCCCGATTCATATGTTGATGTTGATGATGTTGTGGGGTTATGATCCTAATTGATGAAAAGGAAATGTGAACCATGAATTCGGCTATTGAAGTAAGGACCTTGTGGGCCATGTGAGTTCAATCCATGAGATATAAGCTTATTTTGGGCTTTATAGAGATTTATCAAAAAAGTCAATAATATTTTGACGTGGCATGGGTTGTCAATGAAGAATGCCACGTGGGGCGAAAAAAGAGTCGTTAACAAAGAGGAAGCAACCACACACCTTACAATAAAATATATAAATTTCTAACTTTTAGAAAAAAAAAAACATTTAATTTGACTAATGTTCTAAAAAAATATATTTCTATTTGTACTAATTATTCCAAAATGAAAGAATTAACAATCAAGTTACAAGTAACACATAAAATGGATCATGATTATGGAATACTAGCCTCATGAAAAAATATGATTTTAATTTTTTTTTTGGTGTTCATTTCTTGGAGTTAACCTCATGACACTTATGATTGTATTAGTAGTTCTAAATGTGTAATATTAATGAGAAAACATGTAAATCTCAAATAAAAAATTATGATGTAAGGATGCAATTTGAGCCTCGGCCCAACAAGAAGGAGGACGTAGGCCCAAAGAACCTAATACAATAAATTTATAGAGTGTGGGTTAGAAATCTTGATTCTAATGAGCTTAAACGGTAATGACAATGGCCTAAGATCACAAAACAATATTGATGAAGCAAAAGTTCGTCAGTCAGGAAAGAGTGAGTCTAGACGGAATCAGACTTGTATCTCGTCTTAAGAGCAGCTGAGAAGATGGCAGAGAGATCTGCGAATGTGGTCACCGGTGTGGTGCCTGCCAAAACACCTCCGATACTTAAGTTAGTTTCTGGGAATTTTACTCAAAATGATAAAGAGTGGGTGCGTTATAGTGTGTGTTTTCTTACCCCTGACTGGCGTTTCTAGAGGGTTTATATGTTCCCCTTTTGCCTTCTAGCCGTTGTAGTAGTTATTGTGGTTTTAATACTGTTTTAAGTAACGTCTTTCACTTAATGGCCAAGGCTTTAATTCGTCTCCAACGGGATGCCCAACTGTTTTATACAGCCCGGGGTATTATTGGTGATATTAAATGTTCCTGCCGCTTTTGCCTGCTCTTGCACATCCTATCTTCGTCGTCACAGGTTATCTTCGTCTCTCGTGATTTCTTCGTCTGTAATGCTTTTGTCGTCAGTATTTATTTCGTCAGTCCTGTTAAATATAAATGAACAAGTTTATAAGATGAAGTTTATCCTCGAACTCAAGCTGAGAACAAAGTGTTTATATTTCTTCTTACTTAAAGATTATTTACAAATATTCTCCTCCTCCTCTTTTACAAGACCTTCTTCCCTCTTATAGTTCCTCCTCTCTTTCGTTCTTACTCTATCTCCACATGTAACAGACTGCCCCCTTTGATACTTGTCTCATCCGCGTCTTTTGGAAGTTCCTAGGTAATAGCTATAAGGCTGAAAATCACTGTTCAGGTATCATTTCCTCATAAAATGTTGCCAGAGACTTAGGTACAGAGCATTCAATGCGGTGGTAGCAACTTTCTCTAAGATCTCTTTCAACCCCTCTTGCTCTTTGTGCTCTTTTTAAACATATCTTCATCTCCAAGACCTTCTAAAATATCATTCTAATTAACATGATATACCACCTGATCCTCGATGCACTCAGCCGAGGAGGTAGTCTTCCTCGGATTATGTATATTCACTTCATCCGCCACATTTGCTTTTGGAGCTGTAAGTTTGATATCATTATTACCATTAACCCGTCCTCGTACAAGCAAACGTTCTCGGCTCAAGCCCATGGGCCAAAAACGTATCTGGGGCCTTTTGTCCCCACAAATAACACCAAACCCAAAAAAAAAAAAAAAAAAAGCCTAATCACACGCACAAAGCGTGTGTGATGATGCTAGTCATTATAAATGCCAAAAAATAAAAAATAAAAAGAATTCCTAGAACATTTACATGCTAACCTTTCTCAAAGGAATAACATGCCCATAATAATATATATGGCAATGAACATGAACATTTATATCTTCAAAAGCAATAGTTAATAGTTAATAGCTTATAATCTTCCCACATGGCATGACATATCTCATTATGTGCTAGGAATGGCATAACATGCCAAGAGTGCCTAAAGACTACATCCACCTATGTTGGGAAAGATGATGAGGACAAGGAAGTGCTCAAAGAAAAAGAAGATAAACTTTACAAAGATTCAAGAATTGTGGTCTAGTTTTAATGTCAAACCGTCTTAACGCCTTTGATAGGTTATTTTAGTTATTATTGAGTTGGACCTTCTTAATGCCTTTGATAGGTTATTTTAGTTATTATTGAGTCTTTTAGGTTGGGAAGCTGTTGGATCAGTTTTAATTAGGTTTACTCAAATAAAGGCAATTTGGTAATTCCAAAATTTCTAGGATGGATTAGCTGTCCTAGAAGCTTAGGAGTCTTATTTTATGTTTTGAGTCCTATTTGATTAAGTCTTTTGGCTATTAGTATTCCTATTCATTCTAGGAATACCTAGGTGTGATGCAGACTTCTTCGAGGTGTGATGCTTAGGAAGACTTCTCCGAGGTGTGATGCTTAGGGAGACCTAGGGGTGATTGCCTAGTATTTTTTGTTTATCCCATGTTTCAGCTCAAAACAGCTATCAATATTCATTCTTTTTCTAACCCAATACTCTTAAACATCAATCCTTACTCAAGAACTCATCAAGAAACCTAGTATAGTATTGAATTCTTAAAGATCCTGCATCAAACGACCAATGTGGATATGCATCCAATTAGTGGCCAAGCCAGAATTTAAGTCTAAGAAATATATGCTAATGTAAATTAATCTAAGGAATATTAATTGATACTAATAACAAAATAAATAAACAACTATATGCTAATGTTATTATCATACACAATCTAATATAAAACGTAAACTTTAATTAAAATCTTCATACCTAGATTGATTTACTCAATTGCAAAATCTACCACGATATGAGTTTGCTTAGATTTTGGTCCAAACTCATTATTATGATCAGGTTTCTCTGTAATTTTAATTAACTATATATATATATATATATATATCAATTCATAGCTAAAAAGCAATAAAATCAAGGGATTAATCTAAATACACACGATTTAAACATGTAATTTGACTCTTTAAAATTAATTGAGAAAATAAATTAATGTAAAAGCAATATATCTATGAAGTTGTATACATGTTAAAACTTGGGTTTATAGCAAAAACTCTGTTTGAGATTGAAAAGGTTGATAACAAGAGGAAAAATTGTAAATAGGAGGCCGACTGCCTGGTTTTTAGCTTCAGTCCTATTCGGCAAAGTAATGTGCAGCGAGTACGTGGGACTGACTAGTTAATAAAAGTGTTGCAGTGTGAATGTAAAATTGGCTTCTTGTTGACAGGTTAACACATAAAACAAAGTAAAAAGTTGATTGCCCTTTGTCTCCAAGGGACAAATAACCTTTCACTACAACACAGTATTACTACTATTAGATAATTTTTGAAAAGGTAGGGAGGCAATTGCCCCACCTTCCCTCCCCCCTGCATCCCATACACAAAACTGTTTATTCAAGCCATCAAAATCTCCCTCAGAGGTAATTCGCAAGGAAAAGCGACAAAGACTAAATAGATCATGACTAAACTCTTTCAAGACAAAATCTACCTAGTAAATTCCCATGCAACAGCCAAACAATCCAAATCTACACAAAATGCTAGACAAGCAATATGGGATATTACAGCTACAAAGAAAATACAGTAAAATAAGACAATAGTTGTAACCAAAAGGATGTGTGAGATGGTTGTTACCTCGTTCAGTTTCCTCAGGAAAGCTCCAACTTGCACTACATTCTGCCTCGTTACTGTCATCATAGGTTCTCATAATTTTGGTAGCCTTTACTACTGCTGAATTTTCAAATTCATGGACACTATCAAGCCTTGAGTTACAAATTTTATTTTCACATCCACGACATATCAAGAAACTAATGGAAGAGGGAACTTCTAGCATAGCAGTTCCAGTCAAATCTAGTTCCTTCAAGCATATGATTTTCCCCAAGTTCTCTGGCAGGTTGGAAAGTTTTGAGCATCCTGAAAGAATGAGTTTTTCAAGAGACCTTAAACCATCCATGCTGCTTGGAAGATTGATAAGAGAGTGGCAGGATTCCAAATTTAAAACAGTAAGCTTACTGAGTTGTCCAATGGATGGGTGGATCTCAACCAAATTTATGCATCCACTAAGACATAGTATCTCAAGTCTTGGAACCCCTGTGAAGTCAGGTGTCCCATTAAGGTTTATGGAGTGTTCAAGATTGACGAGTTTTAACTTGTCTAAATACTGTTCAACCAAAAAAGAAGAAGGGATAATTAGCTTCCATTAAACATTGAACTTTTTTCATTAGAAATTTTTTTAAATAATAAATCAATTTTTATAAAGTAAAGGATGTAGCTCAGTTACAAAGGGAGTGTATTTGAAGCAACTCCAAAAGAAACTATAAATAATAAGTGATAAAAAGACAGAAGAACAAAATCACCTTTACATTTCTCCAAAGATATTCAATTTTGCTAAACCGCAGTTTAAGTTCAACAAGCTCTTTCGATTGGAATCTGGATGGCAAACATTTTGAAGAATACCCATGCCATTCAAGAAATCTTAATTCATTAGAAAGATGATTGAGGCCGTTAAGGATGTGCACATTATCAATTATAAGCAATCTAAGATTATACATCTTTGAAAAAACTTTTGAATAGGATTCAATGTGCTGATACGCCTCATCCCCTCCAATTGAGTCTAGGACTATGGCTTGAATTGTTTTTGATGCCTAAGAATCAAAAGCAAAGGATCAGTAAATTGCACAGAAAAAGTTAAGAACGCTTGAAATTTTCAGTTATATAGTGTTAGAGGCAAATAATATCTATACTGAGTTTTTCACATATATAACCTCCGCTTGACCATTGCTAAATCCAAGAAGGTGAAGGATGAAAAAAATTGCCAAATTGAGCCCTAAGAAACAATTTAATTTTTTATAATTAATATATTAAAAGTGTTATTTTTCATTTAAGAATTATACATTGCAACTAGAAACCATGCAATTGTACAATTTAAATATATAAACAATGACACAATCGCATTATGTTTTTAACATGTAAGAAATTAGGATTTAGGAAAGATAATATTTTTTTTTTTAGAAGTGGCAGTCACATTATATTTTCAAAAAACAAGAAATAGTAATTATATTAACATGAAATTAAATGAAATTTTGTATTCTGTATATTATGAATTAAGTACTTATGTAACTACATACATAATGGATTACATTTTTTTTCTTAAAGAACTAATTTCTTGAATGAACTTGTGTTCTATGTTTATTCATTACTGCCCTTAAAATATAATGTTGTCTTGCCAGTGTTCTTACCATATTGTTCATCAATAATAAAGGAATGGACTCTGTGCTTTCTTTCTTTGTGTGTTTGTTTTCACAATTTCTCAATATCCTCTGCTTCAAGTCAAATCAACAACTATATCTTAACTCTTGAATGCCTATTTTCCTTTGTTTTTTGTTTGGCTTGGTAGAAGGGTTTGGCGTGGCAAAAGGGTTGAACTTGCTGGCTACTGCTACATGAAAGTCAATTCATTGATAATGATTCCCTCACTTTCTTAATTCTTTCCTTTATCTTTTTTACTTTCTTTAAAATTATAAATAAATAAATAACTAAAAATAACTTGAAAATTTTGTGGTCACTAGCAATGGAGCTTATAATTGAAATTTCATTGAGATGTGAATACGTGGCAATTATTCGACGGGTGTCCAAATTCCAAAAAATTTGGTACATTTGCAATTATTTCATTGAGATGTAATTCTGTTTTTTTTTTTTCCTTCTTCTAGAAAGATGTACTTTGTATAGTTTATTTTATTTTTACCTTCTTTATTGAGAAAATTATTAGGACCCTATGACATTGTGCTCAATTTTCTCACATTCATAATAGATCTCACTATAATCCTAACAAGCATGATTTTTTTTTTCTCCAAATAGAGGAAGAAATTTTATTGAATAGAATAATGAAAGATTACATCAAATCACAGTATGGTGCTTCCCCTTGCCATGGTTTTGAGGACTTGATACAATAGGTTTGTTTAGCCAAACACAGTGCTCCTCTAATGTTTCAAGTTGAATATAAGATATTATTCATTCTTATGGGAGAACACATAAGAGTGAACAATTCCTTCAGTTGAATATATTGTCATTATTTATCACTTTCGTTTTTGTATGTATTTGATTTTATAGGTATACACATGCACACACACTTACAGATACATATATGTAACAAAAAGACATAAGAATGAACAATTCCTTCAGTTGAATATATTGTCATTATTTATCACTTTCGTTTTTGTATGCATTTGATTTTATAGATGTACACACGCACACACACTTACGGATACATATATGAAACAAAAAGTTGTAATTCTATCTTCACTCTTACAAAAAGAGGTTTAAATATTAAAACTGTAAAATCTTCCACAACCAAAACATTGGAAAGTGTTCCCATTTTTCTTCTTTCAAGTTGTGAGAAATGGAAGGGTGATATTATTGTATTTTCCTTCCATACGTTGGATACAAATTAACATTAGCCAAACTAGACTCCTTGGGAACATCTTACCAATAAAAAATCTTGTCTATTCAACTCATTAAACTCTGAAGTCTGGACTAAATATCTCCATCAAATACCCACTCTCTTGCTTTTGATGCCGAAAACATCAACATAAATGCAACTAATCATTCAAAATGGTTTAGTCTAATATTTTGTCCATTCAACTCAGTTGGACACCAATTATTTTAGTCACAAATAGTTATAAGGTTCTCAATTTTCATACTATCTGATCAAGTTGAACATGAAATTTAGTTGTAGAAAGGTGTAAAAATAAAACCAAATATATAGAAAGGTAGATTTTTTTTTTTTTGGTACTAGTAACATGCTTTTCCCAATTTGTGAAATAGTTTTAAGATCAAGCAGAAATGCTTCTACAGGAGACCCTGTCAGTATTCTGATCCAAAGACCCTTTCCTTTCAAGTGTACAATGAAGGCCAAAACAACACCTACTGGAACCCCAACCAGATAATATGCCTCAAGATTTACATAGGCTCCAATATCCTACCAGCCACTTTCCCTAGGGACCCTGATGCATATATAGCACAAAATAACTTTGTGAGTTAACGGCAAACAATATCAAGGAAAAATCACAACTTCTACATTGGTATCATATGCTGATCTATTTTGAAGAAATATACACAATATGATTATGATGGTTATGACTATGGCATAACTACTACATAAACATTTCCTAATAAAGATATAAAGCTAATTTATAACCCAGAACGAAGATTACTTCCAAGAGTAAGCTTTTTTAAATCTTTATACACCATTAGTTAACTTTTTAATTGCAAAGAAATATTCTTAATGAATAATGAACTAATGTGTATTTGATAGTGTAGCTAATAGTTTCGCATGAATTGATAAGAATTAAGAAGTTATAAGTTTCAAAATTTTAGCTCCAACTCAAATGTGAGAAAGTTACCTGAAAGATGACTATTAAGAGACAAAGCAAAGGACCCATATCTGCAATTTCCTTCTTACTGTGAAAGGCATAGACCAAAACATGATGGCAGAAGAAGAGAATCACAGCTACAATAAATCTCTGCAACTACAAGAACCATTATAACAGTCATTTAGCTGCTTGTGCATTCCCAGCTCCCAACTCATTCGAAACCTGCAAACCTTGCTGTTGCCGCAAATCCATATGGCATGTAGTAGTACAAATTAGTAATTGTGAGACTGCATGCAGTGAAAAATTAGAAGCATTCTATTGTAATCTGATATAGTAAATATGGAAAAGAAGCATACCATAGCGAAAGCGCTGAAGTCTCCAATTCTGGATAAGGTAAAAGCCCAGAAAGCAAAATAAGACCCTCAAACGACCACCATCAAGAGGATTATGATTGGCATGCAAAAAAATGCTAAGAGACTTAATACATGTAGCCAAAAAATGAGTACTGCAAAAATCTTGAAAGAAAGAACAAAACAGAAAATTAACAAACCATTGCAGCCGAAGCAACAGCAAAGCGAAATAACTCCCTCATGCTGAAGAAGACATCCTTTGAGAATATGGCATGAGTTTTCTCATAAGCCGAAGAGTGCTTCATGTATACCCCAAGCAAGATCACATCCAACAACTATGATGAAGCAGAGGCTAATGCAGCTGCACTGCTTCCTAATTTTAATTTATAAACGAGAATCCAACAAAAAGGTATATGGAAACATAGAGCTGCAAATGAACTAAAGAGCATTGGAAGGATCAGGCTTTGAGTCTGGTAATAGCAAATTAGTGGTTGAAGTATAGCTTATGCAAACAGGTTAGGGATGAGGCATACACAGTATGTCTGCTATATGTGAGATTGTTGGATCTTGTCCTATGAGTATTAGTAATTTGTCTGTGACTATCCATAGGATATATATATAGGGATACAAACCAGAATAAGAGAGATGATGGTGGTGTAAGTATAAATTCCTATTTTTGATATTGCTCTGCTCCATAGGCTTGTCCGCATAAAGTCTCTAATGCACCAGCCATCCCGCACTGCTTAGCAGTCACAAAAATTCACTTATCATCATGATTGAATTATATTCCTTAATCTGACACATCAGATTCTCATACTAGCCAACATCTATGGTGACATAATAACAATGATATAATGATGAAAACAACAACTACATATTTGATAGGCATTTGACAAAGAATTATTCTTTTGATTAACTAATTTGTATAAGTAAATCAACAGATTTTAGGCTGTTAGTTTTAGTCAAGTTAATCAAGTTCAATTATGCTTGTCAAGAAGCTTGAGCTCTACCAACACAAAAAATAGATAGTGCATTAGGATGCGCTTTGCTGATTGCTTTCTTGCTGACAGTTTAAGAATGAAAATGAGTATTAGTCCTACTTTTATTATTTTATAAAATACACTTTATTCCTTGCCTTTAGGTTAAACCGTTTTACCTTTAATGCTTTTTTTCAAAATTATAGTTTATCCATTGTGCTTCAGGGTAAAGTAAAAAAATTAATATTTTTGTTGCTATTCATGCAATTACACCCATGATACATATAAAAATGTTCTCTCTCTTTCTTTATGAGAGGTGTCTATATCTTATTTGTGAATCTACAGAATGCCTCCTCATAATGTATGGGTACCACAAATGTGTAGGGCTCACCTATTGTGAGAGGAGGGCTGCATAAATTCGTGTTATAAGATATTGTCTCTTGTTTGGACTGTGTATCCCAAGCAAGAACACATTCAACCAATATGATGAACCAGTGAATACTGTAGCTCCAGTACTTCCTAACTTTAATTTAGAAACTAGAGCCCAACAAAGGGGAATATGGAAACAAAGAGTTGCACATGAACTAAAGAGCATTGGAAGGAACAGACTCTTGAGTCTAGAAGTAGTGAGTTAGTGATTGAAGTATAGCGCATGAAAACAAGTTAGGGATGTGGCATATGGAGAACATGTGTGCTATAGTGAGATTGAAGGATCTTGTCCTATGAGTATTAGTAGCTTATTTATGAAAATTCATAGGATAGATATTGGGATACAAACTAGAATAAGAAAAGATGTCAGTGTAAGTATAAATTCCTAGCTTTTGATATTGCTCTGCCCCATAGGCTTGTCTGCATAAAGTCTCTAAAGCCCCAGCCTTTCCCACCCTGATTTGCAATCACATAAATTCAATTATCACTATGCTTGAATTATATTCCTTACTCTAGCATATCAGTTTCTCAAACTAGCAAACATCAATGGTAAAATAATAATAATAATGATGTGATAATTGTAACAACAACAACGGATATGAAAAACATCTATGGCAACAAATCATGGTTTCGGATTGCAAATATGTATAAGTAAATTAACAAATATTAGATAGTTGATTTTAGGGAAGCTGATAAAGCTCATATACTAAGCAGGCTAGCGGAGGTTGAGTCAAGCACAAAAAAGGTCTAGTTTCCACTGACCAAAATTTGGGTAGCCCAATACTCAATTGAGCTGAACATTTTTGCAGCTTTTCTATGGATACATATATTTCAGGAGCAGCTGATTCCATCCAAATAGTGAAATTCTCTACTTTTCAATAAGTCCACAACACTTTTACTTTTTAAATTTCTTTCCCTTTTACTTTTGAAGTCTTCTGGTGTGGCACAACAACAACCGCACTAGTCACTGATTCTAAAATAGGACACACTAGTAATTTCGTGGCGAGAAAAAGATCACCACCAAGATGGTGGTCGCAATAAGCAGTAAAAGGCAGAGGAAGACAGAACTCACATGAGAGAGAGAGAGAGAGAGAGAGAGAAATTAATGCTCTAAGCAATGTATTCAAAAAGACAAATCAAAATCACGGAAATGAAACTATAAAATTAGATGATAATGTAATCGTTTGAGATTAAATACAACATTAAAATACAGGACCACGAGTTGAAATTTTTTAGCATATAATAGGATTATATGAAAATTTTAAACAAAAAGAAAAGAAAATTTATATATAATTTTTTAATTTTTAGTGAACACTTAAATTTTCATTAGTTGACAAAGAAAGCAATATAGCATCATTTAACTAATTTAGTACAAAAATTGGTGCCCTTGGTAGGTTTTGTAAACAATTAAACTAATATTTTAATACACCTAAAATTAAATATTTTTATGAAAAAAATACATTGACTAATTTTAATAAATAATCTTAAAAATATTTTAGAAGATAAATTATGTATTATATAACATTATAAAATAATTACAAATTCTTGTGCATAGTGTGGATCCCACTAGTACTAAGAGATGCCTCATTTGAATCTTGAGCCTCATGGTATACAAGATCAGCTACAATTAAAAACTGCTTTGCAAATCCAAATTACCAATTGTTTTGGCTTCAAATCCCTGGACCCATAGAATCCAAAGAACCTCCCACACATCAATGCTAATAGCATCATCTACTACACATCAATGCTATAGCTTTTTCAATATCTCTCCATATCAAGAGGCCTTTCACTTCAACCCACTTTAGCCACTCCTTGTTATAACTGATAACAAGTGATTGGCTTGTATAGCTGAGAATCTCTGCCAAATCAGTGGGTTGTACATTTTGTTCCAATTCATCATGATTCATGATTAGCTTAATCTAACATAGGTGCATTGATAACTACTTCATTGATATGGCTATAGTTTGTAAGGTACTTTAACCGCTATGGTTCACAATCATTTTGGACATCTAGTGACTAGTGTACAAGTAACACCACCTATATGCGTGCTTCATTACAAGTAATTGGGAAAGGTACCAATGCTCGCAAGATCTTTTATTAATTATCACTTACATTGCACCATAATAATATTACTTACATTGTCACATAATGTTGATGAAAAGAAAGGCCAAGAAATTATTATTATTATTATTATTATTTATTTAGTTATAATTTATTTTTTTCAAAACAAACACAAATTTCTCTCTATATTATGTTATCTGCTACAAGAATCTCCCTCAAATATCCTTTCCTTAGCTTTTGACACCTAAAACATCTATAAAAATCCAATTAATAAGTGTTCAAAACCAGTTTAGTCTACAAGCCTAGCATGTTTCAATTGCCACCAATTCTAATGAAATAAAGATTTGACACCAGTTATTCTAATCTGAAACAGTTAAAAGCTTTGGATTATTCATGTTTATGATCAATTTAAATATAAAAAAATTGTTGTAAAGAGAGAGAGAGAGAGAGAGAGAGAGAGAGAGGGGGGGGGGGGGACAACTAAGTTGAAAGGAAGATTTTTTTGGTACTATAAATAATAATCCTCTTTCGCCAATTTGTGAAACTTGTTCCGCAAGCAACTAGAAATGCTTTTACAATAGACCCTCTCTCTAAATCCAATCCAAAGGTCTTTGAGCATACAATAAAGACCAAAATGGCACCTACTGGACTCTCAACCAGATAATATGCTCCGAGGTTGACATATTCTCCTTGTATGTTTCCAGCTGATTCCTCTAGCAATAAGAAAGAAGAATCATGACTTCTACAATGGCCTGATTTACTGATTTATTTGGAAGATGGCCATACCATAACTATCAACTAGACAAGTCCAAGAAAGGGATTACTTCAAGAGAGAACTTGCTTGATGCTTTCAACAGTGTTTGTTGACCTTTTAATTGCAAGGAAATATTCTAGAATGGAGACTGCATTAATGCTTAATTAGCTGATCATATGGCATGATTGATAAAAAGAAATATCTTCTAAACTTGTCCAAAATTCACAACTAATGCTCTCATAGACATCAACTTAAATACGCTACACTCTCTTCGTTCCTTAGGTCTCTTTTTCTTTGTAATTAGTTTTTCCTTTATGTTTTTGCTTTTCTTTCCTTTTTTTGTAATCTTTGATTTGCTTTGTGCTTTTTTACATAAACAGTTTTTTGAATATACACCTTTCTCACTTATCAAAAAAAAAAAAAAAAAAACACTTAAATACGATAGTGTATGGGGAAAAAAGGTATAGTTTGTGGGAAAGTCACCTAAAAGCATAGCTTGTGCCTTGTAGGCTATCCAATAACAGTTATGAACATCATCGGTTCATCCTATGAAAATCATCTAACGGAAACCATATAAAAATAAAAAATAAAAAGAAGAAGATGAAAGAAAAGATCCTGGCTCTCTCCTGTCTTTACAAAACAAGATACAAGGATATGTCACTTGAATACATTTCCAAATCATTATAACCAAAACCATATATAAATTCAATACAACATACCAATCAGACTGACAGAAAAGCTTATGCACATCCAGTAGCCATAGCCTCAACTGAAATCCTCCTGTGAAAATCCTCCCCATTTAGCAGCTAGACAAAGTATAAACAGAATATGAGTGCCATCTTCTGCGGATATGTTAATCATTATCATCTGCATATATGTGAAAACTTGAGTTAGCATGGTACTATAATCAAAACAAAAAATAATAGCAATTTACTCATTAATAATTAGTATAATTGGAGTCCCTCCTTGCGTTTTCTAGAAGGCATGTCACCAATGATTATGAAGCATAGACATGGTAGAGACTACACAGTCTCTAGTTTTCACATTTGAAAAATTTATGAGGATAATTTCTCTTGCTTCTGCCAGCACTACACAAGATGAACATGAAAATTAGCATAATACTTGGACACTTACAAATGGGATGCCATAATAGGATTGAGCCACCTACCTTACCTAAAAAATTTTGCAGCTTTACTATGGATACGTATATTTCATTAGCAATTGGTAAATCTAAAGGTGTGCCTTCTAATCTACACTGATAAAAGCAGGGCATTAGCACAAATGCAGAAGCGATTGGAATGTAAAGAAAGCTGAAGCCACCAATATGACAACACGTATGGTTGGCCTGAACAATGAAGTAAGATAAGTGGCAAGCCACAATCAAGAAGTGGTTGGTCTAATTGTAAAGAACCTAAAGGGGGAGTAACTTTGGTGAGAGTCCCTTCGAGTCTCTTGTTTTGCAGTTTTTTTGTTTATATTTTTAATTTTTCTTCTTTTAAGAAAGAAAAATTTCATTAACAATAAACTTATAAAAGTAAAAAACATAAATTGCTCTCTATTATTATCTTTTCTACTAAAATAGTGACACTGATATATCACCACTCTAGCTTTGAAAACCTGAAACATCAATAAAAATCCAACTATGCATTCAAATCTATTTTAGTCTATAGGCCTAGCACGTTTCAATTACCACCAATTTTAATAAAATATAGATTTGACACCAATTACTCTAGTCTGAAATAGTTAGAAGGCTTCGAAAATTCATGCTATATGATAAAGTTGACATAAATCGCAGTATAAAGAAGAAGATGAATTAGAAGAAGGGAGGGAGGGTCGGGGGACAATTTTGTAGAAAGGAAAAATTTTTGTACTAGTAACCTGCTTTTGCCAATTTGTGAAACTTGTTCCATGAGCAAACAAAAATGCTTATACATTTTAGCAATATAAATAAATAAGCTTGTATAATAGACCCTGTCTCTAAATCCAATCCGAAGGACTTTTAAAGATTTAACAAAGGCCACAACAGCACATTCTGGTGTCCCAACCACGTAATATGCTCCAATATAGCCATAGGCTCCTCTATGTTGCTAGCCGATTCCTCCAATGATATAAAGGAAAAATCACAATTTCTACATTAACAATCACAACTTCTACATTAACAATATAATGGTTAGGCCGTAAGGCCCATACCTATCAAGTAGGCAAGTCCCAGGAAGAAGATTACATCAAGGGTGAAATTGTTTGAAGCTTTCTGAAGTATTTGTAGTATTCGATTGTTGCTACTTTGTTTTCAGGCTATGACCAGTTTGAAGGTTAACGTAGCTAAGAGCGAAATAGTTCCTATAGGAGAGGTAAATAATGTGCATCTTTTGGCAGAGTTATTGGGTTGTAGGGTTGGGGCCCTGCCAATGACTTATCTTGGTATGCCATTGGGGGTGTCCCATAAATCCCCCTCTATTTGAAACCCAATTTTAGAAAAAATTGAAAGAAAGTTAGCAAGGTTGAAGAAGTTGTATTTGTCAAAAGGTGGCAGACTGATATTGCTTAAAAGCACGCTTTCTAGCCTCCCTACTTTTTTTTAAGTAATAAGTTTTACTGATATAAAAAAGGATCACCCTAGTATACGAGGAGTGTACAAAGGGTCAAGAAATCAAATACAAAAGTTGTAAGAGTCTAGGAAATCAATAAAAGAAGGGAATGATTGTTTTTGCAAAGCAAACAACCAATCCTGCAAAGTTCTAAAAAAGAGTAGCTTGAGGTCCGAAATAGATCTCTCAATATCTTCAAAACATCTATTATTTCTCTTCCTCCAAAGACACCACATTAAGCAATGAGGAATGATGGACCAAATAGAACCATTTCGATGACGACCAAAGCTGCCTTGCCAACACCTTAACAGCCCCAAAACAGTGTGTGGCATAACCCAAGTTACTCCAAATAGACCCAAAACCATAGACCATAGATCCGTAGCAATAGGACAATGAAGGAATAGATGGTCAACCGATTCACCAATTCTTTTGCACATGTAGCACCAATTCAAAATCCACACCTTCCTTTTTTGTAAATTATCAATCGTCAAGCATTTCCTTAAGGCAGCAATCCAAACAAAGAAAGCTACTCTAGAGAGAACTTATCTCTTTCAGCATTCCTACACATGTGGCGAATAAAATTGAAAAGCTGCAAACGGACTTCTTGTGGGGTGACACTAAGACACATTTGTTGGGTTGGCATAACGTGTGTATGCCTATTGTTAATGGCGGTTTGGGTGTTAGGAAGTTGACCACTTTCAATAAAGCCTTACTTGGACAGTGGCTTTGGCGTTTTAGGATCGAGGAGAATAGGCTTTGAAGGAGGGTGGTAGCTTTGAAATTTGGGGAAGAATGGGGGGGGGGGGGGGGGGGGGGGGGGGGGGGGAGGGGGATGGACCTCTAAGTTGGGAAATGGTGTTCATAAGTGTGGTCTGTGGAGAAGTATTCGGATAGGATGGGAAATGTTTTGTAAAAATGTCCACTTTAAGGTTGGGGTGGGGGATAGAGTGAAATTCCAGACAGACAAGTGGTGTGGAGATCTTCCTCTCCTTTTGGCTTTTCCGATCTTGTACACTTTTACTACAAACAAAGAAACTTCCGTAGAATCATCTTTGTTGTGCCAAGGAGCGGGGAATAGGAGAACTTGGGATGTTCGTTTCATTCGGGGTCCTAATGACTAGGAGGCAAAAGTGGTCGATGATTTCTTCCGTTTCTTGGCTTTCAACTTACATCTTGCAACTGATGGTGATCGTATGAGATAGAAGTTGATAAAGAATAGGGATTTTACTATTTGATTATATTATCACAAGTTACATGGTTCTTTTCCAATTGTTTTTTCATGGAAAAGTATTTGAAAGGTAAAGGCACCTCAGAGTGTCTCTTTCTTTGTTTGGACAGCGGCTTGGGATAAGATTCTCACTGGAGATAACTTAGGCTTAAGGGCTTTAACTTTGTTGATTGGTGTATTATGTGTCGTTGTTGTGGGGAGACAGTGGATCACTTGTTGTTACATTGTAGAAAGGCTTATCGGATGCGGTGCTTTGTCTATAGAACCTTTCGGATTTCATGAGTCCCCTCTGGTACGGTGTCAAATCTTCTTTTTGGCTGGTGGAATTGGTTAGGGAAGTTTTCATTGCACATTTGGAATTTAGTTCCATTATGTTTGATGTGGTGTATTTGGAAGGAGCGTAATCGGCGGACATTTGAGGATTTGGATAGATCCGATAACCAAATGCTCACTCTCTTTTCTAGTTCCCTTTTTGATTGGGCTAGAGCTTGGGAACTCACATCTAGTGATTCTCTTCCTTTATGTCTTAGCTCTCTTCTACTTTGTTCTTAGTGTTTTTTCCTCTTTCATGTTTGCGCTTTTCTTTCTTTTCTTGTACAGTTGTTTTGCTAGCGCTTCTTTGCATTTAGCAATTTTTTGAATATACATGTTTCTTATCTATCAAAAAAAAAAAAAAAAGTATCTGTAGACTTTTTAATTGTAAGTACATATTCTAGAAAAAAGTTTGAGTTAATGCTTATCTGATCATATTGTGTGATTGAGAAAAAAAAAAGTAATAGCTTTTAAAACTTTGTCAAAATTCACAACTCATGCTCTCATGTAGATTAACTCAAATACACTACATGAGATAAATGTGAGAAAGGTACCTAAAAGTATAGCTTGTAGGCAATCCAATAACGGTAGGCTCAATTTAACTTTACTTCATCCTATGAAAACCTAATAATTGAAACCACATATATCATATCTGATATTGACTAGACCTGTCGAAAAAGGGGGGAAAAAGGAAAGGAAAAGAAAAGATTCTGACTATATTCTCATTATGAAAGAAGGATATGTCACACGAATACATTTCCAAATCATCATAATGTATAAATTCATTACAACATATCTGGATTTTTATCCCAAAAAAAAGAAAAAACACAGTTAGATTGACAGAAATGCTTGTGCACATTCAATATCAGTAGCCTCAATTGAAATTCATCCTATGAAAATCCTCCTCCCTATTTTACAGTCAATCAAGGTATGAAAAGAACATTGGCATCATCATTTGCAGACATGTCAATTGTAATCTGTATATATGTAAAAACATTATTGACCCATTCCTAATGAGTGTAATTAAAGTTGCTTCTTGACTGTTTTTGAAGGCATGGCTCCAATGATTCTAAAGTATAATCACGTTAGACGTGCCAAAAGAAGTGTGCAGTCTAAAGTATTCACATGTCAAAAATTTAATTGGCAAAATTCTCTAGAATTTGCAGCACGAGGTGAAAATGAAATTAGCATAATGGTTGGACAATTACAAATAGGATTTCGAAATAGGACTGAAGAATCTACCTTAGCAAAATCCATAGAGCAGTATAAGAGTAAAGCTTGAGTATATATTTCCTAAAAAAATAACTCCTTGTAAGATACAATATCTATTAATTTGGACAGAATCGTAACAGTCTCATATTAGGGATTTAAATTTAATAATTGAAATTTTATGGATTAAATTCAATAATTGTAGAATGGTCAAATTGGAAAGCTCAAATACTAATTTACCTAAAAATATATATAATGAAGATAAATGTTTTGTTCTTTTTGTTAAATGCACCAACACTTTTAATAACAAAAGGGCAGGGGTCACAAACTATTTGCAAACGTATAAGCACTGATTGCAACAGAAATTTAACTATTATATATGCTGTAATGTTTCAATCCATGCATATTATGCCAATTTATATACTTCCATCGTATATCAAAGAAAGACTCGTCATTTAAATATCAACAGAAATAAATCAGTAATGAAAATTTGATATCCTTGTAAATACTAACCAGAGAGATTGGCCTCTTCTCTCAAAGCAGCTCTCCACATTTTTTGGGTTCAACAAAAGCTTTTTTCTAAAACTGAGAAACACCTTGTATTTCCACTGAGACTGAGGTTTTGAAGAAGAAGAAGATGATGGTGATGACGTAGACCTTCCTTGAGAACTCAAGGAAGCCATAGGAAATATAGAGATAAAATCTGAAGCACAATGTGTATAGAACTGAAGAAAGAAGCAACATAGAAATTAGTGAAGAAGAAAACAATTTGAAGAGATGAATGCGAGTGAAAAGTGATTTGGGAATGAAAAATAGGAGCAGTGATTGTGACTGGGAGGGAGCAAAAGGCAGAGGAAATCAACGCTGGGCTGAACCCGGCTACCGGTCAATAAAGTTAAGAATAAGCTGACTTCCGCTAACTGCTATGTGGGAGAATTTATAGAAGGGCCCGGTTAACGTGCCTTTAAGCCATCTATTATTTTATTAATCATTAATTTTAAATTTTAAATTTTAAATTAAGGATAAAGTGCAGTTATAAAATTAGTTGTAATCTAAAATTATAATTTATATTTTAAAAAAATAACATTATTATATATTTTGAAATTTTAATTATTAGATTGCATATTCTTTATGATTTTAATACATATGTCAAATTTTGTGTTATTTAGATATTATTTACTATATGATTTATAAACTTATATTTTATGTATAATTTTAAAGTACAAAAACTTGCAATTTAAACAATTTATTGATGATATAGCTAATGATTTTTAATTTTCTAAAAATTTTCAAGCATGGAAGATATGAGAAAAAAATGTAATCTAATGGTAGATTTGTTAAAATTTATCTCCAATAAAAAAATATTGAATAAGGTTATAGCCTTATTTATTTATTTATTTAGAATCAATACGGTGCTTTATATTAAAGAATGCCAAAAAGATCAGCCTGTAAAACAATTGAAATATCTGATGGTACATCTTCCATCCAGACTTGATATTGAGAGAGGCTTTTTGCTCGCCTTGTTAAAGAGTGAGCTACAACGTTACATTGCCTTCTAACATGAGTATAATTAATCGATGATAAATAAGAGGCTATGAACTGAATATCCTTAACTAAATGCTGTGATAAGGATTTGAGAATCGTTTTCCAATACAATATTCCTGAACCCCGTTTCCACTGCTAGCTCTAGTCCTCGTCGAGTTGCCAGCGCTTCAACCTCTATCACTGTTAAAGGCAGAGGGATGCGCTCAGATAAAGAGGCCATTACCTGACCATGCTCATTCTTTGTTAGAACATATGTAGTTCAAGTTTGTTAATATATGTCGCTATTTTATGTAGTTGGCTAATCCTTTGACAAAACTCACTTTACTTGTATTTGGATAGATCTATGATGTGTTTAATACTTCAAAGAACATGTTGTTCAAGTCTAGTATTAAAGTCATGAGATTAGACCAAGAAACAAGTGAAGAAAAAGTGTGTACTAAAGCTGGACACCTGCGGATAGCTGCTGAACAGATAGCTATCTATCGAGCTATCTATCGAGCTATCTATCGAGGTATCTATCGAGATTTAATAAGGCTCGACAGCTGCCCGATCGATCGAGGTATCTATCGGGGTTACGGGAATTCAGATTTCCAGATCTGATTTTTGGGCCAGGCTTTTGTATTTATGTAGGGTTTCTTTTCTCACAACCCTAGGCATATATAAGGCATATTTTTGAGGCCGTCATACAAGAGAATATAAAGAGAACATATGCAAAAGGTGATCGAAGCCTTATTCTCTCTAAAAGAAGCTACTGCGTCTTTGCGCCTTAGGGTTTTGTAATCAAGTGCTTTTTAATCTTCATTGTTGATGAAGTGAAGAACTTTGCAGCCAACATTCTTCTTCCTCAAGTTGGTGAGTGAGTCACGTACTGGGATTCGTGCAAAGAAGTAAGCCGCGTACTGGGATCTGCGTATCAAATTGGTTAGTCACGTACTTGGGAGCCGTGCATTAAAAGGAGAAACTGTCACTACAGAACAAGTCCAATTAGGTATTGAGGTAAGAGTTCAACTGTAGGTTGGTAAGGTACTTGGGATTCCTTGCTTGTAACTGCTTGTTGTGATAATAGTAGAGTATCGGGAGTGGTGACCTTAAATCACCCGGTGGGATTTTTGCCGTCAGGTTTTCCCCATTCGTAAACAAATCACCGTGTCATTTATTTTCCGCTACATAACTTAGTTTTGGTGATTTGTTTGTGCTGCCACGTGATTTTGCATGTTAACTTGATTAATTAATAACTTGGCTAATTAATCAATTTAATTTATCACAAGGGGTCAACGCGGTTGTGGCCTGTCATTCTTGATGACCATGCCCAAACCAACTGTATTATTTGCATAAAAAAGGGCCACATCAAAGTTCACTTTGTGCAGACCTGGGCCTGGAGGTTGCCAACCTGCTAGTGGACGTCCCACTAGCGCTACCGGGGCTGTGTTATGTTGTAAAATTCACTCACCCTTTCTCTGGAGTGTTGTAACAAATAAACCAAAGTTTCTGCATTATTTCCCATTCTAAGGTTGTTTCTTTAAGTCCACAGGGCCCACACCACCATGGCAAACAGCTTTGGCTCTCTGTTTCTGCGAAGATAGTCCTGATAAGGTCAACAAAATTCACAGCTCTTTTTAAATTCTCGTGGTTCCTTTGAGGCACTTTTTTCTAGAGTTTATCAAGCTTCGAACAGCTGTACAAGGCGTGCTTCACATCTTTAGTGTACTCTCAGCATGCATCACAATGGCCATCTTGAATGATCTTCCTTCGAACCAGGTTGTCCTTGGATGGCAAAGAATTTTTGGTTGCTCTCTAGACCAAATTCTTCACTTTGCTCGGCACAGGTAGGTTCCAAATGGCTTGCCACAAAGGTTTCAACCTTGACCAATCAGATTGTCCAAGTTATGTATTCTGAAATTCTCTTTGCAGAAATTGATATTCAGATTTAACCGTGTATTCTTCTTTAGGATTGTAGGGCCATGTGAGGACATCTGGCTAGTTGGTGAGACACAGGGGAATTGTTCTTATGATCTCCACTTCAAACCTGAGCATCATGTTTTCCAAAACCTCTGTTTTCCACTGTTTCTGCTTCGCATCTATCAATGAACACACTTTGGCACCTATCATTGCCTCAGGTCGAGGGGATAATACTCTAGGAGAGTATTTTCTAGGCAACCAACTATCTACCCATATATCAACCAATTGTCCATCCCCGATCCTCCATATTGCTCCCTTTTTTTATGACTTCTCAACCTCTAATTATGCTATGCCATGCATATGAAGTTGAGCTCGTGTTGGCTGCCTCCATAATTGTACCATTTGGGAAGAATTTTGACTTAAACACCCTATAAAAATAGTGATGTTTTGTCATGTAGGAGCCGTCATGTTTGTTTCACCAATAATGCATCATTGAACATTATAAGTCCTTAAAACCTATTCCCCTTTGGGACTTGGGTTTGCAAAGCTCTTCCCATTTAATCCAATGGACCTTTCGGCCCTCTCCCTTTTGGCCCCAAAAGAATTTTTTGATGAGGGCATCAATCTCATGATATAGTCCGATTGGCAATTTGAAACATGACATTGTGTAGGTAGGAAGTGCTTGAGCCACTACCTTAATTAAAACCTCCATTCCCGCTTATGAGAGCAACTTCCCTTCCCATCCCATCCTTGTAGCTTTTTCCACACCCTTTGCTTGATATTGTCAAAATTCGCCTTTTCTTCCTTCCAATAAAGGATGATAACCCCAAATACTTCTCATATTGTTGGACCACCGGAACTCTTAAAGCTTGCTTTATAAATTCTTGCATAGCTGGGGAAGTGGACTTGCTGAAGAAGAGAGTGGCCTTATCCCGATTAATCTGCTGCCCGGAAGCTCTCTCATAAGCATTTAGAATCTCCAACAATTTTTGACAATCATTATCTTGTGCTCTGCAGAAAATAAAACTATCATCTGCAAAAAGGAAATAGTTTAGTTTTGGACTATTACAGGAAATAGAGACTCCTTTAATTTTTCTCATATCTTCGGCTTTCTTCAACAGCCCATGAAAGCCCTCGGTACGTAGAAGAAAAAGATATGGGGAAAGAGGGTCTCCTTGGCGAAGCCCTCTAGTTGGTATAATGTGTCCTTGTGGCTCCCCATTTATCAAGATTGAATAAGTGGCTGTGGAGATGCATCCCATCATTAGCTTCACCAAAGCCTCACAAAACCCCATTTTCTTCATCAATTTCTCCATGTATAACCATTCAACTTTATCATAAGCTTTACTCATATCTAGTTTTAGTGCCATAAAACCTGTACTCCCTGTGCTATGATTTCTCATATAACGCAAAGTTTCAAAAGCAACCATGATATTATAAAAAATCAAGCGATCTGTCATAAAAGTACTTTGATGTTCAAACATAATATTAGGCAGTATTTTTTTCAACCTATTTACTAGAACCTTAGAATAAGGACTGTCACTATAAAAGCTAGAATTGTTGTTGACAAAAAAAAAAAAAAAAAAAAAAATTCAAACACATAAATCATTGCCCTTTTTCACAGTTTAGGAACTGTAAAGCACATTGTGAGTTCCGAGGCAATAATATGAGACCTCTTGTGGGGACAATTTTTTAGCTTTGGCGATAATGCGATATCAGCTGGATCCCATCCCATGCACAATCAATCGTGTGTGAGGATAATATATTATATAAATTTATATATACGATATATAAAATACATTTTCTTTACTCACACTTTTTTTTTTTTTGGTAAACCTTTACTCACACTTGTACCTTATTGGATTAGTTGTATGGTCCATTAATATGGTACTCCACACAAAATAATCATATTACCAAAGCTAATTTCTTTTTTCATGGGGTACCAAAATTATATAAAGTGATAAAAATTTGAGTTAAGATTTAAGAACTTACCTAAATAATAATCTATCTTGAGAATTCATGCTCTAGTGCTCCACTAACAACACATTACAAATTACATGTTCATTAATTCTACGTATATATCATACAAATGTGAATTAATATACTAATTTAATATATGTAGCTCACCATGTAGTGATCTACCATTAACTTACACAAAATATAAATACCGATACACTTACATAAAACATAAATACCAACGTTATAATATTTCATTTACAAGTTTTTAAGAAACCCAATTTTACATTTGGTGATATCTATAATTTAAATAAATAAAAAACACTAAATTGTAAAAAGGGAGTTGTGAAAGATATATGAATATGATATTATTAGCAATAGCGCATTAGTTAAGTAGTTCTATATCATTCTCAAAAAAAAAAAAAAAAAGTAGTTCTATATCTATAATGACATAAATAAATAACTATTACTTTTGAAAGAGATTAAAGTAGATGATTTAAAAAGAAAATTAGTTATGCAGTATCAATATAAAATATGGGATATTATTAAATATTCAAGGGGCAAAAAAAATTGTGATATTTTAATTTAAAAATGATATGAAGGAAGAATTACACCATAAATGCTATAAATAGTATTAAATACTACTTCAATAACATAATTATTAAATTTTGAATTATTTTTTTACGGTTAGATATGCTCTTGTGTATAAATTTTTTAATATTTCTAACATATTAGCTTCATTGTCCCTCACACAAATATATTATAACCAACTCTTTAACAATCTTGATTATATAATATATTATAAGTCTGTTTAAAAAACTCTATATACTACTTTCGTGTTTATGTATTTTAATAAGTATTACTGTTTTCTTAAAAAATGGATATTTAACTCACATTGGTTGTGTGTGTTAAAATTTCAGTCCTTATAATCTCAAGCTACTACTACAAAGGTTAGGCCTTTTGTAGTGGTACTCCTATTTTCGTGTTTGTATGTTTTAATAAGTATTATTGTTTTCTCGTAAAAAAAAAATTCTTTTAACAATCCATTAATTATTATAGAACGTTATCTAGGACTTTATTCTATGTGTACTTTTGTGATTCCTTGTCCAACTCATTTTTTATTTGTCATTTATCAGTTCCTGTCTATAATTTATTCAAAATTTTTTTGGTCATTCAGGAGATTCTGTTCATGATCTCATAAATCTATGATGATAACGTCATTTTCATATTCTTCTTGCTTTGATTTTATGTAGGGGTGTGCGCGGTTTGGTCAGCTTAGTTTTTTCTCAAATATGTTATCGAACCGATAAGGATTGGTTTTCTCATAATTAAAACCGATGCATACCGCTTAGGGTCGGTTTTCTGACCGATAGAGGTGCGGTTTTTTGCGGTCGGTTTAATCAGTTTGGTCTATTTTTTGTGCGTGTTCTTTTTATACGTTGGCTAGCACTTGAACCAATCTACAAGACCAATCAAAGAAGTAAAGATAAAGAGCCAAACACCTTTTATAAATCCCAAATCTAGTTTGTTTGTACTTCATAATTTTTTTTAACTTATAAAAAATAAATAAAAAATGATTGAAGAGTGAGAGAACTCTCTCAATCACAGTCTCCCCTCCCTAACAATCAAAATGCAGAAAGAAAAATGTTAGCAGACTTAAAATTACAATTGATTTGATTAACATTTAAAGTGTTAATTTTGGTGGGTTTCTTTTCTACTTAAAGGCTACTACTAAATGTATGGAATGACTAGACAGACTTCACTAAGATGGAGCTTTTAATTGAATGGCCAATGATGGAGCTTTTAATTGAAATTTCACTAAGATGTGAACATATGACTATTATTTGACACGTGTCCAAATTCCAATAAATCCAGTGCACTGGATCTAAGCCGATTTCTTTATTCAAAAGTTTCATTATTAGTCTCCTCATTCGGAGTTGGGAAAATTGGTCTCTATTTTTGTTTTTTGTGTTTTTTGTGTTTTTTTTTCCCCTCTTCTTCTTCTTTTGGAAAGATATACCTTGTATAGTTTATTTGATTTTTACATTCCTTATTGAGAAAATTATTAGGTACTCCCTATGACATAGTGCTTAATTTTATTATATTCATGATGGATACCACCATAATTCCAACAAGCACAATTTTTTTCCGAAATAGAGGTAGAAATTTTATTGAATAGAACAATGAAAGATTACTTTAAATCACAGTATGGTGCTTCCCCTTGCCATAGTTGTGAGGACTTAATACAGTGGGCATGTTTAGCCAAACACGGTGCTCCTCTAATGTGGTTAGTCAGGTTGAATATAAGATATTGTTCGTTTAATTTATTCATTCCCATGGGAGGACAGATAGGAGTGAACAATTCCTCGGTTGAATATATATTGTCAATATTTATGACTTGCGTTTTTGTATGCATTTGATTTTAGAGATATACACACACGTGCACACACTTAAGGATACATATAACAAAACTTTGTAGTAATTCTATCTTCATTCTTACAAAATAGCAAAAACGGCATTGATGTCTTTATAAAGAGGATTAAATCTTAAAACTCTAAAATCTTCCACAACCTTTGGAAAGAGTTCCCAAATATAAATAAAAATTTCCACTTCCAAGTTGTGAGAAATAGAATTGTGATATTATTGTGTTTTCCTTTCATACATCGGATAAAAATTAGTATTAGCCAAACTAGACTCCTTGGAACATCTTACAAATAAAAATTCTTGTCCATTCAACTCAATAAACTCTGAAGTCTGGACTAAATATCTCCATCAAATATCCTCCCTTTTGCTTTTAATGCCTGAAACATCAACATAAATATAACTAAGCATTCAAAATGGTTTAGTCTAATATTTTGTCCATTCAACTCAATTAAACACCAGTTATTTCAGTCACAGATAGTTATAAGGCTCTCAATTTTCATACTATATGATCAATTTGAACATGAATTTTAGTTGTAGAAATGTGTAAAAATAAAACCAAATATATAGAAAGGAATAAAGTTTTTTTACTAATAACCTGTTTTTCCCAATTTGTGAAACTCGTTTTAAGAGCTAGTAGAAATGCTTGTACAGTAAACCCTGTCAGCATTCCGATCCAAAGACCCTTTCCTTTCAAGTGTACAACAAAGGCCAAAACAATACCTACTGGAACCCCAACCAGATTATATGCCCCGAGATTTACATAGGCTCCTATATCCTGCCAGCCACTTCCTCTAGCAACCCCTGATGCATATATAGCGCAAAATAAATTTGTGAGTTAATGGCAAGCAATATCAAGAAAGAATCACAACTTCTACATTGGCATCTTATGCTGATCTATTTTGATGAAATGTACCCAATATGATAATGATGGTTATGACTATGGCATAACTACTAACTAGACATTTCCTGTTAAGGATGTAATGCTATTTTTTAATCCAGAAAGTCATTTACTTCCGAGAGTAAACTTGTTTAAATATTTCCACACCATTAGTTAAATTTTTAATTGCAAAGAAAATATTCTAAATGAATAATGAACTAATGTGTATTTGATAGTATAGCTAGAGTATTCACTTGAATTGATAAGAATTAAGAAGTTATAACTTCCAAAATTTAGCTCCAAATCAAAGCCCATAACATGAGAGAAATGTGAGAAAGTTACCTGAAAGTACTGCTTGTAAGCCATCCATGATTATTGAGAGACAAAGCAAAGGACCCATATCTGCAAAACGATCTACAATTTCCTTCTTACTGCTAAAGGCATAGCCCAAAGCACGATGGCAGAAGAAGAGAATCAAAGCTACAATAACCATCTCTGCCACTACAAGAACCATTATGGCCTTAACAGTCATTTTAGCTGCTTGTGCATTCCCAGCTCCCAACTCATTTGAAACCCGAGTACTACAAAGTGATTTATGCATTCTTTTTCAAAACAGTTGTATAACTATGTTTAGACAAGTTTAGGCGTAAGGAAACAAATTTAAGAGCAAACCTTGCTGTTGCCGCAAATCCATATGGTATGTAGTACTGCAAATTAGTAATTGTAAGGCTGCATGCATTGAAAAATTAGAAGCATTGTATTGTAGATCTCGTACAGTAAATATGGAAAAGAAGCATACCATAGCGAAAGCACTGAAGTCTCCAATTCTGGATTTGGTAAAAGCCCAGAAAGCAAAATAAGTCCCTCAAACGACCACCATTCAAGACTATTATGATTGACAAGCAGCAAAATGCTAAGAGACTTGATACATGTAGCCAAAAAATGAAGACTACAAATTTCTTGAAAGAAAGAACAAAACAGAAAACTGCCAGGCCATTCCAGCTGAAGGAACAGCAAAACGAAAGAACTCCCTCATGCTGAAGAAGGCATCCTTTGAGAATACAGCACGAGTTTTCTCACAAGCAGAAGAGTACTTCATGTATACCCCAAGCATGAGCACATCCAACAAATATGATTAAGCAGAGGCTAATGCAGCCGCACTACTTCCTAACTTTAATTTAAAAACTAGAGTCCAACGAAAAGTTATATGGAAACATAGAGCTGCAAATAAACTAAAGAGCAATGGAAGGATCAGGCTGTCTGGTAATAGCGAACTAGTGGTTGAAGTATAGCGAATGCAAACAGGTTAGGAATGAGGCATACGCAGTGTTTGTGAGCTGTATGTGAGATTGTTGGATCTTGGCTCTGGGAACATCCATAGGATAGATATTGGGATACAAATCAGAATAAGAGAGATGATAGCGGCGTAAGTTTAAATTCCTAGTTTTTTAGTTTTTTATATTGCTCTGCCCCATAGGCTTGTCCGCATAAAGTCTTTAATGCACCAGCCATACCACACTGCTTAGCAGTCAAAAATTCACTTATAGTGATGATTGAATTACATCCCTTAATCAGACATATCAGATTCTCAAACTAGCAGACAAAAACAACAACAATAAATATGGTTTCGGTTTGGAAATACATTTGACAAAGAATTATGCTTTTGATTTACTAATTTATATAAGTACATAAACAGATAGTAGGCTGTTAGTTTTAGGCAAGTCAATCAAGTTCATTTAGGATTGTGAAGAGTCTTGAGCTCTATCAACACACACAAAAAAAAGAAGAAGAAGAAGAAGACTAGTGCATTTGGATACGCTTCACTGATTGCTTATTTGTTGAAAGTAATACAAGAATAAAAATTGGGGATTATTTTATTTTATTTTTTTGGTGGGTATAACCTCTCAAAATAATCCCAAAAAGCTGGATTTTTTTGGGCTTGCCAAACGACTTCAAGCACAAAGGTGGTCGAGTTTAAACCATGCTAAAGTTATTCGGATAGCCAAATAATCAATTAAGCTGAAATTTTTTTTGCAGCTTTACTATGGATATGTATTTCATTAGTGATTGGTAAATCTATAGGTGTGTCTTCTATTCTACGCTGATTAAAAAGCAGGGTTTTCACTTTTTTCAGCTATAATGCATGCATGAGATTAAAAAGCAGGGTTCTCACTTTTTTCAGCTATGATGCATGCATGAAATTTATCTAGAGGAGGACAAGGGAGACAAAAGGACTTCACAATGAGACTGTAGCCAGTTACAATGGTGAAAGAAAAGGCGATAGAGACCCCAGAAAGAGAGAGTTCATCAAGGTGTCCCACCATCATCAGGGTAACAAACGGCAGGCGATACGGCAAGACTGGGACAGTTACCATTGGTGCTGATAAAAAGCTCACCATCTTTAGCTCTTTCACAAACACCTCCCACTTCCCTTCCATTTCCTACCTTAATTCCTCTCTAAACAAACAGTGCCTATTCAGATTTCCTAGTCTGACTCAAACAGTTTTATCCTCTAAGATGACTATTGCTGTTAGCTCTTACCCCTTTTTGACCTGTTGTGTTCAACATGATATGGCTTAGATTTATATGCCCAAATTTTAGGCTATCTCGTAGTTTGGTCCAACTGTGACCATTAATTTGGCCTCAGCAGCATATTCCCACTCACATGCTCCATAAGTTCTTATCATCTTATGCTTGTAACTGTCACGTTTGTATCTGAAACGCACCCCCCAGATGTAATGATTCACAGAACAAATATGGGATGTTCCACAACATTTGGCAACTACAAGAAGTCAAGAATACTGGTCCCTCCTGAAATAAAATATAAACAAAAAAAATATTAATTTTTGTTTTGGAGAAAGAGAAACATGTTGAATTCAAATCAAGCCGCTGGAAAATCAGCCAATACAATGTTTTCAATGTCTAGTGGAATAGAGTCCATCCAGATTAATAAATAAAAAGATACTAAAGCTCTCATTGCCAAAGCATGAGTTACAACATTACCTTGTCTATAAGTATGAAAGAACGAAAAACTCTGAAGCGAGTTTGTTGAAGACAGAATGTCTTTGATGAGATGACAAAAAGCCGAGTGATACATATTACGTTTACAGATAGCATTGATGACAATTTCCGAGTCGCCTTCTAATGTGGACTCGGTGAAACCAAGCTCTTTTGTAAACAGAACTGCACGCCTAGCTGCCAAGGCTTCAAGGTAATTATTGATGAGGGCTTAGGGGTTTTTTCAGAGAGAGAAACCATTACTTCGCAAAGGGAGTTTCGGATTACAACTCCTATCCCAGCTTCTTCTAAATCTTCAAAGAAAGCCCCATCAAAATTAGCTTTTACCAAACCAGTTGTAGGCGGTCTCCAGGCAAGTTTAGCAAGCCGAGATAATTTGGCTGGTGCCCCATTAAAACGTTTGAAGTCTGAGAGATAATTCCCTGCATTTTCGGCCACAAAATTCAGAGGAATAGTTGGTTCATTGAAATGGCATTTGTTTTTTTGGTTCCAAAGTGACCAAGCAGTAGTGGCAGGGATTCTAAGGGGACTGCTGTTTAGGCTTAGAATTGATTAAGGGAAATTCGAGTTGCTTAGAACAAGGAACAAGGTGTGACAAAACCTTCTTAAGAGAAATCCATCTCTTGAAAATAGTACTAGGCCAATCTATGTAATTGCATTCACAACTAATCACAAAGTAACTACAATCTGGTACTTGTTTGGCATTGGCAGCCTTCTAGATACTTGACAAGTGTCTAAATCCTATTGGCTAATGCTTAAGCAATCATCTAACTAACTAGCTAACTAGTTGCAAGATGATTAGGATGCAACCACTTGAAATGCCCTACATCAGGACTCTCCCTCTTAAGAAGCCCTTGACCTCAAGTGCTCTTGGTTGCTACAAGTTTTGTATGAATTTCTAGCATTCTAGGATGATGCGGTTGCATTGTATAATGATTTTGCTGTTGTTGGCAGCACACCAAAGGTTGCTGCTTCTGTACAGCGAAGTCCCACTCAACCAACCTTCATCTTCATAAGAGTTCTACACGGAAATGCATATTAACTTGAAACTGCCTTTCAAGTATAAATCATTATACTTTTCTTTTTTTCTTTATCTTTTTTTGAGAAAAAGAAAATTATGAATGGTTTACGTAATAATTAACTGAGAATAAAATGTAATAATGTATCAATAATTATTTCATGAAAACACACACAAACATAGACATATGATAAATTTTACTCTAAAGCTAAGGTAAGCCTTAAAAGAAAGGGTCAAATTGTACTGCACACAACATGCTCTCTTGAGTAATGTGTAGGATAAAACCTTTTTTTCTTTTTTGAGAAACAAACACACACTGAAGGAAGATAAGATAAGGTTCTAACACAAAAGCACACCACAAACATCACCCAAAAGTTATGTTAACTTTTAAAGGCCTTTAAATTTCTGGTTTTTTTTTTTAATTTTTTTAAAGAATCTCATTTCATTTGGTCTCATCTCTCAAAAGTTTTATTAACTTTTGATCTCATAAAAGGTAAACTATGTACTTGGTCCCTATTCTTTATATCTTATGTCAATTTGGTTTTTAACCTTTCAATTGGGTTAATTTGGTTCCTAACCATTCAATACTATGTCAATTTAGTCACTACTGTTATCTCTTGGATGTAAATTGCTAAAATGGCAAACGGCCAAAATAAAAATTTATTTTATTGTCACATTAACGGAAGCCATTTTTTTATTTTGGCCGTTAGCCATGCCAACAATTCCCAGTCAAAGGATAATGACAGGGACTAAATTGACATGGTGCTGAAAAGTTAAGGATCAAATTAACACAATTAAAAGGTTAGGGACCAAATTAAAATATGGTGTATAAGATAAAGACTAAATATGTAGTTTACCCTCTCATAAATCATAATATTTTGACATAACAAGCTATAAAGACCTCATAATTTTACATGTCATTATTCTATTACACGTTTTTCAAATGATTATAAATTTTATTCTATATTTAAATCTTACATTAAAATCTTACCAAATCATATTTTCTTTTTTATAGAAAATAATATTTTCTTTATATAGTATAATATATAGTTTCATACTTCCATATACGAATATAATCATAATAAATGCTTATTAAGAATTACCATAATTATTAAAAAAAATTACTTTGACAAAAAAAAATATTTGTAAAACTTTCTCGTTAATTGCACAAGTTCCATGAGAGTATGAGACCACCCCGGGTAGGACTCACACACAAATGAAATCCGAACATGTTACATGAGAGAACTCTCATAAAACTGACTTATAAGATACCTTTTTTGGTTCACAAAGCCCATCTTCAACAAAGCTCACTCAATGACCTTAATCCCACCACCAACCCAAAGGAGATACTATCTTTACTAAACCCAAAAGCCCATATCTTAACTGACCCAAAAGAAACTATAGTGACTTTCTTACAACATAAATGGGTTGGCCCAAAAAGCATACATATACATGGGCTGTTTTTGTTTGTTAAACAGACGAAATCTCTCATTCTCATCATCCCAATTCAAAACCTTAAGCGTGGCTAGAAGCTTGTATAGAGGAGCAACGTTTGTCAATGTCAGGAGTATTAGGGCAAAGTAGTTTTGATATCGTTTTGTGTGGGTATCCGAAGCATACAACAAAATTGGAGTGGTATACCATTAACATCCCAGCCCAGTCTAAGAAGCCCTACAAATTCACTGATTTGCATATAGGTTGGTACTATGTCTAAAAATAAGGCTAACAATTTCTGTCCCACCCAACCAAGCCCTAGGTGTAGGCCCAAATATTGCGACATTATGTTTTTTTTATTTTTTTATTTTTTATAGTATTTCATGGTCACCTACGTTGCTATGTTTTGTTCTGACTCCAAACTTGCATAGGCTTAGAAACCTTGTATTATAAATAGTTTTTTTTTTTTTTTTTCAAGTATTTTTGTTGTGTCATAACTCATGGCTAGAGTGAAAACAAACCACAATTTGCTGTTAATTTTCATTGTTTTTGTGCTACTGACAATTTGGATGTTATTGAATTAACCGATTCACTTAGTTTGTGTCGATAATATTTTCAATTGAGAAAGACAAGACAAAAAGGTCAATGAGTTGAGTATTTGTAATTCTGTTGTGTTGTAGCCTTTTTTTTTTTCGTTTTTTCTTTTTTCTTTTTTCTTGGTTGTGTTATTGTAAGGGTTCTTAAGAACCAAAGTTGTTAATATGACTATATATGTTTGCTGGTTTGGCTATACTAATATTTAAGAGGCTTTTTCTGTTTAGATTCCTCATTTTTTAGTTCAAAAATATTTCTACACCTCTATGTTTAAATAAAGACAAAACTAAAGGACAATCTAGTAAAAATACAACTCTAACTCTCACTAAAACATTGCCTAAAAATAGGACAACTTTCCTTTTAATTTTCAATTTGATTTATTCACTAACAAATTAGATTTTCAAAATAAAAATTATATATATATATATATATAAAAAATAATAAAAACACTGTTTTTTTTTCTTTACAAAATAGGACCACTAACCAAAAAAAAAAAAAAAAGACTCATCGCACATGCGAAGCGCATGTGATGAAGCTAGTAGTAGCTAGCAAAACTAATTTAAATGTAGATTGGGCTTCAAATTTCAGAGTTGGGTATTTTTTTTTTAAGAGAGTTTCAACCACCTATGGCATCTGCTCCAGGTGATAACTTTTTATCATCAAACGAAGACACCAATCGGTTTTTGGTGTAGGTGGAGATTGAATCTTAGATCTTTTATTCAATTATCAAAAACTTTACCAATTAAGATAACTGGAACTCACTTCAAATTTGGGTATTGATAAAGAGTTTGAGTAGCTTAGTCTATGAAAGGAGTTGGAAGTATTTATTGGTAATTCATTAATCACATTATATGTAGGGAGTGGTTGCAACAATAATGCGTGATATGTTTTTGATATGATGCCTCAAAAAGATTATTATAATGTGGCATTTATGAAGTAAATTGTGAGAATTATTGAGATAGTAACAGTTATATTTAGCATTTCTGAATTCTGAGAACTAATTCCTGCTCCACCATATACCTTATTTACTTAGTGAGCAATTAAAAATTTGATCACAAGAATTAGCCGCAATAGACAGCTAAAAATTTCAATGATAAACAGTGTGGTTGTAGATTGAATTATGGTTGTTGCTATCTAATGCCTATGCTAGGCTTCACACCATTTAGTTAATCCATTAGAGCAACTTCATTTGCACAGAATGACCGGGAACCATTTAGTATATATGGATAATCTGAAAACAAATACATAAAAATATAACATCCCAGGCAATTTAATAAAATATATGAGGGTTTTAGTCAAAGTATTTTGCTTATATGTAATTCCTTTTGTTTATGAGTTTTCTTGGATGAGTTTTTGACTAATTTGAGCTGCATTATAATAATAACTTTGTACTAGCAGTCTAGCATAGTACAGCTGCTATGACAACATGGTCCTTAAAAATTAGCTATCTTTAAATATGTGTTGCCCCTTGCCACTGCTTGCATTCTATTTGCACTGCCTTACTCTAGTTGTTGAAAGTTCTCGCTTGAGCCCCATGCTAAGTCCTAAGATTGGCCTAAAGTTGAGGTTTTGTATAAGTTGTTTTGAACTTCAATTAAGTTTGTGGCTTAATATGTGGTATTAACGAGGCAATTTTTGAGGGCTCTAGTCAAACTATTTTTTCTTACATGTAATTCCTTTTGTTTATGAGTTTCTTTTGATTAGTCGTCGACATAATTATTGCACTTTCTATATTAGTTCCAAAAGCCATAGATTTGAGGAGGTTTGAGTCAATTCATATAAGCAACAAATTGAAACATTTATTTTCCACTCGGAAACCCTCCTGCTTAAAAATCATATGATTGTGATTCTAAAAAGAATAAAAAAATACATATTATTATTTATTTAACACTTGCGAAGCATAAGTGAACTAATATTGTAACACGTGTTATATGTTATGATATTTTTGTTGTCTTTATAGATTTTCTCATATTAAAAATATATGTAGATAATTAATATGACTTTTGTTTGATTTTTATATTATAGATTTTAGTTGATTGACTCTCATAGAAGTACTTAGGTAGTGGGCTCATTTGTTTGGAATATAACGTAACTTGAAGATTCAAGGTTCAATCTATCACACTATCAATTCACGAGATTTTCAAGATATCTCATGAACCGAAAGTGAAATAATCTAGTTAAAGGTGATATACATATATATATATATATATATATAGAAAATTCAACTAATTCATATTAAGATAGATGGATAGAATTTTAGAAACATTATAATAGTATTAGGTGGAATGGCACCACTTACCAGGTGCATGGGTTCAAGCTGTAAGTTCATTAGCATAATTATTTTTAACCATTTCGAAAAAGTAAAAAATCATGGGAAGGCCCATATTAGACCCAAAGTAGAGAACAAAAAAAATAAAGGCCCATTGGGAAAAGTTGTGGGTTGTAGCCCTATTCAGGATATACATATTAAAGATTGCAGTAAGCCTAAAGACACCGGTTATGCGGTTGTCGGTTTGGTGGGATATACCAACCCAAGGTCCCAAACACGCTTGATATTATTTTAGTAGAATAATCTTGAAACTTTATATTTTTAGCTTTATAATATTATTCCAATATTCCTTCCGTTCTATATTACTAAAAAAAAAATACAATATCTTCCATAAAATTATCAAAAATCAGGTAACATTCTAACAGATTCAAATCTTGCCTACTTTAAAACGCAAATATTCATTGAAAAATATTTGCAAAGATTGTTTTATTTTTCATAAAAACTTCATTTATCATGGGATTTGATATGTCTCAAATTGACTAGATTGTATGGAACCTGATTTTATATATGTTTGTTAGGGTTTAGACCAAATCTGACTTGGAAGTTATCAAAGTTGTACAGATCAAAAAGGAAGAAAAGAAATGAAACAAAGAAGAAAGAAGCAGGAAGAAGAAGTTTTGGCTCTAAACGACAGAAGCAAGTTACAGTGTTAGTACTGTTAGCTAAATTGCAAGTAGCTTAGCAATTTATTTATTTAGGATTCTCTCACACGTAGCTTAAATTGCAAGTAGCTTAACTGATTCCGTGTAGATTGGGAAGTTAGTTTATGCTCTGTTTTGTATAAAGACTCGTTTCATGTACAGATTCAGTTAGTTGATTCAATACAAGTTTCTTTAATTCCAATTTCCTCTCTAGCTCTTAGTTTTTCTTCCTTGAATTCTCTGTACTTTGTACTTTCTTATATGGTGTCAGAGCTTGAGCCTTTGTCAATGGCGTCAACCACTCAAGCTAATTCAACTTCTTCCTCTCCGTGAGAGCTTTCTCCAATGGAAGATCCACGAAGTCCATTCTTCTTGCACCATGGTGAATCCCCTGATGTACTGGGCTAATGATTGCACAAACTTTTCAACATCTTGCTAGTACACAAGGCAGATTCCACACCCTTTAACCTGCACATCTGGTTTATTGTGTTCAAATGAAGCCCTGATATGTTGACACTCTTCCAGCTGAAGAAACAAGCGGGGTATATAAAATACCAAAAGTTGATGGGATTACTCAACAAAATATCTTTAGATCCCTGAAAGACCCTGTGACGTGTGAGGAACTCAATGACTAACTTAAGGATTATAAAGTTGAGAAAACTTGTTAATCCTCATTGTCACCAAAAATTGCTGGTTGCTTGTGGAAAGTAAGCACACAGCTATTCCCATCCACCTCCCATCAAGCTGCAAATTGGTGGGCAGTTTATATCTTATGTCAGGACAAAAACTTCAGTTACTGAACCAGTCTGGAACTGTCATATGAGGAATGACAATCATATTTATGGTTTTGAGCCAAGTCTCTCTGTAAAATGAAATGAATTAAAAAGTAGTGTTCAATGAGTAAGACAAAAATATTATATAGAAATATAGTGTTCAGTGAAGAATAGGGAGAGATCTGATACACCCTTAGATGCAATGACTTGAGCTTTCCTTTAAGCCCAACTTTCGAGTCATTTTGGCCATTGGACTGACTAGATTCCACCTTATCCACCTGGCTTTTGGAACTTTTCCAGATCTTGCTTGTACACTACACGCACCACACATTTTGATCTTGACATAAGGGCTGTCACTCGTAATTAAAGTGCTAATTCAACTGCATTCCTTTAGATGGTCTCTAAGTTTGCCAGCTTGAACAAGTAGCTTAAAACTAAATGAACTAGCATGGCGTAAGAGTTCATGTAGGAATTCAGAGATGTCAAGGAATAGGGGACTATCTACAGGACCTTCAACCATGTCTGATCTATAACTAAAGCTAATAAAAACTTTATAATCTTGACTGTTCAAATTTTTATGGACTACAACAGCAAACAGAGCAATCCCTATACAACTACTATTATCATGCAAATCCAAAGGTAGTGGTCCTTATAGATGACACAAGGATCTGATGGCTGAACCACTATAGAATTTCAGTTGAATTTGAAAACTAGCAAAAGTTCATATTTTGATGAATTATATCCTGTAAAATATTAAAATGCATAAGAATAATGATCTTCAACGCACGTGTTTGTGTTATGTGTCTGTCTGACTGTGGGAGAGAGATAAAAAGAGATACATAAATATGATGTTAAGTGAAGAATAGGGGGAGACCTGACACAATCTAGAATATTTCCCTTATCAACCTGGCATTTGGATCTTTGCTTGATCTTGCCAGTAGCTAGTAGAAACTTTACCAGATCTTGCTTGAACAATACACTTGTACCATACATTTTGATCTCGACATAACGGCAGTCACTTGTAATCAAAGTGGTAAGGCAAACTGCATTCTTCTATATGGTCTCATAGTTTCTCAGCTAGAATAAGTATCATAAATTCAAATGAACTAGCACGGGAGAAGGGTTCAGATAGGACCTCAGAGATGTTAATGATTTGGGGACAGTGTACAGAACCTTCTTCAACCATGTCTGATCCAGAAATAAAGTTAACAAAAACTTTATAATCTTGACTAGAAGAAACATTGTTCAAATTTTTTTTGATGACAACAGCAGAAAACAGAGCAAACCCTATCCAATTACTATTATCATGCAGATTTGAAGGTACTGGGATTGTTATAGATGACCCAGGGCTTGGACGGCTGAACCACTCTGGAATTTCAGTTGAATGTGAAATCATGTAAAAGCCCTCCTTTTGACGAATTATATCCTGTATAATATTAAAAATGCATAAGTATGAAGATGTTCAAGTTCAACGCACGTGTTTGTGTTCTGTGTGTGTGAGAGAGAGAGAGAGAGAGAGAGAGAGAGTGACCTCCATAAATCTTTCCCAGAATGGCTCAAAGTCTTCATATGGTATACTCGGAATGCAGATAGTTACAATTTCGCTATCATCCTTGCTGTCACAATCAACCATAGTGAATCATGTTTCACCCAAAGTCCATACAACATTTTGACAATACGAATATGCTTTCAATAAAGGACATCTTCGTGCTGATAAAAATCCTATACTTAACGGAAGATCTGTCAATGATTGAAGCCTTCTACAATCATTTAACTTAAGATATTTAAGCTTAGAAAGCTTAGAAATACTACCAGGCAGGCGTGTAAAATTGTTTTTGCTCAAATTCAGATCCTGCAACGAGGATAAGCCACTAAGATCATCGGGGAGTCCTTGGTCCCATAAATTGTTGTCAGCTAAATTTAGAGATACTATAAATCTTAACGCTAGATTTAGAGATACTATAAATCTTAACCTAGGCAAAAACAGGATGGTGGCCTCTCGGATAGAGAAGAAATCAAGTAGTCGTAAAACCATAGATCCGGATGGATTGAGAGTTTTCAGAGACAGCAAATTGACACTTTCAAAATTTGAGAGGTTTTTGCAATCTTGAAGATTCAAAAGCGTCAAGCCAGTCAAATGCTTGAGTGATGATGGCAATTCTTCCACAGCAGTCCCATCTAAATACAGCTCTGACAAGCGTGTCATATTTGTTCCAATCTCTGAAAACTTCTTGAGACTTGAACAGCCAGATAGAATAAAAATTTTAAGAGATTTCAAGTTTATTTTGCAAGGGAGGCCAGTAAGACTTCTGCAATCTTTCAGATTTAACAAAGTAAGCTGATTGAGAGCTCCAACAGATGGGTGAAGCTCATACAAACTTTTACAACCTTGAAAAATCAGCATCTCCAGATTTGGGCATCCAATGAAGTTAGGAGTCTTGACTAAGACTTCAGAGTAGCTAAGATCCAGGAATCTTAACTTGGCCAAGATCTGAGATAATAAATAGATATGGGAAATTAAGTAGTCAAGAACTTAATCTGCATTTAAAATAAAAAATAAAAACAACAACAAAACTAGCATGCATTAATGGAAAACTTACACTAAATGCCTCTGGCAATTGCTTAATGTGGCTGCGAGGCAGGATGAGTGCAACAAGATTCTGCAGTTGAGAACTGGGTTGCATGAATTTCAAAGAATAATCATGCCATTCACTCGCTTGTGAATTATTAGAAAGAATTTCTTCATTGTACACCATTCGCGCACCACACTTTATAACCTTGACACTTGGGCTGTTGGTTGTAATGGAAGAGCTAATATATTCGCATTTCTCTAAATAGTCTCTAAACTTAGAGCATGATATATATAGATCAAGTCCAAATGAACCAACAGAGAATTTGTCTTTAGGGATGTTAAAGACTGTGGGACAACCTGCAGGACATCCATCCATGTCTAAGTGGCAAATAAACTCATGAAAATATTCTGAATCCTGACAAGGATAAACATCAATCAAATTTTTATTAACCACAAATACAGCATATATAGCAATCCCTTTACAAGTACTGTCATTGCATATATCAGAAGTTAAGGGGATTGTCACAGATGACTCAAAGCTCTGATGGTTGAACCACTCTGGAATTTCAGTTTGAGGTAAAATGTCGTAAAATACTTTGCTTTGAGAAATTCGCTCCTGCAAAATATTAAAGGAGAAAAAGTAAGCAGATGTTTAGAGTGTGTGTGTGTGTGTGTGAGAGAGAGAGAGAGAGAAAGATGACCTCCATGTATATTTGCCACAATGGCTGGAAATCTATATCCACCAAAGAAACCTCAGAAGTTCTGCATTCTCCATCCTCAACCAAGCTTAGGCAATTAATAATAGTGAATGTTGTTTCACCTAAAGTCCATTTAACAACATAATTTGAATACTTTTCCAGTGAAGTACAATCCCGTGCCATTACAAATTGTGTACTTAAAGGAGGATTTGGAAATGATTGAAGCTTGCTACACTTATCCAAGTAAAGATATTTCAACTGAGAAAGTTGAGAAATGCTACTAGGCAGGTGTGTGAAATTGTTTTTGCTTAGATTTAGATACTCCAATGAGGATAAGGAACTAAAATCATCAGGGAATGTTGTGTCCAACAGATTGCAGTCACTTAGATCAAGAGAGACTAAAGAGCTTAACCCTGAGATTGACTTGGGCAATAACAAGTTGATGGGCTCCTCCCCAAGCTGTTGGGTGATGAAATTATATCTCCTAAAAACAAATGTAGCACAGATAAGGCAAAGTCCAAGGGATTGCCACAATGTAGGTGATTGACCCTTACATCCTGATAGATTGAGAGATTTAAGTGATGACAAACCACAAAAGATGCTCGGACATCTTGAAAGGTTTTTGCAGTCCCGAAGATTCAACAAAGTGATGCCAGTTAGATGCTCAATTGATAATGGTAGTTCTTCTATAGCAGTCCCATTCAAGTACAGGTTCGATAAACGTGTCATATTACTTCCAACCTCTGGAAACTTTTTAAGTCTTGAACAGCCAGATAAAATAAAATTTTCAAGAGATTCCAAGTTAATCTCAAGTGGAAAGCTCTTAAGAGATTTACAATTTTTCAAATCTAATAGAGTAAGATGTTTGAGAACTCCAATAGATGAATGAACCTCATTCAATCTTGTACACCCTTCAAAGATTAGCCTTTCAAGACTTGGGAATCCTTCGAAGTTAGGAGTCTTGATTAAGTTTTGAGAACCATTAAGGTCAATGAGCTTTAGGCTGTGTAAGTGCTGAGATAGAAAATAATAATAATAATAATAAAGTATCAAAATTAAGAAGTTGCCAAGAACTTTAAAAATATATATATATATATATATATTACTTGCATAAGTGAAAATCTTACACCAAATCCTTCTGGTAGCAGCTCAATGTGACTGCCAGGCATAATGAGTTCCACAAGTTTGTTTGGTTGAAAACTCTTTGGCAAGAATTTTAAAGGATACTCATGCCATTCCATCAGACGCAACTCATCAGAAAGATAATTTAGGCCTTGTGGAAGTTGCACATTACATATTTTAAGTAATCCTAGTTTTTTCATCCCAAAGAAGGCTTTGGCTTTGGCATCCAAGCATTCTTCGTGCAGAAATGATTTTAGCATTATGCCTTCAATAGATTCTGTTCCCTGGTAATCAAGAGAAATGAGATTAGTGTTGGGAAATATATAGCAGAATTACAAGTATTGAACATATATGTACTTCTCTGATGTACACATACACTATCACTCTTTAGTACATGAAAGATATCCTGATAGATCCACAGCCTACTGTGTCTTCCTAGATTCTCCGATTCACGACGAACAATTTCCCAACCCATATTTTGTAGTAAATCATGCATCCATAATTTTCTCCCTAACATGGTAATGAGAGATCTATCAATGAGAATTTCTATATCAATATTCGGGTAGTAACCAGGGCCTTCAAATATGTCCACAACTCGATTTTTGTCCTCTCCTTTGAAGAAACACGCAATATCCAAAAAAAGCTTTTTCGTTGTGTACTCTAGTCCTCTATAACCTATTTCAAGTGTATCCAAAATTTCCTTTTTAGGATTTTCCTTCAATTGATGCAGGACATCTTCCCATGCCTTGCTTGTTCTACCAAATAAGAAGGAACCTAAAACTACTAGAGCCAAAGGAAGGCCTTTTGCATACTTTAGAAAATCATAGGATAGATCCACATAATTCTTTTCAGGGCGGGGTTTCTTGAAGGCTATTTGACTGAAGAGCTCCAAAGCTTTGTCATTATCTAATTCCTTTACCTCATATATTTCATTTACTCCATTTCTTCTCAACAACTGTCTATCTGTACTTATTATAATGATTCTACTCCCCTGACCAAACCAATCAAGGCTCCCTGCCAACGCATCTAATTGTTTGTCTTCATCCACATCATCAAGAATAATAAGCACTTTTAAATTATGTAGTCTACTCGCTATTGCATTCATTCCCCCATCGACATCCCGTATCTCTAATTCTCTTTCCATAAGGATATCATAAAGAAGTTGTTTTTGTAAAGAAACTAGACCACGATTTCCAGCTTCTTCTCTAACATGACCAATAAAGCTGCTAGCTTGAAATTGACCACAAATTCTGTCATGGACGGCTTTGGCTAGAGTTGTCTTACCTGATCCACTCATCCCCCAAATTCCCACACAGCAAACATCAGCCAACCCTGTATCAAATATGTTAATCACTTCCTTGGCATGGGAGTCTATTCCAACAAGATCCTTGCAAATAGTAAGGATTTTACGATTCAATCGGCCTTGTATCTTTGCAATGATTTCTTGAATAACCTTTGTTTCATAGTACCTGTAAAGAAGATAGATCCACAATTTTGAGGAGGTAGAACTACATAGCCATTAAGAGACAACACGTTAAATGTACAACAATTAGCTTGAAAAGTTTTCAGGAGTTTTAATTAACACGGTTACTGACCAAGGGTTTTGGAGCTCTACTAGTTCGCACCTCAGGTGTTTTCAACGAAGATATCCAGAGTTCCAATCCATCAACCTCAACTATCGAATTAAAATAAATAAATAAAAAATAACATCTTACCAAAGAAGATCATTTCTTTCCATTTCCTTAAATTCCTAACAAATTTTTATTTTAATGTTAAAATACCTAACAATATTAATTATAAACGAGGAAAAAAAATATGTTTTTGACATATAAGTAATTTCAAGCTTTCAAAACTAAAAGTCAAATTAAACTATTGTTATCATACTTTATATATATATATATATATATATATATAATTTTATCTCTTTAAAATTCATTTAATTTAGGGCTGTCTAAGACAACCGTGAACGCGTCCCAGCCGATCGGACTCGGTGCTAAACCGAACCTATCCAGTGCTGTGGCGATCCGCGGTGACGGAGCCTTTAGAACCCGATTCCAACAGGTCGAATCTCGGTTTCTCTCCTCCAAAACCCGAGCAAACCGACCCGACCGATATCCTAAGCAAACTTCAGCTAGATCTCGCCAGATCCAGCAAAATCTTAACCAGATTTGGTGAGATTTTCACTGAATCCGGCTATATTTTGGCCGCCCATCTGTTCAGATTTCTCATTAGATCCGGCGAGATCACACCGGCTCCGGCAAGATCCAACTAGACCCGGCCAAATCCGGCGAAACCTTTCCCGAAACCGGCCAAGTCCCCCTAGAGTCAAGATAGATCTTTTAAACGAAAATAATTTTTATTTACAATTATTTCTAAATCAACCACGCTAGTTAGTAGTTACTTTCTCGCTGGAAGAAGAAAGGTAAAATGTTACCTATCGTGTAAATGCCATCCGGAGATATTGCCCACTTTTCTCAAAGCATCTTTCCATGTTTGCATCGTCTCTATACTGATCCTCTCATCCTTTTCATGTTCAGCAAAAGCCGTTGCAAAAATTCCCGTCTGATTCCGTACATCGGATGGATCCACTTGGTAGAAAACGGGTAAAATGGTCAGCCGATGAGTCTCGTTCATGCGCTCAACGATTTTGGTAAGTTCAGTCAAGCACCACCTCGAAAACGCGTAGTTTTCAGAGAGAACGGTGACTGCATACTTCGACTCCGTTATTGCTTTCATGAGCTCTGGAGCAATGAATGTTCCTCGCTCCAGTTTTTCGTCATCCCTAAAAGCCTCAATGCCTTTCTTTTTCAAAGCTTCATACAGATGGTCAGTAAAACTATAGCGGGTGTCCTTGCCACAAAAATTAAGAAAAACGTCCCAATTTGATCGAGGTTCTAAAGAAGAAGTAGAAGGAGGTAATGATGGTAATAATAACAGGGCTCTTTGAGAGCTAGAGGAAGCCATCGGAAACTAACTAGTAATGATTATCGAAAAGCTACCAAGAGTGTTGCAGATCAAAGATATCGGAACATGTAGAGCTACCTGAGCTTCATGAGAACTTATGCTAGCATTACTCATACTTTTTAAGTTTTAACCCTTTCTCCTTTTTGTCTAAAACAATAATAAAAAAAGATATTATTGATTCTCTGAGTCTGGGACAAACAAAACAGACTGGCTAACCAAAAAGTGGGTATCAGAGTCTCGCAAAAAACAAAAAAAAATAAAAATAAAACAAGTGGGTACCAAAGAGCATCGATTCAACACAGGTGACAGGGCACGAGTTCGAATAATGGAAAAGAACGAACAGAAACATGAAGTTATAGAAATCCAAAGTCATATTGTAGTCAAATTTCAAAACCTCATATTTTGTTCCCTTATCCCTGGCCCTAATATATGGTAAAAAACTAATAGCAAGCAGTGATAATAGTAATAATTTTTAAGCATATTAATTTGATCGCTATCTTCGCTAGCAACAATCAGAGCAAATTTGAATTTTCATTAGAGCATTCTCATTGGCAATTGTAAATGGTATATGAGGAAAAAATTTAGCATAAAGGCACAAAAAGAGCCCAACAATTGGACTTGTAAAATCTTACAATTGCAAATTTTTTTGCAAAAGTGCTACAATGTCATCCTAAAAAAATTTGCTTTGATTGTTGCTAGTGAAGATAGCGATCAAATTAATATATGCTTAAAAATTATTACTATTATCATTGCTTGCTAATCTTTTTTTTTACCATATATTAGGGTCAGGGATGAGGGAACAAAATATAAGGTTTTGAAATTTGACTACAATATAACTTTGGATTCCAATAAGAATGTAGGATGGCACTATTAGGGGTGTGTTTGTTTGGTTTCAGTCGGTTTACTCAGTGTTGGCCAACCAAAACCGAAATTTTCGATTTGTGAAATTCTCAGCCGAAACCGACCGAAGTAATTGGAAATCAATCGATTTCGGTTGGATTTCGGTTTCAGTGGGTTTTTTCAGTTTCCTTATTATTTAATTTCTAAGAAAGCAAACAAAAAAAAAATTAACAAACTCAGAAAATATTAACAAATCCAGAAACCCAGAAAATATTAACAAACCCAAAAAAAATTAACAAACCCAGAAAATCCCTTTGCTTTCCCACGTTTTCTCACCACCCAAACACCAAGCACCAAGCAAAGTAGCAAACACAAAACCAAAAAAAAAAAAAAAAAAGAGAGAGAGGGGGAAAGCACACTGGAGACAAGCACATAAGCACATATGACCTCGTTGAACAGATGTAGTATCTCTATGTCCGTGTTGTTAAGGCCAAGGACTTGCCCACAAAAGATGTCACCGGTAGTTGTGACCCTTACGTTGAAATTAAGCTTGGAAACTACAAGGGTACAACTCGGCATTTTGAGAAGAAGTCAAATCCCGAGTGGAACCAGGTGTTCGCTTTCTCGAAAGATCGGCTTCAGTATTTGGTGCTAGAAGTTACTGTGAAGGATAAGGATCTTGTCAAGGATGATTTCATTGGTCAGGTTCTGTTCGATCTGAATGACAGAAAGAGAGAGATGGGGAGGAAGAGAATGACTGGAGAAGGAAAGGGGAGAAGAGCAGCTACTGTTGAAGAAAGTGAGAGGCAAATGCTGAAAATAGGATTAATAGGGTTATAAAGAAAACCCCAAAACAACGTAGTTTTGGTAATAAGGAGAGGAAAAATAAAAAGGCCGCTATTACTAAGGGTCGAACCTGGCCTGACTGGAGACAAGCGCGTGTCCTTGCCACTAAGATACCAGGAACTTTGTTGAAATAATTTGTACAAATTATTATTTAATATATTTCGGTTTGGTTCGGTGTATTAGAATTTGCCATCGAAAACCGAACCGAAATTTTCAATTTTTTATATAATGAAACCGAAACCGAAACCGAACCAAAATTTTGTATTGGTTCGGTGGGTTTGAAGCGATTTTTTCGATTCGTCGATTTTTAGTACACCCCTAGGCACTATAGCACTTTAGTAACAATTATAATATATTTTAATTGATAAAGTGGAAGAGAGATGGGGGAGAAGAAAGAGAGAGAGAGAGAGAGAGAGAGAGAGTTGTATTGGAATATATTATATTATTTTAGTGGGTAATATATATTATTTTAATGATTAGAATAGAAAAATAAAAGTTGAGATATTGATTGTGTTGTAAAATAGTTATATTGCTATTTTTAGCACCACCAAATACAAAAGGAAGAGCATTTACATCCAGTTTTTACAAAAAATTCCATTTTACCATAAATTCCATTTTACCATCTCAAAATCTACTTTATCATTTTACAACACATCCAACATCCCAACTTTTATTTTCCTATTCAACTTATTAAAATAATATATACTATCCAATAAAATAATTTAATTTAATCTCTCTTACTCCCTTCTCCGCCATCAGTTTGTTTATCTTTTCCTCACTATCTCCCTTTCAACCACCCATCACCACCACCTCTGTCATAAGAAACCCATCACCACCACCTCTGCCACAAGAAACCCACAAAAACACAAAAAATCAAAGAAATCAAATAATCCACCACCACCATAGCAAATCCATGGCAACAACACACCCACCACCACCATGGACAGAAACCCACAAAAAATCAAAGAAAAACTCACATCAAAACCTACCGAAAATCAAACCTATTATCATTGTAAGGCATTGGAAATCAAACCCAAAACCCACCCAGAATTCACATCACCACCATGAGACACACGACGCCAGTCTCACCATGTCACACAGCACCTCGACACACCACGCCACGCCCACTCCGATCTCCACACCGTGCCACATCGATCTCCATGCCATGCCACGCCGACCTCCAACCCAGCTTCGGTGGCATGCTTAAAAGAAGAAGACAGAGCGATGTGAGAGAGGGAGTGAGGATGAAGATAGAGATAGAAAAAAAAAAACTGAGTGGCTGAGAGATAGAACAAAAAATATAATATTTATCCAAGATGCTATAGTACCGTCTTACTTTTAAGACGGTACTGTAGCAGTATTATAAAAAATTTTACAATTAGAAGACCGGGTAACGTGGGGTTTTGGGACTTTAAATATTAGAGCATCCACAGTGGGCTTGCAATATGCCAAATGCAAGCCCCATTTGGCATTCCAGCCCCAAAGACACCCAGCAGTTGGACGTGTAAACCCAAGCCTGGCCAAATTTTTTTGGCATAGCACTATAGTACCATCTTAAAGGTGAGATGGTACTGTAGCACTATGCCAAAACTCAATACTATATTTTAATCCCCTCTCTCTCTCTCTCTCTCTCCGGGTTTTTGCTCTTCTCCATCCCCTTTCTCTCTCTCGCCATTGTCAATCTTCTCTCTTTCGAATCACCAAGCCACTGACTGGCTGTCACCAAGCCTCGCTCTTCCTCTCCGAATCACCGAGCCGCTGTCACCAAACCTTTGCCTCTGCCGATTCACCCTCACCCATCCCCAAATCCCTTTACCTACCGATTCACTCATCTCATAAACCCAAGCCTCTGCCTCTGCCTCTGCCGATTCACCCTCACCCACCCCAAATTCCTTCGATTCACTCACCTCATAAATCCAAGCCTCTGCCTCTGCCTCTGCCGATTCACCCTCACCCATCCACAAATCCCTTCGATTCACTCATCTCATATGGGTTTGCTGGTGATTTTTTTTAATGGGTTTGCTAAAGATGACTCTGATGAGTTTGAATCGGAGCACCGATAGTGATTTTTTTTTTAATGGGTTGATTGTTGGGTTTGCTGGTTTGATGTTTTTTTTTTAATGTAGTTTTGGTTTTGGTTTGATGGTGGTGGAGTTGTTTGACAGTGGTTTAATTTGGTTTTGGTTTGACGGTGGTTTAATGGTGGTGGCGTTAAGCCCATGAGAGACCTTGCTGGTTGTTTCTTTTTTTTTTTTTTTTTTTTTATCTATTCTTGTGCTAGAGGTTGAGGGAGAGAGACGAAGAGGAAAGGAGAGAGAAATAGTAAAAAAATAATAAAAAAGAATATTTAAATAAATTGAGAAAAAAAAATAGATTTTTGGGATGTTGGGTGTATTGAAAAATAGTATGGTATAATTGATAAAGTAGTTTTTTGAAATGGTAAAGTAGGATGGGATGGGATGGGATTTACAATTGTGGCTGCTCTTACCAACATATAGTATTTACTATTTACAGGACCCAATGTGAATGCTCTAAGACTTCGGTGGAGCTATAGCCAAAACTTTTGGTTTTTTTCTATAGTGCACAGCCAACAATAGCTTTGCACTATACCTCAAAGATAAAATAATAATAATAATAATAATAATAATAATAATAATAATAATAATAATTAAAAAAAACACCTTTTTATTCCTGCATTCACACTACTTTAATTATTTTACTGATTTCTTTTCTTTCTTTTTATCTTTATTGTAATGGATATATTATTTTATTGTATTGTTTATATTATTTTATTGTGTTGAAAGCTAAAATAAAACTATTAATGTTGGATGTTTTATAAAGTGAGAAGGTAAAATAGATAAAATAACTTTTGTGGTACCAAATAGCTAAAATTATAGCTCCACTAATGTGGATGCTCTTAGCGGAGACCTTGTGACTTCCTGTCCACATCTTGTGAGGAGCAAGGATTGAGATTTAAAGTTGCAAATTGAATAAAAAAAATTTTAAAAAGTAAAAAAAAAAAAAATGTTGTGAGAGGGAGGGGGGTGAATTGCCTGGGCACGCGATCTCAATCCTCAGAGTATTCATATCAAAGATATGAAAAATGCTAAATCTTAATTTTAGCACTCATCCTCTTAAAATATCATCCACATCAAGCGTGTTATTTTTAAAATTTTTGGCATCTTTGTTACAGTAGAGTGTCATCTTTGACACCCTACTGTAGCAGGATGCTAGAATATTTTTTCATTTCTTCTTTTTCTCTCCCTCTCTCTCACTCTCTCTTGTGCTGTGTGCCTGTGCCTCTCTCCACTACTTTCTCTTTCTCACTTGATTAAAATAAATAATATTTTAATGAAGTGGTGAAAAAAATAAAACCTTTGATGTTGGGTGTATTATAAAGTGGAGTGTTAAAATAAATAAAGTAGTGTTTTGAGATGCTAATTGCTATATTTTTTTACATGTTTGATGAGAATGCTGAGCAATGCTCAAGTGGCAAAAATCATGACTAGTGAGTGGACCTACCAATTGCATTATCATTTCCAGTCAACTTTTGATTATGTTTAGAAATTGAAATTACTTTCTCTTTTCTTTAAAAATACGTTTAAATTATTATCAATTTTATTATTAAAAAATTATAAAGTAATGCAATAACAAATTAAGCCATGTTTGGTAGATTATAATAGACATTATAATATAATAATTATTCATACAATTTCACTGTTCTATAATTTACTTATGTTTTTATTATAGGAAATAGTCATTATTTATGAATAACTATTCTTTAAAATAAGAAATAATTATTTTTCTCTAAAAGAGTTGTAATAGTTATTCTTTAGTATATGTAATAATTTATAAAATTAATATACTTCTAAATAAATAAAAAACTTTCTATATGCACATTAAAATTATTAAAATAAAAAATTATCAAAAAATAACTCATCTCTCTTTCAAATTTTTTTTAAAAAAATTATTTTCTAAGAAATATAATTGTATGAGTAAGATATTTCCTAAAATAGATTTTAAAATTTATTCTAATGATACAACTCACAACAAACTTATGAATTGATTTAGTTATTCCATTACAACACATTTTATTCCTAATAATAAATTTTATCATTTCTATTGTAATCTCTTTTTAGTGTACCAAACGATTATTGTATAAATTTTTACTAAATAAATTAGATTGTAAATAGAAGACAGTGGTAAGGGGCATTTTAGTACATGCAGAAAATTTATAAATTCATTTTTATCTTTCAAACCCAAACTTGCTAAAAAGGGCACTACTATTTTTTTTTTTTCCCTAATAACGAGAGAAGTAACATTAAAATTTAAGTGTCCATTTGAGTAAAGACAGAAATTTTTTTGTCTTTTGTCTTTTTGTTTTTGTAAATAATTTAACTTTTTAGGTTTATTTATTTATTTATAATGTTGGGTTTTTTTTTTTAGTCACACATCTAACATAAAAGTTACTAAAAACTATATCTTTTAATAAAAATTATGGATATAAGCTACCAAAAGCTTTAGAATACCTAAACAAACACTAAACATAAGATGTTTTAGTACAAAAGAGTTCAATTTTGTTAAAAGCTAGCAAGTTAACCAGCATAGGATGGGTGGAATATCATGCAAAATAATCATATCAATTTGCATTGAAGTATAGAACCCAACTTCGTCAATGCATGCATTAGCACATTGATTAATACATGCTGAAGCCTCTTGCGTTCAATTTGGAGCAGCAAATTCCTACCATTAGAGAGGGATCCATCATGAGGTAAATTTAGGTTTCAATTTGGATGATGAATTCCAAAACAATTTAGTTCATTTATAAAATTAGTTACATTTTTCTCCCAAAAAAAAAAAAATTACGTGTTTTGGACGTTTTCTCTCTCTCTCTCTCTCTCTCTCTCTCTCTCTCTCTCTATAAAAGGTTTAAAAAATTTTGGCCTCTTTCATCAACTAGTATTACCCAAGGTTTTGAATTCCAAATTGGAGACTATTCCGGATTGACAATTGGAACGGAATATTTTGGTACCGATGTATTTCAGTGCACCGTTTCGAGATTACGTACCAAATATATATACACACACATGTACATAATTTATATATATTTATAACTTCATATTTCATTATATCTAATTAACCAAAACAAAATTTAAAATATGATATGAGAATAAAATGAGTCAAATGATGAATTTTGGGCTTCAAAGTTTAAAAAAATCCAACACAATCTGGAATATCCCGAAATAGGTCGGAATTTAGAGACCGAAATAACCGGAATTAGTCCGGTACATCGGAATAGTCTGGAACAACCCAGAATTTAGACCAAAACAAAACAAGGGGGTATGTGCACCGGATTAAGGACCGAAACGAAATATTCTAGCCGGAATAGAACAAAATTTAAAACATTGGTATTACTACTGTGCACCGTTGGCACAACAGTCTCTCTACAAATATAAGTATTTGTAGAGTGTAGGGAGTAAAAGCCGATATTCAAGTTCAACTTAAATTAGGTTAAAGTATAATTGTATCTTTAGATAAAAAAAAAATTAACAATAAAATAAAATCAACTAGTATTTGTTGTCATTTTGATCCCATTGTGTTCTAAAATTGTCAAAGTTCACCCATAATTTTGATAGCAAAGCCAATTTGACACTTCTATCCACTGCCATTACTATCTTGCTGTTAACATCTCCAAACAACACCATACATTTATTTTTGGCCGTTATCAGCACACATCTATTTCTATATATATTTTAAAGCTGAGGCGTAGCATTTATTGTTGCTATACTCCAATTGAGCAACATCAGTGTCTACGTCATTATCTTTTTTATTTTTTATTTTCCTATAATTTTTTTAGCATTACTCATTCAAACATTTTTTAAATAATTACACTTTTCCAAACTTTTTTCCCTCATTTACCTTTTTATCTTCCCACTACTCTCTACCTTAATATCACTCTTCCTTTTTCCTTTATTTCTCTTTATTTTATCTCTTCTTATTCTCACTCTCTTACTATAAATTTGTCTCTTCCATTTTATATCTAAAAGTTGAAGCATAGTATTTATTATTGCTACGCTCCAGTTGAACCACATTAGCGTCCACGTCATTATCTTTTTTTTTTTATTTTCAATTTTCCTATAATTTTTTTTAGCATTACCCATTCACTCATTTTTTAAATAATTACATTTTCTCAAACCTTTCTCCCTCTCTTACCTTTTCATCTCCCCACTATCATCTACCTTAATATGACTCTTTCTCTTTTATTTTATCTTCCTTTTTTTTTGTCTCTTCTTATTCTCACTCTCTTCCTATAAATTTATCATTTTCACTTTCATTCTATGCATAGTTTTCACTCACAAAATAGGTTATTTCTCTCTCTCTCTCTCTCTCTCTCTCAGTTTTTTGGTAGATTTTTTTTTTGGTAATTTCTAAGCCTTTATGATTATTTAGTGTAATTTATGGTCCAACTTACAAACGGTTTGATAATTTATGCACAATACAAGCTTAAAATGATAATTTATATCTTTTTTTACTTGTTGCAACATGGTGTCTCCAATGCAAAACTGATGAATAATAAATTTATAGGTTCATAGGGGCTCAAGCAATATTGGTACATTTGCAATTCAGATAGCTAAATGCTATGAAGCAAGAGTGTTTGTTACTGTAGGTCTAGTATCACTTTTCTCCTATTGTCTCTTCTTATTCTTACTATCTTACTAAAAATTTGTCATTTTCTCTTCCATTCTAGGCATAGTTTTCTTTCACAAAAAAATGTTATTTCTCTCTCTCTCTCTCTCTCAATTTTTTGGAAATTTTTCTTTTATTTTTGGTCATTCCTGAGCCTTTATGATTATTTAGTGTAATTTATGGTCCAATTTACAAATGGTTTGATAATTTATGCACAATACAAGCTTAAAATGATGATTTCTATCTTGCAACATGGTGTCTCCAATGCAAAATTGATGAATATTAAAATTTCAGGTTCATGGGGGCTCAAGCAGTATTGGTACATTTGCAATTCAGATAGCTAAATACTATAAAGCAAGAGTGTTTGTTACTGCAGGTCTAGTATCACTTTTCTTCTAATGCATAAGTTTGGTTTCCAAGTATTCGTATATTTTTATATTGTGATTGGTAGGGAGTGATGAAAAATTAGCTGTTTATAAGGATCTTGGGGCTAATGTGTACATCCATTACAAGATAGAGGACTTTGTTAAAAGGGAGAAGGAAGAACCAGGTGGAAAAGGTTTTTTTTTTTTTTTTTTAATATTAAAACATCAGTTTTACTCGATGTTTATAGAGATTGATGTTTTTCATTATTCTTTTTGCAATGATTATTAGGTGATAAAAAAAGAACAACTAACTAAATGTTCAATGGTAGGAGTTGATGTTATTATGGATCATATTGGAGCATCTTACTTAAAGCAAAACCTTGAGAGCTTATAAATTTTGATGGGAGGCTTTTTATTTTTGGAACTATGGGTGACTCTGTTACAGAGGTCGATCTCCATGATCTGCTTTCGAGGCGCCTCACAGTGCAATGTATGATACTTGATATCACGTCTTAGTACCATAGCTTAGGAGTTGGATGAATTTGTCATCTCTCATTCTTTTTTGTTTGAAGTTATATAATATGTACAACTGGTGAATCCTTCAACCATTTTAGATGTCATGTTTTACTTCCCAAATATCAATATATCTCTATCATGATCATTCAACCATGATCATGACAGAAATATATTGATATATGGGAGGTAAAACATGACATCTAAGATGTAGCTCTTTGTGTTGGAATGTACAATCTGTGTAAATCGAGTTGTATAACATAGATACAAGGTAAACTTACTGACAAATAATGCTATAGTAATTTTTTTGAAGGATGCACCATCACTAGAACGTGAATGTTGTTGGGTACCAAGAAAATTATGCCATCAAGGGGTTACAATATTTACCATAAAATGAAGGAATTCAAATTCTCTAACGTTTTCACAATAAATGAACCTCTTTAATTTAGGCTCTGGAGACTTTTCTTGATTTTTAGTTCATTTTTCTATTTGCACTCCCAATAATGCAATTTTGTTCTCTCACCATCTTTCATTATCCTTTAATTATTCATCATGTTTCTGTTTTACATTTCATGTGGCATATCTATTATGGATAGCTCCACATTTGATGGTAAAAGTGATTTTGTAGGGATAAATGTCCTATTGAGAAGTGATTTTTTTTTTTTTTTTCAAATAAATTCTTTCTTATTAGTTACTTTTTTTTTTTACTAGCATGTAATTCTCTCTTATCGCATACCTTTGGTGCGATGGTCACTCCACAAGTATAAATGCTTGTGGGGTGTGGGGGGCAAGGGCCGGGGTTCAAGTTTCCAGGAGGGAGCTTTACACACATATACACTTAGATTAGGTTAGAATAGAATTCTATCTTGTATTCAAAAAAAAAAAAAAATTCTCTCTCTCTCTCTCTCTCTCTCTTAATTAACGTTTCCTAATTTTTCAACTTTCCATTTATTAATCCATCAAATCCAATCTGATAATAATTCAAACTCCTTTCAACTTTATGATTCTCCTTCTTCCCAAATCAAGCAACTATGAAAACCAAGGGAGTCAAATTTGTACTGAAGACTATATCGATTTGATAAGTAGAACGATATATAAATAATTAGAGCTTATTAATCTTAAAACATAACTTAATATATTTAATTAGAACTTAAATTCCTAAGTTTTTTTTTTTTTAATTTTTTATGGTACTAGCCCATTTTCAACCTGTTTTAAACCTCTATCCAAGCCCAATATTTTATTCAACTACCCAAAAAAACTTTTAAGAGCACAGGCCTTAAAGCCTACAATATTGATATATTTTTTTAAAAAATACAATATTGATATTGAATGATAAACAATTTCCCATGAAACAAGAGTGGCGGACAACTATTGGAGTAATATTTGACTATTTGTACAATTTTTTATAGTTCCAACTTCCAAGAAAGCATTTTAACCATGCACTTCCAATTCAAACAAAAATTATCCTTCATGGGAGGGATCAGTAGAAGCAGACTCACTAGTCACACACTCACACGGTAGGCGGCACAAAAATTGAGACCCGTATAAAACAGAAATAAAGAAGAAGAAAAAACTAGAGGAGCAAAGCAAATGAAGAAGATAACAAGAAGAAGAAGAAGAAGATAACAAAGAAGGGAGATAGATCAGCAAGGTGGGGATGACAAAGAAGCATGTTTGATGTGAAGGTGACGTGATCAATGCTAATCCAATACGTTATTGAGAGAAAGGAGAGGGACTTTTAGATTTGATAGTTAAATTTTTTTTTGTTTCAGCTCAGTATGTATTTATTGGCCGAAATCTGATATTTGCTCCGGTATGGTCGAATCAACCTAGTAAGACTGGTATTTAATCTAGCACAAAACATAGGCATTTTTGTACCAAAGTAAGTGTAGGTATGGAAAATACCGGCCGGTATGGTACAAGATTGACTTCCTTGATGAAAACCGTTCAATTGCCACCCTATTAAAATTCCAAAAAAATACTAGGAGTGGCAAAATTGGACACAACCCGCTAACCCGACATGACCTGACATGAAATTAGTAAGTTCTAGGTTGAAACTTAATGGGTTCGTATCATATTCGGATTGACACGACTGGCCCATTTAATAAACGGGCTGGTTTATTGTCCATCACATGCAACCCGTATGACATGTTTAACCCATTTAATTAAATGACATTTTACCAATATACCCTTCAAACCCTAGGTATATAAACTTATTAGTTGTTGTAGTTTATTTTCTTTGACATATTATGATTGATTATTTGTGATATTGAGATATGCTTTAGTTTTAAATGATTATTTGTGATATAGTTACTCATTAGTTTTGAATTTTATATTAAAAATATTTATTTTATTGGTTTTTCATAATTCATATCAGTTTGGTTCGTACTAAAATCTGATAAACAGGTCGACATGACTAACTTGTTTAATAAATGAGTTGTGTTAGGGTTTAGGAATCTTGACCCGTTTAATAAACACGTCGAGTTAGGGTTGACCAATATAGTTGAATACTTATGAGTAGACACGAACCCGACACGCGAACACTAATTGCCACTCCTAAAAAATACCCCTACTGATTTGTTCTCTCTCTCTCTCTCTCTCTCTCTCTCTCTCTCTCTCTCTCTCTCTCTCTCTCTCTCTCTCTCTCTATATATATATATATATATATATTTGCAATTGCTCTATCCTATTTCTACAAATTTGGAAGTCCTTCTAAAGTGAGTTTTTTTTTTTTTTCTCCCCATATTCTTCAGGTTTTCTCGATTAATTTTGTTGGTGATGCGCCTTCGAAGATCTCAAGTGCCAACAACATTGGTTCCTATAAACCAACCAAAAAAATCTCAAAGCCATGGTAAAGAATACAGTAAAATAATTGTAGTGGGGTTTGGCTATTATAGTTTATATGGTTGTTAACCAATGTTTAGAAAGTGGTGTCTTAGATAGAAATGTATATTCAAATTTTCAATAAATTGTAAATGGGTCAGTTTTTTTTCCACAAATAGATACCTCTTATGTGCATTTGTGTGATGTATTTACCATTATAGATAACTCTTTTTTTCTTTCTTTCTTTGGACAAATTACAGTAAACTCATGTGTGGTTAGGTTTGTTTTCATGTTGCCTACCTGTGGTTCAAAACTTAACATTTTACCCGCCATTTCGTTACCCACTTCTGTTAAAAATAATGATAAATAAATATTTTTACTATCTTTTTATGTCTCTCTCTTCTTAAAACAAAAAAATTCATACAAAAACAAAGTAAACCAGATAAAAAAATGTCATTTTTGTAAAAATTGTAAAAAGTTGCTAAAGAACTTCAAAAACACAGAAACTTTAATAACTATTCAGCAGAAGTAGGTAATGCAATCATAGGCACACCATAACAAACTCCCTCCAACGTAGAATTCTTTGTCTTTGAAGGTTTTTCGAACAACCCAAATGAATGATTGGTTGGAAGCCTTAATAACATGAACAATCTCAACCAATTGTCCCAGAGCAAAACTGGATTTGCTTCTAAAACTAATATAAAGAACCAAATTGGGCTATTTCTCAGCTATATCAGTAACATTTGTGTTACATGAGGCTAGTCCTACAAGCCAAGCCTTCTTTCCTGTCTCCTTTCTAATATAGTCTACATAAGTTTGCTCTAATTCGTAGAAACTATTAACCAAAGACCCAAAGCTTTTTCTCCATTGTTTGACATCTTTATCAAAATGCCCAGATTTGTCTCTCTCTATTATCCCTTTCTCTCCCATCCATCAACAGTCACCATAGCCACCTTCAAAACCCATAACCAATCGCAAACCACAACACACAACCACCGCCAAGATCAAATCAACCACCACTACCATGCCAAAATCAAATCAACCCAAAAAACCATTAAAAAAATGAGACCCATGAAGCACAAATGATTAAATCGATCTGAGATCAAAGGTGGCTACTATTTGGGTGTGTGTGTGTGATGAAGAGAGAGATAAGACAACAAACCCAATGAAGCTTTGGCCATGGGTTCCTTGGATGAGATCGAAGAGAGAGAAAGGTGAAAAATGAGATTGGCGGTGGATCGGCCATGGATCTGAGATCAGTGGTGGTGATGGTTGTTTGTGTGTGAGTTTCTCAAAGTATAGGATTTTTTAAATTTAAGGTTATTGTATGTATATAAGTGTAGCCTGCAAATTGTTTTTTGGATTTGTGTGAATATGAAAATATTATTTGGATTGATTAGCTCAAGATTGTTCATACCAAGAGGTAGTGTGTTCTTCAACAAGAATTTTACAATTTTTACAATTTTGCTTTTAGATCTTATTTCTCTTGTTTTTTGTGTGTATTGTTTTGTTTTCGGATGGGAGAGATATTAAAGAAAAACAAAACTATATAGTTACCCTTATTTTTTAACAGAGGTAAACAATGGAGTTCTAATGGAGCGAACTTCAACTGGGCAAAGTGTTAAGTTTTGAATCACGAGTAGGCAAAATGAAAATGGGCTTAACCACATATGGATTTACTTTAATTTCCCTTTTATTTTTTTAATTCTTGGTTGTGTTATTGTAAGGGTTCTTAAGAACCAAAGTTGTTAATATGACTATATATATTTGCTTGTTTGTATTAGCTAACATAACTAATTTAAAGGTAATGATGGTAATAACAGGGCTCTTTGAGAGCTAGAGGAAGCCATCGGAAACTAACTAGTAATGATTATCGAAAAGCTACCAAGAGTGTTGCAGATCAAAGATAACGGAACACGGGGAGCTACCTGAGCTTCATGAGAACTTATGCCAGCATTACTCATGCTTTTTAAGTTTTAACCCTTTCTCCTTTTTGTCTAAAACAATAATAAAAAAAATATTATTGATACTGGGAGTCTGGGACAAACAAAACAGACTGGTTAACTAAAAAGTGGGTATCAGATTCTCCAAAAAAAAAAAGTGGGTACCAAAGAGCATCGATTCAACACAGGTGACAGGGCACGAGTTCGAATAATGGAGAATAACGAACAGAAACATGAAGTTACTGGAATCCAAAGTCATATTGTAGTCAAATTTAAAAACCTTTATATTTTGTTCCCTCATCCCTGGCCCTAATATATGGTAAAAAAAGAATAGCAAGCAGTGATAATAGTAATAATTTTTAAGCATATATTAATTTGATCGCTATCTTCGCTAGCAACAATCAGAGCAAATTTGAATTTTCATTAGAGCATTCTCATTGGCATTTCTAAATGGAATATGTGGAAAAAATTTAGCAAAAAGGCACAAAAAGAACCTAGTAGCCGGACTTATAAAGTCTTACAATTGCAAATTTTTTTACAAAAGTGCTACAGTACTATCCTAAAAAAATTTGCTCTGACTGTTGCTAGCGAAGATACCGATCAAATTAATATATGCTTAAAAATTATTACTATTATCACTGCTTGCTATTCTCTTTTTACCATATATTAGGGCCAGGGTCGAGGGAACAAAATATAAGGTTTTGAAATTTGACTACAATATGACTTTGGATTCCAATAAGAATGTAGGATGGCACTGTATATTTTAATAAAAATAAAAGTTGGGAAAGAAGAAAGAGAGAGAGTGACGTGTATTGAAATATATTATATTATTTTAGTGGGTAATATATATTATTTTAATGAGTAGAATAGAAAAATAAAAGTTGAGATATTAATTGTATTGTAAAATAGTTATATTGCTATTTTTAGCACAACCAAATACAAAAGGAAGAGCATTTACATCCGGTTTTTACAAAAAAATCCATTTTACCATCTCAAAATCTACTTTATTATTTATACTGTACCATTTTACAACACATCTAACTTCCCAACTTTTATTTCCCTATTCAACTTATTAAAATAATATATACTACTTAATAAAATAATATAATCCAATCTCTCTTGCTCCCTTCTCCGCCATCAGTCTGTTTATCTTTTCCTCACTATCTCCCTTTCAACCACCCATCACCGCCACCTCCATCACAAGAAACCCACCACTACCACCACTAAAAAACCCATCACCACCACCTCTGCCACAAGAAACCCACAAAAACACAAAAAATCAAAGAAATCAAACAATCCACCACCACCACAGCAACACAAAAAACATCCATGGCAACACAAATAATCCACCACCACCACAGCAATAACACAAAAAATCAAATAAACCACCACGGCAACAACACCCAAAAAAAAAAAAAAAAATCAAAGAAAAATCCACCACCACCACCACCACCACAAATCCATTGCAACAACACACCCACCACCACCATGGACAGAAACCCACAAAAAATCAAAGAAAAAATCACATCAAAACCCACCGAAAATCAAACCCATTATCACTTTGAGGCACTGGAAATCAAACCCAAAACCCACCCAGAATTCACATCACAACCGTGAGGCACACGACGCCGGTCTCACCACGCCACACGGTACCTCGACACGCCCACGCCGATCTCCACGTCATGCCACGCCTACCTCTAACGCCGTGCCACGGTGACCTCCAACCCAGCTCTGGTGGCATGCTTAAAAGAAGAAGACAAAGCGATGTGAGAGAGGGAGTGAGGATGAAGACAAAGATAGAAAAATAAATAAATAAATAACTAAGTGACTGAGAGATAGAACAAATAATATAATGTTTATCCAAGATGCTATAGTACTGTCTTACTTTTAAGACAGTACTGTAGCAGTATTGTAAAAAAACTTACAATTAGAAGATCAGGTAACGTGGGGTTTTGGGACTTTGTTGCTAAATATTACCAACATATAGTATTTACAAGATTCAATGTGAATGCTCTAAGGCTCCAGTGGAGTTATAGCCAAAACTTTTGGTTCTTTTTACAGTGCATAGCCAACGATAGCTGTGCACTGTAGCTCAAAGGTAAAATAATAATAATAATAATAATAATAATAAAATTAAAAAAAAAACAATTTTTTATTCCTGCATTCACACTACTTTAATTATTTTATTGATTTCTTTTCTTTCTTTTTATTTTTTTTAATAGATATATTATTTTATTATATTGTTTATATTATTTTATTTTGTTGAAAGCTAAAATAAAACTACTAATGTTGAATGTTTTGTAAAGTGAGAAAGTAAAATAGATGAAGTAACTTTTTGTGGTGCCAAATAGCTAAAATTATAGCTCCACCAATGTGGATGTTGTTAGTGGAGACCTTTTGACTTTCTGTCCACATCTTGTGGGGAGCAAGGATTGGGATTTAAAGTTGCAAACTGAATAAAAAAAAATTAGAAAGTAAAAAAGAAAAATGTTGTGAGAGGGAGGGGGGCGAATTGCATGGGCACGGGATCTCAATCCTTAGAGCATTCACATCAAAGATATGAAAAATACTAAATCTTAATTTTAGCACTCATCCTCTTAAAATATCATCCACATCAAGTATGTTATTCTTAAAATTTTTGACATCTTTGCTATAATAGAGTGTCATCTTTGACACCTTACTGTAGCAAGGTGCTAGAATTTGCTTCTTCTTTTTTTTCTTTTTCTCTCTCTCTCTCACTCTCTCTTATGTTGTGCGCTTGTGCCTCTCTCCACTACTTTCTCTCTCTCACTTGATTAAAATAAATAATATTTTAATGAAGTGATGAAAAAAATAAAACCTTTGATGTTAAGTGTATTGTAAAGTGGAGTATTAAAATAAATAAAGTAGTATTTTGAAATGCTAATTGCTATATTTTTTTTACATGTTTGATGAGAATGTTGAGCAATGCTCAAGTGGCAAAAATAATGACCAGTGAGTGGACCTACCAATTGCATTATCATTTCCAGTCAACATTTGACAATGTTTAGGAAATGGAATTACTTTCTCTTTTCTTTAAAAATATGTTTAAATTATTATCAATTTTATTATTAAAAATTTATAAAGTAATGCAATAATAAATTAAGCCATGTTTGGTAGACTATAATAGACATTAAATGTAATATTTATTCATACAATTTCACTATTCTATAATTTACTTATGTTTTTATTATAGGAAATAGTCATTATTTATGAATAATTATTCTTTAAAATAAGAAATAATTATTTTTCTCTAAAAAAGTTGTAATAGTTATTCTTTAGTATATGTAATAATTTTTAAAATTAATATACTTCTAAACAAACAAACTTTCTATATGCACATTAAAATTATTAAAATAAAAAATTATCAAAAAATAACTCATCTCTCTCTCAAATTAAAATATATATATATATATATTATTTTCTAAGAAATATAATTGTATGAGTAAAATATTTTCTAAAATATATTTTAAAATTTATTCTAATGATACAACTCACAACAAACTTATGAATTGATTTAGTTATTCCATTACAACACATTTTATTCCTAATAATAAATTTTATCATTTCTATTGTAATCTCTATTCAGTGCACCAAACGATTATTGTATAGATTTTTACTAAATAAATTATATGAAATATAGAAGACAGTGGTAAGGGGCATTTTAGTACCTGCATAAAATTTATATTGTCGTTTTTATCTTCCAAACCCAAACTTGCTAAAAAGGGCACTAGTATTTTTTTTTTTTTTCCTAATAACAAGAGAAGTAACATTAAAATTAAAGTGTCCATTTGAGTAAAGACCGAAAGTCTTTTTGTCTTTTGTCTTTTGTCTTTTGTTTTTGTAAATAATTTAACTTTTTAGGTTTATTTATTTATTTATAATGTTAGTTTTTTTTGGTCACACATTTAATGTAAAAGTTACTAAAAATTATATCTTTTGATAAAAATTATGGATATAAGCTACCAAAAGCTTTAGAATACCGAAACAAACACTAAACATAAGATGTTTTAGTACAAAAGAGTTCAATTTTGTTAAAAGCTAGCAAGTTAACCAGCATAGGATGGGTGGAATATCATGCAAAATAATCATATCAATTTGCATTGAAGTACAGAACCCAACTTGGTCAACGCATGCATTAGCACATTGATTAATACATGCTAAAGCCTCTTGCGTTCAATTTGGAGCAGCAAATTCCTACCATTAGAGAGGGATCCATCATGAGGTAAATTTAGGTTTCAATTTGGATGATGAATTCCAAAACAATTTAGTTCATTTATAAAATTAGTTAATTTTTCTCCAAAAAAAAAAATGTGTTTTGGACTTCTCTCTCTCTCTCTCTCTAAAAGGTTTAAAACTTTTTGGCCTCTTTCATCAACTAGTATTACCCAAGGTTTTGAATTCCATTCTGGAGACCGTTCCGAATTGACAATTTGAACGGAATATTTTGATACCGATGTGTTTTGGTGCACCGTTTCGAGATTACGTACCGGATATAAATACACATACATGTACATAATTTATATATCTATAACTTCATATTTCATTATATCTAATTAACCAAAACAAAATTTAAAATATGATATGGGAATAAAATGAGTCAAATGATGAATTTTGGGCTTCAAAGTTTAAAAAAATCCAACACAATCCGGAATATCCCGAAATAGTTCAGAATTTAGAGACCAAAATAACCAGAATTCGTCTGGTACACCAGAATAGTCCGGAACAACCCGGAATTTAGACCGAAACAGAACAAGGGGGTATGTGCACCGGATTAAGGACCGGAACGGAATATTCCAGCCGAAATAGACCATAATTTAAAACATTGGTATTACTACTATGCACCGTTGGCACAACAGTTTTTCCATAAATATAAGTACTTGTAGGGTGTAGGGAGTAAAAACCGAGGTTCAAGTTCAACTTAAATTAGGTTAAAGTATAATTGTATCTTCAAATATAAAAAAATAACAATAAAACAAAAACAACTAGTATTTGTTGTCATTTTGATCCCATTGTGTTCTAAAATTGTTAAAGTCCACCCTTAATTTTGATAGCAAAGCCAATTTGACACTTCCATCCACTGCCATAACTATCTTGCTGTTAACATCTCCAAACAACACCATATATTTATTTTTGGCCATTATCAGCACACATCTATATCTATATATAAATATATATATATATATATATATCTAAAAGCTGAAGCGTAGTATTTATTGTTGTTATACTCCAGTTGAATCACATCAGCGTCCATGTCGTTATTATTTTTTCTTTTAATTTTCCTATAATTTTTTTTAGCATTACTCATTCACTCATTTTTTAAATAATTACACTTTTTCAAACTTTTTTCCCTCCTATACCTTTTCATCTTTCCACTACTCTCTACCTTAATATCACTCTTCCTTTTTCCTTTATCTTCCTTTATTTTATCTCTTCTTATTCTCACTCTTTTACTATAAATTTATCTTTTCCATTCTATATCTAAAATCTAAAGCATAGCATTTATTGTTGTTACGCTCCAGTTGAGCCATATCAGTGTCCACGTCATTATCTTTTTTTATTTTCAATTTTGCTATAATTTTTTTTAGCATTACCCATTCACTCATTTTTTAAATAATTACATTTTCTCAAACCTTTCTCCCTCTCTCACCTTTTCATCTCCCTACTATCATCTACCTTAATATGACTCTTTCACTTTTATTTTATGTTCCTTTATATTGTCTCTTCTTATTCTCACTTTCTTCCCATAAATTTGTCATTTTCTCTTTCATTCTATGCATAGTTTTCCCTCATAAAATAGGTTATCTCTCTCTCTCTCTCTCTCTCTCTCTCAATTTTTTGGTAGAATTTGTTTTGGTAATTTCTAAGCCTTTATGATTATTTAGTGTAATTTATGGTCCAACTTACAAATGGTTTGATAATTTATGCACAATACAAGCTTAAAATGATAATTTATATCTTTTTTGTTTGTTGCAACATGGTGTCTCCAATGCAAAACTGATGAATAATAAAATTTTAGGTTTATAGGGGCTCAAGCAATATTGGTACATTTGCAATTCAGATGGCTAAATACTATGAAGCAAGAGTGTTTGTTACTGTAGGTCCAGTATCACTTTTCTTCTATTGTCTCTTCTTATTCTCATTCTCTTACTAAAAATTTGTCATTTTCTCTTCCATTCTAGACATAGTTTTCTTTCACAAAAAAACGTTATCTCTCTCTCTCTCTCTCTCTCTCTCTCTCTCTCTCTCTCTCTCTCTCTCTCAATTTTTTGGATTTTTTTTTTGGTCATTTCTGAGCCTTTATGATTTTTTAGTGTAATTTATGGTCCAATTTACAAATGGTTTGATAATTTATGCACAATACAAGCTTAAAATGATAATTTCTATCTTTTTTGTTTGTTGCAACATGGTGTCTCCAATGCAGAATTGATGAATATTAAAATTTCAGGTTCATGGGGGCTCTGGCAGTATTGGTACATTTGCAATTCAGATAGCTAAATACTATAAAACAAGAGTATTTGTTACTGCAGGTCTAGTATCACTTTTCTTCTAATGCATAAGTTTGGTTTCCAAGTATTCGTATATTTTTATATTGTGATTGGCAGGGAGTGATGAAAAATTAGTTGTTTATAAGGATCTTGGGGCTAATGTGTACATCCTTTACAAGATAGAGGACTTTGTTAAAAGGGTGAAGGAAGAACCAGGTGGAAAAGGTTTTTTTTTTTTTTTTTTTTTTTTTAATATTAAAACCTTTGTTTTACTCAATGTTTATAGAGATTGATGTTTTTCACTATTCTTTTTGCAATGATTATTAGGTGATAAAAAAAGAACTAACTAAATGTTCAATGGTAGGAGTTGATGTTATTATGGATCATATTGTAGCATCCTACTTAAAGCAAACCTTGAGAGCTTATAAATTTTGATGGGAGGCTTTTTATTATTGGAACTATGGGTGGCTCTGTTACAGAGGTTGATCTCCATGATCTGCTTTCGAGGCACCTCACAGTGCAATGTATGACACTTGATATCACGTCTTAGTACCATAGCTTAGGAGTTGGATGACTTTGCATTCTTTTTTGCTTGAAGTTTTATAATATGTACAACTGCTGAATCCTTTAACCATTTCAGATGTCATGTTTTACTTCCCAAATATCAATATATCTTTATCATGATCATTCAACCATGATCATGATAGAAATATATTGATATATGGGAGGTAAAACACAGGGCCGGCCCTAGGCTTAGGCCAATTAGGCCATTGCCTAGGGCCCCCTACTAGAGAAGGCCTCCAATTTGGGAGCAAATATTTATATATATATATATATATATGAATATTTTTGAGGGATACTAAAACATTTTAATTTACATTTTTTTTTCACTATTAAGAAAGCTCAAAAAATTAAGTCATGCTAAAGATAGAAATAAGACAAATTTAAGTAAATAGGTCTTACAAATAGACATGTTACTAATCACAAGTAACTTTTAATTATTTAATTATTTTTATACAGGATAAAAATTCTACTATAATCTAATCTAAGTGCATATGTGTGTGAAATTCTCTTCTAGAAACTTAAATCTAAGCCATTGCCCCCCCACGATGCCCACACCCCACAAAAACTTATATTTGTGAAGTGATTATTGCACTAAGGGTGCGTGGTGGTCTCCATAACTTCTATAATTTAATGTGACAATAAATATGATAGGTGAATTTTAACAAACTATTTAATGCATTTTCGAATGAATATTTGTAGTTGGTGATACATCTTTGTAATTCTCATGTTGTAAATTTTATAATATTTCTAGTATTTTTGTAAGCCTCATATCATTGATCACATTCATTGTAACACTAGTTCGTAGTAAAATTTGTTATAACTTTAACATTTTCTAAAAAAAAATCATCTTAAAAAGTAAAAAGAATGGATTTTAAAAAAATTATTGTATAAAATGCTAGTTAAATATTATTTAAGTGATAATATAAAGACCCCATTTGAAGATTTCGTCTTAGGCCTCCAAAACGCTTGCGCTGGCCCTGGTAAAACATGACATCTAAAATGTAGCTCTTTGTGTTGGAATGTACAATCTGTGTAAATCGAGTTGTATAACATAGATACAAGCTAAACTTACTTACCAATAATGCTATAGTAATTTTTTTGAAGGATGCACCATCACTAGAACGTGAATGTTGTTGTGTACCAAGAAAATTATGCCATCAAGGGGTTACAATATTTACCATAAAATGAAGGAATTCAGATTATCTAACGTTTTCACAATAAATGAACCTCTTTAATTTAGGCTCTGAAGACTTTTCTTGATTTTTAGTTCATTTTTCTATTTGCACTCCCAATAATGCAATTTTGTTCTCTCACCATCTTTCATTATCCTTTAATTATTCATCATGTTTCTTTTTTACAATTCATGTGGCATATCTGCTATGGATAGCTCCACATTTGATGGTAAAAGTGTTTTTGTAGGGATAAATGTCCTATTGAGAAGTGATTTTTTTTTTCCAAATAAATTCTTTCTTATTACTTACTTTTTTTTACTAGCATATAATTCTCTCTCTCTCTCTCTCTCTCTCTCTCTCTCTCTCTCTCTCTCTCTCTCTCTCTCTCTCTCTCTCTTAACGTTTCCTAATTTTTCAACTTTCCATTTATTAATCCATCAAACCCAATCTGATAATAATTCAAACTCCCTTCAACTTTATGATTCTCCTTCTTCCCAATCAAATAGCTATGAAAACCAAGGGAGTCAAATTTGTGCTGAAGACTATATCAATTTGATAAATAGAATGATATATAAATAATTAGAGCTTATTAATCTTAAAACATAACTTAATATATTTAATTAGAACTTAAATTCCTAAGTTTTTTATTTTTTATTTTTTTATGGTACTAGCCCATGTCCAAGCTGTTTTAAACCTCTGTCCAAGCCCAATATTTTATTCGACTACCTAAAAAAACTTTAAGAGCACAAGCCTTAAAGCCTACAATATTGATATTTTTTTTTAGAAATACAATATTGATATTGAATGATAAACAATTTCTCATGAAACAAGAGTGGCGGACATCTATTGGAGTAATATTTGACTATTTGTACAATTTCTTATAGTTCCAACTTCCAAGAAAGCTTTTTAACCATGCACTTCACATTCAAACAAAAATTATCCTTCATGTGAGGGGTCAGTAGAAGCAGACTCACTAGTCACATATTCACACAGCTGGCGGCACATAAATTGAGACTCGTATAAAACAAAAATAAAGAAGAAAAAAAACTAGAGGAGCAGACCAAATGAAGAAGAAAAAGAAGAAGACGACGAAGAAGGGAGATAGATCAGCAAGGTGGGGATGACAAAAAAGCATGTTTGCTGCGAAGGTGACGTGATCGACGCTAATCCAATATGTTACTGAGAGGAAGGAGAGGGACTTTTAGATTTGATAGTTAATTTTTTTTTTTTTCCGGCCCGATATGTATTTATCAGCCAAAATCTGGTATTTGCTCCGGTATGGCCAAATCAACCTAGTAAGACAGGTATTTAATCTGGCACAAAACATAGGCATTTTTGTACAAAAGTAAGTTTAGGTATGGAAAATACTGGCCAGTACGAGAAATCATTACAAAAAATGCGGGTCTATAGCCGCGTTTTTTTTAGCCGCGTTTACAAAAACGTGGCTATAGACTATCCTATAGCCACGTTTTTAAGAAACGCGGCTATAAACTTCACCTATAGCCACGTTTTTAAGAAACGCGGCGATAGACTTAACCTATAGCTGCGTTTTTAAACGCGGCTATAGGTCCAGCCCGTTTTTAAGAAACATGGCCATAGGTTAGGTCTATAGCCACGTTTTTAAGAAACGTGGCCGTAGGCTAGGTCTATACCTTTTTTTTTTTTTTTTTTTTTGCCTATGGCCACGTTTCTTAAGAACGTGGCTATAGGATAGTCTATAGCCACGTTTTTTAAAAACGTGGCTATAGATCCAACCATATATATATATGTGTATATTTAAAGGAGGGCCTATAGCTGCGTTTAAAAACGCGGCTATAGGTTAGGTCTATGGCCACGTTTCTTAAAAACGTGGCTATAGGATAGTCTATAACCACGTTTTTAAAAACGTGGCTATAGGTAAAAAAAAAAAAAGAAGCCCGCAGTTCAGTTCAACGTAAATGAAAATGGAATATGCCATGGAATATTCCTAGAATATTCCATGGCATATTCCAACCTATTCCAAAAAAAAAAAAATTACAAAACGCGGTGGATTCAATTCCACCGCATTTGAAAATAGAATATGCCATGGAATATTCCATGGCATATTCCAAAAAAAAAAAAGAAGAGAAAGAGCCAAAAAAAGCTCTCGTCAAAAAGAAAAATGCAGATGGCTCTCGTCAGAAAGAAAAAACACAGCTCTCGTCAAAAAGAGCTCTCGTCAAAAGAAAAAAAAAAAAAAAAAAGGAGCTCTCACAGTCATTCAAAAAAAAAAAAAAAAAACAGCTCTCTCATCATATTAGCCTCAGAAATCTCTCAATCTCTCTCTCATGCTGTCACTGATGGCTGATGCCAGAGATATGAGGTTTGTGAAAAAAAAAATCTCTCTCTCAACCCTCTCTCATACTGATGTTGTATGAATGGGTTTGTGAAAATATGAGGTTTTATTTATTGTTCTTTGAGTTTTGTTCATTTTTGTTCCCTTTAACTTTGTCTCTCTTTGCTTTAGATTTGAAGATTTTGAATCAATGAAGCAAAAGTGCCTCAAAAAATTCTCTCTTTGCTTTATTTTTCTCTGACCCATGGCCAAAAATTATTTTCTTTCGTTTGATTGTGTTTTGATTAATTTTGGATTTGAGTATATTGATTCTTTTTTATTATGTTTCTGTTATGAGAATTTTTGTATTTTTTAGCTTGTGCTTTTGTTTTCCTTGAATAGATTGTATCAATTTGGGTTGATTTTGTTGAAGGAGATGTTTTGTTTGTGTTCTTGTATTGTTTTCTTGTATTTGCTGGGTTTGTATTTGCTGGGTCTCTCTTTGCTGGTCTTGAATCTGCTGGGTTTGTATTTTTGTTTTGAATTTCTTAATTTAATTGAAATTTTAATTTTAATTTTAAAAATAAAAATAGAAAAAACTTTTGATTTTAAAAAATAAAAAAAAAACTTTTGATTACCGAAATAATTTTTGATAATCAAAATTTTTTTTTTAAAAAATATAAGGGTTTATAGCTGCGTTTTTTAGACCTATAGCCGTATTTGAAAAATGCAGCTAAAATATGTCCTATAGCCGCGTTTGAAAAAACGCAGCCATAGACCCCTCAGGCCTATAGTCACAGGTTTTAGGCCACAGTTAAAAACGCGGCCTAAAAAAACGCGGCTATAGGCCAAATTGGGCTATAGCCACGTTTTTCTGAGCTATAGCCGCGTTTTAAGAACGCGGCCATAGAACTTTTTTTTTGTAGTGAATGCCAGACGGTATGGTACAAGATTAACTCCCTTGATGAAAACTGTTCAATTGCCACCTTATTAGAATTCCAAAAAAATACTAGGGAGGGCAAAATTGGACACAACCCGCTAACCCGACATGAAATTAGTAAGTTTTGAGTTGAAACTTAATGGGTTCATATCATATTCGAATTGACACGATTGACCCGTTTAATAAATGGGTTGGTTTAATGTCCATCACATGCAACCCGTTTGACATGTTTAACCCATTTAATTAAATAACATTTTACCAATATTCCCTTCAAACCCTAGGTATATAAACTTATTAGTTGTTATGTTTTATTTTCTTTGACATATTATAATTGATTATTTGTGATGTTGAGATATGCTTTAATTTTGAATAATTATTTGTAATGCAGTTACTTTTTAGTTTTGAGTTATATTAAAAATATTTATTTCATTGGTTTTTCATAATTCATATAAATTTGGTTTGTACTAAAATCTGATAAAGAGGTTGACACGACTAACTTGTTTAATAAATGAGTTGTGTTAGGATTTAGGATTCCTGGCCCGTTTAATAAACATGTCGAGTTAGGGTTGACCTATATAGTTGAATACTAATGAGTAAACCCGACATGAACCCGACCCACAAACACGAATTGCAACCCCTAAAAAATACCCCTACTGATTTGTTCTCCCTCTCTCTCTCTCTCTCTCTCTCTCTCTCTCTCTCTCTCTCTCTCTCTCTCTCTCTCTCTCTCTCTCTCTCTCTCTCTATATATATATATATATATATTTGCAATTGCTCTATCCTATTTCTGTAAATTTGGAAGTCCTTCTAAAGTGAGTTTTTTTTTTTTTTTTTCTTTTCTCAACGTATTCTTCAGGTTTTCTCAATTAATTTTGTTGGTGATGTGTCATCGAAGATCTCAAGTGCCAACAACATTGGATCCTATAAACCAACCAAAAAAATCTCAAAGCCATGGTAAAGAATACAGTAAAATAATTGCAATGGGGTTTGACTATTATAGTTTATGTGGTCATTAACCAATGTTTAGAAAGTAGTGTCTTAGATAGAAATCTATATTCAAATTTCCAATAAATTGTAAATGGGAGATTTTTTTTTCCACAGATGGATACCTCTTATGTGCATTTGTGTGATGTATTTACCATTATAGATAACTCTTTATATATATGCGTAGTATAAATTAGTTTTGTTGTATGCACATGGTAGTTGTGACATGAATGTAGATGCATAACTTAGTACAAGATATGCTACTCTTTTTTTTGTTTTGGATTGTAACAGATTTAGATATTATTATGGGATGCCTTTGCTGGAAGACTTTGCCAAAACTACAAAATTTGATGTCAATAGAAAGAAAATCAAATCAAAGGACACGTATAAAACTAGATAAGGTAGTAATAGACAGTTGAAAAATGGCTAGGGTGAAAGATTATCCAAGTTTGGGCAAAGCCTCAAAATCCACAAAGACCTTGGATGTGAGAAATGCCAAGAAGATGTATGCTTGGCTATCTGAAGAAATTGTATCACAAGTCCTTTCTCTTCCTCTTATAGTTTTGATTTCATTTTTGTTTGAATTAATACTTAGTCATTTTTTAAAGTGAGAATTTGAATTTATATCAAAACACAATCTTGGCTATGTATTCTAATGTGTTTATCAGTTATTTGAGTAATATTAAGAGTATTTTTGTGATGAGTTTTGATTATCATGAATATATCCTTTAAGAGAATGAGAAATTTGAATAATATATTTGAAACTTAAGGTTTAGTTGTAAAGAAAAAAAAATTAAGAAAACATAGCACACTATAACATAATTTAGAAGAATATGAACCACCTAAAAAATGGATAAATATCAATCAAATAAAACAAAAATTAATAGAATGATATATTTGTGGAGATAGAGATATGGAAAATAATTTTAGAAATTGTTTAATTTTGGGGAGAGCAAAACAAATAATACATTATATCACAATTACAAAATACTTATCTATTCTCACGCATCACGTGTGTCTGCGACTAGTATATATAAAATTGAAAGGTTTGATTTTTAGTTGACCTTCCATGTTATGCCACATAAGCTTTGTAGCTCTCACAATTTTATAAGTCCATTGACTTTTATTAATTAATGGGTAAATTACATATATGGTCCCTATCCTTAATACTATATGTCAATTTGGTTCTTAATGTTTCAAATGTGTCAATCTAGTTCCTAAGATTTTGCAATTGTGTCAAAATAGTTCATATCGTTAAATGATAGATGGAAAATACTGTTATGGCTAATAGTAATGTTAAAATATTATTATTGTTGCCAATTGAGCTGCCACATCAACAGTCACGTGTCCTTAATTTATATAAATAAATAAATAAAAGAAATCAGAGGTTTGAATAGCAGCATCTATCTAATTGGTATCATCTAGTCTTGCGCCATGAACATCAACGGCTATAACAACCTTACTTGTTTGATGAAGATCGTAGTCCTACACCATGACTCTGGACAATCGACTTAGATAATCAAGTCATATTATATTTTTGATATATTTATTTTCTTTATTTTATTTTTAGACCAAATTTGTCCACTAAAATTGTGTTTCTCTTGTATTTATGTTATGTACATACTTTGGTCATATTTGGTCTAATTCGGTCCTATTTGGTTATTTTTGGTTCTATTCAGTCCACATTGGTCCTATTCAGGTCAATTCGATCTAAATTGGTCTTATTTGGTCCTATTTAGTCCTATTTGGTCCCCTTCGATTGTATTCAATCCAATTCAGCCTTACTTGGTCCACTTTGGTTCCATTTCGTCCACTTTGATCCTATTCGGTCTACTTTGGTCGTTTTGGTCCAATCGGCTCATTCTACCCACTTTCGTCCCATTCGGTCTACTATGATCCTATTCTATTTACATTGGTTCTATTCGGTCCCATTTGGTCCTATATGGTCGATTTTGTTCCTACTCAATCCATTAGGTCTTATTCGGTCCATTCGATCCACTTTGATCCTATTTACTCCACATTAGTCCTATTCAGCCCATTCTGTTTACCTCAGTCTTATTTAGTCCAATTTGGTCCTATGATTAATAGTTTTTTTTAATGGATTATGGCAACATGGTTGATATATTTTTGCAAACTAAAAATTAACTAAATGCTAAAAGAAAGCTATAGGTAATAGATGCCACCAAGGTATATTGATATTTTTATTGTCATATTTGACACCAAAGTATCTTGATATAAGATGGAGTAAATGCTTCAAAGGCACCTAAATCAATTTCGCCCAATTTTTGTAGAAAATATGCATATGTTACATGTAGATGTAGATTATGTATATTTCCTTCTAAAATTTGATGTTTAACAGTTGATTAGTGTATTTATCATGTCTTTCCTCATGTTGTGAATGCCTGTAAATTGTTTTTATGGAAATAAAAAGTATGGTAGAAACATAAATAGTGTGCCTTTGTTTAATCTAATAAAAAGTCTTTTTTTTTAAACTAGAATTATTGTTTTTAATTGGTTTTTTTAACTCATTGTAGAATTAAACAAAGTGAAAATATTTAAGGTTTGTTTGGTAACGTTGTTTAAACAACAGCTTTTGTTATTTAAACAATATAACACGTATTTCTACAATACTTGAAAAATATTACTATAACATGTATTTCTACAATACTTAAACAACATTACCAAACTGGCCTTAACATTTGCTAATTATACCGTGCATCCTAGGAATTAGTGATGAGTATACATATATATATATATATATGTATATATATAGATATAATGTTTGATTTTTTATTGACATCAGTTTTGCAGCTAGTTCTCACAAAAACGTTTGATATTTTATTGACATCAGTTTTGCAGCTAGCTCTCACAATTGTACATGTCCATTGACTTTTATTAATTAATTTTTAAGCTATTTTTTCTTTCTCCCTCCTCGCAATTGTGTTTCTTTCTCTCTCAAATTCTTTGTTGTTCTTCTAACTAAATAATTGTTTCTTTCTCTCAGATCAGATGCCCCGAATTTGGCTCATGCACCATTCCCATCAAGAAGGACAATCAATTTGTCCCACGCCAGGGTCAAAAGATGATCTTGATTTGACCGAATGGCCGCCATTAAGGTCCATTGTCCCAGCCCAGTCTAAGAGGCCTTAAAAATTCATTGATTCACATATGGGTTGGTTGCATATCCAAAAATTATGCTATCAATCTCAGCCCAACCCAAACAAGCCCTTGGGGTAGGCCCAAATGCTGCGATATTATGATATTCCACGGTCACCGATGTTGGTTTGTTGTATTCCGTCTCCAAAACTTGCATAAGCTTGTATTTTATATATATATATATATATATATACATATATATATATATATATTTGTATTTTTAAGGTCCATTTAGATATTTAGATATAGCATATTTTGTTAAAAACTGAATATATTGTAACAAAATATTTTTTAAATATGTGAATAATGTCGTGGAACTCATGAACAGTGCACTTGATCTCCTGCACAGTGAATCTATGTGCATGAACAGTGCGGTTACTGTTCATACACACTGGAGAAAAAAAAAACACAAAAAACGCAAACATGAGAGAAAAACATGGATCCAAACAGATACTGAAAACTGAAAAATACTGTAATAAAATAATTTTTAAATGTGCAAAAAGTTACTGTTCACGCCTAAAATCACTGTTCATAAGCCTAAAATTACTGCTCATGGCCAATAAACAGTGGCAGACGCGGGTATAGGTAAAAAAAAAGGGCTGAAATGCAGACGCAATGCGTTTCAACCCAATCCAAACGTTACCTCAGTATTTGTTTGGATTCAGAGGATTGCGTCTGTGTTTGCTGAGTTTCACATTTCAGTTTTTTTTTTTTTTTAGCCGTAAAATTTGACTTTTCCACCCATGCATTGTTCACGCGTTTCAGATTTTCTCTGATGCAGTGCACTGTTCATGCACTGTTAATAGGACTCACAAGCATTTTATTTAGAAAAAAATGTTAAAAATGGGTCTCACGATACTATTCACACATTTAAAAATTATTTTGCTACAGTATTTTCAGTTTTCAATAATAAGTTCTATCCAAACAGATCTTTAATGTCATAATTCATGGCTAGAGTGAAAACAAATCACAGTCCGCTGTTAATTTTACGTAAGTTATTTATTTATTTTTTTGATTGGTTGCGTAAGTTATTTTAATATTTTGTATTCAATTCTTTTAATTCCAGAATTGAACAAATTCTATTCATAGTGCAGTGGTATTTGATTTATTGTTTTTGTGCTGCTCACAGTTTGTGTTGATAATAATCATAATATTCTTACTTAGAAAGACAAGAAAAAAGGTTGATGGGTTGATCATTTGTAATTCTGTTGGGGTGTAACCTTTTTTTTTTTTTTTTTTTTGACAAATTATAATAAACTCAAGTGTGGTTAAATTCGTTTTCTTGTTGTCTACCTGTAGTTCAAAACCTAACATTTTACCCACCATTTCGTTACTCACATCTGTTATATACAATGATAAATAAATATTTTTACTCTCTTTTTATATCTCTCTCTTCTTAAAACAAAAAATTCATACAAAAACAAAGTAAACCAAATAAATAAATAAAATGTCATTTTTGTAAAACTTGTAAAAAGTTGCTAAAGAATTTCAAAAACACAGAAACTTCATTAACTATTCAGCAGAAGTAGGTAATGCAATCATAGGCACACCATTACAAACTCCCTCCAACGTAGAGTTCTTTTGTCTTTGAAGGTTTTTCGAACAACCCAAATGAATGATTGGTTGGAAGCCTCAATAACATGAGCAATCTCAACCAACTGTCCTAGTGCAAAACTGGGTTTGCTTCTAAAACTAATATAAAGAACCATTGGGCTATTTCTCAGCTTTTTCAGTAACATTTGTGTTACATGAGGCTAGTCCTACAAGCCAAGCCTTCTTTCCTGTCTCCTTTCTAATATAGTAGTTGGCTCTAATTCATAGAATCTATTAACCAAAGACCCAAAGCTTTTTCTCCATTCTTTGATATCTTTATCAAAATGCCCAGATTTGTCTCTCTTTGTCATCCCTTTCTCTCCCGTCCATCAACAGTCACCATAACCACCTTCGAAACCCATAACCAATCGCAAACCACAACACACAACCACCAAGATCAAATCAACCACCACTACCACGCCAAAATCAGATCAACCCACAACCCAAAAAACCGCTAAAAAAAATGAGACCCACAAAGCAAAAGTGATTAAACAAAGTCATCGCAGTCCGATCTGAGATCAGAGGTGGCTACTGTTTGGGTGTGTGTGTGAGACGAAGAGAGAGAGAGAGAGAAGACAACAAACCCAGTGAAGCTTTGGCCATGGGTTCCTTGGATGAGATCGAAGAGAGAGAAAGGTGATAACTGAGATCGATGGTGGATCGGCCACGGATCTGAGATCGGTGGTGGTGATGGTTGTTTGTGTGTGAGTTTCTCAAAGTATAGGATTTTTTAAAGGCGAAAACCACATTTTCGTCCCTACATTTTCACCCAATTCTCACATTTTCGTCCTCATTTTGAAAAATGCGTTCCGTTTTAGTTCTTGCCATTACTCATTTAACAGAATTATCCTACGTGGCAAACGATTCAATAGTAAATGCTGACGTATCCATTAAAATAATATTAAACGTGTCCACATCAGCAATTTCATTTTTAAAAAAGCCACATCAGATTAAAATAATATAAAAATTTCTAACCTAATTATTTTTTAAAAATAGAAAAGAAATTAGTTAAATTAATTTTTTCTTTTTTTTTTTGGAAGAACAGAACTATGTGTTCTTCATTTTCTTCCCCAGATTTGAAGCTGCCAATCACCCAAATCAACAAAACTCAGATCAACAAAACCCAGATCAACCTTAAATTCGACAACCCATACACCACAAACCCAGATCAACAAAACTCACAACCCACAAACCCATTGTCTTTCTTTCCCTTTCCTTGCTCCAATCTCTCTCCAATATCATCACTGTCAACTGGGTATTAAAGCTAAGACCAGATCTCACTAGAGGAGAAAGCATCACCCAAATTGAAATAAAATTTTTTGGACAAATTCAAATAACCTAGAAGAGGTAAAGCAAGAACTCCTTCGATCCATGCTCTGACCCACGAACAATTAGACCCATGCTTCGATCCACGCTCATAACTTCTTCGATCCACGCTCCAAACCAAAAAACCCACACTCCAACCTACGACTCCTTCGATCCATGCTCCGACCCACGAACAATTAGACCCATGCTTCGATCCACCCTTCGATCCATGCTCACAACTCCTTTGATCCACGCTCCAAACCAAAAAACCCACACTCCGACCTACGACTCCTTCGATCCATGCTCTGACCCACGAACAATCAGACCCATGCTTCGATCCACCCTTCGATCCATGCTCACAACTCCTTCGATCCACGCTCCAAACAAAAAACCCACACTCCGACCCACGACTCCTGCGATCCACGCAGACCCACGAAGAGAGAACAAAGAACAGAGAACAGAGGGAGATTAGAACAAGCCTCGGAGGCGGTGGGTTAGGTTGGTGGGTCTGGGTCTCAGCGAGAACAGAGAACAAAGAGAGAGAAGTGAGAACAAAGAAAAAAGTGAAAGAGGAGAGAGAAGAATAGTCCGATTTGACTCATTTCTCTCAAGAAAGATTTCTCAAGCCATAAGGATTAATTTGCTAAGAATATAAGTCAATCGTTTGGGGAAGAACACAAAGAAAATGAAGAACACATAGCTCTGAATTCATCATGTTCTTCCAATAAAAGAAAAAAATTAATTTAACTAATTTCTTTTCTTTTAAAAAAAAATAATTAGGTTAGAAATTTTTATATTATTTTAATCTGATGTGGCTTTTTTTTTTTTTTTTTAAATGAAATTGCTGATTTGGACATGTTTAATATTATTTTAATGGACACGTCAGCATTTACTGTTGAACCGTTTGCTATATAGGATAATTCTGTTAAATGAGTAACGACAAGGACTAAAATGAAACGCGTTTTTCAAAATGAGGACTAAAAATGGTGAAAATAAAACATAGGGATCAAAGTGAGAATTACGTGAAAATGTAGGGATGAAAATGTGGTTTTCGCCTTTTTTAAATTTAAGGTTATTGTATGAATATAATTGTAGCTTGCAAATTGCTTTTTGGATTTGTGTGAATGTAAAAATTTTATTTGAATTGATTGGCTCAAGATTGTTCATGCCAAGAGGTGGTGTGTTCTTCAACAAGAATTTTACAATTTTTACAAATTTGCTTTTAGATCTTATTTCTCTTGTTTTTTGTGTGTATTATTTTGTTTTCGGAGGGGAGAGATATAAAAGAAAAACAAAACTATATAGTTATCCTTATTTTTTAATAGAGGTAAACAATGGAGATCTAATGGAGCAAACCTCAACTGGACAAAGTGTTAAGTTTTGAATTACGGGTAGGTAAAGTGAAAACAGGCCTGGCCTAACCACAAATGAGTTTACTTTAATTTGCCTCTTTTTTTTTTTTTTTTTTAATTCTTGGTTGTGTTATTGTAAGGGTTCTTAAGAACCAAAGTTGTTAATATGATCGACTATATATATTTGCTTGTTTGTATTAGCTAACATAACTAATTTAAAGGTAGATTAGGCTTCAATTTTAGAGTTGGGTATTGTTAAAGAGTTTGGGTTTTGTTCTAAAGAACCAAAGTTTTTTTTTTTTTTTGAGAAGAAGTCTATGAAAGGATTTAGTTGATGGGTTTTGAGTTGGATGTATATGTTGGCAATTCTTGGATTGATTATATCATATGCAGGGAGTGGCTGCAACAATAATCCACGATATGTTTTTGATAAGATGCCTCAAAAAGATTATTATAATGTGGCATTTTTATGAGGTAAATTGTAAGAATTATTGAGATAGCAACAGTTATAGTTAGCCTTAATTTCTGAGTTCTGAGAATTAGTTCCTGCTCCACCATACCTTATTTACTTAGTGAGCAATTAAAATTAGATCACAAGAATTAGCCGCAATAGACGGCTAAGAATTTCAATGATAAACAGTGTGTTTGTAGATTGAATTATGGTTGTTGCTATCTAATGCCTATGCTAGGCTTCACACCATTTAGTAAAAGTTGTAAAACCATTAGGGGAACGTCATTTGCACAGAATGACCAGGAACCACACTATGAAATCATAAGTATCTAAAAACTAAAGTTCAAAATGTTGCTGAAAGTAAGATATTGGATTCATGTTATCTCCTGTCCAAGCTATATAAAGAAAAGAAGTTTCGAACACAGCTTAATAGATTATTATAGTGTATATGGATAATCTGAAAAAAAATATATATAAAAATATAACATGCAGGGCAATTTAATAAAATATATTTTAGACAAAGTGTTTTTGCTTATATGTAATTCCTTTTGTTTATGAGTTTTCTTTGATGAGTTTTCGACTAATCTGAGCTGCATTATAATAATAACTTTGTACTAGCATAGTATAGCTGCTATGACAACATGCTCCTTAGAAATTAGCTATCTTTAATATGTGTTGTCCCTTGCCACTGCTTGCATAATATTTGCATTGCCTTGCTCTTGTTTATGAAAGTTCTTGAGCCATATGCTAAGTCCTAAGATTGGCCAGAAGTTGAGGTTTTGTATAAGTTGTTTTGAACTTCAATTAAGTTTGTGGCCTAATATATATGGCATTAACGAGGCAATCTCTTAGGGCTCTGTTCAAATTATTTTTTCTTACATGTAAGTCCTTTTATTTATGAGTTTCCCTTGATTAGTCGTCGATATAATTATTTTACTTTTTATATTAGTTCCAAAAGCCATAGATTTGAGGAGGGTTGAGTCAATTCATATAAGCTATAAATTGATATACATTTATTTTCCAATAGGAAACCCACCTGTTTGAAAATCATATGATTGTGATTCTAAAATAAATAAATACATAATATTATTAATTTAACACTTGTGGATCATAAGTGAACTAATATTATAAAACTTAGTTATATTTTATGATATTTTTGTTGTCTCTATAGATTTTCTCATATTAAAAATATATATAGATAATTAATATGACTTTTGTTTGATTTCTACACTATAGATTTTAGTTGATTGACTCCCATGGAGGCACTCAAGTAGTGGGTTCATTGGCCTAGAATATAATATGACTTGAAGTTTCAATGTTCAATCTACCATGCTATCAACCCACAGGATTTTCAAGATGTCTCATGGACAGAAAGTGAAATAATCTAGTCGAAAGCGATGATATATATATATATATATATATATATTCAACTCATTCATTTTAAGATAGATGGATAGAATTTTAGAAACTTTATAATAGTATTAGGCGGAATGGCAACTTTCCACTAACCAAGTGCATGGGTTCAAGCTGTAAGTTCAACTGCATAACTATTCTTAACCATTTCAAAAAATTAAAAAATCATGGGGAAGGCCCATATTAGACCCAAAATAGAGAACATAAAAAATCAAAGGCCCATTGGGAAAAGTTATGGCTTGTAGCCCTATTCAGGAAATACATATTAAAGTTTGCAATAGGCCTAGAGACTCCTTTGAGTGCACACAACTTGAGTTTTCTTCACACTCTCTCACACACTACCCTTACATAATTCCCACCTAAATACAGGGTATCTAATTGCTAAAATACAAACAAATTTGGCACGGAATAAAGCCAACACATGATTGAATAAATTCAACCTTACAGACTCCACCCAGACTAATAAATAAAAAGAAACTAAAGCTCTCATTGTCAAAGCATGAGTTACAACAGTACCTTGTCTATATAAGTATGAGAGAATGAAAAACTCTAAAGCAAGTTTATTGAAGACAAAATGTCTTTGATGAAATTACCAAAAGCCGAGTGATACATATTACCTTTACAGATAGCATTAATGTAAGGGCGGTGCTACTCTCTGTTCAAGGGGTTCAAATGAACCCCCTGACTTCAAAAAAATATATATTTAAATTTTTTTGGCTAGTTTAATATATTAATTTTTTCTTAAAAATATTTTTGCACATCCTGACTTAAATCTTATACACCCTTATCAATATGTATATATAACCGAAGCGTTTGAAGCTCCCACAATTTTTCACATCATCACAATTTTTTTTTTTTTTAAGTTTTATTTTTAAAAAGCCCTTTATGGTTTCTTCCTTTCTTGCATAAGAGCCCCGTACGACACCAACACAAACATAAACCCTGATTTTTTTTTCTTTCTCACATACAAACCTCCCTTTGCAGCACCAAAACAAATATTAAACCTCATTAGTATGTATCTTTGCTTCCCACTCCTCGGTGAAGGTTGATTTTCCACTCCGTCTTTGTTTCTTGGAATTATTTGTTTAGTATTTCTTGGAATTGATACATAGATTGCTTTTTTTTGATGAGAATTGCATATGTAGGAGTGATCCTACAAAGGAATTTTTTTTTTTTTTTTTTTTTTTTGGTGCGTTTAGATTGGTGGCAATCAGCAAAGAGAGAGAGCAAACTAAGTTAAAGAGCAGCATTGGTGACTACTCATATTCAACAGTTGGGAACATTTTATCCAACGGAGCCTAAACATCAGGTTTAGTATGTTGATTTATTGTATTTTATCCAATACAAATTTCGCACCTGATCTTTTTATTGTAGAACTTTATAATTTAAAATTTAAAAACAAGAAGCATGAAGCAAGAAGATGAACTTCCTAAATTTGGTGGTGAGTCACTACTTCTGTTTATGAAATCAATCTTTTGTGTTCATTATGCTATTGGAAATCATGATTAAAAGTGAACACGTTTAGCATCTGAATTTAAAATATTTTATTCCATTTTGTAGAATTCAATAGGTGTGTTTGAAAGATTGAATTAATCTTAATTAAGTTTTCAATATATTTTTATTATCCTCTCCTTATATCAATTTCAAATTCTGATCATGTTTTGACAAATCAAGGAGGTGATACTAAATTCCATTATTGTCACCATATTTATAATCAACTTATTGGTGTTTGCTTTTATGAATAATCACTTAATCAATTATTATTCGTACCATGTTGGATGTTTTAGACTAATACTAATTATTTCTACTAGACATTATATTAAATTGTATATTTTTAGAATGATTGAATTATCATGATTGTCTCTTGTTTTGATATTTGGGTCTCTTTATTTCCTTTCAATTTCTATTTTTGTTGGTCCTAACATCTAATTGAAATGTTTGATTTAGCCAATGGCCATAACAAACTCCAACCAATTCTTTGTTAGTCTAAAAGTTTCACCTAATTAGTGTCTAATCAACAAAGAATGAGAAAAACACGGTATGGAGGTACAAAAACAGCATAAGACTACAAGAGAGCTTGGTGGGCTTCAACTTCTAGAGTTTTTGCCTCTTTATCAAGGTAAATTGATGTTATTTAGGAATGAAATATCATTTGAGTTATTAAGAGAATAATAATTTTATTTTTTACTTTAACATCCAAATCAATATAAATTTTACACATTTATGTTAAATAATATTGTGCATTGCATGGGTTAGTGACTAGTTACATGTATTTCTGACTCTAAAGTAAGAGTAAGTGTTTGTGAATTGTAAGTGTTATAAATTTTTATTATATGTGTATAAGAGTATTACCAACAGGTGTGTCAAATACCAAATATTTGGCATTTGACACACCAAACACCAAAAAACCACTCTTATGAGATGTTCTAAATGCCAAAATATTTGGAATGAGTGAACAGTGTCATCTCAGATATAGAAGCGTACGGACAAAAATTGTAAAAATTTTATTATTATCTTATTCTCTTTTCTCTCTCCTCTTTCATCACTTTATTCCTTTTTTATTCTTACTTTTCTCTCTCCTCTCTCACCTGTCTGTTCTCTCCCAACACAGCCACACCAACCCATCCCGACCCACGAACTCGACCACCAACACAACCACATGAACCCGACCCACCACATTAGTTGTGGCAGTGGTGTTGTGGTTGTGGCGGCAATTTGGTGGTTGTGGTGGTTATTTTTTGGGTTGTTGTGGATTTTTTTTCTGGTTGTGGTTTTTTTTTTTTTTTTTTTTTTTTTTTTTTTTTTATAAGGTGTTGTTGGTGGATGTGGGTTTGTGCCGGTGGTGGCTGTCGGTGTTGTTGTGGCAGTGGTTGTTGGTGGTCATTGTTGCAAAAGTGGTGGTGGTTGTTGTTGTTGTTGATGATGATGAGGAGTTAATATATTATTTTTATGTGTTGTAAATATTATTTTAATGTATAGAATTAAAGAATAAAACATGTGATGAATGGGATATTGCAAAATGATGTGGTAAAATAATAAAGTAGGATTTTAGTGTGTCAAAATGGCATTTTTTATAGAAGAGCTGATGAGAATGTTCTAAGTGTGGCCAATATTGATTGTGTGCATTACTTTTTTTATTTTTTTATAATGTCATTTGTGTGAATAATGACGCATATGTGGATGTCTGTATATACATTATAGATATAATATATGTTGGGAAATTTAGACCCCGGTTGATAGAATTAACAAGTTTTAAACCCAAGTTGTTAATTAGATTTATTATGCATAAAACTCGTTAAAACAAACAAACATCAATATCATGTCAAAACTAAGTGCAGCGGAAAAATAAATAAGACAAGATATGATGACCCAGGAAAACCAATGAAACCAACCAGTTTCACAGTAAAAAACCTGGGGGGAAACCTTCCCGAAAAGCAATCCACTATAGTAAAGAGAAGTTTCAGATCTAGTACAAAACCTTTGTCACTAGACTCTACAATCCCCGTAGATAAACTCACAGCAGAAACCTTCTACTGCTTCAGAACCTCTGAACTCTTCAATATATGAACGCCACCCTTTGATGCACGGATCCCAGTACGTGACTAACTCCTTTGCACGAATCCCAGTACGTGACTAACTCCTTTGCACGAATCCCAGTACGTGACTCACTCACCAACTTGAGGAAGAAGAATGTTGGCTGCAAAGTTCTTCACTTCATACACACGATGAAGATTAAGAAACACTTGGTTACAAAACCCTAAGGCGCAAAGACGCAGTAGCTTCTTTCAGAGAGAATTAGGCTTCGGTCACCTTTTGCATGTGTTCTCCTTGTATTCTCTTATGTGACGGCCTCAAAAATATGCCTTATATATGCCTAGGGTTGTGAGAAAAGAAACCCTACACAAATACAAAAGCCTGGCCCAAAAATCAGATCTGGAAATCTCAATTCCCGTAACCTCGATAGATACCTCGATCGATCGGGCAGCTGTCGAGCCTCATTAAATCTCGATAGATACCTCGATAGATAGCTCGATAGATAGCTATCTGTCCGCAGGTGTTCAGCAGCTATCCGTCAGGTGTCCACCAGGTGTCCAGCTTTAGTACACACTTTTTCTTCACTTGTTTCTTGGTCCAATCTTCATGGTTTTAATACTAAATTTGAACAACATGTTCTTTGAAGTATTAAACACATCCTAGATCTATCCAAATACAAGTAAAGTGCGTTTTGTCAAAGGATTAGCCAACTACATAAAATAGCGACATATGTTAACAAACTTGAACTACATATGTCCTAACAATATAACTTTATATAATTTAATAATTAGGAAATAGAGAGGATTTGTTACATGAGTTTGTATAGTTATCATGTTATAATAACTTTTTGTCATAAAGTTAGAAAAATTCAAAAAAAAAAAGAATTGCAAAGTTAGTGATTATTCAAGCATTTGATTGGTTAAGTAAACACAGAGTGATTTATTTTATGTATGAATGAATGTGGTTGTATGCGTCAATAATTAATATAAAGCCAGTGAGTTAGGTTTAATCATTTAGTTTAAAATATTTTTATAAAAACATGACAAATATATAATATTAACTGCATAAAAATAAAATTTTAGACAAACTAATCAAAATAAAAATGGTCATAGCTACCCATATTGGCAATAAATACTCAACATGAACTATCATGTACAATCTAAAATTTGAAAACTTGTAGTAGAAAATTGTAATTTTTTTTTTGTCTATAACTTGATATATTCAAGTTTTCTTTTTATTAAAAAAAATTTAAATTTAAATTTCTTAATGACCCTTCTAAACAAAATTCATGGAACCGCCACTGCATTGATGACAATTTCTGAGTTGCCTTCTAACGTGGACTTGGTGAAACCAAGCTCTTTTGTAAACTGCACGCTTAGCTGCCAAGGCTTCAGGGTAATTATTGATGAGGGCTTAGGGATTTTTTCAAAGAGAGAAGCCATTACTTCGCCAAGGGAGTTTCGAATTACAACTCCTATCCCAGCTTCACCCGAATCTTCAAAGAAAGCCCCCTAAAAATTAGCTTTTACCAAACTAGTTGTAGGCAGTCTCCATGCAGGTTTAGCAAGCCGAGCTAATTTGGCTAGTGTCCCATTAAAACGTTTGAAGTCTAAGAGATAATTCCATGCATTTTCGGCCACAAAATTCAGAGGAATAGTTGGTTCATTGAAACGGCATTTGTTCCTTTGGTTCCAAGTGACCAAGCAGTAGTGGCAGGGATTCTAAGGGGACTGCTGTTTAGGCTTAGAATTGATTAAGGGAAATTCGAGTTGCTTAGAACAAGGAACAAGGTGTGACAAAACCTTCTTAAGAGAAATCCATCTCTTGAAAACAGTATTAGGCCAATCTATGTAATTGCATTCAAAACTAATCATAATGTAACTACAATCTGGCACTTGTTTGGCATTGGCAGCCTTCTAGATACTTGACAAGTGTCTAAATCCTATTGGCTAATGCTTAAGCAATCATCTAACTAACTAACTAACTAGTTACAAGATGATTAGGATGCAAACACTTGAAATGCCCTACATCAGAACTCTCCCTCATAAGAAGCACTTGACCTCAAGTGCTCTTGGTTGCTACGAGTTTTGTATGAATTTTAAGCCTTCTAGGATGATGCAGTTGCATTGTATAATGATTTTTCTGTTGTTGGCAGCACACCAAAGGTTGCTACTTCTGTACAGCGAAGTCCCACACAACCAACTTCATCTTCATAAGAGTTCTACCCAGAAATGCATATTAACTCAAAATTGCCTTTCAAGTATAAATCATTATACCTTTCTTTTTTCCTTTTTTTTTTCAAATAAGAAAATTGTGAATGGTTTACCAATTAATTAATTGAGAATAAAATGTAATAATGTACCAATAATTATTTCATGAAAGCACACACAAACATAGACATATGATAAACTTCACGTTAAAGCAATGGTAAGCTTTAAAAGATAGAGGGTAAAATTGTGCTATATATAACACACTCTCTTAAGCAATATAGAATAAAACCTTTTTTTTTTTTTTTCATTTTAAAAAAACAAATACACATAGAAGGGAGATGGGATAAGGTTCTAACACAAAAACACACCACAAACGTCACTAAAAAATTATGTTAACTTTTAAAGGCTTATATAATTACTATTGTAGGGCCAGTGGGCCCAAGATATGCGTTGGGCCAATCCAAGAGTGTTTGTAAGGTTGAAAACCCAACCCAACAATATAGATGATCCGAGGACGTGAGAAAGTTCGCCTATGAGGTAACGTAAAAGGATGAAGGAGTCACACCTGGTTAAAATATTCTAAGGCATGGTGTCCAAGGATGGCAATGTGCTCGGCCATTGACGAGAAAAGTGGTCTAGCAGTTCAAGGGCATCACTACTGAAGACTTTGGGTACAAAGGCAAAGGAAGTGAAGATAAAGGATAATGAGGGTGAACGTAAAATATCTAGGGTAAAGCTGCCACTACTGCATTGAAGGCTCTGCAACTACTTCTCTGATTGCATTAATGAGGAAACAACGTCTGAGTGTTAGAATTCAGTGTTGCAACTGCCGCCTAGGACTTAGGAAAAAGGGGTGATGGGACAAGTATCCAAATAGAGTATCTGATCCATACGTGGAAAAAAAAAAATAAGGAGGAAGGCAATATAAAAGGGAGCGGTAAAGAAAGAGAGGGGGGGTGGGGGAAGGGGGGTGGGGGGGGTGGGGGGACACACAAAAAACAGAAGAGAGAATTGTAAGAGAGAACCAAAGATTGTCCTCAGCATCAATATACAAGAGACTTTTCATTTACGTACAGATGTTATGCATGTGTCTTGTGATCTAGCTTAACTTTTGTGTTATCCAATGTCCATAAACCTAGATTCGAAACCCACTCTCTATAAATTCATTGTTTTGGGCCTTCTGGGCTGGTTCCCTTGGTGCAACTGAGGTCCAGTACCATTTGTGTCCATATAATTGTTTTTTCTTCTTTTTTTTAGAATCTCATTTCATGTATTGTGAGCTTATATATTATTAGAGATTTATAATAATAATAATAATAATAATAATAATAATAATAATAATAATAATAATAATAATAATAATAATAATAATAATAATAAATAAATAAATAAATAAATAAATAAAATTTGACCTTTGATTAACTATTGATTTTATAAATCATAATTTTTTTCCTTAAAAAGCTATTAAGACCTCATAATTTTACATGTCATTATTCTATTACATATTTTTCAAATGATTATAAATTTTATTCTATATTTAAATCTTACATTAAAATCTTATCAAATCATATTTTCTTTTTCTTTTCTTTTTTTTATTATAGAAAATCATATTTTCTTTATATAGTATAATATATAGTTTCATACCTCAATATATGAACAAAATCATAATAAATGCTTATTAATAATTACCAGAATTATTAAATTTTTTGCTTTGATAAAAAAATATTTTGTGAAACTTTCTCGTTATTTGCATAAGTGCCATGAGAGTGTGAGACCACCCCTGCGTAGGACACACACACACACACACGAGATCCGAACATGTTACATGATAGAACTTTGGTAAAACTGACTCAATTACTCGTTAATTGCATAAGTGCCAGAAGATACTTTTTTTTTTTTTTGGTGCACAAAGCCCATCTTCAACAGACAGAGCTCACTAAATTACCTTGATCCCACCACCAACCCAAAGGAGATACTATCTTTACAAAACCCAAAAGCCCATATCTCAACTGACCCAAAAGAAACTGTAGTGACTTTCTTACAACATAAATGGGTTAGCCCAAATAGCATACATAGACATGGGCTGTTTTTGTTTGTTAAACAGACAACGGAAATCTCTCATTCTCATCATTCCAATTCAAAACCTTAAGCATGGCTAGAAGCTTGTATAGAGGAGCAACGTTTGTCAATGTCAGGAGTATTAGGGCAAAGTAGATTTGATATCGTTTTGTGTGGGTATCCGAAGCACACAACAAAATTAGAGTGGTATACCATTAACATCCCAGCCCAGTCCAAGAGTCCCTACAAATTCACTGATTTGCATTTACGCTGGTAGTATATTCAAAAAATAGGCTATCAATTTCAGCCCAACCCAAACAAGCCCTAGGAGTAGGCCCAAATATTGCGACATTATGTTTTTTTTATAGTATTTCATGGTCACCTACATTGGTATGTTTTATTCTGACTCCAAACTTGCATAGGCTTAGAAACCTTGTATTATAAATAGGTTTTTTTTTTTTTTTTTTCAAGTATTTTTGTTGTGTCATAACTCATGGCTAGAGTGAAAACAAACCACAAGTTGCTGTTAATTTTCATTGTTTTTGTGCTACTTACAATTTGGATGTTATTGAATAAACGATTCACTTAGTTTGTGTTGATAATATTTTCAATCGAGAAAGATAAGACAAAAAGGTCGATAAGTCGAGTATTTGTAATTCAGTTGTGTTGTAGCCTTTTTTTTCTTTTTTCTTGGTTGTGTTATTATAAGGGTTCTTAAGAACCAAAGTTGTTAATTTGACTATATATATGTTTGCTGGTTTAGCTATACTAATATTTAAAGGGTTTTTCCTGTTTGGATTCCTCATTTTTTAGTGCAAAAATATCTCTACATCTCTATGTTTAAGTAAAGATAAAACTAAAGGACAATCTTGTAAAAATATAACTCTAACTCTCACTAAATCATTGCCTAAAAAATAAAACTACTATCCTTTTAATTTTCAAATTGATTTATTCACTAATATATTAAATTTTCAAAATAAAAATTATATATATAATAATAAAAACACTGTTTTTTTTTTCTACAAAATAGGACTACTAACAAAAAAAAAAGACTCATCGCACATGCGAAGCACGAGTGATGAAGCTAGTAGTAGCTAACAAAACTAATTTAAATGTAGATTGGGCTTCAAATTTCAGAGTTGGGTATTTTTTTTTTTTTAAGAGAGTTTCAACCATTTATGGCATCTGCTCTTATGATAGCTTTTTATTATCAGACGAAAACACCAATCGGTTTTTGGTGTAGGCGGAGATTGAATCCCAGATCTTTTATTCAATTATCAAAAAATTTACCAATTAAGCTAACTGGAACCTACTTCAAATTTGGGTATTGATAAAGAGTTTGAGTAGCTTAGTATATGAAAGGAGTTGGATGTATTGGTTGGTAATTCATTAATCACATTATCTGTAGGGAGTGGTTGCAACAATAATGCGTGATATGTTTTTGATAAGATGCCTCAAAAAGATTATTATAATGTGGCATTTATGAAGTAAATTGTGAGAATTATTGAGATAGTAACAGTTTTATTTAGCATTTCTGAATTCTGAGAACTAATTCTTGCTCCACCATATACCTTATTTACTTAGTGAGCAATTAAAATTTGATCACAAGAATAAGCCGCAATAGACAGCTAAAAATTTCAATGATAAACAGTGTGGTTGTAGATTGAATTGTGGTTGTTGCTATCTAATGCCTGTGCTAGGCTTCACACCATTTAGTAAAACCATTAGAGCAACTTCATTTGCACAGAATGACCAGGAACCATTTAGTATATATGGATAATCTAAAAACAAATACATAAAAATATAACATCCCAGGCAATTTAATAAAATATATGAGGGTTTTAGTCGAAGTGTTTTGCTTATATGTAATTCCTTTTGTTTATGAGTTTTCTTGGATGAATTTTTGACTAATTTGAGCTACATTATAATAATAACTTTGTACTAGCAGTCTAGCATAGTATAGCTGCTATGACAACATGGTCCTCAAAAATTAGCTATCTTTAAATATGTGTTGTCCCTTGCCACTGCTTGCATTCTATTTGCACTGCCTTGCTCTAGTTGTTGAAAGTTCTAGCTTGAGCCCCATGCTAAGTCCTAAGATTGGCCTAAAGTTGAGGTTTTGTATAAGTTGTTTTGAACTTCAATTAAGTTTGTGGCTTAATATATATGGCATTAACGAGGCAATCTCTGAGGGCTCTGGTCAAATTATTTTTTCTTACATGCAATTCCTTTTGTTTATGAGCTTCCTTTGATTAGTCGTCGACATAATTATTGTACTTTCTATATTAGTTCCAAAAGCCATAGATTTGAGGAGGTTTGAGTCAATTCATATAAGCAACAAATTGATACATTTATTTTCCACTTGGAAACCCTCCTGATTAAAAATCATATGATTGTGATTCTTAAAAAAAAAAAACATAATATTATTTATTTAACACTTGTGAAGCATAAGTGAACTAATATTGTAACACTTGTTATATGTTATGATACTTTTGTTGTCTTTATAGATTTTCTCATATTAAAAAAAAAATATATATATATATATATATATAGATAATTAATATGACTTTTGTTTGATTTTTATATTATAGATTTTAGTTGATTGACTCTCATAGAAGTACTCAGGTAGTGGGCTCATTTGTTTGGAATATAATATAACTTGAAGATTTAAGGTTCAATCTACCACACTATCAATTCACGAGATTTTCAAGATATCTCATGAACAGAAAGTGAAATAATCTAGTTAAAGGTGATATATATATATATATATATATATATAGAAAATTCAACTAATTCATATTAAGATAGATGGATAGAATTTTAGAAACATTATAATAGTATTAGGTGGAATGGTACCACTTACCAAGTGCATGGGTTCAAGCTGTAAGTTCATAAGCATAATTATTTTTAACCATTTCGAAAAAGTAAAAAATCATGGGGAAGGGCCATATTAGACCCAAAGTAGAGAACAAAAAAAATAAAGGCCCATTGGGAAAAGTTGTGGGTTGTAGCCCTATTCAGGATATACATATTAAAGATTGCAGTAAGCCTAAAGACACCAGTTGTGAGGTTGTCGGTTTGGTGGGATATACCAACCCAAGGTCCCAAACACGCTTGATATTATTTTACTAGAATAATCTTGAAACTTTATATTTTTAGCTTTATAATATTATTCCAATATTTCTTCCGTTCTATATTACTAAAAAAAAAAAAAAAATACAATATCTTTCATAAAATAATCGAAAATCAGGTAACATTTTAACAGATTCAAATGTTGCCTACTTTAAAGCGCAAATATTCATTGAAAAATATTTGCAAAGATTGTTTTATTTTTCATAAAAACTTCATTTATCATGGGATTTGAATGTCTCAAATTGACTAGATTGTATGGAACCTGATTTTATATATGTTTGATAGGGTTTAGACCAAATCTGACTTGGAAGTTATCAAAGTTGTATAGATCAGAAAGGAAGAAAAGAAATAAAACAAAGAAGAAAGAAGCAGAAAGAAGAAGTTTAGGCTTTAAACGACAGAAGCAAGTTACAGTGTTAGTACTGTTAGCTAAACTGCAAGTAGCTTAGCAATTTATTTATATAGGATTCTCTCACTCGTGTTGTAACTGCCTGTCACACGTGCTATAACTGATTCCGTGTAGATTGGGAAGTTAGTTTATGCTCTGTTTTGTATAAAGACTCTTTTCATGTACAGATTCATTTAGTTGATTCAATACAAGTTTCTTTAATTCCAATTTGCTCTCTATCTCTTAGTTTTTCTTCCTTGAATTCTCTATACTTTGTACTTTCTTATATGGTATCAGAGCTTGAGCTTTTGTCAATGGTGTCAACCACTCAATCTAATTCAACTTCTTCCTCTCCGTGAGAGTTTTCTCCAATGGAAGATCCATGAAGTCCATTCTTCTTGCACCATGGTGAATCCCCTGGTGCGATCCTGGTTGCTCAACCTCTAACTAAGGATAATTACCTTACTTGGGCCAGAGCAATGAGGATGGCTTTGGATGCCAAAAGTAAGCTTGGATTTGTTGATGGTTCTATCAATGCATCAATGACAGTCACACCACTTGAGAAACAAGCTTGGTCAAAATGCAATTCAATGATCTCTTCATGGATCTTGAATTCAATCTCACCTCATATCACTGCTAGTGGCATTTATAGAGACACAACCTTTGCAGTCTGGGATGCACTCAAGAATTGGTTTTTACAAGCTAATGGACCAAGAATTTCTCAACTTCCAAGGCAAATCTCCACTGTGATGTAAGGGGATTCTACAGTGACAAGCTTCTTTATTGATCTTCAAGCTTCTTGGGATCAATTGTTGAATCTTAGGCTTTTACCATGTTGTTCATGTGGCCAATGCATCTGTGGTGAGATTGCACATCTTTATCATCAAGATTCAATCATACAGTTCCTTGATGGATTGAATGACTCTTACTCACAGGTCAAAACTCAAATCCTTATGATCGAACATAATCCTTCAATTGATTCTACTACACTTGCTGTTAAGAACCAAGCTTTCAATTAAGGTTCTTTTTCTTCAAGCAACAATGGCAAGAATTTCAAAGGGGGTGTTGGAAAAGGAAGACCTGTGTGTAGTCATTGTGGAAAGGTTGGTCACATTATAGAAAAATGCTACAAGCTTGTTGGTTTTCCACTAGGCTACAAGCAAAAAGGAAGAGTTGTTATGGCTAATCAGGTCATGGTTGATGGTGATCAAGGTTAGTTAATAGTTGCACATCAGAACAATTCTTTCCCATTCACTTTAGAGCAGTATCAACAGTAGGTTTCTATGCTCAATGCTCATGCCTCCACTTCTGTAATTCCAATGATGCAATTCACACAACCAATTCTGCCCTTTTAGGTAACCTTTGTGATCATTTACAAGATTCTATGTGTTTGAGCATGCAACATTCTATTTTTGCCGTTAATCCTACAAATAAAATAGCTTATGGTAAAGAGACTTGGGTTCTTGATAATGGAGAAACAGATCATATTTTTCATTCAGTTAAATTGTTCACTAAAATCACTAGCTCTGTTTCCTTTTTAGTCCAATTGCCTAATGGTGAAAGGGTTGATTTCACACACATAGGTACAATTCAAGTGACATCTAGCTTAGTTCTTGAAAATGTGCTATGTGTTCCTTCTTTCACCTTCAACTTGATCTCAGTTAGTCAATTAACCAAATGTCTATCATGTTGCTTTGTTTCTTTGTCCAATCTATGTTTTATATAGGACCTTTCTTGTTGGAAAACGATTGGAGTGGGTAAACTGCATAACAACCTCTACTTGCTGCAATCTTTAACTTCTTGCAAATCTGTTTTAGCAATTTCCTCCATTCTAGGGTCTGTTTTTAGCTCTTTTGTTCATAATGGTTCAAATGTTCCTGTCACTACCAAGCCATATCTTTGGCATCTTAGATTAGGTCATGTGTCAGATGCTAAAATTCATGTTTTACATGATTGTCTCCCTGATGTAATTAGTGTACATAACAATAAAGATTGTACTCTTTGTCCCATTACCAAGCAGAAAATACCTCATTTTCCTTTTTTTTTTTTATCATTTGTCTGATAATGCTTTTGATCTTATTCATTGTGATGTTTGGGGACCATTTTCAAAGTTTACTCATGATAGTTTTAGGTATTTCCTTACTATTGTTGATGATGTCATTAGATCTAAATGGGTATATCTCATGAAATCCAAATCTGAAACTAGGCCTTTATCGATTTCCTTTTACAAGATCATATCTACACAATTTCATACCAATATCAAAGCAATTAGGACTGACAATGCTCAAGAGTTTTTCCTAAAAGACTTCTTTACTAAACATGGAATTCTACATCAGCATTCATGTGTTGTCACTCCACAACAAAACTCAATTGTAGAAAGGAAATACCAACACATTTTAAGCATTGCAAGAGCATTGAGGTTTCAATCTAATGTGCCTATTTCCTTTTGGGGTAAATGTGTTTTGACTGCTGTATATATCATCAACAAATTGCCTTTTTCCCTTCTAGGAAACAAAACACCTTTTGAGAAGTTTTATAACAAATTCCCATCTTATGCTCACTTAAAAGTTTTTGGTTGTCTTTGCTTTGCTTTGCTTTCACTTTAACTCATAATATATCTAAATTTGATCCTAGATCTATTTCATGTGTTTTTCTGGGTTATCCATTTGGTGTTATAGTTACAAATTGCTTAATTTGCCAACAAAGAAATCTTTTTTTTTTCTAGAGATGTTATCTTTCATGAAACTGTTTTCCCTTTCATTTCGTCCACTTATTTTTCTTCACCTCACTCCAACATCCCTTTATCTCATCTTTTTCCTTCTTTAGATACTTCCACTGATTCTTTGCATCTTGCATCTCAACCCATTTCTCTTGATTCAACTCATAATTCTAATTCCCCTCATGATTCTAATATCCCTCAACCACTTCCTGATTTTGATTTGCCTATTCCTAAGACAAATCCTTTGTCTAGCTCTTCACTTCCCTCACCTAATTAATCAATTTCTCCATCTATTGACTTCCTTCTTCCTTCACTAGTTCCTTTTCCTAATCCCACTAGTAATGCAGATTCTGTAGCTATACCATTTACCTCACCTATTCCTATTTTAAGAAAGTCTTCCCGAGTCACTAAGACCCCTTCTTATTTGTAAGATTATAAGTGCAGCTCTATTGTTAATGACCAGTTTAATCATTCCAATCATGCCATCAAGTTTGGTTCCTCCTCCACCATCTCAAGTACTAAATACCCTTTATCTCATTATATTGATTCCTCCAACTTGTCTCCATCCTATACCCATTTTTGTTCCACTATTACTAATGTTTATGAGCCTAAGTATTATCATGAGGTTGTCCAAGATCCTAAATGGCAAGATGCTATGGCTACTGAGATTGCTGCATTGGAATCTAACCAAACTTGGACTCCCACTTCCTTACCTTCTCATAAAAGGGCTATTAGATGCAAGTGGGTGTATAGAGTGAAGTATAAGGCTGGTGGATCAGTGGAGAGGTATAAGGCTAGACTTATGGGTAAGGGTTTCAGCCAATAGGAAGGTTTGGACTTCACAAAAACCTTTTTTCCTGTGGCTAAAATGACAACTGTCAAGACATTACTTGCTATATCTGCTGTGAGAGGTTGGCACCTACTTCAGCTTGATGTAAATAATGTTTTCCTTCATGGTGATCTTCATGAAGAGGTTTACATGCAGCTGCCTCAAGGTTTTCACAGCAAGGGGGAGCATCTAATTTGTAGGCTGAACAAATCCTTGTATGGACTCAAGCAAGTATCAAGACAATGATATTCTAAGTTTTCCTCTACCATTCTAAAGTGTGGGTTCAAGCAATCCAAGTCTGATTACTCTTTATTCACTAAGAAGTTCAATTAATCATTCATAGCACTTCTGGTTTATATTGATGACATCCTTGTTGCAAGTAATGATGTTCATGTTGTTGAAGAACTTACAGTTTTCTTGGATCAAGAGTTTAAGTTGAAAGACCTTTGTAACATCCCGACCTAACTTTATAGTTAAACTTTGTATTTAAGTAGTTACTTATTATTTGAAGCCACTTTCTTTCTATAATTAATAGAAGAGTATTTAACAAACATATTATTTTATAATGCCATTGAATAAGAATTGTAAAGATTATAAATAATTGAATGGTTAATTGTATTATGAATATATACTAAGTATGTACAAAATTATATTAAGTGGTCTAAGTTATTAGATACGTAGTTGGTGTTTAAATTAGGTATGATGCATGAGATGTTACAGTAGAATTTCCACTTACACATGCAACCAATTGAAATTCAACACATAATGCCAAAGTACCATGCATCTTGACAAACCCAAAGACCAACACTTGGCCGGCCATGCAATGAACAAGCTCCACCTCATCTCTTATTTGACTTTCTCAAAGTAATTAGAACATCCAAGAAGCTTTCTCCCTCTCTATTCCCATGGGTCCAAACAAATCAGAATTTCTCACCTCAATTTGCTCTCTTTTCTCTCAAGGAAAGAGCTAGAAGCTCTCTTAAGTCTATTTTCTCAAACCCACATGCCCACACATTAAAAGAAAGACAAAGCTTCATCTTGTTAGAGCTATATTAGACATATTAGTCCAATGTAATAGGCCTAAGCCCACTCCTATTTATACTAATAGTCTAGGGTTTAGTCACCTATATATACTCATGTTAGGGTTCATTGTAACACAAGTTATTGTACTACACCCTTATACAATAAAGATGTAGCGCTTAAAGGATTCCTCCGTGAATGTAGTCTGACAAGGCTGAACCACGTAACCTTCGTGTTTTCAGTATTCATATTCTATGCTTCCCCTTCCACATCCACTCTAGTATACACAACATGGTATAACACATTGCGTTGCTAATAATAATAACTTATTTAACATGGTATTAGAGCCAAAGTTCGTTCTTGGCATCAAATAAACATCTCTAGCATGTAAAGAAGATTCTCAGTGCACACCATTATCAGAAGTCACACATGCTTGTCTGCTGAATCTAGACTCCATGGCATCTCATAGTCGCCATGGCTCACTGCTATGTCTAGATCCTCAAGCCAAGCAATTCGTGCCTCTCCCTATCAGATCTGTGCACATCAAGCCTTCGTCTAAAAAAATCAACCACACAGAAGTGCCCTACGGCCTCCCGCGAGAAAAACCCAGAAGTCCGGTCTCCATTGAAGGCTGCACGCGCTAACGCCGTTTCGACCAACTTCTCCACGCGCCACTGCGGATTTCTCAGGTTCAGATCCTTCTATGGTCACACACGCTGCACTGATGGCCTTGTAGCTCGCCGATCTACAAACCTGTAAAATTTGGAGGTCATCGGGTGTCACACGCACCTCCATGCACCGCCTGGGTTTCTGGCTTCTCCTCCACGTGCTGGTGGACTACTCATACGTGCCACATGCACCTGAAGACTTCTACTGATTTCATCCTGACGTCATTTAATGACGTCATCAAAAGCCACGTTTGCTTAATCCACATCAACCCTAGCTACGTCATCAGCCATGCAGATCACCACATCAGCAGTGTCGCCTCGTCAGCACCACGCCACTTAGCTGACCGTTGACCCGGACCGACTCGACCTAGACCACCAAGATTTGACCCGTGAGCACTGATCTGTTGACTTTGACCATAGTTAACTTTGACTTTGCGTTGACCTTTGACCAAAAGTCAAAATTTTCAAAAAGGCCTATCTTGCTCAATTTTTCATGTAGATTCCGATTTTGGACTCTGTTTCTTCATTTGAAACTCCAAAATGGGTCAATTGGCACATTATTTGTTGCATTTTCTTCAATGGCATTCTTCAAAGCATCTCCAACTGATCTTCTCATGCTTATCCAATCTCAAGCCTTCATCAAGCTTCCGTTTTGAGTTTGAGGGAGAGTGTTAGAGATATATTAGACATATTAGCTCAATGTAATAGGCCCAAGTCCACTCCTATTTGTACTAGTAGTCTAGGGTTTAGTCGCCTATATATACTCATATTAGGGTTCATTGTAACACAGGTTATTGTACTACACTCTGATACAATAAAGATGTAGTCCTTAAAGGATTCCTCCGTGGATGTAGGTTGACAAGGCTGAACCACGTAACCCTCGTGTTCTCGATGTTCATATTCTATGCTTCCACTTCCGCATCCATTCTAGTATATACAACATGGTATAACACATTGCGTTGCTAATAATATATTTAACACGTCTCATTTCTTCTTCATACTCTCTCAAAGAAACTAGAAAACTCAAAAACTCTTTCAAGCTCTACCTCTCAAACTTTCGGGTCCAACAAGTAGAAAAGGAAGAATCCTTTCATGCAAGAGTGATTCTACTTCTATTTCCCCTCAAGAACTAGAAACTTGGTAAGGGTTCTAGCTACTCTTATCTTAGAATCCATGATTTCTTCAAGGAAATTTTAGTAATGGTATTTGTGGTATGTAAAATTAGAAAATCATGAACTTGTAAGTCTATACTTATATATATATGCCGTTTTAAGAAGCTTTGAAACTGTGTTGGTGATTTGTTGAAGGTAGATTAGGGTTTCTACTAATTAATGATTGTATATGATTAAGGAAGTAAGATAAAGTTAGGGTGAGTACATTTAATGTTACTGCTGAGATTTTTGTTGTATTTAATTTTGTGATAAATGGTTAATGACTATATATATGTGTTTTCTAACTTGTTTAATGAGTTTATAAAAATCCTCATATGATAATGAGACTATTTGAAATCATTTTATGATTTTACAAGAAAATGTTGCAAAGCTATCACTGTGACAGATTCTGTGTTTATGCATGGTAAATTATGTTTTAAATTGTATTCTATGAATTAGTATGCTAGGAGTAGTTATTATGAATGCTAAGACACATATAGTTATAATGGAAGTGGTCTTACATCATTTGGATCAATATAAAAATAATGCTTTAATTTCTAAGTTGCATAAAATCCTGTCAGGACAGATTTGAGCATGTTGTCTTGTATGATTTTTAGTAAATCATGGTTTTATGATTTGGCTTTGAACATGATATGGAATCTACTAGACATCAATAGGAGTGGCTCTGTAAATTGGCATGAAAATCGAATATGAATTGGTAGCCCATTTGTATTTTATAAGTGAAGTATATGCTGCTGGAATAAACAATGAACAGTAAGTGGCATACCTAATTTTGAGGATTTAATTATAAAGTTAAGGTGAATGTTTTGAGCTATAAATTAGTATGCTCATCTTTTGGTATATTTGGATCATAGATATATTTTGTATAACTTAGTTCAAGGTTTAGTACTCAAAGGAAGGGTTCTAAACCATTCGATGGTTGTATTTATGAAGTTGTTTTGTTCAACATGTTGTATGGTTACATGACCATGCTTAAAGGATTTATGTTTACGCATGCATTATTGCCCTAATCTCAAAGCACCTTTTGAAATGAAGTTGACTCTTCTAGAGATATGATATTAATGTGAGAATGTTGGTTTCTCTATGATTTGGTACATCATAGTGTTTGATGAATGTATCTTGTGTTTGTGGGAACCTCGTTGAGGTGGGATTAGGACTTCCTTGATTTTAAAGAATGGGTTTTAAGATGAATGTGTAAGTTTATTCTAAGGTATTATTGATAGTAATAAGTTTTGATATTTGGTTTAGGTGTTTCTAGTACCCAAGTCTAAGCTTCTTCAACTGTAGACTTTCAATTCCTCTGTTTTCAGGTAAATGATAAGTTATATGAGTATTTGGTAAATCTGTTGGAAAAATATGGTTTGTATCTCATACAAAACATACGCAGTGGAAAAATAATGAATCTACTTCATTCGCGATTGATAACATGCACCATGTAAATTTCAAATTTTAAAAACAATGGAATGTACCTTGAAGAGGTGAATTTCAAAATAAAGATTAGAAGAATTTGGGAACACTTTTAATCTTCACTCCAATTCCACTAACGCCCAAGAAGTGTGGTCTCTCAATCAGTTTCCAAGGGAGTATTAGAAAGTGGTTTTCTTTCACACATACACACTATTTCACAATAGTGCCTCTCTTACTTAATTCTGTATATTTCTCCCTTCGTATCTAACTTGGCTAGTCTTTTGGGCATTTCCAATTGAGCTTAAGTATGTGGCTTGGAGTGGGACCAAAAGGGACCAATAAGACACTAGCTACAATGAGCCATGGACTATATGATAATGGCCTAATATTCATATTACCATTATTTTTAGATAATAATAATAATAAAACAACTTTATTAATTACAACATTAATGTCATATATAATGTCATACATAGCATCATACAATAGAATTTAAGGGCACACATCGTAACAAAATCATGAGGTTATTTTAAAGTGTATTACGCATTAAAAGATTTTTTATTAGAGATATGACATATAATCATGTTTCAGACAAAGATATATTCGTGAGCTTTCAAAACCTTATGTATATGATTAAAGCATATTGATGCTATTACTAATTTCCACGAACATGAGATTTAAAGAAAATAATAGAAATGCTATTATTGTGAAATGTTATGCAAACTATAAATTTTAGTGTGATGTATAAGTAAAAAATGTTTTTAGGTTATGTCCTCTGGTGATCTGAAACTCGGCCAGTAAGGGTTAAATTATTGGTTTTCAATGAAAAATGTTATCTGTTTGGCCATTGAAAGCTGGAGGAAATGGGGAGTGCCCGTAACTCTAATCTAGACAAGGCCTCTTCCCCAATGTTCTGTGTGATGTGGGGAGGAGCAAAATCGTGAGGGAATGATCTATGTGACGTCCGAGAGTGAATAATATTGTGCACATGAACCATAAATAATTCCAAACTTATCAAATATGGACTAACCAATATGTTATGAACAACTATATTATTTTATTGATTATGAGAGAATTATTTTGTTTGAATGCATTATGAAAAATTGAAAGCTTTAATGAAAAGAAGTTCCTGATGAAAAGAAAAGTTGTTCTTTAAAGATAAAAGTTTCTAACGTTCTGTTGTGCTTTGAAGATAAAGAATTTGATGAAAAAGTTTCAGTGTTCTACAAAGATAAAACTTCTGATGAAAGTACAAGTTTATGTTAAAAGTTATCAGATATCTATTCTTTATGAAACATTAAGTTTTATGAATATGAAAGTTATAAAATTTTACAAGAATAAGTTTATTATATACCACTATAAGTTTTTTTAAAACATTTTCCCATTTTTCTGTGTATATGTGTTAAAAATATTTAGTATTCTCAACAAAAAAAAAAAAAAAGAAAAAAGAAAAAGAAAGATGTTTTTAGTTTAAGACAAAGTTACCAATTATTTGATTTAAGTTAAGAAAGTAAGATAAAGTTAGGGTGAGTACATTTGATGTTACTGCTAGGATTTTTGTTGTATTTAATTTTGCTATAAATGGTTAAATGACTATATATAAGATAAAGAATTTGATGAAAATGTTTTGGTGTTCTATAAAGATAAAGCTCCTGATAAAAGTACAAGTTTATGTTAAAAGTTATCAGATATCTGTTCTTTATAAAACGTTAAGTTTTATGACTATAAAAGTTATAATATTTTACGATAAGAAGTTTATTATACACCATTGTTAATTTTTTTAAAATCTTCTACCTTTCCCCCGTGTGTATGTGTGTGTTAAAAATATTTAGCATTCTCAAAACTTTCATATATATGACTATGAAATTTATAATATTTTACAAAAAGAAGGTGTTACAATACATAAAAGGGAGTCCTGGTCAAGGTATTCTTTTATCATCTAGATCTTATTTACACCTAAAAGCATACACAGATGCAAATTAGGCATCCTGTGTTGACACTAGAAGATCAACCACTGGTTATTGTGTCTTCTTGGGTAATTCTTTGGTTTCATGAAAGTCTAAGAATCAATTCATAGTCTCTAGGTTTTCTGCAGAAGCAGAATATAGAACTATGGCAGTGATTGTTTTTGAGATGACTTGTATATTGGCTTTATTGAAAGATTTGGAAGTTTATCATCCAAAACCTGCAATGCTTTTCTGTAACAATCAAGCAGCCATATACATTGGTGAGAATCATGTTTTCCATGAAAGGACTAAACATATAGAGCTAGATTGTCATTTAGTCAAAGACAAGGTGCAAGATAAAGTCATTAGTTTCTTCTTCACTCTCACACATTCACAATTAGTAGACCTGCTCACAAAGACTCTTAGTGGTCAACAATTGAAAGCTTTACTTACCAAGATGAGCATTGTGAATATACACAATCCTGGTTCTCAACTTGAGGGGGAGTATCAAAGTTGTATACATCAAAAAGGAAGAAAAGAAGCGAAACAAAGAAGAAAGAAGTAGAAAGAAGAAGTTTAGGCTCTAAACGACAGAAGCAAGTTACAGTGTTACTACTGTTAGCTAAACTGCAAGTAGCTTAGCAGTTTATTTATATAGGATTCTCTCACATGTGTTGTAACTGATTATGTGTAGATTGGGAAGTTAGTTTATGCTCTATTTTGTATAAAGACTCTTTTCGTGTACAGATTCATTTAGTTGATTCAATACAAGTTTCTTCATCTCCAATTTCCTCTCTAGCTCTTAGTTTTTCTTCCTTGAATTCTCTGTACTTTGTGCTTTCTTATAGAAGTGTATGCGTTACAGTTTTAAATAGGATTTTAACTCGTTTTAAATGCAATTTTGTCACTACAAAATTAGAGTTTTATGACTACAAGAAGTTTTTGTACTATTCTCTCTAATATAGTGAAAATTGCTACAACTTTACATAGCCCAAATGGTGAACCAAGTAAATATTTTCGTGTTGCATAAATGTTTTTTGCGTGTTCTTCGATCTATTTTTTTCCTTCTTCATAGATCATAGTCTATGCGAGAATTTTTTTTTATTATTATTATTATTATTATTATTATTATTATTATTATTCTTTATAGATATCATAAAAGCTACATTTACGACATTTTGTCTATTTAGAGAAAACTTATGACATATGTTCCATGATTATTGTTTTTTTAATCCAATTAAGACACACTTTACATGAAACTTGACAAATAATACTAAACATAAAGCTCTCCATCAATTGCGTCAAAGAACATAATTAGAGTATACTTTAATCTACCCAAAAAAAAGTATACTTTGATTAAATTGACCCAAACTAATTAATATATATATATAGGGTCCGGTTAATGTATATACCCTTAGACATACATTAATAAATCTATTTTTTTTTTTAAATTATCAAAAATTGAAAAACTTGTCAAAATTTTTTCAATTTTTAATAAAATATTTTTAAAAAATAATATATTATTGGGTGTCTTTAATACGCACGGTTAGTAAAGTCCGTATATATATACATACCCGGGAAAGTAGGACACCCCACCCAAAAGGTGAGCTAAACTGCCAAAGTTTAGTATGTATTTGACCATTGACTAGCGAACTGTGAAAGTGCATGGATCGAAAAAAATATAATATAGATGGGAAAAAAAGCAAAATGTTGACAAAGAAAAAGAAATGGAAGACCGTACATGGTACAATATTTTTCTTGCTACGGTCACCAGAAACGCGCAAAGCGTACTGGTGTACGGTGAGAGGGGGAGGCGGTGCCAGCTAGCGCTGCAATCGAACCAGAAAGTTGTGTCTTCTTTGCTTCTATCAAGGTTGTTGGTGATAAAAGACCTGACCTTGATGGAACACCAAAGCTCAATTATTAGTATTAGCTTGATCCAGCTGTTTCGCTTCCACAAGGGCTTGAGTTTGACCCGTGTGCAAAGTGCAGTTTAGAGCAAAGTGTGTGCGTCGACTGTCGACACAGTCTTTGATTTCTTCACAGTGCATGTACCCCAAAAAAAAAAAAAAAAAAAAAATTCTAAGATGACAAGAGTGTTCCTATCAGTACGTTTAAAATTTTAGAGATTTAAAGTTTTTTTGAAAATACGTGTAGATAAAATAGTGGTAAAAATATGTATACTGTTATTTAAAAACTGAAAATATTAGTATTAGCTTGATCCAGCTGTTTCACTTCCGCGAGAGCTTGAGCTTCACCCGCGTGCAAAGTGTAGTTTAGAGCAAAGTGTGTATGTCGACTGTCGACAGAGTCTAAGATATCTACACAGTGCATGTACAAAAAAAAAAAAAATCTAAGATGACAAGAGTGTACCTATCAGCACGTTTAAAAATTTAGGAATCTAGCGCTTTTTAAAAACACGTGTAAATGAAAAAATGTGTAAAAGTATGTGTAATGTTGTTTAAAAATTAAAAATGTGTTATTAAACTCCTCTATCAAACGGCCCCTTAGAGGCTAGTAAGAGATTTATAATAACGTTATTTAAATTTTGTACAAATACGCGTGAGTGAAAATATTTGTAAAAATGTATATTATGGTGTTTAAACAATTGTTTTTGTTGTTTAAACACCCTTAGCAAACGGATCTTTATAATAAGTTACAATTTTCTTTTTCCTTTTTTCTTTCAAACTTATTTTTCAAAACATTGTTCTAGTATCTATTTTACATTATATATATATATATATATATTTTACATACAATTACTTTTTTCCACTCCCTTCTTTTATTCTCAAAATAAGTAAAGAAATAAAAAATAATAATAAATGTAAAATAAATAGTGTTTGAGTATAGTAATCATATGTTTTCACATAACTTTGCACAAGACTTGATGTAGATGAATTTTGAACTTAGTTTACTAAAATGTGCTACATTTTCTATTATATAAGCGTTGAAATGAATGCTCTAATCAATTTCACTCACTTTCATAATTATCTAATATAGTTTGAGTTGCGAAAAAGACTTTTTAAGTTTAAATGAAAGTGAAAGACAGCTAGTTAAATATCTATAAAAATAAGAGTCAAATTGGTTGCCGTCCCAAACAGCCTTGTATGTAGGTTTACCCACGTGTTTTTTGGATGTGAGAGGATGTCCTTCGAGATTGAGAATGTGTACTTCGTGGAGATAGATCAACCTTTGGAAAATAAGAATCTGTCAAAGAGTGTCAAGAGACTATAAACTGCCCTAGAATATGGCAAATAGAAATTAGAAATAGAAATGCTTGCATCACTATATGTTTTTATAATTGTTGAATAAATTGATATAGTTTTTTGTAATTAGACTATTAGTCCATTGTTAATACTATTTTTATGATAAACCAATTAATTACTATAAGATTGATAAATTAGAAATTGAGAACACAAATTTAAAATATATATATCAAGATCTAATTAATCTTATAGCAGCCTTTCTATTAAGATTATTATTTATCATTAAAGTATTTTTTTTTTCTTTTGTGTAACCAAAATTTGAACTAAGATCCCTTATTCAATAATTCAAAAAAAAAGAAAAAAAAAACTTTTTTAATGGAGCTATATTATTTTGAATTGTAATGGACTAAAGAAAAAAATTGAGAAATTGTTGATAAGATTTTGTAATACTGTTTAGAATAACGGAAATAAATAATGGTGATGGACAAATACCTTAAATTGAAAGGATTTCACAAATTTAAGATTTTAATTAACAAAATTAAAAACCTAAAATCTAATTAAAAAAATATGATATAAAATTTGAAACTTTCTCTAAAATCTCCCCCTGGAACATATAAATTAGAAAGCTACATATACAAATAAAGAGATAAAATTTTAGTGGCTTTTAATAACCCACCTCATCTCTCCCATTCTTTTTGCGAAAGTGACATTTTTTGGGGGTCATTTTCGTTTTGACCAGATGTCCCCTCTTTATGCAAGTTGGGCGGTGATTTTCCTGAAATATTTGAATGAATTTGATCAATATGGGTCACAAGCATCAACCTTTAAACTATTTCTTGTCTATTCTTATCTGAGATCAGACGTGAGGACTCTACATTCTTCATAAAAATAAGGCCAAACTATGATTTTGGACCCAAAAAAAAAGCGAACAAGCTTTACATTTTTCAATTTGTGCGTGGTATAACACGTTTTTTATGACCATGAAGTAAACTGATTAAACTTTTCTAAAAGCAAGTACCATAACTTTTAAATAGTCTATATACCTTTTTATTTTACAATTAAAAAACTTTTATATGGATCAATTTTAAATTCTACATGAACATATGTACGAAATATTTCTTGAGGCAGAGAAAACCTTGGCTTAGAAACTTTCTCTATGTTCAACTGTTGCGTGGTGCACGTTTTATTCTTAAATTAATTAAACTTTGCTAAAAGCAATTAAGTACGATGATTTTATAAATCTGTATCTTAAAGTTTTCAATACATCGATATAAATGTATATTATGCCGTCAAGGCCACGTAGAAAACATGCATAGAATGAGAGAATGGGCAAAATAAAATATATAAAAAAAAACAATTTGAAGAAGAAGATCACGTCATTATTTAAAACCACTTTTAAGACACCTGTAACGCGTCATGTAATAGAAAACCATCTAATCAATGGACTTTTTTTTTTTTTTTCTTTTTTTTGAGAATATCTAATCAATGGACTTGGTTATATTGTTTAGTGAAAGTTTTCCCTAAAAGTCATCATAAAAATAATTAAATTAAGTGGTTAGATGGAATTAGTATATATAATTTTTTTAGTTCTTTGATTACTCTTTGGTTTGTTTTAAGGTAATTTGGGATCAATTCTCGTAGACAATATGAGGTTCTAGCATTAAGAAATCATTACCATTTATTAATTAAAATAGTTTGTATATAATACACTTTAATATGCTTTTTATTATAAAAACACTTTAGCATGAATTGAATACTCTAAAAACTATGAATTTTTCACACCTATATTAGTTTATTTCACATTCTTTTTATATTATATGTGAGATTCATCATGTGAGAGAATGGAAGTAAGACCCATATATATAATAAGGAATGTAAAAGAAAGAATATATTCAAAGTGTAGAAATAATAATATATTTCTCTAACTAAAGTTATCAATTGTGAGAAAACTTAGTTTTTTTTTTTCTTCTTCTTAACTTCCTATATGTGCTTAAAAAAATTATTAAAAAAACCAAATAAATACAAAATATGAATAGACATGTGGCATGGTATGACTCCATAATAATGCAAAACCAAAGGAAACGTGCGCATGCTCCCATTGACAGCATCTTCCCACTTACGTAGCTACTCGGAAGCTCACTTTCAATCTCAAAAAAAAAAAGAATTTCTTATTAAATTTCATTCAGACTAATAATACTTCACATTCATCTCCTATATTTATATCATGATTGCTTCACACTCTTCTCTACCAAAACCAGTATCTCTCTAGCTAGCTCATTGATAAACACTCAACAATATTGTTCTCTCACAAAAGCTCAAACACATATACATGGAAGAACCAACCAATCCTAATGTTGGTGCACCAACATATAGGGGTGTAAGAAGGCGCAAATGGGGCAAATGGGTGTCTGAAATTCGTGAGCCAGGGAAGAAAACAAGGATATGGTTGGGGAGCTATGAGGCGCCAGAAATGGCGGCCGCGGCCTATGATGTGGCGGCATTGCACCTTAGAGGACGTGGGGCACGCCTGAATTTTCCTGAATTGATTGATAGCTTGCCGAGGCCAAAGAGTTCGAGAGCTGAGGACGTGCAAATGGCGGCTCAAGAGGCGGCATTGCGGTTTAGAAGGCCGGAGATGGGAAGCTCCGGGGCTAATGTGATGCCGGTTAGGGTGGGGCTTTCACCTAGCCAAATTCAAGCCATTAATGAGTCACCTTTGGACTCACCAAAGACGTGGATGGAGTTGACAGGAGCTCTTTTGTTTGAGGAGAATATGGCATTGTATGACAACAATGTTGAGTTCAGTGACTGGGAAGAATTGCAGTATGAGTCCATTTGGGACTCTTAAGCATCATATTCATCACCATTTCTCTCTTACAACAAATGAGAGAGAGATTTAAATCCGAGTTCTTTTTTATCAGAGAACGAAGAGTTCTTTTTTATCAGAGAACGAACAATATATGTCATTGAGTTATAAAACTCATGATGTAATTTATTAGTAATTACTTAAGACAAAAGGAAGTCTTTAACGATAGTAACTCTTAACTTTTTTCCCCCCCTTTTAGAAAGGTTTTACATCAATACATTTTAGGTCAAGTTTGTTCATTTGAGGCATTCAGTGGAGAATGGTTTAAGTTCAAGTATGTGCAAGTTTTTTCTGGTACAAAGTATCATTGTGGTTGAGTCAGGAAGAGACACATGTGGGTCAAGTTTTGCATTAAATGATCAGCTTTTAAGAATTTGGATGGAGGCTAGGTCTATTTAAGCATCAAATTGGGGTTTTGTTTTTTTACTAGCTCTGGCCCTCTCACATAGTAGTCTATTTTAGTTGGGTTTTATAGTACTATTACAGTATTACTATATATCTTTTCTGGGGGCTTTTTCTCTTTCTGTTCATTTCAGTCCTATGCTACTTGTATGTAGCAACTAGCAACTGTTAAAACAGTTATGTATTTTGTTGTACTTATGTAAAATAAGTGGTTTATTCATACCAATTAATAAAGCCTATTACATATTGTTCACTTTAATTTTTAGCTTCTTGTCGCAAGCTTTAATATTAACCAGCTCTAACGGAAGAGTTCTAGTACTTCTTATATTTACATAATTGGCTCTCATCTGCGTATCCAAGTTCAAACAGTAACAACAGTCTACACAACTGCCTTAATTTTAAAATAAACAAATAAATAAACCTAAAACAATTTCTTGGTGTACCAAAAAGTTAAAATTAACAAGTTATATAATGATCTTGAAGTCAATTTATTTAACCACTGTGGTTGAATGATTGTGGTCAAGACAATGAAAAATAATAATAAATTTTGAAATGGGGTTTATTTAGCATGTGCTTTTTTTTTCTAATTTTATTTATGCATACTTTATTAGATTACTATGGTTGTAAAGTGGAACTCCAATGAAGAAAGTGGAAGAGTGGATTAATTCTACATTGAATGTGAAAATTCCAAATGCCAAAACCAATACTCAACACTAATGACTGATCAAGTCAGGTTTCATACTCTTCTCAAGAAAATAGAAAAAAGTCAGGTTTCATATTGTCTGGCTTTCCTGCCTGTCAAGCATTTGGGTGTCTAATTACAACATATATAAAGTAGTTAAGGCTGCATGTTTTCGAACTAAAGGAGAATTGGTGTGGTTCTCAAAGCAAGCAGCTTCCTAGAATGTATAGAATTGCCAAGCAGCTAAAAAGGTGAATAGTTAATTGTCTCCATCTTAAATTAGGGAGTGGAACAAGTCCAACCTTTTTTCCAACAAGACAATCTCTGCCAAAAAAATTTGATATTTGAATAGATTTTTTTTATTATTTAACTTTCATTTCACCACCAACTAATTACGGTCTTTTTTCCTTTTCTTTTTTTAATTTGATAGTTACAATTAGTATTTGAATCTGAGATGTTTTAAAAGTATTAAAAAATACCAATCAATTGAGCAAAGCTACAAAGCTCTTGACATCACATCCAGAAAATTAATCACATCTTCTACATATTATGAACAAACAATTAATGAGATTTTATTGTAAAAGTCATTTTAGTGTCATGTGGTTGAATCTGGTTCACAACTTTGCATATTAAAAAGTTTAGAATGATAAACATACAAGTAATTAAAATCTCACATAGTGGAAAAGCAAGTAACTTGAGGAATTAGTATAACATAATTGGGTCAATACTTCTGACTTTAAACCTTTGAGTTAAGAGATTTTCAATAGTAAGTTTTCTAGATTGAAACAAATTCTTAAGTAGAAAGTTTCGATAAAATTACTTAAAATTTGAAAATAATAACTGCAGGGTTGACCTTCATGAAATTTACTCTTATTCTTTTTCTTCTTTTTTTTTTTTAAGTAAAAAATTCGTTACTCCAACTGCATTTGGACTTAGACTCGCCGCCCAAATTTTACTTGGGCCTACCGAACATGGGTTTGAGATGAAAATGTAAAGTCATTAGTCTTGTCACCACCTTCCTCACGCAAAAAAGGAGAATTAATTAAACCAGGGTTCTCAAAAAGGCTAAACATGGACCTTTCCTCCACCAATATTCACCAATGTGAATTGAAATATTTTATTTACAAGACTATGAACATTTCGTCTTGTGTGTAGCAAGAGCTGTCATCCAAAAACCCTAACAAACCTCTAATGAGGGAGACCAGGATCTAATCTTGATGAAAATTACTACTTTAATTTTGTGGTTAGTTTAGAGTCCACATAAATGGTAGCAAATTATTACAAGTTATAGAACTTCTTGTTCTTGGTCAAGTCATGTACCATCTATAGTCACTGGTCCAAATAATGCATTCATATAAAAATTACAATAGTAATACAGGGATCGAAAGCCTATGGTCTCTGAGGCTACTTTTACTTTTTACTTTTCAAACAGTAGAAAGTAGAAATTAAAGAAAATGTTTGCTACTTTAATGTCTAAAAAGTTGTCTAAATTCATTTGGAACTCTGCGAGAGCTTAATCCATCTTCTAATAATCTATCCAGGAACAATACCATATGGGTGTCATGTGATTGAAATGTGTAGCTTAATTGTACTATCCACGAACAATATATACTCCATGGATGTCATGTGACTGCAGTTAAATCTAAATAAAGACTACAATTAATAATAGACCAAGTCATATTTTATTTTCCGTACCGTTTGATCACTAAATATATGTAATATTTTAACTATTTTAGAAATTCTTCTTTTTGCTTTTCCTATGTTAAAATGAATGAACATATATAAAAATAAAAATAAAGAATTTAAGGCTTGTGCTATTAATAAAACGCAAGTGGAATCGTCATGTCAATAATAAATCTCAGTCACTAAACACAGTTAAACAAATTAATTGTGCATTAATCAAGTTAAAACGTTTTTTTTAACGTATAACACTTGTACATTAAATAAAAAAAATGCATCGTGTCTTTTTTGTAAAATACAAAGAGAAAATATATCGAAACCCATGACTCCAAAAATAATTAATCCCATGTTTAAATGGAAGAAAATTAAGAAAAAAAAATTAAAAGAAAAGAAAAAGAAGAGATGGTAGGAAGTTTGTGTAGCCATGATCTAGCGGAAAAGCTTGTCAAAGAGGCAAATCTTTGCATGTGATTAGGACCTAATAATGTACCAACCTTTGATTTAGTTATTCTACCCTTTAACTAGGAGACATTTTGGAAACTCTAGAAACTAATAGTATGATGAATTGAGCTTGGTATCTTTGAGTTTTTGTTACTCTTGAATCATTTTCTTGTTGAACAAGCTTAAGCTTGTCCACAGATTATGTGATTAACTTATTTTCTTTTCATATATTGTAAAACTATGACTAAATTTTTTACCCCTTCATAAATCTATGAATTTTTATTATGAATAGATTGATTATATTATTAATAAACTATAAATAATAATTTAATATCATATATAATTCTATTTACAAAACATATAGAATCCAATGTCAAATATATATAACTATTTTTTAGAAAATTGTAAATATAAAAAATATAATTACATATGGTTAAATTGAACCTTATATTCACAAGCTTGTTTACGAACACATTATTATATTTGAGCTTGTGTCATTTAATAGTCAAGTCTAATCTTAAGCTTGAATATATATAACTTGTTTGCAAAACAAATAAACAAAAACAGAACTTTTTCCAAACTAAGCTCGAATTATTCATAAACAATTTAGTTCATTTACAATATTTTAATTTAAGAAAAACACAAATCCTCACGTCCAATTTTATAAAATGTTGACGTGTACTATGAGTAATGACACTCTTTTCCAATTCTTATTTACATGGATCCACATCTTTTGATTGGTCACTTTCAATCACACCAATCAGAAGATTACAGAATTAATTAGAAAAATGAATGTGCTCATGATATTGTTGCCAAGCGGCTACCATAATGATTCCATCACATGTAAGCCTTATGCAAGACCCGTCTTGTTAACACAGTCCATCCACGTGGGTATGCACCCACCATTGGACCCAAAAACGATAAATAAATAAACAAATAAAGATTCTCATTTAAAGAGAAAAAAAAAAAAAAAATTCTTCTTATTCGGCAGAACCACAACCATATACTCATATTGCAGCCGGGACCCACCAGCCAATAGTAACCACACACGTGTCACTCAGTCATTAAAATCCCATATTTTACAAACAACCACTGGACCCGACCCATCATCGTGGACCCATATCTTTCACACCAAAAAAATCAACTGTGCAACGTGGCGGCAGTAGGACCCAGATGCAAAAAAAAAGCGGTTGTGAATAACCGCACCATAGCCACGTCACTGCACTCCCTTAAGAACAAGTTTGGTTGCACACTCTTTCTTTGTCTCTCCATTTTGCTCACTTCTCTGTTCTCACAAACCAAAACACCACAATCTGGTAACTGTAACCTTCAAAACCAAAACCCCAAAATAAACGGCCAAACACATCCTTAATACACTATGAGTTTGAAGTAACTAACTTTTCAACTGTTAAAAGACCTTGGAATCTCTATCTGTGACTGTGAGTACTCTTTGCAAATTCATGAAATAGTTGAAGTTTATTGTAGTAAGGTACAATCTAGAAAATATTTTGGACCCATGTTTTTTTTTAGTCTAAATTTTCTTTTATGTGGTTATTATTGGACAGGGGGTTTTGTTAGAGTAGTTTGAGTGTAGAGAGTAATTGGGAAATGGCAACTGATATGGATCATCATTATCATCATAGCTATTGTGGCAATGAATGGTCACAAACTGAGGTACCATCAGAGGGCCAACAAGCTCAGGTACACTCTAAAATTACTCTTTCAATAGCTGTCTTTTGTTTTTTGGTTGTTGGTGAATTATTGATTAAATAAAAGGTAAAGTGATTAAGGTCAAAGATAGAGTTGCTTTTTTGTGATGTTGAAATAAATATATGAAAGATTGGTGAAGTATACAATTAAGCTGTTTTGTACTATTTGATGTAGTTTTGGAAAGGCTTAAAATTTGGTCAAATTTGGATTTCATACTTCAAAGTTAAGCAGCTGCAATTTGATTTGACTGAGAAGCAATGAGCATAGTGTACTGCACATGCCTCTCACATAAATGGTGGATCCCACGTGTGAGAAGGAGGTGTAATACACAAATGGTTGACATAGTACATTAAAAAGCTAGAACATGATCTCTTCTCTGTTTCTAGAAATGGAGACCATTTCAAGGTTCTGATTTTAGATGAAGTTGTACACCTTTAGATTTGTGATGTATAATTGAAACATGAACTACACATTTTTCAAATGGAAAGAATCCTTTTCCTAAAAAGCAAATGTGACTTGGAATAGCTTTAACAAAGAATAGAAGGAAGGATGAAATTATTACCTTTTTAATATTTGAAGAACAAAAATCAAAACTTTCGCAAAATTTTTTTGAAGCATTGGTTGGCTTGGTTAAGTTTTCTAATATTTCGGAATGTTATTAGCAAGTATATTGTTCTGATGTGAGGCTATTCTGTTTTTGGAGAAATTTTAAAGCTTGAGAAATGAGTTTTTCTAAATGTTTTGTGAAAATAGATTGATATTATTTTACATGGACATCTAAATATTCTTTAGAGTAACAGTAAGGGTGAAACAAAGTTTATTACAATTTTGTTGCAAACTGCAGTGGCTTTTATGTGGTTGTACAAATTAATTTGTGGAATGCAGGAACGTGTGATGCACATGGCATGACAATGTAGCAGCCATGTCAGTTAGTAACTTATGTGTAACCTGTAAAAATATACAATGCTGCAGGCATAACAAATTTCACTTTCTTGTTGAGGTGGTAGATTGTGATTTGGAATATATCATTTTCGCACAGGACCCCCACTAACATCACTTTTACTGCATAGCAATCACGAACTGCCACCTTAGCAGTTGTGAAATTGGTTGTGGGCTTTGACTTATTGGTAAGCAAAATTTGTAAGAACTATAGCAATTTTCTACTCCTCAAGAGTCTACTTGGTTTCCAAATTATCTGAGGAAAATGGAAATAAAAATAATTGGAGCATAATAATTGTTGTGATCTAGATATAGTTCAATTGACTTTTGTATTTGACATTTAAACGTACACTGATTCTTCTTCTTTTTCCCACTTTTCTTGTTCTCTAGCCTTTTTGAGTCCAAAGGCTCAAGTGGGGAATTTTGGATGGTCCTAAATCTTGAAATTAAATGTGCTAAGATGGTTTTCTTATGCTTTACTGGGTTCTATGTTAACATTTCTGCTGTATGGCTTTGTTATTATATCTAAATTTTACTTGGCCAAGCAGGTTGTTTCCATCTCTGACATTCTGGATCATGGTTCAATATCTTTTGGAAGATTTGCTGTCGAATCACTTGCATGGGAAAAGCGGTCAGTGTTCTCCCACAACAGACGTCAGGAGGAGCTGGAGAAATTTAAGGCCCCTGGATTTGTTGCTCAAAAGAAGGCATACTTTGAAGAATATTACAAAAAAGTTAGAGCTATGAAGGCATTACAAGCAGAACAGCAACAGACAACACAGCCTGATTCTTGCCTGGTGGCAATGAGCACCATCACACAAGTGGAAAATGCTGTCAATGCTGACTTCATGAATGAGGAAAAGAAGCCTATCAATGTCAGTGAAAGACAGGTCTTAGAGAATGATGCAACTAGAGGCATTCTGGATAGTTCAAAAGATGTTACCAAAGAAGAATTAGGTTGTGGTAATGACAATGACAAAACTAGACTGACAGATGAAACCAGTGTGTCCTTATCTGCCATTGAACTCCAACATTTTGTAAAAGAGGCTTCCTCCACTTCATCAGTCAGTAAGAGCTCAGAAACTGCCCAGCACAACTGCTCTGTCTCTGACAGAGCCAAGCATGATGCCAACAAGCAAAAGAAACAATCATCCGGTCTAAATGCTAAGGTAAAATGTTGGATTTCTAATTTGTGTCTCATTTCCCCTTAACCGATGATATAAAAATCTGTAAAAATATTCTCACTTTGCTTGAGGACTATTTACTAATAATCCTTTCAAGTGGATAGTTTGCTGAATTATTCTATAGAGCTCAGGGTGGCATAACTTATTAACACTGACTTTAGAGGCCAACAAATTTTTTTTATGTATTGCAAGGTGGTTCTCATGTTTGCTGATCCATAAAATGAGGGTCTCTTATTTTTCTGTTCCATTAATTATATAGGAGATTGAAAAGTAAGAAAAAATATTAAAATACTGTAAGAAGAAGATTTTGACAGCCTCATAGTAATGGTGAAACTCTGCCAAAAACAAAATTCTTAGTGTGTTTAGACCTGATTACTAAATAGCTGTTATACTGCTGTATGCATTGTCGTGTTAATTGGAACTCTCTTGCTGTATCAAGTTATGATCCCATTTATATTTTGATTGCACTTGTGGTTAGTTGCTAAAGTTTGCTAATGTGCAATAGATAGGTGATTTTCTGCTACTCAGTTTTAAGTTGTTCTACCAGGTGACAGTTGCTTCTGCTGAAAATAGAACACATTTGGACTACAGAATTACCAAAGGTGCCGTTAAGCTATCTGAGAAGCCGAAAGTGTCTATTAATGATAAAGTTGCTGGCAAGAAAGATAACGGTCATGTTTCAAGCAAAAGAAGTACACCTAAGATTGCAAAAGACATTAGTTCCAACAATGTTTACTCAAATAGACAAAATACAGATAGACGCCCCAATGCCACTGTTCTGCGCACTTCATTGGTGAGGGCTAGCTCAGTGACAACGTCACCCATTAGTATAGTTAGTCAGGTGAAGGCAATTTCAACCTCCAAAGGGTCAGTAGACAAGTTACCAACGAAGTTGCCACTCCATGAACGATCCACCCAGGTAGACTATCATGGTTGTATTCATATTGAATTTTATTCCTCTGCTGATGGCTTTTCTTGCTGGTTGCGTGCAACTATATATGCAGAGCACTACAAAGGAGGCTTCTGTTACTGGTAGTTTGAGAAAGAAAGCCCTGGATAACAGGAGGTCTGGTTTCACCAATTTGAATGCTTCTCTCTCTCTCTCTCTCAACAACCCCCTTTCCCCTCAAACCTCTCTCCCTCCTCTCACTCCCTCACTAATCTGAATTGTTTGTTCATTTTTAGGAGCTGTGATGGAGTTGGTAGAAAGCCTTTAGAGCCTAGTGGCTGCCAAATTAGAGCCAATGGCGGAGTATCTGAGAACCAGAGACCGAAAATAATGTAATGTGCTATTTCCATTTACATTTGTTTTCCTCAGATACTGTCACCACCAATTTTTTTTTTTTTTTTTTTTTTTTTCTTTGCTTGTGTGATATTCTAATGGTTTGGAAATACAAAAGGTCTATGAACCTTCGTGCTCAGAATACTGTAAATCAAAATTATGGAGTTGAAGCTGAGCGAAAGAGTAATGTCAAAGGACTGCAGAAAAAGGTAATTCCTACCGAATATGATTTAGTTAAGCATGTGTACATTTGCATATGTCGGTTTCTGCATTTTAAAGATATGATCGATTTAACAAGGTTCCTCTAGGAAGCTTGGACCATTGGACTTAGAAATAATTCTAATCTCAGCTTCCATTAGCTTGAACACATTGAAATGGTCAAAAGATCTTGTATACAATAGGAATCTCAGGATCATAGAGAACTTTGGTTGTAAGGATTTCATATACAAAATTAATTCATAAAGCATCATTTTAAAGTATTTATTATAGGTTCATGACATCTCTAATCATTTCTAGGCTACTACCTATTATAGGATCTCCAATTTGGAGAAGATGGGTAAGTTAATTTCTTATCCATCTTTACTGATTTAGTTAGAGATTTGGTATTACTGACAGTATGTTACACCTCCATCACCTGGATCACAAATATGGCCTACCAAGACATCAATACAATGACAATGAAAAGTTGTGCTGGTTCTTGCTATAATTTTAGGCTTGTTACTTGAAGAGATTTATGGCGCGGACGATGAAATGTAGTTTTATGATTTACGAGGTTCGATCATATTGTTTAATAATACTCGAGTTTAATTGTAAATCTATAAGCTTAATGCCTAAGACATGACTGATTTATGAAACTATGTTATTGTTATGTTTAGTTTGAAGAGGCATGCATTCTGGTAATGAACACTCTTCTGTTTGTTATATATAGAGGAATTTTCACTGTTGGATGCACAGATCATGCTTTCATTTTGTATGTGTGCAGGGAGACGAGAAAAGTAATGCTGGGCTTGGAAAAGATTCAAAATATGCATCATTTACCTTGTTCACCATTCACAAGGCTCCAAATCCAAAACCAGTTCCTAAGGTCATATTTCTATTCTTTCTTCTAAGGGTTTGGAAATTACTGCAGAATATTAGGACATGATTTTATTCCTTATCCATTCTATCTTATTTTATTCTCTTTTATTAATTGGAATAAAAAATCATGAAATTGTGTCATCATATAACAATTTGATCAACATTTCCAGATTGCATTATCAGAATCTGCAGATCTGACCCCTGCAAGAAGAGAACCGAGGTACGATATGCTCTATGTTACTCTTCGATCACTATCCCCCTACTAATTCTTAAACATGAAGTATATACTTGTTTAAATTTGAGCATTTTATGAACAATTGATCATGAGTAAGATTTACCTTGGATTAACATGCCCAAATTCGTCTAGGCTTTTATGTTACCTCATTGTGATTGTGACTTGTACTTGATTGCAATGCAGACCGAAGATGCCAAGTTGGCGATGAAATTGAAACTCAAGGGGATTCGTGAATTATCATAGCCCAGGAATCTGAGGCTGTCACTTGTCATACTCATCACATTTGCAATCGAAGGTATCTGCACCGGATTTTATGAATTCAGGGAAAAGGTTTCAAGCTGGCACGAATTCTGGTCTCAAGAAATTGCAAGAAACCAAAAGGAGAACCTTAGAAGGGGTAATTCAAGCATATGAGATACATATTTTGTAGAAGCAGCTACAAAAAATTTAACATTTAGGGCTTACAATATGTGACAGGAATTAATGATTGTATAAAAAGTTCATGCTTGTATGGGTCATAAGGCTGTCATCAACTTCAGAAGATAGACCGTAAGTATGTCAAATCTTCTGCTAACATTTCAAATTGAATAAAAACATGATATCTTATGATGCTTATTAGTTTTTTTTTAGAAAATGATGCTTATTAGTTGATTTTGTATATATACACAAAATATATTTGAGAGAGATATATATACACACAAAATATATTAAATGCTTATTTGTTGATTTTGTATACAATGTTACAAAATAATATTAAGGAAACATAAGTATGCATGCATGCTACTAAATTGGAATATAGTAAAAGATATAACTTAACCAAAAGTTGTGAAATTTAATGGCATTGTTTAGTCATTATCATGTGGAGAACATGGAATAAAGGTGCATTTAGATACCGCTTATTTTACTAAAAACTAAAAATAATAAAAAAATAATGTCCAGATTACTATTCACACCAAAACACTGTTCATTTAAAAAAAAAAAAGGTGAAAAATGCAAAACATGGCCTTGGACTTCGGATCCAAAAGCTCACTAAGATTAAAGTTATTAGTTCCATTCCATTCCGGTGAAAAAATTATGTGCCAATTAATCAATCGGTAAGAATCAACCAAATTCCATCTCAACCTAAACTCCTACCCCATTCTAGTCTATTCCACCCGTTTTAGGTCCATTTCACTAAATTTTCAATAAACGTTGATATGGGCCAATATGTGAACAAAATATTTACATTTTGTGGGTACTTTTTATTAAATTATTAAATCTGAAATTTGAAATTTGATTTGATATCATATATTGTCGTGAAAATTTTGAGAAATTAATTTGATTCTTCTTGATTTTTCTTGATTTGATATTTGAAATTTAGTCCTATTTGACTCAACTATTGATTCATCCTAAATTAATGGACTCCTTGTTATCTTGTTATGTAACGAAATATTTTAAATTATCTTTTCATGTAATGGTGATGTTAAAGAACATGTGAATAATTGGTTTTGATTTGATAGTTTGATATGATATACAATTATGTGATATATATATATATATATATATATATAAAAGTAGTATACTCACGATTGTCATAAACTCCTTTGTGATATTTCACTTTTGGGAAAGAGGGGATCAAAATCAAATCTTTTTTTTTTTTTCATCACGAGAGGAAAAAATCCTAGAAAATATATAAAAGTATATATGTATGTGTGTATATATATATATATATAGAGAGAGAGAGAGAGAGAGAGAGAGAGAGAGAGGAATATAAAGTATATTTACTTGAACATTTTGCTTAACAATACAAAATAAAACTTCCATCTCTTACCAAAAACATTTAATAGAATGAAAAATCCAATTGTCTAAATAATTAGCAAGACTAAATGAACAGTTAAAGTCTTTTAATTAGCATGTTTTAGAAGTTTGAATGTTTTTGAGCAGTAGAATTTAAAACTTAATCATCAAGTCCCAGTGCTAATTAACTCTTCTCTGGATTTTATCTTGTAATTACTCCACCTGCATGAGAATGGAAATTACATGAGCTAAGAGTTGGTAGAGTGCTCATAGACCTTGATTTTGTTTTGTCTTGCCAAAGAATATAAGGACCCAAAACCCTACATAATCCTTAATTATATGCCTATTTAATTTTTCTCAGACAAAAGAATATATATAAATATATATATATATATATATGTATATGATCTTAATTAATACGTTAGAATCCAAATCACAATGATCTTTATAATAGGTAATTTTTATGCCACTTTTCCACGCAATATAGGACTTGACCTTTTCTTTTGTAGATCAAATATTGCAAATTTTTTTTTCACCTTACTTGTTAAAACTTAGGAATCTCAATCTACATGAAAACAAATGGTGAGTCTTTTTTTGGGCAGTATGGTAAATGACACAATGAAGATACTTTACCAAGCACATTGTACCGCATTTCAATGTTAGAATTAGATTATAAGTATAATTCATGATCAAAAAGATTATAAGTATAGTTCTATTGAATCAATTCTAAATCAAAATTCCAAAATCAGTGGTCTTCTTCTTCTACAACAAACAGAAGTTGACTTAATCTATATATATATATATATATTCCGAATATTTTATTGACTTGTATTTATTTGTTACTGTATTGTATACACTATACAGTATACTCACGATTTTCCTAAACATTTTTTTTTTCTTTTGGAAAGGGGATTAAAATCAAAATCTTTTCTTCATGAGAGGAAACAATCCCAGAAAATAATAAACTAATATTTTCTTGAACATTGTGCTTTATAATTCAAAATAAAACTTAAGCAAACATTTTGCTTGATATGTTAGAATCCAAATTACAATAAACTTGTAAGATCATATGGTGATTTATGCCAATTTTTCACACAATATAAGAATTGACCTTACTAGGTCAAATATTACAAATATTTTTTGAAAAATTGATGATCATGCAAATATTTTGAAAAAATATTTGCATGATCATTATTTGTCAAAACGTATAATGATATGGTGAAGATACTTTACCATGGACATTATCACATTACCGCATTACAAATGTGAGAATTAGATTATAAATATAATTCTCATGGATCAATTCTTAATCACAATTCCAAAGCCAAAATCCGTTTCATTGGTGGTCTTTCCTTCTTCTTCAACCAAGAGAGACCAAAAATCTTCTTCATTCTTTTGTTTGAGTAAGTGAAGAGAAATGGGGAAATCAATGCTGCTCAGAGTGTATTATGCAGCCCTTCTAGTCCTATTGACAGAAGTGACAAGGTGGAGAAAAGCCTCTAAGTGGTAAATAATTCTACTTAATCTTCCTATTTGTTTTTTTATTCATAAAACTTCACTACTATGATTCAAAATCTTAAACATGCATTTTAATATTTTATAACCTTTTATCCATAAAAAAAAAAAAAAAATCAATCTTAAACATGAATGGATATGCTACTCTTCTATATTCTTTCTACTTTTATGAAAAGGGTAGGGAAGAGACTAGTTGTAGTAACCCTCGTACCCATTGTTGAGGATCCAATATAGAAAGAAGAGCCTTAATGAGTTACAAAGGTTTCCCAAATTTTAATTTTATAAGCCCCATCAATATTTCTTGGCCTACTATTATATATATATATATATATATATAGCATTACATTTTTTTTTTTAATCTTTTTGTCCATTCATTTCCTTCTCTTACTTATCTTAAAAATAACACACTAATTATGCTTTTGTTGTAGCAAGCGTGTGATAGAGGAGGCTCAACTTCGTCTAGTTATTTTGAAGAAAAGGATGAATTCAATTATACGACAGTCTCGTGCTGATATTGCTCAGCTCCTACAGCTTGGCCAGCAAGAAAATGCCTTATCTAGGGTATGATTTATTTTCATTTATGTATAGTGACATTAATCACCAAGGTTTTGTTATTGGAATTATATGGTTGAAATTTTTTTCAATATTAATTTCTTTATTAAAATTATGGTCCTCGCACAAACTCAAGATCCATAATAGATGTTCATTCAACCCACCAACATTATGAAACCGACCCAATGCAATCCAAACTAACTTGACACTTTTGTTGGTTTTCGTGTGTTGGGTTGAGTTGTGATTTTATTTTGAGCATCGGGTGGGGTCAGGGTTCAAGTTGATAATTTTTCTAACACACCCGTTCCGCAATATATATATATATATTATTGTTCTTATTTTAATTTTTAGTATGATTTATTTTGTTATTTTGAGAATTATTAATTTTAAAATTTAGAATATAATTTAGACATGTTAATTTTTTTTAAAGCTTAATTATTTTATGAAAATCCAAAATTTTATAAGTCATTAAACATATTAATATAATCCACCCACTCAACCTGACCAATGTGGGTTGGGATGGTTTGTTTTCTACTCATATAATGACTTGGAAAATTTTTAACCCTACAAGGTTATGTTGGGTTGAAAAAATCCTTCAACTCGACTTATGCACACGTCTAAACCTCCTTCAATTTATAGTTCATTAACTATTATGAAGTTAAAAAGCTAATCAGAAATAAAGTTACTTTTATGTATACTCTAAAATATTTGTATGTCAAGACCTTTTTCTTTGGAGGTTCGGGCTCATGAATGCTTTTTTTTCCCTTTAAAAATTATATTTAGGTCAAGAAAGTCTTCAAGGATCAGAAAATATTGGCAGCATATGATGAAATAAATGATTGCTGTGAATGCATCCTCGCCAATTTCTCCCATTTTAGCCAACAGAGGTACATATCTTGGACTCAACTTTATTAAATTTCAAAAGGTTTAATTACATGTGGTCGACATTGATTAATTTTTTCAGTATTTGTAGTTTCATAAACAATAATAAAAGTTGCTCTAAGTCCTAGCTGATATTTGCAGTGACATACGATCCTTGCCCATTGATGTTCGCCAAGCTTTGGCAAATTTGATATTTGCTGCGTCCAGGCTTGGTGAATTGCCAGAGCTACGTTTGTTCAGTCATTATTTCAGAGGGCGCTATGGTCGTAAATTTGAGACTGTCAATGTCCAATTAGGACATGGACATCTTGTGTCTTTCCAAATGAGACAGAATCTATGCAAATATGTGGTACCTATTGATCAGATTGTCACATTGATGAGTGAAATAGCTGAAGAACACACATTTCATCCAAGCACTACTACTACTCCTTTAGCTAACAAAAGTGACATTCAATCATGCCCTTTCTCTTGGGATAGTGAGAGAGAGAAGACTCATAGCGTGGTAAAAAATCATCAGCATTCATTTTATGCTTCAAATCATGAAGAGCTAAAAGACAGCCCAGCTCGCTTGAGTCATGTCCATCCAAAGCTTCCCAACTATGAAGATGTGGAGGCCAAAATGAGGGCTATAAAGGAAGAGCATAGGCGATGTAATAATAGTTTCTCGAATCGTTGAATATTATGAAAGTACCAATAAATTTTATGTGAATGTCATCTGATATTTGATAATTTGTAGGATCGAATTTAACACTTTTTCCTTAGTAGGTTATGGTGGATGTCACTCATTTTTGAGAATTTGTGGTCTTGACTCTTACGTAGTATTGCTCAATAAAGTTTGATTTTCTTCCCTCTCCTTTTTTTTAAATTATTTATTTTGAAGATCATTACTGTGCTAATGGTTTTCTTGGTTGGATAAATATAAATGGATAGGAACAATTAATTGATTTTCTATGAATTTTTAACTTGGATTGTTGAGTTCTCCTGCCATTTACTAGAAATGTTGTGTCGATTTCATATTTAATCACTCTTGTAACCCAATAGCATTGAATAGAATTTGACCAATAAGGCCTCTATAATTTTATTTTTATTTCATTTTTTACTTGGGTAACATCAAGGATTGGATAACTGAATGCTATACATACCACAGGATTGGTGAATGAGAAACTATATATATTTTTTGATGAATGAGACTGTATTTTTCACACCAAAAGAGCATGGTTTACACAGTTTTGAAACTGGACCGAACCGTACGGTCTGATCGCATTAACCGGAAACCGTCCATCAAAACGGTTCTTTTAGCTCCCAAAACTGGCATAGATAGAAAAAGTAACGAAACCTATGAACCGCAGTTAAACCTCCCGGCTTTGAAAACCGTGGATGGCTCTTAGAGGTTCAACCAAGTCAAAAAATTTTTTTTAGGATACTTATTGCCATTGTTGAAGCTTCTCAACCACGGTGAGATGCAGTCAAATCTTGAGCTTGCATATCCAGTTCTTCTTCTCTCTCCCTCTCTCTTTCTTTCTTTTTTTCTTTCTTTCTGCATTTTTGTTGTTTCTGCATTTTGGGTCTTCCGAAGTCTGCTATTTCTTTGCAAATGAGATGATGAATATCAGAATATGAGCTTTTAATTTTTTCTATCATGGTCTCCTACAGTCCTACTAGACAGTAAATGGTTGGTTGTCAAAGACTCAAAGTGTAAAGTGTCAAAATACTTGTACCAAATGCTTGGCTGTCATCCATTAACTCGGGCTTTCTATTAGTATTTAATTAATTTTTTAATGGTTAAGTCTGCCAAACTTCCAGATTTTACCATTTGTTTTTAAAATTTTAAATTTCATAAGTAGCTGAGCATTTAAATGGGCTTTCCAGTCCATAATTACAAAAGTTAGGATTTTTTGTAGTTGTACTATAATTATGTAATGTATTATAGACTTGGTTTTAAACACCATTATTATTTTTGGGTGTGTTCTAATAAGTATTACTATTTACTAAAAAGAATATTTATCCTATATTGGATGTGTGTCTAATGTTCGCTATTTATAACCTCGGTTTACAACTACAAAGGTTAGGTCTTTTTGTAGTTGTACTCTAGTTATATAATGTATTATTGCTTGCTCACTCCCAAGTGCAGGAGATCGTAGCAATATAATTCTCGGAGTACCGAGGTCGAACCACAAGGAGCAGGGTAAATTCAAAGACAATATAATTAAATGACAATTTACGTGGAGAAAAAAATACTTTTGCTTGGTGATTGTTAACAAGAATAATAATAAAAACTGATTCAAATTAATAATGTATATACTAGAGCATCGGGGAGTTTCCCTATATCGATATGAGATTCTTTGTGATCTAAGAAAATATCTATTTCATAATTGATTGTTCTTATATAATTAAAAACTTATAATTCGGTTGAACTGAGACAATTCAAGAACGCATTATAACCTCGATTAATAATGCGGTTAGAAAAGTTTTTCAGAAAAACCCATTCACTTTAAAATCTGATTTCTATTTGAAACTATTAGAAATTCATCTAAACAATAAGAAAAACATGATTGAACTTATTGAAAGCATGGAAGAACTAATACATCAATAGAAATCTAATTGAACAATCAAATATGTCGTTGATAAAATCTTAGAAAAAATCACATTGAATATTCATACCGTATAGAAGAAACATAACCCCTAGCCCTAGCAAAAGGTTTAGGCTGCCATTAGAGAAGGAAAAATACAAGTTTTCTCTGCCCAAAATTCGTTCTCACAGCCTCGCCTCCAAAACCCTAATGTCAAAAAGTCTAAAGAAAATAAAACTTTTTCTATTTTAATTTCCGTCCAGGTTTACAGCGGTAACTTGTGAGTTAATTTCGGCCTTCAAAACTTGCGAATTTGGAAAAACTCCAAACTGGAAAGTTGTAGATAATGAAATCACGGTTCCAACCCATCTGGCCTTGTATCAATTGGATTTTTGATGAGTGAGATACGCCCAAAATACTGATCAGTGCTCAAATCAAATTTTTCCTTTTCAGATTCTGCCTCTTTGATTTCTTTCCTTATTTGAAGCTTCCAATCATGGTAGATGATCCAAGCACTCCAGCTGCTCCTTAGACATTTGAGCATGGTTCTTTAGCTCCACTTTAATTATAGTTTGGCCTCCATTCTCTCACAAATTCCTGTAAACTCATCTTTCTCACATAATTTCCTGAAAGTAGAAAATTACACACAATGAATAGCATCTTATTCAAGAAATTATGTAAAGCTATATAATAGGGACTAATGCAAATAATGGTTTAATTATACAAATTAAGCATAGTAATAAGGAGATAACGCCCACGTAAACATATAACAAGTATACATTTTAAGGCGTTATCAATTATAAACACAGTTTAAAACACTATTATTATTTTCGTGTGTATTCTAATAAGTATTACTGTTTACTAAAAAAAATGAACTTAGGTCGTTGGGGAAAACATAAGATTAATTAAAATATAGGCTTGCACAAAAATGTTAAGGATATATATAAATATATATATATATATATATATATTATAATGCCAACAGGTCCAAAATATGTACTGGGCTGGCCCAAAGGTTCTCGCGAGGTGGAAAGCCCAACCCAATAGCATGGATGGTTCGAGAACACGATAAGTCCCACCTATGAAGTAACATTACAAAAGAAATGTGTCATGCATGAGCAGAACATCACGAAACATGATGTCTGAGGATGGCCACGTCCTCGGCAACATACTGCCGAGGACGAGACAAGTGATCTGGCAGTTCCAGGGCATTCGTACTGAAGACCTTGGACATAAAGACTAAGAAAACGAGAATAGGAGAGAAAAGGGAGTTACAGACAAAAATCAAGAATAAAGCTGCTACCACCGCATTGAAGGCTCTATACCTACCTCTCTGGCCGCATTAATGAGGAAGTGACACTTGAGCATTGGAATCCAGCCTTGCACTTACCGCCAAAGACTTTAGTAGGAAGGGATGATGGGATGATAACGTCTTAAAATGTATACTTGTTATATGTTTACGTGGGCGTTATCTCCTTATTACTATGCTTAATTTGTATAATTAAACCATTATTTGCATTAGTCCCTATTATATAGCTTTACATAATTTCTTGAATAAGATGCTATTTATTGTGTGTAATTTTCTACTTTCAGGAAATTATGTGAGAAAGATGAGTTTACAGGAATTTGTGAGAGAATGGAGGCCAAACTATAATTAAAGTGGAGCTAAAGAACCATGCTCAAATGTCTAAGGAGCAGCTGGAGTGCTTGGATCATCTACCATGATTGGAAGCTTCAAATAAGGAAAGAAATCAAAGAGGCAGAATCTGAAAAGGAAAAATCTGATTTGAGCACTGATCAGTATTTTGGGCGTATCTCACTCATCAAAAATCCAATTGATACAAGGCCAGATGGGTTGGAACCGTGATTTCATTATCTACAACTTTCCAGTTTGGAGTTTTTCCAAATTCGCAAGTTTTGAAGGCCGAAATTAACTCACAAGTTACCGCTGTAAACCTGGACGGAAATTAAAATAGAAAAAGTTTTATTTTCTTTAGACTTTTTGACATTAGGTTTTTGGGGAGGCGAGGCTGTGAGAACGAATTTTGGGCAGAGAAAACTTGTATTTTTCCTTCTCTAATGGCAGCCTAAACCTTTTGCTAGGGCTAGGGGTTATGTTTCTTCTATACGGTATGAATATTCAATGTGATTTTTTCTAAGATTTTATCAACGACATATTTGATTGTTCAATTAGATTTCTATTGATGTATTAGTTCTTCCATGCTTTCAATAAGTTCAATCATGTTTTTCTTATTGTTTAGATGAATTTCTAATAGTTTCAAATAGAAATCAGATTTTAAAGTGAATGGGTTTTTCTGAAAAACTTTTCTAACCGCATTATTAATCGAGGTTATAATGCGTTCTTGAATTGTCTCAGTTCAACCGAATCATAAGTTTTTAATTGTATAAGAACAATCAATTATGAAATAGATATTTTCTTAGATCACAAAGAATCTCATATCGATATAGGGAAACTCCCCGATGCTCTAGTATATACATTATTGATTTGAATCAGTTTTTATTATTATTCTTGTTAACAATCACCAAGCAAAAGTATTTTTTTTTTCTCCACGTAAATTGTCATTTAATTATATTGTCTTTGAATTTACCCTGCTCCTTGTGGTTCGACCTCGATACTCCGAGAATTATATTGCTACGATCTCCTGCACTTGGGAGTGAGCAAGCATGGGACAAGTAGCTAAAAAGGAGCATCTGGTCTACACGTGGAAAGGAGGAGGAGAAAGATGCAGGTCTATAAAAGGCAAAGGAAGAAGAAAGAGAAAAGGGAGGAAAAAAACAAAGAGAAACACACACAAGAGAGAAATTGTAAAGAGAGGCCAAGGATAGTCCTCGGCATCAATATATGATATAATTTTCATCCATGTATGACTAGTATGCATGAGTTCTGTGATTTAATCTATCTTTTGTGTTATCTACTGTCCACAAACCTAGATTAGAAGCACACTCCCTATAAATTTATTGTTTTAGGCTCATTGGGCGGGGTCAGAAAGTACAACTTTAGTCCAGCGCAATTTGTGTCCTTACACACACACACACACACACACACATATATATATATATATATATTCCTTCTCTTCACTAAATTGAAACAATTTCCATTATGTTATCAACTCCCTTGATTAAGAAATTTGATATCTAATTTCTTTTTTCTTATAATTTAATATTTCGTATTTGTCTTATAAAAGTATAAAACTTATGATATAAAAAATACATTTGAAAGAGAAATTTCAATATTTATTTTAGCTACTTTAGTCATTTTTTCTCCTTTTACTAATTTAATATATTTATTTATCTTTTTAAAAAAATTTAAATTAATTATGACATCACCACGGTTCAACCTCAGTCTGACCTTCAAAACCTTGAACCTCTCCCTTTAACGGTTCATTGAACGGTCCGGGTCTGAAAACCTTGGGTTTATAGCATTGAGCAAACATGCAATATAGGTGAAAAATTAGTCTTGATGCAAGTTCAAAGAGTGTTTCTATCATACATCGTATAAATCCATTGAAACCTACAACTACATGATATAAATCCAATATTATACAGAGTGGAGCCTAAAGCTGCAAAGTAACCGTTATAGAAATACCTGATCCTTGAAAACGATTGGAACTTGTTCCTTTCATTTAACATCTGCTTCCATTGTTGCTTCTGCGCCCATAACAGCTACTTCTTCTTTTGCCGTTGATCATACCCATTTAACTCTGCCTTTGGGCCAAGAATCTTAGAGCTATGCCAATCTATGTATTCTTGGTGCATGAAATGATACCCACAGAAAACAATCTCAAAACTTTGTTGCCTTGACCTAGTCCCTAAACCTGAACCAGAACCAGAACTTGACCCTTTTGACATGGACGTTGCGAAATTGGGGATAAGGAGGTGGGTTTACTTTAGGGTTAGGGTTAGGAATTAGGATGAGAAGAGGAATGTAGAAAATGTCGATAAAAGATCATCTTTAATTCCCTACAAAGTAGGGTTACTCTTCTGGTTAATGTTAGTTTTTCAAACTCAACTCTCACATCTCTCTCATATTTCATTCACCTTCACGTTTTAAGATCCCGAAGTGATTCCCACATACTCCATGAGTATCTTTAAGATCCCGATGACTATTTGTGATGGAGTTAACTCAATGTTGGCCAAGTATTGGTGGGGACAAACAAAGAATAAAAAAAAAAAAAAAAAAAAAAAAAAAAAAAAATCATTAGATTAAATGGGGTAAGTTGTGCACTCCAAAAAATAAAGGATGGGTTTCCGTGATATCAATGCCTTCAACCTAGTAATGCTACCAAAGCAAGCTTGGCTTCTAATTCATGATTCGCATTCACTTTTCTATCTTGTGTATAAGGCTCGATATTTCCCCACATGCTCTTTTTTGGATGCGGAGTTAGGGAATAATCCATCTTATGTTTGGTGGAGATTACTTCAAGCTAGAAACCTCATTAGTGATGGCTCTGTGTGGCAAATTGGAGATGGAATGACTATTGGTGTTGATAGCCATAAATGGCTACTGTAGAGAGGGAAAATTCCCGGCCTATCACAAGCTGACACGTCATGCCACCAAGTCCGCCAGGTATGGCTAATTACAAAGTATCATATACTGCTACTAAAAATTTGCTAAATTTCATTAAGACAGGAACAGGAAAAAACATGCAAAATGCTAATCACATGGAGGCGCGTGTAAGCGATGATGCAAGCGAATCCGGCTGTGTAAGCGATGACTCAAGCAATCCGGCTGTGTAAGCGATGACACAAGCAGACCAATCAAGTTGTGACATGTGTCACCAATCAAACTCCGCCACGTGTCGCTCACCTACCTCCAAACTCCTATAAATAGAAGCCTTCCTAAGGCATTTGGACACCAAGCTATCTAGAGCACAAGCTGCATCAAAGAAGCACTCAGAAGTATTGAAGCTCTGCTGGAATCAAGCCTTGAAGCCTCCAGGAACTTCAAGAACTTCAACTTCGAATACAAAGAACATTCGAAGAAAGATCATCCAAATCATCTTCCTAGATCTTGAAGGTCACTAGAATCAAGCTCAAAAGCCTCTAGAAACCTCATAAATCACAAATCAGTGAAGCTCTACGGATTCAAGCCTCTAAAGCCCCGAAGAACTTCCACCACAAACCTTCGAATACGAAAAACATTCGAAGCTAAATCATCCAAATCATCCTCCTAAATCTCAAAGATCACTGGAATCAAGCTCAAAAGCCTCCAGAAACCTCATAAACCACAAATCAACAAAGCTCTACGGATTCAAGCCTCCAAAGCCCCGAAGAACTTCCACCACAAACCCTTGAAGACAAAGAACGCACGAAGAACACGAAGAACGTGAAGAACGAAGGATTTCTAACAAGCTCATAGCCAGAGATTCATTGTAATTCTGTTTCAACAATCTTCGATTCATTCTTCAGCCAAATTGAAGGATATTTTGTGTTCAAATCAAAATCACATCACAAATCTTTTAAGGAGATCGAATCAGAGGATCACTCTTTGTAATTACAGAGAATTGTACCACACACTTTCATCAATACAAATTCGTATTTGAGGAACTATTTTACTTGTTTGATTTATTTCGAACCGAGAAATTTAGTCTTCCACAAATTCTGGCACGCCCGGTGGGACATCTCTGTCTCTCATCTCTTTCTCCTCCAAAAGAAAAGAAATTCGACTTGCTACCAACCTCAATGGCCTCTAGCAAGAACATTCAAGCTTCAACAATAGCTACTTCAATTAAACTTGGTATGGCTACCACCAACAACTGCATTGGTGCAATCAATTGTAACCAACCAAAAGCTCATAATCAACTTCAATCTAAATCAACCAAGGAATCCAAGGTTCAAACGATCATCTCCTTAAACCCTCTTACAAGAAACAAGGTCATCAACAAGGACATCTCCACCTTGGAACACCTCAAGTATGGGGGCAAATCCCTTTCTCCCTTCACAAAAAGTTGGTCACACAATTTTCCTCCCATCAAAGGGAACCCAAAAAATGAGATTTCACATGCTCACTCCAATTCACTTCCTTCTCCATCATCTTGGGAAGTTGTGTCAGTCATGATGACTAATACTTCTACCATGGAAGAAAAGATGGCTGAAATGGAGCAAAGGGTCGTCCTTCTCACAAAAGCACTTGAAGATAAGGACCTCCAAATTGCAACTCTAATGAATAAACTTGAAATACAAGATCTTGGTGAATCAAGCCATGATCCTAAGTTCCCATTTGGCTTCACAGGGAAAGAAAATCAAGACACTCCTCAACGAGAAAAATCTACTTCGGTTGCTTCGTTATCAGTTCAACAATTACAAGACATGATAACAAATACCATCCGAGCACAATATGGAGGTTCTTCTACAAGTTCTCTCACATATTCAAAACCCTACACAAAGCGCATCGACAACATGAGAATGCCAAATGGGTATCAACCCCCCAAGTTCTTGCAGTTTGATGGCAATGGAAATCCTAAGCAACACGTTGCTCACTTTGTAGAAACTTGTGAGAATGCGGGGACTCAAGGAGACCTCCTTGTAAAGCAGTTTGTCCGTTCACTTAAAGGGAATGCCTTTGATTGGTATACAGACTTAGAACCTGAGTCAATCAACAATTGGGAACAACTTGAAAGAGGGTTTCTTGACCGATTCTATAGCACGCGTCGCATGGTAAGCATGATGGAGCTTACCAATACTAAGCAATGGAAAGACGAGCCCGTTGTTGACTATATCAATCGATGGCGTTCTTTGAGTTTGAATTGCAAGGATAGACTTTCTGAAATTTCTGCTATAGAGATGTGCATCCAAGGCATGCATTGGGGACTTCTTTACATCCTTCAAGGGATTAAGCCTCAAACATTTGAAGAGTTAGCAACTCGTGCGCATGACATGGAGCTGAGCATTGCTAGCCACAGGAATTCAAACCCTCCCACGCCTGACATAAGGAGGAATGATAGGGATGCAAAAGGCAATCTCAAAGACCCAGTGGTTGTTAACACAGCCGTAGTTAAGGTTCCAAGAAGAGGAGCAAAGGCAAATGAAAAACAACTTGAAGGATGGCAAAAGAACGAAGTGCGTCATCTGACCTTTAAAGAACGTGAGCAAAAAGCATATCCGTTCCCTGATGAAGATGTGCCAAACATCTTAGAACAACTATTGCAATTGAAGCTGATTGAGTTGCCAGAATGCAAACGACCAGAAGACATGGGGAAAATTGATAACCCTAACTACTGCAAATATCATCGCATCATTGGCCACCCAATCCAAAAATGTTTCGTCTTCAAAGAACAAATCATGAAGCTTGCCAAAGAAAACAAGATTGATCTAGACTTCGATGAAGTTGTCGGGTCAAACCATGTGACCTTTGCTTGTGATGTACTTCCAACTCTCAAGCAGGGGGCAAACACCAACAAGGATTACAAATTGGTTGACAATGATGGCATAAGGATCGGCCCTATCAATGGGAAGTTCCTTAAACACTTCTATGCTTGAAAACCGAGGACTGCTCCTCGGTAAGAGTTTAAACTGCCCACTGCAACGCTACAAGGGTACATGATGTCTTCCCATTACCTTTGAAAGCGTACAAATAAAGAGAAATAAATCCCATTCTATGTCACCAATTGTGAGTGTGGCGTAGTGGTTGGATGCCCGTGTCGCCCTTGAGAAGTCTCGGGTTCGATTAGTGGTGAACCCACTATTGCGCAATTGGTACCCATGGAATGCCGTGGGGCGTGGGGCGAGGATTACACACGTGAGCCCTCCTTTTTTGTAACTAAAAAAAAAAAAATCATCAAAAAAAAAAATCATCAAAAAAAATCATCCAAAAAAAAATCATCAAAAGAAAATCATCCAAAAAAAAATCATCAAAAGAAAATCATCAAAAAAAAAAATCAATTGAACTACGTAATGACTTGATCCCTCTCCGGGGTACGTAGGCAGCTTAGTACTTTTCACTAAGTTCAGTCACATGAAAAGAATAAGGTTTGCCAGTCTAGCTTGAAGAGTTGTCCGACGATCGTCAATATGCTTTTAAGGTCCCTTTAGTTGGCAAGGTATTGCTTAAAGACAATCAATAGCTCAATGGGATGATCAAAGATTGTTGTGCTCAAAGATGAAGACTACATAAAGTCTGCATGGCATTCTCCATCTTCTATGGACATTCTCCAACATTTATGAAGCATGTTTTGCATCATCTCTCCTCTATGGGCATATTCTGACATCTGTGAAGTCTTGGCGACATTTTTCTCGCATCTTCAAGATTTTGTTGACACCTCTTTGAATCTTCAAAGTCTTGATGAGAGCATCTTGAAACTTCAAGCTTTTGTTGGCCTTTCCTTGCATCTTCAAGGTCTTGATAGGGACTTCTCACATCTTCAAGGTTTTGTTGACGCCTCTTTGAACCCTCAAAGTCTTGATGGGAGTTTCTTGAAACTTCAAGATTTTGTTGGCATTTCCTTACATCTTTAAAGTCTTGATACGGACTCGTTGCATCTTCAACATCTTGTTGGTATCTTTGAAGTCTTGATGTCTGGCAACGGTGCTAAGCGCCCTCAATGTTTGAGCTATATTGCCTTTCGAAATTGTTGTTGTAGCTTTATTATAAATGTCAATATTGGTGCAACTTCAATGCGAGTGCGGTGCGAATGAAGTGTTGACGTAGCTTCAAAGCAAAGATGAATGTTGGCACGGCTTCGGTGCGAATGAAGTGTTGACATGGCTTCATGGTGAAAATGAATGTTGGCACAGCTTTGGCGCAAATTAAGTGTTGACACGGCTTCACGGCAAAGATAGATGTTGACGTGGCTTTTAATGCAAATGAAGTGTTGACATGGCTTCGGTGCGAATGAAGTGTTGACGTGGTTTTATGGCAAAGATAAATGTTGGCACGGCTTCAATGTGAATGAAGTGTTGACATGACTTCACAGCAAAGATAGATGTTGACGCGACTTCAATGCGGATGAAGTGTTGACGTAGCTTCATGGCAAAGGTGAATGTTGGCACGGCTTCAACGTGAATGAAGCGTTGACATGGCTGCATGACAAAAATGGATGTTGACGTAGCTTTAATGAGGATAAAGTGTTGACATGGCTTAATGGCGAAGATGAATGTTGGCACGGCTTCGGTGAAAATGAAGTGTTGTCGTGGCTTCATGACAAAGATGAATGTTGGCACGGCTTCGGTGCGAATGAAGTGTTGTCATGGCTTCATGGCAGCAATAAATATCGGTATGACTTCAATGCAAGTAAAATGTCGAGGCAACTTTGTGGCAAGAAAAGAGTACTAGTGCGTCTTCATTACAAAGGCAAAAGGTGATGCAACTTCATGGCAAATGCAAGTGCAAATATTGCTTCAGTAGACAAATTAATGGTAATGCTTCATAACAGTTGCAAGTGTCTACGCCGCTCCATGAAAAGGATAAGTGGTGACACGATCTCGATAAAAAAAAAATGGATGCCACTTCGTTGTAAAAGCAAGTGTTAAAATGGCTTCAGTACGAGGAAAAATCTTGATGTGATTTCATGAGGCTATCTTGCAAAGATTGTTGATGTAACCACGTTGCAAAGATTGTTGATGTAACCACGTTGCAAAGATAGTTGATATGGCTGCGTTGCAAATACAAGTATTGGTGCGACTTACTTGCCAATACTAGAGCCAATGCGACTTCAAAGACGAGTACTGACGAAATCCTTAAGGAAACGTAGTTGCAATGATGAATATCACTAAAAGATTATTGATGCAAAAAAAAAAAAAAAATGTAACAATATGAAGGCATACATCACTGCAAGAATGTTGCCATCAATAAAGTACCAAGCCACCAAATGAATGCAAACACTTCTATGAGAACGTCAACGTGAAGATCAAGGAAACTGTGCTGCAAAACAAAACAAGCAACAAGAAAATTTGTTATTTAAAAAAAAAAAAAAAAAAAAAACTTGAAAGCAAGAGAAGAAGGCTGAAGGTTGAGCATGTGATGAAGGCCATATCATGTCTTTATATAGGAAAATTTGGAGAAAACGGACAAGAAAAGTGTGAAAACAAATGAAACTTAAATTCAAATTTTGCACACCCTCAAAGTCAAGGAAGACTGCACCAAATGAAAGAGTATTCAGCTATGGAGATAGAGAATGATGGCTCGCTGCCTACCTTGCGAGTCTGAATCCTGGCACCATCCTGTCAGAGCAGCCACCGTCCTGTCAGAACGACCACCGCCAAAATAGACCAACAAAGACCCACGATTTTCCCATTCAAATTCGTGAAAATCCAGACATTGTTTCACAAAACTAAGACCACAGAAATCTTCTACAGCCTTCGATCTACAAAACCCAGGAAAACGAGCTCCAGATATTGACCCATGCGCCACCACGCGCCACCAAAAAGCTTCGAAGGATCGCGAGCTACACCAGTATAGACTTGCAAATCTAGACCTTATTTCACAAAAACAAAGATACTACTCGATCCGGCGGCCCTAGATCTACAAAACCCAAAATTTTCAAGCCCAAACGATGCCTCACGCGCCACACGCGCTAATCACATGCTGCTCACGTGCGTCACGCGCGCTCATGCTTTCACGCGCCGCACGCGCGCGCACCCAGCCTCATGACGTCATCAATGACGTCACCCAGACCGGTTTGACCCGGACCGACCCGGTTTGACCCGCCTTAAAAAAAAAAAAGAGAAAAGCTTTGACCAGGTTGGACCTTTGACTTTGACCAAAAAGTCAAAATTTTCAAAAAGGACCTATCCCACTCAATTTTTCGAGTACATGCCAATTTTGAGATCCGTTTCTTCATTCGGAGCTCGAAAATTGTGCCAGCAATCCAATCTTCAAAAAGTTGATTATTGCACAAATCTAGACAAAAAGTCAAAAATTTCAAAACGGACCTGTCCCACTCAATTTTTCGAGTACATTCCGATTTTGAGATCCGTTTCTTCATTCGGAGCTCGAAAATTGTGCCAACAGTCCAATATTCAAAAAGTTGATTATTGCACCAATCTAGACAAGAAGTCCAAAAATTCCAAAACGGACATGTCCCACTCAATTTTTCGAGTACATTCCAATTTTGGGATCCGTTTCTTCATCTGGAACTCGGAAACTGCATAACGGTCCAATATCTAAAAAAGCTGTTGGCTTTAACGTAAACTTTGACCAAAAAATCAAGATGCTTGAGCAAAGCTTGTCCTACTCAGATTTTCACAAGAATACCGTTTCTGAAATTAGCTGGACTTTGAAACCACCAATCTGAATCACTTCTCCAAGGGTTATCCTCCAGACTTCATCAAGACTCCTCTTTCAAAGAACAAATGAACTCTCACGAGTATGTCTCAAACTTGAAATTGCATTGGGTTACTACTCCAGTCTACCATTTCTGTTCGGTATCTACTGTTTCCATTCGGTGGCTACCAGTCTCCAACCGACCGTTCCCATTCGGTGCCTACCAGTCTCCAACCGACCGTTCCCATTCAGTGCCTACCGGTCTAATCCACCATTCTCACCAAAAATTTTGGTCCGTCGGTCTCAATTACCTAACTACCATTCTTCATCTCTCCGCTATAAATAGAAGGGTCGGATTCATCAAAGGCTCATCGAGAAAAACACATCGAGTCATGAAATGAAGATTTGCTTCTTTCAAATTTCCAGTCCCTCATCCTCACGACCATTTCTCATTATGGCCTCGTCACTCTCGATGCCTAGCAACCAAAATGGCGTCATAATCAGTTTGAAACCAACCCTTTCATGGTTCAATAGAAACCCTTCTCACAACATCATCATTGTTTTAGAGTCCAAACAAATTTTGTTTCCTCACTTAACGACCACATTTGTTCATAAAGTTACTCATAACAGGGTCTGCATCGTGGTTCCATGTTTCCTTGGTCTAGGCTGGCCAAGAAATCTAAGTCCAGCAGAGGCACCTGTTCCCAAGATCAGGGCCCTTATAGCTTCTCTTCAACTGTTTGCTCTCCCATCCGAAGCAACGGTTCTGAGCAAACACCAACTTGGGCGGTTCCTAAAACCAAGATCGCAAGTTAGTTCCACCTTTCATTTTGTTGTGCTTTCCCAACAAGCGGCACCAGGTGAAGGTGATAAAGGGTGTTCGGGTATCCTACAAATTGTCTCCCATCCAACACTTGCGATGACCTCCAAGGTACCAGCTTATCAGAGATCAGCCTTTGTTGCTGGTAAATGGTCGCCAAAGCCTTATTCCATGTTTCCACCAACATATAGCCCAAAGGTCTTCGTTGCTGGTACCTCAAAATACACTTTCTGGAATTACTCCAACTTAAAACAAGCTTGAAGAATTTCAGAAGATGTACTTCTGAAATTACTTCAACTTAACGTCCGTTAGCATGGTCCAGTTACACAGGCGCATTCAACGACTTGCTGCCGGACCCCATGCAACATACAGTCAGTCCCGAATCCCAAGGTGTACTTCCTAGAAACATCTACACCAAAGGGATCCCAACGTATAGGGCCAGCGTCATGGTGTCTGTGTTTCACCCATTCACTTTGCTTTGTCTCCATCTTCCGTGTCATCACCACCACCAGACGCAAAATCCATTCTGAAATTACCTCAACTTAACCTGAGTGATGCGATAACACAAGCACATTCAATCACTTTCCCACATGATCTCTTCATGGTCCAAAGAATATCCTTCGGATATAATTTCACCAGAAGATTTTAAAAATGGGAGGCCAGCCCCACAGTTCTGTATGTTGCACCCAGCCAACGTCCTCACTTCTTCTCCATCTTCAACACCTTGTGATCACCGCCAACGATCCAAAATACTCCTCTGAAATTACTTCAACTTAATCTCTGCCAATATGGTTCAATCTTGCAAGTACGACCAACTTCTTGCAAGTAATTTACAGCTTCACCAACCCCCTTTAAGTATCATGAAACACTCTTTTGAAATTACTTCGACTTAATCTCTGCTGAGAAGGCTTAGTTAGGCAAGCACATTCAAATACTTGCAGACCCCTTCTCGGTCTCATCAAAGCCTTTCATGTGAGTGGGCTTACTCATCTGAAATAAAGCTCCACCAACCACTACATTTGCATCCTGCTAAAAGCTCCACCACCTCTAACCGTTACATTTGAAAAGTCAAGTACCAAATTCATTCTTTTCGAGACTCATTCACTCCCCACACTCAGAAGCTGTGTGCGCGAACAAGTCTCGAGGGGGCATTTGTAGAGAGGGAAAATTCCCGGCCTATCACAAGCTGACACGTCATGCCACCAAGTCCGCCAGGTATGGCTAATCACAAAGTATCATATACTGCTACTAAAAATTTGCTAAATTTCATTAAGACAGGAACAGGAAAAAACATGCAAAATGCTAATCACATGGAGGCGCGTGTAAGCGATGATGCAAGCGAATCCGGCTGTGTAAGCGATGACTCAAGCAATCCGGCTGTGTAAGCGATGACACAAGCAGACCAATCAAGTTGTGACATGTGTCACCAATCAAACTCTGCCACGTGTCGCTCACCTACCTCCAAACTCCTATAAATAGAAGCCTTCCTAAGGCATTTGGACACCAAGCTATCTAGAGCACAAGCTGCATCAAAGAAGCACTCAGAAGTATTGAAGCTCTGCTGGAATCAAGCCTTGAAGCCTCCAGGAACTTCAAGAACTTCAACTTCGAATACAAAGAACATTCGAAGAAAGATCATCCAAATCATCTTCCTAGATCTTGAAGGTCACTAGAATCAAGCTCAAAAGCCTCTAGAAACCTCATAAATCACAAATCAGTGAAGCTCTACGGATTCAAGCCTCTAAAGCCCCGAAGAACTTCCACCACAAACCTTCGAATACGAAGAACATTCGAAGCTAAATCATCCAAATCATCCTCCTAAATCTCAAAGATCACTGGAATCAAGCTCAAAAGCCTCCAGAAACCTCATAAACCACAAATCAACAAAGCTCTACGGATTCAAGCCTCCAAAGCCCCGAAGAACTTCCACCACAAACCCTCGAAGACAAAGAACGCACGAAGAACACGAAGAACACGAAGAACGTGAAGAACGAAGGATTTCTAACAAGCTCATAGCCAGAGATTCATTGTAATTCCGTTTCAACAATCTTCGATTCATTCTTCAGCCAAATTGAAGGATATTTTGTGTTCAAATCAAAATCACATCACAAATCTTTTAAGAAGATCGAATCAGAGGATCACTCTTTGTAATTACAGAGAATTGTACCACACACTTTCATCAATACAAATTCGTATTTGAGGAACTATTTTACTCGTTTGATTTATTTCGAACCGAGAAATTTAGTCTTCCACAGCTACCCTGCCCCCCAAGTTTTCGACCTGGAGTAGATTGACTTCGAAAGGTAAGTGCTCTATTTGACGTAGATTCTCCGCAATGGGATAGAGCAAAAATCCAAGCCATGTTCAACAACTCCACTAGGGATGATATTTTGAAGATCAACCTGGGTAATTATAACAGAAGAGATAAGCTTTGTTGGCATGAAAACAAGCGACGAACGTTTTCAGTCAAGATAGCATATCAGGTGGCACTCCATTTGAGAAAACTTCCTTTGGGTGAGCACTCTATGGCTAGCCAAGACAAACGCTTGTGGAGCAAGGTGTGGACCTTAAACACCCCTCCTAAAGTTCGAAATTTCATTTGGCGGGCTTGCTCTGATATTCTACCTACCTGTGCCAATCTCCTTTGACGCATAGTCCAAATCAACCCTACATGTACTTTTTACGGGCAGGGTGATAAAACTACAAGCCATATTCTTTGGGAATGTCTTTTCGTGCGTAATATTTGGGCACTTGCTTAGGGTAAACTTCAGAAAAGTTGTTCGGTAACGCCAAACAACTCATTAATATGTAATTATTACATATTATCACTGTTTGCCACCGGATCTTCTAACCATTTCTCTATGTCTTGGAGAGCCTTTTGGACCGCCATTGAGTTCAAATTAGGAAATTCAATGACAAAAGAGCATCAATAAGAAAATAATTTCCAAGTTTTACAAACAAAGCTGAAAAATAAAGGGCATAAAATAGTTAATCCACTAATATACATCCAGAAGACATATTGTCTTCTTAAAAAAAAAAAAATTACATCCAGCTATACAAGCCAATTTTAACAAATTATCAAGATCTGCTTGAATGAGTTTGAACAAAGGCTTCCACTACGTATGTAGGATAATTATCAGCTTGATCATGCTCTCTCTCTCTCTCTCTCTCTATATATATATATATATATGAATTGGGTTCAAGTTATACCTGACGTAACTCTAAATAATATTTCACTACTCAATATTTTTTAATAGGATGTCAATTTTGACAAATCCACTATTGAATTACATTATCTCCGTATATTCTCTATTCTTTAAACTTCAAATGTCATATATTGTTTTCAAGCTTCAAAAAACCTAGGATTTGCAATGTAGTTTTGCCTACATTAGGCCGCACTATCTACATGGCTCATTGTTGATAGTATATATTATATATTATATCGATAAGTGGGAGTCCATGATTTGAAGTTTGAAACTAATGGTAATTATTTTTTTAGAATATTGTTACCACATGTGGTACATATGCTTGTTTATTTTAATGAAAATAAATATATAAAGTTATGAGACTTTGAATATTTTGCTTAGGCTTATAAGAATTTTCTTTGTTATGATTTTTTTTGGTAATAGATATCATATCATTTCAAAATTCGTCAAATATATGTTATTTGCTTCATGTTGATTATTTTTTATCATTAGATCAAAATATTAATTGATTTTTTATGTTAGCAAGAATTAAACCCAAATTTCTTATTGAATGACAAAAACTTTATCAGTTGAAATAACTAACACCCACGCCTTGTTATGATTTAAACAAAGTAGATAAGGCCTGTCATATGACATGCACAATGAAAAATTTGTGAAAAATTGTATCAAAATCCGAATGAGAAATAGACATGCTATATTTAATTGAGAACATGTTAAAAGAATATAGAAGCTCGCTGCATTAGCCAGTTGTTACATATCTATTTTGACAATTTGATAATTACAATAGAAGATGGGAATTTTTGAATTCGAAATGTTATGACACATCAGAATATGTCAACCAATTGAGTTACAAAACTCTTGCGTTGCCAATATTATGGATAATGACAATAAGCTAAAAGGTTTTATTATGGATAATGATATTAATGTGAGAAGTGCAAAGAAATATATATATATATATATATTTTTTTTTATTTTGTTGATTGTATTTGTATTGGTCAAATGAATTTTTGTCACTCCTTTTTGAGATTTTCTGCTCTTAATTCTTATGCGCTCAATAAAGTTTGATTTTTCTTCTCTCTCCTTTTATATATTTATTTATTTTTAATATCATTACTGTACTAATGATTCTCTTGGTTCCAATTAATAAATATAAATGGACAGGAGCAATTGATTTTCTTTAGATGTATAACTTGGATTGTCGAGTTGTCCTACCAATTACTAGAAATGTAGTGTGTCCATTTCATATTCGATCACTCTTGTGACCCAAAAGAATTTGATAGAATCCATTTCATATCTGATCACTCTTGTGACCCAAAAGAATTGGATAGAATTTGACCAATAAGGCATCTATAAATTTTAGTTTTATACTTTTATTGCATTTTTGCTTAGGTAACATCGTGGATTAGATAATTGAATCTTATGTATACCACAAGATCGGTGAATGAGAGGCGGTATTTATTGTCTCTTTTTGATGAAAGAGACTATTTTTCTACGCCAAAAGAACACGGTTTACAGCATTGAACAACTTGCAATTATTATAAGTGTAAAATTGGTCACGATGAAAGTTCAAGGAGTGTTTCTATCATTCATCGTATAAATCCATTAAGACCAACAACTAGATAAAATTCTTAGCTAATAGAATAATTATAATAATTATAAATAGAAATTTATTATAATTTTATTTATATGTGGAATGATGTGTATCAAGCAAACACAATCAAAAAATAGTATATTCAACCATATATAGAAAGTACATGTACTAAAAACTCTAATTAATCGAAGTTTTAAATTTACTAAAAAATATATATTGTCAAACGCCTTTAATTTTATAATATTATTTAGATTTTTTTTAATAAAAAAAATATCTTAATTTTACTCATAAGATGGATTTATTAGGAAAACCATTTTGGTAAATCAATTTAAAATTAAAAATTAAAAAGAATTCATCGTGAGCCACGCCACTGATCTTGGCTCTTGTAGATTTTGGTTAGATAAGCTTGTGCATATGTTTATCAAAAAATAAAGCTTGTGTATATAATCTCTCTTTCCAAGAAAACCCTAATTTGTCTTCAACCCTAATATTCTCTCCAGCCTTAACCATAACCATGAATCCCTTTGATGAAAACAAGCCTTATTGTCACTTAAATCAGCTAAATGTGCCTACGTTTTATGTGCCAAAAAACGAAGCCGCAAAAAACCCAGACTCTTTAACCCTACCTGAAGATACAGAAATCTTGGAAGCCACGGAAGCTTTGGAGGTACCTGTGGAACCAGAGTTTGAGTTGTTGGCTGCCATGGATTCAGAGTCTGACAAGTACTTATGTGGGGGTTCAATACCTGACTTGGAAAGTTATTATGCCCCCAAGAAAGATGATATCATAGTGACTCAAAATCCCAACATGAGTGGTGTTTGTGACATGTGCTTGAATAGGCTGCCTGAGAAAGGATACTGTAATTATGGGTAAGGGCTTAATCAAAGAGGAAATTGCAATTTTGTCTCTAATTTGGAATGAAACACTCACATTAATCAAAATTTAAATTATTTACATTGACTTTCCTCCTTTCGGAACTTTCGGAAAAACTAAAATAACTTTAAAAATCTTGAATTTTCTATTTTACCCTTTACTTAAACTGTGTTTTCATATTTGAAATTCGGATTTTTCTTGGTAAAGACGTGAGAGTGTGTAATAATAGAAAACATAAAGAAGATCCGTGCGATTTTCCCATATAAATGAAGCATATTGATTATCAAGGTTGAGTAGAGAAAGAAAAAGGGAACTTCTTGTCAAGAATGATGGATTTAGAGATATTTCAATATACTGCTATAATCAATTGTTTGATTATTTGATCTTCTCTTGTTCATATTTTAGTCAGTCTATCCATTCTTAAATTTCTATTAGGCATTATGTGTATTCAAGTAGTTATTATGACTGATCAAGTAGAATAACTTTATTGCTTTGTTCTCATTAATATTTCTAGCATTTAATTTTTCCTCATTCTTTCTCTCATGAACGCCAGTAGCTTGCCATGTTAAAGATGTTATTCCTCATTGTGTTTCTTCTTTTTCCATTATATTAATCACTATCTATATCTGTGTGATGGGATTTGATGTTGTTTCATTAATATTTGACCATAACTATTCGCAGTCTACACAATAATTCTTGCCAAAAAATATAGACGACATAAAAAAAAAAAAAAAAAAAAAAAGGCTTGCTTAGGAAAAGAAACTTGGGAATATAACTGGTAATTATGTTCTAAAAAAAACCTTGGAACTTTCATTAGCTAGAGCCACTAATATTGACTTTGACACTTGAATTGACTAATTAATCCACAACACAAGACAGACTTATTTACCACGTCTTTAAGGTGAACTTAGGGTAACTTTATTCAGGGTAACTTCGTCTAACTTTGATTTTATCTATAATTTTCTTGTTTATTTTCTTGAGAATTGTACAGGTCATAATTTTATGTCCAATTAAGATTTATTATATACAATTCTATCAATAATTTTTCATGCATTAGTTGATAAATGAAGTCATGTGTATGTTTATATATACATCATCTTATTCCTCCTTGAGTGAAATTCATTAATAATCATATAATTCTTTCTGATAGTTTTAGATTAGCAAAAATATATCATATATGTGTACTTGACACTGAAACTTGATTATGTAAATGCAGTTTTGATAATCAAACATTTTGTAGCATTGAGTGCTGTGACAAACAGATTGTCGTTGACAGGATGATATCAACAGAAGCCAATTTAGCCAAGCTAGATCTTCGTGACGAGCCAAAACAAGTGAAGTTGTTTGGTGTTTGTTTAAATCACCCATAGATTGGCAGTGACCTAAGATTTGCTATGCAGTTTTGCCTACACTTGGCATAATCTTCATGGCTCATTGTTGATAGTATATATTGTTTATAAGTGGAAGACAATGACTTGAACTTAATGGTACTAGTTTAGTAGAATATAGTTACCATATGAGTGTACATATGCAGCTTTTTTCTTTTAATGAAAAATAAAAATATAAACTTATGAGACTTTGTAACTTTTGGTTCATTCTATAAGAATCTTATTTGCTAAATTTTTTTATTTTAGTAAATATTATAGTATTTGAAACCTATGACATTCACTTTATGATAATTGTTTATTATCATCAAGTCAAAATATCAATAGTTTTGGTATAAATAAGAGATACTACTAATTCAGCTAATTGAAACTCACTCTTTATTTTGATTAAATATAATAAATTAGGTATCTCATATGACATACACTAAGAGTTGTCAAAAATTGTATTAATTCCGTATGACTATAAGATATGCTATATTTAATTGAGAACATGTTTGGGCAGTTCAAGCATTCCAACCCTGTAAAGCATTCCAAGATGTCGAATATGCTACCACAATATATACTTTTAGCCATTCCCTTTTTTTTTTTAAAATAAACTTCAATATATATAAATCAAACGGAAAATAGGGACACTACAGTCAACCTCATAAACTCTCTTTAAGACATCTAGAAGACAGTTTATTAAAACAAAATGACTTAGAAGATGAAAGGGAGAGCTTTGCAGCAGCATGAGCAGCTGAATTACAATCTCTCCTAACCCAACTGAAATTACAATTAAAAAAAAAAAAAAAAAACTCTCTGAGACTTAGGATGCTAATGACCCATTACTGATACTTGTTCAAACAAAAATCTGATATCTTTGCCTTTGACCTGTGAGAAAATAGAAGCTCCAGAAGACCATCTTCCACAGCTCTCTCTGACAACTCATTTCTAATCCTAATGGCATTAGTTATCAATTAAAGAAGGTAAAGCATTCCTTGTGCGCAGAACTTTCACAAATATATCAGAGAGTCTTAAGCATAGTATTGTAATTTGATATATAAGACAAGAAGACCACAACTTCAATGTCTTGGTATAATATCAACCACCTCATTGTTGAAAGAACAGATTTAAAATAGCAAGAAAAATCTTATATTGAAATGCAAAACTCGTTTGTGAATCTTCCCAATGCATGGTTCCATGTTCACTAATCATGATTCAAACATAGAAAAGCAAGTCTAAATCGTCAATAAGCCAAACACAAGATTCAATTAAATTCCCATGATAAAGAACAACTGAGATTTATGCACACATCAATCACATGTTCAATAGAAAGTTCTACCAAAAATAAGGAGCAGATTCTTACAATTTGTAAAAATCAACAATATTTCCAATGCTTTTCCTATTTTCCTTAATCTTCTTGGTAGCCAAATTTTGCATAAAGATATATACAAATTAATGTGAAGAGAAATTAGGGTGCCAATATTAGGTTTTACGAAACAAAACAAAAAGAAAAGTGAGCACATTCTTAGCATCTATATCTAACGTAAAATTCCAATTGAGATCCCAAACTATCAACCTTCTATCATCAGTAGATGATGCCAACAGAGTTTCACGATCAGGATCCCATTCTTCCTGTAAGAAAAAAAATACTGATTGAGGCTTTTCAAACAATCTGGTTTTAACGAATTTATCTTAAAGTGAAATGATAAAGAGCACAACTTAGTATGGGAGATATCACAGGAAATTGCAATTAAGCATTACAGGGAGCAGGATAGCCAGAATTTAAAAATAAAAATAAATAAATGCCTGCCTTTTTGTGCCTGTCAGATATATATGAAACAGCTAAAACAATACAGAATATTAGAAGAGAAGATGGGGAAAAAAAAAGAAACAACATACGAATCAGAATCCAAAATAGCTCCACTAATTTAAAAAGTGACTTTTTTTTTAATTACAAGGAACCTCTTCAAGGCGGGCCACTTCGTGTACCCAATCCTGTCGAGTAAACCCCAGATACACCACCCCACCCACAAGAATTGTGTATCAGGAAATTTAAAAAGTGACTATATTCTATATATGTTAAAAAGTCCTTCAACAACAACAATTTAAACTTATGCACTTTATGTAAACCCACAACATACAGACACATGAACAAATTAACATAGAGCTGAGACTAGCAAGCAACACTAAGTATTCTATAAGAGGGATGGACTTGATTGTATCTACAAATTCACAATGCAATGAGTCAATCATTGCTTTAATAACGATTGTGAAAAATTGATTGTCAAAGAGAATTTACTTGTACAAAGCTGCAGCTTGGTGTAAAGCATCAGAATTTAGTTATTGAAAATAGACTAACTTGCTAGGCCTAGGCACCAACGGAATTTTACACATTATCTATTCAAAACATACGAAAACCTAAGTCCACTTCTATTCTTACCTTCATTGGCAAGGTTTAATGCAACTTTACCATTGCTTATGCTTCAACAATTCCCTTAGCCTCCATCACCATTCTCCCCTTGGCCTAATTGATTAGGTTAAGGATATGAACTGAGCACAAAACAACAACCAAGTACTCTTTAGTAGCAGGGCTTTTACAGTTTTGTTTAATAACAAAGTACTTAGTTATAAACCATATAGCAGATTTGTGGAAAGAACTTACCTTCTGCAGATTCTAGAATACACATGGAAGTAGGATATTTCTGGTATAAGGAAGAACTTTGATTCAAAAACCTTGGAAAATGAGAACTAATACTCAAGAAACACCCATAGCAGTAAAATGAATATTAAACCCTGGAAGTGACTTTTAATTTGGAAGATGGTTAATTCCTGGGTGTCCATTAGCCATAGGATCTCCAAATTGCTTGTAATGCTACTTTTGAAGCAATATAATCTTAAGGGAAAAAAGAGCATTGCATAAGAAACACATGAATTATGTGGTTCAACTTTTGGGCTACACTCATGAGTCAAAGATGGCAAGAATTATTCGACAATGATAAGATAATGATAATACAATGTCTGTCCTCTCCCCCTCTTAAACTGTCACCCCTGTTATACTCAAATTTGGATTCTCACAGATGTAATACTCGTTCTAAGAAACAATACCCTTTTCCACACTACATTGGTTACAAAAGGTGCCTAGCATATTTAAGTTGGATGACGCTGTCTAGTGTCTACTCCACCATGCAAAAGGCCTGCACAAACATTCAGGCTTATACAAACAAATCAAGCTGAATTCCATGCAGCCTGGCAACCAATGTACAACAACAGAAGGTCCCAGTAGGGCCAGTACCAAAAAATGTCGCAGCAGGAGACATCCCAGCAGACTGGCAAACCCTTCTACCGATTGATGGGAACAATAGAGGTGGAATAGCATATATGGCAAAAGATAGAGATGGAAGCTTAATGTTCAAAGGGCGCCACACCAAATGGGTACAAATCCACCAGCATATAAGATAGATAGCTGCAAGAGAAGCCATTCACTGAGCATGGACCAGAGAAATCCAAAAAAGACAGTGCTGACTCAATGCAAACACACATTGGCTGCACCAGAAAAGATGAGAACAGCACCTTGCTTCTGCTCAGTTCTACTGGAAGACATGGACACATGGAGGAATTAGGGTTTTGCTTTTGGCTGTAGGATTATAAACGATGGCATACTGGCAGTGGTTTCCAGCTGGGCTGCCCAAACCTCAGCCTTTTTTGTATACTTAGAGCCCAGTGTTTAAATTCTTTTCCTATTGTGGTATTAAAAAAATACTGTGTAACCCCCCCCCCACCCCCCCAAAAAAAAAAAAAAAAAGAAATTCTGAGCTTCATGCTTCAGCCTACTCTCAAAACCCTACCTTGCTCTCCTCAATAGTTGCTGCCCAGCCTGCCCTGTCATGCAGAAACCTTGACAAGAATTAACAACAAATACCTGTGAATATTTTACTTTTTACAGTCAGATGATAGTTTCATCATTTGAACTAGTTTTATAATGCTCACCCAGGATTTCAGGGATACACCATAAGCAGGAGCCCAGAGTCCAAGTAACTAAGAGAAATCCATTAGACAAACACATACATAAGTGCAAGGACATGAACACTATTAGCAGCTTGTTTATGTCTCTAATTCTGAAAGAAATGCAGCATAATTCATAATCTTATGACATAAGAAGTAAATATCTTCTTAAAATGATAAATTCAGTGAGCAAATTGCATAAATTTAATCATGAAGTTCTGCCCCTTGTCTTTTCTAGTTGATCATGAAGGTGTGGCATAATAATATCACTAAGAATATCCCACTCAGTTCTGGTGTTTCTAAAGATTGGTAGTAGAATCAATGATATTAAAAATTTAACAGAAGGCGTCAAATTTGAAATAAATAGCAACAATAAATAAGCAAGCCCCAGTTCTCATAATATCAATCACTTGTAATAGTAATTGAGAAGTCAAGTAACAGTATGGTTGAACAACATAGTGTTCTGCAGGTAGAACTTGCCACTACAATTTATATGCAGAAACAAATTGATAATTTGTCTTTTTTTCAGTTTGTGTAGGTGTCCTGAAAATAAAATCATTTAACTCAAAAGAACAGTATATAGTTATCACCAAAAATGAAACCTCAAGCTCAATATAACTCAATTAAAAAAATTGAAGCTTGTGAAACAAACTTAGAGGAGAAGAACATCATTACTTGTTCAATTAAAGTGAGAAATAAAATCCACTGGAAATGCTCTAATGTGTTAGCTTACAGAACTCATCCAGTTTCTGAACTTGGATGTAAACTCAAACTAGAGAAGCTGCTCTTTAAGTCTCTGGCTAAGTCTTCCCTGCCTGCATTATTTAGATGACGCAAAACCCTCATATACACTGCAAAGTTTGGTCTGAGACCTTTTTTAATCATTTCCAAAAGAATATTTCGTGCAATGACCACATTTCCTTTCTTCTGATGAAGGCTTGCAAGCAAGCTGTAATTTAGATTGCTTGAGAACCTATGCTTAACACTTGAATCAACCACATAATTATATGCTTCCTCATATTTCAGTAAACTGAAATAACCCTTGATAAAAGCAGCATGTGTGCTATGACGAGGTTCAACACCATTTGACACCATTCTGTCAAGAAACTGGGAAGCAATATCGGGCTTTCCAAGTCTAAACGAGTAACAAATAAATATCTCAAAGGTTAATGCATCAGGAAGCCAATCCCTTCCTTGTATTTCTTCCAGTACCTGACTAGCTTCAACGGTTTTATCATTCTTGCACAAACTACTAAGTAAATAATTGTAACCAATGACAATTCGATCACAACAACCCCTTAGCCTCATCTCATCAAGCACTTCTCTAGCTCCTTCAAAATCGCATCTTTGACACTTCTCCCTAACCAAAACATTGTAATAAACTGCCTTCCTCTCTGTTATTTCCATCACAAATTCTGCCATTTCAAAGGAACCCAAAGAGACGAACATCTCAATCAATGAGTAAATCCCAGAGTTCCGACATGACCCCCCAACTTCCTTCAACACCTCTACCACTCTTCTTACAGAGTGCATAATGGAATCCTTGTTTGAAACCAAAACAGGTAAGAACCCAAATGCCTTCTTGTTGAGACAAATATTTCTTTTCCTTAACTCATTCAGAATACAAAGCATGGCCTTGTGGTCATCTAACCAACCACAATTATCAATAACCATGCTACAAATATCAGAATTGCAGTAAAGATCAGGCCGCGAACCCCTAATCCAATTAAAGAAACGCAATGCAGACACTCTTTCGAAATTCAAAACCAGAAAAACCTCAGTAATTGAATCAATAGATAAAGTTACATTCATAGAATCCAACTTAGACTCCAAATCATTTTCATCCCTCAGAACCAAGCCAATAATTTCCGAAACTTGCTTTCGAGTAGGTTTTGGCCTAATCCGATCAAAACCCATTTTTCCAAATTTAACATTTTTAATAGAATTCATCTCACTCAACCCAGCTGAACCCGATGACACATCCTTAGAAGACACCGAAAACCAACGAATGCATCTATTAACACAAGGTTTAACCAAACCTAGATTCAAAAATTGATGTCTATACTCATTATTGTTACAGCTATAGAAATGTAAATTTTGTGAAGATTGAGGAATTGGGCAGGTTATAGAGGAAACTAAGGATGACCCAGATGAGGAAATGAGTGGATATAGAGAACTGGAAGTGGGTTTCGTGTGAAAATGAAAATGATTGGAAATGAAGAAAATTTCTGGAGAGGAATTGGGTGAGACGAGGGTTTTAGGAGAGAGAAATGGGTGTGGGGAGTGAGAGAAGAGAGAGTAAACAGAGCAAGAGCTTGAGAAGTACCTGAGCTTCTTGTAAAGGCTCGGGATTTCCATGGTGGATTCTACGGTCTCAGAGTCAGAGCACACATTACGGCCTGAGCTCACACCCAGAACAAAGGCTAGCTGAGCGGCGAGAGTTCAAGCTGATTTTGCTGAGAGAGAAAAGTTTTTGACATTTTTTTTTTCTTTTGGGTTGGGCTCGTAGAACTTTCTATGTGGGCTGTATGGGCAAATGGGGTTGGAATTGTTGTACATTTCATGGGCTTCTCCACACTAAAATGGTGTGGGCAAGTGAAGCCATGATGCTATTTGGAAAATTTAAAATTATGGATTATGGATTTGTTCCTAGCCAAATCTTTTGATAATGTATTATTTTCTTTTATATGTAGTGAGGGTAAAGTTATTGCCCACCTTCTAGCCTATTAGGCTGTTGTTTTGAGCTGGAGTGGACTAGTTCTCATCTCTAACTAGGCGTTATTATTAGTTAAAGTTTTGAATAGAGATGATTACAGACTCTCCTTTGATTTTATATGTTTTGTTTCTTATTATAAATAAAGTATTTATTCAGAAAAAAATATAAATAATTTGATAGTTATAAACTTATAATTTGATAATAAAAAAAAATTTTGATAGTTATACTAGAGGAGAGGAGGAGAGATTTGAACTTGTCTTTATTTGTTATTTGTGTTAGAATTGTGTAGTTAAATAATTAAATTTACTATATTTCAATAGTTTAAGTTTTTGGAACAATTAATAATTTAGCAATTTATACTATAAAATTCTTGATAAAATCTTTTCTTTCTTAATATGATAACATAAATATTTGCATCTTATTGATCATGTTTGTTTTATAATAGAAATGACCAAATGCTTGTTTAGCATTGTTGTAAAAAATATTTAAAAAACAAAAAAACAAAGACATGATTGTAAAAAGCAAAATTTTAATTGAAAAAAAAAAACTCTTTAATTTTTTTTTTTATAGTGGTCTTAAAATATATGGACATTAAAATACGGTTATTTATTTTTATTTTTTAAACTCCTAAAAATTCCAAATTTTAACTTTAACTTTAAAGTTATTTTTCCCTTTTTAAAAACCTCCTCAAGGAATTTAGAAAAATTACGAACCTGTTGAAAATTTATGTTAAAAGAACTTAAAATTCTTAAAATACCTTTTTTTTATATTGCTCAAAACACACCAAATTTTTCATTCAATTATATAAAACAATTCATTATTCATCTTTTTTCTTTATGAACATTTAATTGCCATGAGTGCCACGAGTTTAGCAAAGCTCCGAACTGGTGAAGCCATTTTTTGGTATATCAATCACTAAGAAAAGCTAGAAGCAAGCCAAACAAAGAAACCACTCATTGACTCGAGACTATTAAAAAATAAAAAAATAGGAATGGCACATTCAAAAATGTCATGCGTAACAAAATTGAAAGGAAATTTTGACCAATAATACTCCTAAACGCGCAGAATTTTTGACTAATAATACTAATAGTAGCACACTTTGTCAAAACTATCCTACAAAATCTACAATAAATAAAAATAGAATAAGTACTTCATATCATAATATTAGACCATTGCAGTCTGTCATGTAAAATAATTACGTCAAAACGGCTCGAGCCAGAGTAATATAAACCCTAATCAATAATACTACTAAACGCACAGAATTTGAATAATAGTACTGGTAGTCGCACACTTTGTCAAAACTATCCTACAAAATCTACAATATACAATAAATAAATAAAAAGAAAATAAGTAGTTCCCATAATAATATTAGACCATAGAACACATTCTATCACATAAAATAATTATGCCAAAACGGCTTGAGCGGGAGTAATATAAACCCGCCACGTGTATGACCAAAAAAAAAAAAAAGCTAGGGCTTAGAAATACGTGCTATCAAATTTGATACGTATAAAAAAGGCAATAATCTCGTGGCCTGTGGCATACCACGCTCTTTTTCTCAGCCACCTCTTCTCGAATATTCTTCTCTTCCTAGAAATTTCAGCAACCCTCTCTTTCTCTCTTTCTTTTTCTTTTTAAGCTTTGCCCGTAAAAACCTTTCCTTGTCACTTCAACTTTCTGGGCCTCTAGTAGAAGAACCGAAAAGAGAGAGAGAGAGAGAGAAATGGCGTCGTTTTCTGAAGCTCCACCTGGCGATCCAAAGGTCGGAGAGAAGATCTTCAAAACCAAGTGCGCTCAGTGCCACACCGTTGACAAAGGCGCTGGTCACAAGCAAGGTATTCACTTTTTTTCTTATTTTTTATTTATATACAATCGATTTGGTTGCGGCGTGTTTGGATCTGAGTGATAAATTGAAATTCAAAGTTTGTGACTTTAGCTCATGTGTATTGGAATTTTTGTTGTGTGGTTTTTGATCTGTTGAGATCTGTTTGGGTTGAATGAACTGTTTTTTTGTTAATTATGAGGATGTTGTTGAAATGAAATTTGCTTAGATCTGACTGGTTTTGACTCGAGTGATCTGTTTGGCTACTTAGAAAGTTGAAGAAAAAAATTTAAAAAAAAAAAAAGAAGAAAATTTTTTATTTCTGTAATGCTATTCTCTGAATAGAAAGAGTTTTTTGAGCTGGAATTTATTTTTGAAGGCTGTTTAGTGATATGGGAATTGTCAAGCAGTCTTAAAAATATAATTTTGAAAAAAAAAAAAAAAAAAAGCAAGATTGATTTTTTTGTAACATGAGAAAGGTTTATTGTGTAAATTATGAATACTCAGCAAAAATAGTTAGCTTAAAGGTGGCTACTTTCGCTTGTTGATGTGGGATGTTTCTCGATCTTTGGACATGAGATTAATGATTAAACTCATTGTGTTTTGTTGTTATACATATTTTATGTTATAACTTAAGTATATGTCACTTTATGGATGTGTAAGACTATAGATTTGGATTGATTCTTACCCACAAAACTTAGTCATTAGTGGGTGTCTTAGGCTTTAGATGCCGATTTTGAAAGATATGGACTGTTTTCCACATTTATAAGTAGAAATGAATTATGAAATTATTTGGATTTTTAATTAAGAAGTTTGCCTTGGTGGTTGTTTGATTTGTTGTTTAATGAGAAATTTCAAGTCCAAGCTAAGATTGTTGGACGTTGCATTATTGGACATTGTGATGGGTGTTGTGGAGAACATGTTTCAAGTTTGCTAAAATTTAAAATAGTTTGCTATTTCAAGGATTTTATTACTAGGTTGGGCAAGGATTTAAATTGTACAACAAACAAACTATCTTTGGCTTTTTTTTTCTTTAGATGATTGCTCTGAGAAAAGTAAGGTGCCTTATGGATATAACTTCATGCAGATGCACTTGTTAGTTTATTAATAAGTTTTGTAAATATGCTTTAGAATTTTTTGTGCGAACTTCTTTTTGAAAGCTGTTGTGATCGCTACTCTCTTGAAAGTTTTGGAGTAGTGTATAAATCTGTTCTAAATTTTCAGGTCCCAATCTGAATGGCTTGTTCGGAAGGCAGTCTGGTACAACTCCTGGGTACTCCTATTCAGCTGCTAACAAGAACATGGCTGTGAATTGGGAGGAAAAGACGTTGTATGATTACTTGCTGAACCCCAAAAAGGTATGAATCAACTCAACATAAAAGACACTGCTATAATATTAGAAAATGCAATGATCACCTTGCATGTGTGTGTATGTAATAGAGAGAGTAGACTGAAGATAGTTTATCTTACTTTGGGAATATCGCCTTGCATGTTTTAGAGAGCGGTTTTTCATTGGTGCAAGTATATGCATTGAAGTGTTTTGTTGTAACTTTGATAAACCAAACATGGCCTGATTCTTTTGTTTTTTGCTTTTGTTTGTGCAGTACATTCCTGGGACTAAGATGGTGTTCCCCGGGCTGAAGAAGCCACAGGATCGGGCTGACCTCATTTCATATTTGAAGCAATCTACTGCATCTTAAATACTCCCAGACTTTTAGTTCCCCAATTCCATTTTGCAGTTGTTGGAGATTCACACAGTGCGGATAAAAGCACAATTTTTTACCAATAAATTAGACCATTTGGGTCTGCAATGCTCTTTTGTTTGTTGAGCTTGACCTAGTCATTGCGTCTCAAGGAAGAGGTTGCTGTAATTGGCAAACGTAACATTCATTTCAGTTAGCTTCTCATGAATATTTCCAGGATATAAACTGTTGGGCTAATGATAATTTTATTTTGATTCTTGATAATGTGCGTCTGAGCTTAAGGATTAGTTTCTTGAACTGAAATGTTGGAACTGAAAGTGATGAAAAGAATGAACATGTGGTTGGGTGCTTCTTGGTGTCATGCCCTTTTTCCAAAAGGCCCTACGTTCTAGATGATGAAACTTTGCCATGTATATGTATGGCGAAGTGGGTTATATGGGCTGAAGCGAGTAAAACTCGTTCTTGGGGAATTTTCTATCTCTATTAGGAGACAAAATTTTCTTATTTTTTGTTTGGGTAGGGAGGCGACTAATGTGGTAATTTTATCTAGGCGTGACTATAATAGCATCTTACCTGTTGGATCTAGGGCCTTGCTGGGGTGTAGGAAGACCATGGTGAGCCGTAGCTTCTCAGTCTCATGAGGAATATTAGTAAATCTTGAGCTGCTAAGTGAGGTAACTCAAGGGAGTCCATATTCGGACTCTTACCTCGGACCTCACATGTGACGCATGCACAAAATTCTCTATTTGTGCTCTCAGTTCAATGGATGATCTTAAGACGACTTTATCAATAATTTTTCTATGCTTTTACTGTCCATGATAACAATTAACAAAGATGGTAGGAGGAAACAAAAACATGAAATCGAAGTGATTTTCATGAGTTTGGAGCTTTAAATGATCTAATTAAAAAATTGCTAACTAATCTGGATTTTTATTTATAATTTATCGTGTTTTAAATAGAATTACTCTATCCACATACATGCAAAACACGCGTGGTAATCGAATAATCAAAACGTATATCATTTTTTATACATATCCCTTAAACTACTCGTTATAAAGACCCTTTTAAAAGAGTCTGATCTCGCTAAAGGGTTATTACACAAATGAGGTACTGCTGGGTCATTACTCGAGACTTTGGGGAGTGATCAAATGTCACCGAAGTGACAGGTAGTGATCTCGTTAAACATAATGAATTGACGAATCAACCTTTTCCTATGATGTCTATACTTTGGTGTTCTTTCTTCCCGGTGTTTGGTGGGTGTTGATTTTTGTTTGCTCTTCCCTCGCTCCGTTTAATCAAAGAAACATGTCCACGGATTACATGTACCGAATTCTCACCTCTACCTACTTTGACTTTGCCTGTATTAGCATGATGAATAGCAAAGTGATCAACCATGAAACTCACAGAACTCAAGACTTCCATGATTATGTCAAGAGAACCCTTCAATTTATTGTGTAGGATCTTAATGCTTTAAGGCAATATCATACCATTTGTAACTCGGATCATCATAGTTTTTAAGGAGATTACGATGCTTGTATTAACAGGACTTTGTGAAATGATTTGCTGTAGGTTATGATTGCAAATTAAGCTAGAACCTCTAGGAAGAAAACAGCTGGAAATATTTACTAAAGCTTTGGCAAATCTCAGAAAATAAACGACCAACATTGTCTGCTTATCATTATTTGTGACTCTCCATTAAGTACCTCCCCCTCAAACACCCACAAAGAAAAAGAAGCAATAACCAAGAAAAGGCCGAAGTCATGGAAAAGGTTGCTCATCAAGAAGGAGGCTGTCATCATTTGATTCTCCAAAATCAGATTCAAGGTTGAGGCTGGGATGGCCGGCGGAGTCCTGGTATCTGCAGAACATTTAAAAAGAAGATTGAGAATGCTAAACTGAAGAATAACTAATAAGTTAGAACTGACAGATTATTGTTCATTGTCCTAATTTCCTGTGCCAGGTTAGACATCTAATTCCAAAGACAACCTAGATGACAAAATAGAATTGTAGAATACTATCTTCAAATCATGCACAATGCTACACCAGCACATTATGTAATTTCTTGCCAAGTTTGTGCCAAAATAAGGACTTGTATGGAAAAATACAAAGCGCATAATGAGAAGTTGAAAACATTTCCTAGCAAGGCATGGAATAGACTATAGATGACAATCAGGAGTGTAACAATAGGCCTAAGGTAAGCCCCTCAACAAATAAGGCAAGTGTCTCACAAGAACCAAAAACTCTCTTTTTTCAATGATGAGGAAACCCCTCAAGGTATGGGCCAGTGGGACAACTCTGAGGAGTAAAACCCCGAATGCTTACACAACTCCACTGAGCAGGCATCGGGAATATCGTGAAATGCCTCAGCTAAGAGTCAGACTAGACTCTTTTGGGATTACAGTTAGTCTAGGCACTCTCCAGTCTCCACTGAGGCACTCCGGGTGGGGGCTCACAAGAACCAAAAACTTTGGAGTTGGAAGCCTTAAATAGACATGCCAAGCCCCATGGCATTACACCAAGCATTGCTTCTACACGTGAAACTTTTTTTTTTTATTGGCAAGTTACACACACACCTAATGCGTCTTGAACCCACAACCTCATCCTCCACCAAGAACTTTTAGGTGGAGGAGGTAGGCTCATTGGTGCTTCTACACATGAAACATTAAAGTCAATGATCTCTAAGGTGGAATGCACAACTCAGGTTTTGAGGAAATTAAACAAAAAAACTAATTCCTACAGAATACCAGAATCCCTTTCCTAGATATCATATTAAGGAACAGAATATGGATACCCACCTCAACTCCATGAGGTCCTATACGGTTGCGGGAGATAAAATTCAGTACCAGAGTAGCAAATTCTTCAGGTACATCTTCCTGCAACAATGTGCAAAATAAAAGTTAAACAACTTTCAGAAAAAAGAGAGAAAAACAAAAAGAAATGCACCATGAAAAAATAACTAATATGGACCTGTATTGCATGCCCAGTATGTCTAACAACCACCATTTGAAACTTGCCTTGCATTTGACCAATTGTGAGAGCTCTGTCACAAAACAATAAAAAGAATTCCTTAGAAAATCAACCAGACCAATTTCAATTTTATGAGACCAGCCAGAAAGTTGTTAAAAAGGTACAATAACTGGGATAAAATACTGATGATCTTGTTAAACTTCAATAGATTATATAAGGCAAGTTTAGTGGAAAGAACCTGTCCAGTCTGTCTGTTCCGGCTAACAGCAATAACTTTGGGGCAGTACATGACAGATATTTTTCTGAAAGGCCTTCATACCTGTACGTAACTAATTTCAGTAGTTGAATTGATGTGAAAATGCCTTACGTAACAAAAGCTACCACTGTTACATGCATGGATGTGGCATTAGGACAGTTAAACCACAGTATCCAAGAATGCAAAATGAGACAATCCATCTCATATATACAATGAAAAATTAGGTATCAAATCTAATACCCACAAGCACCAAATTAGGCATGATCGCTAGGCATGTTATAAATGTAAATACTAATAATAATCATACCAGCCCCTCCAATATTGTTCTGTCTCTACAAGACGAGCTCGGTGAGTATAACTGCAGCACAAAATTAGAACAATGCCTGTTAGGTGCTGCACCATGGTCTACGCTGACTAAACCACAATAGGCCCCAGCTGGTCGTGTAAATGGACAAAATTGTGGAATCCAGGATACTTGGATATATTCACAACATAAAATGCATTTACCATTTCTTTGAATCATCATACTTCAACGTAGCAGGGATGGATACACGGGCTGAATCCACGTTTCTCAAAGAGCCTCCTTTTATGCTCCATTCAATCTAAAACAAATCTTTCAATTCATTATGACTGCCAAACTTCAGCAGTGAAAATAGGCTTACACAGAAAAATATCACTTCAACTTAGAAACTGCTACTCCAACATTGTGTGAAAAATAATGTTGGCCCATGAGGCGGCAGATTAGTGCATCACCAATCTGAGATTTCTACATACAATATCTAGAAAAAGTAGTTCAAGACTTAATTTGTTCATCCTCCAGATAAAATTTTTTGATTTTTTTTTTTTAAATTAAAAAGTAAAATGTAATTTACAAAGCTAAGATGTCCTCTCGTCTGCTTTGCTCCACCTGTCATTTGTCAAAGACAAGCAAAGCAACAATGAACAAGCAAAGATATGATTTCTCTTGCACCATGCTCGTACGGTCTGAGATATAAGTACATAACAGACTATGAATTTTGGTGCAAAAATTTCTAATGTTTAGACCACAGCTAAAAAAGATGTCACAAATTATTGTTTGACTTTCAAGGGACAAACCCATAAAGAAAAAATTATGGCTTTTGGATAAAACTTCTACAGCTACACACAGTCGCCACCATAAACCAAGTAACATAGAATACTAACCCCAAGGGGTACCACAATTGGCTAGGGACCAGGCATCGTGAAGCGGAAATCACTAGTTTAAATTTCCCTTTCCCCTCCCCTTGGGGTCAAAACTCACTTACCCAAAAAGGAAAAGAAAAGAAAAGTAACATAAAAAAACTAGACAAGAGGTACCGCTTTTTCAATGCTTGAAAAATGCTGCATCCGGTTTGATAAGATTTTCTGCATATGAATCAATGAAGCCATAGCTGTTCCCTGAAAATTTTGTGATTGTCAACATAGCTTCAATGTGCCACTGATAAGAAAATAATCACAGGCAGCGGCGACAAGGTCATATTGTAGAAAGCAACCTCCACAACATCCACAACAATAAGTCCAGCCAAGCTAGGCAATGATTTCTTTGCAGCAACATGCACGGCGACTGAGCCTCCCATGCTATATGATGGTTAAGTTAGTCAGATCAATGATAATAATTGGTTAATGTAGTAAAGGAAGTAAAGTATAATCAAACAGAAGAATTAAGTAAGATTTTTAAGTTTTGTTAATGAAAACAAAGCAAAATAAGAGTACATGTGCATCACAAATACTCTCCACTGTTCGAAGGGAAATCTTAAGAGAAACGTAAAAGTCTACATTCACTATTAAAATGATAGCATATAAAAGCTAAGCAAATTATGCAAATTCATATTCTGCAAGCAACCAATAAAAATTGTAGTACTACTGATCCAAAAATAAAAATTGTAACCCATCAATTGAATTTTTCCATAAATCTCCTATCTCCAACAAAACCTCACAAACCCTCCCTTATGCTTTATTCAATAAAACTTGTTGGAAAGCCTTCTATCAACACCAAAACATCCATCCTGTAATAATATCTCTTTACCAGTTTACATAGTTCAATTACTCTTTATTCCACCAAATTTTAGTATTTGATAAACATTTATTTAACACCTCCTTACCCAACCCCTGAAAATTTTAAAATTTCCCATTTCCCCCTCTCTAAAAGGACTAATTACCCCCTTCCCTGAACTAACCATCTACACAAAACTATCACTAAAACATGATTCCACTTTATTCCTAAGAAAATGAAATGACATCACCAAACTATCACTAAAACATAAAATTGTACATAACATTCTCTTCCTCTCTTTTCTTGTATGTGTCCAGATACTTTATATGGATTAATTGCTTATACAAAACTAAAATTTTAACTTTATAATATTAGGAAAATACTAATACATCTTACTGAAGAAAAAGCAATCAGACCAAAGGCATTGAACACTTTTGACTTGTAACTAAATTGTCACTTCATCAATGTACCTATGTATGTAAACATCGCCCCCACCCCCTCTCCTTTCTAAAAGGATTTCTGCTAACCAAGAGATTTATAAAATACAAGAACATTAGGAGGGAGCTCAACCTGTGGCCAACAAGTACAATAGCAGGGGGTGAATCTCCATACATTTCTTTCACCACAGCCACAACATCATCACACATAGTCTGCAAATATGAAAGTACCAATTTTCATGAGTAGACTAAGACAAAAAATATATACATTAAAAAGAGGGTAAAAAAGGCCTAAATTACATGACCAGCGGAATACATTTTCTGCTGTTTATATTTACACCTCAATAGAAAGGTCGAGTTCATTTTCTGCTGATGACTTCCCATGTCCTCTCATATCCATTGCCACTACCCGAGCTTTCTCCTTGATTACACTCGCTGCCAACGCGAATGAAAGCCTGGCGAAAATACAACATGAAATGTAATCAAATCACATTGCCATAGTTTAGCTAACATTACAAATAGCCAGTGAGCTCCAACTCAAATGACACCGCCTCCCCTTATAACTGTAAGGTAGTCGACAAGATCATAGATTCAAAACCCACTGTATATACACAAGCACACACGCGCGCGTGCGTGTATTAAACAACATGCACTTTAAGAACGCAGAAAAAAAAAACATAAATTCATAAAATCCTCAAGATCAAATTTTTTTTTCATAAAAAATCAAAACCCAATTTTTTTATTACACAAAAACACATATTCAAACCTTTTTTTTTCCTATGAATGGCAAAACAAACAATCATTCTAAAGCACACACATCACACAACTCAGAAATGAATTAAATCAATCAAAGCTGAAACTTTAACATTTAAATTGAAAGCAATAACATACCCAGAATAGCCACCTCCATGTAAACAAAAAACCACAGGGCCTTCTGTTCCCGCCATATATACATGAAATACCTAAAATTACAAAAACACACACAAAAAAAATAAGATTTTTCTATTAGAATAAAAAGTGCTCCAATTGCTGACACTGAGACTAACATTTTCTGTATCTTTGATTCGAATATCATCCTCGCGATCAAAATAAGCGGACCAATCCAATGGTGAGTATTTCTGTAACGAACTCCTACACCAAAAACCATTGAAATTTAGAGAGAAAAAAACACGAAAACAGTGAATTGGAGAGAGCAAGAGAGAGTTAGGGGAACTCACGGAGTTGGAGGGCGAATTGGAACGGAGGCAAAGGCAGAGTCAGGTTGTTGTTGTTGTTGATGCTGATCTTCTGAGCCTGAGGTTTCTTCTTCGGAAAGCGTGGTGAGGTTTGAGGAATCCATTTTCCTGAGAGCAGAGGAATTGGAATTGGAATTTCAAAATCTGAAGGAATTTTGCTTTTCCTAGTGGTCGATCAAAGTGCTTTTCAGTTCTCACTTCTCACTTCTCTTTAGTCTTTAAAATTAAAATGAAAAATACATATATCCAATTTCTGATATAAATGACCGGCCCATCTTTGTTTTTTTAAATGATTAATGGGCTCTAAGCCCAATATAGAGGCCTTGTCCATAGCACTAAAAGTTAACTACTCCTACTAAATACTTAGAGTAGGCTTGTTCGTTGATCTACCGAACCCAACTGAAACCAACCTGATCGAACTGATCAGCCCCCCTTGGGGCTTTGTCGAAGGTTTTTGGCACGGTGGTCAGCGATATCTCTTCAATACCGACGTCGAACTGATGCGGCCATCAACGTCGAGATGTGCACACCATCAAGAATTGAACGACCCGAGTATATATATATATATATATATATATATATAATTTTGTTTTTTTTTAAATATGATAACATTAGCGTGTTAGGAGGATTGGAAAGTGTGGAATGGTCTCAATCAAGTCTTGTCTAAGTTGTCTTGCATTTTCCAAAAAATAAAAAAAACAATGTTGTATATAATTACTGTTTAAGTCACTATGTAAGATTTTTTTTATCTTGTTTGCTCTCAACCACACACGTCTTGTCTGAGACTTTGAGACTGAGTTGTCTTCTTCTCTCCTTTTTAGACTTTTGCTCTCAAACTCAATCACTCAGACACCTTCATTTTCTTCCAAACCCTAATCCCATTGAACAATGTCTAGTGTTTCCCTTTCAATCTTAGAATCTCATTCTCCCATCTAACCATATTTCTCTTCTCTTTGCTCTCAGTCACATAATTTTTCTTCCAAACCTTAATCCTACCAAACAAATAGTAGTGTTTGCCTCTCAATCTTAGATTCTTAGGCTCCCACCTAACCATTTTTCTCTAATCTTTTGCTATTAGCCACATAATTTTTTTTTACATACCCTAATCACGCTGAGCAAACAATAGTTTTTCTCTCTCAAATTCTCAACCTTAGGCTCTCAGTCCCACCTATGACCTAACCTTTTACTCTTTAAGAACACAAGCTCTCAATCTCACACTCTCAAGACTCATCTCTAATTCTCAGTCTCACTCTCTCACAAAAAAAGACTTTCCTCTCAAGGTCTCACGGAATTCTTAATCCCTAAGTCAGCCAGTCTCCTTCTCATCTTTGTTCTCCACAGTGGCTTTGTCATTATGTAGTTCTGTCTTTGGTAACCCTAATCCGTAATTTTTTTGATTTTATTTTGAGGTCACTAAATGTTTCTTGTGTATTCATTTTTTTTTTTTTTTTTTGTGGTTATTTTCTTGTAATTTCAGGGTAATTTAAGAGGTTTAGCTTTAGCCTAGTAAAAAACTAAATCTTAAAGGCTTAAAGAGTTCCTGGTTATTTTCTCATACGATTTATATATATATATATATATTTTCTCTAATGTTTGATTTTTTTTTTCTATGCTGTTTGATTTTGTTTTAAGGGTTATTTTTATATTTTGTTTTCAGTTCATCACGTTGTGTCGAACTTTCATGTTTGTGTTTGATTTTACTCTTAGTTTTTTTTAAGGTTCACTCATGTTATTTGTTGTTTGATTTTGTTTAAAGGGTTCAAAGATTGTAAATTTATTTGTTGATCATCCTATTGATTGATTATACATACTGTTGTGATTTTAGTTTATTATATTATGCTATTATGATTTTAGTTGATTATCTTGTTGTTGTGATTTTAGCACTAAAAAAGCTGCATGTATGGTTTTTGGTTACTAATATGTTATTAAAATTAGTGTAGGACCGTGTGTTTTAGTTAAATGTTGCCTACTTAATTTATTTGTTGTTGCTTCCTTAATTACTGTGTATATGTGATTGTTATTTATGTTGATGTAATTAGATCATGACTGCTCATGCTTCTTCTTGTACCCCTCCTACTAAGCCTACTCCTAGTCCATGTACTGAGGCTAATCAACCAAACACATGTTCTCTCATTCAACCATCAAATGTTGCACCCCCTTAAACACAAATAGAAACTCAACAAGCTACTATGGTGGTAAAAGCCTTATAAGATATGGGATTATTTCTCTAAAATAGAAGGTTTTGACCACCTTTACCCTAAATCACAATGCAACTACTGTCATTGCCAAAGGCATTATAATTGTCACCCAAAAAGAAATGGAACCTCTGCCATGTGGTCCCATATAAAATCCGATTGTAAAAAATACCCCTATAGGCGTGATAAAAGCCAAACCACTTTAAGTTATCAAAGTAAAAAAAAAAAAAGAAGAAGAGGGAGAGTGAGGGTGTTAATGAGCTAGTGTTGAGGAAGTTTAGTATGAAAAGACTAAAGATGGTCTTGACTAGGATGATTATAGCTGATGAACTACCTTTTAGGTTCGTTGAGCATGGCGGGTTCATTAATTTTATGGCAGAGGTAGAGCTTAGGTTTGAAGTTCCCTCTCATGTTACTGTTGCAAGGGATTGTCTTAGACCTTTCATCAGGGAGAATGAGCGTTTGAGAAGGGTTTTAATGGCTGGTCAAAGAGTGTGTTTGACAACTAATACTTGGACTTCAATCCAAAACCTTAATTACCTTTATTTGACTGCACATTATATTGATGTTGACTGGGTTTATCATAAAAAATTTTAAATTTCTACCTACTACCCTATCATAAGAGTAAGACCATTGGTAGGGTGGTTGATTTTTGTTTGCTTCAATGGGAGATAGATCATATTTTTACAATTACTGTTGATAATGCAAGCTTAAATGATATAGCCATGGACTATCTTAGAAGGAAAACAAAGGATAGGGTGGATAGCCTCTTGGGGTGTGAGTTCCTTCATGTGTTGTTGTGTCCATATTTTGAATTTAATTGTACAAGATGGGCTAAAGGACCTTAATGAGTCAATTGTTGAGGTTCATAATGTAGTGAGGTAAGTGAAATCCTCTCCTAATAAATTTGAGAAGTTTAAGGCATGCGTTGAAAAAGAAAAAATTCAAAGCAAAAGTTTGTTATGCCTTGATGTGTTTATTAGGTGGAATTCAATTTACTTGGTGTTACAAAATGCACAAAAGTTTGTGGCTGCATTTGAAAGGATGAAGATGATGGGCATTTTCTTCATTATTTTTAGGATCCATCTAGTGGCCCCCCTTCATTTTTAGATTGGGAAAATGTAAGACTTTTTACAAAGTTTCTTGGTATGTTTTATGAGGCAACTATAAGATTTTCTAATTTCTTGTTTGTGACTACTAATGTGTATTTCCATAAGCTTGTTTGTCTTCAAGACCAATTAAATCAATTGTGTAATGGTAGGGGTGATCCTTTGTTAAAGGGCATGGCACAAAGTATGAAATTTATGTATGATAAGTATTGAGAAAGTGTTGATAGGATAAATTTGATATTGTTTGTGGCAGTTGTGGTTGATCCTAAATATAAATTGAAATATGTGAAGTTTTTGTTTAAGCAATGGTATGACAAGGAAAAGGCTGATGACTTAGGATTGAGAGTTAAGGAAGCTTTAAATAGATTGTACAAGCACTATAGTGAAGCAATGGGGACCCCATGTAATGCTACTGCTAGTGGGACTAGTGAGTCTGGTAGTAGTGATGTTACTGTCATGTCCACCATGCTAAGTGGCTTTGGTAACGCAGAAGAGAGGATGAAGAGGTACAATAACATATACAAATAACACTTAGCAAATGAGGATAGTGTAGAATGCAAACCTGAATTGGACTGATACTTGTTAAAAGCTAGTGTAGATCTAGAGATGAAAGGCTTTGATATTCTTGATTGGTGAAGGGTGAATTTTTCAAGATATAAGATCCTTTCTCAAGTTGCCCATGATGTTTAAGCAATTCCCATTGCTACTGTTGCATTAGAATTTGTATTTAGCATAGGGGGTCGTGTTTTGAATCCTTTCCATAGCTCATTGTCTCTCAATGTTGTTGAAACTTTGATTTGTACACAAACTTGGTTGAGGAATCATAGTGTTGATTACATATTAGTTGATTACATATTTGTTGTAGTGTTTTGTCCCTTTCGTTGCAAGTGTGATGACAAAGGCATGGAGGAATCATAGTAATGATATTTTAACATACAAATTTTAATTCCTCTCGTCACATATTGGTCATGAATATATATGAGATCATAATTAATAGACCTTCGAAGGCCATTCTATAGAAAATTAGGCATTCTTTCTTTACATTTTGTTTCCGGATTCAATACTTTAGTTTGATCGATTTACGTAAAGCTAAATGTAGAATACACGGTGGTTATCATATCACAAGTTCACAACCTTTTCGGCCATTGAAGCCGTTTATCAAGCAAGCTTTGCCCTTTGCCTGTGTACTAAGAACTTATGCAAATTGGAAAACAACCCAGATGGCAATTCAATTAGATCACTTGAAATTATTCAGCAAAAAACCCAAAAAAATAAAATAAAATCCCTTGCAATTAACATAACAAAGAAACTAATTTATTAAGACGCAAATAGACCTTAATAATAGGCTAAAGAAAGATAACCAAGACACTACCAACTTGAATGAAAAGACTAAAGGCACTGCAAATTAAAATATTCCAACAGAATCTATCTACCTAAAGACACAAATTTGTGTCAAGCAAACTTACTCCATAACCATTCAAATTAGCAACTAAATTTAGAGCAAACTAATTAGTGTCTAAACTGGGACTGCCAATGATTGAACGTGGGTGCTGGAGTCTCGAGCGTCTGGTCTGAAATCCCAAGTTTTTCCTTGTACAAGCTCATGCAATTCAGAAACTTATTCACAATCAAAGTTCCAGCATTTAAAGAGTTATTATCTTTCTCCGTCATAGAATAGTCGTTGTCATAGTTTTCAATTTCAATTCTTTTGTTCTTTATATCCTCTAATACCACGCTCCTTTCAGTGACTATGCCCTCCCACTCCTTTTGTTTCTTTATACGTGAACGCTTTGCCGCTTCTCTAGCTATTTGCTAGCGCTTTCCTCTCCTTTTTCTCATCCATGAATAGATCAACACTAGACCCCGACGACATGTTTTTTCTCCCAAATTTGAAAGAAGATGAACTCAAAAAGGTGTTAATAAAAGCAGTAAAAGAAAATTCAAGAGTAGATGTAGTAAAAATATAATAAAAAGACGGATATAGAATGCAATAAAAGAAGGGTATGAATGCGACTGTAGTTCATTAAACAACTCGAGAGAACTTAGGTTGTTCTAGCGAGATATCACTTAGAACAATTACTGGAAATATGAAGACTTCGCTCAAGGGAGTACACTAAAACCCAAATAACATATGAATGCAAAGAGAGAGATTAATATAATTGGAGCTAAAGAAAAATATGATGGTAGGTTTGAAGGTTGAGGACAAAAAATATTTATACTAATTCCTATGTATAATGTCGGTTAAAGAAAAGCTTTATAACGTACCATGGCCTGTCTTTGTATTCTTTTTCAATAATTATCATAAATATTTATTTTTTAAGAATAATAATCCTATTCCTATTTCTACTTGTATTTGTATTTGTAGTTCGAAAAGCTATATACAATGTCGGTTTATTAAAAAAAAGTTTTCTTTTACCTCATGGTGATAGAATTTTGATTTACACGCAGCTCCTTAGGTATATTTTGATCCTTAGTTGGCATTCTTATCTCTCGAATTATAAAAATAAATAAATAAAATATACTAGTTTTTTTTTCAGATTCATAATATATTATATTAGTAGTTGGCAATTTTATCTATTCTACGAAATTTAAAAATTAGATTATTTTTTGAGGGCAAAAGTTAGTTTTTTTACGTACAGAATTGTCATAGATAATAAATTTCTCATAGAATGAACAAGCTATATTCAATGTTGGTTAAAAAATTTTATATAATGAACCATCGCTTGTCTTTGTTTTTTATCAAGAATTTCCGTAATATTTTTATAGATTACTAATCCTACTAGTAGAACTAGTAAGAGTAAGTTGGCATTCCTATTTATTCGAGATCGGTTAAAAAAAAAAAAACCTATATAATTGACCAGTGACCTCTTTTGTTTTTGTCAATAAAAGGTATTCTTGAAAACTCATGCAAGAACATTGTGTCCCTGATTACAAACAAGAAAGAAGGTTCTTATTCTCTGTGTTTCTGTGTGGTGTTCTTGGATATTTATCACGGTTTTGTTTGTGGTGGTCTTAAGCCTATTCAGCAGGTAAGCTACAATCTCATGTGTGCTAGATTAGTGCTTCTCTCTCTCTCTCTCTCTCTATTGAAAATATTACTCTTCCTTTTTTTGGGTTATATTTTACAGTTAGTTGAACAATGGACAATCAGGATTCAATAAAAAAAAGAATCTGTCATTCTCGGATCATATCTCTTCAACGAAAGGTAAATTCACAGATTAAAAATCAATTTTTTTTTTCTTTTCAATACAATTGAGGTTTTCATTGATTAACTTCCTTATCATCAATTTCTTTTTAGTTATTTATGGATAAAGTAATACTTTTAGTTCGTTATGAGAATTTAACTTATATTTTTGATGCTTTTACTTCATGTTTCATGAACATAGTTGCTATATATGTATAGTGTGGGCCGTGTGGCCATCATTGTAATTTACATGTTGTACTTATAAATAAACAAATTTAGGTAAAACTGTATATATTGGTCTGGTCTATGTGCAATACAAGCAAAAACTACCTTTAGGTACCTAGGGTTATTTAAGTTGATCTAATTAGCTTTTATGTTTATTTTTACATGAGTTCCACATATATTTTGAAAGAGATTTTTTGTGTTATAATAAAATACATTTTTCCTAGCTAGAATTGCTAGTTTATATGGTACAATATTCATTCTCCTATATGTTATCATATTGATTCATATCTTGATGAAAGAACTTAATTACTTTAAAACATGTGGTGGCAATTGATATGATGGTAGTTTAAATTTTAAATGAAGCATAGATTATCATGACATTTGAATAGGTGGTTATAAGTTTGAAGACATGTTAGTTTTTCATGTGTTTTGAATGCTTTGTTTCCATGCTAACTACGAGGACTAATTACAGGATCGAATAAGCCAATTACCGGACGAGATTCTTACAAATATCTTATATCTCTTGCCAGTCAAAGAAGCAGCAAGGACTAGTGTTCTTTCACGTAGATGGAAAAATCTATGGACATATGTCCCTAGTCTAATAATCAAGGATTATATGTCACCACCTGAAATAGAATTGCGTCCTGTGAGAAAGTGTAGGTTCATCATTGATGTTTTTCGTACATATAACCCTTCACAAGAACTGACCATTTTACTTGATTATGATGGAACAACATCTCGTGATGTTAATGAGTGGATAAACTTTGCAATGGAAAATTGGGTCAAGATGCTTGATTTGAATTTGGAACAATATTACACTATTGAGAAAAAATTCCCTGTCATGAAACATTTTCCTCTAACAAAACTTTTTTTGACTGAAGTAAATGTCATTGGAGAGGTTCTTGAGCATTACGTATCAAATTGTCCATTTCTTGAGGAACTATATGTGAGTAGCTCCAAGAGTTTAGTAAATCTCAGGCTTGTTGATCAGCCACCCAAATTGAGTAGCTTTCAAGTATCTCACTGCTCAAATTTAGAAAATCTTGAAATTTCAGCACCAAATCTTGTGTCTTTTGGGTACGTTGGACCGAAGATTAAAAATATGACCTTAAAGCATGTACCCCTTCTTTCAAAGGTAGCATTTGGAGGGAAATATTGTGAATCAATTGAGTTTGATTCTGACCAGCATGCAAGCTATCTCTCCCAAATTAAGAAGCTTGTATTATATTTTACCAAAGAGGTTAGTGCAAAGTTTTCTTATAATGCTTCCCATTTTGTTTTTTCCTAACCTCTCCTTTAATTTGGAATATCATTTATATATATTGAATGTGTTTTTTTCTTTCCTCTTAATTAGGTAGTTGACAGAACTTTGTTGTTCCCATACAAGCTTCCAGTATTTTGTAACCTCAAAAAAGTGGTATTGAAGGTTTATACTTACCTAGGTCAAAGCCTCCTTCCGTTAATTGCTGTTATAATTGCCTCTCCTTTGTTGAAGAAATTTTCATTGGAGGTTGGTTTCTTAGTTTGCAGCTCACAATTGAGAAGTGTCTACTGTTAGAATAATTATACGGTTATGAGTGCCATATAAATTATACGGAAGTATATGTTTGTGCCTGCATACATATAATTAATATTAAAGCACAAATTAAGTTATATGGTTAAAATCAAATTGCATGCTGATTTTACTAGATAATCACATACTTACTATTACAGTGATATACGCATACTTTGAGTTTTGAGTAGGATCAAGATATTTATTGTATGTTTTTTTTCCATAATATATTTAACTTAATTTGTGCTCTAATATTAATTATGGTTAAAATCAGGTTGGCATGCTGATTTTACTATATATATATACTCACATGATTGCATGCTATTACATATGATATGTGCACTTATCATGTTAATATGAGTAGCAACTAGGATCAAGATATTTGTATGCTTTATTCCATGATTGTTTGATTGGTGCTGTGTTTTGTTAAATGAGACAACTTATTTCCTTATGGTGTTGATACAATATTAAATTGACAGAATACCTTGACATCAAGAATGTAATCTACTTATATAATAAAAAATAAAAAATCAGGAATATAATATGATTTATCCATATTAATATCTTCTTCTTTTTTTTTTGCATGTGGCAGTTGGAAATGGATTTTAGTCATAAACCATCTGAAAATGAGGTACGATGACCATTCGGTCCTTACCATGTTCCCTATTTATATATGTTCTTGATCCTCATCTTCTTCTTTTTTTTTTCTTTTTTTTTTGTGAATGATCATGCTTAACTCAAACAATTAATTATTTTACTTCAATATTTTTTTGGTTATTAGAAGCTAGTGGAAAATTACAACATATGGAAGGCTTCAAAGCATCCCCATCAATGTCTCAAGAAGATTACATGGGTTGGGTTTGATGGAAGTGGGAGTCATGTTGATTTTGCTAAGGATTTACTTGACATCGCGGTCTCACTTAAGACATTTATCATTGATACTGTTTATCCAAATATATCACTATCGGAGGACTACGCAGAATTTTTCAAAAGATGCCAAATAGCTGTTGTTGCTGCCTGTAAAATAGCACAATCACATCCAGGGATTACTTATTTGATAGATTGTTAAGTTCAATTTGTGCTGAAATGTGAATTTAGAAGTTGATTTTAATTTTATTTCATTGTAACTAGTGGGATTTGGACACGAAGGGGGAGAGAAATTTCGTTTGATTTCTTGGTGTTCTCTAAAAAATTGCAAAAACATATATGCCATGCATTGAGATTTGCAAATTTTGTAACATGTCGTGACTCTGCCATAGCTATTCATAATTAATTTTTAATTTTAAGTGTATGATGATCTTGTGAAATTTCTATTTAGACCCTAATACATTACATATACCAAATCTATCAAAGTAACAATATTTCAGAGATTTGGTAACAAATTGGAAAACTAAAGAAGAGCGTCATAGGAAATTACTATAAGGTCATCCCATAGTGCACTTGTGAACTTACACTATATGAATTCACTTCATGTTGGAACTTTGTAATTTCTTTAAAAATGGATTCGTGAAGTTTTTTTTGGTCAAATATATACTCTTACCGTAAGAGTGCAACTCCAAGAGCAAGAGTAAGATCCAAAGGGGTGATAGAAGCTAATTAAGTCACAAACTTTGCACATCTTGGTCAATAAGTCGTGTTTAAAAAAAAAAAAAAGACAATTTATGACTGTCTTGTTCGACCAAGATACATGAAACATTCAAGTTGCTTAATTTATTCATTTTGAGTGAGAATGAAGTTCGCTTGAGTGGCCTAACTGTTTCGCTCAAGCGAACTTTTTTTGATTGCACATCTTCCAATAGATTCAAGACTAGGTTGTTTTTTAACAAATAATCAATGATACAAACCATTGTTTGGCTCACAATGTCAACCAATATTGCCAATATAAATTGATCTTTGTCGAACTTTCTTATTAATTTCTGTACATTTTTGTTTGCGTATAGTTGTGGTGATTCATACAACTTTCTTATTAATTCCTCTGCTCTATTGCATGTTGCGGTAGTTATACAATAAATAAATAAAGAGTCATGCTAACAAATGCCCTAAAGGAATTGGTTAACAATCCATTTTATGAAAGTTTTAACACCATTTTTATGGGAAATGAAAAAAGCTGTCAATGGATTATATAACAATCCATTAATTGCTTTATTTCATTTTCCCATAAAAACTTTCTTTAAATGGATTGTTAACCAATGCCCTAAGGGCATTCGTTAGCATTTCCCATAAATAAATAGAACAACAATAACCTTTTTTAAATATCCCAAAAGAATCAAATTAATATATACTAAAACATTCATTATTTATTACTGTTTTTTTTTTAAGGATTACTTATTAATGTTCTTATAAGTGGCCTAGAACCTTATATATAGCTCTATGAAATTGCATAATTCATTAATTCTCTTCAAGGAAAGAACCTAGGTTCAAGTCCCTTGACTTATTTTAAGGGGAATTAAATTCTTATAAGTGGCAATAATAGCTTCGAATGCAATCTTAAAAGTCAAATGTCAATGACTTTCTCCAAATCTTACATGCATGTTGAGACAACAGGGGCCTTGATACTATTTGCTGTGAGTGTAGTTACAAAATAGTGAGTTTATGGGCAACAAAGATAGAAAAATAGAAGAAATAATCATAAAAGAGTTAGTTGAAGCCTTGATAGTTGATACCTATTTGTTGTAGTAAAGTTAAAGATAGTGGAGAACTGGAGATATGTAAAATAGAAATAGAAAATAGAAAAAATAATCACACAAAGGACTAAGATTTATGTAGGATTCTAAAAACGGGCATACTAGGAATAATAGTACAAGTTGAATCAAACCAAAACACCAATCTGTTTTTAATGTAAGTGGGGATTGAATCTCAAATTTCTTAATTATTACTATATTAATTTATAAGTTCTTTTTTCAGAAAAATAAATGTTTTTTTTTTTTTTTTGGTTTTGAGATAACAGTTAGAAAAATGGTATTCTGAAACAATATGTATGCCGTATACAAAGTGAAGCACCTGGGCATACTTCCCAGGCTAGGCAGTAGCAATACAAAGAAAGAGAGAAGACTTGGCTAGCTCTCGACTTAACCCAAAAAAACAATAAAATGCCGAGAAAACAACAAGCCTAGATCGTATACACCTGTTGCCTCACGGCAATCTAAAAAAAATTCTGCAGTATGGTGAAGCCACTTGGCGCAATCACGACATCTAAGTCCAACTTGAGTTTATTAAGAAGTTTAAGTTAATTACATATTAGTTTTTTTTTTTACTTTATCCCAAAAAAATAGGTAATGTTATTAGATTGTTATTAGAATTTTTTTAGTTTACATTAAAGTTAATAAATATTAGCTATATTTTTGTTGTTTATTCCAAAAGAAAAGAGTTTTGAGAAGAAAAAATAATACTTTTAAATTTGTTACTTTATTACTAGGAAATAGATGATGTAGGATAAATGTTTATCCCAAAAAAAAAAATACTAATGTAAGCTAGTAAAATTGTTACTTTATAATTTTTTTTTTTTAATTTTTTTAAGGAAGAAGTTTATTAGAACACTTATTGTTACTTTATCTAAAGAAGTTGATAAAGATCAAAAACTTTTTTATTTTTATCTAAAAACTTAAGTGAATGAATTTATTGAAAAATTCGAAAATCTAAAAAAAAAAATCTGCAATTTGGTAAAGCCATTTGGTGCAACCACGACATTTAAGTCTAACTTTTATTATATAGTATACTAGTCGCAAACCTATGCTACGCACGAAAACCTACTTGATTATGTGGTAGACTCATCTGACTTCAATTTGTGTTACAATTTAATGAAGAAGTCATTACTTGAACGTGTAATGACTTACAAAAAATAACTCAAAAATTCAAATATTAAACTTCTAAAATGACATCTTAGAAATTATTTAAACAAAATAAAATATATATGATTACACGATAAAGAAATATAAGAGAAAGAATGGTTCAATTCAAAAGAATAATTCATAACTATAACTATTGAAATCTACCAGATAGTTTCAAATGTTGCAAAAATATGAATCTGAAAAATATAGATGTTAAAAAAATTCCAAAAGGTATAATTTTATAAAAAATAAAATAAAAAAATTTAGAGCTTACAAATTCTAGACCAAAAAAAAAAGTATTATGTGACTACACAATAGGAAAATATAAGAGAAAGATGTGGTATCCTCAAAAGAATAATTCATGACTATAGTTATTGAAATTTGTCAACTAATTATAGATATTGCAAAAAAATAACTAAAAAAATCCAGATGTTAAAACTTTTGAAAGGCCAAAGAATCATAAGATTCACTTCCTATAGATTATTGAAATAAATATTATATATATATATATATGACTACATAATAGAGAAGTATAAGACAAAAATTGATTGTTGAAATCTACCAATCATGTTCAAATATTGCAGAAACTAAAGCAAAATTCAGATTTTACAACTTCTAAAATGCCACACACACACAATTAAAGAATTAGAAGATTTGGAGCCTAGAAGTTATTGAAACAATTCAAATATATATATATATATATGACTATTCAAAAGAGACATACATGTTCCCATAAAAAGAAAATAAGTTTTAATGGGTCTAAACTTTAAACAATGAAACAAATGGAATCATAAATAATTATAGGTATAGGGTTTGGTGATTTATAGTTGTATAAAAGGTCATACCAAGATCAACTATTAAAAAATATATAAAAAACCATAAAATAAAATTATTTTTCTCACCTGTTACTTTGTACTCCTATCAACCCTACAAAAACAAAAGGAAAAGGGAAAAAAAATCAATGGAAAACCATTAACAAAAATTTTTAATGGGTCTAAACTTTAAACAATAAAAAAAAAATAATAATCATAAACAATCATAAGTGTAGGATATAAGGTTAATTGTTATATATTTATAAAGCAAAAGAATTAGAAAACCTAGATTAAAAAAAATAAAAAGAGATGTACATAGATCAATGGTTTTAAAACACAATCGTTAATCGTTATATATTTATAAAGCAAAAGAATTAAAAAACGCAAATTCAAAAAATAAAAAGGGACATACAAAGATCAATAATTGTAAAACACAATCTTTGGTACTGTGTTAAAATGGAATTTCATATATTTGTCCTGTGTCTCCCATCAAGTTTGCTTGGCAATAAGTACATCTATTTGGGTGTTATGCTTAGGCATTAATCTTCTTCTTTTGCTCCTCATCCTTAGCTCAGAGGAATAAAGCAAAGGTTTGCAAAGTCAAATAGTAAAACAAAGATTAGAGGAATAAAGCAAAGGTCTTCAAAGTCAAATAGGAAAACAAAGATGGCTTGTGTCGGTTAGCTTGCGGATTGGGAATGGGAAAACAAAGATGACCTGCATAGGGAGAAGTTCTTGGGAAAAAGACAATTTTATTTAAATAAAATAATAATGATGAGTTTGATTTTAAATTAGATTTGTTATAGAGATAGAGTTCCACTCCTTGTTAAGTTCAGACTAAACAAAAATAATTTTATTTAAATATTGTGCTGACATGAAAAATTGTGAAAGTTTCAGAGGTTTCGATTTTATATATATATATATATATATATATATATATATATGTATATATATAGATGATATTGATATTGATATTGATGATTATTATTTGCTCACGATTGAAAATCTTCATTCTTGTACCATGGGATTGAAGCACACATGGATTATTATTTGCTTACAATCACATAGATTATTATTTGCAATCTTCGTTCTTGTACCAGGGACCATATTTGCCTCACAATTGACTTTTGTCCTCACGTGGATTAAACTTGAATTGGATCATCACCATATTTGCCTCACAATAGCTTGAATATGGATGACCATATATATTTGATTATCTTTGATTATCATTCTTGTATATTTGGTCAATTTCTCAACACACATGGTACCGTATTTGATTATCATTCTTGTAAATTCGGTCAATTATCATTCTTGTAAATTCGGTCAATTTCTCAACACACATGGTACCGTATTTGATTATCATTCTTGTAAATTCGGTCAATTTCTCAACACACAACATACCATATACGATTATCTTTGATTACCATACATGGATAAGGGGCAATTGAAACACATGATGGATTAAACTCTATTTGCTGAAAGCCTGAAACTTATGTGCTGTTTATCAATACACGTGTGCTGAGAAATTGATGTCCCTTGTGTATTGAGAAACAGCACATAAGTTTCAGGCTTTCAGCAAATTAAGTTTAATCCATCATGTGTTTCAATTGCCCCTTATGTCTGAGCCCCTTTAAAAAGAGCTTGACACCATCATTCATATTTGATGAGATATACGTAAGAGGTGAGATTCCTCAGAAAAACAAAACAAAAACAAATATATTAACAATTATTAAAGATTTCAATTGTGAGCAATTATGGTACCATGGGACAGTCCACGTAGATGTGGAGGAATATAATAGAAAATGCTATCAATTGTAATGGGACTTAGGATCAAATTAAGTTTCAATTTTGAGCAAATTGAGTTCAATATGATAGGAATCAGCAAATATGGTACTTAAAGGTTCCATGTTAGGACGGTTGAGAAATTGGCCAAATTTACAAGAATGATAAGACAAAAGTTCGATGATAATCAAGTGAGTTTGGATCCGGAGTCCACCTTATTGGCACTGTTCATGGTGCCGAAAACAAGACAAAAGTTCAATGATAATCAAGTGAGTTTGGATCCGGAGTCCACCTTATTTGCACTGTTCATAGTGTTAATGGCCCATGAACAGTGCAAATAAGCGCTGGTTTCAAAAAAAAAATGATAGGAATCGGCAAATATGGTACTTAAAGGTTCCATGACAGGACAGTTGAGAAATTAACCAAATTTACAAGAATGATAACAAGACAAAAAGTTCAATGATAATCAAGTGAGTTTGGACCCGGAGTCCACCTTATTTGCACTGTTCATGGTGCCAATAACAAGACAAAAGTTCCATGATAATCAAGTTAGTTTGGACCCTGAGTCCACCTTATTTGCCCTGTTCATGTTGCCAATAACAAGACAAAAGTTCAATGATAATCAAGTGAGTTTGGACCCGGAGTCCACCTTATTTGCACTGTTCATGTTGCCAATAACAAGACAAAAGTTCAATGATAATCACGTGTGTTTGGACCCGGAGACCATGAACAGTGCAAATAAACGCTGATTTTTAAAAAAAAAAATAGTACCATATTTGCTGATTCCTATCATATTGTACTCATTTGCTCACAATTGAAACTTAATTTGATCATAAGTCCCATTACAATTGATAGCATTTTTTATTATATTCCTCCACATCTACGTGGACTGTCCCATAGTACCATATTTGCTCACACCAAATCTCTTTAAAGGGCCTCAGACTTCGGTTTTCTCCCTCCCAAGCTCTTCTTAAAAGGGCTCAGACTTTAATTTTTCTCACACCCAACGACCAAGCAATCCCTTTTTTTTTTCCTCTGGTTTCTCTCTTTCTGCTTTTTTCTCCCTTTCTCATTGCTTTCTACGTCTCTGTTTCTCAAATATTTCAATTGGCATGGGCAAGCCTATTATCGTCTGTGAGTTTCGTTCTAAGTTTCTCTTCAAATCCACTTGGGGTGCTCACAGACGAAGATCAAAGCCTTCCCTTGTGAGTTTTACTTTTACTACTATGATAGGATAAAAAGCATGAGCTCCACTCATGAAGCACTTGTTTATATTTGTTTGTTTAACAAACAAGTAAAGTTGAAGCCTAAATTTAACTTACAGACTATCAAAAGAGCCAAAATTTTAAAGTTTCCGTGCTTCTTATTCTAATATAAATGTTTAATGGTTAGCATAAGATTTACTATGTATTTATTCATATCATAATTTACGAGGAACTTAAGCATTTTTCATACTTTGCTTGTAGGTTTACAGCCAACGATGGAAATATAAAGCTAAGGGGTCTCCCAACAAATATCATCATCATCATCACGAGTTTGAGGGTTTGTCTGTGCTTGCTCATGTTGCTTCACTCATTACCAGTCCAAACCAATGTGACTCTGTGCTATCTAAAGAAAACCCACCCAAACCCAAGAGGCAGCGGATCAAACCCAGACCAAGAGTCACTCAGCAAGCTGGTCCTCACCCACCACCTTGCTTGCCCACCCAATTCCAAGACAAAATCAATGGGCTTAACGGCCAAGATTTGAAGCTTGTTATCCAGAAACGATTGTCCAAAACCGATATTAGGCCATACTTTGCTCGCCTTTCCATACCAAAGGGTCAGGTGAGGATTGACTTTCTCAGTAAAGAGGACCATACCATTCTGGAGCAAAGGGAAGCAAATAGAATCAATTACAAAGGAATGGTAGTCCCCTTGATAGAGCCCAGCCTAGCAGAATCAACAATCGTTTTGAAGAAGTGGAAGTTGGGTAGCAGCAACTGCTACATGCTCAGCTCTGGGTGGCAAAAGGTTGTAGCTGACAATGGACTTGAAGCTGATAACATCATACAGCTTTGGTCCTTCAAAGTCAACCAAATTGTCCACTTGGCCCTTGTTAAGCTTTAGATTTCTGAACGTGATGTTTACTAGTTATTTTGCTGTTTCATTTTAAATAGTATTCTTTAGTTTATGACAGGCTACCAGAAAAAAAAAAGGGTGTTTCTTGCAGGGAAAAAAAAAAGGTATCACTTTTTGATAATCACCCTGATAGCTCATACTGATAGTTAGTTGTGTCTGTTCTACTTTGGTTACTCGATTCTTAGGCATGGCTCAGCTTTTGTAAGAGAATTTGCTACTACAGTTACGGATATTATGCTTTTTTTAGTTATGAATGGTGTTTACTACGTTTTTTTTAGTTATGGATGGTGTTTACTTACAAATAGAGTAATGCTAAGATCACAACTTTTGTCATAACTTATCTATGTGTAGAGTTGTAAGCGGCGGATTTATGGACTCATATGGACCTACTATTTTGACTTCACCACTCATAATTTGCCACGTAGGCAAATTATGACAAAAATTGTGGCAGAAGTTGTAGTTTTAACATTTTCCTTAAGAATTTTAAAGTTCTAAGTTGCAATTTTCTAAATCCTTGTGCATGTAATTGACCACAAAATGAATTTTCCTCCAATAGAACATTTATATGCAGTAATAATTGTGTTGATTTTTGCGGTTTAGTTATTAGTATAATAATAAGAATATTAATAATAATTGCAATTGTATGAATGTTGTTGGGACTGCTGATGGTAATTAGTCTAGAAATCTCACCCTTATTTAGGGAATCATTCATTATTATACCATGATGTTTTGTGGATAAAATATCCTATGAATTTTAATACATTTGATTTTAAAAAAGTAAAATTTGACGCAAACTACATATAAAAGGAAAGAACCACTAAAGTACATTATACCACTAACTTATAAATTTAAAATTTAGGTACAAGTGAAACAGTATTACAAAATTGAGAAATATTATGTCTATAACATTTGTACAACAAAATCTAAGTAGTAGGTAATTATTGGTTGTTATATTTGGGGTAAAAAAGTAATTTTAGTGGTAGGTTCAAATTTAAACTAATAACAACTATTCACCTGTGATTTGTTATGAAAATGTTGTAAACGTAGCAAACTATCAAATGATGCATTATTGATTGATGACACATTGATATTCCACTTTCAATTCTGTATATTACGAAGAATATTTGATTGATTGGATTGTTAGTCTTCGAGACAATTATTATTAGCTCATCAAAAAAACTCTTCTGCTCATCAAAAAATAAGAGACAATTATTATTAATTAATCAAAATCGCTAGAAGGTTTACATCATTTGATGCGATCAAGACCTTTCACAAAAAATCAGGTCCATCTCTAAACTTCTTGTGGGCTCTAAACTCATCCATCTGTTCATTGATTAATCTTCACTGACTCGTTTGAATCTACTGTAACTGAACTGTAGCTGGATATTTTGGTTCAAAGCATTTCAATCCAAGCTTTGAGGACTCTCTCTCAAGTCTCAACGTGCCACTTCCCTTTTGAGGACTCTCAGGAAAGATAACAAGCTGAATTTTCTGTGTCATATATAACCTTAATAATGGTCCCTCTCTTTTGGACCTCAAATTATGGTTTTCTTTACATCTTCGTTTGTTTTCTTTGTCTTTTGTTTTTTAGAAAATTACGCTTTATCACTTTAAACTATACATTATATTACACTTTACACCCTAAATTATCTGAATGCATACTTTATATCCTAAACTATTACACTTATCACACTTACTTAGGTGGGACAAACTTAAAAGACTGACACACCATTCTTCAAAAACAATTAAAACAAAAGTCATATTTTTCAAAATCTCTTGTGTGGCCTGTGTGCCTCTCCCCAAATTTGACTCTTCTCAGAACCTCAGGTCCCACCCACGTTACTCCTCCACCGTTTGAATAAATAAAAAACTCACTCTTTCTTATATCCAAATAAAGCGCTATTGGAGGACCTAGCTAGTTTCATGTTGCTGTAGTTCTACAATAAAAATAAAAATAAGAACCTAGCTAGGTTCAAGTCCCTTGACTTATTTTAAGGGGAATTAATTAAATTCTTATAAGGGGCAATAATAGCTTCTAATGCAATCTTAAAAGTCGAATGTTAATGACTTTCTGTTAGGAATGGCAACGGGTCGGGTTCGGGCCGGGTTTTATTATACCCGGACCCGACCCGCGGGCCAAAGCCAGTGACCCGAACCCGCTCCGTTTATTAAACGGATTTTTTATCCGGACTCCAGATCCGCCCAGCCGGGCCCCGCGGGCCCCACGGGCCCCGTCCAGCTAGGCCAGATTTGGGCCTAATTCTTGGCCCAAATCATGGGCCGATCACAATCTTTATTTTTTAAAGGCCCAGATGCCAAAAATATGAAGAGAAGAAGAAAAAAAAAAAGTAAAAATCTTACAGAACCCAGGATTGTCAAACACATACTCTTCTTTGTTAATACAGATTTTTCACTCATCAAAAAAAAAAATACAAATCACAATCCCAAACATAAAAAGAAACACAAATCGGCTCTTTTTTTTACTCTTCTTTGTTAATACAAATTTTTTACTCAAAAAAATAAACACAAATCACAAGCAGAGAGCTCCTCTTTGCAAACAACAAGCACTGCGAGATCCGTGCTCCTTTGCGACTGGGTGAGGGTTGGTTGAGAGAAAACGTGAATGAGAATGAGAGAGGACCGAGAGGTAATGGGTGGCAAGGTTGTGTGAGGCCGTGGGGCTGAACGAGGTGAGGAGTGTGAGGCTGAACGAGGCCGTGAGGGGAGCATCTAAGGCCGAGAGGGTGGCCGGCGGTGAGAGCTTGAGAGAGAGAAAGGGTGGCCGGCGGTGAGAACTTGAGAGAGAGAAAGAAAAGGTTGGCAGAGATCTTGAGAACTTGTGTGTTAGTCAGTGAGTGTGTGAGGGAGAGAGAGAGGAGGCGGCTGGGAGTTACAGAATAATGAAATATGAGAGAATGAGAGAGTATTTATATTAGGATATTAGGGTTTTATTTTTTTTTTTAATATTATACATGTATACGGGTCGGGTACGGGCCGGGTATGACTAAAATCCGGACCCAACCCGGACCCGTTTCGGGTTTTTTTTTATAAAACCCATACCCGACCCTATTATTTATCGGGCCGGGTAAAATCCGATCCATTAGGATCGGGCCGGACCGGGTACCCACGGATCGGGCTTAAATTGCCATCCCTACTTTCTGTCAATCTTACATGCATGTTGAGACAACAGGGGCCTTGATACTATTTGCTGTGAGTGTAGTTACATAATAGTGAGTTTATGGGCAACAAAGATAGAAAAATAGAAGAAATAATCATAAAAGAGTTAGTTGAAGCCTTGATAGTTGATACCTATTTGTTGTAGTAAAGTTAAAGATAGTGAAGATATGTAAAATAGAAATAGAAAATAGAAGAAATAATCAAACAAAAGACTAAGATTTATGTAGGATTCTAAAAGTGGGCGTAGTAGGAATAGTAGTACAAATTGAATCAAACCAAAATACCAATCGACTATTAGTGTAATCAAAGATTGAACTTCAAATTTCTTAATCATTACTATATTAATTTATAAGTTCTTTTTTCAATAAAATAAATGTTTTTTTTGGTTTTGAAATGACAGTTAGAAAAATTGTGTTCTCAAACAATATGTATTCCGTATACGAGGTAAAGCACCTGGGCATACTTCCCAGGCTAGGCAGTAGCAATACAAAGATAGAGAGAAGACTTGGCTAGCTCTCGACTAAACCCGATACCAATAAAATGCCAAGAAAACAAAAAGCCTAGATCGTATACACCTGTTGCCTCATGGTTTTGAAACCCGGACCGTTCATTAAACTGTAAAAGGAAGAGGTTCAAGGTTTTTAAGGTCCAACCGAGGTCGAACTGTGATGACGTCATAATTAATTTAATAATTATTTTAAATATATATAAAAATATTAAATTAATAAAAAATAAAAAATTAACTAAAATAGTCTAATTCATTTAGAGATCTATCTTTCAAATATTTTTTATAGCATAACTTTCACAAGAAAAATAAAAAATGTCAAATCCTTAGCAAACATAAACATGAATTACTCAATTAATCCATAAACCTGTCAAAGTAAAAATGCATAAACAACTACAAGTCTCCGACTTGCACATTGTCTCTTACAAAAATACATAAATCATCAAAGTTGCATAAACAACTACAAGTCTCCGACTTGCATAAACAACATCAAAGTTGCATAAACAAATCCTTAGCAAACATAAACATGAATAACTCAATTAATCCATAAATCTGTCAAAGTAAAAATGCATAAACAACTACAAGTCTCCGACTTGCATAAACAACATCAAAGTTGCATAAATCATCAAAATACATAAACAACTACAAGTCTCCGATTTGCATAAACAACCAAATTACACACTGTCTTACAAAAAGATAGAAATTATCTTTAAAATCCAAATTCAAAGTTCAAAGTTCAAACAGAATTATTATGATCATAAATCATCAATGTCATCAAAATGCTCATCATCAGCCCCTGAAAATCCAGGACGAGGGCTTATAGTTTGTCCAAATGTTCCCAAATCAACTCCTTCAACCTCATTGCTATCATCTACACACAAGTTTGAACAAAATAAAAAGAAAAATCATTATAATGTTTACACAAGTTTAAAAAGAATAAAAGAAAAATCACTATAGGTTATCAAATTGTTTACATATAAACTAACCTTCAGCGTTAGAAGAAGGCTCCACATTTGCTGGATACACACCCTCTTCATAAATTGCATTCTCTAACTCTTCATATCCTAGATATGGGTCTTCCTCTTCCTCAAATACCCAAAAATCAGTTTTGTCGATACTTGCATAATCAATGGGGTCAAAATTAAACTTTTTGTTGTAAAGCCTGCATCATAAAATGTCATCCTCATTATTGGAATTTGAACATAATTAGTAACTAACAATTACATTATATAAATCACTTCCTAAAAATTAATGTAATGACAAAATATAGCATTTAGTTACCTATGTTTCAATCGTAAGTTATGATGAACAAACACAAGATCATTGAGCCTTTGATGCTCTAACCTATTTCTCCTCTTAGAATGTATTTGTTCAAACAAACTCCAATTACGCTCACATCCAGAAGAGGCGGAAGTTTGGCTAAGGATTCTAATTGCCAATTTTTGCAAGTTTGGAGCATCAGCCCCCCACAACTTCCACCATTTATCTAAGTTTCATAACACAACATAACTAATATTAATAAACAAAAAAACTAAGATTTATTTAAAGTATTAAAGTAAAGTAATTACTACTCACCTGGATGAGTGGTCTTGCTTGTTGACAATGCAAGATCTCTATCAAAGCTCCCAATACGGTCTCTAAAAAATTGGGTTTCCCTAATTACCTTTTCTTGGTCACCATCGTATTTTTTCCCAATTTAGTCCAAAATAGCCATATTTACTGCAGGTTTTCGACAAAAATTCTCCTCATCATATTGAAAAGCAGGATTTAATCAATATGCAGCAGCATGAAAATCTTTGCGCAAATGTTTATCCCAACGGTTTTTTATAATTGAGGTGTATGGCTTGTACAACTGCTTCTTCATTCGGAAAATCTTCTTGATTCCCAACTGTGCTCTATACATGCCCTCATACACATATCCTATTGCAGGCCTTTGATCAAAATCAACAATCCGCAACAAACGAATGAGTGGTGATGAAATCTTGACCATAACATTAATATCATCCCAAAAGAATTATCCAAAATGATACAAACTGCTTCTTTGGCCTTTAACTCTTTTGCCAATCTATTGTCCACAAAGAACTTGCTAGTCACTAAGGCTTGCAAGTCATGCTTATGCACATGAATGCTTCCAAATGCAAGGAAAGTAGTAGCAGCAAATCTTGTTGCTCCCGGACGTACAATTTCTGTCCAACCAGGTCTATTCCTCAACCAAGCAAGCAAAGCCACATGATTATAAATAAAAACAGTAATTTTGGAAGCACGTTCTTTGAGTCTATTCACATGAGGCATATCTCTTATATCTTTCAAAACAAGATTCAAGCAATGTGCTGCACAAGGAGACCAACTAATAGTTTTATACTTTTCACACAATAACTTATTAGCAGAAACATAGTTGGAAGCATTATCAGTAACTATGTGAACTATGTTTTTTGGACCAACCCATGTAATCACTTCATCAAACAATTTAAACAAGTTTCTGGAACTCTTCACAATCTCTGAGGCATCAACTGATTTTACAAATACCATTCCCCTAGGACAATAAACAAGGAAATTGATCAATGATCTATGTCTAGTATCTGTCCAACCATCAGTCATAAGTGTGCATCCAACTTCTGCCCAATGCCTACGTTGTGAGTCAACTAACAATTGGACCTCTTTCTTTTGATCCCTCAACAAAGAGACCCGTATAGCATGATAAGTTGGACCTTTGTAACCAGGATCAACAGCAGCTATAGCATCAATCATCATTTGGTAGTACACTGAAGTCACAGCATTAAAAGGAATGCAAGTGTCATACATCCACCTTGCAATAGCCATATCAGCTTGCTTCACCTTCTCTTTGCTTTGGAACACACTTTTAAGAGATGGTTGAGCTCCTGGAGTAGTTCTTGGAGCAAAGTAATTATTCATTGGCTTTGTACCCTTTCTTTTACCTTAAACATTTTTTTTAGGCAACCCACTACTAAATATTTCTTGAACATCTTTATCTTCATCTTCATCTTCTTGCACATCACTATATGCAGAAGGCACACTAAAAATTTCTTCTTGACGTTGTTTTTCAGCCTTTTTCTTCAACTCAAACTCCTTCAAATATTCTAACATTTGGTGTCTCACATCATGAGAAACCTTTTTGCATGATCCAATATCCCCTTTTATCCCCGCAAGGTGTTTTTTCATCCTATTAATACCCCTACCTTTATATGTTTACCTACAATACACACATGTAAAGGTATTTCGCCTCTTCTCATCCTTCCCAAGACTAAAATGTTCCCAAGCCGGATCAACCTTTTCCCTTACTCTTGAGCTAGACTCCACTACATTGGAATCACCATCATGTGATGGAGTAGACCCAGTCTCTGTTTCCATTTTAATCTAAAAGACTAAACACCCAGTCAAACACTTATAAACCCATCAATTTTTGAAATATAGAGAGTCAAAGAATCACAACTTAATACCAAGAGTCAAATAAACAAACTAACATACATAGAGTCATAGAGTCAAAGAATCACAAATTCACAACCAAAGATTCATAATTTCCAATCAACCAGCTCACATGTTTTCAATTAACATTTAACATTTCTTACAAATTCTAAACTAATAAAAACAGAACAGTCCTAGCATACAAATTCAAGCAAAACTTTAGTGATATTTGTTGCTAATAACCCACATACACATACTGCATATACATAAACAGAGATACATACGTACATAATGTATAAAAATTAAATTTGTTGGATCACTCAACTGTAAGGAAGATGAGCCACTGGGAAGTGGGAACAGAGGTACCAAAAAGGCTAGATTGGCGCCAAAATATGAATATGCTTCACTGCAACAAATGACCACAACAAATCAAATAGAAATTTGATATGCACCAAAATATAAATTTGTGTAAACACAGAGTATAGAAATTAAAAAAAAGAATAACAAACGACCACAACAACTTAATGACTTCCATATATATGCTTCATAGCCACTGAATATGCTTGCAGCAACCAGACTAAAATTACAAACAAAATTTGTATAAGTAAAATTCCATCAACAACTTAATGACTTCCATATATAATTTTCAAAGGCTTCTAAAGAGTACAATTGGCATTCACAACCACAAATTTTATCAAGAAAATAGCAAAGTTTCTAGGGCTTAACAAAATATGTCATACAACTTTGGAACTTAGGGAGCAAAGGAAGGTTCTTATAATCAGGCAAGGCACTATAGAGAATACTCAAGTCAATTTCAGGGGTTCAAAGTCCATTATGATTTACAACGTTTCTACAAAAAGCATGCTTAAACAAATTATACCCAAATTGAGGTTTTGTCAGAGACAAATTAACATAGCCATAAGGAGCCTCTTAATTGAGTTTCATACTTACATCAGCATATTCAAATTAGAGAATTTAAGGGCTAGACAGAAACAGGACATTAACAAAACAGTTAGAAAACAGCAACTAAGATCAAGGATTACAAGTGAATTGTAAGATAGTCACTGAAGGGTACTTGCTCTGAATCATGGAGCTTAAGGTACAGGCACAATTTAGGGCAGACACCTAGCGAACAGTAGCATATTTGGGCGCAAAAATGGCTTAATGTGAAGTGATAACATGATTGATGCCATAACACAATAATGCACGTAAGACACTAGTGTTATGTCCAATATAACTTATACACTATCATGTCCAACGGAGACATTTGCTTGTACTTAAGCTAAAATTTACTTTATCACATCTCAAGAAACTCAATAGGAACAAGAGCAAAAGGTCAAAGCTCTGTTGCCAAGTTGAAAAAAAGAAAAACCAAACATGCTCTGTTTAATGTTTGAACGTGTGCTTGTGAACTTCTCAGAATCCAATTCTCATTGAAACCAAACACAATAAAATTAATTCAAGCATACAACATGAACTTCATACCATTCCCAATATATATTCTACAATTCAAACTTGCCAGTTTCAAAATTCTAGCAACTAATTCGTCACATGGTTGATTTGATTAAGTGGCCATAAAAATAGTTAAGAGAAACATCAATTGCACAATGAGGACACTGCATCTTTGGACTTAAAATTTACACAAGAATTAAACCACCTCTATATATACAACAAGTTTAAGTTATTGTGGAATTTCAATTCTCTGTATAACAATTAACATCTAATTTGACACCAGTAAAACAGTAAGACTTTTTATAACAATAACCTAGAATTTCCACTTGATGGTGCCGTGAACAAGTGAGGCTGAGCTGCGCCAGCGACGGCAACGAGAATGAGCTGCGACGAGGGAGAGAGGCAGAGATGAGAGTGAGAGAGAGAGAGGCAAAGCTACGCCGGCGATCTGGGCTGCGACGCGATTGGGCTGCGACGGTGACGAGATGAGAAAGAGGCAGAGCTACGACGGCAACGAGATGAGGGCGAGGTAGAGATGTAACTGAGATTTGAGAGAGAGTGAGGGCGAGGGCGAGGCAGAGATGTAATTGAAAGAGAGTGATGTTGTGAGGGCGAGGCAAAGACCAGAGAGTGAGGGCGAGGCAGGTTTCAAGTTCTTTCATCACTTAGGGTTGCCCCAAACGACGTCGCATAGTGTGGGGGAAAAAAAAAAAGGCAGGAACGGTGCCGTTTAAGGCTGGAAGCCTGGCACCCGTGTGAACCGGTCACGGTTCACAGAACCGGACGGTCGAACCACGGTTCACACGGTTCCATTCTTTTTTCGCCTTGAACGGTTCTTCACCCTAAATGGACCGTAAATCTGAACGGTTCGAGGGTTTTTCGGTCCAACCGTACGGTCCGGTCCGGTCCGGGTCTAACAACTATGATCATCATGTGTTATTACTTTTAGTATTTTCGCCATACATGATGTCAATTCCTGAATTCAAAAAATTAATTAATCAAGAACTTGATTTATACTATATTGTTAAAGTGGCACCCAATTAAATTCATTATCACATCACATTGTAAAACCAAAAGATTCAACGCTTTATTTACTTATTTGTTGGGAATGCCTTTTAGAGAGTTTCAACCTATGGTATTTGCTTCTAATCAGTAACGGAGCCAGGATTTCAATCCAAGGGGGGTAAGATTAGAAGTCAATACTAAAAAAAAAAAAAAACAGAAAAAATCTATATTAACAAAAAATAACGCAATAACAACTATAAGTGTCATACAAAAACTAATTAAACGTAAACTATAGTTAAACATTTAAGTTAATACTATAAAATAAATTGCAAAAATAAATTAATTTGAAAAATATTAAAAGTATAGCAATTTACTTGCAAAGTTGTATACACGTCTCACTATCTTTTCTTGATTGTTTTTGAAACTATAGGTAAAATTCAACTTTGTATTTTTTTTTTCAAAATAATTAAAATTTTGTTCATAACATAAACCCACAATTTAAAACTGAAATTTCAAAATAATTCCTATTCCTATTAGTACTTGTATTTGTATTTGTAGTTGGAAAAGCTATATACAATGTCGGTTTATTAAAAAAAAGTTTTCTTTTACCGCATGGTGATACAATTTTGATTTACACGTACGTAGCTCCTTAGGTATATTTTGATCCTCAGTTGGCATTCTTATTCTGGTTTTTTTTTAGATTCATAATATATTATATTAGTAGTTGGCAATTTTATCTATTCTACGAAATTTAAAAATTAGATTATTTTTTGTAGGCAAAAGTTCGTTTTTTTACGTACAGAATTGTCATAGATAATAAATTTCTCATAGAATTAAAAAGCTCTATTCATTGTCGGTTTAATAAATTTATATAATGAACCATCGCTTGTCTTTGTTTTTTATCAAGAATTTCCGTAATATTTATCTAGATTACTAATCTTACTAGTGGAACTATCGTAAGAGTAAGTTGGAATTCCTATTTATTCGAGGTCGGTTAAAAACAAAACCTATATAATTGACCACTGACCTTTTTTGTTTTTGTCAATAAAAGGTATTCTTGAAAACTCATGCAAGAGCTTTGTGTCCCCGATTACAAACAAGAAAGAAGGTTCTTATTCTCTGTGTTTCTGTGTGGTGTTCTTGGATATTTATCACGGTTTTGTTTGTGGTGTTCTTAAGCCTATTCAGCAGGTAAGCTAGAATCTCATGGTTGCTAGACTAGTTTTTCTCTCTCTCTCTCTCTCTCTCTCTCTCTCTCTCTCTCTCTATTGAAAATATTGCTCTTCCTTTTTTGGGGTTATATTTTACAGCTAGTTGAACAATGGACAATCGGGATTCAATAAAAAAAAGAATCTGTCATTCTCGGATCATATCTCTTCAACTAAAGGTGAATTCACAGATTAATTTTTTTTTTTTTTTAATTTCTTTTCAATACAATTGAGGTTGTCATTGATTAACTTCCTTATCATCAATTTCTTTTTAGTTATTTTTAATTATTTATAGATAAAGTAATACTTTTTGTTCGTTTTGCGAATTTAACTTATATTTGTGATGCTTTTACTTCATGTTTTATGAACATAGTTGCTATATATGTATAGTGTGGGCCGTGTGGCCATCATTGTAATTTACATGTTGTACTTTATAACTAAAAAATTTAGGTAAACTGTATATATTGGTTTGGTCTATGTGCAATACATGCAAAAAGTACCTTTAGGTACCTAGGGATATTTAAGTTGATCTAATTAGCTTTTATGTTTATTTTGTTTTCTTTTTTTTTTTATTCCCCTTCTTTTTCCTACCTTTAATCAGAGAGGTTATCATACAAGCCTTTCTCAACCCTCTTAAAAAAATGAGTTCCACATATATTTTGAAAGAGATTTTTTGTGTTATAATAAAATACATTTTTCCTAGCTAGAATTGCTAGTTTATATGGTACAATATTCATTCTTCTATATATATTATCATATTGACTCATATCTTGAAAGAACTTAATTAATTACTTTAAAACATGTGGTGGTTATTGATATGATGGTAGTTTAAATTTTAAATGAAGCATAGATTATCATGACATTAGAATAGGTGGTTATAAGTTTGAAGACATGTTAGTTTTTCATGTGTTTTGAATGCTTTGTTTCCATGCTAACTACGAGGACTAATTACAGGATCGAATAAGCCAATTACCGGACGAGATTCTTACAAATATCTTATATCTCTTGCCAGTCAAAGAAGCAGCAAGGACTAGTGTTCTTTCATGTAGATGGAAAAATCTATGGACATATGTCCCTAGTCTAATAATCAAGGATTATATATACCACCTGAAATAGAATTGCGTCCTGTGAGAAAGTGTAGGTTCATCATTGATGTTTTTCGTACATATAACCCTTCACAAGAACTGACCATTTTACTTGATTACGATGGAACAACATCTCGTGATGTTAATGAGTGGATAAACTTTGCAATGGAAAATTGGATCAAGATGCTTGATTTGAACTTGGAACAATATTACACTATTGAGAAAAAATTTCCTGTCATGAAAGATTTTCCTCTAACAAAACTTTTTTTGACTGAAGTAAATGTCATTGGAGAGGTTCTTGAGCATTACGTATCAAATTGTCCATTTCTTGAGGAACTATATGTGAGTAGCTCCAAGAGTTTAGTAAATCTCAGGCTTGTTGATCAGCCACCCAAATTGAGTAGCTTTCAAGTATCTCACTGCTCAAGTTTAGAAAATCTTGAAATTTCAGCACCAAATCTTGTGTCTTTTGGGTACGTTGGACCGAAGATTAAAAATATGACTTTAAAGCATGTACCCCTTCTTTCAAAGGTAGCATTCGGAGGGAAATATTGTGAATCAATTGAGTTTGATTCTGACCAGCATGCAAGCTATCTCTCTCAAATTAAGAAGCTTGTATTATATTTTACCAAAGAGGTCAGTGCAAAGTTTTCTTATAATGCTTCCCATTTTGTTTTTTCCTAACCTCTCCTTTAATTTGGAATATCATTTATATATATTGAATGTGTTTTTTCTTTCCTCTTAATTAGGTAGTTGACAGAACTTTGTTGTTCCCATACAAGCTTCCAGTATTTTGTAACCTCAAAAAAGTGGTATTGAAGGTTTATACTTACCTAGGTCAAAGCCCCCTTCCGTTAATTGCTGTTATAATTGCCTCTCCTTTGTTGAAGAAATTTTCATTGGAGGTTGGTTTCTTATTTTGCAGCTCACAATTGAGAAGTATACTGTTAGAATAATTTTACGGCTATGAGTGCCATATAAATTATACGGAAGTATATGTTTGTGCCTGTATACATATAATTAATATTAAAGCACAAATTAAGTTATATGGTTAAAATCAAATTGCAAGCTGATTTTACTAGATAATCACATGCTTACTATTACAGTGATATACGTATACTTTGAGTTTTGAGTAGGATCAAGATATTTATTGTATGTTTTTTTTCCATAATATATTTAACTTAATTTGTGCTCTAATATTAATTATGGTTAAAATCAGGTTGGCATGCTGATTTTACTCTATATATATATATATATATATACTCACATGATTGCATGCTATTACATATGATATGTGTACTTATCATGTTAATATGAGTAGCAACTAGGATCAAGATATTTGTATGCTTTATTCCATGATTGTTTGATTGGTGCTGTGTTTTGTTAAATGAGACAACTTATTTCCTTATGGTGTTGATACAATATTAAATTGACTGAATACCTTGACATCAAGAATGTAATCTACTTATATAATAAAAAATAAAAAATCAGGAATATAATATGATTTATCCATATTAATATATTCTTTTTTTTTTTTGCATGCGGCAGTTGGAAATGGATTTTAGTCATAAACCATCTGAAAATGAGGTACGATGACGATTCAGTCCTTACTATGTTCACTATTTATATATGTTCTTGATCCTCATCTTTTTTTTTTTTTTTTGTGTGAATGATCATGCTTAACTCAAACAATTAATTATTTTACTTCAATATTTTTTTGGTTATTAGAAGCTAGTGGAAAATTACAACATATGGAAGGCTTCAAAGCATCCCCATCAATGTCTCAAGAAGATTGCATGGGTTGGGTTTGATGGAAGTGGGAGTCATGTTGATTTTGCTAAGGATTTACTTGACATCGCGGTCTCACTTAAGACATTTATCATTGATACTGTTTATCCAAATATATCACTATCTGAGGACTATGCAGAATATGTCAAAAGATGGCAAATAGCTGTTGATGCTGCCTGTAAAATAGCACAATCATATCCAGGGATTAATTATTTGATAGATTGTTAAGTTCAATTTGTGCTAAAATGTGAATTTAGAAGTTGATTTTAGTTTTATTTCATTGTTACAAGTGGGAATTGGACCCTAAGGGGTAGAGAGATTTCGTTTGATTTCTTGGTTTTCTCTAAAAAATTGCAAAAACATATAGGCCATGCATTGAGATTTACAAATTTTGTAACATGTCGTGACTCTGCCTTTGCCCTTCATAATTAATTTTTAATTTTAAGTGTATGATGATCTTGTGAAATTTCTATTTAGACCCTAATACAACTTATTCCATTAAAATCTAATCAAGTTGATATTTTATATCGCAGATATGTAAAAATCAAATTACATATACCAAATCTATCAAAGCAACAATATTTCAGAGATTTGGTAACAAATTGGAAAACTAAAGAAGAGCTTCATAGGAAATTGCTATAAGGTCATCCCATAGTGAACTTGCAGTGAACTTCTATGAAGCTCAGGTGCGTTTCGAGACTCGAGTGCAAGTGCGGGACTCGGTAATTTTTGAAAAAAGTGGGTGAGGGTGCTGCAGGACTCGGCAATTAAAAAATTATTAAATATATATATATATATATTGTCTATATATTTTTACTATTAAAATATTCTTAAAAAACATATTACTATGTCTTGATTCACAAAACAAAGAAAGAAGAAGGCAAGAAACACAAAACAAAATACAAAACCAAAAAGAAAATACAAAAGAAGCAACAAATATTTAAAATAAAATTGAGGAAGGACAGATTTAGGGTGTTTGGGTCTCATTCAAAGCTGATTTCAGCTATTCCAGCACGATTCAAGGCCGATTTTGGCCTGTTTCGGCCGTTTCAGTCGCCAGCCGATACAACATGATTCTGGCCGAATCTGTCCGATTCAAAGCGAATCGAGCCGAGTCGGCGCAAACCCGTGAAAAAAAAAAAAAAAAAATCAAACGGCGGGTAACCGCGTCGGACTCAGGTGCGGCACCCTCCCGACATGTTGGAACTTTGTAATTTCTTTAAAAATGGATTCGTGAAGTTTTTTTTGTCAAATATATACTGTTACCGTACCGTAAGAGTGCAACTCCAGGAGCAAGAGTAAGATCCAAAGGGTTGATAGAAGCTAATTAAGTCACAAACTTTGCACATCTTGGTCAACGAGTCATGTTTTAAAAAAACAATTTATGACTGTCTTGCTCGAGCAAGATACATGAAACTTTCAATTGCTTAATTTATTCATTTTGAGTGAGAATGAAGTTCGCTCGAGTGGCCTAACTGTTTCGCTCGTGCGAATGCGAAACTTTTCTAGATTGCACATCTTCCAATAGACTCAAGACTTGGTTGATTTTTAAGTTTTTAACAAATAATCAATGATACAAACCATTGTTTAGCTCACAATGTCAACGAATATTGCCGATAGGGAAAAATGTCCTACGCTCCCCTAAACTTTAAAGCAGTGGTTATTATACTCCTTGAACTTTTATTTTGACTAATTTATTCCTTGAACTTTACTCATGTGTCAAATCACTACTTCCATTAGTTTGCTATTAAAATTAGAAGAGAATATGCACGTGAGACACATGATATTTAAAATACCAAATCTGTAATTTGAACTCAGTGGAAGAAGAGGAAAACGTTTTGAGTGAGAGAGATGATCAGGCAAAACCACCGCAACATCCCTCCCTCTGCTGCCGGAAATCCATCTTGCCATCTGTGGTTTCGCAGTGCCGTTCAACAGTATATATGGATCCGCACCACAAATTCCCAAAAAAAACAAAAGAGTCTTGAATTTCTAAAACCAGTTAGTTTCAATTTTAAGAAGGTTAATGGATTTGGACAGGGGAATTACACCTCAAAAGCTCCTAGACTTTGATCTCCAAGAACCTTAAATAAAACAAAATTTTTTTTTTCAATTTAGTTTTTGATTAAAGGAATTTATATGTAACTCTTTTTACAACAAAAGAAAGAAAAAAAAAAAAAAAAGGGTTTTGATGAATTCGGTGTGCGTTGTTGGGATTTGGAATTGGATTGGTGGGTTTTGGTTAGTTTTCTTTGTTGGGTTGGTAAAGATTGTGGGGGACTCGGCTATTTGGGTTATTGGATTTGGTCTAGTTGTTGATTGCAACTTCCAAGGAAGTCATCGTCAAACATCAGTGAAGACATCCAGCCTTGTAAATCAGAGTTCATTGTAAGATAATAAAGTCTCAAAATTGATGCTTCTTGGAAAATATTTGGAATGCAAATGTCAGTAACATGGCGGCTATTGAACAAGAGATGGATATGCAGTTGAACAGCGTGACGAGACCATGGACAGCGGGACAAAATTTCCAGCGCAGAGGGAGGGATGCCATAGCGGTTCTAACTTCTGATAATAGTCTCTCTCTCACTTTTGAACATTTCTCTTCTTCTCATATTTAAGATTTGGTATGTTAAACATCAAGTGTGTCTCACATGCATATTCTGTTAAAATTTTTAACAGAGACCAATTGAGATAGTGATTAGGCATATTTGTGAAGTTTAAGAACTAAATTGGCCAAAAAAAAGTTCAACGGTGTAATGGCCACTGATTTAAAGTTCGGGAGGTGTATGAGCATTTTTCTCTTACCAATATAAATTGATCTTTGTTGAATTGTCTTTCTGTATATTTTTGTTTGCATGTTGTGGTGATTCATACAACTGCAATGACAAAGGCATCTTAGGCATGGAGTTAGGAATCATAGTTAGGGATGGCAATTTTTGCCCGACCCGCGGGTACTCAGCCTGGCCCAGCCCGACCTGAATGAGCCAAATTTTACCCAACCTTATAAAAAATAGGGTCAGATTTGGATTTAAAAAAAAAAAAACCCAAAGCGAGTCCAGATCAGGTTAGGGTTTTTTCCAACACCCGAACCTAACCCGACCCGACCCGACCCAGTTATATATATATATATATATATATTCATATATATATTTAGTTACTAAAATAGCCTCATATATATATATATATATACACACATAGTTATAAACCCTAACATTTCCTATTCCTCATTTCATATCAGCACTTAACTCATTTCTCTGCCTCTTATTTCTTCAGCTCACAATCTTACTCACTCCCAATCTCATTACCGGCCCAACTGCCCTACCTCTAACCGCCGCCCTACCTCTCAACGCCCCTCTACCTCTCACCGCTGCCTAATTGTCTTAGCTCTCTCACTCGCTGTCTCACATGGCCACCTCTCCCTCTTCATCTCTCAGCTCTCTCACTCACATGGCCACAAGCCCATAAGTAGTCAAGCACAAGCACAGCTTCGTTTTGTCCTCGCCATCGCCGATCTCACTCCACCTCGTTCTCCATTTTTTTTCTTTTTCTTTTTTTTTTTTTTTTTTTTTTTCTCTGGGTTCAATTCGTCTCAATCATGTGAGTTTGTGTTTGTGTTTGTGATTTTGAAAGGGAAAATCATAAATCTAAAATTTGTGTTTGGTTTGTGATTTTGAAAGGGAAAATCATAGATCTAACATTTGTGTTTGTGATTAATGTGTTTATGTTTGTGATCGTGTTTGGATTTGTGTCTGTGTTTGTGATTTTGGATCGAAAAATCATAAATCAAAATTTGTGTTTCTGATTTTGGGCTTGGCTGGGCATGACAGGGACCCAATGGGGCGGGTTTGGGTTGAGAAAAAAAAATCTGTTTAATAAATGAACTAAGTCCGGGTTTTTAGGGCAGACCGCAGGTTAGATTCGGGGATGAAAAAACCCGGCCCGAACCCAACCCGTTGCCATTCCGAATTATAGCAGTGATATTTTGACATACAAATTTTAATTCCTCTCGTTATATATTATTTGGTCATGAATAAACTTGAGATGTAGGTCATTTTGTGGAAAATTAGGCATTCATTTAGGAATTTGTTTCCAGATTCAATATTTTGTTATAATAATTGGAACTGTTACATGGCTTGCATTCTCTTACAAAATTCTAGGAGTTTGATGAACCGAGATGTTGAATATTTAGTGGCTATTATATCACAACCTTTTGGGCCATTGAAGCCGTTTATCAAGCAAGCTTTGCCCATTGCCTGTGTACTAAGGGCTTATGCAAATTGGGAAACAACCCAGATGGCAATTCAATTATATCACTTGAAATTATTTAGCAAAAAACTCAAACAAAATAAAAAATAAAAAATAAAAGATAAAGTTTAGCTTTAAAATTGGTTGTAGTCTAAGGATATAACCTTACTTAATAAAATAAATACTACTACATAATTTGAAAATTTAACCGTTGATTTGTACATTTTTTTACACATTATATGATCTATAAGCTTATATTTTATGCATAATTTTAATTAAATTACAAAAACTTACAATTTAAACAATTTATTGATGACATAATTATTGATCTTTAGTTTTCTAAAAATTTTGCGAGGATATAAAAAGAAGATGTAATTTAATAGCGAATTTGTCAAAATTGACCTTCAATAAAAAGATATTAAGTAAGATTGTAACTTAATGTTACAACCAATTAGTTATTATGGCTTTTAAGTGAAATTGCGGTGTATTTTTGTGTTATAACCCATTTTCCTCACTCTGTGTGTTTGTTTCTTAAAAAAAAAAACTGTCCAAAGTAAAAATTCACTTGCAATGAATATAACAAGGAAACGAATTTATTAAGATGAAAATAAACCTTAATAATAGGCTACAGAAAGATAACCTAGACACTACCAACTTGAATAAAAAGACTAAACTTACTGCAAATTAAAACATTCCAATAGATTCTGTCTACCTAAAGACACAAACTTGTATCAATAGCAAACTTATTCCATAAACATTCAAATTTCCAACTAAATTTAGACTGAAATTAGAGCAAACTAATCAGTGTCGAAACTGGGACTGCCGCAATGATTGAACATAGGTGCCGGAATCTCGAGTGTCTGGTCTGAAATCCCAAGTTTTTCCTTGTACAAGCTCATGCAATTCAGATACTGAATCAAATTATCAGCATTCAAAGAGTTAATAGCTTTCTCCGTCGTAGAATGGTCGTTCTCATAGTTTTCAAGGTCAATTCTTTTGTTCTTTATATCCTCTAATACCATGCTCCTTTCATTGACTATGTCCTCCCACTCCTTTTCTTTCCTTGTACGTGAACGCTTTACCGCTTCTTTGTTTGCTAGCGCTCTCTCCTCCTTTTTCTCATCCATGAATTCATCAACTTCATACCCCAAATTCACTTGCTGTGTTGACGACATGAATTTTCTACCAAATTTGAAAGAATTAAGAAAGTTCAAGAGTAGAGATGTAGAAAAAAATATAATATAAATACAGATATAGAATGAAATAAGAGAATTATAAGAATTTGACAGCAGTTCATGACTGAGCACAAGGAAGAACTCTAAAAGCCAAATAAAATACGAACGCAAAAAGAGAGACTTGGAGCAAAAAGAAAAATATATGGTGGGGGTTTGAAGGTTTGAGGACAAGAATACTTACGCTAATTCTTATGTATAATGTCGGTTAAAGGAAAGTTTTTTTTTTTTTTTTGAGATAGTCGGTTAAAGAAAAGCTTAATCCTACTAGTATTTGTATTTGTATTTAGTTGGCAATCAAGTCTTGGGAAAAAAAATCAAGAATTGTCATAAATTTAATAGCATTTAAAAGCTATATACAATGTCGGTTTTAAAAAATAAATAGTTTTAATTCTTTTACCTTGATGTGGAAATTTGATTTACACGTAGCTCCTTAGGTATATTTTGATCCTGATCCTTTTACTCTTTTCCCCCAAGTAATTAAAGAAAAGTCAACTTTCAGATTTCTCTCCATAAATAAATATATATATATATATATATATATATATAAAAAAAAGCTAGGGCAACATATGAAAATTAATTATGCCAATTCAATTTAATAAAAATTATTCAATCAAAAAAAAAATTTAGAATCTTAGACAGATTCTACAGCGCAAGGTTAGGGATTACCAAAAATCACCAGCGAATTAAGGCGTTAATTCGAGATAATATAATGAAAATTTACGAGATAATATAATGAAAATTCAATTTTTTTTTTTTTGAGAAAAATGAAAATTCAATTTAGTATCATATATATTACTAGAATAATATATTATAAATAAATTTAGAAATCTTATGAAAATCGATTTTACATCCAAATTAGTACCGGATTTGACGGTGTAAATACAATAAATCCTAGGATATCTCAACCTAGTAATCCTAAAAGCAAAAAAAAAAAAAAAAAAAAAAAACCCTATTAATTAATTAATCTCCTAAAGTTATAGACTTTGACTATTACAATTCTGATATCTATCTAAATTATTAATGATGTGGTAAAATCTAATCCATCCATATAAAATGGATGGATGAGATTATAGTAACCCTATGATAGAGCTACACTAAAAACCCTACAAGATCTTAATCCTAATTTCTAATTCCTTTTCATATATAAACGCAGCCTTTGATCGCTTCCCACTCCCAAAAGCTTCACATCAAAAATTTTCTTCATCATTCTGTTTAGCCTTCTTTTCGCTTTGATCACTTTGCTCTCTTTGCTCTTTCATAGTATCGTAAACATGTTTTGCCACACTTTATACCTAAAAGAAGCTCGTACGGCTTACTTCTTAGTGATTTGTTCTGCCTCGGTTTTTATTTGATCACCGTTTTCAAGTCCTTTCTTTCAAGAATCCGTGTGTTTTTCCCATCTGGGTGCTTTTGTTTTCCTAGTTTTTGATTACTTTCTTTCAAAAGGGTTTCAGCGTGTGACTTTTTTTTGTTTGTTTGATATATAATCAAACATGGACTTTGAGCTCTTTGAAGAGGTTGATCCAACAGGTCGGTATGGGAGATACGCTGACAAGCTTGGTGTAGGAGCAGTGAAAAAGGTTTATAGGGCTTTTGATCAACAAGAAGGTATAGAGGTGGCTTGGAATCAGGTTTTCTTGAACCGATTCACCGATGACAAGGCCATGTTACATAGGTTAAACTCAGAGGTTCAGTTGCTGAAAACTATAGAGAATGATAATATCATCAAATTGTTTAGTGCTTGGATTGATGTTGACCACATGGCTTTGAATTTCATAACTGAGGCGTGCACGTCTGGGAATTTGAGGGATTATAGGAAGAAACACAGGCGTATTTCAACCAAGGCCTTGAAGAAGTGGTCTAGACAAATACTGAGGGGTTTGGACTATTTACATTTGCATGAGCCATGCATAATTCATAGGGATCTTAATTGCAGCAATGTGTTTATCAATAATAATACTGGTGAGGTTAAGATTGGAGATTTCGGGTTAGCAGCAGCGATGGAAAAGGAGCATGTAGCACATTCAATTCTTGGGACGCCGGAGTTTATGGCGCCGGAACTATATGACGAGAATTATACAGAGAAGGTGGATATATATGCTTTTGGGATGTGTGTGCTTGAGTTGGTGACAAGGGAGATACCATATAGTGAGTGTGATTGTGTGGCTAAGATATATAAGAAGGTGACCTCAGGTGTGAAACCACAGGCAATGAACAAGGTGAAAGATATGGAGATCAAGGGGTTCATTGAGAAGTGCCTGGCCCCAGTGTCTGAGAGACCATCTGCCACTGAGCTCCTCCAAGATTCATTCTTTGATGGACTTGATGATGATGATGATGACGAAAACTATGGTACTAGTTTATATATTGCTACTTTAGAAATATGTGATTAAGTTATTTCCTAGTACAGAATTTTCATGTATTCTAAACAAGGGATTGAATGAATAGAGATCACTTATTATTTCTATAGTCTTGCAGGCTGTATATTAATTAAGTTATTTCCTAGTACACAGTTTCATGTATTATTAAAACGGGATTAAATGAATAGATATAAATTGTTATTTCTATACACTTGTGCTTTCCTTGGTAGGTTAGTTTCTTGCTTTAAAAATTACATGGAATTGAATATAGGTATATACTTTTTCTGTGTTGGTTGTCCCTGATTGTCTCTGTGATGCAACCTAAACCTCACCCCTCTCAAATGGTCACATAGTGTGTATATAACTATTTTACTATAAAATATCATATTTTTAAATAGTACAAACATTGATTCTTATAAATTATAGTTAATAAAATTGAGATGGATGAGTCAACTTAGACAATTCTTAAAACCTTGAATTTAATAACATAGAATTGATAGTACAGACCCAAACTCTAGGGATCTTTTTGCATTCTGTCCTAAGAAATTTATCATTAATACATATTACTAATAATGACTTTTGGCCAAAACTGTGTATTAGGAGAAGAAAGCCACCAGAAATATCAATTGAAAAGGATTTGGATCATGAATCAGCTCACAATGGGATCTTACTTTGGTAAAGAAAGTGTACTATCTACATTATGCATCTTCAATAGTGAACCTCCCAGTTTCAAAATTTAATGAGTACAGACTGGTGTGGCCTTGTGAATAAACTGGTGCATTCTTAGTGACTAAAGTTTACTGGATGCTGCTGAATCAATCCTAGCCTTAGCTTGAAGGAGGCCAAGTTCTTAAACCCTGAATCTAGAGAATTTTGTGGAAACTCCAAGGGACAACTGTACCAAGTGCTGCACTTTTTTGCAATAAAGGAAAATTGTTGATCATATTTTTTATTTAATGTGAATTTGCTAGAGTTTAATGGTTGGGCTCACGCTTAACATTAAGAACAGATTTACTAGAGATTGCATCCTCAGTAGTAGAGGGTTAAGTTTTGGCTACAACAAGTGCATGCAAAATCTACAAGTGGCAACAACCATTCTTCTTAATTTTTTGTTAACTTGTTCTGGACCATCTGGTCATTATGGTATCATTGAAATGATGAAATCCTACGAGCCTAAAAGTTTAGCCTTTTGGCAAAAATATTATTATTATTTTTTAATGCCTTTTGTTTTAGGCAAAAATCACATTTTTCATTTTTATATTTTCACGTGATTCTCATTTTGACTACTAACTTTTATTTTCATCGCTTTTAGTCCCTATTCTAAAAAATATGTCTTGTTTTTGTCTCTACCGTTACAACAGAGATGAAAAATACACACATAGCAATCAAAGTACACTGTTAGCTCACTAAAACTAAAAGATTATATGACCATTAAAATAATAATAATAAATGTTATTTGACATTAAAAAATACCATGTCAGCATCTAAATAAAAAAATTAATTTATTAATTTTAATTAAATAAAAAACGAAATTAAAATCTAAAATTCAACATGAATTGTGGTGAAAGTATGTCTGGTACAAAAATAACAAGAACATATACCCAAATAAAATATATATATATATATATATATATATAGCATATTCTCAGCAACAACAATGACAGCTGATTCTCAGAGGAATATTGACAAACATGTAGTGCGCAGTATAGAAAAACCCAGTATAGAACTAGGAAGAGAGAAATCATAATCAAACCCCCAAGTCCAAAATCAAAATCAAGCAAAACCCAGATGGAACCAATAAGAAAAAACGCCAAAAAATGACCTCCAAAACCCACTGGAAATCAACCATAAAAAAGTGAAACAAATCAAAAATTGGGCAGGAAAAAGAGAATCTCAACGGAACTGGAACTGCTACGTCTTACACCGTTTCACTCAAAATCAAAATTTACCGTTCGGTTGGCTGGGTTATAACAAAGGCCATAGGTTATGTTGTTTTAGTAATGACACAAGTGTGTGCAATGAAGAAAGATCTGAGAGAGTGAGACAGAGAGACACGCCGAGAGAGTTGAGATAGAGAGAGATGATTTGCCTTTATTTTACTTATCTTTTAATTGATCTTATGATGATAAGTAATTGCTTCAGGCCGTTTACATTGTTCTGTGTTGGGTTAGTACTAGGCTGTTTCATTTGGGCCCAGACTTTGGGCCATAGAATTTTGTTATTGTGTAACCAAAATTATAACCCATGTAGCATTATCCAACCCCTCTTATCCATCTCACGATTAATCAATCAATTCGATTGTTCCACTTCCACCTATCTCAGCATTTATCTTTGCCTATCTATTCATGACTCCTGAGGATCCTTAATTAGAATTGACATGGGTTTTACTAATAGTCTAGGGCCCAGTTGGTTAGAGATTTCTAGTATCATGTGGGTTAAAATGTGTTGTGAAAATACATGTTTCAGTCTTTAAATACTAAAAACTCTTATTTAAACACATGTACTAAACACCTTCCTAATCTCTCAAAGACCAATGTGCACTTCATAGAACGTTCAATCATTTTCTTGAGTTATTATTATTATTATTGTTGTTGTTGTTGTTGTTGTTTGATTTTTTTTTAGTTACAGATAGTAAAAGAATCTACTTTTGCCCTATTTTGAGGAAAGGCAATTGACAAATCTCTCCAATATTCTTAGGAAATTTTTTTTGCTTTTTTCACCACTCAGAGCCCGTTTAGTAATGTTGTTCTAGTAATGTTGTTTGTATTTTTTTGAAATACGTGTGGGTAAAAAAGTGTAAAAATACATGTAATGTTGTTTAAAAACTAAAAATATGTGTTTAAACACATGTACCAAACAGACCCTCAATATCTCGATTCCCCTGAGTGCACCAGTTTAACAAAAGCCAAAAAAAAAATATATTATTTATTAAGTAATGATTAATAGTACCTTTATTCATCAAAAAAGTTAAAGGTACCTAGCAAAAAAAAAAAGTAGCACTGATTATAAGTAGGCTAAGAATGATTAAAAAAAAAAATTTTTAAAAGCAAGCAAACTCCCCCTAGGGTGTTTGCACTTCAATCAGTGCAAAAATTTATGAATTTCAAATTGTAGATAGATTTACAGCTAAAAACTATTGATTACATACAAACCACGTGACTTGCATCTGTCCATCCAAATAAGAATTATCTGTTTAATCTTCAATGTTCTACTCTATACTTCGTGAATAACATAATATCATGTATTTAATTATATATAAATTTTTTAACGTGAGTTATTTTATGAAGCAAGAAGACAAACTCGGATTGATAGAACGTAAGGAACACTCAAAGTAGAATAAAAGATTTTTATTCATACCCTATTGAGTGCAATTGACAAGTTTTGTTATATATTACATGGTTGGTTGCAGTAAATTTTCATCATTTTTAGAATGCATAGTGTAATTTTTATTAATTATCAAAAAAAATTGCAACTTTTGTTATATATTAAAAGCTAATGCCATGAAAAAAATGAAAATGAAAATATCTAAAATTTAAATTCTCCCATTTTTTACTATCAAATTATCATTAAAAAAATATTAATTAAAAGTTTTCTTAAGTATTTATTAAAAGCTAATGCCATAAAAAAAATTAAAAAAAAAAAAAAAAACCTTCCATATGGATTTTACGTCTCTCCCTCTCTTTTGTGAAAAAATATATCATACATCTGACGCATAATATACCTCGTCCTCTTTTTTTTATTCCAATAATACATTTCTTAAAATTTAAAAACATTTTCCAACCATATAATTGTTTTATATTATATATCTCACTATTTATTAGTTAGACCATAGATGTGACACCTCTTCCCCACCCCCCACCCACCCTCCCCCAATTTTTTTATTATCCAATTCCTATTAATTTATCATTTCACAAACACAAATGCTTTTCCTATTCCATGTTCCAATCAATCAAAATTTTGTTGCATTTCACTCCATTCAAATTGTAACATTTTTCTTTAGAAGAATCCAACTTTTAGCATATAAAAAGCGATAATGCTTAACTTTGTCATGCCAACTTTTGCCAAATCAATTACTCTACCGCATAGGAGGGGATAAGGTGCAAATGCTCCTTATAATGTCGTTACTGCCTCGAAGAATATCGAATTCTCAATCCTTTCATTCATAAAAACCTCTATTCACATTGTCATTTTCCATCAAACTACAGTATAGGTTTGTCGAAACTTGGTACCATGGATCCATTATTTAAGCACGAAATTAGCTGATTTGGTATGCGTTACACTATCAAATTCATAACTTTTTGTGTCTGAAATAAAGTACTATATTACAATTCATTAATATTTGTTTAAAAAATAAATAAAAATTCATTAATTTGGAACAGATAAAGATAAGACATTCAAGGAAATGTCAATTTTAGGTAATGGGTCTTGTCATAAGTCATGAAATACATTAACAAACAAACATATATATTCGGAGGACAGCCTTTCATAATGGAGCAATGCTATAGGTTAAGTAAACAAAAACAACAAATTCACAATAGTTGTTGGCAAAGTTTTATTAGTTTTTTATTTTTCTTAGAAGAATTAATTTCATCTAATTCACTATTCACGTCACTTTTATAAATCGTTAACAATTTATCACATCAATAATTGTTATTTTTTTGTGTTTATAAACTTTCTCCCAGCTATTTACATTTTATAATTTAATTTTTTATCCAACTTTTTTTTTTATACAAATTAGAATTCTACTCTAACGTAATTTAAGTGTATATGTGTGTAAATTTCTCTCCTGAAAAATTTAATCTTGAATATTACCCTCACTCTACAAACATTTCTACTTATAGAGAGACTATCACATCAATGATGCGTCGTAGTATTTCTTATCCAAATCAATCCATTGGCTTTTGGTTGGTTAAAACCTTCCAAAATATTTTTTCCATTCATAGTCTACCTAACACACGGCCAGCCAGACTTAAAACTCATGTCTCTACAATGTTCCCCTCATAATTGAAAATTTCTGATACCAAAATAAATTCCCCGAATGCTCGGCCACCTTATTAGAAATAGAATGGGCTCTAGTCAGTACTCAGTAGTCACTCCTGATAAGGGCAAGCACAGAGAAATTTGATCCCTTTAATTCACGAGTTTAGAACTTTAGATGAATTATTGGGAACATTGATTATGATAGAGGGCACAATTTATACTTTAGCTTTGAAGACAAGCAACAAAATACCGAAGATTTCTGGGTTGTCGTGACGTGATGAGTTATAAAATTGTCAATGTACATTGTACAGTCCCTAATCTAATCTAGTTTTTGTGGTTATAGCATAGGAGGCCAAGATAAGGACACCCAATAATATCACCCACCACACAAAGAGTTGACATTTGCCACCAAAAAAAAAGGCATTAGTCCTCTGGCGGCAATGGCATGGCCACCAAAATTTTAAAATTATATTTACATATATGCACATACATACATAAAGTATATCAAAATAAAATTATAACCCTTCGAATCCCAATTAAAGTTGGTATATATTTCTAAAATATACACTTTTTAATTATAAGAAAATTAAAGTTGCTTATATTCATTAAAATAGAGTTATAATTCTAATAAGAGATTTTGGGTTCAAGTTTTACATACACCAAACATTAATTGGTGTTTTGTCTTGATTGTAATGAGTAATTATTATAAAGCGAACACCATAAGTTGAAGTATTATATTATTATCTTATTTATCAAAAAAAAAAAAAGTGATAGACTTATAAATAACATTACCATAACAACAAAACTATAATCTCAAAATTTTGTATTGTTTTCATTATAATAAGGTGATTAAATTTTATTATGGTTGATACCCTACCACAACAACTGTATTTATTAATTATTTAAATTAATTATACATTCATATATTATAATCAGCATATAATATTATTAAAAAAAAAAAAAAAAAAGTCTCTTGCTTACGATTAATGGGGTTGACAAAAACTATGGACCGGGATATTTGCTGCCAAGACATCAAGGAACTCAAGCCTTCCCCTCTCTTTTCCAACTCTTCCCTTAGCCCTTTCCCATTTTTCGTATTCTTCTAAGTTCTCCCATTGTCAACGAGTACATCCAGCTTTAAAGGAGCAACTCATTTGTCAATGATGCATTTTTTTTTTCAAAGAATATAGTAGATGGATATGGTTATCATATATATATATATATATATAGTTTTAATTTTTTATTCTTTACTTTTCTACACAATATAAATTATATAATTTTTGTGGTTGGCATGGAAACAAACAACATTTTGTTTTCTTTTTTAGGTACACATGGATGTATATAAATAAAATATATATTTCTCTTTATTTTTGGTACAATATCAAATTAAATTGATTAAATATAATATCAGATATGAAACTATTGGTGCAATGTTTAATTATTTGAATGATTATACTCCTTGTTTGCCTTCCATGATTGTTTTTCTCTCTTTTTAAAATAAAAATAATTAAGATTATTCTTTTCACTTGATGGAGATGAGTTTTTTTAACATGTTACATATCTAGTACTTTAATAATAATATAGTTGAGATAAAAAATTAAATTAAATCTTTTTGTCCATCCTTAATTCAAGTTTATCGATTTTAATAGATATACTATTTGCGATACATATATTAAGTTGTAAAGTCTATTTATAATACTTCTTTTATATATCTATATATACATATTCCGAATAGTATATACTAAAAAGAATACCCACTCATCTCATCTAATAATCATATTAAGCTTTCATAAATAAATAAAAAATCATATTAAGCACGCACTAAGGACAAATTTCTGGCTAAGTCAGTTCAATTTAAAATAAGATTGTTTATGACAATGGGAAAAGGTTCCTTGTATACAACCATACCAGGTGACCTTACCTTCTAAACCATGATGTATGTATTGGAGTCTCTTTCAACATTTGAAATCAAAAGTTGCATTGAAAAGCCATGATATATGGATGTGTAGTCTATTTCAAGAAAATTACTTGAGGTTGCTTCCTTCGCACAATAAAATATAGGAGAAGTACTAATTGTAACAGTTTTGTTTTCGACCCCACAATGAAATAAAACATACTTTTGTCTAGTCTAGTTTTGCCGCCAGGACTAGTCATGCAATCAGGCATTTATGTAGGCCACATCTTTGGAAGTTCTTTTACGACTTATGAAATGGATTAAGGGTCAGTTTGGATATAATTTATTACTAAAAATTGAAAATTGAAAATACTGTAACAAAATAATTTTTAAATGTGTGAATAATACAGTAGGACTCATTTTTAATAATAAAAAAAAATTACTGAAAAGGGCGTGTAGGGGAGGTGGTGGGTGCTCTGTCTTCGTCCATTCCCATGGCCCATTCAGTAGCGGATTTAGAAGCTTTGGCGTGTTTGAAGGTGATTCTGCAATCATCATCAACGCCTTGGCTCATGGTGCGGGTTCGTTGGCTAGTTTTGGAAACATTTTGGATGATATTAGAATGCAGTCTTCTTTGTTCCAGTCTGTGGATTTTGTTTTTGCTAAACGTCAGTGTAATGCTGTGGCCGATGCTCTTGCTAAGATGGCTAAGTTAGTTGATGGGGTACAGGTTTGGCTGCATGATCTACCAGCTAATATTGCCCCTCTAGTTATCCGAGATGCTCAGTGTAGTTGAGTTTTTATCTGAATAAATTGCCAGGTCTTTGATCTGGATTCTCAAAAAAGAAAAGGGCGTGAACAATGCGAAACAGTACGTGAACAATAATAGCACAGTGGTGAACAGTGACTCTTGTCCCTAGAAACGAGTATAGAGGAGAAGAAAAAAAAAAGAAAAAAAGAAAAAAAAGGCAGAAATGCAAAGGTCGGAAATGTAAACGCAATAATTTATATTCAAACAGATACTAATATTTGTGGCACTTTGAGAGAAAACATAGACGATACATGGTTCACATGTCATGCTGAGATGCCTTATTCTACCTAACGGTGTTGCTTGTTTGGCACAATAGTTTGAAAAAGTACTTTTCAAATTACAAATTTTTAAACTCCATTTTTGCTGTTGTTGTTTATTTATTTATTTATTTATTTAAGTTATAGATTCAAATAACCTCATTTTCAAATAGCTAAAATATAAGTTGTATAAAACCATATATGATATAACAAAATATGGGTATTAGAAATTATAGTTGCATCAAGTAGTTACCCTCTTTTTGTGTCAAGTGTATCTATATTTTAAAGAATTAATTCCCCCTCCCCCCCAAGCCCCCCAAAATCCAAATTGATTAATATGGCTCCTAAAGTTGTAGTTGAATGAAGTGAAAACTCCCTTTTTACTAAGTTTTAAGAAATTAAAATAATTACTCTAACCAAAACTTAAATATTTAAAAATTTAGCATAATTGTAGTTCTAATAAAATCAATTATCAAAATTTTTATAAAATTTCAAAAGAAGTCTCATCAATCTTTTTAAATTATTTTAATCAACTTTCATACTTTTTTTTGTTTTATTAATTAAATATGAGTCTTGCATACCATGCGTGCTCTATGCGGCTCAATATAGGAGTTTTTAATAGATGTGATATAAATATAACATATATAGTCCTCTTTGTGATAATTATTTCTTGTCATTAGGCGAAATCACCCACTCATTATAAGAGTTATACAATGTGTTTTCACCATATTGCTAACATTTTAAAATAATTAATATAATTTGTCTCAAATAAAATTCTATTACCTTTATTTTTTTTTTTTTTAAGAATCCAATGGGATCAGGACCATGCGAGAATCTTAACAAATTAACGCATTTTTTTTTCCTCCCATTCCTTTTATTTTGACGTTACTTGCAAGACAATTTGACTAAAGAATTATAAAACCAATCATTTTCACCCCTTTATTAGAGCACCGCATTTTAGCATACTAAACTTGAGATTCACCCACGTCTTAGAGTTGTAAAAAAAAAAAAAAATTGTTAATTGTTACAGCACACTGATCTCATTAATTTTGTATTTAGTTTTTTTTTTTAATTTCTTTGTACATATTGATGATAAAAAAAAAAAAGAGTGGATGATAATTGTTATGTATAAAAAAAGAGAAACAATTAAAAAAATCATGAAAGTTTAATATTTTAATAAAATGTAGTATAAAATACATAATAATGTTTTGAAAATTGAATATAATAGTAAGTTATTATACTAAAATAGAAAGAAAGCTTAATGTTTTAATGAAATATAGTATAGAATAGAAAATAATGTTTTGAAAACTGAATATAAGAAGTAAGTTGTTATACTAAAATAAAACGGAATTTTTGCAAAAGCCAATGAAATGCTCAAAAAAAAAAAAAACAAAATTTAGTTACAAAATTGATTATAGTCTTAAGTTACAATCTTACTCAATATATTTTCATTGAAGGTGAAATTTTAACAAATCCACCGTTTGATTACACCTACTACTTATATCCTCCATATTTGCAAAACTTCTAAAAAATTAAAGATTAATAGTTATGTTATCAATAAATTGTTTAAGTTACAAGTTTTTATAATTTAAAATTATGCATAAAATATAAGTTTATAGATTATATTGTAAATAATATCCGATTAACAAAAAATTTAACATATGTATTATGAGCGTAAAGAATATACAATTCAACAGTTGAATTTTGAAAATATATAGTAATATTTATTTGATTAGGTAAAGTTGTAACATTAAACTACAACTAATTTTATAGCTAAATTTTGTTCAAAGAAAAATATTTTCAATCATTTTTTAAGTAAAGCTTTTTTATATGCAAAATGTGCCAATCCTATGTGATTTTTTTTTTTTTTAAGAGCAGAACTTTCAACATCTAATCACCTTCTCCATTTTTTTATTGGCTTGAAAGGGAAACATTGTTGAAGGGAAACCACCTTCTTCATTTTATTCCCAGCTTTCAACCCCACGGGCCACAGTACAGAGCCTCTGTTTCTGTGCCAAAGCAGTAGTTTTTCACGAAGACAGAGATTACACGTGGTCCACATATCATACTGAGCAGCCGTACTCTACTCTCTACCTACTAGTTGTGCTTGTTTGTCGCAACCGTTTGAAACCGTACTTTTCAAGTTTGTATTAATCGGTAATTGTATTTAAATAATAGGTTTTTTTTTTAATATGTGCTGGTAAAAAAATATATAAAAATGCGTGTAATATTATTTAAAAATTAAAAATATATATTTAAACATATATATCAAATCCGCCCAGACTTTATTTTTGTTTTGTTATTGTTGTTATTTTTATTTTTTTATTTTAAAGTTATATATTTAAATAGCCTCATTTTCAAACAGCTAAAATATAAATTGTATCAAACCATATAAGATATAACAAAAATTGGGTATTAAAAATTATAGTTGCATCACTTTGCGTGAAGAGTACCCATATTTTAAAGAATTTATATTTGTCTAAAACCTAGCAACAAAACAAATGGATTAATTTTCTCCTAATTTTTTTTTTTAATTTGGCTCCTATAAATTGTAGCTTTGTGAAATTATTACCCTAACCAAAACTTAAATATTTAGTAATACAGAATAATTATACTTCTAATTAAAATCAATTATCAAAATTGTTATCAAATTTCAAAAGAAGTCTCATCGTTCATTTTAAGTTATTATAATAATTTTTCATACTTTTTTGTTTTAATAATTAAATACGAGTCTTACGTACCATGCTTCTTTGACTACGGCTCAACTCAATACAAGAGTTTTTAATAGATATAATGTAATTTTAATATGTATTGTCCACTTCATCATGATTATTTTTTTATCATCAGATCAAAATGTCAACTTAATTTAAGAGTTTGCACAATATATTTTCATCATATCTTGTATGTATTAAAATAATGTGTATCAAATAAAATTTTATTACCTTTATTTTTTTTTTAAGAATCCAGTGGGACCATGAGAGAATCTTAACAAACACGTTTTTTTACTCCCACTCTTTTTTATTTTTACGTTACTTTCAAGACAACTTGATTAAATTATTATAAAATCAATCATGTTCCCCGCTTTAAACCACCACATTTTAGCCGATTAAAACTTAAAATCCATTGTGATAAGGTCATATTGTGTAAAAATATATAGTTGTTAGATACAATTAATTTTGTATTTAGGTTACGTTTGATATTAGTTTAAAAAGTCAACTATTTTTATTATTTAATTTATTTTTGTTATTTTTCATTGATCATGTTGTACTTTTTAGTATTATTTATAGGTACTACTATATTATTTCAGCTATATTTTAACTTTATCTGCAATATTTTTAATAAAAAGTTTTCAGTTTCAGCTAAATAAGTTGTTCCCAAATGAACTCTTAGCATTTTATTATTTCTTTACACATGTACAATGAAGAAAGGGAATAAATGATGAGTGTGTAGAAAAATAAACAATCAATTTTTTTATTTCCTTATAATAAAGGCTGAAAGAAGAGAGTGAATTATAATAATTGTGTGAAGAAGGATAAACAATTAAAAAATTTTTAAAAATATATTTTAATGAAATGTAGTGTAAAATAGATAATTATATTTTGAAAATTGAGTATATTAAAAAAAAAAAAAAAAGTAAGTTCTTATATTAAAATAGACTGAAATTTTTGCATGTGAAATTTTTCTATTTGATTGTAAACTTTATACCGACTATGTAACATAGTTGTGAAACCCGGACCGGACCGTACGGTCCGACCGGAAAAACCTCGAACCGCCCCATTTTGCGGTTCTTTTAGCCTCAAGAACCTCTCATCGGGTAAAATGCAGGGACCCGTGTGAACCGTGGTCAGACCTCACGGGTCCGTGAACCGTGAACGGTTCTCGCGGGTCTCGCGGTTGAACAAAATCCAGACAGAAATGGTAAAAAAAAATTCAGATCGGATAACAAATATAATATAAATCAGATCACACAAAATAAAATCCAGTTCTTACAATAAATTTGGATCAGAACAACCAAATATTGAAAAAAAAAAAAAAAAAAAAAAAAAAAGAAGAAGAAGAATCCGATCTGACCCAGTCGGTGGTGGGGAGGATGAACGGCGGTGGGGCGGCGGATGAGCTAGTTTTGCATGGGGAACGCCGATCAGCACCTCGATCTCCTCCGATCTTGATCTCGATCTCCTCGATCAGCGCCTCGATCTACTCCGATCTCCACCGGCAACCTCGATCTCCACCGGCGCACCTCATCTCCACCGAAATCCACCGGCGCGCACCTTCATCTCCACCGGCGCAGCTCATCTCCACCGATTCTCCTCTCTCTCTCTCTTTCTCTCTCTCTCTCTCTTTCTCTTTCTCTTTTCTCTGTTACGGTGTTACCACTGTGTGGTTTTAAGTTTTAAGTTTTAAGCTTTATTATTATCGTGTGTGGTGGAGGTTAATTTAAGTTTTATTATTATTTTTTTATTGTAACCGTGTGGTTTTTTTTTTTTTTTTTTTGATTGAAACGTGTGGGTTTTTTTTTTTTTTTTTAAGAATTAAAGTGTGGTATTTAATATTAAGAAATGAGAATTATGAAATACTACCACAATATTTTCACAATATATTTTAAGTAATAAATTGTTATTAGCTAATATTGGTGAGTAAAAAAATAATTTCAGTAGTGAGTTCAAATTAAAACTAGTAACAACTTTCTACATAATTTTTTAACGTGATTCTTGTGAAAATATTACAAAAACTGTTGTGAATATAACATAACAATTCTTTCTTCATCTGCTTTTGTTTGTATTTCTTTTTTATCTCTTCCTTTAATTTCATTCACTTTGTTTTAGTGCTTTTTTAGGTTTGTGAATGTGAGCTAGACAACTGGTCACGTGGGCATTATAAAGTAAAAATTAGAAAGACAATTTGATGCTTTTAATTTTTTTAATAAAAAAATAGTTATTATTATTATTGGATAGATATTTTATAATTGGGTTTGAGATGGATATAGATATATTAGACATAGTTAAAATATGGATTTATAGTTTTAATTAGTCTATTTTAGTTAATTTTTATTTTTTTTACTGATTTAATATTTATATATATTTAAAATAATTATTAAATTAATTATGACGTCATCACGGTTCGACCCCGGTTCGACCTCGGTTCGACCTCAAAAACCTTGAACCTCTCCCTTTTACGGTCCAATGAACGGTCCGGGTTTGAAAACCATGCTATGTAATCCACACGACACAAAACAGATGGTTATTCTATTTTCATCATAGAATGATTATTCGAGTCTTTTTAACCTTTGGGTCATATCAATTAAACCTTCTATAATTAGCCTAATCGGTAAGATAAATTCTTTGATTCTTCAACTTCGATGAAATCGGAATAGTTCCTTTCATTCTTAGACAACTACATTTGGATTAAATTAAATCGAATCTAATCGGATTCAAATATTTTCTTCTATTGATTCATTTCAAACCGAATGCTTTAAAAATAAGGAAAATATCATTGTTTATTTATTTTTAAGCAAAACTTTTTTATATGCAAACAAAATGAGCCTATTCTTTCTACGTGACTATCTTTTTATTCTAACAGAACTTTGAACATTCAACAACCTTCCCATCTGAACATTCAACAACCTTCACCATTTTATTCTCAGCTTTCAACCCAGAGAGATGTCTATAAATTAGAGCCTCTCTTTCTGTCTTTGCCAAACGAGTAGTTTCACTCTTCCAGGTTAGACTTTTCTCATTTTCAGAACTTGGTTTTAATAATCTTGTCTTAATTAATAATTCTTCTGTTGTTGCTTTTATTGTTGTTGTTCTTGTTGTTGTTTTTTTAATGAAAAATCCTTAAAATTAGGATACCCATTAAAGTTTAAGCCTTTCAAATGTCTCTATTTGTGAACCTGATGAAGAAAAGTCTGTTTTTTGAAAGGAGATACAGACTCACATCAATGCATTAAGGCTATGATGGAATCTGGGTCTGTATTGCCTTTGCACAACATGAAAAATTGAAGCTTGATGAGAGACATTGAGTCACATTAATGATTAATGTTTGTTTCTACAGAAAATAATTCTTGGATAGACTGTTTGGCAAAACTTTCCTCTGTTTCAGTGAACAATGGTTTGTGCTGATATTTACAGGTTGAGATATATACTCATACGCAGCTTTTGTGAGAAGAAAGAGGATTAGAATCAAGGACTGTGTTTTGTTCTTGGAAACACTTTGAATTACATGAGCAATTCAAGGAAGTTTCAAAGTAGGTGATCCATTCATATTTTGTACTTAACCCATTTTCCTGTACATATTATGAGGGGGGTGTGAGGGAACAGTATCCTTTCCATTCCACTGGAATTGGAGAGAGTTCATTTCATGGTTAGGATTTTTTGATTTTGATCTAATTGTGTACAGAGTATCATGTCATTTAAAATATTAAACCATTTAAAATGGAGAGGAATCGTCTTTGATGGTTGGAAGATGATTTCATATTCAATGTTGGTATTGGGTATATCTTTGTTATTGCTGTTTTAGGCATGATGTGATATGACAGATATCTAGCATGTTCCATTTGGGAGGTCAGATCAAGGGTCATGCCTATAATGATTTGTTGATGTCCACCTATATATGAATTGTTAGATTGCTATTGCAACTCATATTCTGCCCTTTTTTTTTTTTTTTTTTTTCATATATCTTAGCCAAGATGCAAAATGGTTTCAAAGATGATTGTGAAACGGAGCCTCCTTCCAGTTTTTCCCAACGCAAGGTATGCTATTATTGTATAGCACAAACATACAAGAGCAAATCAACAATGTTCAGTCAATTATGCATTAAATCAAATGTGCATCTCTGTCCTTACTCAACTTGATGTATTGGGGTATCTCAAATCTAAATACAATCCATCTTGTTGACTTGTTTTAACTTGTTCTTTCTTTGCTTAAACACTATTCAGTCTATAAAACTATGATATATTGTAATGTACTAATGTCTATAAACTGCTATCTAAAAAAATTATTTATTTTTCTGGGAATCATGAATAAATCAACCTTTGAATTCTTTCTTTTATTAACTCTATTGTTCTTTCTATTGTTAGGTTGACCCAGGGAAACCAGCTCCGCTGACTTGGCAACGGAAGTTAAATTATCTAGGGAATGTTCCTTCGCAGTTTGGATTGACATTACAAGAGAAATTGCATTTGGTATGTCTGTAACTGTAACCATATTTGTACCTTCCAAAATTTTGTGGATGAGATAGTTTCAATTATAAGCTAAGTTGTGCTTATGACAATTGTCACAGAACAGATTGAGAACTGAGAAACATACATGTTTTCTTTGGAGAAGTTATCATAAAATTAGTTCTTATAAATTGTAACTCCTTTCAAGCCTTTATAGAGTCCTTACGAATGTAGATATTTTTTATATTTGTAATTCTTTAGGCATCTTTGTGTTTTTTATACACGAAGTAGCCTCTCTTCAATAAAAGTATTCTTGCCTATATATAAAAAAAAAGGTTCTGACTGTTCTTTCTCAATTATATGCTGAAAGTAGCATTTGCTACATGCTTTATTTTCCAACTAAATGATGTATTCTGTGGTCAAAACAACATTAGATAAAGTCACACCTTATATCATTAAATTGAAATCCAATTAATAACATAGGGAAGTTAAGTCACTGGATGAGAAGAGTAGATATCAAATTATAATCTTTTTCATTATTGTTATGTGGTTTTGAAGGCTCCTATAGGCATTCGATTATTCCGTCATGCCAAGGAAGAAGCAGCAAAAGGAAGAGTAATATATCTTACCTCAAATGATTTCTTCTTTATGAATTTGGTGATTTTTCCCCCTATTCTCTTACAACCACTTGTTCTTCAATCAGATGGCAATATTTGATTTTTTCAATAGGCGCACCATTGCAGGTCATCATGGTGTTTCTTTAGGTGGTATTGGGTATGTGGTCAAATTTTTACAACTGAAAATAGACTTATGCTGATAAGTGATGTTGGACACTGTACATTTTTATATATATAGTGAATCAGAAATTTTATCAGCTATTATTATTTGAAATGAACTACAATTATCTAGTAGTTCAAGTATTTATAATAAAAAAATCTAGTAGTTCACGCGTATATAAATACAGCTATTTTGTTTTGTTCTTTCAATATCATTTTTATGTTTGAAAGCATGATTTTAGTGCAGGAAGCATTGGAAGGAGCTACAGAGGCCAGTTTCAACGCTTTCAACTGTTCCCTAGAATATGTGAAGAAAGCCCCATTTTAGCAAATCAATTCTCTGTGAGTTCGCATCTACTGAAGCCATATCTATTACTTATCCCCTAAACAATGGAAACTATTTCAGGGCACCAGAATGTGTTCACATGTTTTGGGGTGAAAATGAACGTCATAAACAAAAGGTTTTCATTTATAGAAGTGCCACTAGTTGCTGAAAATATTTCTGTTAGATATATTAATTGGTATGACATAGAAGAATAATTTTTATTTGGAACAGTGAAGTTTGATGGACAAGCTCAGATATGGTGATTAGAAGATCATTTACAGATTTGAATAGATTATCAGGACAGTTTATCACTTATGTTATCACTATTACTCCAAACAAGATAAGCACAAGTGGATATTAGTAAAAATAGAGAAATGGCAAATGAGAATTGCATAAACTAAACCACCAATCACTGGAAAAGAAGGAATCAATCAGCCAGCAACTATACATCTATCCATTTGCACTTTTTTTTTTATATGTATGTTAACACCATGCTGTTGAATTTTACCATGAACAAACTGTCCTTTTTTCTTTCAAAATTATATTTTTTGGTTGAATGAATAAAAATGCTATAGATTTATCTTTAGTACTTCTTATCAAGCAGTAGTGAATATCTAGGTTTCCTTTACTCATTTAGGTTTTTGTTTCACGCCCAAATGGTGGAAAATTCTCAAGTGTATTATGCACTGAAAGCCCAAAGGTACCCAAGTAAGTAACATATTATCCAGGAATTGCGTTTCTCTAATTTTTTTGAAATTAGTACATGCCAACCAAAACCGTGAGTGAGACATCACATTATTGCTTTGTCAATCACTATGTAGAGATGACACTGCTTCTGGTATTGAAACTTGGGATTGGAATTTGAATGGCGAGAAGTGTACATACCATGCTTTGTTTCCAAGGGCTTGGACAACCTATGAGGGTAAATTTTTTGCTTCCACTGGAAACAGTTCAAACTTGTGATATCACTTACAACATTCTGTATTTTGTATTGATTTGTCGAAGCAGGTGAACCTGACCCAGAACTTACAATTGTTTCTCGCCAAATTTCACCTTTTATTCCCCACAATTATAAGGAGAGCAGTTTCCCAGTATCAGTATTTACTTATACGGTACGAAAGAGAATGCAAGAAATTTCATTTATATTAGAATTGATCATGTCGCCACAGTTCTAAGGTAGTGCTTCATGCCTTCTTCAGTTGTCTAATAAAGGAAGGACTTCTGCAGATGTCACCTTGGTCTTTACATGGGCTGTAAGTCAATAATTTCCAGCTGCATATTCCACTGACCTTTTTTAGGTGCATTCTTTTAGTAATGATAATCTAGGAGCTGTTTTCATAGAAGTTGAATGGGGAAAAGTTCTTCAATATTTTAAATAAAAGAAGGCTTAGTTACTAAGCTGACACAATAACATATTTTTATACTACATTAGGTTTCACTTGGAGTTGAATGCATTCCTCAAGTTAAAAATAATTCTTATCAAAATAACATAATGTATGAGATTTTTTTGGGATAATCACAAACTATCATAATGATCTGAGTACTACATTTGATATTCCAGTCTGAATTCAAGAAACTCGAAAAAATATGTAATTTTCCTTCCACTGAATATGGTTTATAATTCCTCACTCCGTAGTTTCCAACCTAATCATGGGATTCTCAGACTGTACTAGCAATTTTGTTCCATTTTTTATGTGAAACATGGTTAAAATCTGGGAAAATATGCAAAATTAATCCCTAAAGAGTTATCTTACAACATTCCATAGTCAAACTGTGATGTGTGGATTCCTCATCCGGTTATCAGATTGGCATGATTTATAAAAATTTCTGATATCTGAACTTTCTGTGCCTGAATTTTCAGAATTCTGTAGGTGGGGACTCTGGATTTTCTGGTCATCACTTCAACTCAAAGATGGTGTAAGAACAAAATAGTGGCCTTTTAGAAATGTCTGATTTTTCAAGTATAAGTAGCTTTCACAGAAAATGGAATTTGTTTTTCTGGCAGAAGAAACTTCCTACTTTAATACATCATATATAATTTATGTGCTATTCTACTTAAATTTTAATTTATCTTAATAATTTAGCAATTTACCGTTACTTAACTCCTACCAGGGCGAAAGATGGAGTGCGTGGAGTACTTTTACACCACAAGTAATTCTCTCCATTTACTCTAGAAGATAGTTTTGATGCTGCATACATCAGTTCAAACATAGATTCTATACGACTGATCTTGTGGCTGGATGTCTGATTATCTCTAAAACGAAGTATATAAATTTTCAGGGCTGTAAATGATCAACCTCCAGTTACTTTTGCAATTGCTGCACAAGAAACAGATGGTGTTCATGTCTCTGAGTGTCCTTGCTTTTTGATTTCTGGTGATTCCCATGGCATCACGGCTAAAGACATGTGGCACGAAATTAAAAAGGTTATATAACCTTCTCTTTTTTGCATTAACAATCAATAGAGAGGAACTATTTGTTTTAGGATCCTCTGTTTCTTGTTTAGCTTGATGTATCCAGAAAAAAAAAAAAAAATCTTTTGTGCTCTGCTCATTATCACTCATTGTTCCATAATGTTTACCAGTATCAATTCCACGTATTTCGGTCAGATACAAACTTTCAAAGTTTGACACTATTATCTTAATACTTTAGTGTACACAATTTAGGCATTTGAGAGGGTTTAGTCTAGGTTGAATTTGATACGGATATTGAGAATTAATTACTTGCTAAGTTTTGTTCCAGTAATGTTGCTCCACCACTGTTTCTCTAAACAAGGTTGAATGTTTACGTAATAGTGGCTACCTGCAGTCCTATTAAATGTTTTTGCAACTCTTTCATTTCTTTACCTTATCAGAGTTTTTGTTAAGAATAGTAGTAGATGAGAAATACATTCGTTCCTGTAAGGGCTTCTACTGGGTACATAAGCAGATCAAGGATGGGGTTATTTGTCATTCCAATAGAGACCAGGAGGGGACCTTGTAATAACATCATTTTTCCTTCAATTTGAAATGAGAAAGGAATGCTTCACCTTGATGTGATTTTTGTGAATTGCAACCTTGAAAACCAAATAATGCACATGCTATAGAGATACACATAATATAGAGGAGCAAGAATTTCTATTAATACAAATCTATTGTAGGATTAAAATCGAATTCAGCACAATCATAATATTTTTATCCTCCAAAATCTTGATGCCTTCACTTTTATTCTTATTATAGCATGGGTCATTTGATCACCTTGACCACGTTGAAACACCAATACCTTCAAAACCAGGATCATCTATTGGAGCAGCCATTGCAGCCTCTGTGACAATACCTTCTGATTCCATCCGTACTGTCACGTTTTCATTGTCATGGGACTGCCCAGAATTGAGGTTTAGTCAAAAGACTTACCACAGGTAGGTTATCCCAGCCCTTAAAACACTTGTGTGGAAACCTAGTCCTTAATGTATACTAATCTTTTTAACAAAATATTTTAATACCAGGCGCTACACCCGATTTTATGGCACTCATGGGGATGCTGCAGCAAGTATTGCACACGATGCTATTCTTGGTATGTCTATACAGCTTCATTAATTTTCCTGAGTATATAGTATTTTAACACACATATGTATTCTCTAGGAAAAAATTTACCTTTCTGTTGATGTAACTAGAGTTCATGAACTAGTAAATTATTTGCAGATATTATCAAGACTTTTTATTAACTATGAAAATAATCCTTAAAATTCAAGATGTATTAATTTTCCTTTAGTAGGAATATTCACTAACCAACAAAATACCTCTTCTCTGGAAATGCCTGATATTATTTTGGAATCATATGGCCATTTATTTATTTATTTATTTTATATTACCCTTGTTTCTTATCAATTTTCTACACAGAGAACATGTTAAGTTCTTCAAATCTTTGTTATTGATATTGAATTACCATTTGCTGTTTCAACCAAGAAAAAAATGACAATGGTAGTGTACTTTGACAGTGAAAGGAACACATTTGATTGAATACGTTTGTTCTTCTTTGTAATTAGAGCATGCCTGTTGGGAATCCCAAATTGAAGCATGGCAAAGACCAATTCTTGAAGACAAAAGGCTTCCTGAATGGTGAGATTAAATGAAACTTGTCCTGGAGAAAGAATACAAAATCTGTGTTTTTTTGACCAATTCTGATTGGTTAGAGGTTCATCCCCAGGTACCCAATCACTCTCTTCAATGAGCTCTATTATCTCAATACAGGGGGGACAATATGGACAGGTACTTATGGAACTTAAAATCTATTCAAAATGTGCTTCAATCTTTTTACTCTTTTATTGAAGGCCATATTTTTCTTTCTGCAGATGGATTACCTCCAACACAGAATTTAGGAACCATTGGTGAGAGGAAGTTTTGCCTTGATAGGCCCAAATCAAATTGTACAAATACAGTTGATATGTCCCATCAAAATGACACTGCTGTTGATATCCTCGAAAGGATGGCATTGAAGCTTGAGCAATGTCATACTCCATTAGCATCAAATTCAGCCTTTGGAACCTGTTTGCTCCTAGATGGAGAGGAAAATGTTGGCCAGTTTCTTTATCTTGAGGGAACAGAATACCTCATGTATAACACTTATGATGTGCACTTCTACTCGTCTTTTGCATTGCTCATGTTATTCCCAAAACTTGAACTTAGCATCCAGAGAGACTTTGCAGCAGCAGTAATGATGCATGATCCTGAAAGGATGAAAATTATGAGTGATGGAATGTGGGTTCCAAGAAAGGTTCTTGGTTCTGTACCCCATGATATTGGGCTCAATGACCCTTGGTTCGAAATAAATGCTTATAACTTGTTTAATTCATCTAGGTGGAAAGACTTGAATTCTAAGTTTGTTCTCCAAGTTTACAGGGATATGGTAGCTACAGGTGATAAAAATTTTGCACAAGCTGTCTGGCCCTCGGTCTTTGTAGCAATGGCTTATATGGATCAGTTTGATAAAGATAGAGATGGGATGATTGAGAATGAGGGATTCCCTGATCAGACTTATGATGCGTGGTCCGTTAAGGGTGTGAGTGCATATAGTGGTGGGCTTTGGGTGGCAGCCCTCCAGGCTGCTTCAGCCATGGCATATGAAGTAGGTGATAAGGCATCTGCGAATCACTTTTGGATCCAGTATCAAAAGGCAAAAGCTGTATACGACACGTTATGGAACGGTTCTTACTTCAATTATGACAATAGTGGTGGTAGTTCAAGTGCGTCTATCCAGGCTGATCAATTAGCTGGACAATGGTGAGTACAAAGTACTCATTCTTTATGTTATATTTAAAGTAGACATTCAAAAGCACAGAGAAAAAATGTCATATTGGTGATTATATGAGATTTGTGAGCTGTTGAATTGGCTATATCAGTGGTTTCATCCATAATCCATCCAAGTATCACCATGTAGCACTGGGAAGGCAGTGTATCCAATATCCAGTGCCTTTTACAAAACACATGGGATTGGTAACAAGAAAATAGTTTCCCATATTTTAGTAAGTCATGTCCTAAATTAAACCATGGGACTTTAGTTTACTGTCCTTAAAATATGATGTGTCCTTCACATGTTGCATAGACCGTCCTTCTCACTGCTCCTCTTCACTGCATCTTACACACCCTAACTCGTTATTCTTAATGTATCACTAGTGGTTCATCTAAATCTTCCTAGTCACTTATTTCTATATTGCTTTCATATTCTATCCTAAGTTCCTATCATTTTTTTCTTAATCAACTGATATGCTCACCTTGCTATGGTGGTTCTGAATTTTTATGTTTGCTCATATTCTGTTAAATAAATCATGGCTGATCTACCACTGGCCTCTTGTTCTGATGTTATTTACTTTATGAAGATATTTTGAGGTTTGAACCCTAGACTGTTGGCTTCAAGAAAGACCACACGGTGTACAAATCATTTTTAAAAAATTGACCAAAAACTTCATAGCTTGCTTTAATTAAAAATTGAATTTGGTGGGGGTCATTCTTTGGTGTTACAAGAAAGTATGTTCGGGAATAACTTTTTCCATTTCTTGTTATGTGGACTTTTCAGTGACATACCTTCCTACTTATCATAACAAACTTGTTACACTGTTTCATCTTATGCATGAACCGAAGGGGCTAGCGTTTTTACAAGAAATCTCCAGCCAATCTTCTTGTAAAAGATCTATTTTTAAAATAGCATGGGCTCTTGTATTTCCTCATCGAAACCAACAGGGCAGAAACATAGCACTATCCCTAAGATGTTATTGAGTATTGACTTTCTTATAAAATTATTGCATATATATGATCAAATTCAAAGATCACTATAACTATATAATTTCTTCATCAGAAAGCAAACATATTTTGGTGTATAAATTTATTGTGATTTCAACTTCTTGAAAATTTGGTATGGACTCATTATACATAACATTATAGGTTCACTTCAGCATGTGGTCTTTCTCCAATTGTTGACGAAGGCAAGATAAGGACTGCACTTGAAAAGATTTATAATTACAATGTCTTAAAGGTGAAGGGAGGAATGCGTGGAGCAATTAATGGGATGCTGCCAAATGGAAAGGTCGATTTGTCTGCAATGCAATCAAGAGAAATTTGGTCTGGAGTTACATATTCTCTTGCTGCTACAATGATTCAAGAGGGAATGCTGGACATGGCATTTCAGACTGCTGTTGGTGTCTATGAAACAGCCTGGTCCCAAGAAGGTCTTGGGTAAGTAAAGTTTTCCTATCGAGCAGCTTTCTGCATAAAAGTCAAGTATTTATCCTTGCTAGTCTGCTACTCCACTAGACAGTCTTTCAAGTAGCATTACAACTTATACATAGCAATAGTGATTTTTTGGAAATTTACTAGCATACTCTCCTTCACTACATTAGACTTATTATTACTCTATTTTCCAAATATTTTATACTTATTTTTCTATATGTCCATGGTGATTCCCACATTGACATACTACAATCTTAACTATAGGCATTACTTTACCGTGTACCACTGCAGAAAGCTGATTCTTCTTTTCTATGCTTACCCTCAATCTATCTTGATGCTGCATCTGCATAGTCATATACATCTTATTTGGACCCCCACTTTCTAGTTCACTTACATTCTAGTTATTGTTACAGTTATTCTTTTCAAACACCAGAAGGCTGGAACAACAACGACCAGTACAGAGCCCTTTCTTACATGCGGCCATTGGCCATATGGTCAATGCAGTGGGCCTTGTCAAAGCCGAAGCTCAGTAAAACGGAGTTCAGACATGAAGCAAGCCAGGGCCATAGTCATCATGCAGGGTTTGAGAAAGTTGCACGCCTTCTAAAGTTGCCAAAGGAGGAATCTGCTAAAAGTTTGCTACAAATTATTCATGAGTACACCTGCAAGAGATTGTGATTCTATGGGCAAATAATTTTTCCTCATGATATTGTAATTTAATTAAAGGGTGTAGAAGTACAAGCCTGGTTGAGTTGTAATCATCTAATATGATACTGCATTTTTGGACTTTCATATTCAAATGCAATTTTACATAACAAATTATTTACTTGTTAGTGACCAAACATATAACAACCCTTCTATTATAATAAGATCCCATTCATGAAAAGTTATTAAATTTTGTACTGGCTGTTAACTTATTGGAACCTTCATCCTTTGTCTGGGTTTGGGTCTTAAATATAAACAGAGGTAGCTAGTGATCATAATTCATAAGAGAGTGATTAAATTTTACGTTGACTGTGAACCTAAGACAACCGTCCTCCTTTATTCCAATTGAGAACTGGCCATAGACTAAATAAATGGCATTAAGCACAAAAACAGGCGGAGTAGCCATTCATTAGTAATCAAATATATTAAATAGAAACAATGACCGATATATATAGCCTCAATATGACGGATTATATATAAGGTTATATATATTTACCTTTTATGACTGTCTATGAAAGTATATATGAATACACCGCTGTTTTGAAAATACGTAAAAATATACCACTTTTTTGGTATTATTCATGTTTGAGAAAATCGAGTTCTAAATAGTATTAAAACTCGAATTTTTTGAAAAAATAGCTAAAATTTTTTTGATAAAACTTGAGTATAAAAAAAGTGGTAGATTTTTACTTATTTATGAAACAGTGGTAGATTTTCATATATTTCACCTATGGCATGAAACAGTGGTAAGAATTTGAAAAGAATATATTTAACCTTTGACTCTTTATTTGTTTATTTGAAATCTTCTTTTTATTTTATTTGGAGGGTTTTCTGGCGAAAATGGCACTTAAAGCACATTCTTTTCAAATTCTTACCATTAGTTGTGCTGAAGTGCCATTTTCGCCAAAAAACCCTCCAAATAAAATAAAAAGAAGATTTCAAATAAACAAATAAAGAGCCAAAGGTTAAATATATTCTTTTCAAATTCTTACCATTAGTTACATTTTCCTCACTCATTCTCTTATGGGATTACAATATTTTGTTTGCCAACTTTTACATCTCCAAAAAGTCAAATAATTTTTTTTTCTTTTATAAAATTACATTTTGTCCCTATAATTTAGGATTTTACCAAATTAATCAGTTTCAAAAATAGTAAATTGATAAACTTAAAAAAAAAAAAAAAATTTATTGTAACAACAAAGTCGTCATAACAATTTAAACATCCCCAAAACGACGACGCTTCCGTTGAAAAATAAACAGATAAAACGAATATGAAATAAATGTTCAGTTAAGAGCTTTCACCGGAGAAGAAAGAAGAAGAAGAAAATGCAGGACGACTCGGCCGAGTCGAGCCCCGAGTTCCGAGTGGGCCAGCGAGTCCACTCAGCGAACGATCCAAGAAGAATCGGAACGGTGAAGTACGTGGGGCCCATCGAGGGCCACGCTGGCGAGTGGATCGGCGTGGACTGGGACACCGGAGAAGCCAAGCACGATGGATCCGTCAACGGGATCCGATACTTTCAGGCCGGGTCGGATCGGTCCGGGTCGTTTGTTCGGGCCAAAGTGATTAGCCCGGGGATTTCGGTGGTCAGAGCTCTTGAGCTCAGGTACCGAACCGATTCCACGAAAGAAGAGGAAGGTAAATAGTGTGTTGTTGTTGTTGTTATGTGTTTAAACGCATTGTTGCTTTTTGGTCTTAGTTTGTGTTTGGTTGCTGAGAAAATAGTAATGTAGAGCTTGAAATGCTGATTTTGGAATGTTAAGTTATTGATTTGACAAGTGTATGAAGTGGATTCTTGGATTGAGTTGTTAGATGTGTGCAAATACATTGTTATTGTCTCGGTTTGTCTTTGATTGCTGACAATGTAGTGGAAAAGAAAGGAAAAATGGAGAGGGAGATTAGTTTTAAATTGATTTTTTATTTTGGTGTCTTGGTTTGTGTTTGGTTGCTGAGAAAATGGTAGAAAGGAAAGGAAAATGAGAGGGAGATTAGTTTTCTTTTTTGGTTTCCAGAAATGCAAGTTACGGTCTTTACAGTGTCTAAAGTGAATTTTTAAGTTGTTTGATATGTCTAAAAGCCGTATTATTGTCTCAGTTTGTGTTTGGTTGCTAAGAAAATAGTGGAAAAAGAAAAGGAAAATGGAGAACTTGAAATTGATTTGTGTGTGTGTGTGTGTGTTTGTTGTTTGGAATGTTAATTTATCGTTTTTAGAGTGTATGAAGTGGATGCTTGGTTTAAGTTGGTTGAAATCTCTAAATGCATTATCATTGTCTCAGCTTGTGTTTGAGAAAGTTGTGGAAAAGGAAAGGGAAATGGACTTCATTTTTGGTTTCAGAAAATGAAAGCTGTGGTCTTTACAGTGTATGATGTGAATTTTAAGGGGTTCTGTATCTTTAAATTCTGTATTATTGCCTTGGTTTGTGTTTCATTGCTTAGAAAATAGTGGAAAGAAAAGGAAAATGGAGAGCTTGAATGTGATTTTGTGTGTGTTTTGGAATGACAAGTTCTTGTTTTAAGAGTGTATGAAGTGGATTTCTGGTTTAAGTTAGTTGATATATCTAAATGCATTGTTTTTTTCTAGGTTTGGTTGCTGAGGAAGTAGTGAAAAAGAGAGGAAATTGAGAGGATAATTGATTCAATTTTTGGTTTCGAAAAATGAAAGTTGGTCTTTACAGTGTATGAAGTGAATTATCAAGTTGTTCGATATCATTAATGCTTTATTATTGATTCGGTTTGTGTTTGGGTGTTGAGAAAATAGTGGAAACAGAAAAGGAAAAATGGAGTGCTTGTGTTTTGTGTGTTTGTTTTGGAATGTTGAGTTCATTGGAAGTTTGGTTTAAGTTAGTTGATATCTTTACATGCATTATTATTCTATCGGCTTGTGTGCAGTTGTTGAGAAAGTAGTGGAGAGGGAAAGGAAAATGAGGGGGAAATTGATTTCATTTTTGGTTTGAAAAAATAGAAGTCATGATCTTTACAGTGTATGAAGTGAATTATTAAGTTGTTTGATATATCTTTAAATGCAGTATTATTGTCTTGGTTTGTGTTGGTTGCAAAGAAAATAGTGGAAAAAGAAAAGGAAATTGGAGAGCTTAAAATTGATGCATTTGTGTGTTTGTTTTGGAATGTTAAGTTATTTTTTTACAGTGTATGAGGTGGATGCTTGGTTTATGCGGTTTGATATCTCTAAATGCATTATTGTCTTATCAGTTTGTGTTTGGTTGCTGTGAAGTAGTGGAAAAGAGAGGAAAACGAGAGGGAAATTGATTTTTTTTTTAATTGGTTTCAAAAAATGGAAGCTACAGTCTTTTCAGTGTATGAAGTGAATTTTTAGGTGTTCAATATCTTTAAATGTAGTATTATTGGTTTGGTTTGTGTTTTAAGAAAATAGTGGGAAAAGAAAAAGGAAAATGGAGAGCTTGAAATTGATTTTGGGTGTGTTTTGGAATGTTAAGTTATTGTTTTTACAGTGTATAAAGTGTATGTTTGGTTTAAGCTGGTCGATATATCTAAATGCATTATAAATGTATGAAAAAAATCTAATGCACTATTGTTTTATCGGTTTGTGTTTGGTTGCTGAGAAATTTGTGGAAAGGAAAGGAAATTGATTTCATTTTTTGGTTTCAAAAATGCAAGTCACGGTTTTATAGTGTTTGAAGTGAATTCTTGGTTTGAAGTTGTTTTGATCTCCCAACACATTATTATTGTCTTGGTTTCTATTTGGTTGCTGTCTTGCTGAGAAAAAATAGTGAAAAAGAAAAGGAAGAGATTTTTGTGTTTGTTTAGTAAGGTTAAGCTATTTTTTTTTTACATTGAATGTAGTGGATTCTTAGTTTAAGTTAGATGTATCTAATGGATTATATTCTTGGTTTCTATTTGGTTGCTGAGAAAATAGTGGACATGAGAGGAAAATCCAAGGAAGTTGATTTCATTTTTGTTATAAAAAATGCAAGTTACAATCTTTACAGTGTATGAAGTGAATTCTTAGCTGTAAATCTATTCTTATTGTATTGGTTTCTGTTTGGTTGCTAAGAAACTAGTGGGAAAGAAAGGAAGGAAGAGATATTAATTGATTTCAGTTTTGGTTTCAAATGCAAGTTATGCTACAGTGTATGAAGTTGTTAAATCGTATGGCATTGCTAAAATTTTGAGCTTAAGTGAGTTTAAGTTATTTCTAGTTTTGGATCTATACACTATGCTCTTTATTTTTTGGCAAAGTATTTTATCAATTCTTTTTCTCATTTCAGATTTACATTTCCGACCTGATTCAGATTTATAATCATGCGACATTTAGAAAAATTGCGATGTGAAGTATTTGGTGAAAGTTTAAAGACATGATAAGCTTATGATTTGTTGGATATAAGTAACATTTAGAAAACTTTGGAAATTCTGTTTTGAATATGTGTTGATTGTTGTGTTGCAGATGAAATGTATGTATTTTCAGCTAGCAATAAGCGTGTATCAGTTCAACTGGTTGGTAAAGATAAAATTCAAGACAAGCTAAGTCGATTTGAGGAGTTAACTGGTGCATCACTATCTTATTTAGGTGTTAGTACTCCTGGAGACCCTGGTCAAATTGGTACCGCTGTGCCAAGTAAGTTGGTTTTAGTTTCCTTTCCCTGAGATTTATGTTCCCTAAATACCTGGGTTTACCTTTATGCAATTGTTTTTAAATCTGGGCAGCTTATATAGCTGATTAGCAGTTTACCACATTACCAAAATTTAGCTTGACCAAAAAGCAATCAGAGCTTCTTGTCTTTAATAGAGAAATTGGTGAAGATTGTTTTTCCTTGATATATTTGATTTTTCTTTCCTTATTGAGGCCAAAAATAAAAATAAAGATATTTAAATGAAAATGACTTTGGTCAGAATCAAATTATTAGATGCCTAGATTGAGCTAACTTCCTATGCTTGAGCATATTTATACTAAATTGGTCTATCTGACTTTTGAGGTTCAGATTCCCTACGTTCAGGTCACATTCTGAAACCAATACCCATGATCATAGTTATACTCTTTGAGTCTTCGTTTTGGAGGTTTTCCATTAGCTGCCTTGTGTTGATCCTTGAATCCCCTTCCCATGTTTACTATATTAGCTTGGCGCTTCGTTTTATTATTATTTTTGGTGAGGATTTTATAAGCTGGATCAAGTTACTATTCCGTTTATTAAAAATGCGTGTGAGCATGTGCTTGAGTATCCATGTTCGCACAGGAATAGTCCTTGTGATTTGCACATCTTTAGGACATTAAAAAGAAAGGCTAAATTCACAATAAACAATTTTATTTATTTATATTTTTTATTGTTTCTCCTCTACTAATAGGCCTTAAACCAATCAGTCTACAATAAATCTACATTGTGGATTTGACCTTTTGGTTCTGTTACTATAAAATTTTTACATCCAGGTAATTACTATACTGTTATTAATTTATAATGCTCTTATCTCAGATTTAAAGGAGCTTGACTTGACCGGAAATTTACTTACAGAATGGAAGGTACATTTTTTAAAACACTGATCAATTGCCCCTTTTTGTCCACCAAAGGCTAAATTTGAGTGTAGTAGAGCTTTCTAGGTTAAACAATTTGTCATTACTACATTCTGATTGTTTCTAATTCTTCCTTGTAATTTACTATTATTAAGTGCTACTTGATTTCAGTTCTGGACCTCATGCAGATTCTTATTTTCTTGCAGGATGTTAGCACCATCTGTGAGCAGTTACCAGCTCTTGCAGCCCTCAACTTATCTAACAATTTAATGTCTTTAGATATTTGTGGGCTGGCACAGCTAAAAAGCATCCGTATTTTAGTCTTAAACGATACTGGCATAAAGTGGACACAGGTGCCTTGATTTTTACTCCTTTTCTTGTCACATAAAAATGCTTGTTGATGTTGATGGTCCTCCCTTTTTTGGGGAGCTCCTCTCTCAATGTTAGGGTCTCATGTTCCATAGCCTTGTGGTCTAGCTTTGCTGCCATTACCTCTGGGGACTGGCCATGAGACATACAATTCTTTTTAAAATGTTGTTTTCAAAAACTTATATAAGGAGAAGTACTCCTTTCTTCCCTCAATGTGATATATGTTGTTTTATTGTCTATGGCAGATTGAAAAACTTAAACATTCACTCCCAGCAATTGAAGAACTACATCTAATGGGGAATAATATCAGCACAATAGAGGTACATTATATTCCCTTTTATGATGCTGTTGAATTTGTTCAAATTGTAATCTTAAATGAAGTTACTAGGTCATATTTTGGATATTATTAAATAAAATGTACTTATCATTCTTTTTTATAAACTCTTTTTGTTGTGGGTTATGGTGTTGTGTTATGGATATACTCATATACTGTGGAATGGTCCTCTAATCTTTTTATCTTTATGTTTTTTTACCTATATAAAGAAAATAATTTTTTAGACACTACAACCCTGTTTTTATTTCCGTTTTGCTTTGCAGCCTACATCACCCTCTGTAGTTCAGGGATTTGATTCTCTGCGGCTTCTGAATTTGGAAGATAATTGTATAGCTGAGTGGGATGAAATCTTAAAGCTTTCTCAGATAAGAGGGTAAAGTGAAGTTTGTATTCTTCTGTTGGTACTTTTTAGCAACTAAATTTCTCTCGATGCAACATCTAATCTTCTGTTGAGCTACCAAGTTTTCTTGAGGACTGTTGCAATGTTGTTTCAGCTTGGAGCAGCTTCATTTGAACAAGAACAATTTGAACCGCATCTACTATCCTCATAACACTAGATTACATGAATTTCTTGGTGGTAATGAATCACAGAAAGAAAGAAAGCTATTCACAAATTTGCGTTGTCTTCTTCTGGGTAAATATATGTAACTAGTAAACACCTGACTTTATTTGACTCTCTTATAAGCGTTCTTGATTTGTTGGCTTACACATTGCATGCTTCAGGAGGTAACAATATCGAGGATCTTGCCTCTGTTGACGCGTTAAATTCATTTCCTAAATTGGTGGTAAGATTTTGTTATGATAATAATCTGTTATGCCATTAAACATGTTCAATATCCGATTAAGTACATTTGACATGCCGTTCAGACTCCTTTTTTCTAGGTACCCAGAAAATAGCTTGCTTGTATATTAGACTCCTTTATCAAGGACAAATAGAATCGATTTATATGTAGATAGTTTTCCTTTTGTAATTCTTTAGGCCACTTCATGATTATTTTCACAAGGTAGTCTCCTATCAATAAATTTATTTTTACCTATAAAAAAAGAAAAGAAAGGACAAATAGGAAATCTTAGGACTGGCTCATTTGTCAATTAGGTAGCATACGATGATCTTTTTAAATTCTTTCTCTTGACTGACTCTTGACTTGCAAGGCTGGGGCCTTTTTTCTCCCTATAAATTGTTCCAGCTGGATTAGTTGTGCTTACTGCATCATTCTGGTTACATAATAACCGCGAGCCAATTCAAGAAGAATCTCTCAGATAGCATTTTCTTGAAGAAGCTACCGGATAGAATTCAGAACCTAGACATTTATTTATAAGCTTTCTAGACCCTCATGCATGGAGTATAGTTCAAGCTTCAATTTTATTTTGTTTTATACAAGTAAGCCAAGAGCCTTGTGGCTTAATTGGTTGGCACTTCTTGGTGTTACTAACGGAGACATCCAAGGTTCAAATCCCCCCTCTCCATTGTAATTATCAATATATATATATATATATATATATATTACATAAGTTATGTTGGTGGGCATACATGAACTTGATGGCATATTCCATCTCTTGTTTATAACTGAAAACTAGGCCTCTTCTGCCAATTAGGAGGACTAAATAATTTGCTACAGTTGAACTATATGAAATTGATTATAATGAAGTCCAAAATACTCTAAAGTCTCAATGGTTCACTACAAAATCTTAAATGATTCTCTTCTTCCCCTCTGTGCTTGAGCAAACTCCTTTCTGATCACTACCGTTCTATTATATATAATTTTTTTTTCTTTTTTTGGGTTACATTCAAAGGATATCAGGCTTTCTGAGAATCCAGTAGCTGATCCTGGAAGAGGGGGTATTCCAAGATTTGCTTTGATTGCACGTTTAGCTAAAGTTGAAATACTAAATGGGAGTGAGGTAAACTCTTGAAGTTCTATGCAGTCAACTTTGCTTTCTTTACGAAGTTTATCTAATGTACTCTTGTCTAATTTACTTTTCAGGTAAGCCCTCGTGAAAGGAAAGACTCCGAGATTCGGTATGTTTTTCCTAGCCAATCTTTCAGTTTACCTTTTCTGCACTAAAGGCATGCATTTATATAGACAATTATCCTCACCTTTGCTCTTTCATATTTATAGCAAGTGATCTTCTTTTATGTGTTATTGTTTTTTGATCTTTTGATGGTTTACTCTTTGTATTTTAATAAATATTAAGCATTCTTCTAATTATAATATAAAGAGTGCCTGAGTGGATAAATATGGCAGGGATGTTTTCTTTTACTGCTTTGCCTGATTTACTTGACCGATGTACGCGTAACATTTAAATTCTATGGCCTTTAAAAAAAAAAAAAAAAAAAACCCTTGCTATGTATTGATTTTGAGAAATTTTTTGAATACCACAATTTCTTTTCAGTTTAACAGGGTTATCTATTTATATGGCATTCTGTGCTCTATATGATGTTTAACAAAGAAAATACACATGATTCATGGTTGCCAAAATTTCGTACATTTGTGATTTCTGATGGGAGTAGTGGAGAGAAACTAGGCTTTGATGGTATGGTAAGGTGTGTTGCAGGTTATTTTCACAAGATAATTTACACATGATCTCTTTTGCAGGTATGTTCGTTTAGTTATGTCCAAGTTGCATGATCCTCAAGAAATCAAACAAGTGCATCCCAGGTAAATTTACTCCAGTCAAGTGTTTGCCCAATTAACCTTTACAGGGTTTTGATATTGAGCAGGGTTGTAAATAAGTGTGGAATACCTAAATATTTTTTGTGTCCTAAGATATGTATGTTGTTTCCTGAACTTTTCGGAACATTTTGATGTAAAGGTATTAGCGTTAGGTTTATCTACAATGAAAAAACCATTCTGTTACAAGTCTAACTGTTTAGTGTTCCTCCTTGAAACACAAATAACTAAACAAAGTAATTCAGATGGTTTAGGAAAAGTTCAGACTCTGTTGCCATGTCTTATTCCAGGGATAGCAACTATGGGTAGATTTAATAGAATAGAACACAATCTTGATGTAAATTCCAGGGAAGTGTCACCTTTTGGACTATTATTTCCTAATATGATTTCACATGGGCTTACAAAAAATTGATTTTGTTTCGGCATTGTAAACTTTCATGATATGGACTTCTCACTCTAAAATTACAGGTTTGCTGAGCTTAAAAATTTTCATGGAATTGAGGATGAAAGGCCATCCGTTGGAGGAGCAAGCCTACAAAAAATGGCTTCAGGACTATTGTGTATGAATCCGACATTCTGATATCAGTTTCTCTTTTGCTCTTACAATATCTATGATCATTTGGTCTGTACATATTCATGTAGCTATCACTTTGAAATGTGTGGGAGCAACTATGGGCGAGAAGCCTCCATTGACTAAGAAATTGCCAGCAACCACCACGGTTAAATTCTAACCTTTATCTGAATTGTGTCTGGTTGGATGAATTTTAGGATTTTACATTAAAATGATTTCATTTACTTTAGGTTGGTAAGCTAAAGAGTCTATCTGAAAGCTTTTTCAAGTTGAAGTCTATCAAGCCTAAATTGTTTCTTCAAGAAGAGGTTTGTCCCTTCCGTCTTTTGCTTTGTGAATATCATTGATAATAACACTACACCATATACTGAGAAGTTACACATTTTGGATTTGGTTTCTTATTCAAATATATGTCCAATAGATGACATTTTGGAAATATCAATACACATGCCTTGGTCACTGCCTCCTGTGCTTCAAAAGCATAAGAACCAAGAGAATTTTGTACATCAGCAACTAATGTCTCTTGCTAATAAGTTGTGTTCCTGAATTTTCAGGGTTCTCCTTTACCTATCTTGCTCGAGGATGAAATGGAATCTTTGATGGACCTTGGAATTGGGAATGGGTCAACCATTCTTATTGATGAAGAGAGTTGACAAAGAAGTAATGTCGCACAATTAATATACTTATAGAGAGAATATTACTTTCTGTGATTTTCTGCAATTTCTCCAGTTGTTGATGCATGTAATGCATACTATGGTTTGCTCTAAAATTTTTGTTTATACTTTGATAGGTGTTCTGTGCAGAAACTCTGCATAACCAGACGGAACATGTCTCTGTAAAAGCTGGTATCATGAGTTCTATTTGATTGTCAGAATTGTGCTGTAAGCCTGCATATCAATGATTAGATGCAGGTTGAATTTACTAACATGAAGCAGCTTACTCAAAAACTTGCATATGCTGGAGATCAGCATGGTCAAACAACCAATTAGTTTCTCTTTAAATACGGATACATCCACCATTTTGAACTGAGAATCAGAGGATCCAGTATAAATTATTGTTATCAATTTGTGACAAGAAGATATCCCTTGGCAAACAGCACATAGTTCAATTGCATTATTTATGGTAATACCAATTTCCATAGAAAATCCTATTATCAATTTACCATCCGTCCTATCTCTAACTATCCTTCCTGCTCCAGCCCATCCCAGATTTCCTAAAATACTTTACGTTCCATCAAATTTTAAGTTTAATGAAAATATCAGGAGGAACCCAGCATATATATTGGCTGATCTATATATCAGGGACACAATTTATCGACAAAAAATATAGGCATTTCTAGCAAGCCATATATGCCAGCCTGAAAAACTATTACACCATTCCACTTGGCGTAGGCCCAACAACAATCCCAGAGCACAACAGGAACAGAATTGATCGTGGCTACTACTAGAATGAGCAAAAACAAAATTGCAGGTTGGAAGATGATTATGATTATGCTCTCTTGTATCTATACTCTATATAAAAAAGGACAGTTAGGAGCAACAGATTGGTAAAATTACATTATTGCTCTTACAGATATATGTGAGCTGAGAAAAAAAAACGTTGGAGTTAGGAGCACTTTTTGGTCTTTGCTGGCACAGAGTTAGCCGATGCTTATTCCCCACTTTTTGGTCTTTTTCTCTAATTTTCTGTTGACACATTTGGTAGAAATTACTTTGTTACTTGTAACTTCATTTGTTAGCTAGAGAAAAAGTGAGGGCTTTTTAGTCTTTTTATTCTCAACTCTGTGGTGCTGCCAGCCATTTCAGCTTTATAGTGCAGACAATTGTGTTGCCTTTTTAGTTAAATTACGTCTTCACTCTTAAGTGCATGAGTGAGTAGGCTAAAAGTGTCTATACTTTATATAAAAGGACAGGTGAGCTGCTTGTATTTGGTAAAACGACACTAAAAAACTTAAAATGGTAGAGACTCAATAGATTGGTAAAATTACATTGTTGCTCCTATAGATATATGCGAATTGAGACAAAAAAAATGTTGGAGCTTTGAGCACTTTTTGGTCTTTGTTGGCACAAAGTGAGGCGATGCTTATTCCCCACTTTTTGGTCTTTTATTTTATAATATTCTGCTGACACATTTGGTAGAAATTACTTTGTTGCTTGTAACTTCATTTGTTAGCTAAAGAAAAAGTGAGGGCGTTTAGTCTTTCTATTCTCAACTCTGTGGTGTTGCCAGCCGTTTCAGCAATATAGTGCAGCTAGCTGTGTTGCCTTTTTATTAAACTTGGACGGGAGGTTGACTCAGGGTCCGTTTGGATAAAGCTTATTTTTACTGAACTGAAAATTGAAACTGAAAACACTGTAGCAAAATAATTTTTTAATGTGTGAATAGTACTGCGAGACCCATTTTTAATAAAAAAATTTTCTGAAAAGTGAAATTTGTGGGTCTGTAAACAGTAAACGGGACCTACAAATATAATAAAAAAACTAAAAAGTCAACAAAATCGGCTACTGTTCATGTTACTATTCATAAACAGTAGTCGATGTCCCCCTGAGACGTGCAGCAGCGCAGCAGAAAAAGGAAAAAAAAAAAAAGAAAAAAAAAAAGAGCAAAACGCTTCAAACGCAAACGGCAAAAAATTAAACTGGATCCAAACGAGTATTCAGTCTATGAGCTGGGTCACTGGGTCACTAGTTTAACCAGTAGGTTATCGGTTGAACCATAGGATCAAATAAAAAATTTTAAAATTTTAAATATATATAAAATTGAGTTTGAGGAATCATAATCTAAATATGTAAATTAAAAAAAGAAAAAGAAAAAAAAAAAAGGCATATGGCTAAATTAAACTTGCCATTATAATTGAAAATCAATATTTTATAAGCAATAGCATTAGAAGAAACAGGCAAATTAATTTATATTTGTTAGTAAAGTTAAATTCAGCTAAAGCACACTCACACTATACACGACCAAAAAAAAAAAAAAAAAAAACCCAAAGATGCTTAAACTAAAAAGCAATCAAGAAATAAAGTATAAAAAAAAAACCCTAAACAAAAGAAGATAGTTGGTGGCATAGACTTATATGATCATACTTACATGCTAACTGTTGGCCAAGTACATCCATTCAGACTTCAAAGCATAAAAAAATGTATGCACAGTAGCAACTCGTAGCAGTAGGTTTTGAGAATTGTGAAAACTGAAAAATGATAGTAGACGTATAAAGTACAAAGTGTGAATTCGCAGGGTTGGACGTGGAGAACAATGCTTTTTTGGATTTTTTTTAGGTTTTTTTTTTTTTGTTTAAATTACCATTTTATCACACATTTAAATAATAAAATAGTCAATAAAGTGAATCTATTAATGTAATTTTATATAATTCACAAACTCGACCGGGTTAATAAAACCCAACCAGGTCATACAAGTTGCTTAAAACCCACCGAATCACATACTTTTTCGATCCAATTGATCACCCAGCCCGGTCAATGCGCTGGGTCACCAAGTCATCGATTTGACCAAACTGGCCTGGCTGGGTTTAACAACACTGATCTAATCATTTTTAGAAGAACTCATCCATCAATAATGTAGAGTATATATAAGCAAAGGTATAGTAATAGACGTGAATACTAACAGTTGTAATTTTAGCTCTTTCAATATTAATAATTTATATACATAATAGTGTAATAAAATTAGAGAAGAAATTAGAAAAAAAAGAATAATGTCATAATCACTAATATAATTTAACAGAATCGTAGTGACAATAAATGTTTATTGTTTCAACTTTTGAATATTTTAGATATTGTATAGAATATGGACAAGGCATGTCCTGATCAATGTCCATCCACAATTCTTTTGGCAATTTCTTCGTACATATTTTTTCAATTCTTTTCCTTTTGGATCCCATGGCAAAAGCCATTACCAGACGTCATCTTCATAATTCTTTTGTTAAAATGCTCAAAATATTCAATCACAAACACTAGCACTACATCAGAAAAAGCAATGACAGAGGTTGTATCAACAGTCAGAGACCTAATACTTGGTAAAATACCTAATACAATAACCGCCTTAAACTCAACATTACACTGAGCAAATACTTAGTAAAATATCTAATACAATAAACGCCGAACTCAACAGAACACTGACTAAAAATTTTCAACGAGGCGCACCATACATTTGAGTTGAGTCATACTGAGCATAACCAGGCTGAGGTGACACAGTTTTGCCATAAGCAACCGGAGCAGTTGCTGGTGCACTTCCATAACCTCCTGATTGTGGGACAGACTGGTCGTAACCTTGTTGAGTTGGAGCTGGTTGAGCATAACCTGGCTGACCGCTTGGTGGTGCACTATAGGCTGAAGCAGGGGCACCACTGTAAGCAGGATCTTGTGGTCCTTGGTAACCATAAGCTGCATTGTTAGGAGCTGCCTGCTCTGGGTAACCTTGTTGTGAAGCTGCGTATGGGCCATAACCCCCAGTAGGACCCACTTGCGCATACCCTTGTGCCTGCTGTGCACCAGGCTGACCATAACCTGGTTGCCCTCCTTGCTGTGGATAAACAGGACCAGATGCAGGTGGTGGCTGATTATAAGCATCAGCAGCAGGTGCAGAACCATATGGAGGATATGATTGCTGCATCTGCCCACTGGATTGATACGGGTAAGGCTGTTGAGGGGTTGCATTTGGGCCATATGATTGAGCAGGAGCAGAACCTTGGTAAGGCATTTCCCCTGGTTGAGTGGCTCTAGGAGGGGCATAGGATTGGGGATGTGGTCCCTGTCCGTATGGCTGTGGCTTACCATACTGCTGTGCAGCATAACCTGGTTGAGTCTGTGAGTACACTGGCTGAGAACTTCCATGTCCTCCATAAGGATGCTGTGTTGGAGCATGATTTTCGTATTTTGGTTCATCATATCCATGGCCATAGCCCTGCTGGTGAGGTGCTGCCTGAGAATAAGGAGCTGTATGTCCATAATCTGGCCCCTGTGGTTGTCCATAATTGTAATTTGCCTGGGATGATGGTGGACCCATAGCAGCAGCATGGGAAGGGCCATGACCATGTGAAGGAATTGGAGCAGAATGTTGGGCAGAAGCTGGGGCATCAGACATGTGGCCTCCTTGTCCGCCATAGTAATCATAACCACCAGTATGTGAGGGTGGACCCTGCATGCTAGGCCTTTGTTCCCAACCTCCACTGTAGTTGCCCCTTGGAGGGGCTTGTTGATGATAACTCCCGTATCCTGGAGATGGATACTGTGGGTTATGACTTGGATATGGTCCTCGATGCTGGTAATCATATGCTGCAGGATGAGGACCCCGTGGACCCCATTGAGGTGGTCCAGTAGATCCACGAGGCCGATAGGCCTGCTGATTGAAACCACCCGAGAAAGATGATGGCCTCACAGGCTATTCCAAGCAATCACATAAAAGAAATAAAAAATTAGTAATCCATTCACAGTTAAATTAAGAACATTAACAAGGTAGAAGGTAATGAAAAACTGCTGCTTGAGCTTGGTAATCACATCTCCTGTTCAAGACGTTGGAAACATTTTGTTTGAATGAGAATAAATATATATATGCATCGCATGTAATTAAGGCAAAATCAAATGAGAGAAAAAGGAGAGCAAAGACAACAACTCAAAAGAAAAAAACTGTGCTATGAGTTGTACTCCTAATAATATAATTACAACAGCAACTTCAAAAGAGCAGGTACTATAACAAGCCAGACACATGTTCATTGAAGAATATATGAATATCACTATAAAAAGAAATCAAATATAAGAGATACAGTAGGCCAAGAACAAGATACAGACATATAACAAAACAAATCACATTTTACATTTTCCAGGCAATTTAAACTTTGCAATGCTACCACGAACATACTATTTCAAAATTTTCTAAAAACCAATAGTAAAACTATCACAATTATTCCTTTCAACCATGAAGAGAACATGAAAAAAAAAAAAAGTCGGGGGAAGGGAGGTGGAGGGGCTCTGCTTCAATCAATTTTAAGCTTGCATCCATTAGATTTAAACCTGACCATAGACATTCATCAACCAGACTAATCAGTCCATCAACACTCCCACTCATCAATGGAAATCCTCTATTCATTGTACAAGGCCAGGACCTCTCCATGAATATGAGACTCCTATGTTTTGAGGACATAATGGCTGGTTTGGTCACACATCTAAAAAGCAAAAGCAGAAGCATAATCTGTTTTTTCAAAATAAGCAAAAATTATACATCAATAGCCAATGCTAACTTGGTCCTGAAAAGAATCATCATGCTTCTAAATAAAAATCAAGCAACAACTACCAACAACACTACCAATTCTTTATATGTTTAATCTTATTCTTCATTTTACCTCCTTGTCCATCCATTCAAGGATCATTCCCGGTTAAAGAGTGATTTAAATTGCTATTAGTCTAACATATATATGCTAATACGAGAGGGTAAATATATTTACCTTCATCTGGAGAGTTACTGAGGATGACATCATTGCCATGGTTTAATGGGAAGAGAACGTCCATAGAAGTTTACAGGGGGGAGGGGGGAAAGAGTAGTTTTTATGAAACAATAACTATTATCAACTATACCTGAACATATTAAAGTGTATTGTCAACAACAATATCAAAGTGAACTCCACTAGTTTTGAATGTTCTGTGTTGCTTTCTCTTAAGGATCAACAAATTTGTAAAACAATCCAAGTATACTATACCATCTTGCATAATTCTCGTGTCCTAAATGGTATAATCATATTCCATAACCTAATTCTAGTTTCCTCAATGGTATAATAATACTCCAAAAACTAAAAACATCACACCATTTCGCTCTCCATCACATCATTAAAGTGAATACTAGAATGATTACATGAAATAAAAGGGCACAAATGAAAAAACAAGATACTTCTATTACTATGCAACTAGTACAAAACACCAAGTCATTCAGATGACATCTTAAATTTGATAATAATAAACAGCAATCATGATCATAACATCCATAACTTAATCAAATGTTCAAAAGGACAACACATTAGCAATTAATGCACCTTCGAAATTCCAAGTTTATCAACACAGATACATCACTGGTTAGATGCAAGGTCTCCCAGACAATTATAATTAAATAACATTCACATATATATCCTAGATGTTCAACATTAATTCAGCTCAGGTCTTATACGTAACATAATGGCCATGCTTTTAGCATTTACACTGCAGCTTAATGTAATATCAAATGACATGTACCATATTCTTCAAACATAGTATTAGACACAAGTTCTGAGGTACTCTCCCACAGGCATTTTTAATCATTATGACTTCACCAAACATGCTGCTTTCTTCCAACACATCTCATGCATAGAACATGGGTCTCACTAATGAGCACTAAGGTTAACATAATATAGTTTTACTGCATTATGATTTTTTTTAACTTTCAAGTCTCAAAGCAGTCTTACCAACTCTTAACATCCTGGAATCTTGAGATTTAATGCCTGATACCTTTCTTTCATGGTTGAGGGTGAAGAGTGGTTGTCTATTGCTACACCACGAAAGCAATGCCGACCCCATGGAAAAGGCAATAGCCAAATCTGCATTTTTAAAGCCAACCAATTCGAAATCGGCACCTTCAAGATAAATAAATCATGGCAACCGACATCTTGGATTGAATATATGATCTTCCTAACAGCATTCAAGTGACCTTGGCATGGATCATTCATCAATATCGCAAACTCTTATGAACTATTCAAGTGATCAATCTCTCACTCCCATGGCAAGATTATCAAACAATTCTAGCCTAAATAAATGAAAAGGTGACACAGACATGCAAATTCAGTTGTTTGGACAGATAATCATGTCAAGACCACAGTATATGTTGCTTTGCCAGATTTGAAGATACAGAAATGCTGCTCAAGCAGTCCAGTGAGAAGAACACATCCGCACTAACCTAAACAAGGCATGAACAGGCACTATTGATAGTTACTAGATCCTATTCAAAAGAAAAACAGGACAACAGAGGTTGATGACAATAACAACAGCACCACCATAATCATTTAATTCTTCCCATCTTCAACTACTTAGATGTAATAATAAAAGATTAACCGAAACATCAATAGAACTTAATGTGCAAAATTCTTCTCGTACAACTATGCAGGCTTAATATGTAGCAGCTTTCTGCATAAAAGTCAAGTAACTATCCCAGCTACTCCACTTGTCAGCCTTTCAAGTAGTATTACAATTTATATACATAGCAATACTGATTCTTAGAAAATGACCAGCATAATCTCCCCCAATACATGCGAATAGTATTACTATATTTTCCAAAATGTTTATACTTTTTTTCCTTACATCGGCATGCCCGGAGGTTTCAGTAAAAGGAGATGTGAAGGATAATTTACACAGGTAATTGTTGAGCAGAACAACCAGTATCAGTGAAAACAATTATAGAATCATAACACAATTTAACTGCATTTCTTTCCCTAGAAAAAAGCATAGGTAAAAAACAAACCTGACTCATAACTTCCTTTATCAACTCTCTAGCCATTTCAATTTGCTTCTTGTCACCAGTCACTCGTACGGTTCTTTCTTTAGATTCGTCTCCTTCTGGAAGATGTTGAGGTATCAACTAAAGGGAGAAAACAGAAAAAATACCATCAGCACACATGTCGCATCACAAAACTTCAACAAAATAAAGAAATAGGTCACACCCCCATTTAGTCTACAACTACCTGGATGCGTGCCCCTGTTCTGGTCTGCAGACCTTTAATAGTCTCTCCACCCCTGCCTATTATTAAGCCAACCTGTACCAAGAAAGCTAGTGGCTTACATAAATAATGGTTCAAATTAATTAATACACATTAGTCATCAAAAGACTACTGTCAACCTTCTCGTTTGGAACTTGAATCTGTACTTGTTCAGATGCTGCAGCAGCCTGTGCAGTAGTGAGGCCCCTGGCTATAAGGGAAGGAGAACCCCCTGCATCAGCCTGCAGAAAAACACATCAAAATCAAGCAAATCTCCAAAATAAACAACCAAAATACCAAAATATAGCACATTGTGAGATGAAAAAGGAGTAACAGTGGGAAAATAAAACTAAAATTCAGACAGTAGGAAACCTCTGCAATGACAGCATTTATAAGCTTCTCAGCCTTAGTTATACTATCCAAAGTTCCTATTATTTCCACAGGCCTTGTTGCAGATTGTGGATCAGCATCAGCATCCCTTGTGATTTGAATTTTTGCCCCTGAATTGTACTGCAAGTAACGAATAGTATCCCCGGCCTTTCCAATAAGAACTCCAACCTGCACCAGCATGCATAATACAATATATCAGTCAGAAACTTATTCAACTCTTTGGAGGGCTGTCTTTCAGAAGATGCATGATTAGTGAACACACCTTATTATTAGGCACCTCCATTTTGCGGGACGTAGTATCAGCACCCTCGGTAAATGGTTCCTGATTCTGCACTTTAGATGGGTCTTGAGCATTTCCCGTCACAGAATCCTCAACAGATGGTTGTTGGGTGTCACCCGTCTCGGGATTTTCCACAGAGGGTGCTTCCTCACCATCAGCCAGTGTTTGCCGAACTTCCTCAGCAAGAGGTTGGGCATCCTCTGACTGCAAACCCTCCACATTAGGTTCCTCATTGTTCTCACCAACAGGCTCATCCCCATTCTCTTCCTTTTGTTGGTACCCATTTTCATTAGCTATAACACGAAAATTTGGGCATTACTTAATCGAAAACACGAAACCAAATTCGCCCAAAGTAAATATGTAGTATAAAAAAACACATTATAAAAAATTCTGTCACTTGTGTTTGAAAAGATTCCATTTTCTACCTGAGCTAAATTTTCTTTTATTTCTTTCTCTCTTAAATTGGAAAGTGTGCTTACATTTCTTTTCATTTTCCTAAACTGGAATCTACTTTACCCAACAATTTACCCATCTCATTTTCCTTTAATCTAATTGGGAGACATTGATTTTCCAGCTTAAAATATCAAAATGTAATCTTTTTTTTTTTTTCAAGAAAAAACACAAACTAAATTTAAAAATCAAATCTTTGAAAAAAAAATTAATCACAGACATTGATTCGAAAAAACCCTAATTACAAAAAAAGAACAAATTCAACACCAAAAAAAAAAATTATCACACAAAAACCAAAGCCTAATAAAACCCTAATTACTACAACAACACACCTGAGCCGTCAGATTTCTCATCAAGCCGCTGCCGCTTCACGGGCTCCGCCACGTCAGCGCCGTCGTCGTCCTCGTCATCATCCTCGTCGCCGTCGCCGTCGCCGTCGGCCGGAACGTCTTCGGGGTCAGCATTCAAATCGGCGATGTGGCCGTGCTCCGGCGCTCCAAGCTCCAGATCCTCAAGCTTCCGCTTGTGGTGATCCGGCTGCGAATTCGGGTTCGGGTCAGCCACCATCTCCTCCGCCTCCGAACCACCGACAACAACAAACCCTTCCTCCGCCATTATAGGGTGCACGGAAACTCTGTGCTACCTGAGCTAGCTCTCTCTGATGATTATTTTTTTGGTGCTTGCGTGTCAGTGATTGAGTGAGTGAGTGAGTTTTTTTTTTTTGGGAGAGCGAGAATGAGATGCGAGATTTGAGAGAGGTTTAAGGCTTTATATATCAGATTGAGATATTTTTCTGTGTGAATGAAAGAGACTCAATTTTTGTCTTCTTTGTTTTTTTTTAGGGTTAGGGTTTTTGGGGATGGGTTTGTGGTTTGTGGGTATGGATATGGTATAGTGGGCCTTTTGTTGGGGCCCATTTGATTGGTTGTTTTGGGTTCTGAAAATGTCCATTTATTAGTCATAATTTTGGGCCTAGAATGGATAAATGGGATAGTTGCTAGTTATGTATACTAAGAAATTATTTTTATAGATTTTTTTAAAATTGTTTTTTTAATTGCCAAACATATTTTAGGTTTTTTTGTGGTTTCCAGTTAGTTCAATTGGTAAAATATTTTATGGTTGTATAAGTGATCTAAGTTTGAATCCTCGTCTATACCAAAAACTTATTGGTATTTTGGTCTGATGATAAAGAGTAATCATCATAAACAAATGCTATAGATTGAAACTTTCTCAAAAACCAAATTTTAAGTTTTTTTTTTTAAATAAAAAACCAATAGATATATTTATTCATTGTCCCGGTATACGTTGGGAAAGAAAAATGTAGGAAATTCTTCAAGTCAAATAATGATCTCCTTGTTCTCTTTAGTAATACTAACAAGAGCCAAACAACTAGATCAACTCGGGTTACATTTAATGGCTCACTAAAAAATAAATGAACATAAAATTTTAAACTATGAAAATGTTCTCAAGAATTCAAGAGAGTTACAAAGGACATATCTTATTGGAGTTTTAGAGGTGCCACAAGTTTAAACTAAGAATTTCCATTTAGGTAAGGAGATTGAAGGATGGCCTCAGGAAACCCCAATATTTTCTAGCAAATTTAATTTTTTATAGAAGGTGCAACTATAGAAGTTTTATATTCTTCATTACATTTTTTTATAGAATAAGTTTGAGATTGTTATAAGTTACATGATCAAGTTATTCTTTACCATGACAACACCATGACTTTTTTTTAATCATTTTGAAAAAAATAATGCTAATAATTATTAAATAAATTATAATTAAAATTATATTATTTAATTTAATTAGATATGATATTTTTTAATTAAAAAAATTATCAATCTTGTATTTCATTCAACGTGACTGTTGGCTAAGAGATTTGTTTAATAAGAAAGAATATTATTTAGGAGATCCCTTGCCACAACGGCTTGTTTTCATTTTCATCCCGCACATTGAGTGAGCTTAGAGGTTTTCAATATTAAATAGTCAAATAAAAAATAATAATAATAAAAAAATATAATAAAAGAGAGAAAAACTAAAAAGAAAACACAGCAACCGCCATTTCGTAGTGGTGGTTGTTTATTTCCTACCTGACATTCAACACCGAGCTGTTATTCATTCTTCAATCTCAAAGCAATTCTTCCTTTCGTCTGGGTTCTGGGTTCTTCTAAAAAAGACTCTTACTTTCAATCTTGGTTATCCAAAGTCCCTTAAATTCGTTACCCAAAATCATTGCATTTTTCGAGTTTTACTCTCTTCCATTTACAATTCTCTTCCATACCCACTTTTTTCTTTGTGGGGTTCCTCTAATTCTCACAAAATTTAGTCCAAGATTGGATTTTGGCCATTTTGAACACCACCCATTTGATAAATTGCCTAAGAGAATGCATGTTCTTGGTTTAGAATGGTTTTGATGGTTGTTTTTGTGGCAAACTCAGTTGGGAGTTCATAGGAGAAGACCCTTTTGGATATTTTTCACAAATTTTGCGTTTCAACACCTAGAGAAGTTGCTTTGTAATCATGGCGGGTTCTGAGGCAGACCCTGATTTGTTGAGGAATACCCCATCAAATATTAAGAGGTTGGAGGTTGAGATTGAACACAGTAAGGGCAGGCAGAAGTATCTTGCGCAGACTAGGAGTCCTTCCGATGGAGGTGATGTTCGGTGGTACTTTTACAAGGTCCCTTTGGCTGAGAATGGTGAGATTTTTCTTATTGTCAAATAGTTGTGGAAGCATATGGTTTATCTGGTGCATGGTTTGAGCCCAAAATGCTTGATTTTGTTGTTAAGAGTAGAAAATGTAAAGAACTTAAAGTCAATGAGCTCTAGCTCAAAATGGGCAAATGTACATCCTCTCCTCTCCTTGTAAGAACATAGTGATAACAAACTTACCTGGCATATGAACTATAGCTCATATGTCATCACTAGTGGAGGATGGTCAATGAGCTATAGCAACTGGTATTTTCTTTTCCCATAATAACTGGTTGGAGGGTGAGGTTGTGGGCTCAAGACCTACTGAGTGCTTGTGTAACTTACCAATCATGAAAAGAAAAAGGAAATGAACAAAGTGGAGGATGAGGTTGTGGGGATCCACTTAATGTGTTTAATTACCAATGGAAAAAGATGTAAAGAAATTTAGGCTTAAGAATCTTTCTTGTAGGTCATTACATTCCTTATTTCATGTACCGTTTATTTCTTGGAAACGTTTAACAATGCAAAAAATAACATCTAAAATTTGATATTCATTCTAGTTCGTCAGTTGCTTGGTGTAATGAGCAAACTGAGAGATATGAGCTGGACTGTGTCATTTTTCTCTACATTTTTTTTTAAACATAGTTTAGAAAGTAACGTGAGGTGGTTCTATTTGCCATTTGATTTGGTGGTTCTTAGAGTGGAATTAATGTTGGTTGAAAAAAGGGATAAAGTTTAAGGAGAATGTTTGTGGGAAATTTTGAAGTTTGTGAAATGGCTTTGCGCAAGTCTTTATATGCTTAAGTGCATAATTACAAAGTTGTAGCTTCTGTAACTTTTTAATAAGCAAAATTCTTTCTGCAGTTTGTCTAAGTTGAGTGGTTTGTTTATTTAAAAAAGAAAAAAAAGGAAAAGAGAAATGAAAAATTAAAGGCGACATGTTCAGAATATCTTGAGTATAAGGTAGATTTATGGCATGCTGTAGATGTTAATGGTTTAATCCTTGCATGATGTTGGACTTTCAAGTTTCATGGCAGATGTAGGAGCTGATTGGCTTCAATTACTAGCAAGTTTAGTCTTTGATGCTCAATGTAGCACTGAAATATCATTTTATTACTAGCAAGTTTAGTCTTTGATGCTCAATGTAGCACTGAAATATCATTTTGTTGTGTTTACCTATAAGAAGATGGTATGGATCCTCATTTTGGGGTTGGGTATAAATTCTCAACATATTAGTTAGGGTCAGCCATGCGTATTCTTTGCCTCCATTCTACTATATCCAAAGTCATATTATATGTTACTCTCTTAATGACATATCCTTTTTTATTACTTCTAGTAATGTGATTTTTAATCTTCCTCTACCTTTTTCCGTTCCCTCAACTTTGATAAACTCACTATTTCTTACTGGTGCATTAGTTCCTCTACCGTATTCGATGACTAGGAACTTTACCAATTGAGCTAACTAAAACCCACATTAGATGCTATAAGCTAAAAATTCCTCATAGAATGCTTGTACATTACCTGAAAAATTCTCTATGCTTACCTGTGCAAGTGCCTTTCTTTTGTTTGATATGGCCTATACATATTAATCCAGGTTTGCTTGCTTGATGAGTGGGAGAATAGTGTGGTAGGAGTCCCTTTAACATAACTCATTTTGCTGTATGTCTGGAATAAAAAAGCATATATGTGTGTGCGTGTGTTGTTTAACACAAATTCACTAGTCATGCTTAGGACAAAAAAAGGAGAGAAAAAATCACGGTGCTTCCAAATTCATGAGAAGATTGATATTTCTCCCTGTTATTCTCTGCTAATTTATGATCAAACAACTGCATTGCTTGCTTAATAGCCTTAACACTTCTTTATATATTTATTTTCATTTCTTTAATGTACTTCATGAGCATTAGCACATCAAGGTCAAGTATACATCTTGACAACATTCTGGTGCTCTTGTTCTACAGAGCTAGCTGCCTCTGTCCCTCGCACTGAGATAGTGGGCAAGAGTGATTATTTTCGTTTTGGGATGAGGGATTCTCTTGCGATAGAAGCATCTTTCTTGCAGGTAATCTTTTTAAACTTTTTAGTTAGTTTAATAATAAGCTTTTCCCTTCATGTTCATCTTGGATTGCTGGATATCTTTCAGAAACTACAGACATAGGAAAAAAATGCTGATAGTATCTTTTGATTGTGATTGGTTTAAGCCGGATGATTGTTATTTGTTGAGTTGGCAGCTAATCTAAATTATTTTCTTTATTAATTGAATCACTTCTTGAATATACATTTACAGCAAGAGGAAGACTTGCTCTCTAGTTGGTGGAAAGAATATGCAGAATGTAGTGAAGGTCCAAGAGGACGACCCAGCTCTAGTAAGGTGGATAAGCAACAAAGTGGATCTTCTTTGGAGGGTGCCCGATCAGCCCAACTATATGAAGTTGAAGAAGAGAGAGTTGGTGTCCCTGTAAAGGGAGGACTCTATGAGGTATCAAAAAAAAAAAAAAATTGTTTCTGCTTTAAGATATTCTATCTTTCGATTTATATATATATATATATATATATATATATATATATAGTTTCAGTAAGCAATCTATCTTAATAGTTTTCTTTTTCTGGTGACTTCTTCTTTGAAAATTCCATTTTGAGTTGAGACAACTACTAAATTTGATGCATATATTTGTTCTTTGATCAATGTAGATGAGAGCTTAATAGAATGATTGAAAAAGAAGAAAAGATTGTCGGAGTCTTTAATTTCTTAGCACCTCTTTCAATGGAAAATTGAAGACCTACAGAAGGGATCCTATAGAAAATCGGAAAAAACCAATTCAGTTCTAATGCTTTGTTAACATTTGAGAAACCATATTGCTCTTGGGGAAAATGGCAAAAATGGAGGGGGAAAGGGAATGAAAATCATGCAGAAGATTGTTTTACCTTATGATATGTCAGTGTGCCTTTTTAGATGACAAAAGCTTTGTTTACTTGACCTGTATCTTATTTGGTGATAGTTGTCACTTTTGAGCTCAATTGAACTTTTATCCATAATTCAAACCCTCATAAATCTCTGCAGAGGTGGAGACTCATAAATCTCACAAGTCAGCACAAAAAAGTTGTTTTGGGCTCATGCTTAGAGGAAGGTGGTTGACTGAAGTGACCAAGGCCATCTTTTGTAACACTGTTTTGAGTACAGAGTGACCTTTTTAATTCATAATTGAAATCAAATTTGGGTTTGTGTAATTATGTCATTAGTAATCATCAAAGAGGTATACAGTGGAGATCTATTAGATGCCAATGAGAAGAGAGGGCTGATATATGGCGGAACCGCTGTACCTTCCATGAATCAGGACCAAGGATCTGAGGTTTTGTTTTGCTAAACTATTTTTTAGCTTATTCATTTATTTTGCTAGGTAAAGCTTTTTAAAGCCTAAGCTTTTTAGGTATAGTTGTAAATTTACGCAGCTCTCACATTCACCACTTTGAGGCCATGATGATATTATACGAGCATTTTGTTTGGAATAGGTTAGGAAGCAACCCTTGAACCTGTTGATTGGTTGCCTTGGGCTACCTTTATACATTTTACTAAATTAAGTACCTGCTCCCAACTGCAGTTTTGTTTTTTGGTGGGTTTGGGTGGGGTTAGGACGGGGGCAATAGGGTTCATCAGGTCACCATATTCTTCAGAGGTGTATGCAGTTACATATTTTTAAATGAGCTTTGTCTGGACCCATTCTTAGCAATGGGGAATTGTGGTGGATTCCGCTGGTTATATTAGTTGTATTTTCTATTTTGGTCTGTCCAGTTCAAACTTTAAAATTGGTGTGATAGGCTTCCTTAATGCCAACAGTCTAATGGCAAGGTTTCAACAGGATCCTCTCAAGAACCATTGGCCGTCCCTCAACTCTGAGTCTGAATTTGTTTCTTATATAATTTGTAGCATCCACTGGCCTCCCCTGAACTCTGAATCTGATTTTGTTTTGTATACTATTTGTTGGTAATTATACACATTTACCTTAAATCATATATCTTCTTTGATCCTTTTGTAAATTCTACAATTTTAATGTATTTTTTTAGCATCTGAAAATTTTCTTAGAAATGATATTCTATGGTTTTATAGGCATTTTGAAGAACTTTGTTGTTTTTGTTCAACTTAAATCATTGTTTGTAAAAGTGAAATTACAATATTTATGCAGGTAGATTTAGTGAAAAGACATTGTTTCCCTGTTTATTGGAATGGAGAAAATCGGCGTGTTTTAAGAGGTCATTGGTTTGCCCGTAAGGGGGGCCTTGATTGGCTTCCAATTCGTGAAGACGTAGCTGAACAATTGGAGATTGCATATCGTAGCCAGGTTTGCTACAATACTGGGTTTTGATATTTTGAATTATTATGTCTTTTGACTACGAGAATTTTATATGTATTCTATTCGTTACTACTAGTTGTCTGTTATATTCAAGCATGTATATGTATGACACTAGAGTAAGAAAATTTGAAGTTTACATGGATGTTGACGATTGTGTTTTCTTCTTTAAGCCTAAAGAGTACATAATTTCAGGTCCATGGTATAGCTTTCAGTTGTTGCAGTCTGCATATTCCTTTTTAAAGATTTTTAAAATTTTAAAACGTTTGAAGTTAATATAAGATCTTTGCACCCTTTGGTTAAACGGAGATTCGAGCATTTGTTTGTTTTTAAATTTTTTTATCTTGTTTGTTAAGTTATAAACAGATGATAAAAATGAATTTCTTGTATCCAGGTTTGGCACCGTCGAACATTTCAACCATCGGGTCTTTTTGCAGCTCGAGTTGATTTGCAAGGCTCTACCCCAGTATGTGTATTGTTTTTGCAAAGCAAGAGTTCCATTTAACTCATTGTTAATATCTGGTGCATGAATACATCTTGGGGCTGTTCTTGTAGTGGTTGCATGCACTTTTTACTGGAGAAGATGATACTTGGGAGGCTTGGCTCAATGTTGATGCTTCTGGTTTTTCTGGTGTAATGGGTTTTAGTGGAAGTGGAATTAAGATAAGGCGTGGATATTCCTCATCTAACTCACCTAAACCTACCCAGGTTTCTAAATTTTCTCCTCTTTAGTTTTGTAGAAACTTTATAGCCTTCCTTTTTATTTCCTGTTATATGTTTGTGTAAAACATATATGGCTTATACCGATGGTCTTTGGACACATTCCCCCTTGAAAATAAGGGTGGAGGGTTCCTGTATGGGGGTGTGAGTTGTGTTTAGACTTTACATACAAACACAGACATCGACAAATGCACACCCCCCCCCCCCCCTCCCACCACACACAAACAAAAGGAAAAACCCCCACTTATGTTATGCTTGTATGCATGTATATGGGAACAGTTGTTTCCATTTATATAATGGCTGCTACCCCTTACCCCCTGCCTCCCCCTCCTTTATCTCTTTTAACAATCATTTGATCTTCCCCCTCTATTTCCCTTTAGGATGAATTACGTCAGCAAAAGGAGGAGGAAATGGATGATTACAGTTCACAGGTATGCACTATAACATTCTTTTTGTTATGAGTTTGTTCATTTTTTCAATATACTTTGTTTGTAATATTTGTATGTTTGTCCCTATATTTTCCCCCCTCTTCTAATTTAGACATGTTGTCTTCATTAAGACTTTAAGATTGTAACGCTTTTGATATTACAAATATGAGGTGTGGGAGGATAAATATATGAGTGATATCTTTGAAGTAGTCTTAAGCATTTCCTCAGTTCAATGGACAACAGATTTTTTTTATTTTTTATGGGAATGGACAACGAATTGGGTGTGGTGTTACCATGGTAGCTAAGCAACTAGTGTTTTGTTTCTAACTAAAGAAACTGTGCATGTTTATAGTTAATGTGATTAGATGTTGAACACAATTTTTAAACCTGTGGGCTGCATGTCTAATAATTTGGGCATGCAATGTAACAGAAAGTTATGTGGCCAGAACCTTATAATCAACTTACATTTTGGCTATTAGATAGTTTCATCTGTGTTTTTCCACAATTGTTGCATAAAATTATAATTTTAAGAGATATTTTGTAAAGAATATTATCTTGGGCTTAATTTGTTCTACAGCATATTTGGAAGGCTGTTTGTATTGTCTCTTTAATTTGAAGGTAAGGTCTGTTTCAATTATTAAAAGCAACTTCAAATTAGAAAGCCAAGTATTTGATCATGGCAGTACAACATGCTTGATGTTTTTATTCGTAGATGGCCTGATCTTCCTTTGTAGCCTGTAATGGAGCTGATTGAACTTCTTGTTTAAGCTAGGCTCGAGCTCCACTTGAACACTTCAACTTAAGCTCCAACTAGGTTCAGTCACCATTTAGGGGCCCATGTCACCCAAGGGAATTTGGTTAAGCATTTTTTCTTCCAGTATTTATCTGTTTTTATAGAAAGTGTCACCCCCCTATTGTCTGCTCTTGGTCAATGTGGGTCACATAAGTAGGGTGGGGATTAAGTTAAGCGCAGCAGTTTTAAGAATCAGAGGATAGAACCTCGCTCAGGTACTTCATATTTTTTTGGGTGGTATATGGGAAGGTAGTTTGAGCTTTGAGGGCTCCCACAATTTTACATCTTTGCATGATTCTAACCTGATCAGGAAAGAGTAAGATTGAATTTAGCCATTCCTTAGCAGGTTTAAGCGGCCCTTGTGATCGCCTGAGCTATTGGGTTTCGTTGGGCTTTCAGTGTCACTTTCTAATCTGGGGCTTGCTTGTGACTATTTATGACCTTCTAAAAGAGCGGGTTCATAAGCGAAGTTGTGCTATGTTCGAGTTTGACCTGCTTTTATTGAGCTTGGGATTTGCATGTTTTTTATATGAGATGAGACCAGCTGAGCATCAGTTGTTTGCAAATGGCTTGACTCAGTTGCAGCCTTCAATAACTCTTCTGTGATGGATAAAAAGGGAAAAGATAACGTAATTTATTTATATTTATTTTCTCTGTTTCAACTTTTCCTTTCTTCTTATGGATCCATGCAAGTGTTACCGGCTTGTTTTGTTGAGACAGGTGTGTTAAGGGACAAGTCCATATGCATAACTAGATTTCATGTATTGGACCCAGAAACACATCTTCCTCTTTAGTATTCAACACAATAAGCTACCATATCATTTAAATGATCTTTGTCTGACTGAAATTGTTCTAGGTACCTGTTCAGCACTTAGTTTTTATGATTCATGGTATTGGTCAAAGGTTGGAGAAGTCTAATTTGGTTGATGATGTTACTAATTTTCGCCATGTGACATCAAGTCTTGCTGAACGGCACCTTACTTCACACCAACGTGGCACTCAGAGAGTCCTTTTCATCCCATGCCAGGTAAATGCTGCCAATTTATTTTGTGGATATTTTTTTGGTTACATGAATAAAGAATTCCTAGGCATTTAGTTTCCTGTGATATTGACAAGGTCAAGCTTTGTTTATTTGAGGAAAATAGGATATAGAAAATATGAATGTATGGATGAGGTTGGACAACCTATTTGTTATGGTGATAACTATCTTCCTCCTTTCCTTTCTTTTTTTTTTTTTAAAATTTTTTTTATTGGTAATTTAAAACCCTGTGGGTTTTGAATTCACAAACTCACGCTCCACCCATTCTTGTGGAGGAGGATGTGCAATTTGAGCCAAAGCTGTTCAATTTCTCTCTCTCTCTCTCTCTCCCTCTCTGGTGGGTCAATGTGAGATTATCATAATGTTTAGACTATATTGAATCAGTCGCGTAATTTGAGATGAATGGGGAGTGAATGTGCTTATAATCTTCTCAAACTGATATGCCATTCAAAAGGTGGAAGCACTCTCCTTCAACTTAGAGCATTATAGCACATTTATCATCAAATTATAGGGGTTTCTTAAGCTGCAAATTCTATTATAGGTCATTTGTTACTGCTCTGTAGTATTCTACCATCTGTCTTGGGCATTGTGTTTTAAATTTATTGTAGAGATTTATGCCATTGACAGATTCACCATTAGTTGTCTATTTTCATAGAGATGGCTATGCAATTAGTAGAAAACATGGTCTTTAAATATTTAAGCTATTCCTGAAAGGAAAACAACTTGATTCGTTGATTGTACCAAACATTGATAACAATGGTCCTAGCAATCTATTGGTGTAAGCATGTTTAAACCATTTTTTGAAATATAGAAGCAGCATGAGAAGTAGATTGAAGCTGAATGTATTTTTGGGTTTGCTTTTAAACAAATCTTTGGAGGACAGAATTTGCAATGTTTTAAAGCAAGAAAAGTTCTTTAAATAAAGTTGTTAACAGGATAGTACCCTATGTTAAGAGGTGCAAGTTGTAAGGAATTCAAATTGTTTTCAAAAAGGAAAATGGATCTTCCGTCTCCTTTTTTGAAAGATTTGAGTGCTTGGGTTGGGGTGTATATTTTGTTAATTGGATTATTTGGTGTTTGTATGTACTCTAACTAACTTGATGGTATTTGTATTCCAGTGGAGAAAGGGTTTGAAGCTTAGTGGTGAAGCTGCAGTTGACAAAATTACTTTAGATGGAGTTCGAGGTTTGCGTGTCACGTTGAGTGCAACTGTTCATGATGTCTTATACTACATGAGCCCCATTTATTGTCAGGATATTATTGACTCAGTATGGCTCTTGCGTACACTTGTAGTCATTTCTGTTTCTATTTTTTAGTTCTTTATGTATAATTAGGTTGAATCTATTTAATTTCAGTAAAATCATCACTTATTGGAAAAGGATTTTTACAACTCCGCACTTCTAACTATCCATCCATTTTATAATATTCTGTTGGAGATTTATCAAAAAAAAAAAAATCTGTTGGAGATATCATGTTCACTGTTGGCAAATCTTAAGCATCTTCATAATACATATTTTATCAGGGATACTTTATTTCTATTAATCTGTCTATATCATAGGAATTTTTCTCCTTCCAGCGGGGGGTAAATAGGAATTCATGTATTGAGTTAAGTTGTTGGAGGCTTAATTCATTAGTAATTAATATTCTAAAACAGTACAAGGAAGGTTAATTCATAAGTATATTAATACATAGGTTCATTAACTCAGTTCCTTGCTTCCTTTTAATTGTTGGGGGGTGGGGAATTTCATTATATGGAAATAATGAAACTCTAATGTTGCTACATAAGCTTTTGAAAGTCTACATTTTTTTCACTATCATTATTCTAATATATATTTTAAATTGAATTTAAATTCTACAAACCTTCTTTATATACATCCTCTGTTGAAATCTTGCCACATCATATATTCTTTAAATAGTATAATGTAGTTCTATATAGAAACACCATACTAATTAATGCTGATTAATAGCTACCATAAATATCAAATTTCGTAGTGAGAGAGAGAGAGAGAGAGAATTATATTTTGTTTTATTTTTCTCTGCATTACATGGGTTATTGACTAGTTTTTTTTTTTATTAAAAGGAAGGTTAGTGTACATGATCATACATCAAGAACTAAAATACCATGATAAACAACTGTAGGGGTTTCTGTATTAAAAAAAAAAAAATAAAACCCTACTGTTTGGGCAATTATTCTTATTTAAGTAGTGGGAGAGGAGGAAATTTCATTCCATGAAAATAATGAAAAATTACCTATAAAAAAAAATGAAAATATTGAAACTTTATATTCCTTTATTAGACTGTTAAGGAAGGTTGTTCTACATTATCATACAGCAAGTTCTACAATACTATGATAAACAAACGTTGGGGCTTCCTCAAAATAACAACACCACCAAAGCTGTAGTCCCAAAAAAACTGTTTGGGAAATTATTCTCTATTTAAGAAGTGGGACAGTGATCAGATTAAGATCCAATCAATTTAAGAGTATTCATGATATTCTAACATCCAAGTGTCAAATGGGTATCAATTGCACCATATGACTGTAGGTTAACAAGATTAGAAAGAACTGGCTGGTGCAGCATAAAGCTGATGCAATACCAGTCATGACTAGGCAGATTTACAATAAACAGATTATAGCAAAAGGTAGGGAGATGTATAAAGTTAAAGCTTAAGGTAGGGAGAGGTATAAGAGTTTGGGTCTCCAGCCTCTAGAGGCACAAGAGATTTTTTTAGTCTTAAATTTCAGATATCATATGAAAAAAGAAAAAAACTGTGTTCATAAGGCACTTAGAAGACTACTAAACAGGTTACCACCCCCCCCCCCCCCCCCCCCCCCCCCCCCCCCCTTTTATCTGATAGACAGATTCATATCAGCCTTGTAGGATTTTTTTGGGTAAAAGGTGTACACTGAAGATGTGCTCTGGGTTTGCTCTCATAGGAATTTGGTTATGATCGATGAGAGGATCATTAGAGGATTTTTATGCATACATATGTATACATATGCAACAGTTGCAAGGGATTTGCTGATCATAGTTATTGATTATGGAATTCTTCATGCATTACCTTTTGTTTGGAGATATCTTGAGCATATAAGATTACATTGATTTGAATTTTTTTTGAAATGACATTAATAGATATATTTGTATCAACTATTTTATAACTATTTATTTTCTTCCTCAGCAACGTCAGCTGTTGCTTTGAAAAAGTAAATTTTTTTAATTAGTAGTGACCAACTCGAGCTATTAAGGACATTGGAGGTAACAGCATGATTAGTGCTTGAATTGATAAAAATACTTCCTCCTCCAGGTATCCATCCAATTAAATCAGTTATACTTGAAGTTTCTGAAGAGGAATCCAGGCTATGATGGAAAGGTTTGCAGTGGAATGCATCCCTGGTTTTTCTAATTTTTTAAAAATGAAATATAAGTTATGTGCATAGAATGATATGAATCATGCTAACATTTATATAGGTTTCAATATACGGGCATTCGTTGGGAAGTGTCCTTTCCTATGATATTCTCTGTCATCAGGAGAATTTATCCTCCCCATTTCCAATGGATTGGATGTACAAAGAACATGCTAGAAACGAAGAATCATCTCCTGATGCGAACAAACAGTCTTCTCTGTGTGACTCTTTGACAAAGCTGGAGGATAAAGATTTTATGGTTGTTAATGAAACTGAGGACAGGGTGGATCACTTTGAGGACAAGATTACTTCACAAAGAGATTTAGATGCTGAAAACGAGGAAGGAGATGCTGAAGATTCCTCAATAATTGTGGGTCCTATCACTTCAGATTTAGATGAACTTACTGCAAAGGCTATGGACTCCAAGCAACCTGGTGGTGAGAAAGATGTTGCTGAATTACTTTGTGATTCTAGTGACATACTTTCTCAGAAGAGGGATGCCTTGAGTGAAACTACGAACATGGATTCTGGCATCCAGATTGAGGGTTTGGAGAAAATGACTGAGGACATGTGTGAAGATGAAGGCAATAAAAACAAAGCAATTAAATTGCTGAAGAAAGAGGTGTGACTATAAAAAATGATCATTTTTCTTCATGGGTTTCTATGGAACCTTTTGTATAACATGTAACATTTGCTGCTTCAGATTGATTTGTTAAAGACCAAAATAGTGGAATTGGAAAAGCAATGTGGTGGTGGAGATAAAAGGTTGCATCAAGGTGACCTCCAATCTTCACATAAAATTTTCCCCCTTTTTTTGTGTTTATATGTCAAGTTTTGATGTGTAAAATATACAGGAACTAAGGAGGTTGGTCTTACAACTATTCAAGAGCAACACATAGATGAGAAGCTGCCATCTGGGCAAGATGATGCACCAATGAATTACACCCCATATATTAAGTACACGAAGCTTGAATTTAAGGTAAAGAAGGGAGATTTCTGGATCCTTTATTGTGCAATTTCTTTTTTCCTTTCTGCATAATGGAGTACCTTGTTCTTTACTTTATCTAGTGCATGTGGATTTTCAGAAGTAAATGCTTGCATCTCTGAAGAAGAATGGAATTGGTTCTATGTTTAGTTGCAAATCAGATCTGCTCATATTTTGGAATGGGTATATTTTCTCTTATGACTAAAATCTTTTACATCAGGTTGACACATTCTTTGCTGTTGGATCGCCTCTTGGAGTATTCCTCGCCCTTCGTAATATTCGTCTTGGCATTGGTAAGAGTTAATATGCATATGGATTTAAGACCCTGTATATGGATGGGTGCATGAATATCCTTTTTACTAAGAATGTTGATATCTCTCTGAAATCTTTCAAAGTTCTTAAATGGTTATAATTATCTTATGATTAATTAGTCTAGATATTTAATTCGTACTGATAGTATAAATTTCTTTTCTAGTATGAGCTAAAGTGTTTAACATCATGTGTTTATACTTCCATGTAAAATTTTTGCTTTTTTAGAGACTAAAATGTAACTGAACTTGATGCTCAAAGTTCCTAATCAATGTTCATTCACATACTTATTTGTGGACAAGAGCTTCCGTATTTTTTAATTTTGAGTTGGGCTCTGACTATTTTTTTACTTTATTTAAATGTAATCTACCTGATAAATATGCAGAGGTCTGTGCGGAAAGTTAGTTATCTATAAATGAGTTTGTGATTTGTGTTCTCCTAGTAATGGGCATAGGTTTGTTCAGGATTTGGTGAATTTTGGTAGGTGTCAGTCTTTTCTCTTGGGGTTGCTAATTTGCTTTGTGGCTTTAGGCTGTGTCTTTTTCTTTAGTTTTGAATTTCTGTCACTCTTTTATAAAATTAAGTAGTTTCAGATACTTGTTCCAGATTTAATGACTTGCTTTTCGTCTTCATCCCAGGAAAAGGAAAGGAATATTGGGAAGAAGAAAATATAAGTGAAGAGATGCCAGCCTGTCGGCAAATGTTTAACATTTTTCACCCGTTTGATCCTGTGGCATACAGGTCAGTCATAGTTCCTCTATTACATTGATGTTTCTTGTTTTTGTTTGCTTAGTAGACACTGTAGTTTGTTAGAATTGGGTGTATGAAGGGCTGGATGTGGTTTCTACCAGCTAGTTTGTCTTTCCTCTTCTTGATTTTGTTGGTGGATTGATTTCTGTGTGCTAGTTTCTGGTTCCATTATTATTGATTTATTCATCATTATTTGATTCCTCTTGCATACTTAGATGTGTTCTTGGGTTGCAACTTGCAACCTTCCAATGAACTTATTTGGTAAGTACTTTTAATTAGATCTGCACAAAAGATGTAGTGTTGATGGCTAGAGAGGAGAGAATATAGAAAGATTGTGTGAGCTTAACACCAGATTGGCTGCCTTCTCTTTTATATATCATTTATGAAGTAAAATTACAAGTTTTCTCATGTTGAATATTAACAAAAGAAAAGAGAAAATGGTGCATGTAAGGCAGTGCATTGCTTACTTTTAAGGGAATATGATGTAAGCAAGACATATATTTAAGTGTGCTATTTAATAACTTTTAACTCGACTGCTGGAAATGGAGAAGGGCCCCCTTCCCTCCTCCGCTCCCTTGCTCTTTCTACAAACTGATACAAACGCACACACACCTACCCTCTTTTTACTTTGCACAAACATACACATCAAATCATGGTGGTATAAATCAGCTATAAGTTTTGTTATAGTTGTTACCATTTTTCCCTTTTATTTTATTTATTTGAATTTGGTAATCTATGGCAAAATTACAGCACATTAAAGAATATTTTTTGAAATTTCTTACAGAATAGAACCACTTGTCTGCAAAGAATACACCAATAAACGCCCTGTTCTTGTTCCTTACCACAAGGGTGGAAGGCGGTTGCATATTGGATTCCAGGTACGTCTCTTTAACAACACATAAATGTGGATTAAAGTCTCGTTCTCTCCCTTTTTTTAATATGCTCATGGTCTGTGGTGTAGGAATTTACTGAAGATTTGGCAACTCGTTCTCATGCAATCATGGATCATCTACACTCCATAAGGGTGGGCTCTATTAAGCCTTCCAAAGTTTATATCTCTCTAATTTCTTATATGCAAGAGTTTTATTTTTCAGATATAGATCTTAAAGAATGAGTCTAATATGCAAGTCCTGTGTCATAATTGGCATGTGATTCCATTCTTCTTTGAGAGTTCTTGACGCAGAACGGATTTTCATGAATAATAAATAAAAGGGAAAAAAAATCCTAGACTTCACCACCTAAGGGTGCTTAGAATCACCACCAACTTGTAGAGAAAACTCTGACTCAAATTTATTTATTTATTTTTTCAAATTGAACTGTCTCAAACTATTCTTGGAGTCCCTTTTTAATAGGCTTCAAGGCTTACATCACGTTATAATTACATCCCATGAAATCCTCAACAAAATTAAAGCTAAAATTTAAAATTCAAAATTTAAAAATGAAATCTTGTATCTTAAATAAGAAAATATTTGTAATAAATAAATGTTAGAATTATGTTTAAATGATTAAATTAACTATTTTCTAACATTTTAAGCTTTTGGGGAATTAGTAATTGAACATGGTATTAGAAATGAGGTCTTAAGTTTGATCGTTGTCTCCATTGTATCTCTCATTTAAAATTTTAAGAATCCCGTATGTTGGGTCCTATTTATCAAGGGGGATTCTACGCCCACATTTGAGGGGGAGTATTAGAATTATGATTAAATTCATCATTTCCTCATAGTTTAAGCTTTGGGAGAATCGGTAATTTGGCAATAGACTCTGAATAAATTTGATTGTGCTCTCTACATCGCTTCTTTTTATCATTCTTTTTTCAGGGTCACTGGATCTTTACACACATTCTTTAACTTCTTTTCTAAGCTTTATGTCAGCCACAAGTTTTAATTTCAAATGCGTAGTAACATTTCATTCTGAAGAGCTGTAAGATAATATAACTTCCTTGATTACAAATTAATAGTGGAAGATAAAGAATATTGTAGTAGATATGTGGCTTTGGTTTGGAGATGCTCCCTTCTGCTTCAAAATTTTTTGCTAACATCTTAATTGTTATCTGAAACTTTGGTTTTATTTCTCTTGGTGATTGATCAGCACCTGCCTTTTGATCAAGTTTTCTAGCCTTTTTGCCTGCTTTGAGCAAGCAGGTTTTAGGTGATCATATGGTTCTCTTTAGACATATTACTAGGTTAAAATTACAGTTTAGGGTACTTGCATTACGGAAATAGGTTAAATGGTTCTTGTACATGAAGTTGGCAGAGAGGAGTAAGAAAAGGTCTCATAAAGGAGTTGACAACATTTTGAGTGGGGCTTCAAAAAGAATCTAGATATGGAAAGCTTTGGGTGGGGGAAGGTTGCTTTAGTTTAACCTTCCCTTTGCATTTTTCTTTTTCTTTTTAATGTCAATAAGTGGGATTATAATTCCCAACTTATTAGTGGGGAATCAAATGTCTCTTTGAAGATTAATGAGATCGAAAATGAAATAGAGTATTCTTTAGTAATTTTAAAGGGGCATGTGCCTGGGGGCGGGGTTTCATTTCTTTGAAATTGTGGCTATGCTATTTGGTGAAATTTAAAGGTGGATTTGCCAATGAGCTGTGGCTCAATTGGAACTTCCTTGCCCCTTAGAATGGGGTGGACAGATTTTGAAATCCACTAGATGCATGTATAACTTGCCACTTATAAAAATAAAGTTGGAGTTTGAGCTCTTGAATCTGTTGGTTTCAAGTACAATGGCACTTGTACTCCACTTGTTATAAATTTAAATCTGGAAGAAATGCCTTAATCTGGAAATACCACTTATATATACTAATGTATGTGACTTTTAAATAGTTTTTTTTTTTTTTTTTTTGCTAAATAGTTAAAAGTAAACATTCGTCCTCTTCTAATCCTAGAAGTTGAAATATTTTCCAAATTAATCTTAATATTGTCACATATACTAAAGCTTCTACTTGATTGGTGGGTTCGATTTTGGCTTGACCCATAATTTAGCATGGCCATTGCCAGGTTCCCATTTCTTTCAACTTTGAATGAAGTAGTGTGTATGTGCATCCAAATTGACTACACTGGTTGGGCTGGTTTCCAGTTTAGGAGGATAGAATGCTAGCTCGATAAGTAATCATGTAAATATGAATAATCTCATATTGTTTCTGTTTAACTGTTCTCGTAATCTTTTATAGTACTAAGTGACGTTGAGCTTCAGTCAGGCCCCTCAATCGCTCTGTTACAATTTACCATATTCTATGTGTGTGGTGTTTGCTTTTTACTCATGCAAGATGTTAAGTTCTAAGCTTCATGCTGTTTAAACAGGTCAAAGTACTCACAGTTTGCCAATCCAGAAGCATGAATAGCCTTGAAGGTAACATAATCTTTCACCCTTCTGTTTTGCATTACTTTTCCTGTTGGCCTTTTCATTGTTACTTCATATTATCCTCCTTCTGTTCATAAAGGTAAGGAGGATTGGGGGAATATATCTTAACAGAGTGGTCCTCTTCCAAGTATCTACATCAACCCCCCGCCCCCCTTTCCCCAGGCCCCTGCTTTTTTTACAAATAAGAAACAAGAAAAACTGAGAAAAATAAATCAAACTGTTGCTCCACGACCAAAAAATAATTTTGATTCTATAATCCAGCTCCACTGAGTGGTGACTCAAACTAATTGGTATTTATTATGGAAATCCATTTTTTGCTATTTAAGCCTATCTATGGCTGGGTGGAGAAGTATTTTAATCAATCTTATATTCTTTGATCTATATTATTAATACATGTAAAAATTCTAATGTTTATATTGCAGAAGAGGGAGAGGATTCCCAAGAAAAAGAGGGGAGATCATATGGTTCTCTTATGATTCAGAGATTAACTGGAAGTGAAGAAGGACGGATTGATCACATGCTTCAAGTGCGTTGTTTTACCAATTTGATGCTAAATCTTACAACCATGTACATGGTCATGCACATGCACATAATTATACTGCACATATATTTCTAATGATAACTGGGATTAGCATCTTGCATGGGTTAATTCTTAGAAGTCATTAAAAATGGATAAGGTAGTACCAGTTCAACATATAAGACCTAATCTGATCATTCGAGTAGCTTTCTTGCCAGATTCTTTGTATGTATCCCCACCTTGTTGCATGCTAATCTTAAAACAAGGATATGGACATGGTGCTGTGTACCCAGCACGTGTAGGCCTTAGACATGGCAGCATTATGATAAATGACATAATGTGAATGTTAAGAGGGTTCGGATGGATGACTTGCAACATAAGGAAAATCAAATGAGGAGTTGAGATATTGATGCAAAGATTGGCATTGCATCAATCGAGGATAAGATGCGGGAGTCACCTCAGATGGTTCATTATGTGCAATGAAGATCTACAGATGCACTAGTTTAAAAAAGTTGATATAGGTGGAAGGAGTGTTAAAGGTAAGCCGATGAGGGGATTAAAAAATACATGGGTAGTAGTAAGAAGATTTCCAAACAGTTAGCAAAGAACACGACTTTTGAAGTGTTGAAGTGGAAAAAGACTCATGTAACTGATATCAATGTTGTGATTAAGATTAAGTTGAACTTGAGTTGTATTTGCATGTTGAAATATGTTTTTCCAATAGTAGTTTGATGTTGTTCGTGCAGGATAAAACATTTGAGCATCCATACTTACAGGCCCTTGGATCACATACGTAAGTACCCGCATTCTACTTTCTAAAAGAAGTCATTTTATACATAATTTTGGTTCTGCCAAGTATTGCTTGTTATTGGGCAAGTACTCACTATCTACATTGTGTGCAACTATTATCATCTGCCTTCCATCATTAACTTCTCATTTGAACATTTGGCACAAAATGTTCATGCAATTAGCATGTAATGATTAATATATCTGATCCCACCAAACCATGTTTAAGCAACAGCTATCACTATATTTCTTCTTATTTGTTTACATTTATTGGCCTTTTTTGCATTTTTTCAAGCTATCCTGTTTGGTTTTTATCTTATAATCTATTTCTGCTAACCATAAGGTTTTCACAATGTCAATGATTACTATATACTTACAGTTGCTAAAAAGTTTTTCTTTTTTCCTTTCTCTTTCTTATTCTTACGCCATAGAAGGGTTAAAATATTTTAACAAAACGTCGGATTGAGTTTAGGATATTTATGTTCTCAGAACTTTTTTTTTTTTCATTTGTTCGTAATCATTTGATAAATTACGCTAATCTTTTTCATCTATTTGTAATTGTTAAATTACTGATTATTCCAAAAGTTTAAGCTATTAAGATATGGTAGGCTTAATCATTTAACTATATACTTCGAACGCTTCCCCTCACGTGTGAGCCGAAATTACTTTTTTAATAGGTGAGGCCCAACATGTGAGAATTTAAATTGGATGTAAAATGGAGGAGACAGAGATCGAACTCAGGACCTCCCGCTTTGATACCATGTTAAATAACCGATTGTCTCAAAAGATTAAGCTATTAGAATATGGTAAATTTAATCATTTAACTATATATTTTTAACAGTAATCTTGTTTTATGACTAAAGAAACTGAATTAATGACAGATCTACAAAGAACAGATGCAGCACCGGCTTGAATTAATAACATGAGTACAACAGCAAAATCCGTAGGCAACAAAAATTGTCACAAATCCATAATTTCAATCAGAAAGAAAGAGATTAAGTTGCAGAATTGGAGAAAAAGATTAGGAAAAATTACATTTTACACCATATATTTCTGGGGTTCTTCCAAATCAAACACAATAATTGTGGTTTCAAAATAAATCCTATAATTTCAAAAGTTTCAATTTAAATCGTGAAGTTTAAGATTGTTACAAATTAAACCTTATAGTTTTGTTAGTTTCAAATTGAAATTTGGACTTTTAAAATCGTATCACTTTAAACTCTAGGCCTTTTGAGTTTGATTTGGGGGTTTGATTGTGGGGTTTAAAAATTTAATAGTTTTCTTCTCTTTTATCCCCATTCTTTGTAGTGGGGAATATAATAACAAACAAGTAACTTGAGCCTGCATGTTGTGTTGCTTTTGTACCTTGATTTTTATTTTAATTTGTGAATCTTGGTATACAGAAACTATTGGAGGGATCATGATACCGCTCTTTTCATATTAAAACACTTGTATCGAGATATACCTGAAGACCCCAACTCTCCTGCGGAATCTAGTGGGGGCAACTCAAAAGAAGAAAGTGGTTCCACAGGCTGGTCTGATCAAAGAGAGACTGTTGATGAAGAACTTCCATTAACATTCTCTGACACAGTTATGGTTAGAAATTTTTCAAGAAAAGCCAAGAAGATTTGGAGGAAGCGCTGATGATAGCAGTAGTATTCAAATTCTTGTTGCCTGCCTTTAGATGCATCATGCAAGTGCAATTGATGACAATGGAAGCACTTTTTGTTATTATCATATCACTGCATTCTGGGCCAAATTATCTCATACTTTTAACATGGCAGAAAGTCCTGAAATTTATGATTGTGTCATGATGCGATGGGAATGATAGCCAAAGTTACAATGAAAAGGATACGCCAGTCCACACTAGGGCTCACCCTTGAAATGTTGATTGAGAATGAGGGGAGTGGGTTAGTTGTGCTATGTAGCAGAGTAGCAGTTGGTTAAATGAAGTATACTTGAAACTAATCCCTATGGGATTTAGGTGAAATCAAATGGACATATACAAATAGTGTATAGTAATGTTCAAAAAAACATGTAGACAGTGACACACAATAGAATGATATAGAATGGTGTTAATGGAACTCTCTCTCTCTCTCTCTCTCTCTCTCTCTCTCTGGGTGATGAGAATTGCAAAAGATGGTGTAAATTTGTGGCTTTATTGTATAAAATTACTCCTTTTGTGGTGATTTTTTGAGCTATCAAATGGAAAACTGTTGTGGTCTGTAACTTTAAAGATCAATTCACTATATTGAAATACTATTTTATCATATTTTGCTACAAGCCGACAGATTGATAAATAAGGTTGAGCAAATTGTTGCTTAAGATGATTGGCAACTAGTAGTGGTATAAATCTTGGCTACTAACCCACCAAGGCCGATTTGTGCATTACAAAATCATTGCAAAGAGATCAAGTCATGGGAATAATATCCATGGTCAAGATTATCATTCCAAAAATGTACTGTTATAAAGTTGTCAAACCCTCTAACTTGGGCGTTATGTTATGTCTTGTACTTCCTACTGACAAATTGAAAATCTTTTTGCTAAATCTCCCTACTCAAGCTAACAGTAATGGTTAATACCTACGCTTAATACAAACTCCCTCCTAACACTAAAAACATCTAGCTAATGTTGATTGAGATGTATTGTAAGGTTCGTATTTAAGACTTAAATACAATTCTTTAAATATTGTAAAATGTGTCATCTTCTTTTGATAACAATTAAATTTAACCATGTAACTAGATTCTCAAAAAAAAAAAAAAAAAAAAAATCATCTGTGTAACTAAGTCTTCTCAAAGAGATGGAAAAGCATAGTTTGAACATGGTGGAACATCCACACTGTCATGAAATCTTCATGCTTACGCAGATTATGTTTTTGGCAAAATGTGTTCCACCCTTCCTTGAGAACATAAACCCTGGACTCCCAAAGCTTGAACGTCATTGAGTGTTCCTTTTTATGTCATACATAATGATAGGAATTCCATTATCAACAACTTTGTTCTTGTTTAGCAATGGTACGTAAGAGAGTTTTCGACGTCTAGTTTGTTCAGGGACAGCTTACTTTGGTCACCCCTTGCATAACCGAATGCCAATTGCCTCTCAAAAGGCTTAGAGCATGCTCCTATGAGGCTGTTGAGGCGTGGGAATGGTGGGAAATCTGGGGCCTTGCAGGAATAGACTTTCATGGATAGGGTTATTAACCATGGTTTTCTTCGGAAACATTGAATGGTTTCTGGCGTGCTACTATTTGCTACATGTTTTTTATGCCTAGTTCTTTGGTTTTTGATTTCACGCAAAGCTATGGCAAATTTCTCATACAGCAATTGGCATGCTTTATGTGAAGAAGAATCATGGCAGCTTTGTCTACCTCATTGAATTTGTGAATGAAGTCATTGCCATTAACATATCCACTAAACCTTATTTTCCCCATAATTTAATTTCAGTATCTAAGTTTATATGATGAAAGGAGTACATCTACAAGACTAATATAGTAATAGGATGAAAAAGGGTTCATCAAACTATTATTCAAATTGTGTGCTCACTATTGTATCCATGAAAAAATTTGTGGGTTCTCCAAAAATATTATTTAATTCGTTTTAACAATTTTGCTATGAAGAGGGGCAGTAGGGTGTCAAATAATTTTTAGATAAAATGGAAACTTTATTTTATTATTATCATCAATCATAAGATGTATAGAGTTGTAAGAGCATAATTATTTATGAAAAAAGAAAATAGAGGTGTGAATGCATTGGAATAGGTTGGATTTTGTTTTGTGTTTTTTAAAAAGCCAACAATTTCACATGTTGAGAAAAGTTCAACTCAACTTGATTCATAGGGAACATGTAGGGTTGGGTTGGTTCGTTAGAAGTTAGAACCATTTTGTTAGGCCTAATAAAAAATTTTGGTTTTCATTCACCAATTTAAACCCATTTTTTTAATAGATAATTACAATTTCATCTAAAATAAAACTCAAAATGCTATGATAGTGCGAACTAACAAATTTAAATTAAGTAATAAAGTCTAAAGAGATTTAAAGTATATGCAATGTATTCAAGAGTTAAGCCCTTTTGGACATACACCGCCATCAGTTTCTTTAAGACCTTCTCTTCTCTCTTCATTTGTATGTGTTAAAACACGTAGTATTTTTGAAAAAAAAAATTTGATAGGCATATAAAATCTAAAATAAAATGAATTAAAGAGTTTATACATATATTGTTTTTTAAAGTATTACTTAATGGGTTGGATTAGGTTATTTGGATTGAAAGTTTTGTCAACTTTTCAACTTGATCCAACTCAAGTTTCAAAAAGTAAGGACCCAACCAAACCCTTCAACCCACAAAAATCAAACCCTGATGTTGGTTTGGATCAGGTTCATCAAGTTGTTAAAGAAGAATAAGCAAAAGAAGTACAAAACTTAGAAATAATAGAAAACAATTCACACAGATGTTAATGTTTTACACAAGCTAAATTACATACCAATTACAACACAAAAGATGAGCAAATCCATGGCTGAACCAGTAGCAATCTTCCAACAAATTGCCACAAAAGGCATCTTGGAGTTCAAACTGTTACATTTATTACAGACAAATAAGAAACAAAGTCTTGAGTATTAATATATTGAACAATAACCAGAATACCTAAACAATATTTAGAATTGGAGCTCCCAACAAAATAGAATCCTTTTGAAGCAAACAAGGCAAACTCATAATCTTCAGCATCATTCTGCCATGAGTAAAACCCAAAAAAAAAAAAAAAAAACAAAGACATGGCTTATTAAAACTAACAAATTCAAGTTCCAAACCACAAATAATAAGACATCATAGCCAAACCAAATCTAAGAAAGCTTAGTACATACAATTGAAAGTCACAAGCAAGATTAGGATTATTGACATGCATGGAGGACACATAATGAAAAAACCTAGAAAAAGTCAACGTTACATAATTCACAATCTTGTATCTTCTAATTACACATCATTCATAAAGGACTTTCCTGGAACATATGGTGGGCATTGCTCACATACAAAACATGCCTACAAACACACATTACACATGAATACACACCAAAATACATTTTAAAAACAGTATTTTGACATAGGATCCAGAAGCTAATTCATTCTATTTCAAAGAATTTGATGTATTTATCAGTTTATGCCAAGATGGTAACTAAATCAAACTCCAAGCGATCAAGCAATAGCAAGCATTGTTAGGCTTGAACATGGTTACTTATTTATCATGTCAGAAACCATTAGTTTCAGAAACTTAAGCTATTACAAAGTGGATAAATAATATAAGTTGAGCATACATAAATTGTTAGTGAAATAACTTAGATGAAGCAAAGCTTTTTTTGGGGGGGGGGGGGGGGAGGGGGGTTTAGATGAAAGATAGAAATGAATGAGATTACCATTCATGAAAGAAGAAGAAGAAGAAGAAGAAGAAGAACACAGAGAATTGAAAAGCTACCTTCATGAAACATTCTCGAATTACTACCAGATGTAGATCTTTGGGATGCACCACAACCCTAAATAACAAAGAGTAACTTATGAGTTATGTCTAAGAGTATGATAACAAATTCAAATAGATATTGCTAACTTAGGTAATACGAAGTATCAAGTTGTAGTTCCAATCACATAAAAGAATACAAACAAAATTGTTCAACATGTATTAGTTGGAAATTATGACTTGGATCAGTCATTTCTCTTCTTGAGCTTATGAAAACCTAACAATGAGGAATGCAGTAAAAATACAGTTAAAGCAAGAGATTTGCTACCCAAAAGAAGAATTGGAAAAATAGAGAAAAATTGGAAATCTCCTTAAGAATTTTTATGTAACACAAGGATTTTTAACTAGGACTCAAGAATCATAGGTTAATGGCCAAGATGCATCAATAAAGGGAAAATAATTAAATTGTGATTATACTTATCAGAAAATAAATAAATAAACCTTAATCACATCTCATTCATATAGGAATCGCGAACTTAAGAGCATAGGGTCTAAAACAGAAATTGATAACTTTTTTCTTAACCTAATGGCTAATACAACTACTTTTTTATGCATGATGCATAGATATAGAAATGGAGAGAGACTGTGCATCTTCTAGCTATTAGTTTTTGCATCTATTGGGTACTATGGTTAAGAGTCGGAGCAAAAAGAAAGTATAACCTAACTCCTAAAAGCATCTTCCCAAAAACAAGGCATAGTCCTCCTCTCCTACATGATCTCCTCAAAATAATATTGTCTTAGCCTAAATGGGAGGGGAACACTATGAGGAAAATACAAGGGTACATAAAGTCAAGAAAATTATTTCTTAACTTCTGTGCTGCTCCTCAAATGGATAGCAGTATGTACAAATGAGTACAAGGGGCATCAATGAAAAGACATAGAGAGCATGTGCCAAGCTAAGAAAAATTACCGAAGACATCCTATCTTAAATTAGACTATAAATCTATGACCTCAGTGTGGCAGACTAACAATGTGAGCACTTAAGAGTTAAAACATCCTATTATCAATGGCGAAATAATAATAATAATAATAATAATAATAATAATAATAATAATAATAATAATAATAAAAAGAAAAGAAGAAGAAGAAAAAGCTACTATTAATCAATGTATTTTATGAGGACTAGTTCTCAAATTATATAAGAAGCAAAGTATGCACTTAGAAGTTTGAAATATAAAGATTTATATATAAACAAATCACAGGCTAACATGTGGCTTACTAAAACGGACCAATATGTGGTCCAAACCACAAAAAGACATTATAACCAAACCAAATACAAGAAACCTCTATACATAGAATTGAAAATTATATGCAAGCTTAGGATTATCAACACCCATGAAAGATGCATAATGAAAAATCTAGCAAAAGTCGTGGGGTTACATAAGTCACCATCTTGTATCTTCCAATCACACAACATCCACATAGGACTTTCCTCAAACATATGGTGGGCTTGACATACCCATAAACAAAATACACCCAAATACATTTATATAAATAGTATTTTGAGTCAGGCCTAGAAACTAATTTTATCTATTGCGAGATTTTTTTTTTTTTTTTAAATTTTCTATTCCAAGATGGTAGATAAAAACAAACTCCAAGCAATCAAGCAATAGCAAGCATGATTCTGCCGTGGGTAAAAAAAGAGAGATATGTACAATTAATCTTTGGAACGGATTATTTATTTATGATCTTAGAAACCATTAGTTCAAAGAAATAGCTTAAATGATAAAATGAATGCAACCATTCATTTAAAGGTTAAAAGTGGAAGAAAAAATCGATTGAACTAAGAAGTTACCTTCGTGAAACATTCCGAATTACTCCCAGATGTATGGCTCTGGGATGTGTTGCCCTTTTGAAAAATCCTTGTTGTCAATTCGATTTTCAAGTTCCATTGGGACATATTTCAAACTTAGTTGTCGGAGAGTTCTAAGGTATTCAATGCCCAAGGGCACTGTCTTTAACTCCATGCAACTGGTAATATATAGTGATTTCAGATTTGGCATCACCCCATTTTCTATTATTATCTCATTCAATTGAGGAAAATTACGAATATTCAATATTGTAAGCTTAAGAAAGCCTGTATTGAAACATAGCTGTCTTCCAACATAGGCATTAGTTAGTGCAAGATGTGCCAAATTGGGCAAAGTAGCAATGTGAGGGAGTAGATTTTCTTCTAGTCTTGACCAATGCAGAAATAAAGATGTGACGCTTTGAAGTGAAAGAAACCACCGTGGCACCTTTTCTAGTTTTCCAGCCAAAATAAGCAATCGAAGCTTGGGTGGAGGAGCTGAGAGTGAATCCATTCGGAGAGTTTCGTCCTCATTAGTTGCCATGATAAACAAGTAGCGCAGTAGTTCCATGTTTTTAATTGAGAGACATAAGTCCATTTCATCTGCTTCTTTCACATTTGAAATACCAATCCTGGTAAGTTGGGTCATGCTACGAATCTGTTGTATCAAGTCACCATTTGATTCAATAGCCGACACTGACTGCAAATTCGTTAGTCTAGTGATATTTGATGGCACGTTTGCCCCATTAACATATCTGAAATCATTCCAATTCCAAGTAAATCGATACATAATTAGATGCCGCAAGTTTTGCAAATTCCCAATTCCACGAGGAAGGGCCTCTATTTGTGTGTTCCTGATGTCCAAGGTTTGAAGATTTAGGAGCCTCCCTATGGAATTTGGGAGCTTCTTAAGTAGTGTTCCTCTTAAATTCAAATACTTCAAGTTAAATAAGTTGACTACTTCATCAGGTAATTCATCAATAGGGACATCCTGCAAATCCAGGGCTCTTAACATTTTACTTCCAGAAGGTAATGTTTTGCAGTTGTTAAAAACAAGAAAAGACCGAAGCTTTGACATGCCCATGAACGATTTTAGTTCTACATCTGTTCTGTGAATTGACATGCGGCGTGCTTTGCATTTTTCCATTGCCTCTCCTCCATCATGTATAACACCAAAAAATTGTTTTTCTGATATTGACAAAGCAACATCACGCATAAGGTCATGCATTTTACATGCTTTTGGCCTTCCAAATTCATTCCTGTTTACAACTTGAAGCATGCTTCGAAAAATGAGTTCTACTAGATAGCTTTCTGCAACTTCTTCTGGAGTGGACCCTTTAACTCGTTCTACAAATCCTTCTGCCATCCATAGCTTAATGAGCCTCTTTCTTCGAATCTCATAATCTTCTGGGAAAAGGGAGCAATACAAGAAACAATGCTTCAGTTGATGTGGCAAATCATTGAAACTAAGCAACAAGATGGTCTTCACCATTTCTAGCTCAGGATTGTTATTTAGACACCAATTCAAGCTTTTGTAAATGTAAGCCCATTGAGACTCATTCTTGGAGTACATAAGACTTCCCAAAGCTGCTATTGCAAGAGGTAGGCCTTCACATTTTCTCACAAGTTCTTGAGCAAACGAAACAAGGTCAGGGGAATAGCATATATTAGAACTACTCGAGAATGCTTTCTTGCAAAAGAGATCCCACGCCTCACCCTCTTCCAATGGTTGAATATGATAGACGTGCTTAGTAACTTCAAAATTGAAGCTAGCTACATTTTCTTTTCTAGTTGTAAGGATGATTCTGCCCATATGACAATTATCAAGAATAGACAACTTTATTTCACTCAAGATACTTGTATCCCACACATCGTCCAAGACAAGTAGATACCTTTTCTCCTTTAAATAGTCCACTAGCATTTCTACTAACTCCGTGTAATTCATGGAAGTCAAGTTTGTAGGATCCACTTCATTCATTGACTTGTAAAACCTCTTGACCATGCTCCTCAATAAATCTTCTAGTTCATATGCTTGAGAAATTGTGATCCACGCACAACATTTGAAATGTTTCTTTACATCATCATTGTTGTAGGTGTTGGCAACTAGTGTGGTTTTGCCTAAACCTCCCATTCCAACTATCGAAATGACAATTTGGTCTACTCCATCCATTAACCAACTCATTAACACTTGCCTTTTGTTTTCAATCCCTACAAGTTTGTCTTCTTTAAAAAAAAGAGATGATTCAGCATGCTGCACCAACCATTTTTTATTATCTTTAGAACTAGTTCCCTCTAATATTTGATTAATATCATATCTCTGGTTTCTCTCTCGTATGCCTTTGATTTTCCCATTAATTTTTTGTATCTTGGTGGCTGTTTGATGCCTTACCCAGAGATTTTTTGGAAAGTAAATGGTGTGGTGAAGGATCCAGGAAGATCGACCCCCGATTCGGTGGTAATTCATGTGATACATGAACTTATCAATAATGTCTTCAACATCATACGCCATGTCTCTCACATTTGCCACCCAAGTTTTTTCTCCTTCACTCCCTACTCCCTTTCTATCAGCATCTACTAAGAATGATCGCATGCTTATCAACTCATCTTTGATATCTTCAATTGCATCACGAGCCCCCCATAACAAAGATGCTTCATTTGAAAGGATTGAAATGATACTTTCAGTCAAGAGTTCCACTACAGCCTGTTCCATTTTTAACTTCACAATTCAAACTCCCTCCTAGTGTTAGTCACCAAGTTTTTAGGCTCCCTTTCTTTCAATTATATCATATCCAAAGAGAAAGAGAATGCCATGCTTTGACTTGTTGCTTGCCGGTCCTAGGAGACCTGCACAAAAACAGAAAAAAGAATAGAGGTGAGAAATATAATGCATGAAAGTATTCTAATTCTTAAAAAGTGTGCCAGTACATCAGTTAAGTTGAAGAATGATTTTTTGGGGGGAGATAAGAGATGTAGATTAGATTGTATATTATTAAAAATTCAATATATGTTATTTGAAATTATGTTTTAAATTAGAATTTTTTGTAGTGTAACAAAATATATTTTGTAGTCAGGTGTTATATATTATGAGATATGTATGAAAACACAATGCAATAATTTTATTTAAAAAAAAAAATTGATAGTGTGAGAACCATTGGATTAAGTTGTAACTATGTATACTTTGTTTATTACTATACAGATGTATGTGATTTAACTCTTATAGATATATTTTTTTCAAAAACATAAATCCACGTTTCTTTCTTCCTCACAATTGAAACTAAGTAAATAAAGATAACTGTGAAATAGATCATTATCAATAAATCATATTTTATAAAGTGGAACTATCAAATAGAATAAATGTAAAAAGAAAAAATTCCTTAAGTATATATATATAAACATTTATAGCATAATGATGCTATAAAGTAAATTATATTTTATCATATTCTCTTTTTGGAATTTTTAGTAAGGATGATCAACTAAGCAAAGTAAAAGCTTACCAAAAAAGTTCAGATTAACTAAAAATTTGATGGTGGAGATGCTAATAATTTGTAATCAAATGACCAAAATAAAAATAACAAATAGATTTGAGAAAAATATATAAGATTTCTAAAAGAAATTTTACCAAACACATGGGATGCAACGATACAAGATTACTATCATGATTTTTTTTTTTTTTTTTTAAACTTTTTGGATACTCAACAAATAGGGACGGAGCCAGGAGTTGGAGTTAAGAGGGGCGGTTTTATTGTTAGCTATATGCAGTGGCTTTGACTTTTGACTCTATTTTATAGCCTGCAAACGTTTTCTTCTTTTATTATTATTTTTTTTATGTGAGTGTAGAGCGTGTCTTTTGTTAGTAAGGACAAAATTATTTTGTTTAAAATTTTTTAAAGGGTTAAGTTGTTTGTTTTTGGTAAAATTGGTTTATTAGTCTCAATTTTTTTTTATTGCCTATTGGTAATTTTTGTTGCTGGGTTAATATTTTGGGCTTCTATTTTTTTTTTTTTTTAAGATTTTAGATCTATAAATTTTTTTTTATGGACTTTGAAAGGAGGAAAATACTAGATCTACAATTTTTTTTTTACAAATTTTTGTTGTGATTAATGGTTATTAGTAAGTAAAAAAGTGATGTAAGCGATGAACCCAGATACAAATTAGTAAGAATTTGCTACCTCAATAATCTGCAAAAATGTTGTATAAAATTTTGTTACTGTAGCATTTCTTTTATAATGATTAATAAAAGGGACAAAATATAATTTTATTGAACGAAGTTGCTAAAATTAGTACCTAAATATATAATTATATAATTGTATTATTTAAAAAAAAAATTAGGGGGGGGGGGGGCAATCCATGAATGGCTCCATCCATGTCAACAAAAAAAAAATAACTTTATACACTTTTTGTCATAGTATAGACTACAGAGCGATTACAAAATAACAAAAAGTCAAGAAACTTATAGCAAAAGGCTTTTTGTACAAAATTCCAATAGAAGGGAGACTAATAGGCCCACAATTTTCTTCAAGACATGGGGGATTATGAAAGATCGTACATCTTTTGCCTACCCTTTTCTCTTTTTCAAATTCACATTACCAAAGAAATATATGAAGCTACAAACATTATTAATACATCTCTATTTGGTGGAAGTCCATTGGTAGGCACATTCAAATTCGTAGTCATGTATATTTTGTTTTGATATAAACTCAAATTTCTATTTAAAAAAAAAAAAACTACATATTAACCCAAACCAAAATTCAACCAAAGCTATAAGAGTGATTTGTGATAGGAAATTTAAAAAATACAACACAAAAATTAAATATATAAATGATCAACCTAAATTAGAGTTATAAGAAAGAACAAAAATAGAGAGAGAGAGAGAGAGAGAGAGAGAGAGAGAGAGAGAGAGAGAGAGAGAGAGAGAGAGAGTACTTACAGTTTTTTGTGTGGAAAAAAAATATGGATTGAATCAAATAAATGATATCAAATTTCTACAAAATAAGATGGGGAGAAGAAGAGTTAAAATATAAGAAAGAGGAAAGAGTAGTAGGGAGATAAAAAGGCAAAGAGGGAGGGGAAAGGTTGGAGGAAGAGAAGAAGAGTTTTTTTTTTAAGAATAGGAAGATGAAAAGTTTAAATATTCAATTACTTAAAATTAGAAAGAAGAAAACAAAATGTTGAAATCAATTTGGATAGCTGAATATAGTTAAACATTTGCATCTAATGAATAGTAACGTTTGAAATGAATAGTAAACATGTGCATATATCCACAAAATGACAATGAATTATTTAATTTTAACAGTTAATTGAAATTAGAAAGAAGAAAATGAAATGTTGAAATCAATTTGAGTAGCTAAATGGTCAAATATTTGCATTTAAAATAAATGAATATTAACATGTTGAATAGTAACGGAGTGTATTAATAGGTTTGTCCATTAACTATATTTAATTATTTTATATAAAATAAAATAGAAAAATCATAAAGGAAATTAAATAAAAAAAAAGTATGACATAGTTGATGAGGTGGCTTAATAGGAGTACAGTAACATTAAATTCTACGTCTTAATTTTTAGATATATATAGATATAAATTAAACAATGATCCTTGTACTTTTCTAAATTAAACAGTGAGAAATATTTCTATTTGTCACTGACAACATTTTCATTTTTTTTAAAAAGAAACTTGCAATATATATTTTTAAACAGAACATTTCAATAATTAAAATATCATCATTTCCACATGGTTTGTATTTATGCCACCATATGTTGTCAAATATGTGATTTGTACATTAAAGAGAACACTAGAAGGATGTGATTCGTGAACTTTCAAAAAAAGAAAAAAGAAAAAAAAGGAGGATGTGTACATTAGTCTCTATATTAGATTTTATTATTGCATAATAATGGTAAGGAAAGGTGAGGTACCAATAAATGTTTATAAAGATTTAAGGAGTAAGATTCTCAAAAAGATGAAGAAGAAGATTTAAGTACTAAAATGAAATAATGATAATTTTATAAAAAAAATTAAAAAATTATATGTAAGGTCCAAATTTTCCTAATGGTCCTAAATCCAAGTTACAGATGGCAAAGACCCACTACGAATCTTGGCCCAAGATAATAAAATTTTGTAGAGATGGAAACAAACAACAGAGAAACATACTGGCCCCGAGGACTCTTATCATCACTGATTACTTCCAATTCTCACTCTTCTCTCACTACTCTCTTGGCTGCCCTTTTCTCTTTTTTTCTTCATCCCCGTTCTCTTTCATCTCTCCTCCTATTTATACCTTCTGTTTTTATCATCCCAACCCTCCATCTCGTTTCTCTTCCTCTTTGCTTTGGCGACACCTGTTCTCTCCTTTGCAGAGAATAATGGTGGTAAAAATATCTGGAAATCCTCTTCACTGTTCAGGTCACTTTCTCATTAATGTTGAGGGTAAAGCTGTTGCATCCTTATTTATTGCGGTCAGGAGATCTTATTTCCAGCATTCAATGCTTCCGAATATTGGTGGATGCCCACGATGATTGTTCACAGATCCTCGGGTCCTCGGCCCCTGACCTAAGCGGGATTTGATTTCAATTTTTTAATGATCCTCGGGTCCTCGGGTCCCCACAATAGCCCCTTAAAACTTGTACTATTGATTCCAGATCAAAGGATAAGTTTTAATTCATCTAAACCGATCATGTCGCTCCCGTCAACTTCCCACGTGTGGGTGTCTTTTCGAATACTAAAGCACGTCCCTGACCCTTCGGTATCTGCAATTTGCCATTTATGGTGTCAGGCGGCTCCATGTCTGCCCACGTTCTACGGTGTGATGGAAAACGTACGATGCTGATTTCCTTTTATTGGGCGGGAAAATTCGGGCGCACCTTTTTTTACCACTATATATACATGACTTTAGGCTGACTGAGGTTCATTTTTACATTCTGAAGAAAAGAACTCCCGAGGAGCGAACTGAGAGTTTCTAAGAGGTGTGTTAGCTTTTTCACTAGCTTGCCCTTGTCGCTCATTTTATTGCTGTTAATTTTTGTTTCTCATACGATTCGATGGGTAGATACGCTAAGCTAGTCGATACTGACAAGGCCAAAACCAAATTTAAAGCCCAATATAGGATTCCCGATGATGTAGACATCAAACACTGCGAGGAGGGGGAATGGCTAATATCATCCCGACCCCCCGAGTCGGTAATAATCCCGATGATTGCTTTCATTGAGGGTGGGATGGAGATTCCTATGGGTAGAGTAACTCGAGATTTTCTCCTAAATTTTAGATTGACCCCCTATCAATGCTCTAGTAATGTCCTTAGGATTTTAGGATGTGTAGATGCTTTAAACCGGAAAATGGAGACCAACTTGACATGGCACGATGTCAATTGGATATATAGATGCCAAAAGGGGGAAAAAACCAAATTCTACATGAAATGTAGGGTCCATTCGGTTAGGTTAATTTCCTGTTTACCCGATTCAAGCAAGGGCATGGATGAAGACTTTCTCATCGTGTCCGGGAATTGGCACGACGGGTTGCACTGCCCCATTAAAGAGGGGGAACCAGGTAGTACTCCCGACAGTGCAGAAACTAAATCGTTAGGTTTTTCCTTTTTCCCCTTTTTTGTATATCCCCATTGGCTTTCTCACTGACTAAGCTTGCTCTTCATGATAGACAAGTATCACACCGCACCCGCCAAACATTTAGTGAACTTCGAGGACCTGAACCGCCTTCTTCGGTCAGAGATTTTTCTCCACACGGGCAGACAGTTGATAGCAGCCTATGTGATCCTCGGTTACAAGCCATCCACAAAGTGCTTCCAAAGTCCGAAGAACGTCATTAGGGCCAAAGATCTTCGTCTGGCAAAAATAGACGTCGCCGTGCCGGGATTTTTGCTTGACACTCCTTCCCCCTTGGTGTGCAAGACGCCCAGCTCTCGGCATCCCTGACTGCTCAGCTCATCCATCCTAGGGTTTCTACTGCTGCCGCCGAAGAGAGAATTAGGGAGGAGTCACATGCACCTCGGCAGGTCGTGATACACGACAAGGACTTCGAGGTCTTCTACTGACCCGACATTTCAGTGCCGTCATCTTCTGGCACAATGGGCTATCAGGAAAAGGAGCTGGACTTGCTCGCCCTACTACAATCCCATACTGGGGGTTCAACCCAAGCGGTTACTGTTCCTGCTCGGCCCATCACACCCGCAATTTCTCAATCGACACATGTTGATGGTGCTGAGAAGAAAAGGAAAAAGGGACAAGGCAGCAAACATTCCATCGAGCCCGAGGAGGGGGAGGTGACCGAACCTCCCGCCAAGGAGGCCCGATCGGGCAAAAGCCATTCTAAAAAATCAACCCACGCAAAGACGTCCAAGGAGACAAGAGTTGATCAAACAAAAAGACCATTTGCCTGGCGTCCCACTTTCGCACTTAGCTCAGGTAACCCTGTCCTCGACAACGCTAACCTTAGGGACCCGCAGAAAGGGAGCTCAAGGTTGGTTGCCGACTGTCTAGAGAAGGCTTTATGCCTTCCTGAGGATATGGCAGAGCTGCGATCTCTCTGGAAGAGGGAGGTCTTTTTGTCGCTGAAGCAAGACTTAGCAAAGGTATTATACCCTTCTTCCCTTACTCAATCATTCCCTTGTTACGCAACTGCCATGTGCCCATTCATTTTTAACTCGTGCTCTTTATAGGCCGTCCAAGCGTCCTTCATGGCTGAAGAGTGGGTCGATCACTATCTAGATTTGACCCGAAAAGCTGAACATAACACCGAGGTTGCTGTCAAGGCTCAATCTAAAGCCGAGCAGAAGCTGAAGGACGTTATGGGTAAGCTTTCCGAGGCAGAGAAAGCACATAAAAATGCTGAATCTGCCCTCGAGAGCTATGAGAAACAAGCCGCCGTGGCCTTAGAAGCACAGAAGAACGCTCAAAACCGCCTTGCGTTGACGGTTGTTGAGCTCAAGCAAGTGCACAAGAGGTTGAAGGCTATGGAACTAGAGAAAGCCGAGGTGGAACAAGCTGCTTATGATGCTGGGATGAATAAAGCTGTAGAGAGCCTTACAGCCCAACTTCGGGGTGTTGCCCAAACTTTTTGTTTAGAGGTTTGGGGGTACGCCTTAGACGCAGCGGGAGTTTCAGCTGATTCAGGGCTTCGTGACCCGAACAGCGTTCTTTATCCCCCTACGTTGCAACTGGCGCCTCCCCCCCCCCCCCCCCCATGCCTCCTGTGGACCCTAGCCCCATTCGTCCCCCTCCATCTTTGTCATCAGAACAAGATCCTCAGCCTACCTCTCTGAAAGGCCAAAGTAAAGATCAAGCCCCCCCATCCCAGTCCATCGTGATTGCCGTGGAGGACGAGGAAGAGGAGGCCGAGATCGCACTAACAAAGAGGAAGAAAAAAGATAAGCTGAAGGAGAAGGAAGCGAGGGAACACGAAGACCAATAGTTCACTATTTGAAAGGCTCATCCTAGGTGTTAGTAATATTTTGTACTAAGGCAGGTGTTTTGTCTTTAATTTTGTTTCAAAGGAGAAGCCACAGATTGGCATCAGTTGTACTCAACGAACTTTGATATTTAGCCTTAATAATATTTCCGTTTATCTACAGTTGTTATTTGCTTCATATTCTTATAATTGCCCTTGAATGTCACTATCTTTTACTTTATTACAGCCCTTATCTGGTTCGCGTAAATTTCTTTTTGTGTTCAAGTCCTTGTTTATATAACTTGCAATACTGATGCTCATAACGTTGATGACTCGTATCATCCTTCAAAATTTGATTTTATCATCACTATTGAACTTAAATTGTGTTTGCTCCAATTTAACATATTACTTAGACCATTCCGTGGTCGCTTTAGTTTCCCTCAAATTTGAGGCCTGAGAGGCCAAGTTGGTCTTTGGTTCGGCTTTAAGGCCTAAAGAACCTCGTGGCGTTGTCAACTTTTCCTTAGGCTTGTGACCCGAGGAGCCACGCAAGTCCTTGGTTCAGCTTAACACTCAAAGAATTTTGCCACGATGTTAATTTTCCCTAAGCTTGTGACCCGAGGAGTCAGGCAAGTACTAGGTTCAGTTTAACACTCAAAGAATTTTGCCACGATGTTAATTTTCCCTAGGCTTGTGACCCGAGGAGTCAGGCAAGTCCCAGGTTCAGTTTAACACTCAAAGAATTTTGCCACGATGTTGATTTTCCCTAGGCTTGTGACCCGAGGAGTCAGGCAAGTCCCAGGTTCAGTTTAACACTCAAAGAATTTTGCCACGATGTTAATTTTTCCTAGGCTTGTGACCCGAGGAGCCACGCAAGTCCTAGGTTCAGTTTAACACTCAAAGAATTTTGCCACGATGTTAATTTTCCCTAGGCTTGTGACCCGAGGAGTCAGGCAAGTCTTAGGTTCAGTTTAACACTCAAAGAATTTTGCCACGATGTTAATTTTCCCTAGGCTTGTGACTCGAGGAGTCAGGCAAGTCCTAGTTTTAGTTTAACACTCAAAGAATTTTGGCACGATGTTAATTTTCCCTAGGCTTGTGACCCGAGGAGCCACGCAAGTCCTATGTTCAGTTTAACACTCAAAGAATTTTGCCACGATGTTAATTTTCCCTAGGCTTGTGACTCGAGGAGTTAGGCAAGTCCTAGGTTCAGTTTAACACTTAAAGAATTTTGCTACGATGTTAATTTTCCCTAGGCTTGTGACCCGAGGAGTCAGGCAAGTCCCAGGTTCAGTTTAACACTCAAAGAATTTTGCCACGATGTTAATTTTCCCTAGGCTTGTGACCTGAGGAGTCAGGCAAGTCCCAGGTTCAGTTTAACACTCAAAGAATTTTGTCACGATGTTAATTTTCCCTAGGCTTGTGACCCGAGGAGCCACGCAAGTCCTAGATTCAGTTTAACACTCAAAGAATTTTGCCACCCATCGCACAAATACGAATAAAAAGTAAACAATATGCATCCTTTTTAACAAAAATGACCCATTTTTCATTACTAGTAGTAATAATGCCGTAAGTTATTTACATTCCATGGATGAGGTACTACTTTCTCATCTAGATCTTCTAGGCGGTAAGCCCCGATGCCGGCGACTGACGTAATTTTGTAGGGTCCCTCTTAATTTGGCCCTAGCTTTCCCCACGCTGGGTTTTTTGCTATCCCAACAACCTTCTTTAATACCAGGTCCCCGGGCACTAAGGGTCTGGGCTTCACTCCCTTATCATATGTTTGTTTCAGCTTCTGCTGATACTTGGCCAGCCTTACACTGGCTATTTCTCTCCTCTCTTGGATGGTGTCCAGGCTGTCCCACAATAAAATGTTATTCCGTTCCTCACCGTACTGCTCTGACTTTAACGTTGGCAGGACGGACTCCAGGGGGATAACTGCCTCCATTCCATAAGTCATCGAAAAAGGGGTCTTCCCCGTTGACCTTCGAGGTGTGGTGCGATAAGTCCACAGCACATGATGCAATTCTTCCACCCACTTGCCTTAGGCATCGTCCAGTCTTTTCTTTATTCCGGCCAGGATGACCTTGTTAGTAGCCTCTGCCTGACCATTCCCTTGGGGGTATGCCGGCGTTGAATACCCGTTCCTGATACCCATTGTCCCGCAGTATCTTCGAAAGGCTTTGCTGTCGAACTGAAGTTCGTTATCCGATATCAACGTGTGTGGGATCCCAAACCTAGTCACTATGTTCTTCCACACAAACGTTTTTGCATCCACATCTCTGATATTGGCCAGTGGCTCTGCCTCCACCCACTTGGTAAAATAATCTGTCCCAACGAGGAGCCATCTTCGGTTCCCAGTCGCCCGAGGAAAAGGCCTCACGATATCCAAACCCCACTGAGCGAAAGGCCGTGGGTTGGAAAGTGGGTTCAAAACCCCACCTGGTTGATGTATGTTTGGGGCATACCGTTGGCATTGGTCACATTTTTTTACGTAGTCCTGGGAGGTTTTTTGCATATTCGGCCACCAGTATCCCTGGGTCAAAGCCCGGTGAGCTAAGGATCTTTCCCCAGTATGGCTTCCACACATGCCCTCATGTAATTCTTCTAAGATGGACTCGATGGCCTTAGGGTGCACACACAAAAGGTACGGTCCCGAATATGAGGGTTTATACAACTTCTGTTCCTCGGACAGCCAGTACTGAGGAGTAGCCCGTCGCACCTTTTCCGCCTCCACTTTGTCTTCGGGCAGCACTCTTTGCTTTAAGTAAGTCACAATGGGATCCATCCAACTTGGTCCCGTGTGAACATGTTGAACTCCCACAGCTGGAGTAGCAGTTAGGCTGGAGGTCATCATGTCTTCCACCAAGACTACCCGAGGAAGCTTGGACCCCGAAGATGTGGCCAACATGGCCAGCGAATCGGTGTGGGAATTCTGCCCTCGAGGGATTTGCTCGACCAAAACAGTTTCAAACAGGCACAACACAGCCTTCACCTTCTCAAGATATTTTTGCATTCTTTCATCTCGAGCCTTAAAATCTCCATTGATGTGCCCGACGATCAACCGGGAGTCGCAAAAGAACTTCATCACCTCGGCTCCCAAGTGTTTGGCTAGATGAGCACCAGCTAAGATGGCCTCGTACTCGGCCTTGTTATTAGTTGCTACAAACCCTAACTCAATGACCTTTCCATAACCAATTTTTCGGGGGTGATCATCACAATGCCTATACCAGCACCCTTTCGATTGGATGCTCCATCAGTGTAAACTTCCCACGGAGGAATTGGTTTGGGTTCTGCCGCCGTAATTGTTAAGACCATTCTCCTCGGCGGTAGGCCCGCATCTGTAAATTCGGCGGCGAAGTCAGCAAGGACTTAGCCTTTGATAGCAGTGCGGGGCATATACTTGACGCCATACGCCCCCAATCTTGTTCCCCACTTCGCGACTCGACCCGTGTAGTCTGACTTTCTCATAAGAGCTTGCAGCGGCAGTTGAGTGAGCACAATCACGGTATGAGCTTGAAAATAATGGGAGAGTTTTCTTGTAGCATGTACAACAGCTAAAATCGCTTTCTCCAAGGGCAAGTAGTGCATCTCTGCTGGTTGCAAGGACTTACTAATATAATACACTGGTTTTTGAGCTCCATCCGCATTGCGCACCAAGACTAAACTGACGGCGTACTCCGTGACTACCAAGTAGGCATATAACACCTCCCCCTTCTCGGGTCGCGACAATATTGGCGGGCTAGCAAGATATTGCTTCAAGTCGGCGAAGGCACGGACACAGTCATCCGTCCATTGAAAGTCTTTCCATTTGTGCAAGAGTTGATAAAACGGCCTGCATCTATCCGCGGATCTAGAAATAAACCTATTTAGTGCTGCCGCCATCCCGGTCAGCTTCTGGACTTCTTTAGGATTCCGGGGTGGATGCAAGCTCATAATGGCCTTGATCTGGTCAGGGTCAACTTCAATCCCTCGATGCGTAATCATATACCCGAGGAACTTTCCTGAACTGACACCGAAAGAACATTTGGAGGCATTCAGGCGTAGCTGATGCTTTCTCAATACTGCAAAAGTTTCCCTCAGATCATCCAAGTGGTCCTCTACCCTCTTACTCTTTATAACCATGTCATCAATATAGGCTTCCATATTTCATCCCAATTGTCCTTCAAACATTCGGGTCACCATCCTTTGGTAAGTAGATCCTGCATTCTTGAGACCAAAAGGCATTACCCGATAATGATAGTTACCGCTGGGGGTCCGAAAGGCCGTCTTTTCTTGGTCGGACAATGACATAGGAATTTGGTGATATCCCTAGAACGCATCCAAGAAACTCATCCGCGGGTGCCCTACGGTAGCATCGACTAACTGATCAATCCTAGGAATGGGGAAAGGGTCCTTCGGACATACCTTGTTCAGGTCGGTAAAATCCACACATACTCGCCATTTGCCGTTTTTCTTTTTTACTACCACCGTATTAGCGAGCCACTCCGGATAGAAAATTTCTTGAACGGCTCCCGCCGCTTTCAGTTGGTTTACTTCTTCCCTCACAGCCTCGGCATGCTCACAGGACATCCGCCGAGGAGGTTGTTTTCGGGGGATGGCCCTGGGGTCAACGTTTAGACGATGGCAAATGAAGTCCGGATCAATTCCTAGAACCTCGTAGGTTGTCCAAGCGAAGACGTCAATATTGGTTTTTAAGAACTCCATTAGCTCGGCTTTCTCGGCGTCGGGTAACTGGGATCCCACGTGGAAATATTTTCCTTCCTCTCCTATCAGGATCTCCTGAAGGTCCTCGGTAGAATCCTTATCTCCTGAAGGATTTTCTACCCCGACGAGGCTCTTTGATTGCTATAAGGTCTACCGAGCCAACTCTTCCTCGGCACTTCTTGTCGTCTTCGTAATTGCCGCCATGAGGCATTGCCTTGCTACTAACTGATTGCCTAACAATACTCCTACCCGTCCACCCGTGGGATATTTAATCCTTACGTGCAAGGTAGATGATACTGCACCCATAGTGTGAAGCCAAGGTCTAGCCAATATTGCAGTGTAAGGCGAATAGGACTTGAGGACTATAAAATTAACCTGTACCTCCTCGTCTCCTACCCGAACGGGTAAACTAATCATTCCTTGTGGGACTACTGTTTTGCCATCAAAGCCAACTAGTGGAGAATCATATATCTTGAGGTCTTCGGCTTTCAATCCCAAGCCCTTGAACAGGTCGGGATACATGATCTCAGCCCCACTCCCTTCATCCACCAAGACTCGCTTGACATCAAATCCACTGATTCTAACGGTAACTACCAAGGCATCTTCATGCGGCTGAACGGTTCCCTCTTTATTTTCCTCGGAGAATCCCAAGGTGGGAATCGGGGCCAACTTTATCTTTTTACTGATGTGGTTATCCAAGTACTCGGCGCCACCGTCCAAAACATTCTGCACGGACATGACTCGGAAAGGGGATACGCATTCTCCCATTGGCTTGGACAAGATCACATTGATTGTTCCCAAAGCTGGCCGAGCAATATTATCAGTTCGGGCCCCTCCGTTACGCTGCACTTGTCCTCCCGGCTGTACTAAGAAATGATTGATCTATCCCGCTCTAGCCAACTGATTCAAATGATCACGCAACATCCTGCACTGTTCTGTGGTATGCCCTTTATCCTAGTGGTAATGACAGTGAAGGTTCTGGTTTCTCTGGGACGAGTCTCCATTCATCCTATTAGGCCAACGGAAATAAGGCTTGTTCTGTATTTTCTCCAATATTTGATACACTGGCTCTTTGAACAAGGCATTAACCATTGGCGTCCTAGGTACATGCGGATGACCCTTAAAGTCTCTCCTGGCTTGGTTACCCTGGAAGCCACCTCCCCTTGGATCCTTCTTCTCGGGAAGCACTCTTGCCTTACCCTTACTTTGCATCTGATCTTCCTCTACTCGTTTATACTTATCGATGCGATCCATGAGTTGACGCATATTCACCGCCGTTTTCATCACCAGGGACTTTCTTAAGCCATGTTCAGTCGGGAGTCCCACTTTGAATGTCCTCACCGTGACCTCTTCCACGTCGCCATCGATCTCATTGTATGTCTCCCAATACCTATCTGAATACGTCCTAAGGGTCTTGCCTTCTCTCATGGCCATTGATAACAGAGCATCTAAAGGCTTCGGTACTCTGCTACATGTCATAAATCGTGCGCCAAACGCCTTTGTTAATTCCTCAAAAGATCCTAATGATCCCTCTTTCAATGCGTCAAACCACCTCATGGCCACCGGTCCCAAACTGGACGGGAATACCTTACACATCAGCGCCTCATTGCGCGAGTGAACCGCCATCTTTTGGTTAAAGTGGCTTACGTGTTCCACGGGGTCAGTCCTGCCATTGTAAATGGCAAAAGTGGGTTGTGAAAATCTATGGGGCAACTTTGCCCTGTTTATCCATTTCGCGAATGGGGATTTGGAAATCTGCCTCAAGGCTTTGCTCATAGCATCATTCCCCGTACCCTGATATGACCACCTCCCGGCATGCTTATTCCCCTTACCCTTAACCCGGCCAGATGTGCTTGTACTAGGGCATGACTTATCCGTGGAGGATTCAGACCCTCGGCCATCGCTTTCCTCCTTATCGGCCTCAGAACTATCGATGGATGGAGAGGAGGAACTTGGCCTAGCCTTTCGCTTCCGTTTCAACTTTCTCCGTAAACGTTCTATCTCTGACTGCATTCTTCGCATTTCATCATCACGAGAGGTTTGGTCTCCAGTAGATGATAGGCTCCTACGTGTTTGTCCACCGGGATGTGACTCCACTACCACACTTGGCGTACCATTCCTCCGGCGATTTTCGTTCTGCGAACCTAGCGACTCCTCCCTATCTTGATTTGCACTTGCCATTTGTCCTCCAGACAGCACGCTCTACTTAGTTGTTCCCACAGACGGCGCCAATTGTAAGGTCCAAATTTTCCTAATGGTCCTAAATCCAAGTTACAGATGGCAAAGGCCCACTACGAATCTTGGCCCAAGATAATAAAATTTTGTAGAGATGGAAACAAACAATAGAGAAACATATTGGCCCCGAGGACTCTTATCATCACTGATTACTTCCAATTCTCACTCTTCTTTCACTACTCTCTTGGCTGCCCTTTTCTCTTTTTTTCTTCGTCCCCGTTCTCTGTCATCTCTCCTCCTATTTATACCTTCTGTTTTTATCATCCCAACCCTCCATCTCGTTTCTCTTCCTCTTTGCTTTGGCGACACCTGTTCTCTCCTTTGCAGAGAATAATGGTGGTAAAAATATCTGGAGATCCTCTTCACTGTTCAGGTCACTTCCTCATTAATGTTGAGGGTAAAGCTGTCGCATCCTTATTTATTGCGGTCAAGAGATCTTATCTCCAGCATTCAATGCTTCCGAATATTGGCGGATGCCCACGATGACTGTTCACAGATCCTCGAGTCCTCGGCCCCCGACCTAAGCGGGATTTTATTTCAATTGTTTAATGATCCTCGGGTCCCCACATTATATAATTTATGGACCAAAATTTTGACTTTTCTTTTTTATTTCTTTCGAAAAAAAGTAATTGAGTCTTTCTAAAATATCATTCTTATCTTATTACGAAATTTAAAACTTTTAAGCAAATTATTACATGATAATAATTGCATTTCTTCTTAAGTAAAAAGACAGTAAAAGACATCGACAAAAATATAAATTTTCACATATTAAATTTGTTCAAGAGACAATTAAATCATTAATAAGAGATGATGTTTAACACATATATTTGATATGCCATGTTTAAGAGATGCTTTACAATTTACATTTCAATTTTCCTTGATCTATTTTTTCTATATTAATAAACCATAGAGTCATGTTTCCATAAGGGACCAATTTATTTTAGTTGTTTCACGTTATAGTAGAACACCCAAAGCATGACTGACGGTTTTTATTCCTCTTTATCATTAATTGGTCAACAATTTGGCCTTTTTTTTTTTTTTTCAAACGATAAGTTTCATTTATAATAAAAGCATTGCAATTTTCAATTTAAACTAATACAGTTAGACAGTAGGTGATTCCACCAACTGAAAAGATAAAAAACCCTTATTTATTCCTCATGAAATACCCCCACACTTACAAATGAAATTTACTAATAAAAGTACAAACTAAATTATTAAAAGCAGAACAATTAGAAATTCAAACTCCCCTAAAAACAAAAAATTTAAAAATTCAAACTGACCCAATCTCAACCTCAACCTCATGAAGTGTGGTCTCAATAATTAATAAAGAATAAATATATGATATAGACATAAGTAGAATTGAACTACAATTTACAATATTCAAATTAATAAAATAAAAAATAAAAATTTCTACTCTCACCTCCAGTCTTGAGTCCACTAATCGAAATTGGTAACCAAGATTTACACCATCTGATATTCAAATTGAAGATAGATGTAGGAACCTAGGAAATCCAAAAGAACAAATTATCAATTATAGTAACAAAATTAAGCTAATTAATGCTTTTAAATATTTAAAATATGCAAATACAGTGGTGAAATATTTTAAAGAATAAACTTACTTGAAAATTAAACTTGAATATTTTCTTGAAAAGAATTGTACACTCCGAGAGCTTACAAGAGGAGTTTACAATTGAAGGTGATAAAGAAATACTAAATAGGGAGGATTGCAAATGAGAGAAATAAAGTAAATAATTAATATAAAGATGGTTTTTCTCCGCTCTGTATTTCACTTGAGAGTTGAGAATGAGTAGCCTTTTCTTTCTTCTCAGCAAAATAGAGAATGAGTTAGGGGTGTGCATGGGTCAGGTTGAGGGAATTTTTTGACCCAACCTACCATGGTGGGTTAAAAAAAATTCGACCCAACCCAACCCATCACATATGTCCAACCCAACCCAACCCAACCCAACCCACATGGGTCAGGTTGGGTCGAGTTGAACCCATGGATTAGATTTTTTTATTTATTATTATTACTAAAATGAACCTATATATTTTTTTATTAATTATATATATATATATATTTAAATATATATTAAAGAAAGTAATAGGATTTTATATTATATATGTTTGTAGGGTTTTATTTTATATTATATAATATATTTTATATTATATATTACTAAGTTTTAACTTAAAAAAATATTTATTAAATATATGATATATTTTAAATATATATTAAAATATAGGTGGATCGGGTCAGATTTGGCGAGTTTGTAATTTTATGATCCAAACCCAACCCGACTCACTACAAAAAAAAAAAATTTATAACCCAACCTAACCCACTAAGTCCTAAAAACCTACTCAATCCGGCGGGTTAAGTTAAATCAGATTGAATTTAACGGGTCGGTGAATTTTCTGCACGCCCCTATAATGAGTAGCCTTTTACTACATACTTGAAGCAGCCATTGCTGACCAGTGACCACCCACTTTCTTCTTATTTTGTTTTCATTTGGCTTTTTCATCGCGCTTTCCTCTGTACTGTAGAATGATTCCTCACTTTTACGACTTTTTGCTTAACTGCTTGTCTGCTTTTATGACTTTCACTCGCCTGTTTCTTGAATTATTACTGTCACAGTTTTTTTTCTAAGATGATTGCTTCACATTTTTATATTTGTGAGGAAAAAGATAACAGCTGATGTGCTTCACATTTTTATTTTTTATTTTTTTGATGAACGATGTGCTATTTGAGACAGTCTTCGATAGTCATATTATATTTGTTGGAAAAGATGTCACATTTCATACTTGACATTGACAAATATCTCCTATATTATTTTTTTCGTATGAGACTTGAAAATAGTATCTAGTTGATTTTTCAACCATCTTCCTCGGTGAGAATGAGTGGCCTTGTTCTTGTCTTTTTGAGTTGGATTTGGGGCTTTGATTGCGGAGTTTTAAAGATTTAGTATTTTTCTTGTCTTCTAAACCCATTCTTGAAAATAGACAAGTAACTTGGGCTTGCATCTTGTGTTGCTTTTGTACATTCAACTTCTTTTAATTTGTGAGTCTTGATATACAGAAACTATCGGAGGGATCATGATACTGTTCTTTTCATAATAAAACACTTGTAGAAAGACATACCTTAAGACCCCAACTCACCTGGGGAATCTAGTTGTGGGGGCAACTCAAAAGAAGAAAGTGGTTCCACAGGCCTTTAGATGCATCATGCAAGTGCAATTGATGATAATGGAAGCAATTTTTGTTATTATTATATCACTGCATTCTGGGTCAAATTATCTCATATTTTTAACATGTTGTGTCAAGCTGCGGTGGGAATGCAAGTCAAAGGTACAACGAAAAGGATATGCCATTGTCCACACCAGGGCTCACCCTTTGAAATGTTGATTGAGAATGAGGGGAGTGGGTTAGTTGTGCTGTGTAGCAGTTGGTTAAATGGAAGTACACTTGAAATTAATCTCTGTGGGATTTAGGTGAAATCAAATGGAAATATACAAGTAGTGTATAGTGTTGTTCAAAAAAACACGTAGACACACAATAGAATAATATAGAAAGGCGTTAATGGAACTCTCTCTTCCCTTGGGTTACTTGGAATTTGGGGGGGGGGGGGGGGGGGGATTTTTTTGCTGGTTGTATATAGAGTTTTGACTTTGGTGCTTAACTGTTAAGGAGTAATATTTATTTATTTATTTTTGTGTGTTTTTGATGTGTGCCTTGCTTCTAGGTAAGGACAAAGTTATTTCATTTTAAAATTTTTAAAGGATTTGGATGTCTGTTTTGGGTAAAATTAGTTGATTAAGCTTAATTGTTTTTAGCTTTACTATTGGCAATTTTGTTGTTGAGCTTGTATATTTTGTTTTAAATTTTAGATCAAGTTTTTTTTTTTTTTTTTTTAATGGCCTTTAAAAGGAGGAAAATGCTAGAGTTACAAACATTTTTTATAAATTGCTAATGTGATGAGTGGTTATTGGTTAGTTAAAAAATGATGTTAGTGGTGGGCTTGGATGCAAACAAATAAGAATTTACTACCTCAGTAGCTTGTAAAAATGTTATAGAAAATTTTGTAGTTATAACATTACTCGTAAAAGAATAAATGATATTGTTAAAGGGGCAAAGTATAATTTTATAGAATAAAATTGCTAAAATTAATTCTTATATAATACTAGTGTTTTTTTTTAAAAAATTTAGGGGGACCATGGCTCCCCTTGGTCCAACTATGCCTCCATCCCTGCTTGGGTTCAATACTATTTAATCATATTGATATTTTGCTACAAGCCAACAGATTGATAAATAAGGTTGAGCAAGTTGTTGCTTAAGATAACTGGCAATCTAGTAGTGGTATAAATCCTAGCTATGAACCCTCCTAGCTTTAATAAGCAAAATTCTTTCCGCAGTTTCTCTAAGTTGAAGGGTTTGTTTATTTAAAAAAGAAAAAAAATGGAAAGAGAAATGAAAAATTAAAGGCGACATGTTCAGAATATCTTGAGTATAAAGTAGATTTATGGCATGCTGTAGATGTTAATGGTTTAATCCTTGCATGACGTTGGAGTTTCGAGTTTCATGTCAGATGTAGGAGCTGATTAGCTTCAATTACTAGCAAGTTTAATCTTTGATGCTCAACGTAGCACTAAAATATCATTTTGTTGTATTTACCTATAAGAAGATGGTATGGATCCTCATTTTGGGGTCGAGTTTGGATTCTCAACATATTAGTTAGGATCAGCCATATGTATTCTTCGCCTCCATTCTACTTTATCTAAAATCATATTATATGTTACTCTCTTAATTGACATATCCTTTTTTATTACTTCTAGTAATGTGATTTTTAATCTTCCTCTACCTTTTTTCATTCCCTCAACTTTGATAAACTCACTATTTCTTACAGGTGCATTAGTTGTTCTCCTTTACACATGACCACTCCATGATGATTGCTTTTTATTATTAGGCCAAGACACCAATTCACTTTTGGAGTAGGTTAGTAAGTGGGATTCAAACCCAAGTCTCATATTCGATGACTAGAGACTTTACCAATTGAGCTTGTAAGGTTGAAATTTATCAACCATTTTGTTGGCTTTATTCCGTGTCAATTTGCTTGTAATTTAGTACTTAGAAACCCTGTATTTAGGTGGGATTTATGTAAAGGTAGTGTGTAAGAAAGTATAAAGAAATGTTCAAGACTGTGCAGTGAAGTAGGGACTTGCGGTTGGATCTTGCAGCTGGCTAGCAGCTTGCAAGCCGCCAGATGATGCACACGAGTGAAGCATGTAGAGAAGATGAACAGTCATGCCAGCTGGTGCACTACAGGACAAAAAGTCTAGTCTGGCTATTCTGTTTGCTTGCGGCTTGAACTCGCGACTCAGTCAAGTCGCGAGGCCAAGTCGCCAGCCAGCTCTATTTAGAAAATCCTGACTCTTCGCATTCCTTTCTCACTCTAGTATAAATACCCTTTATACTTACAAATGTAGAGAGCTTCTAGAGAGGATTTTTAAGAGAAAAAACCCTAGAGAAAAATAAGATTGAATCATCCACAATCTTCACATAGAGACTCTTCAAATTCCTTTACTATCTTCCTTTCCATTGTTACATCCTTGAGAGGTATATTATCAAAACCTTTTCTCAACATACCCATATATGTGAGAAGGCTGTTTGGTGTTTTGGGAAGCCGTTAGGAAGGGACCAATTTCATATTGGTTGATGCTATGGGCTATAGCGGAATCCGGTAAGTTAAAGAAGAAATAAGTTCGGTGCAACCTTGTTGGAGTAAAAGCTTTGAGGGCTTAGGTACACTAGGTAGATTAGGCTTGGAAGGTTTTCTACTGTCCATGTATCCCAACTACATTCTTTAGTTGATTATTGACCGCTTGGAGACGGAGAGATTTTACGCCTAGGGTTTTGGTTTCCTCTTCGATAACACATCGTTGTGTTGTCCTTGTGCTTGCATTTCTTTTCTCTTAATCATTGCCATTTAATTTCTGCTGTGGATATGATTTTATTTGGTTTTGATTGTTTATCAATTATGTTATAAGTTTATGTTCATTTTCCGTACATACTTTGTTTGATATTAAGCTGGAATTGGTAATTTGTTATTTGAAGGTCTAAATGTTCATAGATGTTTTATACACATATTGAACTTTCAGAGCTAACTAGAATCCACATTGGATGCTATAAGCTAAAAATTCCTCAAAGTATGCTTGTACATTACCTCAAAATCTTTGCTTACCTGTGCAAGTGCCTTGCTTTTGTTTGATATGGCCTATACATATTAATCCAGGTTTGCTTGCTTGATGCGTGGGAGAATAGTGTGGTAGGAGTCCCTTTAACATAACTTATTCTGCTGTATGTCTGGAATAAAAAAGCATATATGTGTGTGTATGTGTGTGTGTTGTTTGACACAAATTCACTAGTCATGCTTAGGAAAAAAAAGGAGAGAAATAATCACGCTGCTTCTAAATTCATGAGCAGATTGATATCTCTTCCTGTTATCTTTGCTAATTTATGATCAAACAACTGCATTGCTTGTTTAATAGCCTTAACATTTCTTTATATATTTATTTTCATTTCTTTCCTTCTTTAATGTACTCCATGAGCATTAGCACATCAAGGTCAAGTATATATCTTGACGACATTCTGGTGCTCTTATTTCTACAGAGCTAGCTGCCTCGGTCCCTCGCACAGAGATAGTGGGCAAGAGCGATTATTTTTGTTTTGGGATGAGGCATTCTCTTGCGATAGAAGCATCTTTCTTGCAGGTAATCTTTTTAGACTTTTTAGTTAGTTTAATAATAAGCTTTTCCCTTCATGTTCATCTTGGATTGCTGGATATCTTTCAGAAATTACAGACATAGGAAAAAAATGCTGATAGTATCTGTTGATAGTGATTGGTTTAAGCCGGATGATTGTTATTTGTTGAGTTGGCAGCTAATCTAAATGATTTTCTCTATTAATTGAATCACTTCTTGAATATACATTTACAACAAGAAGAAGACTTGCTCTCTACTTGGTGGAAAGAATATGCAGAATGTAGTGAAGGTCCAAGAGGACGACCCAGCTCTAGTAAGGTGGATATGCAGCAAAGTGGATCTTCTTTGGAGGGTGCTTGATCAGCCCAACTATATGAAGTTGAAGAAGAGAGAGTTGGTGTCCCTGTAAAGGGTGGACTCTATGAGGTATCTTTAAAAATAAATTGTTTCTGCTTTAAGATATTCTATCTTTCGATATATATATATATATATATATATATATATAGTTTCAGTAAGCAATCTATCTTAACAGTTTTCTTTTTCTGGTGACTTCTTCTTTGAAAATTCCATTTTGAATTGAGACAACTACTAAATTTGATGCATATATTTGTTCTTTGATCAATGTAGATGAGAACTTAATAGAATCATTGAAAAAGAGGAAATGATTGTCCGAGTCTTTAATTTCTTATCACCTCTCTCAAGGGAAAATTGAAGACCTAAAGAAGGGATCCTATAGAAAATCAGAAAAAACCAATTCAGGTCTAATGCTTAGTTAACATTTGAGAAACCATGTTGCTCTTGGGGAAAATGGCAAAAATGGAGGGGGAAAGGGAGTGAAAATCATGCAGAAGATTGTTTTACCTTATGATATGTCAGTGTGCCTTTTTAGATGACAAAGCCTTTGTTTACTTGACCTGTATCTTATTTGGTGATAGTTGTCACTTTTGAGCTCAATTGAACTTTTATCTATAATTCAAACCCTCATAAATCTCTGCAGAGGTGGAGACTCAAAAATCACAACTCAGCACAAAAAAATTGTTTTGGGCTCATGCTTAGAGGAAGGTGGTTGACTGAAGTGACCAAGGCCATCTTTTGTAACCCTGTTTTGAGTACAGAGTGACCTTTTTAATTCATAATTGAAATCAAAGTTGGGTTTGTGTAATTATGTCAATAGCAATCATCAAAGAGGTATATAGTGGAGATCTATTAGATGCCAATGAGAAGAGAGGACTGATATATGGCGGAACCGCTGTACCTTCCTTGAATCAGGACCAAGGATCTGAGGTTTTGTTTTGCTAAACTTAATTTTAGCTTATTCGTTTATTTGGCTAGGTAAAGCTTTTTAAAGCCTAAGATTTTTAGGTATAGTTGTAAACTTACGCAGCTCTCACATTCACCACTTTGAGGCCATGATGATATTATACGAGCATTTTGTTTGGAATAGGTTAGGAAGCAACCCTTGAACCTGTTGATTGGTTGCCTTGGGCTACCTTTATACATTTTACTAAATTAAGTACCTGCTCTGAACTGCAGTTTTGTTTTTTGGTGGGTTTGGTTGGGGTTAGGACGGGGGCAATAGTGTTCATCAGGTCACCATATTCTTCAGAGGTGTATGCAGTTACATATTTTTAAATGAGCTTCGTCTGGACCCATTCTTAGTGATGGGGAACTGTGGGGGATTCCGTTGATAATATTAGTTGTGTTTTCTATTTTGGTCTGTCCAGTTTAAAATTTAAAATTGGTGTGATAGGCTTCCTTAATGCCAACTGTCTACGGCAAGGTTCACAATAAGATCCTCTCAAGAACCATTTATCGTCCCTCAACTCTGAGTCTGAATTTGTTTCTTATATAATTTTGTAGCATCCACTGGCCTCCCCGAACTCTGAAACTGATTTTGTTTCGTATATTATTTGTTGGTAATTATAGAAAATTACCTTAAATCATATATCTTCTTTGATCCTTTTTTTTAATTTTACAATTTTGATGTATTTATTTTAGTGACTGAAAAATTTCTTAGAAATGATATTCTATGGTTTTATAGGCATTTTTAAGATCTTTGTTGTTTCTGTTTAACTTAAATCATTGTTTGTAAAAGTGAAATTACTATATTTATGCAGGTAGATTTAGTGAAAAGACATTGTTTCCCTGGTTATTGGAATGGAGAAAATCGGCGTGTTTTAAGAGGTCATTGGTTTGCCCGTAAGGGTGGCCTTGATTGGCTTCCACTTCGTGAAGACGTAGCTGAACAACTGGAGATTGCATATCGTAGCCAGGTTTGCTACAATACTGGGTTTTGACATTTTGGATTATTACGTCTTTTGACTACGAGGATTTTATATGTATTCTATTCATTACAACTAGTTGTCTGTTATACTCAAGCATGTATATGCACGACACTAGAGTAAGAAAATTTGAAGTTTACGTGGATGTTGAAGATTGTGTTTTCTTCTTTAAGCCTAAAGAGTACACAATTTCGGGTCCATGCTATAGCCTTCAGTTGTTGCAGTCTGCATATTCCTTTTTATAGATTTTTAGAATTTTAAAACGTTTAAAGTTAATACAAGATCTTTGCACCCTTTGGTTAAGCGGAGATTCGAGCATTTGTTTGTTTTTTTTTTTTTTTTAATTTTTTTATTTATCTTGTTTATTAAGTTATAAACAGATGATGAAAATGAATTTCTTGTATCCAGGTTTGGCAGCGTCGAACATTTCAACCTGACAGGCCACAAACGCGTTGACCCCTTGTGATAATTTAGATCAATTAAATTAGTCCAGTTATTAATTAATCAAATTAACAGATAATATCACGTGGCAGCACAAACAAATCACCAAACGAAGATATGCAGCGGAAAAAAAATAACACGGTGATTTGTTTACGAATGGGGAAAACCCTTACGGCAAAAACCCCACCGGGTGATTTAAGGTCACCACTCCCGAAACTCCACTATTATCACAACAAGCAGTTACAAGTAAGGAATCTCAAGTACCTCACCAACCTACAGTTGAACTCTTACCCCAATATCCAATTGGACTTGTTCTGTAGTGACAGTTTCTCCTTTCAATGCACGGCTCCCAAGTACGTGACTAACCAGATGCGCGGATCCCAGTACGCGACTTCAAACACCAACTATAGAGAGAGAGAGAGTTGGCTGCAAAGTTCTTCAAATCATCAGAGATGAACTAGGGCACGAACTTTGTCTGTCAGATCACAAATTGCATGAACAACAAGTTCTCAATGAATGTGCAACTTGTATCTTGTGATCTCTTTTTTTACGGCCCTTAAAATAATCCTTTTATATGTCTAGGGTTAGGAGAAAAGAAGTCCCAAAGACACACTCACGGATTGGACTTGAAACAGACCTGAAAATCTGTTTTCTTTAATTCTCGACAGATAGAGGTGTCGAGAGGTGTCGAGATAGCTGTCGAGGCTCGGGCAAAACAGCTTCTTTAAAGCTCGATAGATGTATCTGTCGAGGTATGTGTCGAGCTTTAAAAACCAGCACTTCCTTGCTTGTATCTTGGACAGACTTTGACGGCTTCAACACTTAACCTTGAACCACTGTTTCTTGAAGTGTTAAACTCATCCTAAATCTACCCAATTACAAGTAAAGTGCGTTTTGTCTAAGGATAAGCCAATTACATAAAATAGTGACATATGTTCACAGACTTGAACTACATATGTCCTAACACAACCATCAGGTCTTTTTGCAGCTCAAGTTGATTTGCAAGGCTCTACCCCAGTATGTGTATTGTTTTTGTAAAGCAAGAGTCCCATTGAACTCATTGTTAATATCTGGTGCATGAATACATCTTGGGGCTGTTCTTGTAGTGGTTGCATGCACTTTTTACTGGAGAACATGATACTTGGGAGGCTTGGCTCAATGTTGATGCTTCTGGTTTTTCTGGTGTAATGGGTTTTAGTGGAAGTGGAATTAAGATGAGGCGTGGCTATTCCTCATCTAACTCACCTAAACCTACCCAGGTTTCTAAATTTTCTCCTCTTTAGTTTCGTAGAAACTTTATAGCCTTCCTTTTTATTTCCTGTTATATGTTTGTGTACAACATATATGGCTTATGCCGATGGTCTTTGGACTCATTCCCCCTTGAAAATAAGGGTGGAGGGTTCCTGTATGGGGGTGTGAGTTGTGTTTATACTTTACATACAAACACAGACATCAACACCCCCCCCCCCCCCCTCCCCCCCCCCCACACACACACACACACACAAACAAAAGGAAAAACCCCCACTTATGTGATGCTTGTATGCATGTATATGGGAACAGTTGTTTCCATTTATATAATGGCTGCTACCCCTTGCCTCCCCCTCCTTTATCTCTTTTAACAATCATTTGATCTTCCCCATCTATTTCTCTCTAGGATGAATTACGTCAGCAAAAGGAGGAGGAAATGGATGATTACCGTTCACAGGTATGCACTATAGCATTCTTTTTGTTATGAGTTTGTTCATTTTTTCAATGCACGTTGTTTGTAATTTTTGTATGTTTGTCCCTATATTTTCCCCCCTCTTCTAATTTAGACATGTTGTCTTCTCTAATACTTTAAGATTGTAACGCTTTTGATATTACAAATATGAGGTGTGGGAGGATAATATATGAGTGATATCTTTTATGCGAATGGGCAACGAATTGGGTGTGGTGTTACCATGGTAGCTAAGCAACTAGTGTTTTGTTTCTAACTAAGAAACTGTGCATGTTTATAGTTAATGTGAGTAGATGTTGAACGCAATTTTTAAACCTGTGGGCTGCATATCTAATAATTTGGGCCATCCAATGTAACATAAAGTTATGTGGCCAGAACCTTATAATCAACTTATATTTTGGCTATTAGATAGTTTCATCAGTGTTTTTCCACAATTGTAGCATAAAATTATAATTTTAAGAGATATTCTATAAACAATATTATCTTGGGCTTAATTTATCTACAGCATATTTGGAGGTCTGTTTCAATTATTAAAAGCAACTTCAAATTAGAAAGCCAGATATTTGATTATGGCGGTACACCATGCTTGATGTTTTCTATTCGTAGATGGCCTGATCTTCCTTTGTAGGCTGTAATGGAGCTGATTGAACTTCTTGTTTAAGCTAGGCTAGAGCTCCACTTGAACACTTCAACTTAAGCTCCTGCTAGGTTCACTCACCATTTAGGGGCCCATGTCACCCAAGGGAATTTGATTAAGCATTTTTTTCTTCCAGTATTTATCTGTTTTTGTAGGAAGTGTCACCCCCCTATTATCTGCTCTTGGTCAATGTGGGTCACATAAGTAGGGTGGGGATTAGGTTAATCACAAAAGTTTTAAGAATCAGAGGATAGAACCTCGCTCATGGTTCTTCATATTTTCTTTGGGGGTATATGGGAAGGTAGTTTGAGAGCTCCCACAATTTTACATCTTTGCATGATTCTAACCTGATCAGGAAAGAGTAAGATTGAATTAGCCATTCCTTAGAGCATCTCCAATAGGCTCTCTAAAGCCTAATTTGGAAAGCAAACACACCAAAAAACACTTCCAACAGCCTCTCCAACTTCAATTTTTTTTTAGATTTGCTACAATAGCTCTCCAGACATGGAGAGTATTGTAGCAATCACTGTAGCATATCTAAAGAATATTTCCCTTTAAAATAATACCGGTTGAATTAAAAAAAGATTTTTTTTCTCTTTCTTCCCTTTCTCTTTCTTTTTCACTCCCTCTCTCTCTTGCTTCTCTTTAGAAAAAAACTCTCTATTTGCTTCTCATCAAAAAACAACAGTGAAGCACAAAATTAATGGAGCTCCCAATTAAAATACAAACTCAAATCACAATTTTAAAACTAATCAAATTAGAACAAAAAAAAAAAAGAAAAGAAAAAGCAAAGCGCGTTGACCCATCTAAACCTCAATGGGGAGGAGGACCTACTATGGTGGGAGGGGAAAAAAGGTTGTCCTCTAACCTTTCTCATCCGTTGACGATGTGAAAGAGAGAAAGAAAGAGAGAGAGCTTCTTCAATGCTCTAGACTAAGAGCTAGAGAAGAAAAGAAAAAAGAAAATTGAAGAGAGTTCTAGAGAAAGTGCTAGATAAGAAAAGGAAAAAAAAAAAAAAAAAAGTGAAGAAACTAGAGAGCTCCAGATGTGAAGATAAAGATAAGGGAAAGGTGTGGAGGAGAAAAAAAGAGGAAAAAAGAAAAGAAAAGAAATGTGTGGATGAAAAAAAAAAAAGAGATAAGGGAAAAATAAAATAAAGAATAAGAAATTAAAATTAAGAAATGTTACTACAATATTTTCACAATAAATCCTAAGTAGTTGGTTGTTATTAACTAATACTGATGAATTTTTTTTTTTAAGTGATGTGTTTAAATTAAAATCAGTAATAACTTACTACATATAATTTATTATGAAAATATTGTAAAATGTTAAGAATATAGCACTTCTCATTAAAATTAGATGAATGAAAGAAGATTGAAAAAGAAATAATAAAGAAATAATATTTAAATGAGATAGAGAGTCTGTTGGAAAGTGTATTTGAAAAAGTAGGTAGGCAAAAAGTAAAATGAACTGTTCACTCTCCAAATAGTACAAAAATTTGAAGAGACCGTTGGAGATGCTCTTAGCAGGTTTAAGTGGACCTTGTGATCGCTTGAGCTATTGGGTTTCCTTGGGCTTTCAGTGTCACTTTCTAATTTGGGGCTTGCTTGTGACTATTTATGTCCTTCTAAAAGAGTGGGTTCGTAAGCGAAGTTGTACTATGTTCGAGTTTGACGTGCTTTTATTGAGCTTGGGATTTGCATGTTTTTTATATGAAACTAGCCACGAACCCGTGCGTTGTGCGTTATAATTTTTTTTATGGTAGTTTTATTAATTATTTTTTTTACAATTTAAACTAATCTAATAATGAGTAATGTATTTCGTAATTATATTTTTATTTATTATAAGAACAATCATAAATGTAATATAGGAACAATCCAAAACACCAAAAAAACGTAAACCAAAAAAAATTAATAAAACTTAACAATGATTAATTGAACCAATATTAGTATAAAATTTTGTTTTTGATAATCTATTAAGGTTATTTTCTTTGTAGAAATTATAATTTCGGCCACCCAAAACATATTATCAAATAAACAATCATTAGCAAAATCTAAGAATTAAATTTCTATACATGTATTGTTATAAAATAATAATAATTAAAATAAAATTGCAAAAGTTAAAATTTGTCACCTATCAGATTATTTTCGTTTGGCTAACCTTTGCTTTTCTTTAAATAAATGGCATTATAAAGTACTTCTAATACTACTATTAAGAGTATTTTGTCCACCACAAAGGATTAGAAAATAAACAAAAATTAGTAAAGTCTTATAGTTTAACATTTAAATTGACCACTATAAAAAATCATGTTTTGTAACAGAATAAATACCAAATTATCCAAATCATGCTATGTAATAGAATAATATTATATTTTTATATGCTATATTTAATTCTTTAGAACGCAATAGGATTACATTTAACAATCAAAGAGAATAAAAAAAAAAAAAAGCAACAATTTAAAAAACAAACCTAAATCGCATTAACCCAAAATAGAGTTTTAAAGAATATAAAAAATTATCAACCCAAAGTCGAGATGCAAGAAAAATGAAAAAATCCACCAAAAAATTTAGAGAGAGAGAGAGAACTATTTTTTGTGAGGGAAAACTATGCATAGAATAGAAGAGATAGTGACAAATTTATAGTAAGAGGATGTGAATAAGAAGAGACAAAAATAAAGGAAGATGAAGGAAAAAAGAAAGAATGATATTAATGTAGAGGGTAGTGGGGAGATGAAAAAGTAAGGAAGGGAGAAAGATTGAAAAAATAGTGGGGAGATGCAATGGTAAGGGAGAGAAAAAGTTTGGAAAAGTGTAAATATTAAAAAAAATAAATGTTAAAAACAATTATAGGAAAATTGGAAAAGAAAAAAAAAAAAAACCCTAAAGCTTGAAAGGCTTCAATGTTTGTTTGTTTGTTTTTTTTTTCTTTAAGCTAAAAAGACTCACACAAAACCCTAATGTTGAACTAAAAAGGTTTTGGATTGGGCTTGATAGTGGAATTAAATAAATAAGAGGTGGGCTGGATTAATTATACAGGTTTATTATAGGGTGATAGTGGAAGTAAATAAATAAGTAGTGGACTATATTTATAAGGATGAAAATTGTAAAAACCATTTTAAAATTGTAGGACAAATTATATTTAAAAAAAAAAAAGAATGACGTGACAACTGATGCGGTGCAACGTGAGAGCAGCAGCAGCATTAAACACTATGCAGCAGCAGTATTAAACGCTACGCTTCAGCTTTTAGTAATAACTAGTCGCAGATCCGCGCGTTGCGTGTGATAATTTTTTAGGTAAAATATTATTTTGATCCCTAAACTTTGTAAAGAGTTTTTTTTTTTTTTTTAAATAATAATAATTTTATCATATTTTTTTAATGATCTCATCTAGTTCTTACTATTATCATATATTTATTGGTTGGTGAATTGCATAACATAGATATTAAATGAGAGGTATAACTGTTCATTAGATTTTTCAATTTTATTTCTGATGTAATTTCTGTTGTTATTGGAGAACATCTCATTTTAGTTATGACCGGAAATATAATTTCCTTAGTTAGAGTTTGATTAGTTTTAAGTTTATATATTGTATTATTACATTTAATTTGGTGTTATTGATTTAATCAAGTGAATGTAATGGTTGATTTTATTGCACGGTGAACTTTTTAATGTCCTCTATTCGATTTCTACTGTTAGTTGTTAGAATCATTAGGTCTTCAAATAGTTAATTTGAAAAAAAATTGAAACTCTTCTTATTGGATGATCATGCATACTTCCCAGAAATCGAATTGACGTTTGATTTCACTTCTTCTTTTCTTCCTTCGTTTATTCTTTAATACTTTGTATGTTCTCTTCCATTGCTATAATTTTTATGGTTATCAATAAGAAATAGATATCATGGTTGTATTAAATAGTTATAGATGTAGTTACGTTAGTGGAATGTTAGGATTTTTTTTTTTCTAATTTTTCAAGGATATATAAAAGATATTTCTGTAGTTTGGTCTCGATCAATTAAGGCACTCATAATATCTTAATTGAAGTAATAATGAGCTTTAATTATTTTTTAATGTATGAATTGGTTAGGTTAGTCGCATGTCAAAGTTTTTTTTATTAAAAAAAAAAGAATTTCCAAGAAAATGTAAAAGGTCTTTTTTTGAAAAATAAAATTGGCGACTTTTTGAAGTGTAGAAATATGATTTGTTTCAATTACCTTGGTCATAGATTTCATTAAATAGTTATAAAAATTAAAATTAAAGTAGATGAATATATAAATGCAAAACTATATGTAAAGTTTCAACTGCACAAGATGAATATTGATGAAGTGCACCTTTGTTAGTCACAGTGGATGCATCCAGATGAAGCCAAACTCTTGTCTCTGTGGTTATGAAGATGATAAGCCTGCTCCCTCAGAGTGGTCACCGATGTGGTGCTTGTCACAACGTCTCCGATGCCAAAGTTAGTATAAGGAAGCCTTCAAAGTAAAACAATATTCTAGAATAACAATAAGTATTTTTTGGGTGTTGTTCATACCTTGTGCTGGTGCTTGTGAGGGCCTTATATATGTTTTCACAGCACCTAGCCGTTGTAGTAGTTATTGTGGTTTTAATGCCTCTTTTGGTAACGCCTTGTGCCCAATAATGCGGACTTCAATAGGCGTCCAATGGTCCATACAGCTATCTTTGTAACTGCCCGAGATATTATTGCCTGTATTGAATAGTTTGGATATCTTCGTCATTGATCCGGATATTTGGTTGGCTCATCCTAGGGGATGACCTCGTTGGTAATGATGACATCATCCATGGGAGCTGAAGGCGTCATTCCCATCAAATATGTATAAATAATATTTTTTGTTTTTGATTATTCATGAATCATTATTTCATTGTTTTCGTATAAATGACTAAATTAAAGTTTTTTAATAGAAAAATATATATTAAAATAGATGAATATATGAAAGTAAAATTATATGAAAAGTTAAAACTATCCAAGATGAACGTTTAACCACCGGTAAATGTGTGTTTTTTTAAGGCCAAAAGTATGCTTGATTGCTTTAGCTAGAACTATATAACTATGCAAATATTATTGCAAGTGGTTCCGCCATCTGTAAATTATCAAGTTTGGTGGCCTTACATAATAGGTATTTCATTTTGCAAAAAAATTTACATGAACTTCTCTTTTGTGACAATTTTTTTTTTTTTCAGTTTTTTTTTTTTTGTAAAAACAACTTAAGAATATTAAGATTTAAGTTACTACTTGTGGTAGTTGTAAAACATGCTAGTGATATAAATAATAGAAATGTTTAAATATTAAAAAAGCATTTTTAGAAGATTGGAATATAATACATTTTTTTCTTAATATTTTATGTAACTTTTCTCATAAGATCAATATTGTTGACATCCTTTAAAGTTGATACATAAATTTTCGAGAAGAAGAAGAAGAAGAAGGAGAGAATATGCTAACACATAATATAAAATTATTAAGTTTGCGTGATTTAAATTTGTGGCAAAAAAATTAATATAACTATGAGAAAGGTTTTTATCTAAATGATATATAGTAGTCCAAATATTTCTAGTCTTGATTCAAAGAGTCCATTCTTAATAGTCTTTTAAGTCTACAAATTGCTTAATCTATAGGTCCATACACATTCAAAGAATGCTATCTAAATTATGAATTATATGGTACTTTATCACACACACAAATATTTTGATTCCCCTAATGTATCGTAAAGGAAGGCATGTGTGTATCTAGCTTTTTCTTGATTTGTGCTACATAATTTAGTGAAATGGAGGATATGGCTGAATTTTGTTGAATAAAATAAGATGTGAAGAAAAAGAGTAAAAATATAATATATAACAATAAATATCAAATTATCCAAGTCATGCTATATAATATAAGAACATTAAATTATTGTATACTATATGAATAATGTAGTAAGATAATATATAACAATCAAAGATAATAAAAATGATAACAACTTAAAACACAAAACTAAATCACAACAACCCAAAGTAAAATTCTAATTAACACAAAAACTCATCAACCTAAAATACCAATGCAATAAAAATAAAAAAAAAAACAAAAATGAGAGAAAGAGAGAGAGAGAGAGAGAGAGAGAGAGAGAGAGAGAGAGAGAGATATGGATGTAATGTTTTTGTGTGAGAAAATTATGCATAGAATGGAAGAGAAAATGTCAAATTTATAGTGAGATGATGTGAATAAGAGTCAAAATAAAATAAGATAAAATAATAGAAAAATTGTGATATTAAGATAGAAAGTAGTGGGGAGATGAAAAAGTTAAAGGAATGTAGAGATATTGGAAAATTAATAATAAAGATAATGGTTTTTTTTTTTTTAGGGTGAAATAATGGTTAAAAGATAAGATATGCACTCTTAAGAATGTAAGGCATACCTAAATTCAATGTTGGACCACAGACAATATAATTGGTTTGTCTAGAGCTTAAGGGGATGATCTTTATAGTGGTAACCTCATGAGACAAAAATAAACTATCAATGAGTAACATTGAATAAATGGCCTCTCCATGAATAAACATGGCAGAGGGAGGGGAGGCACACGTAGCTCATTTTATTATGATTAAGATTGCACATATGTACCAAGTCTTCACTCAAATGGAGCCGTTGAACAAAAGTAAAATCTTCAATATTCGCAAAATCTACAGCCAGTCCATCAAGGACCACATAATTTAGTAATGGAAGATACACAAAAATTAACACAAAAATTAATCAAAACCTAAAGTACGGATGCAATAAAATTAAAATAAAATAACAAAAAATGAAAAACAAATTGAGAGAGAGAGAGAGAGGTAGAGGAAACCATTTTGTGTAAGAAAACTATGTATAGAATGGAAGAGAAAATGTCAAATTTATAGTAAAATTATGAGAATAAGAAGAGTCAAAATAAAGAAAGATAAAATGATAGAAAAAGAGTGATATTAAGGTAGAAAGTAGTGGAAAGATGAAAAGGCAAAAGGGAGGGAAAAATGTTGGACAATTAATTATAAAAATAATGGTTAAAAGATATTTTAATTTTTAAATAATGAAGTTTTTAAAACCAAAAAAAGAAGAAGACGGAAAGAGTGTGTTTTTTTTTTTTTTTTTTTTTTTTTCTTTCTTTCTTTCTTAGGAAAGAATAGATTTTGTTAGGGTTGATTTAGTTATGGTAAAACATGACTTTTGGGTTACTTAAAAAAGATCTAAGGGAAAAAAAAAAGGAAAAAAAAATGATGGAGTATCTAAGTTTATAGTGGATATTAATTATAATGGTGAACTTATAGTGCATATTGTTGACACATGCTAAAAAAAATTAAAGAAGTTACAACGGATAATGGATGTAAGGAGGTTATAATCTATCGATGACTGTCAAAATTCCATATAATAGTAGCATTTGAAGAGTATGGGTTAATGGAGAGACGCATGATAGAGTTGAAGATAGAGTAACACCTTAATTTAAGGAAATGCTCAATAAATGTCAACCGGTAAATATAAAAATAAAATAAGTAAATAAATGATGACATGACGCTGATGTGGCTTAACTGGAGTGTAGTAACAATAAATATTACACTTCAGCTTTTAGTAATACTAGCCACAGACCCACGCGATGCGTAGAAATATATAAATATTTTGTAATGAGGTGTAATATATAAAAATTAACAATTACTTCAAATATTATTTATTTTTAAAAAAATTTCTACAAGTATTTTTCATCTTTTTATATCTACAAAGTACAAATATATCATACTATTATATTTTGTATGTTTGATTAATATTTTTTTAAGATGAACTATATTTTTCTAACTTCTATTGTACTGTGTTATATTTGATATACAACTAAACTTTATACGTTTCAAATTTATTATTTAGATTTTTCATCTATTAAGGAATAATGAGATTATCATAATAATAAATATTCATCACAAAATTACAATGTTATCTTAACAAAAATTAAAATGAAGCAAAAGGAATAAAAGACATACTTTATATAATTTATTACTCAAAATTGGTAAGTATATTCAAAATTCATAGGCATGTAGCATGTGTTTTGACATAAACTTAAATTCCTATTTCTAAAAAACTAAGTATTAACCCAAATCAAAATCAACCAAAGCTTAAATGGGAGAGAGAAGACTCTGTAGTGGGAAATTAAAAAAAAAAAAAAACCCAAACACATATTTAAAAAAAAAAAAACCATCAACCTTAATCAGAATTATAAGAAAGAACAAAAATCCACAAGAGAGGGAGAAAGAGAGTATTTACAATTTTTTGTGGGGAAATATGGATTGAATGGAAGAAATGATATCGAATTTATAAAAAATAAAATGGGGAGAAGAAGAGTCAAAATATAATACAAAGAAAATGATGAAGGAAGTATGACAGTAAAGTAGAGAATAGTGGGAAGATAAAGACAGTAAATTAGAGAATAGTGGAGAGATAAAGAGGCAAAAATTTAATAGGCCCTCACTTATACTAATTTCCATCAAAGACCAAATTCTCAAACGCATGCCATTGATTCTACTCAAGTCCTCTACACACATTCATCAACGTGTCTATATACAAATCACCCACTTGCCATTACATTCATTTTATCAATGTTTTGAATTTCCACAAAGAATCAAAATAGTGCATATACAAATTGTAAGTGTGTGAGTCACTTATATTATCATGATGTTGTGGTCAAAGTTAGTGGCAAACTTATTGAACTCAACCAATTGTTTTTGCCTTAGAGAAGATGGCTATTAGCATTCCAAGTCATGAAGTTTAAATGGCTATGGGAAATTATCATAATGTATTAGCTACTATACCCCCAAAATAGCAGTTGCTCCTACCTTCATTGCATCACATCAGCTATATTATATTATGTTTAATAAGGAAAGAAATAGAAAAAATATGAAATTTAAAACTCAAGTATAGGAGTATTGTTATGTTTTGTCTAAAACTCATGTACACAATATTCTAGACCTTCAATAGGAGACAATTCCAAAAAGAAAATCAAGTAGTTGAAAGAAAGTAGCATAATCCAAAATCTAAAACTAAAAACCCAACTGTTGTTCATGTACACAATATTATAGATAGATATTCAAGAATCAAGAACCAATTAGTTTCTCCATTCGTATAACAATTAGCTTAAAGCTAGATACTAATGGAATTTTAAAAGAATTCAGTTCTTTGAATTTCCTCACTCCTAAAATCCCAAAAAATTTCTCAAAATCTAAACAATCCCCAAAGTTGTTCGTCAACCAAATAGGCCAACTAAGGTCCAAAACACAAAAATTCCAGCCACAACACAACAATCTACTTAAGCTGGTGTGCTTTGAAGAATTAGAGTTTTATTTAAAAAAGTTAAGATAAAAAGATTTAAATTGTTACACCCCATGTTCTATACCAAAAAAAAAATTAAGCTTCAAACTCTGCTTTGTTTTCTCTTCCATTGGCCCACAATTTATGGGACACTAAACAGTCCAATTAAATAATAAACAACAAATTATTAATATGAGGAAAGAGAAATCTTATATAGCTAATGTGTGTTGAACCATAAAGAGCAAATTATCAAGCACCACCCAAGAAAAACAAAAAATTTATTCCCCTTTCCTTCAAAAGGTTCTAAGAAAAAAAATAATTAACAATTGATTGGTATGAACTTCAATAGAATAAAAAGCTTTCAGTGATTGCAAGGCTTAATTGTTGAAATCTGTCAAGAAATTGACAAACAAAACAAAGATAAAAATGAAATTTAGGTTAACATATAAAACAATAGGAAAAGGAGAACAATAACGATTTATCTTTGATAAAAATGAATAACACGCTTACTATAAAATAAAGACCAAAATGGAAAACATCACATTGAAGTTAATTATCAAACAGAAAAACATTATGGCAAACATATTGAAAGTAACATTCCTGCAATCTAGGGAAGGGCAACCATAAAGCAATTTATAACAAACATGATCAAATGCTCAATTCAAATCAATTTTGAAAAAGAAAAAAACATATTTGAATTGTTTTGAGACCATGTAAACTCAAACTTATTCATAATGAAATCCCAAAATTGAATTACATTTTTTTTCCTAGTATTGAGATGGAAATAAATAAATAATAAGAATAATACAGCAATAACAAAAAGAACCATTAGTAGAAAAAAAGTGGTTGAAACCAAAAAAAAAAAAAAAATCAACCAAAAGAGAAACAAAATTGAAGAAAGAGAGAGAGTCTTGACCTTTTTGTCGTGGATAACTTGGAACAAGAAGAAATTTATATGAAAATTAAGATGGAAGAGAAACGGTGGAAGTAGATGAAAGGTTGAATGAAGTGAAACTATTGAATTTAAGAAGATATAATGGAAATTTTTTTAAAATCTAAAGAAAATCAAATGAAAATTAAAAAAAAAAAAAATTTTGGAGGGGATGAAGTATTGAACTAAAAAGACAATAATTGAAGAAGATGAAAAGTTGAACATAGTAAGAATTGCAAATAAAAATAATTTTTTTTTTTTAAAATGATGCTAAAGGTGTAGTGCATAAAGAACTTTATAAAATTTATTACAAAGCTCCATTATTATATATAGTATAGATATGTATAGACATTATTTTTGGTTTTTTTATTCTTCATTGATAATATTATTTAGTTATAAACATCTAAATTAAAGTAGATAAATATGTAAAGGTAAAATTATATATAATGTTAAACCACCAAAAATGAATATATAAGTCAATAATCTATTTATATTTTTTTGTTAAACATGCCAGTAATATAAAAAATAGAAATGTTTTAAATATTTAAAAATCATTTTCAGTAGATTTTAATATATAAAAAAATCTCAATATTTTATGTAACTTTTCCCATAAAATCAATATTATTGACATCCTTTATATTCAAAAAACACTGAAACATATAAACAAAGAGATTAATTGTGTAGAATTGCAAGAGTATATACGTGATATTAGTATTTCATTTACAACATATATATGATATATACATGATTCATGGTCAGTTAGTATGAACCATAATAATTACATGCTCTTCAATGATAGCAGCGGCAATTTTAGGTTGCATTAGTAACTTAATATCATCTTTAACAGCGAGGCCATCTCTCCTCTATAGCCTTTAATTTCATGCACACTTCAAGCATTGTCAGTTGCTATGAACCGTAACAATTACATCCTCTTCAATGATAGCAACAGCAAATTTAGGTTGCATTAGTACCTCAAAATCTTCTTTAACAGCAAGGCCATCTCTCTCGTTGATAGCCTTCGATTTCATGCACACTTTAAGCATCATCGGCCTTCTATAGGTACAAGGCTGAACACAACTACAAGCAATCCTAGGGAACTGAAGTATTTCACCATCATATCCTTTCTACAACAAAGATTTATCAGTGACATCATACTGACCAAACGTTGATTCCAAAAAGTTATGAAAATTGGTTAAGAATTATAAGCCTAAAGCGGAGATGCAAGTAAAATAATAATAAAAAAAAAAGACAGAGAGAGAGAGAAATAACCTTTTTTTTATGAGAAAAAACTATGCAGAGAATGGAAGGGAATGACAAATTTATAGTGAAATAGTGTGAATAAGAAGGGACAAAATAAGAGAAGATGAAAGGAAAGATAAAGAGTGATATTAAAGTAAATGGTAGTGGGAAGATGAAAAGGTAATGTGGGGAGATGAAAAAGGGGGGGGGGGGAGATGAAAAGGTAAGAGAGGGAGAGAGGTTGGAGAAAGTGTAAATATTAAAAAAAATAAGTAAATATTAAAAAAATTAGAGAAAAGTTGGAAAGAAATTGGATAATGATGTGGTGGAAGTAAATAAATAAGTAGCGAGCTGGATTTATTATAGGGTGATAATGGAAGTAAATAAATAAGAATTGGGCTGCATTTATAGGGCTGGGATTTATAGGGCTGAAAATTGTAAAAATCATTTTAAAATTGTAGGACAAATTATATTTAAAAAAAAAAGAAGAATGACGTGGCAGTTGATGTGGCGCAACGTGAGAGCAGCAGCATTAAACGCTACGCTTCAGCTTTTAGTAATATATAGATATATAGATATAGATAATATAGATGAGACCAGCTGAGCATCAGTTGTTTGCAAATGGCTTGACTCAGTTGCAGCCTTCAATAACTCTTCTGTGATAGACAAAAAGGGAAAAGACAACGTTATTTATTTATATTTATTTTCTTTGTTTCAACTTTTCCTTTCTTCTTTTGGATCCATGGTATGGCAACCATGTCCAAAGAAATGTTCCATGCAAGTGTTACCGGCTTGTTTTGTTGAGACAGGTGTGTTAAGGGACAAGTCCATATGCATAACTAGATTTCATGTATTGGACCCAGAAACCCATCTTCCTCTTTAGTATTCAACACAATAATCTACCATATCATTTAAATGATCTTTGTCTGACTGAAATTGTTCTAGGTACCTGTTCAACACTTAGTTTTTATGATTCGTGGTATTGGTCAAAGGTTGGAGAAGTCTAATTTGGTTGATGATGTTACTAATTTTTGCCATGTCACATCAAGTCTTGCTGAACGGCACCTTACTTCACACCAACGTGGCACTCAGAGAGTCCTTTTCATCCCATGCCAGGTAAATGCTGCCAATTTATTTTGTGGATATTTTTTTGGTTACATGAATAAAGAATTCCTAGGCATTTAGTTTCCTGTGATATTGACAAGATCAAGCTTTGTTTATTTGAGGAAAATAGGATATAGAAAATATAATGTATGGATGAGGTTGGACAGGTTATTTGTTATAGTGATAACTATCTTCCCCCTTTCCTTTTTTTTTTCAAAATTTTTTTATTGGTAATTTAAAACCCTGTCGGTTTTGAATTTACTAACTCGCCCTCCACCCATTCTTGTGGAGGAGGATGTGCAATTTTAGCCAAAGTTGTTCAATCTCTCTCTCTCTCTCTCTTTGGTGGGTAAATGTGATATTATCATAATGTTTAGACTATATTGAATTAGTCATGTAATTTGAAATGAATGGGGGAGTGAATGTGCTTATAATCTTCTCAAACTGATATGCCATTCAAAAGGTGGATGCACTCTCCTTCAACTTAGAGCATTATAACATGTAAGGTTGGGTTGGGTTGGGTTGTTAGTACCATTTTGTCAGGCCTAATAAAAAATTGGGTAAATTACGTATTTGGTCCCCATCCTATATACTATATTTCAATTTGATCCATAACCTTTCAATTATGTTAATTTGGTTCCTAACTTTTCAGTATCGTATCAATTTAGTCTTTGCCAATATCTTTTTAATGAAAATTAATGACGTGTCTAATGGTCAAAATTAAAAATTAGCTTCCATTTATGTGACAATAAACTTAAATTTTATTTTGACCGTTTACTATGTCAGTAATTTTCATTTAAGATATAACGGCAGAGAATAAATTGACAAGATATTGAAAGGTTAGGGACCAAATTGATACAATTAAAAGATTAGAAACTAAATTAAAATATAGTGTAAAGATTAGGGACCAAATATGTAATTTATATAAAGTTGTGATTTACAACTATGTTTTATGTTGGCTTTATTCCATGACAAAAAGTGTTATATTTGCTTTAATTTGTTCCTTGTATTTTATGGGATTTTATTGTATTGGATTTAGTATTAAGTTGGTGAAGAATCAAGCTTGAAATGAAGAATTAGTGTAGTTTCGCGATTGGCTCGCGGGTAGCTAGCGAGAAGGGTTCCCGCGAAAAAGGCATGTCAGAAGCACATGACTAGAAGGTGAAGAGTCGTGCCAGCCTGGTGGATTTCGCGAGTGTCTCGCGGGTAAGGCTTTCCCGCGAGATGCCCGTGAAACTCTCTGCCTAGAGAATTTTTAAGTGTGACTTTCTTACCCTTCACCCATACTATATATACCTTCATTACCCACAAAATTATGAGAGACCATTCAGAGAGAAAAACCCTAGATAGGTTTTCAACAATACACACACACCCATCTTTTAAAGAGAGAGCTACTAATCCTTAGTGAGAAATCATCCTAGCTTCTTCTCCTTCCCTTTTCCATTGTCATATCTTGAGATGAGATTTGTACCCAAACACAACCCACACATTTTCAGAGTGTAGAGAGTGTTTTGGAGATTGGGAAGCTTTGGGGATTTGCTGAAAGAAGCTGATGAGGCTTGGCAGATGCAATTGGGCGTATTGCGGGATCCGGAAAGCTAGAGAAGACATGACTCCGTGAAGTCCATTGGTAGCAGGAGCTTGGAGGGCTCAAGTACATTGGGTAGACTACGCTTGGAGGGTCTTTTGTTATCTGTGTACTTCAAATTTATTCTCTAGTGGATCGATTTACGACTTGGAGAGCGACAGAGAGGTTTTTCACTGAGTTCTTCGGTTTTTTCTTTGATAACACATCGCCGTATTATCTTGTGTTTGCATCTCTTTTTCCTTACTCTTGTACTTTACTTTTATCGTTTGTTGTTTATGTTTATGCACTAGAGTAGTATCGGTTGATTGTGCTTCATTTACTCTTATTTCCGCACTTAGTTTAAGTTAGAGTAAAATCTATCTAGCCGTAAATTTTTATTTGGGGGTTTAAATAGCTCTTGTGTTTTAAACACAAATCCGAGCATTCAGTTTACCTTAAAAAAATTTGGTTTTCATTCACCAATTTAAACCCATTTTTTTAATAAATAATTACAATTTCATCTAAAATAAATTAAAATTTTTGGATAGGTATATAAAATCTAAAATAAATCAAGTTAAAGAGTTTATACATACATATATATATATATATATATATATATATTAAGTATTAATTAATAGTAGGGTTGGATTGGGTTATTCTAATTGAAATTTTTGTCAAATTTTTAACCCAATCCAACTCAAGCTTCAAAGAAATAAGGGCCCAACTAAACCCTTCAATCCACAAAAAACAAACCTTGATGTTGGTTTGGATCAAGTTCATCAAGTTGTTAAAGAAGAATAAACAAAAGAATTATAAAACTCACTGAAACAATAGAAAACAATTCACATGGATGTTAATGGTTTACACAAGCTAAATTACATACAAATTACAGCACAAAAGATGAGCAAATCAATGGTTGAACCAATAGCAATCTTCCAGCAAACTGCCACAAAGGCATCTTAGAGTTTAAACTTTTACATTTATTACAGACAAATAAGTAACAAAGTCTTGAGTATTAATTTATTGAACAATAACTAGAATACCCAAACAATACTGAGAATTAGAGCTCCTAACAAAACATAATCCTTTTGAAGCAAACAAGGCAAACTCATAATGTTCTGCATCATTCTACCACGAGTAAAAAAAAAAAAAAAAAAAAAAAAAAAAACTAAGATATGGCTTATTAAAACTGACAAATTCATGTTCCAAACCACAAATAATAAGACATCATAGCCAAACCAAATCAAAGAAATCTCTGTACATACAATTGAAATCATAAGCAAGATTAGGATTATTGATATGCATGGAGGACACATAATGAAAAAACCCAGAAAAAGTTAGTGTTACATAAGTCACAATCTTGTATCTTCCAATCACACATTATTCATAGAGGACTTTCTTGGAACATATGGTGGGCATTACTCACATACATAACACGCCTACAAACACACATTCATACATGCATACACACCAAAATACATATTAAAAACAGTATTTTGACACAAGATCTAGAAGCTAACTCATTCTATTTACAAGAATTTGATGTGTTTATCAGTTTATGCCAAGATGGTATTTAAATCAAACTCCAAGCAATCAAGCAATAGCAAGCATTGTTGGGCATGAACATGGTACTTATTTACCATGTTAGAAACCATTAGTTTAAAAGACTTAAGCTATTATAAAGTGGATAAATAATATAAGTCGAGCATACATAAATTTGTTAGTGAAATAACTTAGATGAAGCAAAGCTTTTTTTTTGGGGGGAGGGGGGGGGGTTAGACGAAAGATAAAAATGAATGCAATAACCATTCATGAAAAAAGATAAAAATACAAAGAAAAATAGAGAGAATTGAGAAGCTACCTTCTTGAAACATTCTCGAATTACTATCAGATGTAGATCTTTGGGATGCACCACAACACTGAATAACAAAGAGTGTTGGGAAATTTAGACCCCGGTTGATAGAATTAACAAGTTTTAAACCCAAGTTGTTAATTAGATTTATTATGCATAAAACTTGTTAAAACAAACATCAATATCATGTCAAAACTAAGTGCAGTGGAAAAATAAATAAGACAAGATATGATGACCCAGGAAAACCAATGAAACCAACCAGTTTCACAGTAAAAAACCTGGGGGGAAACCTTCCCGAAAAGCAATTCACTATAGTAAAGAGACGTTTCAGATCTAGTACAAAACCTTTGTCCCTAGACTCTACAATCCCCGTAGATGAACTCACAGCAGAAACCTTCTACTGCTTCAGAACCTCTGAACTCTTCAATATATGAATGCCACCCTTTGATGCACGGATCGCAATACGTGACTAACACCTTTGCACGAATCCCAGTACGTGACTCACTCACCAACTTGAGGAAGAAGAATGTTGGCTGCAAAGTTCTTCACTTCATACACACGATGAAGATCAAGAAGCACTTGGTTACAAAACCCTAAGGCGCAAAGACGCAGTAGCTTCTTTCTGAGAGAATAAGGCTTCGGTCACCTTTTGCATGTGTTCTCCTTGTATTCTCTTCTGTGACGGCCTCAAAAATATGCCTTATATATGCCTATGGTTGTGAGAAAAGAAACCCTACACAAATACAAAAGCCTGGCCCAAAAATCAGATCTGGAAAACTGAATTCCCGTAACCTCGATAGATACCTCGATCGATCGGGCAGCTGTCGAGCCTCATTAAATCTCGATAGATACCTCGATAGATAGCTCGATAGATAGCTATCTGTCCGCAGGTGTCCAGCAGCTATCCGCAGGTGTCCAGCAGCTATCCGCCAGGTGTCCAGCTTTAGTACACACTTTTTCTTCACTTGTTTCTTGGTCCAATCTTCATGGTTTTAATACTAAACTTGAACAACATGTTCTTTGAAGTATTAAACACATCCTAGATCTATCCAAATACAAGTAAAGTGCGTTTTGTCAAAGGATTAGCCAACTATATAAAATAGCGACATATGTTAACAAACTTGAACTACATATGTCCTAACAATCTCCCCCTTTGGCAATCCGTGACAAAACCACAACAAACAAATGAACATATGAGAGAAGTCATAAATCACTCAACTCATACTCACTTGTTGAATACAATAAAATCTACCCTAACACAAACTCTTGAAAAACTTTGCAAGAAGAGAGTTCATGGCATGGAAGACTTTGACAACCTGTATTTCTGAAACACTTTAAACAAAACACATCAAGGCATCTTTGTGTGAAACAGAAATAATAGATTGCATACAAGTAAAAGAAACATGTGTATAAAGATAGAAAAGAAACAACACATGTAGAGATAGGTGAAGAAAACATACATCATCATATATATACCACTTGATAAATACCATGTTGTATGTAAAAATGGTCACAAGACCTAGGTACATGAACAAGGAGATAAACACTCCCCCTAACAAGGTGAAACACAACTCCCCCTTACAAGGGCATGTATTTCTCCCCCTAACTTGTAGAATCTTAAAGAAAGAAACCACAAATTCTCCAATTTCTCCCCCTTTTTGTCACGATTGACAGAGGGTACCGAGAAACATAAAGATAATCAAGGATGATCAAAGGGGCACAAAGAATCCATAAAAATGCATGAATGTAATGAAACAATATGCTATGGATGACAAGATAAGAGAAACATGCAAAACATGTGAAAAACAATGCATGCAGAGAATCTCGATAGATCGAGAGGTATCGAGGAGCTATCTAGCAGACCTTGATGGATCGAACAGCTATCGAGAAGGTATCGAGGAGACAGAAACTTTCTCGATCGATCCACCTAGCTATCGAGAGGTGTCGAGATTGCGATAACATGCAACTGAAGATCTCGACAGATAAGCCAGGTATCGAGAGGTGTCGAGCATGTGTCGAGATGGCTTAAAAACAGTTTTTCAAGAAGAGAAAAATACAGATGTGAATGCAATCAAGCATGCAACCCAGCTAAAGATCCAAGCAACACATTAACCTCTCAAAAACATCTCTCAACAAGAAAAATGTCATGCATTTTGATCCAAAACACACACACACACTAAACAAGTCTAACCAATTTTATATTTCAAAAATAAGTCAAGACAGTTTAGTTAGCATACATTAACGCATGTAAACCTTGTGATGGCCAAATCACATTGTACCTGCATATGTATCAAGAATAGCAAAGAGTATTGCGTGTCGTGTGTGAAAACATCGCAAGATTGCATAAGTGTCTCAATGTTATGACGATTTGAGATATGAGAACATCTCTTTAACTCACACACAATCATAACCGTTTGATGGGGATTATCACCTTCGAGGTACATCCTATAACTCCCACATCTCCTAGAAAACACGCTTGCAACCATATTTTAAAGCATTTTTTTTTCTTTTTGCTTTTTATTTCTTTGCATATTTTCTTTTAACAAGCATATCATGCATGGGCATACAAGAGAGAGAAAAGAAATACCCAATTATGTTAAGCTTTTGACACTGCACTTTTGCTATGCCGAAGCATACAAGTGTCCTTGACATTGCACTTTTGCTATGCCGAAGCATACAGATGTCATTGACATTGCACTTTTGCTATGCCGAAGCATATAGATTTCATATTATGATTGGCGAGTAACAGTGGTGAGATGGTTATTTATGCCTTTCTCTTAAGATTTTCTAGTTCAACCCGTCAAAAAGAGTGATACGAGTGTTAAGAAGAAGAGATCACTTAACCTTACTCATCACAAACAAAGAGCTACAGAGCTCACTCGCTTAGTTGTGCAGAAGAGTGCTCATCTAAGCTACAGGTGATACAAAGTTTAGAAAACTCTGTTTCAATGGCCATTTTAAGGTTCACAAGAACTAATGTACACATACACACACTGTTTTTGTATTTTTTTTTCAATTTTTCAATTTTTTTTTAAAAAAAAAACTAAACAACCAAACAAAAACAGACAAACAACATGAATGCATAAAAGAAGGATGCATATGCATGAAGGCATGATAGAAAGGTGCAGATGCATGAAAGCATGATTTCAACAGAAGATAAGAAATCAAGCAAAGAGAGTCCTACTACAAATAGAAAGAATTAAAGCAGAGGACAAACAGAAAAGACAATCAAGTCTTAGGCTCTTTTCTCACCCACACAGCATGAGACTTTGGCCGTGAAGATGAAAAGGCACGTGTCCTAGTATGACTACTAAAGGACATAGAAGAATTAAAATTTTCCTGAAACTGAGTTAAAAAGCTTAAGACTTTTAATAACTCTCCAAACAAAGGTGTAGGTCCTTGAGAGGAAACCTCTGACCGTTTGGACAATTGCTTATGAGGATACAACCTAAAGCAATTAGGGCGAGTGTGTCCAGAAACACCACAGTGGTGACAAACATGAGGTCTAACAAAGGATTTAGAATTAGCCAAAACAGTTTTGGATTTCCTACCTTTATTACCTTTCTCAAATTGAGGCACAATAACAGTCCTTGATCCAGAAGCCGTGGAAGAGGAGGGGCTGGAGGAGACAGCATACCCTAAGCCAGTCTTATCAGAACTAGGCTTTTGAGCACTTAAGACCTCATCAGAAGAATCTTCACTATCACTAGCACTCTCCACAGTCACCTTATCGGTTGAGGCAGCAAAGGCCATAACATGACGACATTCATCCACGTACTCATCAGAAGAGTCATTCTCAGTGTCACTCCAAGTAGCAACCAACCCTTTGTCTTCTGACTTCTTGGCCTTTTCCCTCATAAAGTAGTTTGGGCACTCTATCCTCATATGACCAAAACCTTTGCACTCATGGCATTGGATGATAAGCTTCTCATCCTTACCCTTCCTAGAGGATTTAGATTTCCTAGGAGGTATGCCCTTATCCTTTTTCCAAAATTGAAGAAGCTTGATAATCTCATCAATAATGAAGGTTAGATTCTCATCCTCATCATCATCTTCAGAGTCCTCAATATCTTCCTCTATACCCTTAAGAGCCAAATTTTTACTCTTTCCACCTTTTCCCATTGAGCCTAATCCCATCTCATAGGTTTGAAGGTTCCCTATAAGCTCAGTCAAAGGAATTTGATCAATGTCCCTTGCTTCTTCAATGGCAGTGATTTTGGCATGGAATCTTTCAGGTAAGGACCTAAGGATTTTCCTAACAATTTTGGATTCTGCTATAGACTCTCCAAGGTTGAAGGCAGAATTCACAATATCTATGAGTTTAGCATAGAACTCATCAAAGGTCTCATCCTCTTCCATCCTTATTTCTTCAAAGCTACTAGTGAGTCTTTGAAGCTTCATAGTCTTCACTGCCTTGGTACCTTCATAGGTGGTCTCAAGAATGGTCCATGCTTCCTTGGCAACTTCCGTGGATGATATCTTCTTGAATTCCTCATTGGTCACCCCACAAAACAAGGCATTCAAGGCCCTACTGTTGAAATTTGCCGCTGTGATTGTTGCATCATCCCAATCCACTGGCGCTTTCTTTGGCTTAATCCAGCTAACTTCAACAGCTTGCCATACCTGTTCACCTAGAGCCTGCAAAAACACTTTCATACGAACTTTCCAGTACGCATAATTAGTGCCATCAAATAAAGGAGGAATCAAAAGAGATTGTCCACGATCCATGACAACGGGGGTCAAGGATCACACTCAGGAAATTAATCCAATCAGAGTGTACCCGCTCTGATACCACTTGTTGGGAAATTTAGACCCCGGTTGATAGAATTAACAAGTTTTAAACCCAAGTTGTTAATTAGATTTATTATGCATAAAACTTGTTAAAACAAACATCAATATCATGTCAAAACTAAGTGCAGCGGAAAAATAAATAAGACAAGATATGATGACCCAGGAAAACCAATGAAACCAACCAGTTTCACAGTAAAAAACCTGGGGGGAAACCTTCCCGAAAAGCAATTCACTATAGTAAAGAGAAGTTTCAGATCTAGTACAAAACCTTTGTCCCTAGACTCTACAATCCCCGTAGATGAACTCACAGCAGAAACCTTCTACTGCTTCAGAACCTCTGAACTCTTCAATATATGAATGCCACCCTTTGATGCACGGATCCCAATACGTGACTAACACCTTTACACGAATCCCAGTACGTGACTCACTCACCAACTTGAGGAAGAAGAATGTTGGCTGCAAAGTTCTTCACTTCATACACACGATGAAGATCAAGAAGCACTTGGTTACAAAACCCTAAGGCGCAAAGACGCAGTAGCTTCTTTCTGAGAGAATAAGGTTTCGGTCACCTTTTGCATGTGTTCTCCTTGTATTCTCTTCTGTGACGGCCTCAAAAATATGCCTTATATATACCTAGGGTTGTGAGAAAAGAAACCCTACACAAATACAAAAGCCGGGCCCAAAAATCAGATCTGGAAAACTGAATTCTCGTAACCTCGATAGATACCTCAATCGATCGGGCAGCTGTCGAGCCTCATTAAATCTCGATAGATACCTCGATAGATAGCTATCTGTCCGCAGGTGTCCAGCAGCTATCCGCAGGTGTCCAGCAGCTATCCGCCAGGTGTCCAGCTTTAGTACACACTTTTTCTTCACTTGTTTCTTGGTCCAATCTTCATGGTTTTAATACTAAACTTGAACAACATGTTCTTTGAAGTATTAAACACATCCTAGATCTATCCAAATACAAGTAAAGTGCGTTTTGTCAAAGGATTAGCCAACTACATAAAATAGCGACATATGTTAACAAACTTGAACTACATATGTCCTAACAAAGAGTAACTTATGAGTTATGATTAAGAGTATGATAACAAATTCAAATAGATATTGCTAACTTAGGTAACACAAAGTATCAAGTTGCAGTTCCAATCACATATGAGAAGACAAAAACAAAATTGTTCAACATGTATTAGTTGCAAATTATGACTTGGATCACTCATCTCTTTTCATGAGCTTATGACAACCTAACAATTAGAAATGCAGTAAATATACAGTTTAAAGAAATAGAAAAAGAGAATACAAAACACATGCTATTTTAGAAACACTAAATTTATTATTATAATAATATTAATAATAATAATATCAAACCAAACATATCATAAAATAAACTAATAGTTATGGATATACTAACTTCATGGCTGCAAAATGGAATAAAATAAATAAATAAACATTACAATGCATATTTAGTACATTATAATTATCATCAAATTTGGGAAAACAATAGGATGTTAACGAAGAGGGAGAGAAACAGATTAGTAAAAGAAATCAAACGTCAATTAAATAAATTAATTAGTAACCGTTAATTGGAAAAAAGAGAGGCTGACAGCTAAAGGAGTAAAAAGTTAATTAAAGATGACCTTACAAATGTCATTAAAAACTTTACAATGCAATTAAATAAATCATTAAATTCACTTAATTAAATCATCTAATGAACAATTAAATACAATCACACAAAATTTATACTTAAAACTAATCAAACTCTAATCTAGAAAACCATATTTATTATCAAAACTAAAAGGAAGACGTTCTTCGGTAATAATAGAAATATATAAGAAATAAATATGAAAATTTTCAAAATCCTTTTTGCGATATTTCATTTAACATTATATATAAATAATAAAATATATAAAAAAAAATCCTTAAATGCTTATATTCTTCACACACCATGACTTTTAAAAATCTAATGGAAGGTTCTAAGATTTTAACTCTCATTTAATGCCTCTATTATGAAAATCACCAACCAATAAAATATGATAATAGTAAGAAACCTTATAAATGAGATCATAAAAAAACTAATTAGCCACTATTATTATGGAATAAATGTCTTTTTTTATGCATCTAAGGAAGAGTAATGCTACAGCCATAAACTTTTTTACAATTTTTTTACAAACTATTAATGTGACCAGCATCTTATTAGTTTCCATTTAGGCCCACTATTAATATCACTTTTTCATTTACTAATAACCACTCACCACATTAACAATTTGTAAAGTTTTTGTAAAAAAGTTTGCATCTCAAGCATTACTCATCTAAGGAAATGAAATGTATAAAGTTTACTTATTAAGGTATATGTAAAGATTTACGTTAAAAAAATATGTAAATGTTTGTTTGAAAAAAAAAAGTATATGTAAGGTTTTTATTAATTTAAAAAACAATGAAAATCAATTTTTAATAACTACAACTATCGCTACTCTATAAATCACACACAACACTATATTCAATATCCTAAACATTAGAGTTAGGCCCTTTTAAATATACACCACCATATTCAACTTATAAATTACAACCCAAATCAATCATACAATTACACAATCAAAGCATGAACATGTAACATGAATAACTGCTTGGAATTTTCACAATTATTGAAAGAGAATTGCCAAATTTAATTTTTAGAAAACATCAAGACAAGGTACAAGAATTTAAATTTTTTTAACTTCCATAGAAAAACATATTATAGAAAACAATTCACATGGATGTTAATGGTTTACACAAGATAAATTACATACAAATTACAACACAAAAGATGAGCAAATCCACGGTTGAACCAGTGGCAATCTTCCAACAAACTACCACAAAGGCATCTTGGAGTTCAAACTTTTACATTTATTACAAACAACTAAGAAAAAAAGTCTTGAGTATTAATTTATTGAACAATAGCCAAAATACCCAAACAATACTTATAATTGGAGCTCCAAACGAAACAGAATCCTTTTGAAGCAGACAAGGCAAATTCATAATCTTCAGCATCATTCTGTCACAAGTAAAATAAAAAAAAAAAAAAAAAAAACAGAGATATGGTTTATTAAAACTGCAAATTCATGTTCCAAATCACAAATAATAAGACATCATAGCCAAACCAAATCTAAGAAACCTCTATACATAAAATTGAAAATCACAAGCAAGATTAGGATTATTGACATGCATGCAGGACACAATGAAAAAACCCAAAAAAAGTTAGCATTACATAAGTCACAATCTTGTATCTTCCAATCGCACATCATTTATAAAGGACTTTCTTGGAACATATGGTGGGCATTACTCACATACAGAACACGCCTACATAGAAAATTGAGAAGCTACCTTCATGAAACATTCCCGAATTACTACCAGATGTAGATTTTTGGAATGCACCGCAACACTGAATAACAAAGAGTAACTTATGAGTTATGTCTAAGAGTATGATAACAAATTCAAATAGATACTGCTAACTTAGGTAACACAAAGTATTAAGTTGCAGTTCCAATCTCATAAAAGAAGACATAAAGAAAATTATTCAACATGTATTAGTTGGAAATTATGACTCGGATCACTCATTTCTCTTCATGAGCTTATGACAACCTAACAATGAGGAATGTAGTAAAAATACAGTTTAAAGCAAGACATTTGCTACCCAAAAGAAGAATTGGAAAAAATGGGAAAATTTGGAAATCTCATTAAGAATTTATATGTAAGTCAAGGATTTTTAACTAGGACTCAAGAACCATAGGTTAATGGCCAAGATGCATCAACAAAGGGAAAATAATTGAATTGTGATTATACTTATCAGAAAATAAATAAATGTTAATCATATCTCATTCATATAGAAATTACGAACTTAAGAGCATAGTGCGGCAGACTAACAATGTGACCACTTAAGAGTTAAAACATCCTATTATCAATGGCAAAAAAATAAAAATAAGAAAAAATAAAAAGAAGAAGCTATTATTAATCAATGTATTTCATGATAACTAGTTCTCAAATTATATTAGAAGCAAAGTATGCACAGTTTGAAACATAAAGACTTACATATAAACAAATCACAAGCTAACATGTGGCTTACTAAAATGGACCAATATGTGGTCCAAACCACAAAAATGACATCATAACCAAACCAAATCTAAGAAACTTCTGTACATAGAATCAAAAATTATATGCAAGCTTAGGATAATCAACACCTATGAAAGACGCATAATGAAAAATCTAGCAAAAGTCGTGGGGTTAGATAAGTCAACATCTTGTATCTTCCAATCACACAACATACATAGAGGACTTTCCTCAAACATATGGTGGGCTTGACATGCCCACAAATAGAATACACCCAAATACATTTATATAAATAGTATTTTGAATCAGGCCCAGAAACTAATTTTATCTATTGCGAGGAATTTATTTTACTATTTTATTTTTCTATGCCAAGATGGTAGATAAAACAAACACCAAGCAATCAAGCAATAGCAAGCATGATTCTGCTATGGGTAAAAAAACAAAGATACGATTAAGTGCAATTGTTAGAATGAATTACTTATTTATGATGTCAGGAAGCATTAGTTCAAACAAATAGCTTAAATGATAAAATGAATGCAACCATTTACTTAAAGGTTAAAAGTGGAAGAAAAAATAGATAGAACTGAGCAGCTACCTTCATGAAACATTCTAAATTACATCCTGACGTACTTCTCAGGGATATGCAGCACCTTCGAAAAATCCACATTGTAAAAGCGATTTTCAAGTTCCCTTGAGACTGATTGTAAATACAGTTTTTGGAGATTTTGAAGGTATTCAATGCCCATGGGCACTCTCTTTAACTCCATGCAGTTGACAATGTTTAGGTATTTCAGATTTGGCATCACCCCCTTTTCTATTGTTATCTCATTCAACTGAGGGGAATTAAAAATCTCCAATCTTGTAAGCTTAAGAAAGCCTGTATTGAAATATAGCTGTTTTCCAACATAGGCATTCTTAAGTGCAAGATGTCCCAAATGGGGCAAAACAGCAATTTGAGGGAGTAGATCTTCTTCTAGTCTCGACCAATGCAGACACAAATATGTGAGGCTTTGAAGTGAAGGAAACCACAATGGCACCCTCTCTAGTTTTCCAGTCAAAATAAGCTTTTGAAGGTTGGGAGGAGGAGATAAGAGTCCATCCATTCGGAGAGTTTCCTCCTCATCAGCTACCTTGATAGACAAGTGCCTAAGACGTGTCATGTTTTGAATTGAGATACATAAATCCTTCTCATTTGCTGCTTTCACATTAGAAATACCAAATGTGGTAAGTTGGGTCATGCTCCGAATTTTTCTTATCAAATCACCTTTTGCTTCAACAACACCTATAGTTTGCAAATTCTTTAACTGAGTGATATTTGACGGTGCTTGCATCCCTATATAATCATTCCAATTTTGAGTGTAGCGAAACATAACTAGCTGTCGCAAGTTTTGCAACTTTCCTATTCCAAGAGGAAGCACCTCTATCTGTGTGTCCCTAAGGTCCAAATTTTGAAGATTAAGAAGCCTCCCTATGGAATTAGGGAGCTTCTTAAGTAAAGTTCCCTTTAAATTCAAGTATCTTAAGTTGAATAATTTGAATAGTTCATTAGGCAATTCACCAATGGGGGCATCCTCCAAATCTAGAACCCTTAACATTTTACTTCCTAAAGGCAATGTTTTCAACGTCTTGTTGAAAACAAGAAAAGAACGAAGCTTTGACACACCCGTAAATGGTTTGAGTTCTCCATCGGTTTTGTGAATTGAAATGCGGCGTGCTTTGCATTCTTTCATTTCTTCTCCTCCATTGTGTACAACACCAAACTTTTCTTTGATTGATATTGATAGAGCAAGATCACGCAGAAGATCATGTAATTTACATCTCCTTGGCCTTCCATATTCATTCCTTTGTACAACTTGAAGCATATTCCGGAAAGTGAGTTCTACTAGATAGCTATCTGCTATTTCTTCTAGAGTGGACCCTTCAATTTGTTCTACAAATCCTTCTGCTATCCATAGCTTAATGAGTCTCTTTCTTTGAATTTGATAATCTGCTGGGAAAAGGGAGCAATATAAGAAACAATGCTTCAAGTGATATGGTAAATTGTTGAAACTAAGCAACAAAATGCTCTTCACTCCTTCTAGCTTAGGATTGTTGCTTGGACTCCAATTCACGTTGCTCTTAATTTCATTCCATTGAGACATATTCTTGAAGTACATTAGACTGCCCAAAGCTGCAATTGCAAGTGGTAGGCCTTTGCATTTTCCCACAAGTTCTTCAGCAAAAGATTTAAGCTCCAATGGACATTTTCCATTGGGACAATTTGTGAATGCTTTCTTGCAAAAAAGTTCCCAGGCCTCTTTATTTTGCAACAATTTAATATAATATTTATGATGTTTACCTCCCATAGAATAGCTAGCTACATCTTCTATTTGTGTTGTAAGGATGATTCTGCTCCCAAGAAAACTATCTTGAAGTGATACCTCTATTTTGTCCAAGAGATTTGTGTCCCACACGTCATCCAAGACAATTAGATACCTTTTCTTCTCTAAATAATTCACTAGTGTTTTTACTAACAGTCTGTAGTCCATGGAATTCAAGTCTGCTGGATTTGTTTCCTTCCTTGACTCGTGGAATTCCTTAATCAAGCTCCTCAATACGTCTTTTAATTCATATGATTGGGAAATTGTGATCCATGCACGACAGTCGAAAGCTTTCTTTACAGCATCATTGTTGTAGGTGTTGGCAGCTAGTGTGGTCTTGCCTGAACCTGCCATCCCAACTAGGACTGTGCAAACCATTACCGGAGCCGATAACACCGATCGGCACTGACCCTCCCGCACCGCCATTGGCACCGACCGATGGAGCCGATGCCGGCGAGCGGAACGCGAACAGAGCTCCGATGCCGGTGCGGTGAGGACATCGGAGACACAATGCAAGCACCGAGTAGAGCCGAACCGAACCGATAAAATAGAGAAAGAGAGAAATATTTTCAGATCAGGTTCAGGGTCAGGGATACAAGCTACGACATCGTTTAGGACTGAATTTGTTTTAAATTTTTTTTACTAAAACGTCGTCGTATTGGGTTGCTATTAAAAAAAAAAAAAAAAACACATATACAAAACGGCATCGTCTTATGTAGGTTTTCAGACTTACCCTACTATAAATTCCTTCTTTCACTGCTTGCTGGGACCTTAACTCTCTCTCTCGCTCTCACCTCGCCAGTCGCCTCTAGCCTCTCACGGTCTTGCAGCAGCAGCAGCAGCAGCAGCTCACCACGGTAAGCCATCAGCCCCTCTCTTTTGGTTTTAATGGAAATGGTATTGTGTTTGTAGTTGTAGCCTTGTAGCCGTAGGTAGCCATTAACGTTGCTTTGAGATTCTGACTTTCTGAGAAGCAGAGAGTGTTGCTTTGAGAGTGTTGCAGTCTTGCAGAGAGTGTTGCTTTGAGATTGTGAAGCACTGAAGCGTGTGTTTGTCTTGGGTATTGGTTAAGAACAAGAAGTGGGGATACTTTGTTTATTATATTGATTCCTCTTGGGCCTTGGCTGGATAGTGTGTTCACTGAGTTATGGACTTTTGTGCATCCGTAGTTAATTTATTGGGCCTTGAAATGTGCATCCTCTGTTTTTGTTTCTTACGTTTTATGAGCTTGCTAGTTGCTACTGTCTCTCTGAAACAAGCATAGTTGGCTTGGTTGTATTTATGGGTTGACCGGTTGAGTGGTTGACATAAAAAATTGCATTTAAAAAATTTATTGGGTTGACCGGTTGTGTTAGTTAATTTATTATATTATGCATTTATTTAGGTAGTTAATTTATTATACTGTGCATTTATTATACCGGTCATTTAATTTATTCAGTTAATTTATTTAGTTGGTTAATTTTTAGTTAATTTATACAGTGCATTTATTTAGTTAGTTAATTTATTATATTGTGCATTTATTTAGTTAGTTAATTTATTATACTGTACATTTATTATACCGTTCATTTAATTTATTCAGTTAATTTATTTCGTTAGTTAATTTTTAGTTAATTTATACATTGCATTTATTTAGTTAGTTAATTTAGTTATTGTCAGTTTAGTTAGTTTTTAATTTATACCTTTTTTTTTCAGCATTTTAATTTTTGAGGGAGACGAGATTGAGAGAGTTCACACTTTCAATCATTCGTCAAGAGGTAATCACTAAACACTCAACTCTCATTATATTCAACATTATAATTTTAAATTTTTAGTACTTTTATTTTTATGCAAATATAAATATTAAATAAAAGCTAATTATCTAGTTCTAAATTGTTGTTAATATTAGTGACATGAATTGTTGAGTAATGATTGTTAGTCTGTTATTATTGATATTGTATTTGCTGGAAAAATTATAATTGATATTGTTGTGGAAACTTTTTTTTTTGTTGGTTGGAAATTGTTTTATTAGATGGATGTCGATGCTCCACCTGGATTTGGTGCACCTGAGGACCCTAACCCACCTCCTTCTAGTAGTGCTAATCCTTACCCACCTGAACCTGCAGCACCAATTGGACTTGGTGCATCACTTCCCCCACTATCACCTAAACAAGGTGGTAAGGATCCGTCGATAGTATGGCAACACTTCATTAAGTTGGCTAGTTTTGATCCCAAAAATCCTAGGTCTCAATGCAAGTATTGTAAAAATCAATATAAATGTCATGGTAAGAAAAATGGTACTTCGGGCATGTTGCAACACATGAAGGTGTGTAAGAAGTGGCCTTTTCCTCGTGATGATAAGCAAAAAACTTTATCTTTCCAAGCCAAGAGAGAAGGGGAAAGTGGTTCAAATGTGTTAGTGGTTGCAAACTATAGTGAAGAGATGGTAAGGTTGGCGTTGGCAAGGATGATCATTATTGATGAATTTCCTTTTAAATTTGTGGAGCGTCAAGGCTTTCAAGAATTTATGGAAATAGTTGAGCCTAGGTTTCCTATTCCCCATCGCACTACCATTGCAAGGGCTTGTATGAAGATTTATTCTAGTGAGGTGGATATTTTGAGAGGGGCTTTTGTTGGGCAACGAGTTTGTGTGACAACGGATACTTGGACATCCATACAAAACTTGAACTACATGGTAGTCACCGCACATTTCATTGATGGAGATTGGACTTACCAAAAGAAAATCTTGAACTTTTGCCCTATAGCTAATCACAAAGGAGACACCATAGGTAGAGCGGTTGAGTCATGTTTGTTGAAGTGGGGTATAGACCGGTTGTTTACAATCACCGCGGACAATGCTAGTTCTAATGATGTGGCAATTGATTATGTGAAGAAGAAAACAAAAGAAAGAGATAATAGCATATTGGGTGGTGAGTTTATGCATATGCGTTGTTGTGCGCATATCTTAAATTTGATAGTGCAAAGTGGGTTGAAGTCTATTCATGAATCAATTGCCAAAGTTAGGAATGCGGTGCGATATGTGAGAGCCTCTCCCGCAAGGTTTGAGAAGTTTCAAGAATGTGTTGAAAATGAGAAAATCAAAGCCAAATGTTTGTTGTCCCTTGATGTACCAACAAGGTGGAATTCCACTTATCTCATGTTAGATTGTGCTTTGAAATTTGTGAGAGCATTTGATAGGTTGGAAGAGGAGGATGGGCATTACAAACTTTATTTTTGTGAATCGGATGGGAATGGGAAAAAGCCCATTGGTCCTCCTAACTATCTTGATTGGGAAAATGTCAAGACCTTTGTGAAATTTCTTGGCATATTTTATGAGGCAACACTTAGATTTTCTGGGTCCTTATTTGTCACTTCTAATACATACTTCCATGAGTTAATTAGTATTGAAGATCAATTGCAACAGTTGTGTAGTGTTGATGGGGATCCACTTTTGAAGAGTATGGCGGTAGAGATGAAAAAAAAATATGATAAGTATTGGGGAAGTATGGATAATATCAATTTGATGCTTTTTGTTGCTGTTGTTCTTGACCCAAGGTATAGATTGAAGTATGTAAAGTTTTGGTTTAGGGAGTGGTATGGAAAGGACAAGGGAGATGAGATGAGCTCTAAGGTTCGGGATGCATTGAAGAGGTTGTATGTGGAGAGAGTGGGTCAAAATGGAGCTTCGAGTTCTAGTGGTAGTGGTACTTCATTGTCTAGGGACTCCATTCCAAGTGTTGGCAATGCTTCATTGTCTGATCGAATTAAAAGTTATAATAATAGGTTTAAGCAACACTTGGCGGACGAGGACAGTGTGGAAAGCAAATCTGAGTTGGATAGGTATTTATTGGAATCTTCTGAGGACCCTGATGTGGAAGATTTTGACATTTTGATGTGGTGGAAAATGAATTCTTCTAGATATCGAATCCTTTCCCAAATTGCCCGTGATGTGTTGGCTATTCCTGTCTCTACAGTTGCATCCGAGTCTGCTTTTAGTACCGGGGGGCGTGTTTTGGATTCATTCCGTAGTTCGCTATCTCCTAATACTGTTGAAGCCCTTATTTGTACCCAAAATTGGTTGACGAATGCAAAGAAAAAAAGACCAATAAAGCTTCAGGAGTGCATGGATAATGTGGAGGATATGGATGGTTTTGAGATTGACACAGGTAAATATATGTTCATTTTGTTTGTTGTATATATCAATTGTTTATTTATTTGCTCAATGCTTAAGAATCATTTTATTTTGAATGGGATTGTAGAAATTGCATCAGTTTGCCCAATGCCTATGGAGGAGGATCCAAGCACCGTTGTGTTGGATGATGATGAGTGATGTGCTACTCTTTGCTTGGAATTAGTTAGTAGTTAGTATTATGTAAGTATACTTGCTATTATCATTCGTTTTGTTAATTATAAATATTCTATTGTTCATAAACGTTTTATTGTTATTAACACGTGTTTATTTTGTTTTGTTTAGTGTATTGTAGGAGTTCTAGAATGATCAATGATGGATAGTGCTCAGACTTACTGGACAAAGGACTTACAAGAATTAGCATTCTTTTGCCTATATGCTAATTATATCTGTACATGTTATTGATAGTGGACTTTTCACTAATGGTAGTTATTTAGGTATTTATGGGTGGGATTATTATTGGGGATACAAGCAATTAGCATTCTTTTGCCTAAATGCTAATTTAATTTGTATATCTTTCTTTTGGCATTTGTGGACAGTGACAAATGGTTTTGTAATACGTTATTAAGTGGAAACATTAACACTTATTGTTATTGACACTGACACACACAGTGACACTAATGATATTATATGCTACATGACAGTATTTTGAGAGTTGAACTCTTATTGAGGCAATTTCAAAATATTTTTGCATGGTGAATGAAATGAAAAAATTTAGATCATTATGTGAACATAATTTTTGCACAGGTTTTGGAATATGCGTTTGTGTGACTAGGTTGGCACATGTTTGGCTTTGTGTGACTAAGTTGTTACAGGTTTCATGAATTATTTGGCACATGTTTCTTGAACAGGTTGATATATTGATATTGAGCTTGAAAAGTAAAAACTTAATTTTTTTATTATTAAAAAAATAGTTTTTTTTTTTATATTTCAAACCGACCAAACCGACCAAACCGCACCGCAAAAACCGCACCGCTATAGTTCGGAAAACCGACTTTAGGCGGTGTGCATCGGTTCCAATTATGAAAAAACCGACCTCCATCGGTTCGGTAATAAATTTAGAAAAAAACCGCCCCTACCGAACCGCGCACACCCCTAATCCCAACTATCGAAATGACAGTCTGATGTAGTTCTTTATCCATCAACCAAGTCATTATCCATTGCCTTTTCTCTTTAATCCCTACAAGTTCATCTTCTTTAAAAAAATGAGATGATTCAGCATGCTGCACCACCCATTTCTGAGGATCTTTAGAACTAGTTCCTTCTGTACGATCATTATCATATCTTCGCTTCCTCTCTGGTATGGTGCCCTTGATGATCCCATTAATTTTCTGTATCTTGGTGGCTGTTTGATGCCTAACCCAAAGATTTATTGGAAAGTAAATAATGCGGTGAAGGATCCAGGAACATCCTCCCTGAATTTGTTGGCTATTGATGTGATACATGAACTCATCAATAATGTCTTCAGCATCATATACCTTGTCCCTCACATTTGCCACCCAAGTTTTGTCTCTTTCACTTTCGGCTTCCTTCATATTAGCATCAATTAAGAAAGATTGCATGGTTCTTAACTCATCCTTGAGATCGTCAATTGCATCACCAACCCCCCATAACAACGATGCTTCAGTTGAAAGGATATTGTTAATCAAGAGATTTACTATAGCTGTGGCCATTTTTAACTTCGAACTCCCTTCTTGTTCAATCGATCACTAAGTTTTCAGGCTCCCCTTCTTCCAATCATATCACATCAAAGAGAGAGAGTGCCATGCTTTGACTTGTTGCTCGCCGGTCCAAAGAGATCTTCATAAAAAGAATAGAGATGAGAGATATAATGCATGAGGGAATTCTTATTCTCAAAAAAGAGTAGCAATACATGTCAACTAAGTTCTTTTTTTTGGGAAGGAGGGAGGACTCCCATAAGAGTGAATATTTTCTTGGGAAGAGGAGGATATCTTTGTATTTATAGAAATATTGCTATAATTTTACTGACAACATTTTCAAAAATAATTATCATTGTTTCCTATGTTTGTATTTATGAGACCAACATGTAGTCTAATGGGTCATGTCAACATTAGAAGGATTTGTACATTAGTACTCTTTTATATTAACATTTAGTGGAAAGGATCGACAATACAATTAGAAATTATTATAGGTGGTTCAAGGACTAAATTTTGACATTTAATTTCATTCTAAACAAAACAATCAAGCATTTCCAAGAAATCATTTTTATCTCTTTCTCAATCAAAAAAAAAAAAAAATCATTTTTATCTCACTACACAATTAACACTATTGAACAAATTATTTCTTTATGACAATTGCATATATTCTCAAGTAAAGATATTAAAATATAAAAGGCACCAATAAAATATATAAAATTTTACTTATATGACCTGTTCTAGTGACAATTAAATCAACAACACAAGACTAAGATTTGTTTTAAGTTTGAGAAATGCTATATAGTGAGTTCTGGACCTTCGAATTAGCCCAATTGGTAAAGTTTTTTGGTGTTGCATAATGAAATTGGGTTTAAAACTAGTCTATACAAAAAATTAATTGGTGCTTTGTCATAATAATAAAGAGTAATGTTTATGCAGTAAGCACTATAGGTTTAAGTCCTATCATATCTTCTTATCAAAAAAAAAAAAAAAAAGTCCTATCATATCTAAAAATAAATCTTACATATTTCAATTTTCCTTGATTTATTATTTCTTTATTAGGAAAACATGTAGCAAGTTTGCATAAGAGACCAATTTATTTTAATTGTTCTAAAATTGCTCCTTATAATATATATATATATATATATATATATTGTCTCATTTTGTCTTTTAGTGTTCTACTTTATACTTCACAAAACCATGCTATATGTTTGATTTTCTTTTTTTCCCTTTTAAATTTTGATTACTTGGAAAAATTATATGACAATTTGTAATTAGTGGAGTATAAAGTGCGATAACAAATCTTAGCCTCTTAAACGGTTACTTATACTGTTATTAACGGATAAGAAAATAATTTTAGTAGTGATTTTAGATTAAAGCTAATAACGACTTGCCACCTAAGATTTATTGTAAAAATATAATACATGAAAGTATTCTAATTCTCAAGAAGTGTACCAGTATGTCAGTTGTTAGGACATATGTGGTTCATCTTGTTTTGAACATATGTCATTATTTTATGTAATTGGCTTATCTTTTGACAAAACGCAACTCACTTGTAATTGGGTAGATTTAGGAAGTGTTTAACGCTTCAAGAAACTTTGTTTCAAGATCAAGTGTTGAAATCATCAAGTCTGTCCAAGAAACAAGCTGGAAAGTACAAGTTACTAAAGTTCGACACCTAGTCTCGACACATGCATATATCGAGCTTTAGAAGCTGTTTCAGCCCCGAGGCTCGACAACTTCTCGACAGATCCTCGACGCCTCTATCTGTCGAGATTTATGAAAAATAGCTTCTAAGTTCTGTTTTGATTCCAATCCGTATATGTGTCTTTGAGACTTCTTTTCTCCTAATCCTAGACATATAAAAGGATTATTTTAAGGGCCGTCGAAGGAGGAACAAGTACACAAGTTGCACAAGCATTGAGAAATCCTTGTTCAAGTTATTTGTGATCCAAGACAAAGCTCATGCCCCAGTTCATCTCTCTTGTGAAGAAGTTGCTGTATAATGTGCACCGTAGGGTTTTGTAACCAAGCATCTTCTTGATCTTCATTGTGTCGATGAATTGAAGAACTTTGCAACCAACAACTCTCTCTCTAGTTGGTGAATTGAAGTCGCGTACTAGGATTCGCGCAATTGGTTAGTCATGCACTGGGAACCGTGCATCAAAAGGAGAAATTGTCACTATAGAACAAGTTCAATTGGGTATTGGGGTAAGGGTTCAACTGTAGGTTGGTAAGGTACTGGGATTCCTTTACTTGTAACCGCTTGTTGTGATAATAATGAAGTTTCGGGAGTGGTGACCTTAAATTACCTAGTGGGGTTTTTGCCGTTAGGTTTTCCCCATTCGTAAACAAATCACCGTGTTATTTATTTTCCTTTGCATACTTTAGTTTATTGGTGATTTATTTGTGATACCACGCAATTTGCATGTTAACTTGATTAATTAAAAACTTGGCTAATTAATCAACCTAATAAATCACAAAGGGTCAACGCATTTGTGGCCTATCAAGTAGTATCAGAGTAGGTACACTTTGATTAGAGTTTAATTCTTGTGTGTGATCCATTGACCCCTGTTTGTCATGGATAGAGGTCAGTCTCTGATTTTACCTCCATTGTTTGATGGTACTAACTATACATACTGGAAAGTACGCATGAGAGCTTTCTTGCAGCCACTAGATGAGAAAGTGTGGTAAGCTGTGGAGATAGGCTGGACTAAGCGTACAGAAGCGCCGCCCGATTGGGATGGTGCCAAGATCAAGGCGGCAAATTTTAACAGCAGAGCATTGAATGCCTTATTCAGTGTGGTCACCAATGAGGAGTTCAACAAGATTTGCTCCATGAAAACTGCTAAGGAAGCATGGACTATTCTCCAGACAACCTATGAGGGAATTAAGGCTGTTAAGGACTCGAAGCTACAAAGGCTCATTACAAGCTTCGAAGGAATTAAGATGGAGGAGGATGAGTCATTCGATGAGTTCTATGCAAAGCTCAAAGATATAGTGAACTTAGCTTTCAATCTTGGGGAAACCATTCCTGAACCCAAGATAGTTAGAAAAGTGCTCAGATCTCTACCCGAGAGATTCCATGCCAAGATCATGGCGACAGAGGAGTCGAAGGATATTGATAAGATTCCTCTGACTTAGCTGGTTGGCAATTTGCAAACCTACGAGCTAGGGTTGACTAGAATGGGTAAGTCAAGCAAAGGCAAGAGCATGGCATTAAAGGCCAAGAGCAGTGATACAGATGAGCCTTCAGACGATGAATATTCTAAGATGAAGTCCTACATTACTAGGAAATTCAAGAAATTTATGAAGAATGCAAATGGAAAGGGCTTCAATAAGGACTGTAGGCAATCCAGTTCTTCTCAATTCAAGAGCCTATATAAAGGGAAGAAGGATACTAGGGATGGCGGTCAGTACACTATTCCCACTGGACCAAAATACTTCGGGTGTCAAGGCTTCGGACACATGAAACAAGAGTGTCCTACGTACCTCAAGAGTACTGGGAAGAGCAAGGCACTAGCTGCTACCTTGAGCGACACTGAGCCCGAGGATGATTCCGACAGTGAACATGACGGAATCTTGAATGCCTTCACTTCCTCTGTAAATCCTACTGAAGGGATTACTGAAGAAGTAGATGAAGAAAAAGAATTGGTGGATGCTAAGTTTGAAACTATGGATGATCAAGATGATATCCATACTGCCTATGAGAAACTATACAAGCTTTCTGAAAAGCATGAGAAACTCTATAGGCTGGCCACCAAGAAACTCAGTGATGTGGAACTTGACCGTGAGGAGCTTTCCACTAAGGTTGATGAAGCAAATCAGATAATTGGGGCATTAAGGTTTGAGAATAATTTCTTGGCTGAGAAGACCAAGAAGCTTAAAGCGGAGTTGTTTCAAGTTAGAGTACAATTGGAAAGGATGTCAAGTGCAAAGCTGGATGAGATGCTCAATGTTCAGAAATCTGCTTTAGATCATACATGATTGAGGTATGCATTCTCTCTTTCTAATACTCCTTTTGCTAGTACTACTGTTTTTGTTTTTCCTGCTAATATTAAAATTGAAGATAAAGATGTTAAAACTGAATTAGCAAGTGAGAACTTAGACAAGGGTAAGTCCATCTTAGAGCACCCCCTAAGCTTGAGAAGAGGGAAACTAGAAACCCTAGGACTAAGAAAGCTATCTCTTAAAAGCCTAAACAGAAGAAGCAGCATCTCTGTTATCATTATGGTGTTGCTGGTCATACTCGACCAAATTGCTACAAGTGGTTAGTCACTTAACAAAGCAATGGCATGATAGCATCTGGGAACTAAAATTAGCTTCAGACCTCTCTTGTTCCTCTTGGAGACATTCTCAAAGCCCTCATGTTCCTTTTGAACTTGAACGGCTTCAATTCTTCTCCCTTATTACCGGTTCAAGGGTTGGCAAAAATGAAAGGTTCCTCCAAGGTGTGGAAGGAAAAGGGTTCTAAGTGATTTTGTTCATTTCTTCTCTCTCTTCCCATTTTGTTGTTTTTGCATTACTTGTGTGTTACTTTACTGTTTTGAGTCAGTCTAGTTTTATGCATTGTTTTGCTTTCTTTAACATGTTTTTGTGTGTTTTTTTTTAGTTTTGTATTTTATTTTTTGCTTTTTTGATAAAAAAAAATTGAAAAATACAAAAGCAGTGTGTGTTTGTGTACATTGATTCTTGTGAACCTTAAAATGGCCATTGAATAAAGTTTTCTAAACGTTGTATCTCTTGTAGCTTAGATGAGCATCCTTATGCACAATTAAGCAAGTGAGCTTTGTAGCTCTTTGTTTGTGATGAGTAAGGTTAAGTGATCTCTTATACTTAAAATTTGTATCACTCTTTTTGACAGGTAGGACTAGAAAATCCTAAGAGAAAGGCATAAATAACCATCTCATCACTGTTACTCGCCAAATCATAAAATGACATCTGTATGCTTCGGTATAGCAAAAGTGCAATGTCAAAAGTTTAACATAATTAAGTATTTCTTTTCTTTCTTATATGCCCACGCATGATATGCTCAATAAAAGAAAATATGCAAATAAATAAAAAGCAAAAAGATCAAAATGCTTTAAAAATATGATTGCAAGCGTGTATTCTAGGAGATGTAGGAGTTATAGGATGTACCTCGAAGGTGATAGTCCCCATCAAACAGTTATGATTGTGTGTGAGTTAAAGTGATTTTCTCATATCTCAAATCGTCATAACTTTGAGACACTAATGCAATCTTGCAATATTTTTCACACACAACATGCAATATTCTTTGCTATTCTTGATACATGTGCAGGTACAATGTGATTTGGTCATCACAAGGTTTACATGCGTTAATGTATGCTCACTAAACTGTCTTGACTTGTTTTTTGAAATATAAAATTTGTTAGACCTATTTAGTGTGTGTGTGTGTTTTGGGATCCATATGCTTAAAATTATTGTTGAAAGATGATTTTGAGAGCTTAATGTGTTGTTTGGATCATTGGTTGAATTGCATGCATGAATGCATTCATGTTTGTGTTTTTCTTGTCTTGAAAGCCTGTTTTTTGAAGCCAGCTCGACACCTCCTCGACACATCCTCGATACCTGGCTATCTGTCGAGCTTCTCAGCCTTTTCTTATCGCAATCTCGACACCTGACGGATCGATCGAGAAACTTTCTGTCTGCTCGATAGCTTCTTGATAGCTTGTGGATTGATCGAGATTCTTTTGGTGTTTAATCCTTCATTCTCGACACCTTCTCGATAGCTGTATCTGTCGAAGTAGCTTTTCTCGATACTTAACTCGATAGCTGTCTCGACACCTTTCGATACCTGCATCTGTCGAGAATTACTGAAGGAGTATATATAGGTTCTTCGCGATTTCGTCTCTCATTTCTCTCGATCTCTCTCTCGATACATTTGGTTTTTCTCTTCCAAAACCTCTCTCACTTACTCCAAACCTCTTCCTAAGGATTCTTCAAGCTTTCCTTAAGATTTTCTTCTCTTGGTAAGCTTCAATCCTCTCATTCTTCATGCATTTCATGTTTTAAAACCTAAGTTTTGGGGTTTTTGAAAAATTTTGGAGTTTTTCAAAATTGATGAGTGTTTATTGCAATATTTGGGTTGGTTTTATAAATTTGATCTTTAAAACTACATGCATTGCATCACATTAGCATTCTAACAGTATTTTCATGCATTTAGATGTGTGTTCTTTGATTTTGTGTTGATAGGATTGGATTGGGCTGAGCTCATGATACCATTTTGTTGCATGTCACATGTTCATGCATTTCCCATGCATACGTTCTTTCTTTTCAATATACTTGTCATATATTGAACTGTTTTGGGACTTTTCTATGTGTTTCTCTCTTTCTCCCTCTCTTTCTGTTTGCGTTAGTAGTGTTTATGGCACCTAAGCATAAATCCATTCTGTCCCAGAACACTCTTCGTTCAAGGGGCTCTTCATCTTCTGATGCTACTCCTCTTTCTGTTCAGTTCCATGATGAGAAAGCCCAACAAGACTTCTCAGAGAACATTGTTGGGGACACTGACCTTCCCGATGTCATTCACAGTCGGGCTTGGGAGTCACTGTGTGACGTCTCGTTCACTTGTCCTTCCGTGCTGATTTAGGAGTTTTACTCCAACATCCACGAGATTGATTTTTCAGTACTTCTCTTTCATACTTGCGTTCGAGGTATGCACATTGTTGTCACTCCGGAGTTGGTTTTCGAGGTTCTTCATTTTCCGCGTGTTGATCATCCTGATTACCCCGGTTGTGAGCGTCTATGGACTGTGTCAAAAAACAAGATGATATCTGCGTTCTGTGAGCACCCCTCTGATTGGGGTAAGCATCGGTACACACCATGTCAGCCTTTTGCTAAAGGTCCTCATTTCCTAAACATGGTGATGACATTTGTTTTGCATTCACTTTCTCACTACAACTCGATCATAGAGCCTCGTGCTCGGTTTTTGTTGTCTCTTTTAGAGCATCTCACTATAGACTTCCCTTCACACTTCATCTTCTCTATCATTAATGTCTATAGGGATACGGCTACCCGTGATAAGCTCATTTTCCCTTCTGCTATAACGAGGATTCTTCGCTACTTTTTCGTCCCTTTTCCCTCGTCCGACCCATTCCATGTCATGTCTGCCATAGACGCCGCTACCGTAAAACGAAGTGAGGCGCAGTTCAGGTTGTGACAGATGGATTCTACAGCTTCTTCCTCCCATCTGGCTCCATCCAGATCTGTTAGAGCCATATCTACTCCCTCCTCTTCCTTGAGCAATGTGACACTTGGAGACATCATGGCATAGCTTCAGTGCATGGATGCTCGCCTCGATACGCTCTCTACGGAGTTGTATCAAGTGAACGTTCGTGTTAGTCGCATTGCCAGGCGACAGGCGACCTTGGGCGGCTTTTTTTCTGAGGCTTCTCCTCCATCTCCTCATGTAACTTTTGAGACTGAGGATGATGATGGTGATGACGATGATGCTTCAGATGATGATGATGGAGATGCTAGCTCTTCTGATGAAATGTTTACTTGACACTCTACCCTTTGTCACTCATGACAAAAAATAGGAGTAGTTTTGGATTATAAGAGTAGTCATTCGTAGGGGAAGAGTTTGTATAGGACATTTTGATAGGGGGAGTGTTGATATGAGGGATGTAGTGAGGATTACATGTATTTCTTTTCTTTTCTTTTCTTTCTTATAGAGATACATTGTTCATGTACTCCGGTCTTGTGACCATTTATTGACATACATTGTGCTTATTTCTTGATATATATATGTTAATGTATGTTTATTTCACCTACCTTTTCATGTGTTTTTTTTTTCTCTCTTTATACACATGTTTCTTTTATTTGTATGCAATCTATTATTTCTGCTTCACGCAAAGATACCTTGATATGTTTTGTTTAAAAGTGTTTTAGAAATACAGGTTGTCAAAGTCTACTTGCCATAAACTCTCTTCTTGCAAAGAGTTTGTGTTAGGATAGATTTTATTGTATTCAACAAGTGAATATGAGTTGAGTGATTTATGACTTCTCTCATATCTTCATTTGTTTGTTGTGGTTTTGTCACGGATTGCCAAAGAGGGAAATTGTTAAGACATATGTGGTTCATCTTGTTTTGAAAATATGTCATTATTTTATGTAATTGGCTTATCCTTTGACAAAATGTACTTTACTTGTAATTGGGTAGATTTAGGATGTGTTTAACGCTTCAAGGAACTGTGTTTCAAGATCAAATGTTGGAGTCATCAAGTCTGTCAAAGAAACAAGCTGGAAAGTGCAAGTTACTAAAGCTCGACACCTAGTCTCGACACATGCATCTATCGAGCTTTAGAAGCTGTTTCAGCCTCAAGGCTCGACAGCTTCTCGACAGATCCTCGACACCTCTATCTGTCGAGATTTATGGAAAACAGATTCTAAGTTCTGTTTTGATTCCAATCCGTGAATGTGTTTTTGAGACTTCTTTTCTCCTAACCCTAGACATATAAAAGGATTATTTTAAGGGCCGTTGAAATAGGCACAAGTATACAAGTTGTACAAGCATTAAGAAATCCTTGTTCAAGTTATTTGTGATCCAAGACAAAGTTCATGACTTAGTTCATCTCTCTTGTGAAGAAGTTGCTGTGTAATGTGCACCGTAGAGTTTTGTAACTAAGCATTTTCTTGATCTTCATCGTGTGGATGAATTGAAGAACTTTTCAGCCAACAACTCTCTCTCTAGTTGGTGAATTAAAGTCGCGTACTGGGATCTGCGCAATTGGTTAGTCACATACTGGGAGCCATGCATCAAAATGAGAAACTGTCACTACAGAATAAGTTCAATTGGGTATTGGGGTAAGGGTTCAACTGTAGGTTGGTAAGGTATTGTGATTTCTTTACTTGTAACCGCTTGTTGTGATAATAGTAGAGTTTCGGGAGTGGTGACCTTAAATCACCCGGTGGGGTTTTTGCCATTAGGTTTTCCCTATTTGTAAACAAATCACCGTATTATTTATTTTCCGCTGCATACTTTAGTTTATTGGTGATTTGTTTGTGCTACCACGTAATTTGCATGTTAACTTGATTAATTAAAAACTTGGTTAATTAATCAACCTAATTAATCACAAAGGGTCAATGCATTTGTGGCCTATCATCAGTTAAGTTGAAGAATGATCTTTCTTTTTTTTTTTTCTTTTCTTTGAGGGGGAGGTGGGATAAGCGGTGTAGATACAATGGTTTTTATATTTATTTAAATTAAACAATGATCATTGTATTTATCTAAATTCAATAGAGAAATATTTCTATTTGTCACTGGTAACATTTTCATTTTTTTAAAACAAAACATTCAATAATTTTGTTAAGTTATGATTTTTCTCATAACATTAGTGTTGGCTTATTCTATGACAAAAAGTTTTGTAATTGCATAAATTTATTTCCTTGTATTTTTGTGGGATTTATTTGTAATGAGTTTAGTATTAAGTGATGAAGATTTGATCAAGACAGCTGAAGGTCACATGAGAAGCATATGTAGGAAGGTGAATAGTTAGGCCAGGTGTCCAGCTCAGTACAGCCTGTCCAGAAGGGTAACTTGCAACTTGGATTCGTGACTTGCACCAGTCGCAAGTGACCCGCGAAGTTCCCCTGTTTTACTGAAAATTGTGACTTTTCGTATTCCCATCACTCATACTATATATACCCTCATTACCTACAGAAATTGTAAGGAACCTATTAAGAGAAAAACCCTAAGAAAAGTTTCTACAACACACCCACCTTATTAGAGAGAGAGCTACTCATTATTAGAGAGAAATCTTTGTAGTCTCTTCTTCTTCCCTCTCTCATTGTTATACCCATTGAAAGGAGATTTGTACCCAAACACAACCCACACCCATTTAGAGTGTTAAGAGTGTTTTTGGAGTTTGGGAAGCATTAGAAGATGCCAAGGATGGTGGATGCAATATTGAGCTTATTGCGGGATCCAAAAAGTAAGAGAAAACATGGTTAGACTTAACCTTGTTGGAGTAAGAAGCTTAGAGGGCTTAGGTGCATCGGGTATATTAGGCTTGTAGGGTCTATTGCTATTCATGTATCCCAACTAATTTTCTAGTTGATCATTTTACCACTTGGAGGTCGGCGAGAGGTTTTTTCGCCAAGTTCTTCGGTTTCCTCTTCGATAACACGTGCCTGTGTTATCTTTGTGTTTTATTCTCTCTTCTCTACTCTTTTCCTTTTAATTGGTGTTGTGTTTGTGATTAATTATGGTTTAGAGTGTTTTTCCAATTTGGGTATAGCTTATATTTATCATTTCACACATATATTGTTTGAGTATAAACTTGTGTTAGTAATTTTGAAATTGGGGGTGTAAATATTCACTAGTGTTTTACACACCAAGTGAACATTCAAATTTAAATATCATCATTTCCATATGGTTTGTATTTATGACACCAGATGTCTAATATGTCTGGTGAACACTAGAAGGATGTGATTCGTGAACTTTCAAAAAAAAAAAAAAAAAAGAAGATGTGTACATTAATCTTTACATTAGATTTTTTTTTTTTTTAATTGCATGCAAGGGAAGGTGAGGCACCAATAAATGTTTTTAAAGACTTAAGGAATAAGATTTTCACCAAAAAAAAAAAAAAAAGATTTAAGGACTAAAATGAAATAATGATAATTTGATAAAAGAATTAAAAAATTATATAATTTATGGACCAAATTTTGACTTTTTTTATTTTTTTTAATTTCTTTCGAAAAAAAAATAATTGTGTCTTTCTAAAATATCATTCTTATCTTATTACAAAAATTAAAACTTTTAAACAAATTATTACATGATAATAATTACATTTATTCTCAGGTAAAGATAGTAAAAAACATCAACAAAAATATAAATTTTCACATATTAAACTTGTAATCATTAATAAGAGATGAAGTTTAACACATTTGTTTTTTTTTTTTTTGGAGAAAAAAGTTAACACATTTTTTTGATTTGCCATGTTTAAGAGATGCTTTACAATTTACTTTTCAATTTTCCCTGATCTATTATTTCTATATTAACAAACCATTGAGTCATGTTTCCATAAGGGACCAATTTATTTTAATTGTTTTGAATCTTCTTATTCTTAAACAAAAGTCTCATGTCCTACTCTAGTGTTTCACTTTGTAGTTTATACTTCATCAATTATAATATGTAATGTGTTTAATTTTTTATTTTTAAATAATATACTTTGGTTATTTGAAAATGAGAGGAAAAAAACCATGTTATACTTTGGTTATTTTATTCCTCTTTATCATTAATTGATCAAACAATTTGGCCTTTTTTTTTTTTTTTTTTTTTTTCAAACCGATAAGTTTCATTGACAATAAAAGCATTGCAATTTGCAATTTGCAATTTAAACCAAATACAATTAGACAAAAGGTGACCAACAAGAGAGAATAGAAAATATTAATACATAAAATGAAGTGATTCCACCAATTGAAAAGATATAAAACCCTTATTTAATTCTTCATGAAATAGCCCCACTAGGCTACACTTACAAATGAAATTTCACTAATAAAGGGACAAACTAATTGATTAAAAGTAGAACAATTAGAAATTCAAACTCCCATTAAAAATTTAAAAATTCAAACTAACCCAACCTCAACCTCAACCTCAACCTCATGTAGGGGTGTCCATGCAAACTGGAGACCTAACAAAACCGACCAACCAGACAAGAACCGACCCTTCATGGCCGGATCTAACACCTTCAACGGTCAGTGATAGGTCTCAACCCTTAGAAACCGACTTTGGTAGGTCGAGTGGCGGGTTTCGTCCTAAAAAACTTAAACCACTCGACCCGCCTGACAAAAACTCAAAGAATGCCGAAAAATTACCTGGATCTAGCTACGATCTTGCGCTCCTCAGCTCCGATCCGGCCACGTTTGGAATTCCTTTACTCAGATTCGCTTAAATCCAGCCAAGATCTACTCTCTTCCTCACTCAGATATGCTTAAGCAGCCCATATCTACTTAAATTCGACCAAAATTCCGGAAAGCCCGACTCTAACTCCATCGATATTCTTAAATCTAGGCTAGATTTCCATAGATTTGAAGGAATATCGGCTAAATCTTGTTAGATCCGACCAGATCTGACGAGATCCGACCAGCTTTTGGCCAAAATTCGGCAATATCGAAAAACTCAAAACGGACTGATTCACACCCAAAAACTGATACGACTTGACTTGGTTAATTTGAAACTTCATTCGAGTTGGTTGCGGGTTGAAATCTTCCCCACCCGATAATGTTGGGTCTAGTCCAAGTTGGGCAGAAACCCGACCCGGCCTGACTCGTGGACAGCCCTAACCTCATGAGGTGTGATCTCAATAATTAATAAAGAACTAGTCACAGACTCACGCATTGCACGTGATAATATTTTTAGGATAGTCTCATTTAATTTATTTTTTGTAGGTTGGACTAATTTAATAAATAGTAATGTATTTTATAATCATATTTTCATTTATTATATGAATAATCACAAATGTAATATATATTTTTTGTCATACCAAAATGAAAACAATACCATTTTTCTCAAGAATTCAAAAGGTAGCAAAAATATTAATTTTTTAATAAAAATTATTTATAACATTTTGTGTATCATTAAAAAATATATAAAATTTGAAAATTATTATTTTTTATTTTTAAACAAACTTTTTCAAATCCAATTGTATCTACCGTGCAATCTAAAACACCAAAAAACGTATAAAAAAAATCAACAAAAACTACAATTCAAAAACAGAAAGGGAAAAATAAAAATCACATCAAAGTCAAACTTCTTCTTCCAAATATGTAAAACATTTCAAACGTGATGTGATCAAGCCAAATATACAATGCATAATCAAATTCAAAATTTTTAATAAGGTTTTGAAGTGACGCAATAGAAATATGTCACTATTCCTAAGAAAAATGTGTTGGTTATAAATTTATATATGATGATTGTAACCAAGAGTACAAAGGGGAAAAATTTAGAGATTTTTTTTTTGAAAAAATAAGAAGTATTATTTTATTATTATCTAATCTAATCTAACATCTAATCCAACATATGAATAATGAATAGATAAATAATTAATTTTAAACACAAAATTGAATTTATTTTCTTAAAAATCTCAAAGAATACACAAATGAGTTAACGAATATGAGCAATAAAAAATATTCGTAAATGCTTAAAACAATTACTCAAGTATCAAAAAATATCATATAATAAAGACATAACAATTTGTTGCTAATTTGTTAAACAAAATATTTACAAATAAAAAAATGAAACTGCACAAATACCATCTTCTTCAATTGCATTAACTGTTCTTCATCGCATTGTCCAGACTATTTTGATGTTTTCCAAATAAACTAAAACCTGACAACAACACAAAATATTGACATGTTATAATATAATTTTTCTCTAAATTTGGTCAGTGATATTAAGACTCTTTTGTGTTGTAAATAAAAAGATAAAAAAATGGGAGTACAAACCTCATAAAAAAAAATCGAACAAAAAATGAAAAAAAAATTTGAGAGAGAGAAAGAGAGAGAGCGAGAAATAACATTTTTGTGTGGGAAAAATATGCATAAAATGGGAGAGAGTGACAAATTTATAATAAAATGATGAGAATAAGAAGAGCCAAAATAAAAGAAGATGAATGGGCAAAATTATATATAAAGTTAAAACCGTTTAAGAAGAATATGTATAGACTGTATTTAATTATAACATCAAAAGTAAAGTAGGTGAATATATAAAGTTAAAACTGCCTAAGATAAATTTGTAAAGCCAATGTATTTATATATTTAATATTGTCAAATAAATTAAGGTAAAAAATAAATATGAAAAACAATAATGGCATGGCAATGACTCGGAGGATGAGGTGGTTTAACAGGAGCATAATAATAATAAACGTTACGCTTCAGCTTTTAGATGAATATATGATATAGACATAAGTAGAATTGAACTACAATTTACAATATTCAAATTAATAAAATAAAATAAAAAATTTCAAACTCCAACCTCCAGCCCTGAGTCTACTAATCGAAATTGGTACCCAAGATTTACGGCATCTGATATTCAACTTGGAGATAGAAGTAGGAACCTAGGAGAGATCCAAAAGAAAAAAATCATTAAATATAGAAACAAATGCTAATAGAATTAACTCACTTGAAAATTAAACTTGAATATTTAAAATATGCAAATACAGTGGTGAAAATGTGAAATAATTAAAGAATAAACTTACTTGAAAATTAAACTTGAATATTTTCTTCAGAAGAATTGTACACTTCGAGAGCTTACAATTGAAGGTGATAAAGAATAACAAATAGGGAGGATTGCAAATGAGAAATAATATCAAGATGGTTTTTCTCCACTCTGTTTTTCACTTGAGAATGAGTAGCCTTTTCTTTCTTCTCTGCAAAACAGAGAATGAGTAGCCTTTGACAAACCCTTTGTCGACCACTTTCTTCTTCTTCTTTTTTCACTTGGCTTTTTTCCTCTTGTACTTTTATTTCCCAAATGGATTTTCATGGACTGAAGAATCTTCACTTCATGATTTTGCTTCGCTTTATGGCTTTTGCAGTTTGCTTCGACTGCCAGTCTGCCTTTTGAATTATTGTTGTCACACAGCTTCTTTTATATTATTTTTACATTTATTTAGGAAAAAGATAACAACCCACTTTTTTTTTTTTTTTGATGGGAAGATAATAGCCCACTTTACCATTTGAGGGAGTCTTCAATAGTCATCATATTATAATGTTGAGAAAGATTGTCACCATGTTCACAATTAAACGTGGACAATTATCCCCTACATTCTTTTTCGTACGAGACTTGAAATAATTGTGATTGGGTCTTGGCTTTTTCAATGAAGGTTTGGTATTGAATTATTGATCACTTGGATTGAACAATTGATTTTGAATCTGCATTATTAGATCAGCGGATATGAGGCAATGTTTGGTATCTCTTGAGAGAGTCTTCAATAGTCATCATATTATAATGTTAAGAAAGATTGTCACCATGTTCACAACTAAACGTGGACAATTATCCCCTACATTCTTTTTCGTACGAGACTTGAAATAATTGTGATTGGGTCTTGGCTTTTTCAATGAAGGTTTGGTATTGAATTATTGATCACTTGGACCGAACAATTGATTTTGAATCTGCATCATTAGATCAGCGGATATGAAGCAATGTTTGGTATCTCTTGAGAGAGTCTTCAATAGTCATCATATTATAATGTTAAGAAAGATTGTTACCATGTTCACAACTAAACGTGGACAATTATCCCCTACATTCTTTTTTGTACGAGACTTGAAATAATTGTGATTGGGTCTTGGCTTTTTCAATGCAGGTTTGGTATTGAATTATTGATCACTTGGACTGAATAATTGATTTTGAATCTGCATTATTAGATCGGCGAATATGAGGCAATGTTTGGTATCTCCAACAAAAACAACTTTTGTAGCTTTCAACTTGTATCCCAACAAGTTTAGAAGTTCTTATGTTCTGGAAATAGCTTATTTTCAGTAATTTTTTCTTTTTTAATGTTTATCAATAGTGGCGTAGGTATTAAAGGACCGAAAGGGGGCTTGAGCCCCCAAAATTTTTGAAAAAATTAATTTTTTTTGATAATATCTTAAATAATTTAAAAAATTTTAAATAATCTTATCATTTTAGCCCTCCATACTTAATAATACACACACATATATATATATATATATATATATATTTAAAAAGTCTAGGACTTATTTGTACACAGCAGTAGAAATTGAAAAGTCATAAACTTTGTTGATGTACCCCACCACCAAATCTCTCACGTAGTTACAAAACATTTTGCCTCAGATAAGTGCTCTTTCTCTCTATGTGTCTCCGTGCATGTTTGCCACATTGCCTCACCTTTCTTTTTAACACAGGTCACTGCAGTGGGCCCCTCACTGTGCAGAGTGTTGTAGCTCTATCTAAGCCTCATAGCTGACCAGCTCTAATCTCTATTTATACCTGGTACTCATTGATTTTAACTCTTTGACTCTTTCTAGGTACTATTTATTTTGTTTTTGATTTTGTTGCTTTATTTTTCATTGCTTTGTATATATATATATATATATATATATATATATATATATATTCTTTATAATATATTAGTTATTATTATAATAATCAATATATTATATACAATATATACCACTATATTAAATTGTATTTAGTTGTTGTTTATTAGATATTTTTTTATGTATTTTTTTTATACAAGATAGAATTTCTATTCTAGTATAATTTAAGTGTATATGTGTGTGAAACTCCCTCCTAGAGACTTGATCCATGACTCTTGCCCCTCACACCTTACAAGCATTTATACTTGTAGAGTGACCACTGTACCAAGAGAGAGCAGTGGTCTTATGTATTGACATTTGAATGATTGTTTGTCTTCTATTTAGCAATCTTTTGAACTATTAGTATTTTTTTAGTATATTTTTCATAATCTCAGTCATTTTATTTAACGAGTGATAATTTAATTTGATAAATATAGGTTCATGGGCAAATTTAGGACTATTGACTCATTCTTAAAAAAAAAATAGAAACAGTAATTCAGAAAATAGTACACTTTTGGGTTCTAATGTTGAAGGCTCAGCTTTCAATAAGCGTCCTTCCAAATCTCCAAGGATTGATCCCGAAAAACATCCTTCTAGACCGTCTGTGGTGGAAGTGGAATTTGAAGAAATTCACGTAAAATTTTCACCACTTAATTCCAATGAAGTTGATGTTAGAATTTTAAAACGAGATAAAGGAGAACACATTGAAATGTGTAACTATCTAGCCAATATACGTGATGAGAGTTAGACGTGCTTATTTAAAAGCTAAACCATATCAAATCTGCCTTTCAAACTATCCATTTTCTAGAGAATGGCATCCTCGTTGCTTTCAAGCTTCTTGGTTCACTCAATTTTCTTCTTGGCTGGAGTATTCTCCTACTAAAGATGCTGCATATTGTCTACCATGTTCTCTGTTTACCATGGAAAGAAGTAGACACCCTGGCTGTGATGCTTTTACATTCAAGGATTTAGAAATTGGAAAAAAGCCAATAATGGAAAGAATTGTGCCTTTTTGAATTATGTTGGGGAGGATCCTTGCTCACCCCACAACAATGCTGTGAAATATTGTGATGATCTATTGAATGAATCAGTGCATAGTGCATATAGAGAAAGTGATGAATGTGTAGAGTTCTGTACAAATTCCAAATAATCAACTGCGGGTGAAAACTTCCATTGATATTGTTCGGTGGCTCAGTATTCATTAAGCAAAATTGCTCATTTATTTCTACTTAAAAAATTTTTTCCTTATATTTGTGTGTGCACACACGTTTTCGATGCACACGTGTTTTTTATTCATCATTATTTCCTTCTAAATTGTGTGAAATAATTAGCAGGATTTAAAAATTATCAAAAACTTATCAATTAGTTTATAGAGTGATTGTACCTCATATTTACTCTTCTTGTATCTACTACAACTATAACACTAACATTTTCAATAATAAATATTCCCAAAATTAGACTTCGGAATAAAAGTGAATATATTTTCCTAAAAGGCTCTTTGACTTTCTACATTGAAAGGAAAATTATTTCAAATTTAGTGTAAAATCAATCATAAATTATTTAATGATTTAAAAAGAATATAAAATTCGATTCTGATAATTAAATGAATGATTAAAAAAATATTAGAAAACAAATAAGTTTTATATTTTTTATTAAATTTTTTTTAATATTGATTGGATGTTAATTCATTTTTTCATGTATAATTAGACTTTATTTTATCATATTTTCATTCTTTTAACTCTAATTTTTTTTTTTTTGGCTTATGTCTTGGCCCCCCTAAACCAGATTTCTGGTTTCGTCCCTCGTATTAAACAAAAAACTCTTTTTTTTTTTTTTTTTCTTTTTAATTTGACGATCACTTCAAGAGGAGAAATTCATATATAAAAAAATAGGAAAACACAAAAACCCAATAAACAAATTTTATGTTCCTCCCCTTTTCCCTCTGCTTTCTCATCATTATTCAAATTAAATATAAATTTAATAATAATAAAAAAAAACAACGACAGAGAATTCTGAAAATCACACAAAGAAAGCATTGTATCAGAGAAGAGAGAGGACGTTGAGGGTGCGGATCAGTTTGTCAAGGTCGAGTAGATGAAGATTCTCAAACGATTGGTCGCAAAAAGAACTTTGTGTGTGCTCAGTTTGAGCAAAGAGAGAATATAATAGAGATCACACAGACTGTAGGTTATAGAGAAGTTGTTGACAGTAATGGGCTAACAATGGTGACTAACTTTATATAAAGTGTGAGGTTCTGTTCATGGTAGAGAGTTTATGAAAGTTCGAGGAACTTTCCGGATTGACTCTTATATATAGTCGGCTAGTCCACTAGTAAAAATATCAAAATCATAACTTTATTATGCATAACGTAAAATCTCTAAAAATTACTAAAATCAAAACAAAGTATTATCTGACTTTTAAACATAAATATATATATATATATATATGTATATATATATATATATATTGAGACTTATTATGGAGGCGAAATTTTAACAAATCAAACTGTTGAACAATCAGACTCCTTTCAATGTTTTTCTCAAAAAAAAAAAAAAAAAAAAAAAGACTCTTTTCAATGTTTTCATAATGCTTATGTGCGATTCTATGCTTTAGAATTAGTTTACTAATAAGTTGGTCATTTTGGTTTCTAAACCTTTAAAGAAAACAATATCAATTTTTTAAAGTTTATTATATAATTATTTCCAAATTTTATTATTTATACATTTTTATGAAAAATAAAGTCACAACATAAATAATTTAAATTAAACTCATAAATAACACTTTTGAAAGATAAACAATAGGTTTTGTATCTTTTTCCTCTTGAATTATACTGTTTCCTTCTATATTTATTTGTTTACCCTTTTTTTATAACTTGTGAAACTTAAATTTCAATTTAAACTCCCCAGACTCCCTTAGTTCCATTGTCGTTGGAAACCCCCTACAGACCCATAATTGGTTTACCGCAGCCAAATTGGGCCATTACAAAGGCCCATGAAAAAGCATTGCTATCGTAGATTTTATTTTACTTTTAATAAAAAATTGCTTTGGGAAATTCTTTTATATTTTATATTGTAGACACACAAAAACGGTAAATATTGTACACATTTACAAAAAGTGTACAATATTTTTGACTTTTTGTATATGTGTACAATAATTACTACTTTTTGTGTGAAGTACAAATATAGACATTATATAAAAGTCCAATTTATTTTTAGTCACCCAATTGAACACAGATTAGTGGGTTCCAGTTACGTTAACTGGTGAAGTTTCTGATGGTTGAATAAGAGATTTGAGATTTAATCTTTGTCTACCCAAAAACCGATTGGTATCTTAGTCTGATGATAATAAAGAGTTATTATCAAGTATGGACGTCATAGGTTAAAACTTTCTAAAAAGAATTGAACACACATTAACCCATAGGTGACTAACGATAAAGCATAAAGTTCAATTTATATATGAAAATGGAATGGGCTGCATAAATTGCTTTAATGGTAATTGTAATTTTTTTTTTTTAAAATCTAGATATGATAAAGATTTAAATTGTAGTATTTATGATCATTTCAAAAAATCAATTGATTTTTGGTATATTTATAATTCAAATCTTAATCTTTTATTTCACAGCAAGCAAAATTTACTAATTGATATAAACTTGAACACACAATGGAAAAAAACCGTTCAATAAAAAGACAAAAAATTCAATCAATTTGTCATGGAATTTGCCACCATATTACAAGACTTAATAGAAAATGGATTGGAATGAAAGAGATAAAGAGACTTTGTTTGCCCATCACACCTACTCATTTTTTAAACAGAGTAGGCATGCAAGTGGTCATCTCAATTCAAACAAGTTATATAATAATGACTTAAATTTATATTTGTAAATAAAATAAATTATGATGAGCATTGTTTAGCCCACAAGGCATGTTAGTATTAAGGCAATAATTAACCCAAGCAATGCTTATCTCAATTTAGAGGCATCTTCTAGGAAAAACAATTGAAAATGAGAGCGGGAAGAAAAGAATATTCATAGGATGGGAGAGCTGCTATGACATCAATTATATACAACTAGTCGTAAACCCACGTGATGCATGGAAATATACAACTATTTTGGAACGTGGTATAATGTATGATTTATTTTCTAAATGTGTTGGAGACATTATTTCTAAAATTGTTTTTCATCTCTCCTTTTTTATAAATATATCATTCTATTATTTTGAGTTTTAAAAAAAAAAAATTAGGTGCATTTGATTAATATTATTCCATTATTTTTTTTTAAGACAAAAGATAGAAATACTATTCTTTTTTCATGTGATCTATATTATTCAAACTTTTGTATAGTGTGTTATGGTTATTTTTTTCTATAACTAAAATTTTTAAGTTTCAAAATTAATTATTTGAATTTCTTATTCTCTTAAAAAAATTATCATGATAACCAAACCTCATCACAAATTTAGCTTCATGGTTATCCGCTGTGTAAAGTTTGTTAATATTGCTTTTCTCAATTTAGTCGTCGTCATATCGGGGACTGCATAAATGCTCTGGTGGAAAACTTTTTTATTTATTTATTTTTAAATACCAGGTTTAGTAGAAAGCAGAAAGTGGAAACTTGATCATCAATAAATATTAAATGCGACTACTTTTGGTGGAAAATTCTTTGATTTCAGTGCTTTACTTTGGCTCACTTCCATTTCCAGGGAAAATTATCTGAAGGAGAGAGCTAAATTTTATGAGCTTTCGTGCTCTCTTTTTTTTTTTTTTTTTTTTTTTAATATTTGTGTTGACATTGCATAGACCCATTTCTGATTCCAATTTGTTAATTTGTTTCAATGCCGGATTTAGTGTATATTAAGAAAGGGAAAAGCTAATGGATGCCCCAATTAACATTAGTTTAGAAAATATTTTTAAAACTATTACACATCCTTAGCATGATGGCTACTCTACAAGTATAAGTGCTTGTGGGGTGTTGGGAGAGTAAGGGTTGGGGTTCAAGTCTCTAGGAGAGAGTTTCATACACATATACACTTAGATTAAACTAGATTAGAATTTTTATCTTATATAAAACGAAAAAAGAAATATTTTTAAAATTAGTTTATGAAGAAAGAAAAAAGTAACTGATTTTTTTTACAGCTTTTTATATTTCTTAGGGAAGAGGTTTATTTGTCTAGACTTTGGGTTTCCCATTTCTAAACACTTCTTTGTGTTTAGCTTTGGTTTGCATGTTTTCCCTTTATTTCCATATTGTTGTTTACTTGTTAAGTTCATTGTAGCTAGTATATGAGATATGGAAATTTGGTTAATCAGTTTATTTGACTAAGTAGTTGTTTTAGATTAAAAGTGATTAATTTGTAAAAAGTATGGTTTAATATTCTAAATACTTGCTAGGGAAATTTTAACATCTTTCAGGTTACAAGTTTAGCCAATCGAGGGCTTAAATCTCTTTAAAGAGAGCGAGTGTCATGCTTCAGTCCAGATAGTGTCGTGTAATTTCTTCCAAATAAATATTTATTCAGTTTTTCTTCTATTATTTCCTTTTTTCTAGTATTGCACCAACATTTTCTGTGTTAGCGAGAAAAAAGGGGGGGGGGGGGGGGATTGTTTAACATCCTCTGTACGTTCAGTCAACAACACTGGTTTGTTTTTTTTATTTAAACTGAGTAAGTGTGTAAATAGCCCTTCCCTTCCAGAAATTTTCCTAGCGAGACAGCAACTGATTTTTTTTTTTTTTTGTTACTATAATGTAGCTCTAAACTCTAATGATAAACCCTTCCCCATGGATTGCTTGGTTGTTTTAAGGGTTGAGCATTTATGTCCTCTCCTTCTAGGCATTTTCCAGTCAAAAGGTGGATCCAAGTAATAATCCATAAGGAAAAAGAAGAAAAAAAGAAAAAAAAGAAAAAAGAAGTACAGCTGGATATAGTTTATCTTATGTAATAGCATGTTAATAAGAGACTCAATTTTTAAACAGAGTAGGCCGGTGTGCAAGTGGTCATCTCAATTCAAACAAGTCATATGCAATGACTTAGATTTATATTTGTAAAAAAAAATATATTAAGGATAAGCATTGCTTGGCCCCACGAACTATGTAAGTATTATGGTAATAATTAGTCTAAGCAATGCTTATCTCAATTCAAAGGCATCTTCTAGGAAAAATGTTTGAAAATGAGAGCTGGGAGAAAAGAACCATCATAGGATAAGAGAGCAGCTTTGATACATTAACAATGTTTACCAACCACCCTTTTGTTCTTTAAAGGGCTGAGCATACACATCCTCTCCTTCTAGGCATCTTCCAGTCAAAAGGCGGACTCAAAGTTATGACTCAAAGTTATCAAATCTATGAGTAAAACAAAACAAAACAAAACGGAAGGAAAAAAAACAAAGCCAAATTTAGTTTATCTTATGCAATTGCATGTTAAAAAGAAAATGGATTGGAACGAAAGAGATAAAGAGATTTTGTTTGCCCACCACAACTACTCATTTTTTAAACAGAGTAGGTGTGCAAGTGGCTATCTCAATTCAAACAAATTATATAATAATAATGACTTAAATTTATATTTGTAAAAGAGACTTTGTTTGCCTACTACACCTACTTATTTTTTAAACAAAGTAAGTGTGCAAGTGGTCATCTCAATTCAAACAAGTTATATAATAATGACTTAAATTTATATTTGTAGAAGAGACTTTATTTGCCTACCACACCTACTTTTTTTTTAAATAGAATAGGTGTGCAAGTGGTCATCTCAATTCAAACAAGTTATATAATAATGACTTAAATTTATATTTGTAAATAAAATAAATTATGATGAGCATTGTTTAGCCCACAAGGTATGTCAGTATTAAGGCAATAATTAACCCAAGCAATGCTTATCTCAATTTAGAGGCATCTTCTAGGAAAAACGATTGAAAATGAGAGCTGGGAGGAAAGAATATATATAGGATGGGGGAGCTGCTATGACATCAATTATATGCAATGCTTACTAATTCAAACTAACGTCTAGGCCTAACTAACTGTAGGAATCAGATCAAGCATAAAGGGATCATTCTTCGAACACCCTTTTGTTCTTTAAATGTGAATTCATTCATACTAGTATTAGTCCATTGGTATCTAATGAGAATGTATAACTCAGTTCTTAACATCACATGATTTTTACTAGTCTCTTGGTATCACACAAATAGATATCATAACCCAACCAAATCTAAGAAACCGTTGTTCATACAATTAAATATTGCAAGCTTAAAAATAATTGACACGCATGAAAGAAATAATGAAAAATCCAAAAAATAAAAGTCTTGGGGTACATAAGTCACCCAACTTGTATCTTCCAATCAGACGACCTCCACAGAGGACTTTCCTCGAATATATGGTGGGCTTGACATACCCACATACAGAACACACTCACAAACACACTAGCAATCATGCATGCGCACCTAAATACATATATAAACACAGCACTATGGGTCAGATCCAAAAACTAACTTGATCTATTTCAAGGAAATTAAAGTGCTTATGCCTAGATGGTAGCTAAAACAAACTACAATAAATCTAGCAGTAGAAAGCATTAGTGGGCCTGATTCTACCACGGGTAAAACCAAAAAACAAAGATTCAGTAAAGTCAAATTAATCTTTAGAAAATATTACTAATTCATCATGTCAGAAAGCATTAGTTCCAAAACCATAAACCATTTCAAAGTGAATTAATGCATGCTCTTATGAGGCCGTTGAGGCGTGGGAATGGTGGAATATACGGGGGCTTGTAAGCATAGGCTTTCATGGACAGGCTTAATAACTTTTGTTTTCCTGGAAAACATTGAATGGGTTATGGCTTGCTATGTTTGCTACATGTTGGTTATGCCTAATTCTTTGGTTTTTGATTTCATGCAAAGCTATGGCAAATTTCTCATCCAGCTTGCCATGCTTTATGTGAAGAATAATCATGGCGGCTCTGTCTTCCTCGTTGAATTTGCCAAGGAAGTCATTGCCATTAACATATCCACTCAAACTTCTTTTCCCCATAATTTAATCTCAGTATGGAAGTTTATATGAGGAAAGGAGTACATCTAGAAGACTACAAGAGTGTAATATAGCAATGAGATGTAATACTTTGAAGCATAAGCAGTGGTAGCACATAATCCCTTAATGGCTCGGCTCACCCACTCTCTGGGTAATGAAAAAGGGTTCCTCAAACTTTTATTCAATTCGTGGGTTCACTATTAAAAAATAAAAATATAAAAAAATAATAAAAAATAAAAAAATAAATTTGTGGGTTCACGAAAAGTATTATTCAATTCGTTTGAATAGTTTGGCTTGGGGTGAGGAAGATAGGGTGTTAAATAATCATTAGACAAAATGTAATTTCCATTTAATTATTATCATAAATCAGAAAGGACAAAGGAGTAGGGGTTTTGGGTATTTCTCAATCCAACATAAATTTGAGAAATCTCCAAACCCAACTAAACTCATGGACTATAGTAGCTCTAAAGAGACGACCCAGCTTGATCTGTAGGAAACACGATGGGTTGGGTCAGGTCATTGGGTTGAAAATTTTTTTCCAGGCCTAGTAAAAGAATTTGGTTTTCATTCTACAATTTAAGCCCACTTTCAAATAAAGAATTACAATTTCATATAAACTAATTACAAAAATCAAAATAATTTAAAATAACAAATTTAAACTAAATATGTTTTTTAACTATTAAGTAAGAGCATAAATTGGATTTACTTGGACTGAAATTTTTGCCAACTCAAAGCTGACCCAACCCAAGTTTCTAAACTAAAAGCCCAACCCAGAATATCCACTAAGGAATCTTGGAGTTCAAACTTTTAAATTTATTACAAACAATTTAGAAAGAAATTCTTGAGTAATAATTTATTGAACAATAAAACAGAATATCCAAACGATACTTAGAATTGGAACTCCAAACAAAACAGGATCCTTTTGAAGCAAACAAGGCAAACTCATAATCTTCAGCATGATTCTGCAACTAGTAAAGCAAAAAAACAGAGATATGGTACATTTTGTCAAGGTTCACTCATAAAAATTTATGCTATTATAAAGTGGACTAACAATGTATATGACTAGCACTTCACAGACATATATAAACTTTTTAGTAAAACTTATATATATAAATAATGAGGGCTAACATGTGGCTTATTAAAACAGACAAAATCATTTCCTAATCATGAATAAGACATCGTAACCAAACCAAAACTAAGAAACCTCTACACATATAGTTGAAAATTATCAAAGATTTGGATTATTCACATGCATGAAGGACACATAATGAAAAATCCAAAAAAAAGTTGGGGTTACATAAGTCACCATCTTGTATCTCTCCCAATCACACATTATTCATAGAGGACTTTCCTGACACATATGGCAAGCATTGCCCACATACAGAACACGCCTACAAACACACATTCGTACATGCACACACCAAAATAAGTACAATGTATGTAAATATAATGGTCACAAAACCAAGGTATAGGAGGCTAATGTAAAAAGAAAATAAATAAGCATCCTCACTACATCCCTCAAAATCTATGAACACTCTCCCTATCAAAAAAATGTCCTATACTAACTCTCCCCTAAGTACAAGACTACTCTTAAAACCAAAACTATTTCCCCTTTTTGTCACAAATGATAAAAGACAAGTCACTAAGAGGTCGTCATTTCGTTATCACTGGAAAAGCTAGCACTATCCTCATCATCATCATCATCCTCAAAAGGAGAAGCTACTGGATGCTCAAGAGAAGGAGAGGGAGCAAAGCTAGCCATGCGAACCTACCTGCGAGCAATGTGACCTACTCGAGTGTTCATCTAACACATCTCATCAGTGAGATAGTCTTGACGACCACCAAAGTCAGCCTGCATCCTCTGGAGCTACTCCATGATGGTCTCGAGGGTCACACCACCAGCCGTGGAGGTAGAAGGGGATGAAGAAGACAGAGCCGAAGATGGTGGACCTGCAAGAGCCGCTGGATCAGTCGTCTCAACACGTGGCTGCTTCAACTAAAGCTAAGCTTCACTCCGCTGAACAGAACCAGCGTTGATGGCACCCATGACAGTGAAGAGAGGAGAGAGAGGAATGGGAATGGAGAAGTGCTGAAGGGTCCACTTGATAGCCGAAGGAAATATGAGCTTATCACGAGTAGCGGTATTCTGATAGTCATCAATAATAGATGTGATAAAATGGTAGGAAAAATCAATGGTAAGATCCTCCATCAAAGAAAGAAGAAAACGAGCACGTGGCTCAGTGATGGAATTATAGTGAGTTAGTTATGACTGGCTGCCTGGCTTATGCCTGGACGTTTAACATTTGGTTTGGGCCTTTAATTTTTTTTTTTTTAAGCCTGCGTTTTTTGGCTGGCTCATCACTGTATCAGATTTTTTTTTTTTTTTTAAGCCTACGTGTTTTGTTTATATTTTGTTTATTTGTGTTTTTTTTTTTTTTTACTTAGTGGTAATATATTGAATAAGCTTTTATTTATGCAGGTTGAGATTGCTAAAAACCTGTTATTGTTCGGTGAAACTATAACAATAATTTTATACAAATCAGGTTCTATTTCTCATTTGCTCTACATTTGAAAGTTATTTTTTATTTTAGTCTTTATAAATATATTGTTTGATTAGAAATGTCTACTAGAAAATATGCATCTAGATATGAAAAACTTAAAAAAATAAAAAAAGAAAAAAAATTAATTAAGTCTCAAAAAGGATCACTAGATAATTTGTTATTAGTAATAAAAAAAAATATAACACAAAATTTAAATGAAAATATCACAAATGAGCAAGAAAAAAAGATTAAGTGGATTAGTTATATTATCGATTGAAAAAGAGATGTTAGAAGAACTTGAATACAAAAATTTAATTAATCAATTTGCATCTCAAAATGCAAGAAAAATAGATTTTAAATGAAATATATTATAATATAAAAATATTAAATAAACATTAATTTAATTAATATATAAATATAAAAAAGGCCACATTTTTAGTTCTCGCCTAAGGTCCCAAAATGTCTAGGGCCGGCCCTGCTGCTTTCTACTTTCTAAAAAAAGTCATTTTATACATAATTTTGGTTCGGTCAAGTATTGCTTGTTGTTGGGCATGTACTCAATATCTACATTGTGTGCAACTATTATCATTTGCCAGGGACAGAACTAGGATTCAAAGTTGGGGGGGGGGGGGGGGGGGGGAGGGGAAGGCTTAATATAAGTTAGTTGAATTTGAAAACGTCCATTAACATCTTAATCCCATATTTATGGATAGATATATGATCATGTTGCAATGAACTGATACTTATTTTATCAATAGCAATTTCTCAAAATGTTGTTCAATGATTTTCAGAAAATAGGATATTAGTAACGACTTTTAATTTATTTGTATTCTTCAAAAAATCAATTATTGCAGTTGACTTTCTCATTATCTACTAATCATATAAAAGTTATATAAATTATAAAGATATATTTTACATCTATGTAACATTCAAATAATTTCTTGACTTGTAAATAATGAGAAAATCAATGTTTATTTGGTTTGGTTTGGGTCTAATTTCTGGAACAATGAATTTATAAGATAAAGAAATAATAATGAAGTATCTCAAAATTAATTAAATAAATAGTGAAATGAGTACTCCTTTTATCATTTCTTACGTATTTTTTGAACCAAAATTTGACACATATATTGATATATACTCCATCTAGCACTATAGCAAACACATGCCACAACCCCCTCTACCCATTTAGGCAATCAGAAGTTCAACATTCACACAACCCAACACAACTATTTTATTTTATTTTATTTATGAAAAGGATAGCCATAAGTTCACACACTATCGGTTACTAGCATTAATCAAGAGAGAGGGGAGAGCATAGACTAGAGTTGTGATCTGCCAAAAAAAAAAAAAAAAGATCCAAAGTGCTTTCATCCTCATAAAAATTAAAAGTTGGCAAAGGATCTACCTCACAGGCTCACATAACAAATATTAGATAGAGCAGAGAGAGGGGACTGATGAAAGATTTCAAAGAATAGAGGTCAGATTAGAGAAGGAAGAGTTTAATATGCTATATTGTCGAAAGGGTATTCTTGTTGTAACGCCCCAAAATCATAAGCAATAAAAGTCTATTTAGTCTGAAAAATCCATAAAAATATTAAATAAAAGAAACCAGCAACCTAAAATCTCATTACAAATGTCAGAGCTTTAATCCACCAAAATAAAACATCCTTAAAATAATTCTCCATTACAATATTTAATACCATAAGAATAATAATAAAATCTTCAGTCTCACAAAATACTTCCGAACTGTTGACTCAGTGTAATTTCTACTCTAATAATCCCTCTAATGTATCTGTAAAGGAAAATAAAGGGGGGGCAGTAGGGGGTGAGATAAGTCAATAAGTGGAATTCACTAACATTGGGGCGTGAGAACAAACTTTCAAAAATAATTATTACAACAAAATCATAACTTGTACCTCATCAATATTTATCATCAAATATTTCTTATAAAAAAAATATCTTTATATTGTGAGCCATCATAACACATATATCAATACCATCATATAAACAATTTTCTATACTTTTCTCGTGGTCAACGTTTACGCTTCGTTGACAGAATTGTGCTGTCCTCTTTTTGGGATTGAAACCTCCTTTTCATCCCCTTTCTTAAGGACGGTTCCTTTGGACCTTTTTGGATCCTCAATAGTATACTCCCTTGTTAAGGAGCTATCAAATGTGTAATGTCCCCTTTTCTAGGACCATCCCTTGCTAAGGACTAGATGCAGTATGATTGTTGCTTGCTAAGGACTAATACAATACTGAGCTTTTAATCATGACTTGCCATAGGTTTTCAAAACATATTCAAGATGCTCACATAAATAATCCATTCAAGATGCTAATAAAAATAATCCATTCATAATTCTAAAAATACAAGGATATATTCACACATACAAATTTAAATAAATTTAGGTTGTCCCACAAGTTTTTCATAAAATGAATAATTAATGTGCACATCAAGCAATTATAAAATATCCATTTATATATATAGAATAACAACATATTCCTTTGATATAAAATAGTTTAATTAACCAACACTGTTTGGGAAACCCCCAAAATTAGCAAACACCACTTACCTCTTAGTTGCAAAAATAAAGGAAATCAACCTCCCTTGAATCACAACAAATCTGATGAATTAGAACCTAGCAACACCAAAGATAGGTCCATCAATACACAATTTCCCACTTAAAATCAGTCTTCACACTTAAACAATTTTATTCTAGACAATACTGATATATCCAAATTCTCTATTTATTCACACAACTATCTAATTCTCTCTAATATTATTTATATATATTCAATCAAATAAGGAAGCCACGTAATGGCCTTACTATCAATCTAGTTGCCTATTGTCCCTTTAATGCCGCTGGAACTAGTTTTAGATAACAATAAAAGGGTGATGGTTGATTCAGTCAACAATGGAGGCTATTTGTGAATGCATATAACCACAAGCACCCTTTTCCCTTCAGCATGGTGACAAAGTCCAAGCCTATTACTCTATTTGGTTCAATTTCAAAGTCTCCTAACATATTGGCCATTCCTTAGCTAATATAATACAATTATAAGAGCCCTTTTATTTAGTATATTTCATGCATCTAGATTGCTTAGCATAGTCTAACTTCGGCTATAAAGGACACTCATCATTTTACTATCACAAGAAAAATCCAAAACAGAAGTCTTTTTAAATTGGCTCTCCCAATTACAATAGGATGCATGCTTATGATTGCTTAGCATATTCAAAGCAGAAGGCATAGAGTTATAACCAGGAAGTCCAACCTTTTCTGCCCACCTTTTTAATTAATATAATGATAGTCTAGGTTCATGACAATTGCTAGCTATTGACTATTCAAACTTCTTAGATTTAGAGAAAGACAAACTATATCTGAAACACTTGTGCATAGCCATAGAGAAGAAAAGAGAGCTCAAACGTGTGTTGCGGCTGAAAACAAAAAGAACTTTCTTATGTGCATACACGTGTAACTTAAAAGGGTAAAAGGCTAGGGTTATTAAGGCCCATATTTTCACTTATATCACCTTACTTGGGCTTCATATCCCATAGCATTTATCTTTCTTTCTTTCTTTCTTTTTTAATGTCTTAGGCCCAAGTCAATTTAATTCATTTTATTATAGGCCTCCTTTATAGTTTACATATAATAATTAAATTGGTATCAAAATTATGGGGTGTTACACTTATTATCTAGATTTGTGATTTTTTTGATTGGTTTTTTTGGTTCATCTGATTTTTTTTTTTTTTTTGGGAAAACTAGGCAAAGAGTAGGTTGTAATTTTTTTTTTTTTTTTTTTTCTATTTGGGTTTCATGGATCAATTTGTAAATATTTTAGGGGAGGGGGGCCAATTATATAAATTTTGGGATCATATGTTAAAAATTTTGTTTATATGCATACAAAAGTCAAATTTTTAAAAATTTAGGGGGGGGGGGGCATAGCTCCCCTCTATCTAAACATAGATCCGTCTCTATCATCTGCCTTCCATCATTAACTTCTCGTCTGAACATTTGGCACAAAATGTTCATGCAATTAGCATGTAATGATTAATGTATCTGATCCCACAAAACCATGTTTAAGCAACAACTATCTCTATGATTCTTCTTAGGTGTTTACATTTATTGGCTTTTTTTTGCATTTTTTCAAGCTATCCTATTTGGTTTTTATCTTATAATCTATTTCTGCTAACCATAAGGTTTTCACAATGTCAATGATTACTATATACTTGCAGTTGCTAAAATGTTTTTCTTTTTTCATTTCTCTTTCTTATTCTTACACCACAAAAGGGTTAAAATATTTTAACAAAATGTCGGATTGAGCTTAGGATAATTATGTTCTCAGAACTTTTTTTTTTCATCTGTTTGTAATTATTTGATAAATTACACTAATATTTTTCCCTTACATGTGGGCTGAAACTACCTTTTAATAGGTGAGGTTCAACACGTGGGAATTTAAATTGGAGGTAGAATGGAGGAGATAGAGATCTAACTTAGGATCTCCTGCTTTGATACCATATTAAATTACCAATTGTTCCAAAAAATTAAGCTATTAGGATATGGAAAATTTAATCATTTAACCATATACTTCTAATAGTAATATTGTTTTATGACTAAAGAAACTGAATTAATAACTGAACTACAAAGAAAAGATACAGCACTGGCTTGAAATAATAACATGAGTACAATAGCAAAATTCGCAGGCAACAAAAATTGTTGCAAATCCATAATTTCAGTAAAAAAGAAAGAGATTAAGTTGGAAAATTGGAGAAAAAGATTAGGAAAAAGTACATTTTACACCATATATTTATGGGGTTCTTTCAAATCAAACCCAATAATTGTGATTTCAAAATAAATCCTATAATTTCAAAAGTTTCAATTTAAATCATGAAGTTTAAGATTGTTACAAATTAAACCTTATAGTTTTGTTAGTTTCAAATTGAACTCTGGACTTTTAAAATCGTATCACTTTAAACTCTGGGACTTTTGAGTTTGATTTGGGGGTTTGATTGTGGGGTTTAAAAATTTAATAGTTTTCTTCTATTTTATCTCCATTCTTTGTGGTGGGGAATATAATAAAAGACAAGTAACTTGAGCCTGCATGTTGTGTTGCTTTTGTACCTTGATCTTCTTTTAATTTGTGAATCTTGGTATACAGAATCTATTGGAGGGATCATGATACTGCTCTTTTCATATTAAAACACTTGTATTGAGATATACCTGAAGACCCCAACTCACCTGCGAAATCTAATGGGGGCAACTCAAAAGAAGAAAGTGGTTCCACAAGCTGGTCTGATCAAAGAGAGATTGTTGATGAAGAACTTCCATTAACATTCTCTAACATAGTTATGGTTAGAAATTTTTCAAGAAAAGCCAAGAAGATTTGGATTAAGTGCTAATGATAGCAGCAATATTCAAATTCTTGCTGCACGCCTTTAGATGCATCATGCAAGTGCAGTTGATGACAATGGAAGCAATTTTTGTTATTATCATATCACTACATTCTGTGCCAAATTATCTCATACTTTTAACATTGTGGAAAGTCCTGAAATTTATGATTGTGTCATGTTGCGATAGGAATGATAGTCAAAGTTACAATGAAAAGGATATGCCATTGTCCATACCAGGGCTCACCCTTGAAATGTTGATTGAGAATGAGGGGAGTGGGTTAGTTGTGCTATGCAGCAGAGTAGCAGTTGGTTAAATGGAAGTATACTTGAAACTAATCCCTATGGGATTTAGGTGAAATCAAATGGACATATACAAATAGTGTATAGTGTTGCTTAAAAAAACATGTAGACAGTGACACAATAGAATGAAGTTACTCCTTTTGTATGAAGATGGTGTAAATTTGTAGCTTTATTGTATGAAGCTACTCCTTTTGTGGTAATTTTTTGAGCTATCAAATGGAAAACTGTTGTGGTGTGTAACTTTAAAAATCAATTCACTATATTGAAATACTATTTAATCATATTGATATTTTGCTACAAGCGAACAGATTGATAAATTAGGTTGAGCAAATTGTTGCTTCAGATGATTGGCAACTAGTAGTGGTATAAATCCTGGCTAGAAAACCACCAAGGCCGATTTGTGCATTACAAAATCATCGCAAAGAGATCAAGTCATGAGAATAACATCCATGGTTCAAACGAAAAAAAAAAAAAAAAGGTTTATTATCATTCTAAAAATGTACTATTATAATGTTGTCAAACCCTCCAACATGGGCGTTATGTTATGTCTTGTACTTCCTACTAACAAACTGAAAATCTTTTTGCTAAACCTCCCTACCCTTGCTAACAATAATAGTTAATACCTACACTTAATACAAACTCCCTCCTAACACTAAAAACATCTAGCTAATATTGATTGATATGTAAGGTTCGTATTTAAGACTTAAATACAATTCCTTAGATATTGTAAAATGTGTCATCTTCTTTAGATAACAATTAAATTTAACCATGTAACTAGATTCTAAAAAAAAATCAACTGTGTAACTTAGTCTTCTTGAAGACATGGAAAAGCATAGTTTGAACATGGCGCAACATCCACAATGTCACGAAATCTTCATGCTCACGCAGACTATGTTTTTGGCAAAACATGTTCCACCCTTACTTGAGAACATAAACCCTGGACTCCCAAAGTTTGAATGTCATTGAGTGTTCCATTATCACCAACTTTGTTCTTGTTTAGCAATGGTAAGAAAGTTTTCGACATTTAGTTTGTTCAAGGATAGCTTGCTTTGGTCACCCCTTACATAACTGAATGCCAATTGCTTCTTAAAAGGCTTAGAGCATGCTCCTCTGAGGCTGCTGAGGCGTGGGAATGGTGGGAAATTCGGGGGCTTGCAAGAATAGGCTTTCATGGACAGGGTTAATAACCATGGTTTTCTTTGG